>OY728163.1:1917765063-1920265063 GCA_963277665.1 Viscum album
AATGAAACTCTTCCATCCAAAAACCACACTGTGAATGTTTCTCATATATACAATAAGCTCACATGATACCCAATATTATCACCATGTGTTTCTCATGATCATCCCTTGACCTTGAATACACCAATATGTCATCTAGAAACACCACCATAAAAGAATCCATGTATCTTTGAAATATCTGATTCATCAATACCATAAAAAGATCTAGTACATTAATAAATCCAAATGGAATCACCACAAAATCATAATGGTCATATCTACTCTTGAATAATATCTTTTGAATATCCTTATTTTGAACCCACAATTGATGATATCCCAAACAGAATACAATTTTAGAGAAAATTTTTTCTCCCCTAAATTGATCAAACAAATAAAAAATTCATTGAAGTGGATATAAATTCATTATTATAACTTTATTAATAATATGATAATCTACACAAAGAAGAAGATTTTTTTTTCATTTTTCACAAAAAAATTGGTGCTTCCCATTAAGACGTACTAGGACGAATGGAACCTTTTATTTCCAACATATTACAACTAGAATTTCAATTCTTTTAATTATATTGGTTCCATCATATAACATGGAAGTCATAATGGGCTGGTACTTAGTAAGAGATTATTTATAAACTATACTTCTCTTGTGGGTGGAAACCCCAAGAAATTATCATGATAAATATCCCAAAACTGATTAGAAAATGAGAGAAAATTGTTATCCCTGATCTCATCCACTGATCCCATAATCAATGATACAAGCCAGTATGAGATAGTTCCAATTATAGGTGCCAAAAATCCTGATGCTTCTGCCTTTACATTTTATTGTCCTCTGATGAGATCCTCTATTCTGTAATCAGATGTATAACTAACCCTTCGGGTATAATAATCAATGTGTGCTATATGCATTAACAATCAATCCATACCCAAGATTATCTCATTGTAATCCATATTGAACTTAGATAAATCCCATATCAATCTAACCACATCAATAGATATAGTACATCATTTTCACATAAAGGCTCAATATTCTCTTTGACCAATAAGATTTTTATGTTTCAAAATAGAAGGAATAATTTCAATATGGAACCCCATAATATCAAAATCATGAGGAAAAATAAATGAATGTGCTGAACTCGTTTAAAAGAATGATTTCATAAGAGGATAATACAAAATAATCTTACCTCTCATCCTTGATAGTCTAAATAGATCACCCAAACTCACTTTCTCAGTGTCATATAATTTCATACTCTTTTCACTGTATTCATTGTTATGATATTGAAATTCATTGATTAACGATTCATATAATTCTTATAATAACAATAGTTTCCTTGGTTCTTATGATGAGAAATATTTTATTTCCATTATCCCATCAAAGAAAATAATTTCTATGAACCATGATATTTGTCCATAAAACCTAACCTCAGAGTACTATGAAAATAGCACAAAAGATGTACCATCTGGTTTCAATTGTGACTTTATCGAGGTGGTGCTATATAATCTCACTTCATGTGATCAAAAGAACCACATTGAAAACAACCCATCATTTTATTTGTTTTAGGAAGAAGATTTATTTACCCTTATGTGTGATTCTAATTCATACCACTACCTTGAAAATAGGTTCCCCACATTAGCTTATTCCTAGCATTAGAGTTCCCACTAGTTTCCATATGTATTAACACACTTCCTCCAACCATTGTTCTTGAGATGTATCTTTCTGACATCATTTCAAAATTCAATATATTTGCATAATTCACACTATAAAGAACAATAATCATTGAGTGAATCTATGTCCTTAACTCAGATTAAAAGAAATGTGCCTTTAAGGGTGCAGTTACATGAACATTGGCTGCCAGGTGGACTAAATTCGTAACTTTATTAACATAATCTATCACTAAGAGATTATTAAAATTGAAGCTGAAAATGTCTATTGTTCTATAAAATATGAATGTTTTATTCCATAATTATTTGTTGGAAAATTCATAAAAATCCTCGCATGAAATGACTTGGTCTAATTTATCATCGACTGAAAAACCACCACACATAATTTCTAGATTCTCTAGAATATATTTTTCCAACATGAATTTTATATCATCTAGTGTTATTAGGAAATTTTTGATTCAATTCATCTTATTTATCCACACCTCTACTTTTTATGGTTTTGAATCACCTCAAATGATATGTGGATTCTGCTTTTGGAATAGGATAGAATGATCCACTTGACTTAGTTTATTAATTCCATTATCTTTATCCATAGCATGAAATGGAATATAAAATAATCTAAACATGTTATCGGTTAACTTGTGGATCAAGTTAAACTGCATTCTCACTATCAAATTCTGGTTGGTTTCTATGAAACCTAACTAGTTTTATTTTCGATAACAAAAATAAAATTACATTTAGTCTCACTCTTGAGAAACTGATGGCTTAACAATTTCAAATTTACCACATCACACAAAACATAGAAAGGCCCTCCAAAATTTAACATTTTCTATATTCAATTTTTTTAATATTCCACTATGATTTTTGAAAATCAAACCATTTTCGACCATTTTAGAAAAAAAAACTTTTTCACCAAATCATAAATCATTACTCAAAATAAAATATGATGTTCTTGTGGGAATTCATTTATATTAATTAATGCCATGCTCTTCTTATCCGCTAAACCCATGAAGATTAAGTATTAACTCCAATGAATTTCTTAAACACTCATGTACCCAAACTCCTTGGTAACATGAAGTTCTTTATAAATAGGTTAGAAAAATTTATTTATGCTCTAAATTTTAATTTCAAGCATTCATACACCTTACTAAAATTCCAACTAAGATGAAAAACTATATTTATTTTCAAATCCATGAATGAAAAAAATGATTCCATTTGTAACATCCCTCTCGTCACCCACTGTCTTGGGAATAAGCAGGGGTGTTACTAAGTCTTATATGACACCCCTAAGACACCAAAGGATAGTTATAAAAGTTAAGGTATTCATAAATAGTTTTTGGATGGTTTTAAATTTTTAAATAAAACATCCAAACCAAGAATACCATTACTAAACAACCACTATATGATACATGATAAAAAAACTAATACAAATCAATATATAACCTATTGAAAAAAATAAAAACTACAACCACGAACCATATTAGAGTACAAAGAAGAAACTAAAAAAACTCAAAGAAACAAAATTCAACAACTTAACAACTCCCAAACTTCTCTAACATCCAACTCTACAATATATGATCATGGTATCACAATTCATTTTCTTGTAAATGAGATACCATTCATTTACCTATGTCTCGATATAAAATAACTACAAATACACCAATGCTCCCAAATGGGGGTGAGTAATAAACTCTGTAGGATTTCCTAAATGAATTCCCTACTCACACCACTTGGATAGGACATGTAATTACATTAAATTAAATATTTTAATTTTTTAAGTAGTTTATATCAAATCCAAAATAATTTTCCAACCAAAAAACATCCAAAATAAACAATTTTCTCAGGAAAGAAACCAAATAATCCCTTAAATACAATTCTCCAATTCCATTTGGAATAAACCAATCCATTCAAGAGATCCACAAATGAATGAAACCATGGACCTCCCTACACTTCAGAGTGGTGATCCATCCTTTCAATAACCCATCACTTGTTGAAACATTTTGATAGTGGGAATGTTATTACCCTTATAGGTCTCAATTTGGATGGGGGAAAATTCATTCCCTTATCCATCCTAAATTCAACTGAATACATGAAAATCATTTATGACAAACCAATTCAATAAAACAATCTATTAATTAAAAAATATCAAAAAATTAATTTCCATTAATCAACAAAAGCCCGTATTTTAAAATATCCATTTTAAAATAATGAAACATAACACTTTCTAGAAAACATATAATTTCAAAATTTTCATAAACTATCACCAAATAGGGGTTTCATAAAACATTTCACATCATTTTCATAGTTTAAATCAAGAAATCCAATCAATAATATATCATGCCTTCATGTTTTAATAATATTAGATGAGAGGGAATCCACCTACCTTGAAAACATAGGTGAAAATGAAAAATGGAAGAATCCTTTCAACAAACACATCTTGAAAACAAAAAAACATCCTTATATATAGTTTCATTTACCAAGACCAACCATATTCAATCCTGATTAGAATCTCATGTTGTGGGTATATCCTCATTTTATTAGATCCATGATTCCAAGAGTGGTTAAAGAATAAATATAAGGAAACCTAAAACATCTCAAGGTTTTATGAATATATTCCATAAAATTAATTTAAATTCATTGATAGATGTTTCATGTAATGGGTAGTTTACCTTGAATTATACATGACATCAATTTTATCTTTAATTTCAAGTAATTTTTTTTTCTTTTAGAACTATTGTAACACACAAAACTTAGGTATTATGAACAACAATATACTTTTAATATTATTATTTAATATGACAGTTTTTCTACCTTTTAGTGTAAAAAATACATTAAAACTAAATCTTGACCTTTTTATGTAATTTATATAAAAAATAAACTTCATTATGGAAAGAAAAATACAAAATTTTACTTTGGGTGATTTTTTGTTATTTTTATAATGAACTTTTATTTTTTCAATGAATTATGAATAATAATGACCTTTAATTCAAATCTGCATTTTTTAAAAATTATTTATATAATAAAATTATGTTGTTGTATTGTTTTAAAGTATAATTAGATAAATTTTTAATCATTTAAAACAACTTATCCCACTGAAAACAATTTCACATGGAATTTAGATATAAAAAATTAGTAAACTTTTGAAATTGTTTACATTAAAACCCTGCATTGTAATCCCAACCGTGTGATTAATTTAAAATTATTTTTTTCCACTACTGTTATTTTAATTTGAAAAAATTTATTCCATATTTTTACCCATAATAATTTATAATTTATAATAAGGTAAAATTAGTTTTTTACCAAAAACATTAGTGAAATTAATTAAAATTAATTACAAAAATTTAGGTAAAAATGTTGTTACTTAGTGGTTAAACTTAAATCTTAAGAGTATAAGTGACCTATAAAATTGTTCAAAATCTATTTTAGGCCCTAATTTACACTATATCCTCCATTGTGTTCTAATTTTATAACTTATTTGGATACAAATTTATTAAATTGACCCATTTGATAAGTTAAGTAAATAAAAAGACAAAAAATGTACCATCCATGCTTTTAATTCCTATAATGCTTTGGAGTATGAAAGAAAATATATAGTTTTGGTTATAAACATTATATTTAAAGGTAAATGAGTTGTTATCATGATAATTTAAATTAAAATTTTCGTATATGATATAATTAAATTAAACGCTTAGTAAATGCTAACACATTGATTAGTTAGATAATAATAAAATAAAATAAATGAAATTGAAAATATTAAAAGTGAAGGAAATTAAAATAATATTTATGTTCCCTTTTTTTAGACGAATATTTTATTTTATAAACCTTTTAACTTAATATATTTTAATTCCATCATTTTATTTATATTTTAAATTTAAATTAATCAAATAATGTCAAAATTAACATTAATTTCATTTTATAATAATTGATATTTTATTTAATGATTTAAAATTTACAAAAAATCCTATCATATGTCTGTTGATTTTTAATTTTTAATAAATATAATATATATTCCATTTATGGGAAAATTGATCTTTTATAATGAACATATTGACCCATATATAGTAAAAACCAATGTTAGTTCACATTTGGTTAAAGTAGCATTTTTACGCATTACATGTGTTTATATTCAAATTAATTACCAAAACATAAGTGACTTTACTTCTATAATTTATATATAAAATTTAAAAATTAGTGGGGATACATTTTATACTAATACTGACTTTAATTTAGTGTTAATGGGTGAATTATATAGGTTATAAAACTAGCTACATAAATGTAAAAATATGAAAAATAAGGAAACTTAAATACTAAGGAAAAATGATAAAAATGATTTTTTTTGTTTTTTGTGAGTGTTTTTAGACCATAATTTATATATTTTTCATATTTTTTGTTTTAAAGAATATTAGGTAAGGGAGACCTCCCAATAGTGTTTACCTTTTTATATTTTCAAGAACACCAATCCCCCTCCACTATAAAAATGAACTCACCCTACCCACTTCTTCACACATCTCAAGAGTTTTGTCTCATAATAAATGTAACAAAATAATTTCCAAACATCCCTTATCTCAACCTATAGTCATCACATTGGGTAAAAATCCAACCATGGAATTACATTGGTTGAAACTAAAAGGAGTTCGCTGAAAAAGAAGTAACATTGTTCAACATTCCTTTATGTTTTATTTATTTTTCTACCCATTCACATATTATTATTCAATGATTATATAATGATATTAGTATCCTAAATATACTTATTGTTTTTTTAGGGTTCAACCTACACCAATAAAAACATCTATAAAATAGGTAATGAAATTACCATTCGTGTACGGAAATCTACCACCTCATGAAACAATATTGTTCATTTTTCCTTTACCACCTCCCATGGTTCGGAATTATTATGGAACCTATATTTTTATATGATGTATATATATATATATATATTATATTTATGTTTTATTAATACATATAGAATTTTTATATATCACATACCTTTATTCTTTCCTTTTTGTGTAAATACGATAACCACTACCACAAAACTGGGTTTCCACATTTTCGCCCTTTAACAGTGCAAAAAAATCACTGATAAAGGGGGTTTTTTATCAGTTATTTTTATAGCGCTGCTAAAGGGTTCTGCTTTAACGACACTTTTTTTATTAGCACTGATAACGGGGGTGCTTTATCAGTTCTTCTTTCTCTTATAATTTATAAGGTGTATATTTTAAAAAAACATAAAAAATAATATATTGATATATAAGTATATTTATATTGATATAAATAGAATATATATTTTTTTAATATGTTTTAGGTCGATTTGATATATTGTAGACACAAAACAGACACCCAGCGCCAGATTAATAGACATTTGGAGGGATTAAGGACCTTTTACAGCCTTGAAGAATATGGGAAGGAGTTTTAGTGGTCACTAAAGTGTAGTTTTATTCAAAAGAATTGATTTGATATGTGGTAGAGGTGAAACAGACACCCAGAGTAGAAGTTATGGAAAAATGGACACCCGAAGCATAATTTATTACCATGGAGAAGCATTATGGGCCTTTTTATCCTTTAAGAATATGAAAAGGGGTTACAGTGGTCACAATATTGTATATATTTTCTCAATATTAAATTTGATATGTGGTAGATAAAAAACAGACACCCGAAGTAGAAGTTATGATTGTTTGAAATTGAGAAACCCACAGAGAGCCTAAAAATCTAAGAAACCCGTAACTCACAAAAAATCATAGATTCTGCTCTATATATCCATTTGATCATTTAAACTAGTAAAATTGATGATAATGAGACAAGTGAGGACCCCATTTAATCGAAAATATGTGAAGATTAAATAAACGGAAAATATATTATTTAACCACTCTAAAAAAACTCCATCTTCAAACGACCATAACATTCCCTCCAGGTATCCATTTGGGATCTACCCCATATCAAATTTAATTTATAGAAGATATCTATGCAGAAGACTATCTGTAACAAATATCAAGTCACATAATAGACCCTAAAACCCCCAAAAAACCCATTATAAGGCCTCCAAAACTCAGTTTCTATGTCAGGTTCCCGGTTAAAATTTTCTTAAAACAGTAATAACTCTTGATCCATCTATCTATTGGCCTCCTCCACCTATTATATTGTAGCTCATTCCATGAAATTAGGATGGACTATTAACGGAGCTAAAACAGACACCCAGATCAGCAGCTATTCCCATTTCAGTGACTCTACAGGTTGTTAGGTTTTTCGAGCCCCAATTTCTAGCACTTTTGTCATGTATTCTGTTTTTTCAAACAGTTGTAAGTTATGATTTGTCTGTCCATTCAGCCTCCACTATATCATATCAAATATCATTTGATGATCTTTGATTTGACTGTTCACAAATCTAGAATGGAATCTCGGATTAGGTGTTTTCATTGTTACCCTGAGATTAGGGTTTATTTGACTTTATGAATGTATTTACTGGTTTTGATGGTTTCTCCATTTTTACCGATTTTTTTGGTTTTCAGATATTGTTATATTTTTTAATAATTTACTTTTATTTACAATAAAATATATGAAAATATATACATAATTTTTATATATTCACAATTAAAAATTTAATTTTATAAATAAATAATTAAACATATTTACATATAAAATATATTTCTCAATATTGAAGCCTTATCTAAATAAAAAAATAATATCCATTTTATTTAAAATAAAAATATATGAATATTTATATACCTATATAATGTTTACTTATATATATATGTGTGTGTGTGTGTGTGTTTGCGTCTGTATTAAAAAACTAATATATATTATCTATATATTCTAAACATATGTATATACATATTAATATATAATATTTGTAAATATATATAAATATGTAAAATTATAATTCTATATACACATATAATTTATATGTTTTTGTTTGTGTGTTTGTGTTTTATATAGGCATTTATTTATTTATAAACACACTCAAAAAATAATATTTTATAGATGTATTTAAAACTGATCTTATAAATATAGATTAATATATGAATACATATATTAAAATATAAATATAACTATTTATATATTAATATACAGATATATATATATATTAATATAACTATATATATATAAATTTAACTATATATATATAAATATATATATATTAATAAATGAAGAGCTAAGAAATATGGTGTAGTGGTAAAGGCTTAGGTGCGCAGGCACCAGGTCCCGACTTTGAATCCAGGGGGAGGCAGGTCGCGCAAATGGGTGAAATAAGGAATAACACTATTAAAGGGTGTGATAACACTATAAGGGGGATAGGGAATTCGGGCTGGGGTGGGTGGTGCTGTTGAAGGCGGGGGGGGGGGGGGGGGTTCCAGCGCCATTAAATCCCCTCCCCGAATTGCAAATATATATATATATATATATATAATGTTTTTTAAATTTTATCAGTGCTAAAAAAGTGAAGATAAAGGAAACATTTATCCACACTTTTTTTTAGCATCAATAAAAGGGACCCCCATATCTTTCCTGAGAATAACAGTGCTTTTTAGCACTATAAATCCCTTATTTTAGCACTGATAAAGGCCATATTTGTAGTAGTGAACATAATTTGTGGACGTGTGGACTAACACCTCCTCACAGTGATGTGATACATTCACACATTACATGGAATTTATTAAGTATGGGTTTAATTAAAAATATGTGACATATATAAAATATATATGATAGTCATTATATATTAAAGGTAACAACCCTCTTATTCTCATTGTCTTGATAATGTGGGAGGATTCTACTTGGCCTTAAGTATCTTCACTAAGATTCCAAAGGCTGGAAATAAATGATAAGGGATTCATTTACAATTTCAGGATGATTTCCCATTTGAAAATAAAAAACCAAACAAACAACCCATAATCGAATAAAATACAACATTATGCATGATATCAATGAAAGAAAACCATAATACTTACCATTATATCAAATTCAAACTCCAAAAGAGTAGCACAATATAAAACTAAAAAACATTAAGTTTGTAGTGGGAGAAAAAACCTAGAAAATATAAAGACACCAAGACCCGATTCTATAGATCCCAATATGCTCTATGCTCTAACACCAAAATGCAACCCATGTATCATGATGCACCACTAAATAAGTGTGACACATTACCTTTTCTTATTTCACAATGAATAACTTCTACAAAAGAACCAAAGTGAAAAGTCAAGGGATAATAATGAAACACATTAGGTTTTCTTAAATGACTTCCCTACTCATTCCACTATGATATAATATGATATCACAATTATAAAGAATAATTTATATAAAACAATTTCAAAAAGAGTTTATAAGAAAATATAATCAATTGTCATAGTAAACTAATTTTCTCATCCCAACATTAGGTTCCATGGAAATCAACCAAACCATACCGTTAAAAAATTTCACAAGTTATATTTTAGAATAATCTATTCCATTACACATATCCACACATACAACCATCCATGAAAGCTATTACTTTTCATACTCATGAGTGCTGAGTCATCCTTTCACTAATCCATCACTCAATTGACCATTTGATGGGGGAAAGACCTAACCCTTAACCATACAAAAAATGATGCGGGAGCCTTCACACCCATATTCATACCTTTTATTAGGGGAAATACATGACCCTTATCCATCCCATTAATGATGGGGGATACTTCTTTCCCTTTATCTATCCCTAATACAAATGAACAAAAACAACCATTATGACAAAACTATGTATAAAACAATCATTTCCACCATTTTAATAAAACTATACTTTTATAAAAAAACATTTTAAATTAAAAAAATTCAATAAAACCAAACATTTATTGAAAAAAATTTCCGTGCAACCAAACAAAACAATTATTTTAAAATCATCATTTTAAAATCATGTTACAAATTCAACTTTCTACAAAAATGACCAATTCCTAATATTTAATAATCCATCACCAAAGAGGGTTCTCAACAATCAATTTATATATATTTCATAACAAATTTCTATAAAAAAACATCAATTTTAAATCACGAATTCATGTTCCAAATAAAGGTGTCTAAAGTGAAGCCACTAACCATGGAAAAACTTGTGAAAATGGAGAACAACACAAAGATGTCCACTGAACTGGGTAAGATCTCTAGAAACATGCCTTAGATCTATTCCCCAATCATAAAAAAACAAATCTCAACACATTTATTATATAATAACCCAGATATATCCATACCATAAGTATATCTATGAATCCTAAAGGGGGGATAAGTATATCTAAAATAAACATGAAAAAATACCAATCATTATGTCATATCGTAGGAATCCATCTTAAACACACTAAGAGATGCCCTTAGATTTCCCCAAAATTGATGCGAGAACCCTCCATGTCCTTTTATATGAAGAAATACCAAGGTAGGGTTTGTTTTGGGCATATATAAGGTGTTAAAACATGATTCTGACCTAGATCAACAATTCTAGTATTTAGTTTTTCGATTGTTCATGGTTAGTCACATAGTAAGAAAAATTGTGTGCTATCTGTGTGCCAGATTCTATTTCAAGAAGGAACCATTCATGGTTGGATCTCATGATTTTGAAATAGTGCACCAACCATTTCAAATTCCACTGTCATAAGTTGTAATGTTTCTCTTATACTTCCATATGGTTTGGATAAACCTTGTGTCACCTTTGCGCCTTCCCCTTAGCCCATGTTTCATTATGCATGATTTTCTACATGTGTTTTCCAGTTTTCTCAATCTATAAAAAAACCTTGAACCTTTAGAAAACATCCCAAAACATCTAAAAAGATCTCTAAACTCTCCAAAACTTCACCCATAAACATTACTTACAAAAAATCAGAAATAAAGACTAACTTGAAACAATGGGTGCTACATTCTCTACACCATTGGCCTTTCCGTGCCTAGAAAGTAGAAAACCACCAATGATATGAAAGTTCTCTAGATATAGATATTTCATTTCCTTATCACATTCATAATACTCTTTTTGGATCAAACCATGTTTCCACAAAACCCACAGTAGATCGATGCTTTTTCTCTGCAATACATTCACTTTACTAACCACAATCCGTACTAGCATGCGAACCAATAAAGCATCTAGATCTAGTTCAATGTGATCCAATAAAATCACATGGCCAGGATATAGTTGATACATTTTCAACTAAGATACATGAAATACATTATTTTATGCACTGAACCAAGGTGGAAAGGAAAAAAATTTCCACCTCACCAATATACTACAGTATCTCAAAAGGGATTAACTATCGAGGAGATAATGTTCCATGCTTCTAATTTTTTTTTGATTTAATAGCCTTATTGAGGTCCTAAAAAACAAATAATCACACACATTGAACAAAAAAATCCATCTTCAATGATCTATATATGATTTTTTTCGAATCAGGTTCATCTCAGTGTATTTCTTGATAAACTGAATCTTCTTTGTTGTATCTTGGACAAGGATCATCCTAACTATTGAAGTTTCACCAGTTTCCACCCAAATTATTGGATAATGAAGAGTTCTCCTATAAAATTATTCAAAATGAGTCGTATGAATTGAGTCCTGATAGATTTAGTTATATGAGAACTCTACCAAAAGTGTTGAGATGGTATGTGGAGTATGATATACTCTAATACCAAATATAGGATCGAAATAATAAAGATACTAAATGAAGTATCTAATAATGATCAAAATACAATAGGGGGGTTAATTGTATACTTTAAAAATCATTGGAAACTTTTAAAGTTGGTAAGAAACCATTATATTGTTTACAAGGTCAAACAATGTAATTCACAAAACCTCTAGTTCTACACACTTGCTATATTCCTGAAATATGATTATGAGAAATTGATTTTGGAAAAGATGGTTCTGGAAAAATTAAACTTAATGAAAGTTTACAAAGATAAATATTCTACCTTAAAGAATATATAATCTCACTAAATCAGAGTATACAGTGTAAAGAAGCATAAGATAGTTATACACTCTTTAACAATAAAAAACAATGGAAAACTTGAAATAAACAAGTAATAAGTAGTATATCTTTTAACCCAAAGAGAGGGGTATCCAACAACATTAGATAAAGGACCCTTGAGTTATACTCTCATGAAATTCAATATTATCCACACCAGGATAAGCCCTTGATATAAAGATCAGAGTCTGTCTTTCTTTCCCTGAAATCCGTCAAATTCAAGGTAGTCGGCACCTCTGTCTTCCTTAGTAAGGAAGTCCTCTAACTTTAAGGTAGTCAACACCTCTATCTTCCTTTCCCCAGAATCCCTCGAAAGTAATCAACAACATTCGAAGTTGCACGAAGCAAATCTGAACAAGGTGTTCAGTACGCACAAAGCATGAGAGTCTCTCTCTAAAATCACTTCAACAACATCTGATCTCTAGATTCGTAGAACTATGTTGAGCTCTTTCAAATGAGCTCCTATTTATAGGCACATCACCAATGGTCAGCTCCCTCCTCCAACGGTCATCTTTCTCCTTGGATTTCGGAGGGACCTGTACCTATGTCACTCAAACAATGGTTAGTTAGTAACTGAATGAACGCCATAATTTTATAACAAAAACAAGTGTAAGAAAAAATATGGTTACATAACCAAAATAAAATATTCATAATGTAAGAAAATAAAAGTTCGGAGTCTAACCAAAAAAATATTCGTTTTCTATAATACAAGGATATTCAGATTCTGTTTTCTAAGGAATTTGGAACCTAAAATCTATAGGATTCTGGAGTCTGAATTTCTAGGAAATTTGGAATCTAGAATCCCAAGGATTCAGAACCTGATCTTACAAAGTTCAGAGTTAGAGTTCAGAGTTTAAATTCAAGGAACTTAGAGTCAGTACTCATAATATTTCAAAGTCTGAATTCAGAGAACTCTGAGTGAGAACTTATAAGAGTTCAGAGTCGGAATTTAGAGAGCTCAGAGTTAGATTTCATTAGAGTTCATAGTCTGAATTCAGAGAACATAAAACCTAAATTCGGATCCTGAAAAAAATTCCATTTATCTAAGTATTATATGATTCTGAGGGTTTATATATAAAACCTAATTTTACACTTAGATAGTATAATGAACAATTAAAACCATGGTAATGATGAATTTCCTTGGGGAAGGAAATTTTTCTTTATGAAAGCAAAGCATAGGGTAAATGAATTTTTCCTTAAGATAAGGTGTTTGTGATATTCAAAATAAGAAGGAATAGTAGAGTCATAAGGGAACCTTATTGACTCAAAAATCTCCCCCAAGTATGAAGGAATGGAAACGTCATAAGGAAAACCTTATTGAATCATCAATCTCCCCCTTTTTCAAAAGCACAAACATACTTACGAAAAAAGAATAAAAGGTCTTAGACTATATTTTTCTAGTCATTTAATGTAAAACTTATCTCACTTATCATATGGGAAATGATGAATATGACTAAATATCCCTTAGTATTTATAACTATAAGGATCATATTCTAGATTTCTGTAATGATATTTTTCATAATCATGAATATGGAATTTTTCCTAATGAAAACTATCCCTTAGATAAACTTCCCATTACGTAGGTATATTTCTTCTTTTCTTAGTATTATTTATCCTTTATACCCCTTTGTGATTTTCAAAAATAATTTGAGGGAATGGAAACGAAATTATAGTACATGAAATATTAGTACAAAGCATCCAAACAAAAACGAGCAACTAAAAAATTCATTAATATAGGAAGAATTTTTATAAGGAAAGAATACAAAAAAAGATCGGATTGGATCTATTTTCATTCCTTCTCCTTGGGTATCAACTTATTCACTATGGTTTTCATCTTTTTGAGTTCCTTGTGGTCTTTATATGACTGATTTAGGAGTTGATCATGATCCTTTGCTTTCTTTTCTAAAGCATTGATCTTTTATTCCTGAGCCATCAAAGCCTCTGCCTGAGCCTTCAACAACTCATCATGCTATACAAGATTCTCTTCAATCTCGATCTGAAGATCCCTTTCCCTCTTCCAACATTGGGCAACTGAATACAATTTTCCATTAAAATCCTTTACCTCTTGAATCTGAGTATTCTGATCAAGAGTTATCTTTTCCTCAAAGCTATTCATGAGATCCTTGATTTTATTATCTTAATTATCAAAATCTTCCTTGACTTCATGTTGAAACTCAACAAGATCTCTAAAGTCATCAAATAATTTCTTTCACCAGCTAACCATTTTCTTACAGGACCTTTTGTGGGAATCGTTTTTGATAAAGAAATATATGAATGCTGCCTCTAGCTTGACACACTTGTCCATCACCATGGTCACTGAATCCGATTGATGATCCCTAGAGTGTTGGAGCATCTGACATCTCGATTCAATGCTTGGAAAGATCCGAATAGTTTTAACAATATTATTCAGTGATTGAATGATGAAATATTGTTTTAGGGATGATGAATCTGAATCTGAGACTTTTCTTGATGAATGATCTTTCTCTAGCTCGAAAAGCTTACTCTTTGAATATCCACCAGCTTCTTTTTTCTTTAAAACAACTTTAATAGGTGTGTCCACACTCACATGTTTCCCTTTATTAATTCTCAGAACAGATTCCCCATCTGAAGACTCTTGTTCACTGTCAGATAGCTGAATAATTCTATCTTCATTTATTTTCTCATTCTCAGATCCTGCCTCAACATCTTTAGGCTGAATGAAATGATGATTATAACATTATTCCTCATAGGGATTATCCACATCATCTTCAGCTTTTTCATCTAACCCAGGAGTAAAAAGATTTAAAGATACAGCTTGAGAGGTCCAGATTGACAGTTTCTCATATTCAGTTTCCTTCTCATGAAATTATTCAACTTTCTTTATGAGGTCTTCTGTTTCACCACTGATTTATTCTTCTTGTACTTCTTCCACTACTTCCTTTTCATCAACAATATTTTATTGTACTTTTTCCAGAGTGAGAAATTTCTTCCCCTGTGTCTTAGTTAAGGCCTATATCAAAAAGGATTTTGGTATATGGATATTCTCATATGCTTTCTTAGTATCCTTTAGAAGAGATTGAACAATTTCAGCCTCTGAAATTTTCTTCTTTTGCTTCTTTTCCTTATCTTACTTCTCAAGATTAGCAGCTGCCTTTTCATTTAAGGCCTTAGCTTCTATAGGATCCAAGACAAAATGTGGCTCTCATTCCTTATAATTTTTTTTGTCTTCCCTCCACTTGGATACAACCTCATCTGGATAGGATTTTTGTTTCATGGGATTTGGAGGTGCGGATTGAGCTTCCTTAGTTTTTGAGATTTTTTCTTCTTTTTCCACTTCCTTCAAATTCCTCTTCTTTCCAACCTTTCATGATGGTTTAACAACTTCTGCATTTTTTGGAACAGCTTTAGCTTCTCCCTCTGGTAGATCATAAAATTATCCAGAGTCTTTAAAAAAACGAACATTAATCCTCTTTAATGTATCATCACTTACTAAAATGACATTGCAATTCATTGGCTTGGAACTGCAAGCAATCTTGAAATACTCAAGAAACCGAACAATTAGCTTAGAGAGGATGGCTGGATACATGATTATCTGAGATTTCAAGTTCCCATTATTAATTTTCTCAATCGTAATGAGAATATGCTTCATCAAGTTTATCTTCCATAGATTCACCAGAAAATATAAGATGTACATGTTGCACTTCTTCATGGTGTCCTCATCACCTTTTCTTGTAATGATAAAACCTTGCACCCATAATTCAAGGATCCAATTATTTGTAAAGAGGTGAAAAATCATCGGAATCTTGACATATGAAAGTCTAAGAAACTCCATAGATTTAACATTGAAAAAACTTTCTTCTACATCCAATAATTTATGGGAATACAATTCAGCTTCCCCTTCATAAGACAACCCCACCAGGCTAGCAGCCTTGGTGTGTGAAAGGGCATAAGTTTTTCCATAGCTTTTGATAGAAAATTTACTCATCTCTTCTTCTTTGAAAAATCTCATAGATTTATAAAATTCCACAAGAAAATCCGTATAAACTACATCTTGAGCTCCTGGATTTTATGTACAAATGCTTTCCCATCCATTAAACTTGGTGTTCTTGCAATAATGGAATCGTTCTTACAAATGAAATTCGGATGGACCAACCTCTCTCTATAAATCTACCACTCTGAAATAGACTTGACAGTTGACATCTCTTGAGAAGGAACTTCACCAGATATTTGGATTTGAGCAATACTTGAGAGGTTTAGAACAGGATTTTGAAAGAGGGGAAAAGCTTCGGCACACAAAGGCTTGAAATCCAATGTGGGATCACCTTCAGGGTGTCCTTTATATAGGCGTTTGAAGCGATGATTGAACTTTTAAAGTCAATCCAATAGTTGAGAAAACTTCTGATTAGATCTGACGGCTCAAATGATAGCCACAAGGAAAGCTTGATAGAATTCGATGTTTTGAGGTTTTTAATAAAAACATTAGGATTTAAGGAAAATATAATCTGAAATTTTTTAAAACCAAATGAAAATACCATCAAGTAAAAGAAAATTATGAAAACTCAAGAAAAAAAACATACCTTTCGGATTTCTAGGAAGATTATTCGTAATAGGTAATACTCTACTTGAAGCACTTTAGATTCTGAAAATGTTGATTATGAAAAGAAAAACTTCATTACAAAAACAAATTTTGAGTATAAAAATATTCATTATGAAAATTTTGAGTACAAAAACCATCATTACGAAAATATTGAAAAACTGACTATGAAAAATTTTCATTATGAAAAAATTTGAAAAACAAAATACTGACTACAAAAAATTTTCATTACAAAAAATTTCATTATGAAAATTTTGAGTATGAAAATTTTTGACTACGAAAATTATCATTATGAAATATTTGAAAAATCTAACTACTAAAAATTTTGAAAGCCTTATTACGAAAAACATGAAAAACTTCATTACGAAAAACATGAAAAACTTCAAGAAAATGTACACCCCCTATGAAAAGGATTTTATTACTGTAAGAAGATTGATTTCAATAGGAATTTAATAAGGAGGATTACCTTATTATTATCATTCTGATCTTCTGTTTAATTTATTCAAATCTATCGTAGGGTAAAGATTTTGTAAAAATATTAGCAAGTTGATCTTGTGTTCCGATAAATTGAAGAATAATATCCAATTTTTATGTGTGATCCCTAAGAAAGTGATTCCTAATATATATGTGTTTTGCATGAGAGTGATGTGAATGGTTTTTTCTTAAAGAAATGGAACAAGTATTATCAAAAAAAAATTGTGTTTTGGTAAAACTCATACCATAGTATTTGAGTGTGTGTTGCATCCACTTCACATGAGCATAACAACTTCCAGACGCTACATATTCAACTTCAGCAGTGAAAAGTGCTACTGAGTTTTGCTTCTTTCATGACCATGAAACTAATGAATAACCTAAGAAATGAAAAGTTCCGGATGTACTCTTTCTATCCATTCTATATCCACCAATGTTGGCATGTGGAAATTTTTTTAGAATAAAATCATTTCCAGAAGTATAGAAGAGTCATAAATCCATGGTTACCTTTAAGTAGTGAAAAATTATTTTCACTACCTTTAAATGATATTACTTAGGATTTTATTGATATATTATACATAAGAATAATGAAAACATTAAGTCTAGATGACTAGTTGTCAAGTAAAGTAAACTTCCTATCATTCCTCTAAAAGCTGTTTGATCTACTGGTTTCCCAACTTCATCAAGATCAAATGTATTTGAGGTACAGATACAAGTACTTATACTCTTAGTGTTTTCATATTCATAATTTTTATGATGATATTTAATATACTTATGTTGAGATATAACGATTCCTTCTGGTTTTTGAGAAATTTGAAAACCAAGGAAAAATGTTAACTCAGCCATCATACTCATTTCAAACTCATATTTCATTAGATATGCAAATAAATCAGTTAAAGATTGCTGAGTTGAACCAAATATAATTTCATCAACATAAATTTGTACAATCAAAACATTTTTCTTATCTTTATTTATAAAAACGGTTGGATCTGCATTTCCCTAATTTAATTATTTTGAAGTAAAAATATTTTAAGTCTATCATACCAAGATTGAGGGGATTGCTTAAGTCTATAAAATTATTTGGTAAGTCTGAAATCATGTTCAGGATGTTTTGAATCTTCAAAACCAGGGGTTATTCAACAAAAAATATCCTCTTGTACAAAACCATTAAGGAAAGCACATTTCATATCCATTTGAAAAAGTTTGAAATTGAAGAATACTGTAAAGGAAAGTAAAATATGAATAGATTCAGGTATAGCTATTAGAGAAAATGTTTCTTCAGAGACTATTCCTTCTTGTTGATTATATCCTTTAGCAACCAATCTGGATTTATTTATTACTATGATTCCATTTTCATCAAACTTTTTTCTGAAGACCCATTTTACACCAATAACATAAGTTTCCTTAGGTCGTTCAACCAAGGTCCGAACTTCATTCCTTTTGAATTCATTTAATTTATCTTTCATAGCTTTTATCCAATCATCATCACCTAAAACTTTATTTGTGATTTTTGGTTCTAATTGGGAAAGAAGTGCTAGATATTCTACTTCATTTCTTAAGTAACTTCTAGTCGTTACAGGTTTATTGACATTACTAATTATACTATCACAAGGGTGATTCTTTTTTAAACACCTAATTTGGGTTTTGTAAAACATGTTCATCAACATAGTGTAGGAAATCTTCTGGGGTAAATGTTACAGAATTATATTCATGGAAAGTTTCCTTGTCAAAATATCTTCAATCATGTGTTGATAATTAGTTTTTGAAAACACATCCAAAGATGTAGGTTAGGGTTGTTTAAAAACAAAGGGATCAGTTTCATCAAATTTGACATGTACTGTTCCTTCAATAGTACAAGTGTTTTTATTGAAAACCCTATAAGCCTTAGAAGTTGTGGAGTAGCCTAAAAAAATTCCTTCATTATATTTTGGTGTGAATTTCTGTAGATTATCATTAGTATTCATGATTAATACTTTGCAACTCAAAACCTTGAAGTAGGAAATTCTAGGTTTTCTACCATTCCATTTCTCATAATTCTTTTTATTAAAAAATGTCTAATCAAAACAAGATATATAGTATAACAAGCAGTATTTTTAGCTTCAGCCCAAAAATGTTTGTCTATAGAATAATCAGTCAACATGGTTCTTGTTAACTCTTGAATAATTATATTTCTTCTTTCAACAACACCATTTTTTGAGGTGTTCTTTGTGATGAGATGTTAATATTAATTTCTTTTTTACTACAAAAAGTTTCAAAATCAAAATTTTGAAATTATCCTCCATGATCAGTATGAATAGTTTTCAATGGAAGGTTTTTCTCATTTTTAAATTATTCTCTAAAAGTTTTGAAATAAAAAAAGGCTTCAGACTTCTTGGCTATAAAATAGGCCCACGTAAATCTAGTGTAATCATCAATTAAGACAAATACATAATACTTTCCTCCAATTCTTCCAGTTTGTGTTGGGCCAAAAAGATCCTTATGCACTAACTGTAATGCATTAGTAGTTGAGACTTCACAGATAGATTTAAAACTAGATTTATGTTGTTTGTCATATTAATAAGGATTCAAAACTTTTGAAGAATCAAATCTAAGCTCTGGTAGATCCTTAACTAATATTTTATTTGAATGTTTTCATAAGTTTTAAGGTTAAAGTGTCCTAACCTTCTATGCCAAAGCCAATAATTATCTTCCATTTCACTAAGGCAAGGTAATTATTGGCTCTTAAGGTCTTCTAAGTTTAGTGTGTATAAATTCTATTGCATATGGGAAGAAAGAATAAATTTTTCCTTGGAATTGTGTACTAATAACTTTCCATTCCTAAAATTCACAAGGTAACCTTCATTACATAATTGGATTATTCTAATGAGGTTTTTTTTAAGACCCTTAACACATAAAAAATTTGAAATCAACATTTTTCCATGAAGAATGACGTTACCTATACCAATAATTTCTCTCTAAGCATTATCTCTGAAATTTATTTCCGTCCTTTCGTCTTGATAATCTTTTCAAAGATGTTTTTGTTACTTGTCATATTCCAAGAAAATCCAATATCAATGTACCATGTATTGCTATTGGTACTTTCTTTACTTTCCTAAAAAAAGAGTTAGACTTTCGAAACCCAAACTTTCTTGGATCCAGAAATTTCAGAAAGAAAAATTTTAGGCACCCACATTTTCTTAGAAAAATAGGCTTTATGAAATCCTAAAGACTGGGTTTTGATTAAGTAACAACCTTTTGCACAGTGTCCACCACACTGACACATAGTACAGAATGGATCACTTTGAGGAAGAAAATAATTGTTACTAAAAAGGGTTTAGAACTTGTATAACCAAATCCAGAATTATTCCTTAGAGGTCATATTTGAGAATACATCTTATCAAAATTTTCTTTACATAAGGGAAAGTTTGATAAACACTTCCTCAAAGAAAAAATTTCAGACTTCAATCTAATAACTATGTTCTTATCTTCCAAAACATTAGCTTTAAAACTATAGTTAGGCTCAAAAAAATTTTTCTTTGAAATTACTTTTTCAAAATATTTAGAAATTTTTTCCTTCTCAGAATTTACTTCCTAAATAATTTTTAAAATATTTTCAAAATAAAGATTTTTCTATTCAAGATATTTAGAATGATCTGATATTTCTTTAGTAAGTATAGAAATACTAGAATTCTCTTTATCAAGACTTTTTTTTTGACTTTAGAATTTTCCTTCTCAAGAATCTTAGCAAACCTAGAAACTTAGTCATAGGTAGGTAAAGTATAATACTCATCAGAAAAAGATTATTTATCCGAAAATTAATAATATTTACTATTATTATAATTAGAATTTAAAGAAACATTGGTCATTGATTCAAAATTATCTACCTTAGACATTAAGAAATGATTTTCAATAGGTAGTGTAGCTATTAAACCAAGATTATTCTATCCAGAAGATTCATAATATGATGATTCATCTAAAGAGTCTGCACCACTAGAAATCCAGGTGTCATTAGCTTTCAATACTTTCTTAGTTTTAGCTTTCTAGTACTTCTTTATGTTTTTCTCAGAATGCCTTTCCATTATTTTTTTTCTTTTAAGCATAGGATAATCAGGCCTTATATGTCCAACTATCTTGCATTAATAACATGTAACTTATGAATCTTTCTTATCTTTCCTTTCAATATTCTTATATCTGGATTGAAAGTTCTTATGTCCAACAATCTTATTCATCGTTTGAGAAAGGTTGGCTAACTCATTTTCTGAAGATTAACTTCCACTAGATTTGGATTGTATAAAAATATTCTTATATTTGGACCTTGTAACCCTCTCAAAAGTCTTGACTTTCATATGATTTGATGTTGTAGTAAAATCAACACCGCCATTCCCATTCTTCTTTTTAATGTTGTCATTATCTCTCTTCATTCTGGTCCCATGTTAAAGATGAGTTCCAAAAAGTTCATCAAGAGAAATATGAGTAACCTTTCTATTCTCATATATATCTATTCTCTTGGATTCCCATTCATTCGGCATGATGTCTCTGATCATATCAAACAAGAGCCTCATCATCTAATCATTTATCACCCATAGATTGTAAACTATTAACAATATTCATGAATCTTTTTTCCACATTACATATGCGTTCTACATAAGGAATGAAAAAACCATGATATTCACCTTTGAGCATGGATCTTATAGTTTCAATAACTTTGGACGTTCCAATGTGAGTAACTTCAAGCTTCTTCCATATACAATTTTCTGCTTCACAAGATGAAATTTGGCTATATATTTTTCCAATCATGGAACAAAACAAAGTATTGCGTACCTTATAATTCAGTTGATATTCATGCTTTTCTTGATTTTTAATGGTACTAAATTCCTTTTCAGAGATTTTATAACCTCCAATAAGCATGAAAAAATTGTCTACTCTAGTATTGATAATGAATGTATTCATTCGATACCTCCAATATTCGTAATCATTCCCATTAATAATTGGTGGTATGGTTGGATTTAGATTATCTATGGAACCAATATTGATTCCTACCATCTTAAAAAAACTTTCCACACAAACTTGTTAGTAATAAAATTTTGTAAACTACGAAAATATTCCTCAGCAAGAAAAATATAGAACAAGAGTATCTCTAGGAAAAAAGGAATCCGAACATTATGAGTTCGAAAATCTGATTCAAAAAATAAGAATAAGATGAATTATCCTCTGAATCTAATCGTCAGACTAATTCATATTTAACCAATCCTCTGATACCAATTTTTTAGATGGTATGTGGAGTATGATATACTCTAACACCAAATGTAGGATCGAAATAACACAGATACTTAATGTAGTATCTAATAATGCTCAAAATACAAGAGGGGTGTGAATTGTATACTTTAAAAATTCTTTGGGAACTTTTATAGTTGGTAAGACACCTTTCTATTGTTTAGCAAGGTTAAAGAATGTAATTCAAAAAACCTCTAGTTCTACACACTTGCTAGATTCCAGAAATATGATTCTGATAAAGTGATTCTGGAAAATATTTTTTCGGAAAAATTAAACTTAATGAAAGTTTACAAAGATGAAGATTCTACCTTAATGCATATATAATCTCAGTAAATCAGAGTATACAAGTGTAAGGAAGTATAAGATAGTTATACTTTCCTTAATAATCAAAAACATCGGAAAACTTGAAACAAACAAGTAACAAGTAGTATGTATTTTAACCCAAAGAGAAGGGTATCCAACAACTTTGGATAAAGGTCCCTTGATTTATACTTTCAAGAAAGTCTATCTTACACACACCAAGGTAAATCCTCGATACAAAGATCGGAGGTTGTCTTGTAATCCCTGCAAGACCTAAACTTCAAGGTAGTAGGCAGCTCTGTCTTCCTTATCAAGGAAGTCCTTGAACTTTAAGGTAGTCAGCACCTATGTCTTCTTATCCCCAAAATCCTTCGAATGTAATCAACAACATTCGGAGTCGCACAATGAAAATATGAACAAGGTGTTCAGTACGCACAAATAATGAGAGTCTCTCTCTAGAAATCACTTAAACAACATGAAACCTATAGAGTCATAGAACTTTTTTGAGATCTTTAAAATGAGATCCTATTTATATGCACAACACCAACGGTCAGCTCCCTCCTCTAATGGTAATATTTCTCCTTGAATTTCGGAGGGACCTGTACACTTATCACTCAAACAATGGTTAGTTAGTAATTGAATGCACGACATCGTTTTATAACAAAAACAAGTGTAAGAAAAAATATCATTACATAACCAGAATCAAATATTTAGAATGTAAGAAAATAAAATTTAGGATTCTAACCAAAAACATATTTGGTGTCTATAATACAAGGGTATTCAGATTCTGTTTTCTAAGGAATTTTGAACCTGAACTCTATAGGATTTCGGAGTCTAAATTTCAAGGAAATTCAGAATCTGGATTCCCAAGGATTCATAACTTGATTTTATAAATTTCGAAGTCAGATTTCATGAGAATTCAGAGTCAGAACTCATAAGAGTTCAGAATCTGAATTCAGAGAAATCGGAGTCAGTACCCCGAAGAGTTCGGAGTCTGAATTCAGAGAACTCAAAGTGAGAACTTATAAGAGTTCAGAGTCTGAATTCAGAGAACTCGTAGTCAGAACTCATAAGAGTTCGGAGTATGAATTTAGAGAACTCGGAAACTAAATTTGGATCCTGAAAACAGAATTCCCTTTATCTATGTATTATATGATTCTGAGGTTTTAGATATGAAACCGAATTTTACACTTAGAGGGTATAATGAACAATGAAAAACATGGTAAGGATGAATTTCCTTGGGGAAGGAAATTTTCGTTATGAAAGCAAATCATAGGGTAAATGAATTTTTCCTTAAGATAATGTGTTTGTGATTTTCCAAACAAGAAGTAATAGTAGAGTTATAAGGAATATTATTGACCCAACAATCTCCCCAAAGCATGAACGAATGGAAAATTCAGAAAGAAAACCTTATTCACTCAACAAAAAGAACTTTCCCTTCCCATGAGTGACCAAAAACCATTACACAAGACTGTCGCATGTATTTCTGAATTTGAATAGATATTTTTGATTGTTTTCCAATCTAAGGATGATACATTTTACCAATTGTCAATTGAGATCAAAGGTATTTTTATAATTATTTATATAAAAAATAAATAAACCATAGATCTCTATCTAACACTATTGAAATTAGTACGCCAATCCTCTTTACCACTTCTTAAATGTATACATTTGAAAAGTCCTCCATCATATGAGATTCATGAAAAAAATGAAATGATATGACTTTGTGAGCTAATCCACTATCAAACATATAGAATTTTGTTTCTAAACTATTCTTGGAATAACTATTTCAAAATCTAGGGATATCTACTCTCATTTCCAAACATGAGTTGGTAAGTACTACAACATACTTGATGGTCGCTAATGTTATGCCCTAACTTTATAAAAACTCTTCTTTTTTGAAACAAACTCACCCACATTACTTTTCATACCAACCCACAAAAACTATAATTTCAATACATTATACATATTTCTTATTCTTGGATGAACATCCCATCATTAATGGTGGTAATCATGAGGAAGTTATTCTTTATAATCCATTGGTATGACCAACCAATTTCTAAACCATATCACTGAACTCCCATTCATAATTCATACCTCAATTGTCTCCCCAAAATTGATTTTTGACCTCATAGCCAAACATTCTGCCTCAGAAATATGTTTCCCTTTATCGGTATTTACTAAATCAAGATAAAAATATATAAATAAGACTATAACTTCACCTTAGTGTAAACATTCCAAGTGTGTGTCGTCTTGGACTGACAACAACTTACACTAATCTAATGCCTCTTGTTTCCATCTGAGCATACGAGTTTCTTTTCAATGTATTTTCCACTGGATGTCCTTTACCCAGTTTTTACATAAAGTCATAATTAAACAATTAAAGATCCTCCATCCATATTATTTTTCTAAGATTCAAATATTATCTTGATAAATGGTGTTTCAAGATTTTATAATCTATAATCATAGTAAATTTCACAACAAAGAGATAATAAAACCATGTCTTCAAATAATGGAATATAGAAGATAACTCCAAATCATGTATTAGGTATTACTTCTCATGCACTCTTAATTGCATTGATCTATAAGCAAAAACCTGGTATCCATGGATGAGAAAACATCCCAAACCAGATCTTGAAGTAGAACAATACACCAATTACCCTTGTCCCGATTCAAGAAAAATCAAGATTGGTGTCGATGTAAGGAAAACCATTAAATCTTGAGAATATTTATAGTTTTATTCATCCCATTAGAATATATCTTTATTATTTATCAAATCTGACATAGGTGAAGTTATTCATGAGTAATGATGGATAAAGCATTAGTAATAATCAGCTAGACAAACAAAACCCCCTATCTTGAAGGCAGTCTTTGGAAGTTTCCAAGAGATAATAGTCTATATGATTTCTGGATCCATAAAAACAAATTTTTCATAAATTACATGGCCAATGAAACATACCTATTCTATCCAAAAATCACACATTGATGAATTTCCATACAAACGACGATCCCTCATGATTCCCAACAATGTGGCCAAGTGTTGTTCATTCTAATCCTATGTCCTTGAATACACCAATATATCATCTATAAAAACTAACCTAAAAGAATACAGATGTCATTGAAATATGTGATTATGCTGGAAAAAAATCTCTCAAGGTATCATTGAAGCACTTTTGAGGTGATTGTGTTTGTTGACAAAGTGCACAACTGTGCTGTGATTGTTGACAAAGAAAACCATGACATAAAATTTGTTGACAAAGGGGACTTCATGGTTGGATGTCGAGTTCAAGAGCTATGGACAACGATCCATGTTTGACTCAAGAATGTCGATAAAGGAATGGATGATCAGGAGGCAGTAAAAAAAACTGATACAAGGTGGCGTTGTTTTCCAATGTTTGCCAAATTTTTGGGTCTCTAAATCGACAAATGAAGAAAAGTGGTTTTTAGAAAAGGGACTTGAGTTCCATGAACTTGAAGGAGAGGAAACTTTCACGCCTAATTTTTTTCAAGATCATAAGGTCAATATATGGAAAAGGAATTAGGGTCACGCAGGTATTGGTGTTGTCGCACAGGTGACTTGCGCGCCGAGAAATGACCAGCGCGTCGGTGCCTTGGAGGGTTGGAAAGCTGCACGCCATTTGTTTTTCAAGATCAGATCTTCAAAATTTGTCAAAGGAAATAGGGTCGTGCAGGTGTCTTGTAGGGAAAGAAACCTGCGTGCTGGGACTTGTTCGCTGACGGGAGACTTGCGCGCCGCCATGTTGGTTGACCAAATGCCTATAAATACAGGACCACCCCTCCTCATTTTCAACGGAGTTCAACACTTAGAAAAATCAGAATTCACACCGTGCTGGTGTGGTAGTCAAGCAGGTGGTGTGTGGTCACACAGGTGGACTTGCACGCCAATGTTTGAAGTTACGCGTCGGTTGGTAGTTGCACGCCAATATTGGCTTGGGCATAAAAGGGATTGAGTCGCGTAGGTTTGGAGGGGCAGAAGATTGTGGCATGCAGGTGGTATAGGCAAGCCTGTGCACCATTTGTGACCTGTGCATCGATACTTGCACGTCAGGTTAGACCACCGTGCCAAGTAAGGTTGATTCCCTGGCCGTTTTTTCGTGTTGTGTAGAAGCTGTAAGTTTTCCCGATACCTTCGGTGCAAAGATAGATTCATCTACGGGTGAAATTTGGACTTCAATAAAGTATCCACATACAATAGAGGATGTATTCATTAGAGATAATTAAGAGACCTACAATTCTATAAACTGTGAGTGGATTCTCTTCAGATAAGTGAGCAAAGGAAGAGGAAGAAGGTGATCCTCTCCACCGGCAGTGAGCAAGAGAGAGGGAAACAGGGAGTGACCCTTGGGAAAGCAGTGAGCTGACCCTAAAATTTATAAAGGCAGTGAGCCTGGGATAGAGTGACTGTGCCCGAACCTTGTAATCCACAACTAGTGAAGTTTAGTGGAATTTGGAATGACCGAAAACTTATCGGAGTATTATCCTTGGATGTATCTCTTAACAGTTAACCAAGTAAATTTTTTTGTGTCTTGTGCATGCTTTACTTTCTGTCTATATTGTACAACAGTAAAGAGAGAGAAAATTGTTTTTCTTAACAGCGAAACAAGATCAGAACGAGCTTTATTTTTAAATTAGTCATACCCTGATTCACCCCCCTC
Organism: Viscum album; assembly: GCA_963277665.1. Lineage (NCBI taxonomy): Eukaryota > Viridiplantae > Streptophyta > Magnoliopsida > Santalales > Viscaceae > Viscum > Viscum album. Next base: position 1,917,792,939 of record OY728163.1, read on the forward strand.
TCAAGGTACTCATCCTTGTGGACCTATTTCTTTTGTGTGGTGTATATAATGAAGTTAAAGATATATTATATCATGATTTATTTTATATTCATGGCATTTAATTTTTTGATTTAATGATTATTCCTTCATGTGGTTTATGGCTTCAAATTTACCAAAGTAGAGATGGATTGTTGTCACATTTTTCTTTCATTGTGATGTTTGTTATGTTATAAACCTATATACATTCATAAAGGTTATATAATACCTAATATAATGGTTATATCATGAATATCCTTACTTCTAATGATTTTCTAAATTTTATTTAAGGATTATTCCTTAATGTGTATACGGTTTCAATGTTACCAAAGGAATAATGGATTTTTTTCAAAATGGTCCTTATTTGTGATGTTTGTTATGTTATACAGATATCTTAATCTATAATGTGTATAGAATTATTTACTGAAATGTTTTATGATTAAACTAATTATTTTCAAGATATTATAATTTTCATTCATTGTTTTTCCATTCATGTTGTCACTTATTCAAATGTTTCAATGTGGTATGGTAATATTTGGAATGTTTAAAGATTATTTTCCTTAATAATGTTTTTAATTATGTTTTAAGGTCATTTACATTAATCAACATTAAAAACTATTATTTTTAGCTATCATCCACTAGGGATATTTTGTATTGATAGAATCCTTATTAATTCCTTGTATGGATTATGTTTTTAAAAGATATTATTGTGAAACCCATTTATTTTTGACATATTGATTAAGTCCTAAAGAGATTTTTATGAATACCGTTTCTTTTCTATTGGATGATTATTTACTAAATATAATTTTATTTAACCAATTCATATTCTATGGTATAATGATCTTTCAAAGATATTTTTGTGGATCCCATTTCTTTTTATGGGTTATTCATGTTTTAATGAGATTGTTAAGGAACTAATTTCTTTTCTATGGATGAGTCGTGTTTCAAAGATATTATTATGAAACCCATTTATTTTCCTTAGTTTGATTATATAATAACTAGAATATTTTAGAATAAATTAATTCTACATTTTTTAATCTTCTTTTAAAGAGAATTTTTTGAACCCCTATTTTTCCATGGGTTAATAATGTTTCAAATATATATTTTTTAAACTGATTTCCTTTCTATGGTTTAATCATGTTTCAAAAGGATTTTTATTGAACCCATTTTATTACATAGGTTAAAAATGTTATGAAAGGTTATTTGTTTCTACAACGGATTTAGGAATGATTTTTTGAGTGATGATTTTTCAATGGTACCTCTACATTTGAAGGGTGATTATGAGATAAACCCATGGAATATGGTTCTATGATAGACTAAGGATGGGTGGGTCTGTGATATCCCTAAAATGAATTGGTTATGGAAGTTATCCATATGACTATTACATTTATAAGAGTGAAATATATGCAATTAGAACACATGGTTATTCCATTTATAAGAGTAAAAATTATAATGATGTCCCAAGATACCATTATGTCTTTCTTTATGATTGTTATATGTTTATAATGTTTCTAATGATAGATATTAATATCACACCGATAGTGATTATTGATTATGATGCCTCTTGCATTTTTCATATTTTTCTATTTTATGTTCCAGTTATTGATGGTTAATAGTTCTTTTATTATTCTATCACACAAAATAATAATGTCATTATACCCTTATGTATTATTATTCACATTGATGACATTTAATTTTTAATTCTTATGTTCTCCCATACTTGGAATTTGAACTTAACCTTCTCGTTTTTCCCTTTCCCATGGTTTTAAAGAATGATGTTGAATTATTTTTGTCTATAAAAAATTTCACAAGGATGATTTTGATGTAATATTATGAAATAAGAAAATAATTGTTAAATGGGAGAAATTTACCTTTGATGAATTGTGAGTCCAAGTTGGTATGAGTTGTTTATCTCAATGTTTTTACTAATTATCTATAGCTCTAAACCTAAAAGTTTATTAATTTACTAAATGATTAAATATTTCCTTTTGATTTTTTATGGTTCAGAAGAAAAAATTTGAGTCACAATTATCAGTATGAAATCCAAAAATTTAATGTAATGGGTTTCTGCATAGGATTATAGAGTATGTGTCCTTAGCTATTATAGTAGGTATCAAAGGTTGGTTTAGATATATTTAAAGATTATGATATTTTTATGTTAGGATATATTATGAGTTATGTATATTGTCATAGATTTATATGCATAAGGATGATCATAAGTTCAATTTATTGGACACCCCATTGAGTTTTTTAGTGATGAGATATTAAAGTGATGTTTTTTGGGATGAGGTGTTTTTTAACCGTATGATCAAAATGAAGAGTTTTTAGGGAGGAATTATTTTTCATGTGTAAAGAATAAAAGTACAACCCATATGATTGATAAAAAACTGTCACATCCAAAAATGTTGTGGGGATTGAAAACATGACTGAAAGATGATAATGCTTTCACAAACTACCAATGGCCTACATGATTCCTAGGTTATTATGACATTTTCAAGTAAAGATTATGTTTATTTTGAAAATACATGAGATTTTTTTGATGAATAATTTTTTATTTATATTGTAATAACATATGATAAAATACTCATAATAATTGGGTTTAAAAATTATTAAGGAAATGTTTGATGAATTTTATGGGCAGTTATTTATGGATTAATTTAGTTGGAAATTTGGCTATTAATATTGAATTATTAAGATTAGTGTATCGTTGGATTTTTTACTCTTTATGAATTTATATTACCTTGTGACAATTTTTTTTTGTTTCGGTTAATGTCTGAAGGAAATTATAATAGATTTCCTATCCCTTTTATGTATATGTGGTATTCAAAATTTCATTTTAGTTCTTTAGTAACTAATACTTCATCTTGAATACACATTATTTATACCATATTACTCCTTTTGTAATTTAATCACAAGAGTCTAAATGACCTCTAAAACCATCCCAAATCCATTGGATGAACATGTTTCGACCATATTACTCCTTTTGCTCTAATTTTATGAGTTATTGAGACTAATAATCATGAAATTGAACCATATAATAAGTTAAGTAATGGAAAATAATGTACATTAAATGCTTTTAATTCCTATAATGCATTGGAGTGTGGAAGAAGATACATATTTTTTGTTATAGACATTATTTTGAAAGTTAAATGAGTTTTTTTCATAATTATAATTTTTACTTAATTTTTAGAGATGATATAATTACATTAAACTCTTAAAACAATTAATACAATGATTGATTATTTAATAATTAAATAAAATAAATGATACAAAAAATATTAACTATGAATAAAATTAAAAGAATTATTATTCTGCCTTATTTTTTAGAGGAATATTTAATTTTAAATATCTATGAACATAATATATTTTTATTCAATATTTTTATTTATATTTTTGAATTTATATTTGGTAAATGATGTCAAAATTAATATTAATGTCATTAAATATTAATTGATATTTTATTTTAAAATTAAAACTTTAATAAAAGTAATATATTATTAAACATTAATTTTAAATGTTAATAAATATAAATACTATCTATTTATGGACCAATGTATCTTTTATAAAGAACTTATTGACCTATGTATTGTACAAATTCATGTTAACGCAGTTCGGGTAAAAGAGGAGTTCCTCCGCATTACATGTGACTTTGTTAAAATTAATTTCCAATACAGATGGGATTATTATTTTATAAATTAAATATAATATCTTCAAATCACTAGGGATAAATTTTATAATAATTATCACTTTAATTTACTACTAATGGATGAATTACATATGTTAAAAAACTAGCTACCTAAAAGAAAACCCAAGGTGAAAAAAATAAGGGAACATAATGACTAAGGAAAAAAGATAAAAATAGTTTTTTTGTTTTGTGAGTGTTTATAGAACATAACTACCCTTTTATCCATCAGATTTTATTTCTTAAGTACATGAGGTAAATTAGACACACCATTAGTGTTTACCATTTAATATTTACAAGACTACCACTCCCCCTCAACATTAAAAAGGCACTCACCCTCCCCACTTATTCAAACCTCTCTAAAACTTTTTTTCATCCAGCCCCTACCAAAATAGTCTCCCAATATACCTATCAAAACTCTAGATTCATCACATTGGTCATAAATTCAACCATTTAATCCATTTCGTTCAACCCAAAAAGAGTTACTTGAAATAAAGATAAAATTCTTCAACAAGAATTTACGTTTTATATATTTCTCTACCAATTTAATAATTATTATTCCATGATTATATAATAAAATAAGTATTCTAAAAATAAATATATGTTTTTATGTTATGTTTTTAACAAAACATTCCCAAACTTCTATAAAATGTGTAATGAAATTATCATTCATGTATAATGAACTACTCCCTCGTGGAACGATGTAATTTGGATTCCCTTTACCACCTCTCACGGTAGGGAAATATGATAGACATGATGTTTTTTATTATATATATATAATATTTATATTTTATTCAAAGTTATATAATTTTTTATAACACTTAAATTCATTATTTCCATTTTCTGTAAACATGATGACATTATTTGTGGACGTATGGACTACGGCCACCTCGAAACGATGTGATACGTACACACATTACATTGAATTTATTAAGGATGTATTTAATTAAATATATTTTATTTAAATAACATATGTAATATATTCATGAAATAATTCTATTTATGTAAATATAATCTATCATTTTATTTATTACACTTCTACACATTAAAAAATTGATAACATCGTTCGTGGGTTGTATTGACTAACGCCTCCTCGATGCAATGCTATTCAATTTAGATCATAGAAATTATATATATAAGTATACAAGATTAAATAAAATTTTATTTATGATAAAATTATAATTATTTAAATATAAATGTTACCTACCTTCTTTCTATTATAAACATTGAAAAATGGGAATGTTACTCAAGTGTACATATGACCTACTGTCTCCATGGTTGTAACGTCAATTCATTTTTCATAAACATCACTGATTATATAAATTAAAATTATAACTGATAAATAAATATGAAAATTGTTTCATGATTATTATTCTTTTTATTTTTTAATAATGACCCTTTTTACCATAGTTGACCAACCAAATTCGTTTTTGACACATAAATTGAATATGGCCAAAACATTCAACATAAACATTATTCATTAAAAAATTTATATAAATTGTTTATAAGTCAAATAAAAGTACTAATAAACATAGAATAAGTTTTTATTTAAGTATATAATTAACATAATTTTATTATTATGGAGGATAAATTCACATGGGACAAGTCGGACTCAAGGTAAAGATTTCTATTCTCACTTTTACTTCAAAGAGGCATATATCATAATCCCCATTGGTTTATTTGGTGTGGTGTATCTACTTATCATTTTGAATTATTATATAATGAATTATATTATATTCAAGGTATTTAATTTTTTCATTTAATTATTTTTCTTTCATGTAGTTTTTGGTTCCAATTTTACCAAAACATTAATGGATTATTGTCACAATTTTCCTTCTTTGTATTTTTTGTCATGTTATACACCAATATTATTTTATAAGGTGTATATGTTTCATATTTGACATGTTATATCATTAGGTTCTTTATTTATCATGATATACTACGTTTCATATCATTTTTATTCTCTCATGGGGTTTATAATTTCAATTTTACCAATGAAATAACGGATTGTTGTCACAATTTTCCTTCATTGTGACCTTTTTTTTATACACCTATATTAGTTTATATAGTATATATAATTCCTATTTGAAATGTTATATCAATAATATATTTATTATCATGATATTATAAGTATCAATTATTTTTTTACATTCATGCGTTTAATGATTCAAATGTTTCAATGTGGTATGGGGTGCTTTGGAATAATTAAAGATTATTTTACTCAATAACGTTTTTAATGATATTTTAGGGTAATTACATTCACCAAATTCAATAACCCTTGTTGTTACCTATCATCCAATGGTGATTGTTTCCTATGGATACCATCCTCATTCATTATTTTTATGGATTACGTTTTTTTTCAAAGAGATTATCATAAAAGCCATTTAGTTTCTACGGGTTGATTATATCCTCAAGTGATTGTGGTAAAAATTTTTTTTACTAATGATAATTTATTTTCTAAGGATATTTTTATCTAACCCATTTCATTTCCATGGGTTACTCTTGTTTCTATGACATTTTTATAGAAACCATATCCTTTCCATGGGTTATTCATGTTTCAAATATATTATTATGTTACCTATTTCTTTTCAATGGGTTAATCATGTTTCAAATAGATTGTTATGAAACCCATATATTTTACATTGATTTAATATTTAATAAAGATATTATTTTGAAACCCATTTATTTTTCATGGTTTAATCTTGTTTCAAATATATTTTTATTGGACCCATATATTTCCTATGGGTTGATAATTTTTCAAAGAGATTTTTATTGAACCCATTTCCTTTCCATAGGTAAATAATATTTCAATTAGATTGTTAGTAGATTCATTTCTTTTGCATGGGTTAATAAAGTTATGAAATAGATATTTGAAACTCCAATTCATTTATGAAATATTTTATGTGTGACTATTTTGCAATGGAATTTGGAAATTTGGCATGTGGTTATGTGATAAAATAATGGTGGGTGGTTATATAATATACCAAGGACAGGTGGGTAAAGATAGCCCTCAAATGTATTGGGTATGGAATGTGGCCGTATGTCTATTCCATTTGTAAGAGTGACATGTATGAAATTTGACCACATTTTTATTCCATTTATTATATAGAAAAGTATAATAATTTTCTAAGATACATTTATGAATTTTAAGGCTTTCTATAAGTTACAAATGTTTCTAATGTTTGATATTGATATCACATGGCTCAGGATTATTAATTCGGATGAATCTTTCATTTTCTATGTTTTCATATTTTATGGATCAATTATTGATCGTTATATGTGATTTTATGATTCGCTCATTCAATTTTATTATTCCATAGTACCCTTATACATGCGTATTCTAATTGAGGACCATAAATTATTAATGATTATGTTTACACATATTGACCATCTGATCTCATCCTTAATATGTTTCCTTTCCCCAGTTTTTAAAGAATATTGTTGAGAAAGTTTTGTGTACAAATTATTTCAAAAGTATGATGTTTATTACCTATTGTAAAATAATAAAACATGGGTTAAATGGGAGAAATTCAATTTTTACAAATTATGAGTCCAATTTGATATGAGTTCTTTATGTAAGAGTTTTTTCTAATTTTATAAAAATCCAAAAGTAAAAGGTACTAAAATATGTACATGATCGAAATTTTCCTTTCAATTCCATAAGTTTTAGATTAAAAAATTTAGTCATAATTATCAGTATCAAACCCTTAAATGTAATGTAATCGATTTTATCACTAGATTTGGGAGTGTGGGTCAGGGGATTTTATAAAAAAAACAAGAAGGAGAACTTAACAAGGAATATAGGACTTCAACGCACTTAAATCACCAATTTATTCTCCCATATCAAGTGGAATGGTCTCTATAACCTTAAGAGGGAGAAGATCGTGAGTTATGGACTTTTTAGTGTAAAATAAGTGTCTTAAAAGAAAAATTGAATTATATCAACAAACTCAAATCTAATATTATACTTTTCATGGTTAGGGAAAATAGTTAGGAAAACAATGCACTTATCGTGTGTTATCCTCTACCTCTAAACACCACTCTCAAGGTTGGCTCACACAGTTATACAAATTGTGTGAAAACTATGTTAAAATCCTTTGTCCAAACTTACATGGTTTCTCTTGGGTGGCCTCATGGTGTGGCCAAACCATGCGACTAACAATGTGCCAACCTAGTGTCCACTATCCCAGTTTCACTATTTATAGAGATTTGTTATAGGTTATCTACTAACCATTCTAAAAATGTGATCCTCCAAAAAAATTCCCAAAAAATTTTCAAAACTCTTAATAACCTCCTAAAACTTCTCCCAATTACTTTATATATTCAAGAAAATGCAAATAAATGTTTAATTACAAAAAATTGTGGGTGTTACATGGGCCATAAGTAAAATAATACCTTAAAGAGTCTTGATCCTAATAAGGATGTATCTTGTCACTTAGAACTCCCTTAAAACCTCTACTAGGTATATTGAGTGTTTTATGTATCAATTTTTTTGGAATTATGTTGTAGGCCCCTTACATGTACTAAAATTGAAGTCACGTAGTTGGAACATGAACTCTTATATGAGGATAAAACTATTGAAACTATATATAGATGTTATAAGGCTTTGTGAAAAAATACCACCGATCTAGTGAATTTTAAAGTGAAGAATCACATGATTAGGGATGCTACATGAGAACATGAGGGTTCAATGGGACAAAATTACACTAAGATGTTTTTATCTAGGTAATGTAATTTTGACGATGATATTATTCTTAAGGGTGTAGAATGTAACAACCCATAATTTAATTATAATTTACCCTCAAATAAATATTTTTTTGAATATCTTATTTGATACAAAATAAAAATTAAAATCAATCCATGCTTCTTTAAAAATGAAAAAATACCATTATAATATAACCATTGAATTAGTGGGTATAGATAGTAGTAACTATATTTTAAAACCAATTTAGAAAGGAAAAGTAATGGAATCGAGTTTTATATCTTCCATTTGAGGTTCAATATTCAAATCTTATAAATGAGGTGGCATAAATATGTTTTTCCCTATACTAATCCAAATTTAAATATCAAAAATTATGTCTTGAGAAAAATATTATATGAGAGATGTTTAATCTCATGAATATTACTATAAGATCCATTTTATTTTAACCTCAAAACATAATTTCCAACAATTTGTATATTACCATTATTTAATATTTCTAGGTCTTAAGGGATTTTTAAAGTAGTGGTTATGATGATATAAATATGTAATTATAAATATATTTTATATTTTATCACATTTGTCATTTTTAAAAAGGTGTATTAATAGTAAAATGATTTATAAGCAATTTTATTATCTATATTATAAATCCTTATATTAAATTTAATTTCAACCACTTTTATAATTTTAATATTAGAAAAATATGTTTTTTAATAATCATGTAAATATTATATTAAGGTGATTTTTTTCAATTTTATGAAATGATTTATTTTTAAATTGATCGTTAAATTATTTTTACAAATATCGTAGTTTTTATGACTCAATAAAGATGAAAACATGACTTAAAATATTATAAATTATTTTTTATACCAGAATACATATTTTAAGAGTGAAATAAATAATTTAGACACATTATTTCGAATGTATCAAAAATATTTTTGATATTTTTGAACCTAAATTAATACTTTATACTAATTAAAAAATTTTGTTTTTTCTATAAATTAAGTATTCCTAAGGTAGACTTCAGTATTTTATTTCATTAAAAGACACATAAAAATTATTTGATAATAAAAAAATTTAAGGACATAGAAATCAACAACACTAATAATTTTATCATATACTAATATTAAAGTTTAAAATATATTTATAAAAAACATTTTTGATGAGTTATACATTTATTATTTTAGAATATATTTTTAATACATTTTAAATTTGTATTCAATAAAATGGATTTAATATTTTGAATCAGATGGTACAAATTATGTGATATGTTCAATTTTATTTTTAGATATAAAAATTAATTACCTATATAAAAATTAGTCACCATGGTAAAGGCTAAAAAATTAAAAGTATTAATAAAATTGAAAAAAAAATCAGTAACTCATTTCTTAAATTTATTATATGAGGAATTTCTAGACCAATAATCACATTTTATTAATTATTTTTCTAATTTAAAACTACGTGACTCAAAATATGGCTTTTTTTATATTAAGTATTAAGTATTTACAAAAATCTTATTCCCTTCACTTATAAAAGGAACCTTCAAAACACCATCAAATCCAATCCAAAAAGTATAATACCTAACATGAATCTACCTAATTTATTCCCAAATAAAAAATTTCCATGTTCATCATATTCTACCCCCTAGAAATTTCCCAAATACCTTCATAATCAAGGATATTTCTATTAAGATATTAAAATCTATTACAAATATATTTTAATAAATTTCTTCCATATCCCATATCTTGTTATTATACATCTTCTCAAATATTATTTTTCATATATTAAAATGTTTTTAGAATTATAATTATTATAATAAAGTAATATTTTGATTAATGATTTTCATATTTGTATTCATTCAATCATTATGAAATAGTTTTATTTTGGTCAGCTTTATCACCTACATGAACCGTGTTATAATGGCTATATCATGAATAATTACTTAAACATAAACACTAGAAATATTATTTAATAATTAAATTTTTTTATGTTATATTAATTCTGTAATTATGATACTCTAAAAAATCACTCCATAATTATATTTATTTTATTAATTCTATTATTTTCATGATTAGGTATGTTTAACTTCATATATGAATGATTATTAGAATTTCTATCGTGTATTGTTATGTAAACAAAATTTCATTTAATATATGAAATTATTATGTAAATAAATTTTCCCCATTTGTTTCTATAAGTTTTATATTAATAGTTAACGTTAATATTAATTAATAAATTGTTGTATGATAAAGGTTAAAGAAACAAACATGTCTTCTATTTTATCTTTCTAAATCATACATTAAAATTATATAGAATAAACCTAGAAATAAAAAAATAACTATGTAAAACTAATTTCTATTACCTTTATAATTATAGATATAATGAAATTATTCTATTACTCCTTCGAAAAGAGTCAGCACACTGATGTAGTTTTAGTAGAATTTGTTGAATAACCCCTAGTGGTCGAGGAGAGAAAAAAATATGTAATTTAGTAAAATATAATAAAAAATGGACCAAAAATATAAATATTTACGGATAAGATTATAAATAAACTATATATTTATCCTGAATTGGTTATTCAGAAAGTTAAACACACAAATAAAGTGATTCAATAATTGAGGTGAGGATTTCGCTGACTCGTTTTTATTTCATTGAGTCATAAACTTTATTCCTTGACTAAGAAATTTAATAATTTTATTATTCTTCCATTTCTATAGTATATATGATTTTTTTTATTTTCATTTATATAATTTAAAATCTCTCATCAAATTATTCTTCTTTGATCAATTTCCCCTTTTTTAAATCATGCATTGTTACTAATAATTCCTTCACTTTCTAATGGTAATTTGTATTTCATGTATATTTTTTTAATTCTACTAATATTATCAATATGAAATGGAAAAAATATGTTTTATCACTTATTATATATATATATTCCTTTAATTTCCTTAAATATATGTTTTTTATCTATTTTAATTATGTTTTCTTTCAATAAGGTTTTTTAAAATAATAAAGGTATATTATTTTCATGTGTAAATTTTTATCTTACACTCAAAATTTTATATATTTAGTTTAATTTATTTTCAATGTTTAAATAATTGGATTATTGTAATATTAAGGCTTTAAATTTAATATTTTACTCCATTTCAAATAGTTTTATGAATTGATATATAAATATGTTTTTAGAACAATGTTACAAAAGCCATAAAAAATATTTTTCCTAAATTTTTCATTCATTTACAATATACCTCGGAAAGATTTTTATCTTTTGATATAATGTTCTTGATCATCATTTAAATGAATTTATAATATTTTTGGAAGGTTTAATTTATAGTGGTAATCAATATAATCTTAATGTCATGTTATGTGATACTATTTGGAAATGATGTGAAACCTATTTTAATTTTCATTTGTTTTTCATGATAAAATGATTGATAATTTTCTTATTTTCTAAATACGTTTGGTACATCATTGTGTGATTTTTTGGGTCATATATATCTCTACAATGTATAAGTTAATATTTTTTATCTCATTAGATATAGATTATGTATGTACATGATTTGATTTTTTTTCCCGACATAATGCAAGATCATGATTGTGTTCGCTTGCATCATAATGTGTCGACATGATTTATTTTCTTCGCAACTTAATGTATAATCGTTACTGTCTTTTCATACAAAGTTAATGTTAACTATTCTTCTATTTTTTATACTCCTCCATGTTATTCTACGTTGCTATGATATTTCTTTATGTTTTTTGATTGTTTCCACTTGTTTTCACGCCATGATATATATTTCATAATCCCATGATTTTTGACCATATTATATTACCTATGATTTTATATCATTACATTATTTTATGATTATAAGGAATGTTTTTTAGATATTTATCTATTTATTTGAGTTTTATTAAAATTTCATGATTTAAATTGATAGGGGTCATTGACTAGTTTCCCTTGTTATGCATCTAATCTCACCCATTCTTTTGTTTTTTATTTCCCAAGGGATCATATGTAGAATATTTTTAGAATTAATTGTTTTTCATAATTTATTATAGATATGTTATAGAAATAATTTTAATGAGATGTTGATTATTATCTATACCGAAAGACACTAAACCTTTTGGGTCTTAGATTTTTAGATTTCTTATGATATTTAATGATTAAATAATAAAAAGATGAAAATATTAATTTGTTGTTTATATTGAATCATATAAAACATAAAATTGTTATCCTATCATCATCATGAATAAATTAATCAGCATATTTATATTAGTTAAATGATTATAGAGTATAGTATTTGGCCTATAATATGTGAAGTGTACCATAAATGAAAAAAATCATGTTCTTCCTGAGTAGTGTAAGTGATCTTCTTTTTTAACTGAAAAAATCATTCTACATTCCTCAAACTCCTTAAATCCTTAACAACATATGAATACTAAAATCTTTCAATCTTATCTTATGGTACTAAATGTCATCAGAAATAATCTAATACAGAAACTTATCTCCTCTTCCTATTTAGTGCATATATAATTTCATCTACATATATCAATGGTTTTCCTCTCTCTCTCACTCTCTCACTTCTATAGTTTAATTATACAATAAGTTTAATTTATAGTCCCTCTTAGTTTTACTTCAACATGAAAAATATAATATATGGTTGTACCATCAGTTATCACACATTTTCATGATTTTTCTTTTCATTTATAATAATTTTTTAATATGGATAATATACTTTTACTTTTTATAATCTTAAAAAATAAGTTCCAAAAATTCCACTATGGAAACTCAAAATTCAAAATATTCTTGAAAAAAACATCTGAAAACTAGGAATCTTGTTTTTTTTATTTTACTCGTTATATTTGGAAATGTTTCTGTATTCTTCTCTATTTAAATTCTCCAAAAACTCTATATAAGGATCTTCTACATGTGAATGTAATGTTATTATTTATTAGGATATTATATCAGGGAAATCATATCTCTATGTATAAATATTGTAAAGGGTACAAAACATTTTCCATAGGTTGGTTATTACTTAAAAATATATCAGGTGTACCTTATGATGCACATGAACCTTATGATCTACACTTATTCTACTTCATAATGTGCATGTAACTTATGATCATGTTTTGTGTACCGAATGAACACATATCAAAAATTAATTCAATAAATATAATTTAAGATCATTACTACATGAACTTTTCAAAATCATATAGTACTCTATAAAATTTAGTATGTACTCTATGAACACCTTCATAATCGATTACTTATTCTAACATAACTACTTCAAGGAATAATGATATTTTCATATTTGAAATAATAGAAAGGATTCATCACATTTATTCCCCAATTTCTTCAGAATTAATAACTATGAAATTTTTATACTATGAAACATACATCAATATCTAAATCTTGATTCCGATATATAGATATTTAACTCTGAATACCCATATCTGGTTGAGTCATTTATAGATCCTTATATATGGATCTATTTACATTCATCTTCATATGTGGATCCCATTTCTTTCATGATTCTCATTTTAATCCCATTAAATGGACTATTATTATGTATATATGAATTTTTTAATATTTCTTGACTTCAATTAATTCAAAACCTAACACCATAAATCCTTATCAATCAACTCAAATGAATTTAGAACCTTGTATGAAGGATATTAAATCAATGAAAGGATATTGACAAAATATGTCTATACTAAATCTATATATAGGACAATGATAAGTGATGTCTCCATACCAGATTCTTTACTTTAATGGATTTTAGAAAATATATAATTATAAAATTAACTTAAAAAATTCAAATATACCTTAATAGATTCTATACATAAACTCTTAGAATCTTCCTTCTTCCCATCCTTATAAATAATTGTAGAAACTTGCATCACAAATTTCTTTTCTTATTATGTGAATTAACCTCCTTGAATTTATTATAATACAATCCTTTAGATTTCTTTTTACACCCAACAAAGTGATGACTACAACTATCACCACATCCTTTTAAAAAGTTAAATCAGAAAACCTCATGTAATCATTAAGATTTCTTATAATATATAATAAATTTCATGGGAACTCCATGATCTTTATTAATATGATTTGGAACGTCCTTATTTAAGGAAAATTAATTTTTATTACATAAATTTACATCTTCAAAATTCTATAATTTCCATTGATCATTATTGAAAACAAATAAAACACTAGAAATTTAGGTTTAACAACTCATTCCTTTGTATATCTTGGCAGTACCTCTCATAAAAATGATATTGAAATATATGATCTATCTTAAAACACCTTAACACTAGTTTCCCTAAGATAATGGATATTTCATTTAAATGGTAGAAAATACATATATTATAATAAATAATATTTAGTATCTTAGTAACCTCATTAGCTAGATACACAAATAATAATTAAATTACATTGAAAACATAAGGTAAATAAACCAAATACATGAAAAATTATTATTTATCCTCAAAAATTTGTAAGTCACATACAGTAATATTCAGAGATTCCTTGGGAAAGGGGAAATAATATGGTGGGGTGAGCTCAAATTCTTACAAAGGGATACTGTATAGAGGAAGATATAATATATAAGTTTGGAAAAAAATATTATCGGAATAAATAAACACCATAATATATAAAACTATGAATACAATATATCCACATATTATATGATAATAAATAAGTAAATGGATAAGAGTAACTTACTTTATAATGTTGAAATGCATAATTTCAGACACCATAAACATATTATTAAATCTTCATTCCAAGATATCATATATAAATTTGTGTGTATTACCCTAAATACCCAATCTAACTTATCTCATGAGACCTACTAATTCCTCGAGGGGATGTATAATTGCAGGCCCCACTTATCACATAATAAGTCTAATACATCCATCTTATAAAGTGAATAGATAATCAATTCATGTGATACTGTTCCCCAAGGAACCTATTTTATATTCATAGAAAAGTAAAAAAAATTCTATATAATAATATGAATATAGAGAATATAATTTTTTTTCACATTTAATGGAACAATGTGGCTATATAGGTGAATATCCAACAATAAATTAAAATCAATATAATAATTACTATGTAATGCAATGTGAAATTTTTATAGTAATTTAAAAAAGATAGTTATAATTGGTAATTTTTTGAAGTATATGTATCTATAAAAAACAATTCTTCATATTGGATCCTAAAGAGCTCATGAATTATTAAGAGCGCATCCCCAGGTAGTGTCAAACTTGGGGTGTGGTTAGTCCCATTATTTTTGAACGGATTTTGGATTGATTTAACATGAAAAAACACTTTCTAGGGATATTATACCTAGGTGTATTTGATATAGGGATATAATACACTTAATTTTATACATAAAGGTATTTATTTATAGGAAATCCCACACTTATTACTTCACCATAATTTAATTATGTTTTATAGCTCTGAGAATTTTTTTCATTAAAATGGCTTATGAAAGTAGAATAATGAGAGTTAATAGTAACCTATACTTTATAATATAATAATAGATTTATAACAATAAACAATAATAATATTTCTATTTGAAAAAATGGAATAATTGAAAAAATAAAGTTAGAGAAGTGGTATGGAACCCTTACCTTTCAAAATAGTTTCTTAAATCTTGAGAGGAACACACTTGAACATCAAGAACACATTTAATGGAATCTAGGGAGATAAAATAAGATGGAATTATTTATATATGGGTTTAGAGAAGCAAGTATATGAATAATTTAATAGAAATTATCACTAATTATGAGGGATATATTATTATTTTCTAGACATGGGATTTAGAAATATAGGTTTTAGAAAATGAAAAACCATTTAATTCCCCTTTTTCAAAATTTAATACATAGTTGTTGATATTTTGATATTTTTAATGTAAATATAGTATTTTATGTTACATTATCCATAAGAATACAATTTTTTCACAATAACATTGTTTTTAATTTTCTAATTTCCATTTCAGATTTTTGATAGTTAATTATATGTTTGGTTAGTAAATTTAATTAGTAATTTTAATAAAATTAAATTATTATTTCTCTTGAATTCCATTAAATTAGTTACTGTAAAAATTTTACACCATAATTATGTTATAATACTTTCTATATATGGTTACCATATTTTACCATCTACCAAAATAATGTTATGTCTCTCAAAATTAAGCAAAATTTACAATTGAGTATTTTTTACATGTGAATTTCAAATTAAAAGACTTTTTTATGAAATATAAATTCTATATATTATAATAAAAATTAGTATGTACACCTACTTGTGTGTTTTTTTACACCCACTAGGTCATTGGTGAATTTTATTTTTATTTTATTTTTCCTTTTTATTTAGTTTTTGAGTTTTGAGAGTTAGGGGTCAAAAATGATAATTTATTGGGAAAACCCAATATAGACAATAAGCACATGGTAAGTTCTAAACATGAATCAAGTCACTAAAAATGGGGGTGAAGAATTCCAATTAAATTTTTTGTTTTTAATTCATGGTTTTTCTAACCATGTAATATTTTCTTGGTAACTGATCAATCTATTTTCAAATGATGGATTGACCTTCATGGATAAAGAATGGATTTACTAACTATGTGGGAAAATTATATGATCTTCCTTATGGGATTAGAAATATGGTAATAACCATTTTTCCTTTGTGAATTTGACCACATATCCATCTATCGATTTTCCATCATCACTCTCCAGTTTTGGGTCTTATTTTCATCTTTTTCTTGGCTATTTCCCTCTCATTTATGTTGTTTCTCTTTTGGTAAGAAACAAATTTCCTGGAATTTATTCTTCTTCTGTACTCTTATTCTATTATCATGTGATTTTATTCATTTATTGTCACCATAATGTCTAATTAGTATAGAATCTGGGGTTTTGGATGGGGTTTTGATGATATTTCATGGGTTTTGTAATTTTTATATCGCCCTCTTTTCATTATTCATGTAAATTTTAAAAGGAAAAAATGACATTGATTTAATGGTAGGTGAAATTATATAATATTATGCTTAAAATTTCATAAATTATTTTCTTTTTATTTTCCTTATTTTATTAATAAAATTAAAATTTTAAATAATTATTGATGGTTGAAGTTTGTGGTTTGTGTTATGTATGTCCTCTGGTTTCATGAATGTTAGTTTCTCATGGGGTTTCAATGAAAAATATTTTATACTCATAAGGTGTTTTCTTAAATTACTCAATGGGTTTTACTATTTATAAGTATATTTTCAAAAAAAAATGCTAAAATAAAATCTAGTTTCATGTTATATCAATTATTATTGGTAGTTTTTGTTATCCTAGATATTGACTTGGCATGTCTTATAATTGTGTTAGGACATATGAGAAGTTGTGTAGGTGAGTGACCAGATAGGTGATTATATGGATTTAAGAATGATATAGCTAGGGGTATTTTCTAGTGAGGCCTCATGACACCCCATGATAACATACCTTTTAGAATCCAGCAGTTTGACCTATGTTCCATGGAAGAGTCTTAGATTCCCTTAAAACCTATAGGTCAAAGATCCCCTCATAATGCTTATATTAATATTTAGTTGATGAATTCTACTTATTCCCAATATAATTCAATTTATTATTATTTTTTTACTATTTACTACGCTCATTCATTTTAAATATTTACTTTAATCATATAAATTGTTAAAGGGGATTTTTTATAAACCAAAAGTGGTTGAAAAATGTTTCTTTTAAAATAAAATTTCATTTCAAGGAATGTTTTCCTTTTTATTCTTAAATAATAAACAAATTATTTCATGGTGAAAATTCATATATACATTCATATTCATATCTTAATAGCCATTACCCAACACCCTTCATAAGCCTTTAAGTGTATGAATATTCAGTTTCATCTAATATATGTAATGGTAGATGAGCCACATATTCTTGTGGAGCCTAAAAAAAATGTTATCTAATTATATAGTACGTCATTGGATATTCCCATGGGACACATGGAGATAGTTTACAGGGCATTTTATGATCCTTATATTTTTTGGATCTTGTTTTTTAGAGTCACAATCATGTTTATTTCATGTCTACTTATTACGTTCGATACATATTTTGAGGAAGGTTATGGATTACTTTTTATATTGCATTCTACTATATTTTGATGGTGTTTATTATTGATATATATTTTTGGTTTTCATGGTCATCCAATATTTTGATGTTTCATACCAAATTAATGGGTGGAAATCTACGTTTCTAATATTTTTATTTGAGGATGAAATAATTTCCACTTATCCAGTCTAGATACATTTGCAATTTTAAAAATTATATGGAAATTAAGAAAGTTTTCAAGGCCTTATAGTTAGTTGTTTTGGGTGACTTAGAAGGTTTAATTAAGTCATGTCATTAAAAAATGGAATAATATATTGGTGTTTATTAGAGGAGTAAATTTAATTTAGAGATAGAACTTTCAAACTCCAATAGGTTGGTGAAATGAAGTTCCTCACTAGTTATTCTCTGTATTGAACCTCATGTTACCATGGGGTTTTAGGTGTGTTTACCTAAATTTAAAATCAATATAGAGTTTTTTTAAAATATTATATATTTTTTACAATTTTTTATTAGTTTTTGGAAGAAACTATATTTAAGTTTTGATAAATTTTTAGTTTCAAGGTGAAATAATGAATGGAATTTAGGTCAGATGATTTAGGCACATTCATATGAAAAATTATGCATCACCAATATGGCCAAGTCTATAGCTCCATATAGTAGATCATTCAATGATGGTTTAAATATTTCTTAACTACGTTGATAAGACATTCATAGTGATTAAATTATTAATTTTTAAGTGTTTTGACCACTTTTGTGTTTTAAATTGTTAAGATTGTTGTTATTAATTTTTTAAGAGTGATGAAATGGTTTTTTGGGATTCAATGGAAGTTTTTGTTATAAATATTTTTTGTTTACTTCTTTTATATTTTTTTAATATATATTATGCCTCCATGAAGGGACTTTATTCATAGAAAGGAGGGATTTGTAAATCGTACTCCATAAGATAATCCTTATTTTGATACATGTGTTGTTTATTTAGTCATTTAAACCATTTAGTGTCTAGAATAAGGAAATTAAACATATAATTATTGGATAATGTAACATTGCTAGGATTTCAATATTAAGAACCCAACTTCATTCTATGATTATTTACTACCTCAAGAAAAAAATAATTAATAGATAAGATAAAGTTTATTGTTTATTTTCTTCAATCCCTTGAAACATTAATGATTGGTTTTTATTTATATTTTTTAGAGGGTCCTTAAAAAATATTATGTCAGAAGATCGTGTTAGGAAATCTCCATAATGACATTTCATAGAATACATTCATATAACTATTCAATGAAACAAATTATCAAGATAAATTTAGAGTGGGAAAAGATAGGTATTTTTTGAAACTCTAGTAGAAAAATATTCACATTACGTAATATTCTATTCAGTTTTATGAGTCATTACATCATTAACATGAGATTAACATGAATGGGTATTTTACAACTAATGATTTTTAAATGGTTTCAAATCTAGAGATTAGTTTAAGGACCATACTTTTTTTCTTCCCACTTACATAGATGTAGTGGTTAATGTGACGATGAATGAGATAGGCACAACCAGTTTTACTAGTTTGCGTGGTGACCTAATTGAATCAAGAGATAGTCAAAGTTTTTATCTAAGTAAGAAGGGGAAATTTGAGGAGGATAAATGGGTTAGTGATGGTAACAGACAGAATCCTAACCCTTCTTATGTGGAATCTTTAATAAATAAGATGGTGATATGTTATTAGACCAAGAAATATGGACACAAAAAGTAATAAATACATGATTCTCTGAAGAATAACCATTTGTATGGGAATCTAAGGCCTCATAAGTCATATTACATGTTCCCTATTTAAGGAATTAGGGTGGGATCTTCATAAACTCAAGGATCCTTGGGGTATTCAAATGCATCAAGGGGAACATGGACCCACCCTCTGGCTAAAGTAGACTCTCGTTCAATTTGGAAGACTTAGAGAAGGCTTGAACCAAGGTTCTTATACATAATAGATCATGTCCTTTTAGATTCCATGTTTATGCTGGAAAACCTCTTAGGATTATTTTATATTATTTTATTAATGGTTTATTCTTCTTTTGAGACAATTGTATCTCATTAAATCACGTTATCTAAATTGATTAATTCCCTAATAATGAGAATGGAGGTGATACATTATCTGATAGGCCATTCCACACACTTGTGGAAAAGAAAATTAAATGTATTTAAGTGATATATATGTCATGTTGTTGTCTCTTGTGTTAAGGTTATTTAGGAATTTTTTGTTCTTGAACTAGATATCATTTACATGATCGTTTTCATTGAGTATTTAATGAACAAAAAATATCATATGGTCTACAATCATAATAAGTTACTATTTCATAAATGGTTGGGCAGACTCTCTTGTTCTAAGGTGAGTGGGGCACAATGTTAGGTATTAAAGGTCCTTTAATTCCATAGGTGACGTATTTCCCTTATAGGATATTCAATTTTTTTCTTAATAAAATTGAATAAATATCAAATTATTAGTTTATGTTATTGGGTAATAAGTATCTTGATGTATTATTTGATGAATTCAATGGATTTACACCAAAATAGAAGTTGGATTTTATTATTGACCTTGTAACACCCCGAGAGTTTATGAAAAATATTCTTTTAATTTCATTAATGTCTTATGTTGTATTCTACACCAAGATTACCTTGCGCTATACTCAACAGCGTATTAGCTTGCAGTATACGCAACACTATTCTTGGATCGTGTTACACA
Organism: Viscum album; assembly: GCA_963277665.1. Classification (NCBI taxonomy): domain Eukaryota; kingdom Viridiplantae; phylum Streptophyta; class Magnoliopsida; order Santalales; family Viscaceae; genus Viscum; species Viscum album. The sequence continues at coordinate 1,917,814,167 of OY728163.1, forward strand.
CAATTTTGATAATAGTTATTCTACGCAACATTGAGTATATATATATATATTCAATGTATAAATGAAATATGGTTGGATTCTATTATACGAAACAACGAAGGATTCTTTCACAACACGCAACCCTAACTTGGCTTGCATTACACGCAATCGTGACCTTCCTCGATAGCGTGTGTTGTACGCAATACTGGGTTTTAATAAACAACGATATATTATTATAATATTTTAATGAAATAGCCGTTATGAATAGTGTTAACTAAATTTTGAATTTTATAACATTATTATTCATCTTACACATTTTCTAGAACATGGTATAAGAACAAAATAAATTTTTCGGGTAAAATAAGTATTTTTCAAAAAATGCAGTTTTGCTACCTTTTGATGGTGCACCCACATTAAATCTAGTTTTTGACATGTTTATAAGTTCAATTTGACAAAATAAAATTCTTCTTTTGAATCAGGATATAAAAATTTACATTAGATAAAGTTTTGATATTTTTCATATAACATTCATATTTTAATGAATAGTAAAAACACGCTATATTTTAATTAAAAACAACTTTTTTCATCGTAATATCTTATGTGGTTAAATTATAATATTTAATGGTTTTAAAGTATAAATAGAATATATTTTTTCCATTTAATATAATTTATGTCATTAGCATTGATTTTACCTTGAATTCGTAGGTTAAATCAATTCAATCTTTTGCAATATTTTAAACAAAAACCCGTTTTTATTCAACAACGGGATTAATTTTAATTTAATTTCTGCAACTTCTGTGTATTGAATTTAAAAAAATGGATTCCATATTTGTAATCAGTGGGTCCAAATTATGTTAATAGGCTACTTTTTATTTTTGGGAATTATGAATAGTAACTACGGTAAATTTTATTTACCATAGTTAAAGGTAAATCGGGTAATTAAGGGTAAATATAATATTTTAAAATTACCCTACAAAATGTCAAAATCTTATTGGATGACTAAAAGTAGACCCATATCACCTAAGGTCCGGATTAGATTCATTTAATTAAATTTTGTCAATAAAAATAATTTAATTATTATTAAAACCAAAGAATGTGACAACATGTCACTTTCTTAAATCTTATAAGTATAATAATTTTAATCTAGTGATAAACTTAATAAAAATTCGAACATGAATAGTCTCCAGAAATATAATACAATTATATACATCATAGGAATTTATTTAGAATTTTTAGGGATTAAATAATTATCATTTATTATGACACATAGATGATGCAGTAATTGTCTTTTTAATGAAATATTGACATAATTGATGTTATAAATGCCCAAATAAATGTAATTTGAGACTTTTTAGAGCTTACACTAATTTTATAGGTTAATATGACATGTTATTGTTGATTTAAGTAACTTGTTCCGAAATTATCATTTTGTTATCACTTTCATAAAATTCATGTACCTAATAGTGTCAAAATTGACATAAAATAGTTTTTAAAAAAAATATTATATTATTAATTGTTATTTTATTCCAAAAAATCTAAGGTTCGGCCAAATGACTTATATAATATTATATATATTAATAATAAACAACTTGGGGTTCTTTTGGCTTGATATAGTAAGTTTATTAACCATATAGTGTAAGAAAACAAAAAGACACGGTAAAAGTTAAATTTTTTAACATAGAGTTAAATCTATTTGATAAGGTTAAAATAATAACCTAAACTTTTCTAAATCATATTGGATGAAAGGATTTAGACCCATCCCCACCTTAGCCTCGAAATAAATCAATTTTGAGCTATTTAAAATCGAACTTGACTTTATAATAAAATAATATTTTTAGTTATTCCAAAGGTGCCCCTCTCCTCCCTTATAAAAGGGTACCTCCTCCCTCTCTTCCTCACACAACATTGAGCCTTCAAGCTCGGCCAACCCCTGACAAATTCTCTTCTCCACTTCCCTAGAAACATCCTAGAGGTTTTGGTCTTCCTCAAAGACCAATTTTAGTGCCCTAAGAGGAGGTCTCAAAGAGGCGTTTCAAAGAAGAGGTAATTTCTGTTACCGATTCTTTCACCTTTATTTATTCTTCCACTTCTTCTTCTTAGGTTGTTTCATTATGAAGTAATAACATCATTATCACTCATATACTGATATGTTATTATATGTATGAAACAATACTATTTCACTATCTATCCATCCTACGGAAAACAAAATCACCGCGCGTGCGTACGTACGGAATACCGTCTCCACGCCGTGGTGAAATCTATTTTCCACCACCACCTTACTTGGATTGGTATAATGGTGTAAATAATAACTATATATTATTATTTTAAAGTGATATTGATTCTGAAATAGTATACATACACTCAAATACAGGCCCACGATAATGAGAACGATATCATCGCTCGTGCGTACGTACGGACTACCGTCTCCACGACGCGATGAGATTCATTCTCCACTTTAACCATTCATGAATGATATATAATAAGTATTCAGGAAATATATGACATAATGATGATTCAGGATTTATGTGTATATATATGTATGCCATCTACTTAATTCCGTTCAACTCAATAAGGAAACGAAAACAGTGTTCATGCGTACGTACGACCTACCATCTCCATGAACAGTGTATTTCATTCCATTTACTGATTTATTATATATATGTATATTCTTAATATATATATATATATATATATATATATATAAATCATGTTTTATATTCTAGAATTATGTAATCATGATCTAAGTAATCATATGAATAATTACAAGTCAAAACACAGACGACAAATGAAACAATTTTACCCAAAATGTTCTTTAACATGGAATTTACAAAAGAACGGGTAATATAAAGTCATAAGTGAACCATATATGATATCATAACAATGATTATGATTCTGTAATAAGTCAATGACATTATTTAAATCATTATACAGGAGGTTCAGACACTTACGAAGCAAATCGGACCTAAGGTAAGGGAAATATCACAATCTCATTTTTATCCAAGATTGTTTATACTTTGGTATTTACTGGGGTGTATTTTATCATTCACATCCATGTTTCCTAAATATGTAATATTATTTCTACCCACCTACAATTTTTTAAATCCTATTTTACCCTTCAGTGAGTTTTTAGTAAAAGATATGAAAGGAATCTTTTGTCATTTTTCGTACGAGGTACTTTTTTTGACTTTTCCGACAAAAGTACGGGAAGAATGTTTTTTTTACTTATACGGCATGAATGGATTTTTAAAAAATTATTTCCAAGATTCTTCCTTTACAATTTTTCAACTTTATTTTTTGTCAATTTCTTTTAGTTATAATTTTATGACATGTTAAGAAATGAAAAGTTTTTTTGAAGTAGAAAGGATATTTTATTCAAGAATGAAGTTCAAGTGTTTTATAAAAATTATTTTCCATCTAAGATAATAAAGAGTTCTGTTTTTATCCCTATTATTACATTGATTTTATTATGTTGTGATGGAAATATTTTTATGAATTCCTTTATCTTATATGAATTTTTTTATGCTGTCATGATGTTTAAGATTCTCATTTTTATTACATGGGTTATGCAATGATGTATGATTTAATATTTTGTGGCACACATAAGAATGGTATCATTATGAGATGGGTGGGACCTATATCTCCCTCCAATGCATTGGATAATAATTTTATATCTCATGAGATAGACATGGCTGGAACGGTAGGTTATACCAGTTCAGTGAAACAGGACTAAAATGAGGGTGACTCGGTTCAGAAAGGGACTTTGTCCACTAAGATAGTCTTGGCAATGAGTCTTGACTAACAAGAAATGATTCTCTATGATTATGTGTTTATGACACAATGTTTCATGTTTTATGTTATGATTATTGTGATTACATTTCACTGCCATGATTTATCCCATGTTATGAAATTATGCTCTCTTTTGCAAGTTAAGATTTTCAAAATGTTATGTTCTTATGATGTGATTGATATTTCTTTTGTTTACCCTTACTGAGAATTTGAGCTCACCCTTTTATGTTTTCTTTTCCCCAGGATATAAAGAAAGGTTTTAGGTAAAAAAAGGAAGATCTTTATGGGAGATGTTGAAGATCTTTCACCAGGATTAGAGGATTATATTCAGAGTTTTCAAAGACAGTAAACTATTACGATCCTTGTGTGTGTGTTTTTGTTATGTACTAATTATTCTGCAAATGTAATGTAATGTCAATGTACGTCAAGCTTCGGGTCTTTACAGTTGGTATCAGAGGCAAAGGAGGTAGGAATGTATCCGATCCTTGGGAACTCTCACATGTGAGCGTTGGACGAAGCATGGCTCTCCACCCAAGGGATTCGTGAGGAAATGGATGACACTGGGGATGGTGGTGTGTCCCACCCAGGGGGTGTAGCCACCCATGGAGTGCCCTGATAGGTATTAACTATAGTCCACTGGAAGTAATTCCAGACCGCTACAGTTGGTATCAGAGGAAAGGTTTAGTCAACCTTTGGAAACTAGGATGCGGAAACTTTAGTGAGATCCCTAGAGATATTTCTAAGGTATGTCTAGGGATGTCCCTAAGGATAATTATACATATAGGATATAGTCCTAGAACTATGGTAACAATATTAGATTAAACCAAAGATGTTATATATTGAAGATACTCCCCCTTTATTATGATTTTTGTCTCTCACACTATTCTTTTTGGGTTTTAGAAAATGGCTAGAAACAAGATGATTCATGATAATGGAGGATATGAAGGACAATGGAATGATATTCTTCATGAGCAACCAAATTAAATGGGATTTGGAAGTCCAAACATCATTATTATGCTGAATCAACAATCTCATAATATGATCAATAAAGTAAAATTTGGTAAGTTTCCTGACTCGGCTAATAAGAGAAAGATGGAGTTTCATGATGATCATAGAGGAAAGAAAGTTCAATTTCCCCTATGTAAATCATGTGGGAAGAGGCATCGAGGAGAATGTTTCAAGGGAATTGGAAGATGCTTTGGGTGTGGAAAAGAAGGACACAAAGCCAGTAAGTGCAAAGGAAAAGGTTCAGTTAACACCATGAATGAGGATAATGGTATTGCTACGACATCAACAATCGTTAAATGTTTTAAATGTGGAATGTACGGGCATTATGCAAACCAATGCCCTAAGAGAAAGTCTCATGAAGAGAATCAATACGGCTGTATGAGTAGTATTTATGTTGATGATGATGAAGAGAGTACAAATGATATGTGAGTTGAAAGAATTGTTGAAGCTCAGTCAATGGTTTAAAAATGCAGTAGAATGATTACATGTTTATCATGTGTAATGTTATATAAGAAATCTCATGGTACTATGGAATAAAGAGACATCTAAGGATTGTTACACAGTTGTCTTTCCTTGAGCTTTGAAAGTGTATGATTAATGGTACCACTATCCATGAAAGGTTATTCAGATATTTTTGGAATGTAGATGATATGCGCATAATGAAGGGATAATGAGAAAATTAAATGTTTAACAGTATTCATGAGATCATGATTTATATAAGGACTAAGTGATATCATGGTTTGAGTGTATAGAATTTTGAGGATTTTGGTATGTGGAAAGTGTTAACTTTTAATTGCATTCATGTTTTCACTAAGGTTCAATGGGTATTCAAGAGAGTACATGATTAAGGCCTTTGAATCTTTGGAATGTGACCAATAAGACATATTTTATGATATATGGGGTGTCACGACCCGTCCTCGGGGCCCGTGCCGTGACTACCCCAAGCCCACCTTCCATAGGCCAGGGGCTGGCGACTAGCACCAAGGCGTAAAATCCCAGTAAACAGGGAAGGCATTGCCTTTATAAGTAACATCCACACAGAGTCAGCAAGCGGAAAGTAAAGTGCAGAAAAGAAAAGGGGGCCGGAAATACAAGCCCAACTGTAAAGTACAACTGAAAAGTAAAGTACAGCAACTGAAGAAAAGACGGCGGCCTCGTGTCGTCCACTGGCAATCCCACCTGAAGGGTGGGTACAGATAGCCTCCAGGCTCCTCGGGTCCCACGTCCGCTCCGAGCACGTCCCGCCCAGTGGTCCACCTCCAGGTACCGTCCTGCTCCACGCCCCAACCGTGATCAGCGCTGTCCATCGTCTGCAACCAACACAACAAGGTGCGGGCATAGCCCGTGCAGGGGTGAGTACAACTACTCAGTAAGGACCCCGAGACCCCCGAAGGTCTCCCGAAATCCACAAAGGATATAGCACAAAAGAAAGATGCAATCACGAAGTAACATCTGACTCAACTTAGGTATATGCCCATACATATACCTAAGTCCCCAATTCCAGCTCTGCTCACGAGCTCATGAACAACTCAATCCACAAAGGAAAGCAAGACTCAAATCCACAAGGAGAGTAAACAGTAAATCCACATAGGATAGTTCAACACAATCCACAAAGGAGAGTAACACAAGATTCAGCTCAACCAGGTATACTTTTTCAGATGACGTCAAAGATGATCACTGATCCATCTAAGTCGTCGGACCCACGAAGGATCGATAGGTACTAACCCCCGCAAAAGACCCACACAGGATCGGGCTCACACAGAACCTGTAGGCAGTGGCTCACACAGAACCGGTAGTAAGGACCCACATAGGATCGGGCTCACACAGAACCTGTAGGCAGAGGCTCACGCAGAACCGGTAGCACTGATCCACGTAGGATCGCTGAGTGCAGTAGTCGACGCAGTCCACTGAGGATCTCTGCACAGTCGTCGCCGCAGTCCACGAAGGATCTCTGCTCTGCCGTCGTCGCAGTCCACGGAGGATCTCTGCTCTGCCGTCGTCGCAGTCCACGGAGGATCTCTGCTCTGTCGTCGAAGTCACAGCCAGCGCTAGGGTTCCCGCACAAAGCGAGCTCGTTTAGGAGGGTCCGCTCCATGAGCCGAGAGGCTGATACATCAACTGACACGTAGTCCGAAGTTGATGTATCCCAAAGTTCTGTATCGACAACAGGATCTCAACGCAACAGACGGCGCGTCAATCGGACGCCCGGTCTGAGAGTTATTGGCATTTTCGTCCCAGGGGCCCGGTTGGTTTTCAGGGCAAAACCAACCCGACCGTACTCCGCCTGTATCCGATCCTCGGGCGGAGTATGCCAAAAGTTCCGTCTCACTTAGAGGAAACTACCACAGCTGACGGTACGTCGATCGGACGTACGTAGCTCACGTTATGAGCGTTTCCGCTCCGAGGGCCCGGTTGGTTTCGTGTACGAACCAACCCGGCCGAACCCAAAGTCTTCCGAAACCTTGAGTATAATATACTGAAACGACCGTCTCGATCCAAGGATCGCGTAGCCGCTGACGGTTCGTCAATCGGAGTTCCCAGGCCCATGATATGGGCGAAATACCGAAGAGGGCCCGAAACGGGGGTTCTGGGCCCGGGGCGACCCGGCCCGAACCCCCCCTGGGGTCGGCCGCACCGGGTCGGCCCGAACCGGGTCGGCCCGACCCGGCCCGACCCGTCTAGGCCTGGTCCGGTCCGGCCGGGGCGCGGCCCGGCCGACCGGACCGGCCGGCTCGGCTTCGGCCGAGCGGCCGAAGGAGGGCGCCACGGGCTTGACCCGCGGCTCAAACGAAACGCGGCCCCGCGGGGGGGGGCCGCCTGTCACGCGGACGCGGCCGGGCCGCCGCGTCCGTTCCCGGTTCCGCGCGGCCGCGGAACCGGCCGCCGCCGCCGCCGCGGCTTCAGCCGCGGCGGACTTCCTCCACGGCGGCGCGCCGGGCGCCGCCGGCGACCCGCGCCGCCGCCGCCTTCCGCGGGCCGCCGGAGATGCTCCGGTGGCCCGATTCCTTTCCCGTCTGCACCGTTGCTCCTCCTGGGGGCCGACCTTCACTGCGGGATCAACAGATCGCCCCTGCCGCGCGGTTCTTCGTCGTCCGCCATATCCGCACAACAAAAGAGATCGGCGGAGGGTTGCCGGGTCTTGTTCGTTAGACCCGCACCCTCCGCGTTAGTCATAATCCACGGGAGGAATAATCAACAACAATTTTAAATAAATTAAAATTGTCGGAGATCATGTTCTTCACTTTAAAAGAATAAACACGGGGGAAATAAGATAAAATAATCCAACATCCCTTACCTCGCAGCTGTCGTTGCCGAACGAGGGATCGTCGCGGGATTGCTCGTCGCGGAAGAAGGGGGGATCGTCGCGTCGTCGCGGTATCCGGCGTCGCGTCGCCAATCTCCGGATCAAGAACAAACAGATTTAATTAATTTAAATCCGTTGTTATTGAAATTTAAAAAAAAGGAGAATTTAAACGATCTGATTCTTACCTTAGTTGCCGAACGAGAATCGGCTGCGGAAGAAGAGGCGTCGCCGAAGAACGTCGTGGGTAAGGCTCGTCGACGTCGCAGATCTCGGCGTGCGTCGTCGAATTCCGCTCGCCGGCGTTCTGCGCGTTCTTCGCGTTCTTCGCGTTCTTCGCGTTCTTCGCGGGGAGATGAAGAAACAAGGTCCTCTCAAATCCTTTCAAAGGATTTTTAGGTTGGTCTTATTTTATAAACATGCCAACACACGAAACCGATTAAGAAACGATCCATCAATTCGAAAGAAATGACCCATTTAATTCATGAAAGAAACAGCCCATTTAATTCACGAAATAAACCGCCCAATTAAATGGTCTGTTAAGAATTAAAGAAAACGCGTCGGTTGACTTTTCAGTTACTTTGACGAGTTTTCACGGGTGCGTTACTTAGCGAAAGAAACGGCGGGGCTCGCGCGGGCCCCACCGCACAAATATCCTACCAAGGGGGTAGGATATTTCCGGATAGCATCCTATCCAGTTCAACTCAGTTCAAGCCGTCTTTAAGTGGCTTCAAGTGGCTTCCAAGCAGCTTAAGTGAAATAGAATAAAGTTGTCGCACAAACTTTATTTTATTTCTGACTTAAAGCCGCAAAATTTAAAAACCACGTCTGAGCAAACGCAACTCCGGAAGAGGCGTTTCTAAGCAAATACCGGCGCTGCGATTTCATCGGTGCCCTCAGAATTTGATTCCGGGCACCGGTTCAAGAGATAGAAAAACCCGCTCGTCCGTTCACTGAACGTACCCGAGCCAAACTTCGGAAATTGATTTCGGGCACACCGGGCCTCGGAATCAGGTGCCGTCTGAAGCTGCGCTCTTGTAAAATTCCAAAGAAAATTAAGAAAAATATTTCCTTGAAATTTGCGGGTCTTTACATTACTCCCACCTCAGGGCTTTATGTCTCCGTAAAGATACATCAAAAACTAGGGGAACAAATGGGGGTACTGAGCACGCATCTGAGCCTCCCGCTCCCAAGTGCTCTCCTGGAGGTTCCCGTGCTGCCATCTGACGCGCACAAGAGGAATCGACCGCCCACGTAGGACCCGCTCCTGTCGATCCTCGATCTCCACTGGGACCTCCGCAAAAGTCGCCCCATCGTCCACGTCCAGCTCCCCAAAGTCGATGATGTGCGTCGGGTCGTGCACGTATCTCCTCGGCTGAGACACGTGGAAGACGTCGTGCACCCGGTGCAACTGAGGTGGTAGAGCCAGGCGATAAGCCACCTCTCCTATCCTGCTGAGGACCTGGAAAGGCCCGATGAAGCGTGGAGACAACTTGCCGCCTCGGCCAAATCTCCGTAAACCACGTCGAGGTGAGACACGCAAAAAGACGTGGTCGCCATCCTCGAACTCTAGTGGCCTCCGCCTCCTGTCAGCATATGACTTCTGCCGGCTCTGAGCTGTCCTCATCCTCTCCTAGATGATCTGGACCTTCTCTGTCGTGGCTCGGACCATCTCTGGTCCCACGAGTGCTGACTCCCCAGGGTCTGTCCAGCACAACGGTGATCTGCAGGGTCTGCCGTACAACGCCTTGTATGGTGCCATCCCGATGGTGGAGTGGTAGCTGTTGTTGTACGCGAACTCCACCAAGGGTAGGTGGTCCTCCCAGCTGCGACCAAAGTCGAGAACACATGCACGGAGCATGTCCTCGAGTGTCTGTATGGTCCTCTCCGTCTGACCATCCGTCTGAGGGTGGAAGGCTGTGCTCAGATGGAGCCGCGTCCCGAACGCCTCCTGCAACCCCTTCCAAAGCCGAGAAGTGAAACGAGCATCTCGATCGGAGACGATAGACGATGGCACACCGTGAAGCCGTACGATCTCCTGGACGTAAAGACGTCCCAAGCTCTCCACTGAGCCCTGCTCTCTGATGGGTAAGAAGTGTGCCGACTTGGTAAGTCGGTCGACAATCACCCAAATGGAGTCGTGACCTCTGGAAGTGCGTGGAAGTCCAGTCACGAAGTCCATAGATATGCCATCCCACTTCCACTCCGGGACCTCCACGGGCTGTACCAAGCCTGCTGGTACCTGATGCTCTGCCTTCACCTGCTGGCAGGTGAGGCATCGTGAAACGAACTCTGCCACAGCTTTCTTCATGCCCGGCCACCAGTGCTGTCGCCTGAGATCCTGGTACATCTTCGCCACTCCAGGATGTACCGCCAAGGGAGAAGTGTGAAACTCTCTCAGCACCTCCTCTCGCAAAGCGACTGGTACGAAGGTACGCCCTCTGAAAAGGATGTCGTGCTCTGCTCCAAGGGAGAAGCCATCAGGCGCCTGACCTGAGGATATCAGTGCACGCCGGGTCTCACAGTCGGCGTCCTCACGCTGAGCCTCTCTGACTCGCTGTAGAAGTGGAGGAGAGACTGTGAGAGACTGAAGAAAGGCTGCTCCGTCTCTATCCACAAAGGATATCTGTAAGGAGGCTAGCTGCTCCGTCGCCTCCTCAAGTAGCTGAATGCCCGTCCTCCTGCTGAGGGCATCGGCTACAACGTTCCCCTTCCCAGGAGTATAGAATATCTCAAAGTCATAGTCCTGGAGGAACTCAAGCCATCTCCGCTGTCTCAGGTTCAGGTCCTTCTGAGAGAAGATATACCTGAGACTCTGGTGGTCAGAAAAGACTGTGAAGCGCTCTCCCATCAGATAGTGCCGCCAAGTCTTCAGAGCGAAGACCACTGCTGCTAACTCCAGGTCATGAGTGGCGTAGTTCTGCTCATGCGGCCTCAACTGACGTGATCCGTAGGCGATCACGGCCCGCTCCTGCATCAGGACGCACCCGAGTCCAGTCCCTGATGCATCGCAGTAAACTACGTATCCAACTCCCTCCTCAGGCAACCTCAAGATAGGTGCGCTGGTCAATCTCTGTCTCAGCTCCTGGAAGCTCTGCTGACATCTGTCTGACCACACAAAGGGTTTCCCCTTCTTCGTCAACGCTGAGAGTGGTGCCGCAACTCTGGAGAAGTCTGGCACGAATCTCCGATAGTATCCGGCTAGGCCCAAGAAGCTCCGCACCTCTGTCACGCTCCTGGGTGGCTCCCAAGCTAGCACTTCCTCGATCTTCGCGGGATCCACTGCAACTCCCGCCTCAGAGATGACGTGCCCCAAGAAATGGACCTCACGTAACCAGAACTGGCATTTTGAGAGCTTGCCATAAAGCTGGTGCTCTCGGAGTGTGTCTAGCACTACTCGCAGGTGGTAGGCATGATCCTCCTCAGTCGTCGAGTATACCAAAATGTCGTCAATGAAGACCACGACAAATCGGTCGAGGTATGGCTGGAAGATCCTGTTCATGAGGCTCATGAACACTGCTGGAGCATTGGTTACGCCAAACGGCATAACCAAGAACTCATAATGGCCATACCGACACCTAAAGGCCGTCTTCTGCACGTCCTCGTCTCGAACTCTGAGCTGATGATAGCCTGACCAGAGGTCTATCTTCGAGAACCACCGTGCTCCCTTGAGCTGATCGAAGAGGTCATCAATCCGTGGCAGCGGATACTTGTTCCTCATTGTCACCTGGTTCAGGCGACGATAGTCGACACACAGTCGCAAGCTCCCGTCCGCCTTCTTGGCGAACAAAATCGGGGAAGCCCAGGGTGAAACACTGGGTCGGATAAACCCCTTGCTCTGCAAGTCCTCCAACTGTACCCGCAGCTCCCGAAGCTCGGCGGGGGCCATCCGATATGCTGGAGTAGATATCGGGGCTGTCCCGGGGTACAAGTCGATGTAAAAGTCTACCTCTCTACGAGGAGGTAGCCCTGGAACGTCGTCGGGAAAGACGTCCACGTACTGGTCCACCACTGCAGGAAAAGCCGGACTCCGCACGTCCACTGCCCCTAGGATGAGGCTAGCCAACTGATGAGAGATGGGCTGCACTCTCCTCCGTGGAAGTCCATCCTGTGCTGCAAAGGTTCCCTTCTCGCCGGTGAAGGTAAAACTGCTCCCGTCGGTGCGAACACATCGCACCTTGCGCCTAAAACAGTCGATCTGGGCATGAACCATGGATAGCCAATCCATGCCCAAGATGACGTCGTAAGGACTCGACGCCGCTACAAGGAGATCCCAGCCGAAGCTCTCGCCTCCTAGAGTAAGCTCACACTGCCGGCACCAGTGCGTAATCGTCGAGTCTGCTCCCGTAGGAGTCTCTAGCCGTAAGGATCGAGCCAACGGCTCAGTCGGAATCTCCGAGCTCCGAACAAGGGCAGAGGCTATGAAAGAGTGACTCGCTCCTGTGTCTATAAGTACTGCAGCAAGGGTGGAATAGACACAGATCGTACCTCGAATCATCTCTGGCAAGTCGGGGTCGTAGGCCTCCACTGCCTGGAGCTGGGCCTGTCCCTGCCCGCCAGCTCCATGTGGTCGAGGTGGCCCTCCTGGTGGTGGTGGGGGTAGAGCCTGGAAGCGTCACCCACCACCCGCTGCTCGGCCAGCTCCTCTACCTCGTCCGCCTCCTCCCTGCGGACCGCCACGGTCGACCCTCTGCCTCTGCCTGGGTGGCCCCTCCACCGTCTGCTGCTCCTCTGGTCGGCGAGTCGGGCAGTCACGAGCCATGTGACCCTGCCCGCCGCAGGTGTAGTACAGCCTGCCTCTCGGAAGGCTGGCACTCCGCTGTGTGCCTCGCACTGCTGAGCCGGTGTCCTGAGGCCGTCTGCGTGGGGGTCTGGTCTGCCTGGACCCGAGAGTCATCCGTCGGCTACCTGCTGCCGAAGACTCAGCTACCTGCCGCCCTGCGCTAGGTCTCGCCACTGAAGAAGGCTCTCCAGGAAGCTCTCGATCAGGAGGGCTCGCTCCAGCACTCCCGCCTGGGTCGGAATGCTGAGGGAGATCAGCGACGCCCTAATCTCCTGTCGCAAGCCCTGCTCGAAGGTCCGGGCCCGGAAGAAGGGGTCCCGTACCATGTCGGTCGAGTAGCGAGATAGGTCAGTGAACCTCGCCGCGTACTGAGCGACCGTCATGCTGCCCTGGCGCAGCTGGAGAAGCTCCTGGATGCGCACCGCTCGGAGGGTGGCCGGGACGAACTCAGAGCGGAAGAGGCTCTCGAAGTCCGTCCAGAGCAAGGATGCCTCATCGTGAACCTGGAGCATCAGGCTCCACCATCGTCCTACCGCAGCCTGCAGGAGGCTCGCCGTGAGAATCACCATGAGATCCGCTGGTGTCCTCACTAGCCTAAAGATCCGTACCACCGCCTCTAGCCAGTCCTCGGCGGCCTGGGGGTCCGCCTCACCACGAAACCTGGGCGGTCGCTGGCTCTGAAACTCATGCAGTGCCCTGAGGCGACGTGCATCTTCAGCGTCTGGTACTGGTAGCATCGGTGGCTCGGCGGGTAAAGCTACCGCCGGTGCCACTGCTGGCAAAGGGCCCTGCACCGAGGCCTCGTCGCTCGGTGGGCTGCCGTCGCGCCCTACACTCGGAACCCTAGCCGGCTGTCGTCGCGGGGCCATCCTGAAAAGGAGAACAAGAGCACCACAGTCAGAACAGTATACCTGGTGAGCTGGCACAAGTAATCACAAGGAAAACTTGAGACTTTCATAAGCAGATCAGTATACCCGGTGAGCTGACACAAGTAATCACAAAGAAAACTTGAAACACACACGCAATCAATGTTTTCATGCATTAAGTCGGAAATCAGGAGTCAGGGTCCTGGTGTACGGATACGTCGGCCGCCGCACCAACACTGGGCTCCCTGAACTGATAACCACACTCAATACACTAAACACTATTGCTTCATGTAGAAAGAAAGGACGATCAGAGTCTGCGGTAGAACCGACCGCCTCTGATACCAATTTGTCACGACCCGTCCTCGGGGCCCGTGCCGTGACTACCCCAAGCCCGCCTTCCATAGGCCAGGGGCTGGCGACTAGCACCAAGGCGTAAAATCCCAGTAAACAGGGAAGGCATTGCCTTTATAAGTAACATCCACACAGTGTCAGCAAGCGGAAAGTAAAGTGCAGAAAAGAAAAGGGGGCCGGAAATACAAGCCCAACTGTAAAGTACAACTGAAAAGTAAAGTACAGCAACTGAAGAAAAGACGGCGGCCTCGTGTCGTCCACTGGCAATCCCACCTGAAGGGTGGGTACAGATAGCCTCCAGGCTCCTCGGGTCCCACGTCCGCTCCGAGCACGTCCCGCCCAGTGGTCCACCTCCAGGTACCGTCCTGCTCCACGCCCCAACCGTGATCAGCGCTGTCCGTCGTCTGCAACCAACACAACAAGGTGCGGGCATAGCCCGTGCAGGGGTGAGTACAACTACTCAGTAAGGACCCCGAGACCCCCGAAGGTCTCCCGAAATCCACAAAGGATATAGCACAAAAGAAAGATGCAATCACGAAGTAACATCTGACTCGACTTAGGTATATGCCCATACATATACCTAAGTCCCCAATTCCAGCTCTGCTCACGAGGTCATGAACAACTCAATCCACAAAGGAAAGCAAGACTCAAATCCACAAGGAGAGTAAATAGTAAATCCACATAGGATAGTTCAACACAATCCACAAAGGAGAGTAACACAAGATTCAGCTCAACCAGGTATACTTTTTCAGATGACGTCAAAGATGATCACTGATCCATCTAAGTCGTCAGACCCACGAAGGATCGATAGGTACTAACCCCCGCAAAAGACCCACACAGGATCGGGCTCACACAGAACCTGTAGGCAGTGGCTCACACAGAACCGGTAGTAAGGACCCACATAGGATCGGGCTCACACAGAACCTGTAGGCAGAGGCTCACGCAGAACCGGTAGCACTGATCCACGTAGGATCGCTGAGTGCAGTAGTTGACGCAGTCCACTGAGGATCTCTGCACAGTCGTCGCCGCAGTCCACGAAGGATCTCTGCTCTGCCGTCGTCGCAGTCCACGGAGGATCTCTGCTCTGCCGTCATCGCAGTCCACGGAGGATCTCTGCTCTGTCGTCGAAGTCACAGCCAGCGCTAGGGTTCCCGCACAAAGCGAGCTCGTTTAGGAGGGTCCGCTCCACGAGCCGAGAGGCTGATACATCAACTGACACGTAGTCCGAAGTTGATGTATCCCAAAGTTCCGTATCGACAACAAGATCTCAACGCAACAGACGGCGCGTCAATCGGACGCCCGGTCTGAGAGTTATTGGCATTTTCGTCCCAGGGGCCCGGTTGGTTTTCAGGGCAAAACCAACCCGACCGTACTCTGCCTGTATCCGATCCTCGGGCGTAGTATGCCAAAAGTTCCGTCTCACTTAGAGGAAACTACCACAGCTGACGGTACGTCGATCGGACGTCCGTAGCTCACGTTATGAGCGTTTCCGCTCCGAGGGCCCGGTTGGTTTCGTGTACGAACCAACCCGGCCGAACCCAAAGTCTTCCGAAACCTTGAGTATAATATACCGAAACGACCGTCTCGATCCAAGGATCGCGTAGCCGCTGACGGTTCGTCAATTGGAGGTCCCAGGCCCAAGATATGGGCGAAAGACCGAAGAGGGCCCGAAACGGGGGTTCTGGGCCCGGGGCGACCCGGCCCGAACCCCCCCTGGGGTCGGCCCGAACCGGGTCGGCCCGACCCGGCCCGACCCGGCTAGGCCGGGTCCGGTCCGTCCTGGGCGCGGCCCGGCCGACCGGACCGGCCGGCTCGGCTTCGGCCGAGCGGCCGAAGGAGGGCGCCGCGGGCTTGACCCGCGGCTCAAACGAAACGCGGCCCCGCGGGGGGGGGGGGGGGGGGGGGGGGGGCGCCTGTCACGCGGACGCGGCCGGGCCGCCGCGTCCGTTCCCGGTTCCGCGCGGCCGCGGAACCGGCCGCTGCCGCCGCCGCGGCTTCAGCCGCGGCAGACTTCCTCCACGGCGGCGCACCGGGCGCCGCCGCCTCCGGTCGCCGGCGCCGTCGCGCCGGCGACCCGCGCCGCCGCCGCCTTCCGTGGGCCGCCGGAGATGCTCCGGTGGCCCGATTCCTTTCCCGTCTGCGCCGTTGCTCCTCCCGGGGGCCGACCTTCACTGCGGGATCAACAGATCACCCCTGCCGCGCGGTTCGTCGTCGTCCGCCATATCCGCACAACAAAAGAGATCGGCGGAGGGTTGCCGGGTCTTGTTCGTTAGACCCGCACCCTCCGCGTTAGTCATAATCCACGGGAGGAATAATCAACAACAATTTTAAATAAATTAAAATTGTCGGAGATCATGTTCTTCACTTTAAAAGAATAAACACGGGGGAAATAACATAAAATAATCCAACATCCCTTACCTCGCAGCTGTCGTTGCCGAACGAGGGATCGTCGCGGGATTGCTCGTCGCGGAAGAAGGGGGGATCGTCGCGTCGTCGCGGTATCCGGCGTCGCGTCGCCAATCTCCGGATCAAGAACAAACGGATTTAATTAATTTAAATCCGTTGTTATTGAAATTTAAAAAAAAGGAGAATTTAAACGATCTGATTCTTACCTTAGTTGCCGAACGAGAATCGGCTGCGGAAGAAGAGGCGTCGCCGAAGAACGTCGTGGGTAAGGCTCGTCGACGTCGCAGATCTCGGCGTGCGTCGTCGAATTCCGGTCGCCGGCGTTCTTCGCGTTCTTCGCGTTCTTCGCGTTCTTCGCGGGGAGATGAAGAAACAAGATCCTCTCAAATCCTTTCAAAGGATTTTTAGGTTGGTCTTATTTTATAAACATGCCAACACACGAAACCGGTTAAGAAACGATCCATCAATTCAAAAGAAACGACCCATTTAATTCACGAAAGAAACAGCCCATTTAATTCACGAAATAAACCGCCCAATTAAATGGTCTGTTAAGAATTAAAGAAAACGCGTCGGTTGACTTTTCAGTTACTTTGACGGGTTTTCACGGGTGCGTTACTTAGCGAAAGAAACGGCGGGGCTCGCGCGGGCCCCACCGCACAAATATCCTACCAAGGGGGTAGGATATTTCCGGATAGCATCCTATCCAGTTCAACTCAGTTCAAGCCGTCTTTAAGTGGCTTCAAGTGGCTTCCAAGCAGCTTAAGTGAAATAGAATAAAGTTGTCGCACAAACTTTATTTTATTTCTGACTTAAAGCCGCAAAATTTAAAAACCACGTCTGAGCAAACGCAACTCCGGAAGAGGCGTTTCTAAGCAAATACCGGCGCTGCGATTTCATCGGTGCCCTCAGAATTTGATTCCGGGCACCGGTTCAAGAGATAGAAAAACCCGCTCGTCCGTTCACTGAACGTACCCGAGCCAAACTTCGGAAATTGATTCCGGGCACACCGGGCCTCGGAATCAGGTGCCGTCTGAAGCTGCGCTCTTGTAAAATTCCAAAGAAAATTAAGAAAAAAATTTCCTTGAAATTTGCGTGTCTTTACATGGGGATCAACGATGGTATTAAATCTCTGATAATCATTTTCACTATATTATGAAAGTGGACTGAAGTATTATGGATAAGCCAAAAGATTGGAATGGATTATGTTGGACATAAGTTAGTATTGTTTAAGTATAGAAGTTTTTTTCGATATTATTGATGGGATGTTATAGTAATATAGTTTTAGAAAAAGGACAACCTGCAGGATGGGCGACCGCCCATCGCGTCGGACAAGGCTATGGGAATCGAACCCACAACCGAAGTGCGACTGGCCTTTATTGCCTACCACTGACCTACAGGAAGTCCATGTTTAGTAGAAACTAGTTTTATTATATTATGCAGTATGATATATGAAGTATAAGTCCATTTTAGGAACCCTATATGATGAATCTCACTATAGATAGACTTATGTATTTTTTGATAACTTTTCTAACCTTTTGTTTGAGATAGATGGAATGACCCATCATTCTATCACATGATCTGCTAACACATCACGAATGACAAATTCAACTTCATTTATTTAAGAGATGAAGTGGAAATTGTCCAAAGAATGACAAACGGTGAGACTATACCAAAATCAAGAAAGTATTTCTTCTAATTCCATTTTCATCAACTATAGGGAAATGATCTTGAAAACCAAAAATGTTGTCCTAGTTCTCTTATATCTGATGAATCAGATGGTACCTTAGATCATCACAAATTTATGGATTTGTGATTGCTGGGTTTTCCATAGCCATGTTCTCTACCACTCTCCATCAGAACATGATGGTTAGATTTCTCTTCCATATCCATATTTTATCCTATGTGAAAACCAAGGGATTAGTTTATTTGGGTAACCATTACGTTTCATACTTTTGTTTTTAAAGATTGGTTTTGGTATTCCTTTTTACGATGTGGGTTTCTATTAAAGAAACTTTCGAATATTAAACCATTTATAACCCCAACGAATTTCGAGGGTGAAATTCATTTTAAGTGGGGTAGAATGTAACACCCCGAGAGTTTATGAAAAATATTCTTTTAATTTCATTAATGTATTGTGTTGTATTCTACACCAAGATTACCTTGCGCTATATGCAACACCGTATTAGCTTTCAGTATACGCAACATTATTCTTGGATCGTGTTACACACAATTTTGATTATAGTTATTCTACGCAACATTGAGTATATATATATATAAATTCAATGTATAAATGAAATATGGTTGGATTCTGTTATACGAAACAATGAAGTATTCTTTCACAACACGCAACCCTTACTTGGCTTTCATTACACGCAATCGCGACCTTCCTCGATAGTGTGTGTTGTACGCAATACTTGGTTTTAATAAAAAATGATATATTATTATAATATTGTCATGAACTAACCGTTATGAATAGTTTTAACTAAATTTTGAATTTTATAACATTATTATTCATCATACACAATTTCTTGAACATGGTATAAGAACACAATAAATTTTTCGGGTAAAATAAGTATTTTTCAAAATATGTAGTTTTGCCATCTTTTGATGGCGCACCCACTTTAAATCTAGTTTTTAACATTTTTATAAGTTCAATTTGACAAAATAAAATTCTTCTTTTGAATCAGGATATAAAAATTTACATTAGATAAAGTTTTGATATTTTTCCGATAACTTTCATATTTTAATGAATAGTAAAAACACGCTATATTTTAATTAAAAACAACTTTTTTCATCGTAATATATTATGTGGTTGAATTATAATATTTAATGGTTTTAAAGTATAAATAGAATATATTTTTACCATTTAATATAATGTATGTCATTATCATTGATTTTACCTTGAATTCGTAGGTTAAATCAATTCAATCTTTTGCAATGTTTTAAACAAAAACCCGTTTTTATTCGACTACGGGATTAATTTTAATTTAATTTCTGCAACTTCTGTGTATTGAATTTTAAAAAATGGATTCCATATTTGGAATCAGTGGGTCCAAATTATGTTAATAGGCTACTTTTTATTTTTGGGAATTATGAATAGTAACTATGGGAAATTATATTTACCATAGTTAAAGGTAAATCGGGTAATTAAGGGTGAATATAATATTTTAAAATTACCCTAAAAAATGTCAAAATCCTATTGGATGACTAAAAGTCGACCCATATCACCTAAGGGTCTGATTAGATTCATTTAATTAAATTTTTTCAATGAAAATAATTTAATTATTATTAAAACCAAAGAATGTGACAACATGTCACTTTCTTAAATCTTATAAGTATAATAATTTTTATCTAGTGATAAACTTCATGAAACTTCGAACATGAATAGTCCCCAGAAATCTAATACAATTATCTACATCATAGTAATTTATTTAGAATTTCTAGGGATTAAATAATTACCATTTATTATGACACATAGATGATGCAGTAATTGTCTTATTAATGAAATATTGACATAATTGATGTTATAAATGCCCAAATAAATGTAATTTGAGACTTTTTATGGCTTACACTAATTTTATAGGTTAATATGACATGTTATTGTTGATTTAAGTAACTTTATTCTAACTTATCATTCTTTTATGAATTTAATAAAAATCCTGTACCAAATAGTGTCAAAATTGACATAAAATAGTTTTTAATACAAATATTATATTATAAATTGTTATTTTATTCTTAAAAATCTAAGGTTCGGCCAAATGACTTAGATAACATTATATATATTAATAATAAACAACTTGGGGTTTTTTTTCTTGATATAGTAAGTTTATTAACCATATAGTGTAAGAAAACAAAAAGACACGGTAAAAGTTAAATTATTTAACTTAGAGTTAAATCTAATTGATAATGTTAAAATAATAACCTAAACTTGTCTAAATCCTATTGGATGAAAGGATTTAGACCCATACCCCATTATCCTAGAAATAAATCAATTTTGAGCTATTTAAAATCGAACTTGACTTTATAATAAAATAATATTTTTAGTTATTCCAAAGGTGCCCCTCTCCTCCCTTATAAAAGGGCACCTCCTCCCTCTCTTCCTCACACAACATTGAGCCTTCATGATCGGACAACCCCTGCCAAATTCTCTTCTCCAATTCCCTTGAAACATCCTAGAGGTTCTGGTCTTCCTCAAAGACCAATTTTAGTTCCCTAAGAGGAGGTCTCAAAGAGGCGCTTCAAAGAAGAGGTAATTTCCGTTACCGATTCTTTCACCTTTATTTATTCTTCCACTTCTTCTTCTTAGGATGTTTCATTATGAAGTAATAAAATAAGTATCACTCATATACTGATATGTTATTATAAGTATGAAAAAATCCTATTTCACCATCTATCCATCCTACGGAAAACGAAATCACCGCGTGTGCGTACGTACGGAATACCGTCTCCACGCCGTGGTGAAATCTATTTTCCACCACCACCTTACATGGATGGGTATAATGGTGTAAATAATAACTATATATTATTATTTTAAAGTGATATTGATTCTGAAATAGTATACATACACTCCAATACAGTCCCACGATCATGAGAACGATATCATCGCTCGTGCGTACGTACGGACTACCGTCTCCACGACGCGATGAGATTCATTCTCCACTTTAACCATTCATGAATGATATATAATAAGTAATAATGAAATATATGACATAATAATGATACTGTATTTATGTGTATATATATGTATTTCATCTACTTAGTTCCGTTCAACTCAATAAGGAAACGAAAACAGCGTTCATGCGTACGTACAGCCTACCGTCTCCATGAACGGTGTATTTATTTCCATTTACTGATTTATTATATATAAGTATATTCTTAATATATATATATATATAAATCATATTTTATATTCTGGAATTAAGTAATCATGATCTAAGTAATCATATGAATAATTACAAGTCAAAACACGGATGACAAATGAAACAATTTTACCCAAAACGCTCTTTAACATGGAATTTACAAAAGAACGGGTAATATAAAGTCATAAGTGAACCATATATGATATCATAACAATGAATATGATTCTGTAATAAGTCAATGACATTATTTAAATCATTATACAGGAGGATCGGACACTTATGAAGAAAATCGGACCTAAGGTAAGGGAAATATCACAATCTCATTTTTATCCGAGATTGTTTATACTTTGGTATTTACTAGGGTGTATTTTATCATCCACATCCATGTTTCCTCAATATGTAATATTATTTCTTTCCACCTACAATTTTTTAAATCCTATTTTACCCTTCACTGAGTTTTTAGTAAAAGATATGAAAGGAATCTTTTGTCATTTTTCGTACGAGGTACTTTTTTTGACTTTTCCGACAAAAGTACGGGAAGAATGTTTTTTTAACTTATACGGCATGAATGGATTTTTAAAACATTATTTCCAAGAATCTTCCTTTACAAGTTTTCAAGTTTATTTTTAATCAACTTATTTTAGTTATAATTTTATGACATGTTAAGAAATGAAAAGTGTTTTTGAAGTAGAAATGATATTTTATTCAAGAATGAAGTTCAAATGTGTTATCAAAATTATTTTCCATATAAGATAATAAAGGGTTCTGTTTTTATCCCTATTATTACATTGATTTGATTATGTTGTGATGGAAATATTTTTATGAATTCCTTTATCTTATATGAATTGTTTTATGATGTCATGATGTTTAAGATTCTCATTTTTATTACATGGGTTATGCAATGATGTATGATTTATGATTTTGTGGCACACATAAGAATGGTATCATTATGAGATGGGTGGAACCTATATCTCCCTCCAATGCATTGGGTAATGATTTTATATCTCATGAGATAGACATGGCTGGAACGGTAGGTTATACCGGTTCAGTGAAACAGGACTGAAACGAGGGTGACTCGGTTCAGAAAGGGACTTTGTCCACTAAGATAGTCTTGTCAATGAGTCTTGACTAACAAGAAATTATTCTCTATGATTATGTGTGTATGACACAATGTTTCGTGTTTTAAGTTATGATTATTGTGATTACATTTCACTGCCATGATTTATCCCATGTTATGAAATTATTCTCTCTTTTGCAAGTTAAGATTTTCAAAATGTTATGTTCTTATGATGTGATTGATATTTATTTTGTTTACCCTTACTGAGCATTTGAGCTCACCCTTTTATGTTTTCTTTTCCCCAGGATACAAAGAAATGATTTAGGTAAAAAAAGGAAGATCTTTATGGGAGATGTTGATGATCTTTCACCAGGATTAGAAGATTATATTTCGAGTTTCCAAAGACACTAATCTATTACGATCCTTGTGTGTGTGTTTTTGTTATGTACTAAGTATTCCACAAATGTAATGTAATGTCAATGTATGTCAAGCTTTGGGTCTCTACAGACCTAATCTTTAATAATAGTCTCATATCTCTATAATCAGATCATATTTTTCCTAAAAAACTAAAAAAAACAGAAAATTTAGTTGTATGATGTATAAGGTATGAATTTAATTTCACTTAGTATATCCCTATAGGCACCAAAAAACCTTTTTTATAAGAATTTTGATAGAGATATCAAGCTCTGTGTTCATTATGAAATGATTAATTTGGTAACCATTAAGGATAAATACACTTTCCCCCAAATCAATGACTTAATTGATCAAGTCATGAGATTGATATTGTTTTCAAAGATTGTTTTGAATTTGGGATACAATTAGTCGATTGTTTGGTTAATGGATGTTCCTAGGACTACTTTAATGTAAAGGTATGACCATTAACATTATTTAAATATTCCATTTAGACTTAAAAACTCCCCTTTTTTCATTCCCTTGATGAACAACATATGGAACTTGTACCTTCATACTTTTATAGTGGTGTTATTTTATGAAATGTTCATTAATTATAAAAAATGGTATCAAAATAAAGGTGATCTAATCATCATTATTGGAATATTAAGGGACCACATCCCAAAAACTGATATTTTTAATTCTATTTTAGGATTCATAATGTGAATATTTTGGTTTATTTTTTATCATAAAAGAGTCTTATGGTAGACCATGACAAGATCCACGTCATGATATTTAGGTAGAAACCTATTAATTAATTTTATATTAGAATTTTATTAGTATTTTTAGGTTATAAAACTCACTGTGTAATGTAATTATATTGAATATCATAACCTTTGATAGTATTAACCTATAATGCTATCATGTTTAAAAAATACAAGAAGTGTTTGAGGAAATTGGGGGAAGTTAAACGTGAGGTTTACCTAAATCCAAGTATTTGATGATCCCAAGATGTATTTTGGATATTTTGTGTTTTATTTTGTTCCATGTATGGATTTAGGGTTTCTATTAATGTTGGGGGATCATTTCATTTCTTATATATCCCACCATTTATTACCGAATGTGAATAACTTCCAAACTCATAAAATATAATTTAAAAATTGTGATGCATCATCTAAAGAAATGTAACTATTATGTATTTGGGGAGAAACCATATGTGTATACTACATGTAACTCGAGGACCTTAGTTACCCTGAGTTGGTGAATTATTTTAATACATTTTCACGATCACAATAGATTAAATCCCGAAGGTAGGATCATTTTAGTAGCCTTGGAAGTACCAGATACAAACATAAGTTTTACATTACATCTTAAATTAAAAATCAACATATTATCCCATTTTAAAACTCCCATATCTCATAGACTATCCCTGTAGTTTAATCATAATATTCGTTTTCAAATCTCATGGAAAAATGTAATAAAGGGGTAATATTAGATGCACAGTAAGGAGAAAAAATATATCAAAATCTATCATAAATAACCATAAACATTTTAAGTCAAGGTATAAAACTGAAACAAAAGCCATTAAACAAAATATTTACCATGATATGGAAATAATATATCCAATATTTTCATTTAAACATTCACATGGATATTCTACTAGTTGAATATTCACATTCAATATCAATAACTAATATCATAATGAGGAAATGAATAATTTCGAACATCATAACCATACCATCAAGGCCTCATGTCAAGACCATTATCATACCATCAAGGCCTTGTTTCAAGACACTAGTTTTTATCATGAAACTGACCAATGAATCATGGGGATATAGAGATCCCCACTCATTAATTAATATGTTTAATGCATTCCACAAATGAAAAGGTTTAATCATACCATAAACATTCATCTTAAAACTAGCATAGGAAATGTGAATACTTTAATCATAAACCATGAATGGTATAAAAATAGAACAACCACATTCAAACATACCATTAAAACTTTAATGAAATATGGAATATTGTATCATAATAAATAAAAAACAATAAGGCATAAAATCCATCAATGGATATTGACATAAATGAAAATACTCTAGTAAATTTATTAAAACTCTTTGAGAGAAATCTCTTTTTTTACATTGAAATAATCTAAAATCTAAAAGTTTATAAAATAAAACAATTCTATTGAAAATAAAATTTTAATATTTTATGGGAAGATTCAAAACATTAAGGCTTAATTATGGTAGAAATATTTTCTTGCTCTGTATAATTCAAAAAATATTCTTTCCATAATTTGTCAAAAAGGTCATAAGGTACCCCATTTGGAAAATGATGGAATGATTTCTTTCAAATTATTTTTATAAAAATAAAAACAAGGGTATATATGATATTAAACATTAATCTATGAATATTAATAATATTTTTAATTGAATTTATAAGAAACATCGATGTGGGTGATGAAGATGTCTTAGTAAATATATACGTATAAACAACCTCAGATAATAATGAGAATGAAAAATTAACTCTTACATAGTACTTTGCTTTAGATGATGGTGAGTTAAACTCTTGTATAATGGTTTAAAATGTTATTAAATTATTCCAAGACAATATCCATATTTATCATATCATATATGATTCTTTTATACTGGTTTGTTAATAATATTTCAATATTACCATTGTTTTGGGTGTTAACTACTTCATTTTCTTATACATGTTTTTTTATCTAAGTCATGTTTCTTATGCATATGATATATTTTATTCAAATACATAATGACACTAAGAACATAAATATTATATTTACTCATCATACAAATTTTATAATCATTCTTTAGGGGTTAATGTGGGTAATGAATCTCATCGTGTTGTGGTGACGGTAGACCGTATGTACGCACGAGCGATGATATCATTCTTTTAATAGTTAAATTGTATTGAATTGGATGGTATATTAAGTATAAATAATAATTATAAGGTTTTATTTATTAATTACATCATTATATTCATCATTATACCCATCCAAATAATGTATAGTGGAGTAACAAGTTAGAGCACATCGTGGAGATGGTAAGTCTTACGTATGCAGGAATGTAGATATTATTATTATTAGAATAGATAAATAGAATAATATGGTTTTAACATTTTTATAATAACATATAATAATTTATATGATAGTATATATATTAATTTATAATGTAAATAACGTAGAAATAGGAAGTATAAGAAGAAATAAATTTGAATTGAATTGGTAAAACAATTACCTCTTCTATGAGTGTCTCCCTTTTATTTGAACAAAATGAATCCTTAGGATGGATTCTTTCCAATGTGTGGAATCTAGGATGATGTGAGAAAATTTTTTAAGACATTCTTCAGGGATTTTATGAGCCAAATTTCTTTGTAGGTGTGAATTAAAGAGAAGGAGAAATGCCCTTTTATAAGAGAGGTGAGGGGCACCTTTGGAATATCTTAAAATATTTAATTTATTATAAATTCATTTTTAGTTTCAAATAGATAAAATTTAATTTATTTATAAACTAATATGATTATGGGTTTAAATCCATTTAACTATTTAATTTTATACATGTTCAGGTAATAAATTTAACCTTATCTTTTATATTTAACCTTTAGTTAAACAATTTCACTCTTACCATGTCTTCTTGTATTTTAAAAATCCACGGTTAATATAGTTACTATAAAATGCCAAAAAGTATAAATTTTATAATTTATAAAATATTTAACATTATCCTAGTGAGTTTTACAAACCTGATATTTTTATGAATTTTATATAATTTATTAAAATTTTATTTATCTTAAAGTATCATTTATTTTAATTTTGATACTATTCAATATTATCAATTTTAAAAATATAAAAGCATAATGATAACTTCAAACCAATACATTAAATATTTCACTAACATGTACGTGTTATCTATTAAATTCATGTATGTCATTAATTAATTAAAATTATATATATTTAAATATTATTAATATAATTATTTGATATCTCAATTAATTAAACAATTACACCATCATAATTATGTCACCATTTAATTTTATTATTTAAGGTCTAAAAATAATAAATAAATTATCATGATGTAGATAAACATATTATCTTTCTGAATACTATTTATAGTTGACCATATCACCTATATAACAACATATTAAAAATAAAATAAATATTAAAATTTGAATATGACATTTTTAAATCTTCTTTTAATAAAATATAATAAATTTATTAATCTCACACAAGTGCATTGAAAGGATCATATTTTATACCTAAGGTTGATTTTGGTTGAAATATATACTTATCCAATGAGTATAGTACAATTTTTTAGCGTAATTTTATATTATAATAATATTATTGTTATCTATAATTGCCCTATTTACCTTTAATCATGGTAAATAAAATTCAAAATTTTTTATTCACCAATAATTATTTTGGACCTATTAAGAAATTTTTTTCATACTGATTGAAAACATTTATTTCATTATTTTTCAGAATTCAATTCACAAAAGTAGTAAAATTATGTTTAATCCTAATCTGTAGATGTTTTTTGAAGGTAGGTAAAAGAGACATTAAAATGTTTAATAAAATTTTAGATCTAAAACTATTATAAAAAATATTCATTTAACTTAAAATGGGATAATATATTTATTATATATTTATTTTGATATTGAAATAAATTAAATGTAAAATAATTCTTTTAAACGAAAAAGATATTTTTACAATAATGCAATATTTTTCACTATTAATCAAAAAATTAAACTTTTCATAAAAATACCAAAAGTTTACAATAAGATCATCATCATCGTAATTTCATTATAATACAAAGTAAAATTACAATAGAAAGGGGGAAAAGGGGGAATATTGTAGGGGAGGAAGGAGTTATGGAGGTCTATAGTAATAAAGGCCTAGAGAATCCCCTCAGATAAGGTTCCTTTCTTCAAGAGGGGAAGAAAACACCTCTACAGAAGAAAAAACACTGGTACATTGCACTTCCATCGAGGATATATAATCAAAAACCTTGTTACCATCCCTCCACATGTGTAAATGGATATTGTCTTTATTTATGATGTTCTTGCATCTCCTCATAATATAGGCAACTGACCAGGGGGTGATGTGCTTACGATGCATGGAGTCATAGAAGATTAGATAATCAGTCCCGATCATGCCAAGAGTGAACCCCAGTTCCTAAAGATCTACATACCTATGATCGTAGCCATAACCTCATCCATGAGAGAGTGACCCCTACCAAAATGAGTAGAAAAATCAAGGATGACATGCCCTCTGGTATCCTAAACCACACCACTGCCCTTCATGTCATCTGAGGGGCAAGATCCATAAAATTTGGGCTTTAGTCTGACCAGGTGGGGATGTCATATGACCTAGTGACCAACCTTTGTAGGGATCCACTCAGGATGGCATTCCTGAATAAAGTGAAGATATGGGGCCTCAGACCATTTTTTGCATGATCGAACGAAATTAAGGAGGAGAAAACTGGTCCTTACTATTAGATTCATACCGTAACAATGAAACCCCTCATCCCTGGCTTGGTTTCGAGCCATCCAAATACACTAGAATCATGATATGAGAATCATGGAATGTGAATTCTTCTCTGGGTTGCCTCCCCCAACACCATGAAACCACCAATCTAGAAAGGGGAGGTCCCTCAACACCTCAACAAAAATGCCCGTGAAGTCTCCAAAATCCCACCACACCTAGCATGCCCAGTCACTACTAAATAATAGGTTTGAAGGGTTTTCTTCCATGGTAACCCTATAGCACAGATAATCGGAGGCCATGCTGATGCCTGAGCGCTTCACATTCTTGTCCGTAGCTAGTTCCCTGTTCCCAGTGCGCTATAGGTAAAAATTTCATTTCACATGAACATGTTTAACCTAAAAAGTTGATCCCCATGGGTCCTATTGGTAGGAAATAGTATTAACCCACCTATAATATTTAGAAGAGATCATCCCAAAGACGATTCAGTGAAAACAAAATTATCTGTTTTGTTAGAGGGATCAATCATATCATAGGCATGACACAATGTACTATCTAGCCCCGCCCTAGTGAACTATGTGTAACTTCTAGCTTCCATGAAAGTGATTTTGGTTTCGGGGCATCATGGGAACCCAAGAATAGAACGAGGTCTGTTTTAGTCCCATAATGAGATGTCCACTGCCCCTAAAATCCATCTGCGAAAGGGTTTTATGGCCTACATGTGGGAGATAACAACAATATAGAGCTGTGAGTGGTGAGCATTCCAAAATGAAGTCTATTTTGAAAAAAATAAAATTTATAAATTTCATAATTTGATTAATATTGTTCATAACTTATTTTAAATGGATATTTTGTTAGGTCATGGTGCACTCAAACATGATGTATCATGCAGCGAAAGCTATTCAATTATTTAAAAATTTGGATATCATGGAATCATGAGATGTTACATTATAACCTCATGAAAATAATTTCATACTTGAAATCTCTAGAAGATCACATCGTAAAAATATTTTAGTAGGTATTCATCATAAGTTCATCATGATCCCATGTCACTTCATCCATTTTATGGTTTCTCCAAAGAACATTTACCAGATGGTTTGTCCGATTTCTCTAAACTTTTTTATGGTATCAATAATCTTGATAGGATCATCACAATAAGATAAATCAAGTTCCATTTCTATTTCTTCATATGTTAGTACATGTGTTTGGTCTATTATGTATTTACTTATTAGTGATACATCGAACACATCACGAAACTTGGAGAGACTTGGCAGCATTGCCAAACAGTAAGCTTTAACTCCAATTCATTATAGAATTTGAAAAGGTCCAATGTATTTGTGACTTAATTTACCCTTGTTACCAAATCATATAACACCATTCTATAGAGATACCTTAAAGAAATTGTGATCTCTTAAATGAAATTACAAATCCTTCCTTAAATTATTGATGTAGATCTTTTCCCTACTTTGTGCTACTTTGAAGTGGGTTTGGATAATATTAACATTTTCCATTATTTCCTCAACAAGTTCTGGGCCTGCGAGTTTTCCTTCACAAATATCATGACAACAAGTAGGTGTATGACATCTATTTCCATATAATGCTGCATATGGTACCATCTGAATACTTTAATGGAAACTATTTTTATATGAATAATCCATTGATGGTAAATACTAATACCGCATAACTTGAATTTCATGTCAACAATATATCAACAAGTCTTCAAAATTTTGAATTTTTTGTTCTGGTTGTCCATCATTTTGAGGGTGGTATAAAGTACTCAAATGAAGTTCAGTATCTATGAATTTCTGAATACTTTTCCTGAATCTTGAGGTAAAATGAGGATCATGATAATAAAAAATCGATAGTGTTACACCACAAAGTATTATAAATTCATTAATATATAGTCTTTCTAAATGTTCAAGTGGTAAATCTTCCCTTATGGAATGAAAATGTGCTTCTTTGGTAAGACGATAAAAAATAACCCATATTGCATCATTCCAACTAGGATTCTTTGGGATACCCTTGATAAAGTCCGTCGTAACATTATCCCATTTCCACATATGTATAGGAAGAGGTTTCAAGACTCTTCTAGGATATTTTATTCCACCCTTCACATATTAATAAACCAAACATCTCGACACATAATTAGCAATATCTCTCTTCATGTATTCCCTCAAAAAATGTTCCTTCAAATATCTATACATCTTAATGGTACTAAGATGTATAGAGAAATTAGAGCTATGAGAATCATCCAATAATTACCTTTTTATCTCAGGTATGGTGGGAACAAAAAGCCTCTACTAAAATTTCTAAAGGCCATATTTAAATACGAACTCAATCAATCCCCCATTTTTCATAGATTTATTTTTATTTTGAAACTCCCCATCATTATTCTAAGAAAATTTTATCCTTTACAGTAAAGATGGGTTTTCAAGAATTTAGAAATGTAGTGATGTTTCACCTTCCATGAATATTTCCATGTCTATATTAACTGGATCCATGAACATTGAATCCTTCTCAACTCTCATTTTTTTTACAAATCCATGGTCCTTTATACTCAAATATGTTTCCACCTAATTTTCCTTCCCTAGGTGGTAGTGAATTAAGAAATCCTAATCCTCCAGCAGCTCAAGGGATCTCCTTAGTCTTGTGTTCAGTTCTATATTTGATAAAATATATTTTAAACTCTTTTGATGAGTGTACATCTCACATTTTTCACCACAGAGATAGTGTCTCCATATCTTCAGAGAATATATTACAACTGGTAACTCAAGATCATGAGTTGTGTAGTATGGTTCAGGATTTTTTAATTTCCTTTATTCAAAATAAATAACACTATCATTATACATAAGGACACAACCAAGTTCTTTCCATGATATATAACTATAATTCAAAAACCTTTCACTCACATATGGTAGAGTCAAGACAAGAGCATTGACTAAAATTCTATTCAATTCTTAAAAAATTAATCATAATTATTTTTTCAAAAAAAATTAACCCCTTTACATGTGATCTTAGTTAATAGGTTTTCCAATCAGGAAAAATTCTTCATGAAATGTCGATATTAACCTACTAACCCAATTAAATTATGTACCTAGGTTATACTCATCGGTGTTGGCCATTATTGGATTTCCTTTCTCTTTATAGGATCAATGTATATTCCATCCTTAGAGACAATATGACCATGAAAAGAAATTTCCTAAATCCAAAATTCACACTTACTAAACATATTATATAGTTTATTTTTTCTAAGATTCATAAGAATAATTCACAAGTGGTTCTCATGGTTATCGTAGCTTTTAGAGTATACCAAGATATCATCAAGTAATACTATGAAAAAATCTTCTAGATATTCATTGAAAAAACTTCTCATTATATCCATGAAAAAAGAGGGTTCATTAGTCAATAAAAATTGCATTACCATAAATTTTTAATGGCCGTACCTAATTTGGAATACTTTCGTTGGAATATCTTCCTTTTTTACACATAACTGATGATATAAAAAATGATGTTTAGTATTATAAAAATATTTATTTCCATTAAGTTGATAAAATAAATCATCAATGCATGTAAGGGGATACATTTTATTTATTATAATAGAATTTATTTCTCTATAATCAATGTATAGCCTCATAGATCTATATTTCTTCATAACAAAAAGAACAAGGTCTCCCTATGAAGAAACACTAGGGTGAATAAATACATTATTACCCAACTCATCTACTTGTTTCTTATGCACTACTAATTCCACAATGTACTTATATAGGTATTCTTTGATATTGTAATTTAATTGAGGATTGAAACAATACAAAACTCAATTTCACGCTCTGGGGGGTGCCCAAGTAAATTTTTAGGAAAAACACCAATGTATTCCTTTACAATAGGTACATCCTCAATTTGAATATTTATTTATTCATTCATAGATGTTATTTCCTCTTCCTCCCCAAGAATATCATTTAGTAATGTTATTTGGGGTGGATTTTGATAAGAATCGGGTGACGAAGTTTCTTCTCTAAAGATATTTTATTCTACATCATCCATACAAATCGTAACTTCATTCCTCTTACAATAAATATAAGCATCATATTTTGAAATCCAATCCATAACAAGTATTATATCAATATTGAACAATGGTATGATGATAATGTCTCCAGATAATGAACATTTATAGGCTATAATGGGATCTTCTTGACACATCTATAATGAAACAAGACTTCCCTTACGAGTTTTGACTCACAACTCCCATATTAATGTGAATTGGAAATATCTTATTTTTATATAAAACTAAGAATATATAAAGGAATGCGATGATTGAAAATAAAATAATGCTTTTCCTAAATTTTAGGAGATGATTATATTACCTTCCACCACGTCCTGAAAAGTTTCAACCTTAGTAGTTTTGATCGCAAAAGCTTGGCCTTACTCCCTTGGCCTTTTCATGGGTAAGTTTCCTTTACAATTAAGACAATCATTTTCATAATGTTATATTTCTTTATAAATTTTTTATTGAGCATTTATGTATAATTTCTTCACATTCGAATCATGGGCTCAATGGCCTTTTTCTCCATACATGTAACAAACACCTATCACTTTTTGGCATGTACCAGGGAATTTCTTCCCATAATTTCTATAGGGTGGAAAGTTATATTTTCCTTTATTCCCCTTATTTCCTTTTCAAAAGTGTTCAATGAATCTCTTATTCTCTTCTTTCACTATAATGTCATAAGACATAGATAATTTCTTTTGTATCCGGATAGAACATTAGACTATATATTTGTATGTTGAGAAATATTATGAGACTAATGCTCATTAGAGTAATGGTTTTAACTCATCAAAGAATTTATCAATATTAATTGTTGGGATACATATGTAATCTATATCAAGTCTTGATAACCTTTTGAAATTTTCCTCATACTTTTCAACATTCCCATCCAAATTTTTCATAGACTCAAAAAATTCCTTTCCATTTCAGTTTGATGTTCACGAGCAAAGTTTTTTTCTAAGAAAAGTTCTTTAAACTCCATACATTCAATATTTTCCACTTCTTAATTCTTCTATATGTTTTTAATTAATGGCCACCAGTGATCTGCAACTCCTAAGAGACAATAAACTTCCATGACCACTTTTTCCATTTCCCTACTCCCCTTAGTAAGAAATAATCTTTTTAAGAAACTTATCCACTGGTCAGCTAAAAAAGGATTTGTAGTCCCATTGAATTTTGGGGTTGTTGCCTCATGAAGCAGTCTAACATTGATCCTCCTCATTATAGATCAGGATGCTTTATACGGGTAAGGTTATTATTCATAAGTTTAGTCAGTTTTCCAAGTATTGTTATAAGATGATCAATGTTAGTTTCATCATCAACTCCACTTTCATTATTTTCCATACAATGGAAATCCCTACATGGATTGCATGTGTTGATATAGTTTCCACTCATTCCACTAGGATCTATTTATAAATAATGGCATACACTATATTTTGTTATGAACCATAATAAAAAATTCCAAACTATTAAAATACTTATCATAAATTGAAAATTTTATGCATATCTAATCCATAATCATAAAAATGGTTCTTTGGGGACATATTTACTCATAAATCATTCATGATGGTTTGTAATGAAAATGTGAATTATCCATATCATTTCCTTGGGATTCTCAAACTAGGTGCATATTAAGGCTCATTTTCAGGTACCAGGTTACCCCAAGTAAAGATCAGAACACCTTGTCTAATTTTTCACCCCCAGGTACATTTCTTCTAGAACCATGTCCACTTTTAGTATCCAATAAGAGATTTATTTCTTGTAAGACCCACAAAATCATTATTTTATCAAGATTTTATGATGTTCTTATATACTTATTCCCAATGTCTATCTTAGGGTAATGTTCCCTAATCAATGTTTTTCTAAATATTGTTTCCATGTTTTGTACTGAACTTCCTCAGATACATACTATAATGCCCAAACCACAGTTACCCAGAGTTAGTGCATTATTTTATTACATTGGCATGATCACAAGATATCAAATCATGAATGACTGATTAGTTTAGTATCATTGGAAATACTAGATAAAAACATATGTTTTACATTACATATTATAATGAAAACCATCATATTGTCCCCTTAGAAAACTCTCATATCCCATAGACTATCAATGTAGTTTAATAAAAATATATTTGTTCACATCCTGTGGAAAAACAAATAAAAGATATAGGTGAACTCAAAATGCACAGTAAGGATAAAAAATATAGAGAAAGCTATCATAAATAAGAATAAACTTTTTAAGCTGAGGTATAAAACTAAAACACAATACATTTAAACAAAATCCTTAGCATGATATGACAAGAATAAATGAAATAATTCCATTTAAAAATTCACATGGATAATCTACTAGTTGAATAATCACATTCAATATTAATAACTAACCTCATAATGAGGAAATGCATAATATCATACATCATAACCATATCATCAAGGCATCATGCCAAGACTATTACTATACCTTCATGTCCTTGTGCCAAGACAATAGTTCGTCCCATGAGACCTACCAATACATATATGGGTTATAAAGGGAATAACCCATCACTCTAACTTCAATGGAATCATTTTATTAAAAGGGTGAAACATAACATTAACATTAACATTAAAACTAGAAAATGAAATGTTAATAATTAAACCATAAACAATAAATGGAATAAAAATAGCACATCCATAGTCAAACAAGAAATAAAACTTTCAATACAATATAAAAGATTGTATCATAATAAACCAACCTCATTCAATAATAAAACCCAACAACGGATTTTGACCTAGATGAAAATACTTTAATAAATTTATTAAAACTCATTGAAATAAATATCCCTTTTTTACTTTGTAATCATTTAAAAGAAATGAAATTATAAAAGAAAATATTAATTTTTAAAAAATAACCTTGTAATATTGCAAGGAATTATTAAAAATTTTAAGGGGTAATGACTGCATAAATAGCCTCTTGCTCTATATAAGTTAAAAAACAATATTTCCTTAATTTTTCGTAAAGGCCATAAATTACCTCATTTGGAAAACAACCAAAAGATTCCTTTCAAAAAAATTATAATAACTAAAAATGGGTATAAATGAATTTTAAAAATAGTCAAGGAATAGTAATAATATTTTAAAATACATTTATAATAAACATGGATGTGGATGATAAAGATGTCCCATTAGATATATATTGTATAAACAACCTCGGATAATAATGAGATTACAAAATTAACTCTTACCATGTAACTTCCTTTAGTTGACGGTGTGGTAACCTCGTGTATAATGGTTGAATGATGTTATTAAATTATTCGAGGACCATATCCATGTTTTTTATATCATATATGATTTTATTATATTTTTTATTAATAATATTTCAATATAACCATTGTTTCGGGTGTTAACTTCACCGTTTTATTATACATGTTATGTTATGTAAGTCTTCTTTGTTATGAATAGGACATATTTTATTCATACCCATAGTGATAATAAGTAATTAAATATTATATTTTCTCATCCTACAAATTTTATAATCATTATTGAATGGTAAACGTGGAGAATGAATCTCACTGTGACGTGGAGGCGGTAGGTCGTACATACGCATGAGCGATGGTATCATTCCTTTGATGGTTAAATTCTATGAAATGTGATGGTATATTAATTATAAATAATCATTATCATGTTATATTCATTATTTTAATCATTAAATTCATCCTTACAACCATACAAATAATGTACAGTGGAATAATAAATTACACAACATCGTGGAGATGGTAATCCGCATGTATGCAGGCATGGTGATATTATTATTCATAGGATGAATAAAAGGAGGAATATTATTATACCATTATTAAAATAACATATCAGAATGTATATTAAACTGAAGATATTAATTTATTATGTAAACAACATTGGAAGAGGAAGTATAAGAATAAAGAACCTAGAATTGAATTTCTAGAACAATTACATCTTCTTCGAGTGTCTCCTTTTGATTTGAACAAAATGACTCCTTGAATTGGCTTTATCCCCAAAGTATGAAATCTAGGATTAATTTTGGGAAGTAAGGATTATAATTGTTTAGGGGTTGGCTGAGCCAAATTGATTGGGTCATATGAATTAAAGGGAAGGATAAGTGACCATTTATAAAAGATGTGAGGGTCACTTTTAGAGGATCTTAAAATATTAATTTATTATAAATTGAATTTCATTTTCGAATAGTTAAAAATTTATTTATTTAAAGGAACAAAAGAGGATGGGTTGAAATCCCCTTAACCAATTAAATTTTGACATGTGTAGGTTATAAAAGTAACCTTATCTTTTATATTTAACCCTTAGTTAAACGGTTTCACTCCTACGGTGCCTTCTTGTATTTCTACACAACACGGTTTATATAGTTACTATAAATTTCCAAAAAAAACATAATGTTGATCATTTATTAAATATTTACCATTATCATATTTATTTGTTTAAACATGATATTTTTATGAATTTGGTGTCATTTATTAAAATATTATTTATTTTAAAGTATCAATTATGTCAATTTTGATACTATTAATTATTTTCAATTTTAAAAATATCAACCCATAATGATAACTTCAAAAAAATACATTAAATATGTTACAAACATTTATATGTTATTTATAAAATTATTTTATGTCATTATTTAAATAAATTTATATTTATTTTAATATTATTAATATTATTTATTTGATATCTCAATTAATTCAACAATTACTGCACCATCATTATGCCACCAATTAATTTAATTATTCAATGTAAAAATATTATAAATAATTTATCATGATATAGATAAATTTATTATATTTATAAATACTGTTTATAGTTGACTATATCACCTATATATATCCAAAATAAAATATTTATTAAAATTTGAATATGACATTTTTAACTCTTCTTTAAATAAAATATATTAAATGTCCTAATCTAACATAAGTGGCTTACAAAGGATCATAATTTCAACCTAATGTTTATTTTGGTCAAAATATACATATCCAATGAGATTAGGACTACTTTTAGGGTAATTTTATATTATTTTAATATTATTTTTACCTTTAATTAACCAATATACCTTTTAATCGTGGTAAATAAAATTCAAAATTTATTATTCAGAAAATATTATTTTGATCCTATTAGAATAATTTTTTCATAATAATCACAACCATGTATGTTAGTTTTTTTAAATTCAATTCAGAGAAGCGGTATCATTATGTTTAATTCTAATCCATCGACGTCATTAAAAGGTGGGTAAAAGATATGTTCAAAAAGATTATTTAAATTTTTATATCAAATTAAATTATAAAATGTATTCTTATGACCTAAATTACACTAATATATTTATTATATATCTATGGTGAAATTAAAAAAAATTAAAAAAATATTTTAAATGAAAAGGTTATTTTTAATAATAATGTTTTATTTTTCAACATTCATAAAAAATTGAATATTTTTAGAGAAATTAAAAAAAATCACCATATGATAATTTTAATATTTTGAATTCAAAAATGAAGTCTATTTTAGAAAAATACAATTTCTAAATTTTATGATTTGGTCAATACTACTCATAACCTCTTTTTAAACGGCCAGTTTGATAGGTCATGGTGCACTGGAACTCGATGTTGCATACAAAAAAAGATATTGTAATATTTAAAAGAAAGAATATTGTAGAAGGTTGAGGTGTTACATTACCCAAAAATACCTAAAGTATATAATGAAAAAAGATATATTGTAATATCATATGGAGATGATGGATAGAGTGCCTCTATAATTTTAACATAAAATTTAACTATACTCTAGGTAAAAGAAATGTTGTTGTAGACACATTGAGATAGAA
This sequence comes from Viscum album, assembly GCA_963277665.1. Lineage (NCBI taxonomy): Eukaryota > Viridiplantae > Streptophyta > Magnoliopsida > Santalales > Viscaceae > Viscum > Viscum album. The sequence goes on from OY728163.1 coordinate 1,917,852,319, forward strand.
GTTACTAACTCAAGCAGTGAAGTATTTATAAGATTCATGATTTTTTTAGCATATTCATTGAATTTCAAGGGGATGTTCAATAGGAGGGTAACCAGGTGTTATGGAAATACGTGTTTGTCAAATCCACCTTTGAAGAATAGATCTAGGTTTTCTTAGTTTAAAATTCATATTTTCAGTCGATAGTTAAATCATAAAGTGGTGGGGATAACTTGATTTATTTTAATAAGCCTTATGGTGGCACAATATATTTTTAAAATTGGGTAGTGCTTCTTATAAATCTATGTTAAGAGGTTATACAAATTGGACATCTCTTATGTTTTTTAGAAAATCCTTGGGGAACCCAAATTTACTATGATCTAGAGATCCAACACTAGTAGCCAAGGATGAAGTTATAAATTTTAAATTTTGTTTATTGATATGTTTAATGTCATATAATTACTGTCAAACACAAAAATACAATAGATTTTTTTCTGGCTCTCAACATAACCATGTGGAATTGGGAGGATATCTCTGTGGATTTTTCAATCTAATGATCACAGTCACCTAATTGGAATGTTTGAATAATATTATTTAATTGTTATTTAATGAAGACACCTAATTTCATTCCCAATAATTAATTGAAGGTGGTGAAGGACCTTGGATATATGTATGTCCATTATATTTTGATGTTATATGGATTATCCTTGTCAGTTCTCATGAATGAGAATCATGCTTTACTTAACATATTTGGAAGGGGATTTAGGAAGTAATTATTTCTCAGTTGAGTTTGAGCATCACCTAGCATCCCCAAATAGTTTCCCAGATGGAGTGAGTTATCCATATTCGTGAGGATATGATTATGTCTATCATGCTCTATTTTGATGGTTCCTTAGAGTTGAATTTATAAATTGTAGTGTCTTCTTATAATAATGTTTGTCATAAATAAATAAAAATGTCTCCCTTGAATGCCTGGTATGAAAGGATAGTTTGGCCCCCATTATGCTAGGAATAATAATGAGAATTACATTTAGTAGGAATGATTATAATTCAATAGATGATGATTAAACTTCAAATTATCTAGAAAAAGAGAGAGGTGGTCCCATGTCACAAAAGACTCTATTTTTGTTGTCTTCAGTTCCCATTGGAATTATTTTTTGTTGATCTGGTGTTTATTTGTATCAATACATGTATATGATGTATTCTTATAGGTTATATGGGTATGTTGATTCCTTTTCATATTTTTTCATTTGAGATCAAGGATACTCTCCGAATGGTGGCATATTAACTAAACATTTCACCTTACATTATGTTGATTCATGATGTATTTTATATGTCCCAACTGAAGAAGAATCACCAAGACCTATCCCTCAATGTGGATTGGAGAAAATTTAAATTTGAACTTGATCCATTTATCATGGAGTAATTAATGTGTATCATTGAACACTATTAAAAAATGTTTTGTGGAAATCATATTCTTTTTTTAATGTTATATGGAAGTGTGGTCGGGATAGTAATAAGATTTGGGAGCATCAAGAATTGGTGAGTGATCAATTGCTTCATCTATTTTCTAACTTATATCTTATATGAATTTTTAGGAGAATATAGTTTTATGTTGTGATGTATTTTAACATTTACTAGATAACTAGGGTATATTTTTATTTTATTTTTATCTTTTTATTTGTTTGGTGTTTCAGGAGTCCATTGAGAAAAATAATATTTTTTGGAGAAATAAGATATGGTACACTATTAGTACCTGTTAGTGCTAACCATGAGTCCAAACATGAATAGGGGTGGTGGATTATGTTTCCATTTTTTAGGGTTACCACCTAGTTGTTTTAGACATATAGGATTTTCTATTTAACTATGTCAAAATTTTTTTATAGGGGAGTGACTTACATAGTTGGAAAATGATTTTGAAAACCATGTACTTTACATTGAGTTATTAAAAATATGTAAATAACAATTTTTTTCTTTTAAAATGTAACATTTTCCCTCCCTTTTTCCAATTTGTTTCATGAATTATCCCTCTCCATCCATAGTTCTTCCTTTATCCTTGGTTTTTGATGACTTTTCTTCAATTTTATTAGTTTCTATTAAGGTATACCTTTATTTTCCTTGTCCCAAATATTCATTCATTCCTCATTGTCCATGTTATTATAATTTTATTCCATAAACCTTGACTTAAAGTTAATGGAGAACTATAACTAGGGTTTATATTATGATTTTCATAAAATTTATTTGGTTTTAGGTTTGTGAGGATCCATTATTTTGATCTTATGTTTTTTTATATATGCGATATATTTACATTAAATCAAAGGTAGGTTCCATTAAATAACTTGAATTTTATATTAGTATGAGTTGTTATTTCAATTTTCCTTGTACTATAAAAGAAATTTTAATTATAAATAATTAATGATGGTGTTTTTTGTGGTTATAGGTTTTTAGAGTTTTTAAAAGAATTGTAATTTCACATAGGTTTTCACTGAAAAATAGATTTCATGCCTATAAGGTATTTTTCAAAATTCCTAAAATGTGTTTTTCTCAAAGAGATTATAAAAAGTGTATTTTGAATGAAAAATTGGTTTCAATTTATATTTATTATTGTGGGTTATTATTTTTCCTGGATATTTACATGGCATATATTTGAATTATGTTGGAACATGGGAGACTATCTTGACCCGACCTACCAAGACCCCACTTGGGTTGGCAGTATGCTTAGTGTGACAGCCCAATACCAGAAATAATTGGAAAAGGGATGGATAAAAGATCCTAGTAGGCATATAATTTAAATGGGAGGCCTTATCCTAATGTACCGTTATACACACACACACAACAATATCCATGAAGCAATGCATATATATAATAAAATAATTAATGAAATACAGTGTAAACCATAAATACAACAACATATAGGAAAGGTTAAATGTAAAAAATCACACAGAAAAACATTTAATGGGTGAAAATATCTTCCCAACTAGAAATAAAGTCCCAAATTGAGAAAGAATAGAAAAATAGAAGACTAAAGAGATCTTATCTTACAATCTCTGAGGTTAACAACCAAACATGGTAAGAACCTCTAATTACTTCTATGCACCTCAAAAATCACCACTTGTCTACCTATAATCTTCATAAAACACAACAAGTATAGGTGAAGTCTATGTAGGGTAAAATATATACATACCCATTATAACGACCTAAAAAAATACGGATTAATAGATTTAAAAATAGTCAACAATGCCCATAACCAAAAGGTAGGGGAAAACCAACATCCAATATTCCCAAAAGAAATAAAAAATGGAGAGGGAAAGGTGATATCCATATCCAAAACTATCTATGAATGATGAGTAATCCCACATATCCAATATTTTCATCTATGATGCTCAGAAATAAGTGAATAATCACTAGACATCTGAGTGGATATGACCGCTCATTGATACTGCTCTCCACAATGGAGGGAGAACTAACTCCCCTAAAGGACCCACTCAACATTATTTCTCGATGATAGGTGAGTACCACTATATATATAGAGTACCTTAACCCTCTTTGGTATGGGTGGATACTTAATGCACATTTTTAAAGAGTATGGGGACCCTCACCCTTCGGTGATAGGGTAACACTAATCAAGACATCTCTTTAACGATCAATCCTGATCACTTACATCAGTCATGTGTTGCTATAGTAATCATGACACTTATAAAATCTCATTGTGTGTCTCTGATTCAAAAACAAGTTCCACCATCACAACCTATGTGTAAAAATTATCATGATTGGATACTCTTGATCACAAATATGAGTTTTAGTGGTGGAGATACCCAAGAAAAAAGTCTCTAAAAATAGTAAATAGTCTGTAGAGTGTTTAAACGATGTGTCTTAGATATGTTGGGTAATATCTGGTACCAAAACCAATTCCCATGTACTCGAGCTCATTCCCATGTTCTTTAATCATGCCCATTTACTTTGTTCATTCACAGGTTCTTTGGCCATGGCCATGCCTACATACCCCCAATTGTACCTATGTACCTGTCTGTGTCCATGACTATGTACTCTTGGGGTATACACTAAGACACAAGCACCGAGTCACGTAACATATAGATATATCACATGGCATGTGATATTTGAGTCCAACAGAAACCCTTGTCTTCAAACCAAGGGGACTACATGGCATGTGTTCTCTAATTTATATGACATGTTTGTTGGGATTTCCAAGAAATTGGTGAACTCTTCATGTGTCTAGCCTATTCCACAACAACTACTGATTCTACCCTGAATCACTCAAAGGAACTCATATGTAGGGTTGGTTATACTTAATCCATCACTAGTGGAAGGATTCTATCAACCCGAACCATGTTTTGATCATTACATTATTGTATCACCTCACCTGTGGATGAAAACCCATGACCTAGCCTCTGATCCATGTCACCAACACTCGCATCCCACATCAAATCATGAAACAATTTCAAAAGGCCAATATCTATCCTATTCATGAATCCTCTTCAAATTTGGGGGTTCAATCACACTCTAATATATCCTAGTAATGTCATATATCCAACCCCATGGTCTAATGAAAAAGAACACCATAATGGTGGGTGGGGGAGGTCACAAAAAAAATGTTGAAAAATTCACTAGTAGGTGTGATCATATATAGATATTTCATATTTTAGAAAGCATAGTGAAATCTGTTGTGAAACAAATAAGAAAATATTTGGCCTCATGTGAAGAATTAATATTTCTAGAAAACAGAAGTAGATTAAAATATATGTTATTAAAATAAATAAAATGGTGAAAATACATGATATAATTTTCCCAAAATTGATAATGGATTAATCCTTGGTGAATAAAATTTTTTCTAGAGAGAATAATGATGATGATCTCGTTATGTTCTCCATTTGCCTTGTGTTTCTCCTCAATTATTCATTGTTGATCTTTCTACCCAAACCTCCAACTCTAATGCTCTCCTCATCATCTCTAATCAATTTGGTTTATTCAGATAACCCTAATAATTCAACATAATAACATATTAATATATGATGGTTTAGATTTATCTCAATAAATAAACAAATTAATAAAATAAATTAATTCACTTAATGAACACAACAATGGTTTCCTTGAACTAGACACACAATACTGACCATCCTTAGGTCACAACTAGGGTAAAACTTATTTTTTAAAAATAATTGTGGTCTCGAATTTTCCATATGAGATCCTATGAAATGCGAAAACTATTTATTCTAAAAATATGTGTTCATGTGTTCTAAAATATATATTAATATTTTTTATATATTATTTCTAGGGATCTGTGACCCTCAAAAATGAAAATCACTATATTTAAATATATATATATATATATATATATATATTCAATGGAAGAAACTAAAAAAATCATTGTCATTGCATTCTCCCATTCTTCATGTTTTTTTAATAAAAACCACATCCTACACAAAAAAGTGGGGGTACTAATCCTTTTTATAGATCTCACACTACCAAATGATCTCCTCAATGATCCCATACATTCAAAGCACTCAAACTATAAGAATGGTATATCCATGTAGGATCCTCTATTGACAATTTTTTATCACCATAAGGTACTCTAAATAGTTGGAACTATCCGTGATGTACATCACTCCTTCTTCAATAAAATGTTTTAATTTGTGCATGTATCTTATTAGTTGTGAAACATCGAATTCATCATTAAATCATTATAACTATTGGATAAATTCCATAAAAAAAAGAAACCTCTACACCCCTCTATAATATTTTAAATAGTCTAATGAACATATCGGATAATGTTCTTCTAGAGGAAAATCATTGCAATCCTCATTATTGGGAGACTCATGAAAACATGGTATCCTTGATCAAACTCCAAGGGCATATGAAATAGATATTCATAGTGTTTATATCAACTCTAGGTTTTCCTCATACAAACATGGATCAATTGAACCTTCTTTATCATTTCTTGCACTAACTCTAGTCTAGAAGGAGATTTCACCACAATCTCATTCCATAACATGGTTGGACTACGGTGTCACCTATACAGGGCCTTGAAAAGTGTCTAGAAAATAGTGTAATGATAGATGTTGTCATAAAAAACTACAATAATGAAAAGTGATCCTCTCAATACCATATAATATATAATATATTGTCTCATAACATATCCTGCAATAAATGGATATCTCACTTCGTCTATCCATTCATCTTGGGATAAAACAATGTTCTCATCCATAACTAGGTCCTGGAATCCTCATACAAGCCTCTCCAAAATAGTTATGTAATCCAATATCTTATTCAAAAACAATCATCTTGGGTACCCCATGAATCTAGATAATCTCACATATTTACAACTAACTCAAAATCTCAACTAAACTCTTCTCCACAATATAATGAAAGTCTAACAACTTGGTGAGTTGGTCAAAACCAACCACATTTCATGGTGGTCTCTCATTTTACAAAGAATAACCATGAAACATCAATAAATAATTTATCCAACTTCTATTATTATATATTAATATGTTGAGTCATGTTTTAGATAACTTGATTTTTATCCTTTACCTTCTGACATGTGATACACTGAGATACAAGTTCATTAATCCTCTTCCTGATTCTAACCCACAAAAACTATCATGTTAAATTTTGTATTTATTTTTCACACTAAAATATTCATATAATAGAGAGGTATGAAATCCATAAACCCCACCACATGAAACCTGACCAAAACCAAAATCCATTCATGGAAAATGATGATATTATCTCATTCTTATGAAAATACATATGGTAAATCCTCTGAGTATATATGGTTCCATATAAACTCAAAACAGATGTCGCCTGACGAAGCCTCCCTCACACCCTGAATAAGGGGTGGAGTCACCACCATTGATTGAAGATAAGGTTCATAATGAAAAAATATTAACTACATATACATTACATTACATTTTAATAATACATAAAACATTACAAAAATAGACGCCCACATACCATATTAGTTTGCTTCCTTTGGAAAATTGGAAACATAAACACTAGTATATAAGTAAGCTAAAATATATCCCACAAGGTTTCTAATGACTAGAACCAATATTTGAAAATCACACTTAATAAAAATAATTATATTATGGGGAAGGGAACATAAAAAGGGGTGAGATCAAATTCTTGGAAAGGGTAAATAAAGGGAGACATGTAAGCATAAACACGAGAATGGGAGTATGATAACGTGATACAAACATTTCAACATCATACACTACACATCAATTTTCATTAACATGAATTACGACATAAATATTAATAGTTAGTAAGACTTGAATCATAAGTAAAAAAACATAATACATAAAAGAATAACATTGGAATAAAACACTGAATTGTGGAAAACACATAAGAATATAATATTATTTTCATTGTATCCATGGAATCACTGGTAAGACCATATTACCATTATGGGTTCACTATATATACCATAATGGCAGTCATTTTTCATTCCCATGGCCATATTAGTAGTATGATTTTTTCCTTCACACCATCTTGGTACTCATGGGTCACTCCCATGGCCATATTAGTGGTAACGGTTCACACCCAAGATCATATTAGTCTATCGCATGAGATATAAATCTTTACCCATTGTAATTAAGGGCAATATAGGTCCCACCCATCAAATAATTAAAATCAGACAATTTTGTTTTAAAAAATAATAAATAGACATATCCTAACCAATGAATTTAAATGGGTGACATAAACATGTAATCAAATCATAACCTATGGAAAATATATAGGTTTTATAATCATTTAATAAAAGCATAAGCCATGAAAAGAAGTAGGTTTCATAATAATATACCCCATTAAAGAGAAACATATTTTGTAAACATCATTACCTGAAACATAAATCATTCAGAGAAAGAATATAAATGGAAGCATTGAATCATTTCCCCATAATTTCATGAGTAACACCAATGGATGTTATCTTATATGGGAAATAATTTTGAAATATCTTTCCAAAATAATTCATGACGAAATTATCCTTTCTCCTTTAAAAAATACTTATTAAAACATAAATCCTTTTAAAAACCATTTTCATTAAATTAAACTTCAAAATTTATAAATAAATTATTGAAAACATTTAGAAATACTTTTTCCATACATGTTGTACAATGTAAAAATATCATTCGTTTCACATGGTAAAAAGGATAGAAAAGTTACTTATTCAAAAATTAATAATAATGTTACTTAGAAAAAATTGATAAAATAAAAAAATGGTAAATAATTATTTAAATGATCATATGTGATTAGTAGAATATTCTATTAATCTCTTTCTCAAAATCTTGGTTTTTAAAGAACACATAATTCCAACTCAAGAGAGAGATGAAGTCATATTTTCTTAAAATAAATTTATCAATTATCTTAAGTAAAAAAGAATTTAAAAATGATAATAATAAATTAATACATCAAGACTTACTAGAGGATAATATGATTCATTAGTTTTCTTGAAATATTGATCATAATATTTCATTACCGAAAACATGATCATAAACAATCTTGATTAACAGTGAGATTGATTAAACAAACTATTACCAAATGGTAACCTTGAGTCATACTGCATGTTTAGGAAAATGAAATTAAATGGAGCATTAAAATATAATTAAAATAAGTAGATTTATGTTATAACATTTTAAGATCATTTTGTACCCATCCTATAAAAATATAGGTGTATGACATGGCATGTGTGTCAAAGAAGGAAAATTGAAACAAAATTACAATTACGATTTGATAACTTTTGAAACATAAAACCCATGCTATAAATATCTTAAAATTGTTGTTTAAATACTCATATATTTAATTATAAGAGGATAATAATAAATTTTGGGTTATTATATACACCAGATAAAATAAGTTAGCGGTGAATAAGGCATGTATCTTAAAAAAATAAAGAATGAGATGAAATTACCTTACCTTGAATCTGACTTGTATCATGTGTCCTTATATTCATGAATAATGAAAATATTTTAATTAATTACATTATTTATAACCTTTTTTCTAATTTATTATCACTTTTAATTTATTACTTTTAATGTTGTATATAATTACTTAAATGATTAAGTTTATGTTGGTAGTTTTGACCAAATTCGGTTCATGTGTTAAAAATGAATTTGGTTAGTAAACATTGGTCAAAGTGGTCCTTATATAAAAATATCTAGAATAATAATCATGAAATAATTATCATATTTATACCTCAATTAAACATTGAAAAATAATCATTAAATATGGTACCAAAAAATTAATCAACGTTACAATCATGGAGATGGTAGGTTGTACGTACACATGAGTAACGTTCCCATTTCTCAATGATCATTATAGAAATAAGGTAAGTAACATTAATCTTTCCAGAATGGTAATTATATCATAAATAAAATATTATTTATTTTTATAAAAATATATAGCTAATTATGGTGATTTAAAAAGAATCACATCGTGCTAACAAGGTGGTAGTCCACACATCCACTAACGACATTATCATTCCATAAGTGTGTGAAAGGGTAATAAAGAAAATGGTATTCATTAGAATTTTAGAAATGAATTTATGAAATTAATATAATAGATTTTTTTTATGTCACATATTTTTAATTAAATCCCACCTTTATACATTCCATATATTATGTGATTGAATCACATCGCTTTTAAGAGGTCATAGTCCACACTTCCAGAAAAAACATTATTGTGTTTACACATAATGTAAAAATTAAATGAATGTGTTAAAAAATAAATATATAAACCTAAATACATTATAAATATCATAAATATTTTATAAAAATGATATTTACATTATAATGTCCACCATGATAGGTGTTAAAGGAAGAATAAACCATCATAATTTTGTGAGGTGGTAGTTCTCCATACACATAAAATATTTCAATGTTACTCATTAGATGTCAGTGTGTGTATGTGTAGGTATAAAACATAGAATAAAAACATCTCAATATATTAAGTATACTGGATTTTTTTATTAGAATGTAATAAAGAGAGTGGAGGGGATGGAGAATGAAAATAATATGGAGTATCTTGAGGGAGGATGTTACCTCTTCTTTGGGTAACTCCTTTTGGTTTTCACGAAAGGACATCCTTGGTTTAATTTGAGCCCAAATGTAGGAATCAAGGATTAAGGGTGGTATTTTGGGGATATATTTGTTCAGACATTTTCTAAACATAATTGGAATGATATGCGTGTGGAAGTGGGAGGAGAGGAGGCCTTTCATAGTGGATGAGAAGTGGCACGATTGTAATATTTTGGAAAAGGGAACCCCCTATTGTTTTTAAATGTGCATCAAAGAATGTTAAAAGATAGATACAAGGGAGTATAGGGTCGAAATATGGATATAAAATTTCTTTTTGACAAGTTTCTAGGCCATACTAGGGTTTTCCCCCCATTAAGTTTAATTTAATCTTAATCATTGTGATTAATTTTAATTACTTTCACTAATCTGTTTGGTCGAAAAACTAATTAGATAATATTAGAAATTATAAATTATACAGATTATAAATAAATAATCCATTTTTAAAAATTCCAATCACATAATTTGTGTAAATTATTTTAAATTTAATCCTGCAAATGAGACGACAAAGCGGGTTCTTAAAATAAAAATATTCAAAACATTTCTAGGTTTTTATAACCCATTCCAATGTGAAATTGAGTATAATAACCTCAATTTGATAAATTGATAAAAATTATATCTAATTAACCATTCAAATAAATTTAAAATGTAATTTAACATTATAAAAAACTTAGATGAAAAAGTAGTTTTGAGTTAAATTTTTGTATTTTTCACTATTCATTAAAAATGGAAACTTCACCAAAAAATATCCAAAATTCATTGTAACCTAATATTAATTATTCTAATTAAAATATTAAGTTCATTTTGACATATAAAATTAATAAAAGTTATAAAATTTCTATTTTGAAATGGTTCTCCATCAAAAGGTAATAAAAGTGCCTAAATAAAAATATAGGTTTTTATGTGTAATATTGGGTTTATTCGGGTCTTATGCCTATAAAATCTATTTTATGAATGTAAAAATTATTTACATGGACATATAACACATATATATTACATTAAAATAACTTACTACTTGTAATTAATTTAATTTATTAGTATTAAAATAGCTTTGTGAGCATAATAATATTTTTCTATAAAAATAATCCCTTTATATTCAATTGGTTCTTATATTCATTTCTAAATAATTTATAACCATTTATATAATTTTATATTTTTAAAAAACCACATATTTTCATAATTTAGTAAATAATATTCATAATAGGTAATTTATCAGCTATGTTATATATTATTATATTAAATAAAAATATTTTTAATAGTCTATCATTATTTCGTAACACGTGATCTTGTGTGTAACGCAAGCCATTAAGGAAAGTCAATCTTTCTTGAAACATATGATAACCTCAGTGTTTAATTTAGATAAAGCTAAAATTTATGTTTTATTTAGTGGAAAATTAATTTGGTGTTGCGTATAATGCAAGACAAACATAATTCATAAAAAATAAACAATTTTCAGTGTTTCGTGAAATGAAAAATAAAAAAATGAATATATTAATTAAAAAACACAAAATATCAGGGTTTTACATTATAACCCTCTTAAAATGACTTTCTACCTCAATATTCTTATGGGTTATTAAATGTTTACAACTTTAAATTTCATCTCTTAGAAACCCAATTCGTAAAAATGAATACTAAAACATCCATTTAAAATTTAATGTTTGAAAACTTAACTGTTACCCAAAGTATCACATAACTAGGTTTCCACATAAGAAAATATATGTGGGAAGTGAAAACACTGACATGGAGGAAAAGAGTATATATTTTTAGAGAGTGATTAAGGCTATCAATCACAAACAAGTGAATGAACAAGGAAAAGTTGAGGTCCTCAAATTCATAAATATATGATATTTTAAAAGGCCATCAATTCAAAAAAATAAGGTATTATGAAAAAAATTTATTTTTAAATTGTTTTTAAAAGAATAAGAATATACATGGAAATATATATTTTTATGATTTCTAGAAAAAACTAATTTTTTTTGTTCCTTGATCCACTTCACCCCTTTCTAAAAAAAGTAAGTTGAATTTTTTATTTTTGAATTGACATAATGTTGTTATATCAGGTTATCAAATATGAATAAATCCTCATATGGTGAGATAACACATTAATATTATCAAATTCATTTGAATTTTAACTAAAACATTACATAATTTGATAAAAATTTAACCCTTCTAAAAGATTAAAATCTAAATATTTAGAATGAATGTCACAAAATCCTATTAATATTGATCACCCATATTTCAGAAAGTTTCTATTTTTTGTCACATTCCAAACACATGAATACCATACATATATATTCCATTGAAACATATTAATAACCTGAATTACCATAAATCCTTTTAGAAAACATGCATGCTTCTTTATTCTAATGATTACAGTTTACATTATTTAAATCCGACAAGTTGTAAAATTCAACCTTGTTAACATATACCACTTTGTCAACAATCAGTTATTAGATAATAGAAACATCACCTTTTTATGAAATCACTATTCAATATATCATTTTCATTACATATTGAAAAATTATATTTAAAATACTTATATATTTCATGATCCATATAAGAAAATATTTGAATCCCAGAAAATAAATACTCCATCCATCCATATTTTTTCATAAACCATTACATTGGCTTCATCAACTTATTACTAAATACCTATTTCTTAGAATAATAAATATTAATCATGTACTATGGTTTCTCAACCACAATATAATCATGAATTTTTATGTTTAGTATCAAAAATCCTGGAATAACATCACAAACCATTCACATTTAATTTGTGGCCTCTTTATCTTCAGAAGTATAACCAATACTCATACCACCTTCTTAATTCTATTTATGATATTTCAACTTGGGAAATCAATTTTTATAATGCCAATAATTTAAAAATCTGAAACATTTAATTTTTACCAAGTTCATTCTATTTCCCTTCATTAACTAAAACTAGAAATTATAGGGTGATAAAACCATATCATAGAACAAAACCTCATAATCTGGAAATATTATAAATAGGATTTATTAATAATGACACTTAATTTTTAATCGAATATACATTAAGTTTATCCTTTATTATTCAAAGCCATATTATATACAAATAATTCAGAACGGATCATGATGATTTTTTGAATTCCCAAAGCATATCCCCTAGGAGTGTCAAATCATGTGTGCAACTAGGCCCGTTGTCATTTATCAGATTACCCTAAGTTAGGCTCGGGACATATTGTCAGATTTTTTACCCCTGGTTCTATTTTTTATATTGTTGATTCAACTTTTAGTATCCATATAATGATGTATTACAAGGAAACCACTCACTCCAACCTTTACCAAAATTCAAGGACATTTTCCAACCCTTTTCCTTATCCTTAGACTTATCCTTAGATGTGTCCTTCGATTTCTCACTAAGGTTTTATAATCCTAGTTTATAAAGGTTAACTAAAACTCATTTTAATACCAACTAAAATGACCCAATATTAAAGTACATAGATATTACATAACATTTTCAGAATACTTATGATGGTACAAAAACATACCCTCAAATACCATATTATAGTAGTGCCTTTGGAAAATTCGAAACATAAAAATAGGTACATAAGTGAGATACATTATCTCCAAAAATGATCTTCATTAATATAACCCTTTTTAGAAAAATCAATCATAATAAAAAACTTCATAACCTTGGGAAGCAAACCTAAAATGGGGTGATCTCAAATGCTCGGTAAGGGTAAATAAGGGAGACATGTATGCATAAATATGATCATAGGAGTATGATAACGTGATCAAAACATTTAAATATCATATCATGTATATCAAAGATCATAAAAAAGAATAATGGAATAAATATTGAGAGTTAATAAGACATAAACCATAAGAAAATAATGAACATAATCAATGAAATCATAACATAGGAATATAACCTGGAATTATAGAAAACACATAGGAATACAATTTTATTTCCATAGAAGACAAGACATTTTTTCCAAGATCATATTATTAGTATGGGTTCACTCACGATACCATATCTGTATTCATGGTTAACTCTCTTGTATATATTAGTTGCATGAGTTCACTCCTTACACTATCTTTGTAGTTATAGTTCACTCCCATGCCCATCATAGTAGTCAAGGTTCACTCCCAAGACTTTCTTAGTCTATCTCATGAGGTATAAATATTTACCCAATGCATTTGGGGTAGATATAGGTCTCACCCATCTCATAATTAATTCATATATACATGTTCCAAAAAATCATAAACATCCATATCATTACCCATGAAATGGAATGGGTGTTATAAACATGTAATCATATATTAACCTGTGGAAAAGGGAATATTGCATAATCATTTTATCAAAGAATAACCCATGACGATAAGTGGGATTCATAAGAATATAACCCCTAAAATAGACTCATATTTTGTAAACATCATTCCATAAAATTTAAACCATTCAGAGAAATAAGATAAATGAAAAAACTGAATCACTTCCCTAAAAATTCATCAGTAACACCAAAAGATGTTATCAAAGATGGAAAATAATTTTAAAATATATTTCTAAAAAACATCCTGATGAAATTACCCATTCCCCTTTTAAATATTTTTCATAAAATATATAACATTTTTAAAACCATTATCATGAATATAATCTTGAACCTCTATAAAGGATTGAAAACATTTTGAATGACTTTTTCATTTAAAACATATAGTGGATCCTGAAAACCATTTTTCTTTGAAAACATATAAAGTAATATTAAAAAACCATTAAAACCATTTAATTTAAAGTATAGTTTTAAAAAAATTACTTAAAAATTATACTTTTACACTTTTAATGGATTCTTATAAGAAATTATGGAAAGTACATCTGTATATGTTATATGAGGTAAAAGGAACATTCCATTTTCACAATAAAAAAGGTCAGAAAATTCCTTTTTAGAAAGTGGTATAAAGATACCTTTGAAAACATCTATAAAATAAAAAATGGTAAAATTTTATTTTAATTTTAATTCTATTTTAGTATAATATTCTTGGAATCTTTTTTTGAAATCATGGTTTTTAAGGAATATAAATTTCTGACCGAATAGAGGGGTAAGGTCATATTTTCTTAAAAACATTTTTCTAATTATATTAACTACCAAAGAGTGTAAACATGGTATTAATATATGAATAAATAAAGACTAAACATAGGATAATAATGTTCATGAGTGTTTTTGAAATATGGATCATGATATTTCATTAATTGAAAAGTGATCATAAATAATCTCGAGAATCGGTGAGATTATTTCAATAAACTCTTACCACATGGTGACATTGAATCATAATCCCAATATAATAAGATGAAATTAAATGGGGACTTAAAATATCATGAGAATAATTTGATTCATGATATAACATTTCAAAGGAATTTTATACACCTCATATAAAAATATAGGTGTTGAACATGGCATGTGTCTCAAAGAAGGGAAATTGAGAAAATATTACTTTAGCGATTTGGTAACTTTTGATACATAAACCTCATGATATAAATATCATAAAATGGTTATTTAAATAACCATATATTTAATTATAATATAAATATAATACATTAATGGGAAATATACACACTAAATAATATAAGTTAGCGGCGAATAAGGTATGTATCTCATGGAAATAAAGGGTGTGATGATATTCCCTAACTTTGAGTCCAACTTGTCTCATATGTATTTAAATTATTTAATAATAAACTTATTTTAATTATTAATTGATTCATAACCTTTTTCATGTTTATTATTACCTTTACATCACTTATTATTGTGTTTTATACAACTATTTAAACAATTATGTTTATGTCACGTGTTTTGGCTAAATTCAATTCATGTGTTAAAAATGACATTAGTTGTTGGAGTTTGGTCAAATGGGTAATTATATAAACATATCTAGAATCATAATAATCGAATAATTATCATATTTGTACATCAATTATACTTTTAAAACCAATCATAAAATATGGTTGTGAAAAATGAATCTACGTTATAATCATTGAAATGGTGGGTCATATGTATGCATGAGTAACATTATCATTTCTCAATGATTGTTATGTAAAGAAGTTAAGTCAAATTATTCTTTAAATAATTATAATTATTTTATAAATACTATATTATTTAATCATATATACTTTTATATAGAATTTTTTATGTAAAAGCAATCACATTGTGTCAAGAAGGCAGTAGTCCACACGTCCATGAATGATGTTATCACTCCTTATATGTGTGAAAGCGTAAGAAAGAAAATGGTATATATTGTATTTATAGAGTGGTAATTATGTTATTAATATCATATATACATTTTTCCTGATTCAAATTTTTAATTAAATCCATCCTTTATACAGTCGAGGTATTGTGTGATTGAATCACGTCACTTTTAGGATGTGGTAGTCCACACTTCCACAAATGATGTTATAATATTTACACAAAATGGAAAGAATAATGGAATTTTATATAAAATAATTAAATAATGAAAACATTATAAAGATTGTAAATATTATATAAAAATATATTGTTCATCATAATTTACACCATGAGAGGTGGTAAAGGAAGAATGAACAATCATCATTTAGTGAGGCGGTAGTTCAATATACACATAAACAGTATGTCTGTTACCCATTTGATGAAATTGTGGGTATGTGTAAGTTTAAATCTTAGAAATAAATATTATTATATTTAGGATAATGGTTTTTTATAAAAATGTAATAAAAAATGTGGAGTGGATGGAGAATAAAAATAAAATAAAAGATCTTGAGGGGGGATCACTACCGAAAATTTCACATATACAAATGGTTTAAAGCTGTTATGATAGATGCTAAAACAATTGGGATGGGATATCCCAATGGTTTAAGAACCCATTACTATGTTTGGAATTGCAATAACTCTATACCAATGGTTTCTAGAGAAACGTTGGCATAGGTGGTCTAAAATTAATTTATACCAACGGTTTAAGTAAAATTGTTGGTATATATGTGTACCAGCGGTTCAAGAACCATTGGTATACATAACATCAAGAATATAGAAATTTTTGGAACATATATATACCAATGGTTTTTGAACCGTTGGTTTACATATAGTATTTATTCTATCTCAATGGTTTCATGAAACTGTTGAGATATATGTTGTCCAGACTGAATACCAATAGATCTGTGATCTTTTGGCATATTTTTTCCTGAATCTGAATAACAATGGTTCTATGAACCATTGGCATATGTTTTCTAGGATATTGAATACCAATGGTTTTTTTGAACTGTTTGTATATCCTCTACAACCCAGAAAACATCAAATTTGGGCAGAGGACATGGGCATAGGATATAAACCAAACCTGTAAACCCACTTCGAGCAGTAAAACCTAAACCTATAAACCTATAAATCCTTCACCTCTAAACCTATAAAATGTCACCTCTAACAGCCTTCCAAAGCACACTTTACACCTATAAACCTACACCTGTAACTGTAAACCTCCACCGCCAACAGTCTTCTAAAGAACCTGTAAACCTCACCGTCATGCACCTCATATGGAAGTAGCTTCACATGATGAATGGGAAAAATCAGTAGGTTTTTTCCATATTTATTTAGACTATTCAGAGTCTAAAAATGTTGAATAAGATGTTTTATATCATAGAGATGCTCAGGGTGGTTTTACATTGGTAGAGGATGAGGTATCATGTAAGGGGGATCCCTCCTCTAGTAGTAAATTGTCTAGACTATCATATCCAGACTCATATGGAGATAGTGAAGATGATGACCATAATAGTCCACCATAGAATGGTGGGCCTACTGTATCATTTTGAGTTGGGAGATATCCTAAGGTATCCTTAGTTAAGTAGATTGACCAAGCAGGTGAGCTTCAGGATTTTCCATTAGATGTACCAACCAAATCCTAACCTGTAGAGGCTGGTTTACATAGTGTTGAGAGATTTATTTCCCCAGTTCCTTCAGATTTTTATCCATAGTATATTTATAATAATTTAGAGAAATAATTATTTTATATTTTAGTGGGATTTTGATTCATGAAGAACCTTTTGTCATTCGGATTATTAAATCTAATGCTAGACACCTTTTTGAGATGGTTGTATATCATATTCATCTTAAGATGAGTTTTCATATTCAAGAATTTAACATTTAAAATCAAAGGTTGGATAGTGAGATATAATCCGTTTGATCTATTATGGAGGAAATGAGGACCTCATTTGTTTCCATTATGGATTCTTTATGGAAGATATTGGAGAATGTTCCTGTTGTTTCATCTACATCTAGTGATCCACCTCCCTCAGCTTTAGTTAATAATGATTTGATCTAGTCTATAGTCAAAGAGTATCTACATGTTGTTATGGGTGATGCACATTCCTCTCATTAGGATCAATTGAGGAAGATTCTGTAGAATGGGTTTTCAAGGAATAGGTTCACCAGTTGAAAGTGATGACAACTCTACTCAAGCTATTCATGGAGGAGAAGAAATATATCATTAGTAGTATGGAGAGAGGAGAAAATATTATTATACACATTTTTAATCTTATGAATCCTTTCTTATATATATCCAATACTCTAGTGGATTCTCCAGAGGTGATTCCCATGACATCGTTCACCTCTGATTCTTCTTCCAATCCTCTACCTCCTTAATTATATCTTTTCAGTATGTCTTCGATTGAAGCTGTCTAGAATCTCTAATCTATTGTGATCTAAAAACTTTTTACCATTACATCAATACCTTCATCCTATACCTTAGTTCCTCCTACTTCTAGGAAGTTAAATCACCCTACTGATCACAACACCCAGGATGAGAGTGATTTAAATTAGCTAGTCTTTTATAGGAATTTTTTTTATAGATGACTTTTGTCCTTAATGGAATTTCTCTCTTATTATTAATTTCTTCCCTTTTTTTATTTACTGTTTCTATTTTTTTATATTCCCAAAATGGGGAGAACAGTAATGAAATTTACCTATGACACCATCCTTATCCTCTAATATGTTATCCTTTATCCCATAATTATTTGTATGTTATTATTTTATCATTTGATATTTTAATAATTTGGATACAATTTATGTAATTTTGTTTTTCGATTTTATACCATAACTCTGATACCAGATCAATTTCAAAAACTTGTGTTTTATTCTTAATTTTGTTTTATAAATCTCGAAATATCTTTTTGGAATTTTCAGCATACTTTTCTATTCAAACTTTTCAATTTATGCCTAATTGTGTTTTACACATGGTTTATAAAATTATTTGATTAGTGATCATAAAAAAAGTTAAATATTATTGGAATATTTATTTTAATTCTCACAAATCATGTTTCTTATGCTTCTAATGAACCTAGTGTTTTATGATAATATATAATTTTATAAAGAATATTAGGATGAGTGTTGAAAGGATCCACTATTAGTTTGAATTGTTCCACCACTAGATCTTTCTACTGTCAGGAATTTGTTACCACTATATGTGTTCTATCATAGGGATTACCTACCACTAGTGTGTGCTATTTCCAGAGTGTCCTACCACTAGAGCATGCTACCACAAGAATATTCTACCACCAGGATTAACCACCACCGAACGTACCACCACTAGGTTCATGAAACTACCATACATGACATCACCAGGATCATGAAACAACCAGACATTCCACCACCAAGCTCGTACTACCTCTTGATGAGCAACCTCTATGGGTGCAACTATCTTTTTTCCACTGTTGGTCTTTTCTACCATCATATTTGATTCACCATCATCTTTTTCCACTGTTATTGTTTTTTATTGAATTAAATACTTTCAATGGCTATTTTATGGGAGTTAATGTAGATGGATTAATTAATTATTATCCATAACTCTCTACATATATGCATTAAATACAATGTGATATTCAGTATGAGGATTAAAAAAATATTGATGATTATCCTTCAATGGGCACATTCAGTGCTATATTTATTTCAGAGGATCTCCCTCATGCACATGCGGTTAGAAGGTGGAGAGTGTAGAATGATGAAATCGATCATCACATGAGATATTACACGCAGATACATTTGATTGAGGAAGAGTGAAGTACATTGAAGATCAAGATACTTTCCTATGAATAGAAAATAGTACTTCACGATACTCTATTTTTCTCACACACTGGCTCCCATGATTGAATACGAGAATACTCAATATTATCTTCTATTTCTTATTATTTTTATACCAATTGAAACTATTGAATAGTTCCATGTGTGGCCCGTGTTGTTTTTTATTTGGTGTTTATTTTTAATAATACCAAAGGGGAGATTGGTTGTATGTGTTTTTATTGTTTCAGTAAGGGGGTAAAGGGAAGATAATTTATTTCATCCCAAAGGGGGAATAAATTTTTCCAAAGAGATAATGCATTTCTATTCCTAATTAACTCAAAAAGAATAATAAATCCTTTCCCAGAATTAATTGTTAAGTTTAAAAGAAGTATTAGATAGGGGGATATTGTTAGAATAATGTAATGGGGGAAAACTTTTCTAAACATTTAGTGTATATCTCAAGGGAGATGAAATTTTATAGAAGTTATAGAGATTTTCTTCTTTATTTAATTAAATTTTAATTTTCTTATTTGTTACTTTTCATTCCATTTTTTGCGATTATAAAAAAGTGTAAGATTATTGAGTGCCTATCGGAATCAGAATCAGATTCAGTTGGTTGGAAACCACATTTGGCATAACATTAAAGGGATAAAAGAAGTATTTTTTAGACATGATGGTATTCTTTAAAGTATCATGGGTCACTGACAAACCTTTCACCTTTGATTCCGAATAGATGATCATTTATCTTAAATGATTGTTGATGCCTTCCTTTAAACCAGATGAGACCAATAACTCAGGTGTGGAGGATAAGTATTTATATTCAGTTGAAATGAAACAATGGTAAGCTTCTGTCTTCAAAGGCTACCTAGATCTATTCACTGGAAAAATGGTTCCCATATTCACCCTCTATTCTTACTATTTTTCCTCTTTGAAGCAAATATATCAATATAGCCCAGGTATGTCCTTCCCTTATACTTTATTGAATAACTAGATGTTTCAATGTTGTGTAGGTATCTCTCATTATCATAACGGACTCATGCAATATATATATATATATATATGCTAACCATTTTCATACACAACTATGAATGGTGTGGATCGAACTAGGATTCTATAATATTTTCTTATTTCTCAAAGTGTTCATGAAAAAGAATATGTTTTTGAATTCAAATAAATATACTAAATAAGACTCCAAGATATTTGGTCACATTCACTGCAGTTTTCCATTAACTTGTTCATGTTTGGAATAATCATCCATTTAAATATATTAACTATACATCCACATAGTCTGCAGATATCTCCTTTTAAATCCACCACTTAAAATATCCAAATATCTTGTGAGAATAGCTCCATTTTAATTCTACACATTGTCCATAACTTTGGAAATCTTTTAATCCTCCAACTGAAAATTTGTGGCATAAAAAACCATTCAAACTTTCCTTTTAAAATCCTAAACCTCATGACATAGAAAATAATTTTTGAATTTTGTTTCCAAACAAAATGCCTTTGACTCTCACACCAAGGCCTGAAACAACAATTTTTTATGAAATATTCCCTTCAAAACGTTGGAAACCATGACCATTTGGAAATTTTTCTCCACTTCAAAATCATGATACACCAAAACACACATCTTTCAAAAAATTCTATAGGAAATTACTTAGGTATCTCTCTAGAATCTTTCTATACTTTTCTATACATAGGTCCACCACAGTGAGAAAAATTCCTTTAGTGAGTGTCTCGACTATAATTCTTCTCATTAGAACATGGGAGTAATGTTATAATATTAATATTAAATAGAGGAGGCACTAAATCATATGAATTGGTGGTGGTAAGATGAAGCTTATGGTGGGGAGCACCATAAGCTTGATAGATGTTAAATAATGAAACCATCATTGTTTTTAGATATATGGGATTAGTTAAACACCCAAAGGGGTAGCCAAGAGGCCAGGAAAACACCCCAAATGGGTTTCTCCATAGGATAAAGTCACAACCAACATGATAAGACAAATAAACTACTTAATATTCTATAAAAAGGGATCGCCAGAAGGTTGTAGCAAGCGGCACAATGACATAACATCTAAAGGGAAATGAAATGACAAAAAAGAATCATACACCCTATACAAACCATTTACAAATTCATTCACTTTGCCTAAATAGGGAAATTTCATTTATAATATTCAAAGGGTGAAACAGAAAGTGTCATGGTCAAAGCATATTCCTATCTAGGAAATGTCATTTGAGCTAAACATGTATGATAATCCAATTTATATTATTCAAAGAAAATAAAAACTAACTTTCCACAAATAAAACACCAACAAGAGACATATGGAAAACACAAAACAAATATAAACATGATACAAATAAATATCACTACTCTTTGGTTTAGAAGACATCACACCTCCATTGTAGGGGTTTTATTATAAAATCATTACATTGCATTATCACATAATTTATTTAATTATATTCAACATTTATTCTAAAACTCATTCAGCACAAATCAAATGCAATAAGTTAAGCAACAAGATCATCATAACTATCACTTTGAGTTTTCATAGATAGCACACCTCTGTTGGAGGGGTATTATTATAAAAATGTGACATTATTTATCAAATGAATAAATTATATTAAATAACAATTATTCAAGATACAAAATTCAATATAAATAAATATAATTAAGAAAGAAGTTAAATTCAATTTAAAGTATTATTGAATTAAAGAGGCTATGAGAGGGGCCCTACCTCAAGGTGGTTCTAAGACATCAAATTAGGCTCTTGGATATTTCTAACTAAAAGCTAATGATCCCCCACTGAGTATATGCACCTTCACACACATTCAAGGACACATAGCCCCTATGCACACACCCACATGGCCATGATCATGTGCAATGGGATCCTTGCACATATGATTATATGAGTATACTAGTCTCCACTCACCTATGTATGCACTTATATATATATACATGGGAACACCTAGCCCCATACATGCATAATCACTGCCATGGATGACTATACATGTAACGGGGGAACCCACATATATATACTTACTTACCTATGAACACACAGGCGAGTCGCCCTTGAATTGGCGACTCGAAACCAATGAGAAGGGGTCAACACACTACAAAAAGGATATTAGGAACCTTAAAACACACAAAGGACACTACATAACGAGTGAGAATCCAACCAACGACATTAAATCCTTACTTGTATTGGAAACAGAGAACCAAATCCACCCGAACCAACATGAAACGAACCAACTACCTACTAAAAACATAATATGGAGTAAAAAACACTAAAATCTCCAAATACATGAGGTGAGAGACAAGTAGTAACCATAAAATCTCACCTTAGATCAAATTCGGTAGACTGAATCAATCTGAAACCCTCCTGGACCCTTCATAGAATATAACTTATCTTTTTCTATAGAAAGAAGTAAAAGCCCTAAGTGGCCAATACGATAAAGAAAATAAAATATAAACTAAAAAAAACATACCTGTCACCTATGACTATACACATCACCGCCCAAAATATAAGAACCCCAAGACCTCATGGGTCAAATCGTGTTCCTAAAAGAAAGGGGGAAATAGATCAATGTTTCAAAATGATAATATAAAATAGTACATTCCTGTTAATTAACAATTACTCTTCCTATTAATGGTATATAATTAGTCTTGCTCAAATTTCAGTATAGTTTGGTTTTGTTCGATACAAGTTTGTTTGGGACATTTATATTAGATTTAGATTTTCTTGTTTTTGTTTATATTATATTGGACAATTTCATTCATTTGGTTTCTATTAGATTATGAAATTAATAATAATTAGTCAATCCATATTAATAATTATATATAGTAGATCCATATCTGGAGTAAAAAATAAATAGAAATGAATGATATAATATAAGGATAATCATAAGAGGGGAAAGATGTAAAGTTGTCTTATTCAATAAATTCATTCCTAATATAGATTTTCCATGGGCACATAAATCACCAAAATCCCCAAATTAAATTGCACCGAACAAAGAGGGCAGAATAAACCAACCTCAATTGGTGGAAAATGGTGGCATATGAACCAAGATTATCCAAACTACATTACCTTCGGCATTGAATGCCAAATAATGTCTATGGTGGACCCAAAAAAACCATGATATGCTCTAGAAACAAGGATCAATTT
Organism: Viscum album; assembly: GCA_963277665.1. Lineage (NCBI taxonomy): Eukaryota > Viridiplantae > Streptophyta > Magnoliopsida > Santalales > Viscaceae > Viscum > Viscum album. Next base: position 1,917,876,592 of record OY728163.1, read on the forward strand.
TAGATAAGTAGCAATTATAGAAGAATATAAGTGTATTATAAATTAATTATAAAGATCATGGATTTTTTACTACAACCCCCTGGACAACCCCACACCCCCTGGACACCATCCCATCACCTGAACACCCCCACCCCCTAGACACCCACACCCCCTGGATATCCCCCCCAATCTTCTGGACAACCTTCCACCCCCTGGACACCCCCACCCCTAGACACCCCCACCCACTAGACAGCCCCCACCCCCTGGAATGCCCCCACCCACTGGACTGGCCCCACCCCTTGGGAAACCCCCCACCACCTGGACATCCCCAACCCCCTAGACACCCCCACCTCTGGACAGCCTCCCCACCCCTGGACACCCTCACCCCCTGGATAGCCCTCACCCCTAGACATCCCTATCCCACACCCCACCCCTTGAACACACCACCCCCCATGAACATCCCCCACCCTTGGACACCACCCCACCCCCTGAACACCCCACCCCCATGGACATCCCCCACCCCTATGGATAACCCCCACCCCTAGAAATCCCCCCATGGACACCCCTACCCCCTTGGACATCCCCCAACCCCCTGGACAGCCCTCCCCCCCACCCCTAGACACCGCCACCCCCATGGACAAAACCCACCCCTGGAAACCCCCTAAAACTAGGCATATGTTAGTGAAAAGAGGATTCCATAATTGAATAAGTAGGTAAAAAGGGAAAAAAGTCTGCCTTGAGGTGTAAACTGAAGAAAAAAGTAGAAAGACACTCCCAAGTTGTCATTGAAGAGAGATGATCATCATGGGGTTTTAGTATGGAGAATATGCATCTATTCTGGTAGGAAAGGCTACATCATAGACTATTTAAAAATTTTGTGAGGGAGTGACTTGATGCTAAAGTATGTTTTTGTCGGTTCCCACTTACCCTTTAAGTGGATTTTCAATAAAATAAAAAATGGATTGTGGATAGACTATTAAAAAATAGAAATAATGATCTACAATGATTAAGATATAAAATTTGAACTGGAAATAGAAAAAATTCATGAAATAGATAGTAGAATTGGATTAGTAGTTGACATTTCTGAAGAAGATCCTAAGATATTTCTTAAAGAAAATCAATAGTAGTTGAAGTAGTTTTTTAAGGAGTAATTATGTTGGTCATGGTGCAATCATATGTATGACTTTGATTCTTAGTCAAAAGCATTTTATTAGTGGTAAGGTAAATGAGACAATGTTATCATGTTCTAAATTAGTTGCTACAAATGGATCCACACCTATGAAGAATGTTGAACATGATAATAAAAAATGTATGATCATATAGTCTAATGAGTTATAAAAAGATAAAAAAAACATAAAACATTGAGAGTTCTCTAATTGCTCAAGCGAATATTAAATTTTTAAACAATAATAAACATGTGATTGAAAAGAAAACCATGTTTTCTAAACATAAACATGTTTAGAATTCGATAAATAAGAAAACACAAAGAAAATCAAATATTTTTGAGCTACAAAGATAACTGCTCCAGTAGAAAAAAGCCTCAATCCATGTTATAACTCAGAAGTTGATTAACCCACCTTATTACCATACTTGTTGATATAAAACAACACTTTAATAAAAATTTCACATATAACACACTTCATATATATATATATATATATTTCAAGGAAAATAAATTTTCAAAATTAATCTTTATTATATTGTTGTTATTTCATTGAAAAAATAAAAATAGGGAAAATACAAAATACATTCTTGTTAATCACATCTCTAAAAAAAATTCAACACATTTCCCATGAGTTAATTCCATATTTATGGGGAACTTTTCATCTAGATAACACTTTATAATTTAATAAAATATGGTTACCCATTCAACTGTATGTGAATCCAAAAATAACAACACATTTATCCACAAACCAATTTCCCTTCACATGAATCATGTATACACTAAAATAGTGTGCATTAGATAACATTTTAACTTGCAAATTATATCACTCCATTAACATGAAAGTGACATCCACAAAGCATTAATGGTAAAAATAATTATACACATAAAATATTCTTAACATTGTTATAAGCTTCAAATGATTTCAAATAGAATATAATATTCTCTATGAAATTAGAAACACATCATATATTGTTCACCTAAATCGTAAAGAAATAATGTTCTCGTGGTATCTTCTATATGAACATCTATTGATTTATATCTACAAACTATACAATAAAAAAATTATGTTTTGAGAATAAAAAAATCAATCAAATATCATATATAAATGAAACTATATGAAATGATACAAATTGAATAAACAAATATAAAACTAAACAATGAATCAATTAACCATAGAAGAATAATATTTGGGACTCACTACCAAAGAATATTGGAAACGTAGAAGGGGATGCTCGACCAGAAAGGATCCTCGACCTAGGCGAGATGCCCGACCACCAGAGGGGATTCTTGACCTTCTTGACCTAGGGGGATTCACGTCGGTTGAGGGAAAACTTAAATTAGGGGGATTCTCATCGGGTGAGGGAAAAATCTACCTAGGGGAGGATGTGCGGCCTGGGAGGGGATTCCCAACTAGAGGAGGATGAGGAGGGGGATGTGTGAGTAACTGTGAGTGGTGAGTGGCGAGTGGTGTGAGGGAGTTGTAATGGGATAGGGGAGCATGAGGGGGGGTGAGAGAGGCGGTGAGGGGGAGTCAGGATGGGAGTGGTAGTGAGGGGGTGTTAGGATGGGGAGGAGATGTTCACGATGGAGAAGTGGGGCGCGATGCATGGGGAAGCTGATATGGTGGAGGGTCGTGAGTGGAGGAATTTTAGGTAGGTTTATCCTAATAGTTCATAAGAACCATTGGCTATTGAGGCGGTTTTTTTCAATGGTTCACTAAAACTGTTGGTAAAACCAACTTATATTAATGTATACCAATAGTTTCATAGAACCGTTGGTATAACCTCATTATTCCAAAGGTTTTCCCAAACCATTGGGAAAGAACTATTGGTATAAGTGGGATTGACACTAGTGGATATTACCTCTTCTTTGGGTAACACCTTTTGGTTTTCATCAAGGTACTTCCTTGGATTTATTTCATCCAAAATGGAGGCATCAAGAAGTAAGGGAAGATTATTTTGTAGCTATTTGTGAATATATTTTCCATGATTAAGTGTCTTTATAGGTGTGTGGAAGTGGTAGGAGATAAGGCCTTTTATAGTAGAGGAAGAGTGGCGCTCTGGTAATATTTTGGAAAAGGGAATCCTCACCTATTTTTTTATTAAATGTGTATCCAATAATGTTAAAAGGTAGATAAAAGTGAGGATAGGGTCTATATATGGCCATAAAATGAATTTTGTAAAAGTTTCTAGGACATATTAGGCCTTAAGATTATGTTTTAGTCACTTGTTAAGCTGAATTTATTCTTAATCATTAAAATAAATTTTAATTACATTCACTATTTTTTTTATCAAAAACTAAGTTGATATAACTTGAAATAATAAATTATTTTTATTGAAAATATGGAATCCATTTCTCAAAATTCCAATCACAGAAGCGTAAGAAATTAATTTAAATTCAGTCTCATAGACGGGATGACAAAAATAATTTCTAATGAAAAAAAATCTAAAGTCTGTTAGGTTTTTTATTACCAATTTCAATGTAAAGTTGATTAAAATGACCGAAATTAGATAAATTGACCAAAATATTATGTATTTAAACTTTAAAAAATTAAAAATATAATATAAAATTTTAAATAAATTAGAAAAAAATAGTTTGGAGTTAAATATCAGTATTTTCTCACTATTCATTATGAAAATGAAAATTCATAAAGAAATACAAAAAATTCTCCCTGACATAATTTTTATTTTTTTCATTCAAATTTTAATTTTTTTTCACATATAAAATTTAAAAAATTTCTAAAATTTATATTTAAAATAGGTTCTCCATCAAAATTTGGTAAAAGAACCTTAATAAAAATATAGTTTTTATGTGTAATATTGCGGTTATTATTATCTTATGCATATAAAATATATTGTGTGAATATAAAAAATATTTGAATGGATATATAACATATATATTAAATTAAAATTACTTACTATTTTGAATTAATTTAATTTATTAGGATTAAAAAAACATTTTGGGCATAAGAAATGTTTTTTATAAAAATACTCTCTTTGTATTCAATTCGTTCTTATATACATTTCTAAATAATTTTAAACTAATTAATTTTATGTATTTTAAAAACCAAATATTTTTTGAAATTTAGTAAATAATATTTATAAATTTTAGTTTAATGGCTAGGTTATATATTATTATATTTAATCATAATATATTTTTGTTCGGTAGCACTCAGTCTTGCATGATATGCAAGCCATCGAGGAAATTAGGTCTGGTGTGAAATATATTCTAGCATCGGTGTTCTTTGTTGATAAAAATAAAATTTATGTCACATGTAGTGAACAATTAACATGTTGTGGTGTATAATAAAATCCAAACATAATGTTTAAAAACAATTTGTAGTGTTACGTGTAATGAAAAATATAAAAAATAATAAATTTTTTCAAAAAGATCAAAAAAAAACAATTAGGGTGTTTCTTGTTTAACCACTCTCCTATAATAAGGATAATAGTATTGAATCCAGCTAATTAGAAATATCCCATTATAAGAGAGAACATGAATTCTTTCTAAGAGCATATGCCACCCTGTTACCTTTCCCTAGATTGTTGACTATCCTGAAGTCATATTCTTATTAGAACTCCAACAATAGCCTCAATAATATGTTGAGATCTCTTTGTGTGAAGATTTACCTATGTCTTTTTGTGGTATGAGTAAACAATGAAACACTCGTCCAAAAGATATTGAATCAATATCCTTAAGAAAATTACTATCACATCCAATTCTAAGTCATGAGTCACATAGTTATCCACTTGGGGTCTCAAATGCATTAACCCATAAGAAATCACCAACTTCCTCTACATTAATATGTAATAGAGTTCAGCTCTAGAGGCATTGAAAAAAACTATATTCTCAAAATCCTCTGCCAAATGTCTCAAAATAGTATAATTTTTTAACATATATCTCACCTATTCAAGGCTCTATGAAACTGGTCGGACCCTATAACTAGCTTAAACTGCAATAGAAATGCAGTCAAAGGTTTCTACAATCTATGAAAAATATTTCATGATCCTCTTATAGTACCCCACAAACCCATGAAATTTATGTACCTCTAACATGAACATGGGTGGCTCCCAATCAAGAACTACATAAAATATCACTAGATACAAAACTACTCTATTCTTAGAGATTACATTTCCCATAAATTTAACCTCACATATCAAAAAATAAAACATTGAGGGCTTAAAATAAAGCTAGTACTAAAAATTTAACTATATGAACATCCTAAAAATCTCTGTATACTCCTCCTCCAATACATAGTATACAAGAATATAATCAAAGAATAAAACTATGAATCAGGGCAACTATGGATGTAAGATAATGTTTGTAATATATATGAACATAAGAGTGGAAATTAGTCACACCAAAAGGAGTAATCGAGAACTCATAATGTCCATAGTGACATCAAAATTTCATCTTCAGAATGTAATCCTAAAAAACCCTCAACTGATGGTTAACAAACCTAATAATGATCTTTTATAACCAACTCACACCGTTCAATAGGTTGAATAGGTCATAAATCCTTAGAAAGGCAGACTTATTCATGATCAATACATGATTCAGGTGATAATAATTAGAAAAAAGATTCAAAATATTATATTCCTTTTCCTTTAAAATCACTGGAGTCACCCTGGGGGACATACTTTGTATGATAAAACCATTATCTAAATAGTCTTCCAACTACACCCTCATATACTAGATATTTGAAAGGGTGATTTCATATTCCAAATAAGATATATATGAAGTCATCAGTCAAAATTCGATGTAGAAGTTAATCACTCACCATGAAGGTAGCCTCATGTTATCATTAGGAAATAAGTCCATATAATACCTCTCTATAGATAAAATCTAGATTCATGTTGTGCCCACTCTGAAAAGGGATATACTCACTAACTTATGTGTAACATATTGTAGCCTCCTTCTTACAAGAATTAATTACATGACCATTTGATATCTCTCATTCATGAAGGAGAATACCATCCCATATATTTGAAGGAATATAACTCTCCTACGATGTGAGTCGATTTGTGAATGCATCATGGAAAACCAACACATACCAAATATTAATTCATAAGGTTTCATCATAACGACTAAGAGTCCAGTGAGAAACTATGTCCCATGAGCTCCAATTGGCCCTAATTGTAGATGTTAGATATAGAATAATCACTCCCTATAGGAATATCTACCCATAACTGTAAGGATAAATACTCAACTAGAAGCTATATATCTCACACAAGGTATATGGAGATAATGGAATGATTCTCACATATTTCTAAAAGTATAGTAGGATGATTATTAAAGATAGATATCATACATAGAATCATATCATGAGAATCTTGTTCATATCCCTCCATATCCTGCATTTACAAATGCCCATAATCCTTAGCCCTTTTAACTTGTAGTGTGAACCCTGGTGGTGGTGGTGGGAGTATATCATAGTGTAATACTCCATAAGTATATCCTCATTCAATAGCTCCATTTTTTTCTCAATTTGTACTATCTCCCTATGGAAATCCCTAACCATGCATGGTAGATCCCTAATCATGATTCTACCTATTCCATGGTGGTCCATCCAATCTCTTCCCAGTTTCCTCAGTACCTCTTGTTAGGAAATCTTGATCCATGTGAACTCTATTATCACAAGGATCATATCTCCCCTCTTCTAGCTTATGGGACCCTCGGTGTGAACCTTGCACTAAAAATACTCATGAATGAGTCTAATAATGGTAATGTTTCTTGGATATAGACCCTAATTAATGACTTCTATTAGGTAATTTAGGTGAATTATCACCACTATGAACACTTCTGAATCTGACATCCTAACGTCCCTCTAATAGGAATATTTTTTGTAACCAAATACTACTCTAGAACTGTTATAGAAGAGGGTATACATTGACAATGTTGTCATGACACATAAAATTGATAGAGATTTAAAGAAGATTTTTTATTCTAGTGCAGACCCTAGGTCATCTCTCAAGGATCTTTGGTGGTTTTATAGTGTGGATTTTTAATTAGAAGAACGAAAGAGGGGGTGGTTTGATTTTTTTAAGAAAATGACTTTATTTAAAGAGGGCAATAGTTGATAAATATAAATGGTGTTTTAGAATTATGAGATAAGTAGATCACTCGATGTTCACTAAAAATATTGGATAGTTCTTTTTTTGAAAATTTTACATGGTTTTGTTTAATTATTTAGTTCAGGGTTATCAAGATCTTGATTCCCCTATTGCATCACAAAAAGATGCACAAAGTACCAACCCTTGACACATCAATCGTATTGTAAAGGTTTGGAAATCAAGAATAGATTAATGGATACTAAAGAATACTAATATTTTTTGTATGTTTGAGAGAAATAGGATCCTTGTGTTTCCCAATCGGAACAACCCAAGATTCCCACATGAAATTTCAACCCAATCGGTGTTGAAATGAAAATAAATTCACTTAATTAAACCCAAGAAATGAATTCTTATGAGATACATGTTTAGATAAAACCTAAGTGAAATAATCCCACAAAAATTATACAAAACCAATAGAGTATAAAGTTCTGGAACTCCCTCCAAAGTATGTGTAGCTCCCTCAAAATGAACGTCCACCGTTTAGATCGCCATCGAGATGAGGAGAAGGCTCGGGTGGAAAACATTCTTAATTTTTGATCCCCCTATGATGATAGAGGCCTCAGAAACTTCTTTGATGGGGATATAAATTCTTTGGGTCTCCAAAATACCTGAGATTTACCTCCTGGTCTCACTTAAAAATTGGGAGCTCAAGGTGCCATTTTATAGGAAATTGAGAAGGTAGTTTTGAGCACAAAAATTTATTAAAACAAATTGTCACATGGGTTTAGACCTCAAGAAATCCTTATCTAGATTTGTGTAAAATTCCAAAGTTTTATACCCACCTCTTTTCTATCAGCATCGATGTTTTAGAACAATTTGGAAAACTAGAGCCCAAGATATGGATAGATCACTTCACACCACGTTTGACTTCATGCAGATTCGGTGTACTATACATATCAGGTCAGTTGGTACACCAGAGGGCCGAATGAGTCTTGGGTTCATTCAGATGAAATGTTTCCAAATTAAATTTGGATCATCCCAAAAAATGTAATCACATTTTGATGCACGGTTTAGGAGTCATGTGTGGATGAGTCCACTTGTGTGCATGGATCTTGTATAGATTGACCCATTTTCTTGGACATCATCATGGATCCTCCAAATCAAATCCTCCTACAATGAAATCATCCAAAAAAGTAATATTTACCTTTTTAACAGTGATAAAAAAATATAAATGATTGAAACATGGAATTCAATTTTTTATTATTTTTTTAATGTTCAATATAAAACAATTTTAGTATAGTGGTGTAAGGGTGAAAAAGAAACAGTGAATCACGGTGTGATCCCAACCCCACAACTATACATCTGTACTCTTGATCAAAGTCATAATTCCAAAAATTATCTATATAGATATTTCAAAATTCATAATAATTTAAATTTGAATAAAAATTTAATTCAGGGAAGAAATTTTATCAATGAAAAATTCACACTGAGGAGTTATTCTCAATGATGATTGAGAAATACATCTCAAAATTTGTATCCAAAAGAAATTCCACGAGATGCATGATACCAATCAAATACAATATTTAAAATGTTAATTATGTCACTAATTCTCCACGTTTGGGTGTGAAAACCATTTCATGATATTCTTTCTACTTTCTGTCGAGTAAATATATATTTTTTTTAATAATTGTCTACTTACAAGATCATTTCCACCAAGCTTTCCCCACATACATTGCAATCAAATTTCAATACCCACTCAATTAATATTTCCTAGAACACAAACCATAAGATCCTGACCTAGATATCCCCATATATTTTACATTTCTTAACTCCCCTCATTTATTAATTTTTCAAAAGATTCACTTGGAACAAATATCAGACGCTTTTCCCAGCCCATGTTTGATCTCCTCACGACACTAATTGTAATAGTTACAAGAAGATAAAAGGTCAAGGAAGGTTGGTTTTTGATCTTTCAATTATATAAATCTTTTTTATTTTTATTTCTTTTAATTTTTTTAGGGCGTACAACTGTCAGATAATAGGTACACACACATAGGTTAATCTGGTATAGTAATAAAATACATCAGATAAGGAATGGGCGAATGGAAAAATGGTTTTGAAAAGTATAGAAAAATAAACCTAACTTATATTTAACTTCCATTAAGTTATAAATTTTTCCACATCATTATTGGGTGAATTTTTTTTTGGAGATATTAAGTGACACATTTTTACTTTAAACTATTCACAAAAAGGGAATCATTCTTCTAAAAGGTTTCAAAATGATACATCCATTTATATCATCGACAAAGAACTAAATTTCAAAATAAAGTCACACCATAGTATTGTATTTTTTATAAAATGAATAATTCATCATAATTTTTTTTGAATGTTAAAACAACATGAAATACAGACATTCCATATGTATTTTGAATAATTAGCATGATTAAACATGCATAATTTTCCATGATAATTTGGGAATAAAAAATATAATATTTCAGCACAATGGTGAGTGGGAGATAAAGTGGTAAAGTAAAAATACTATTCATCAAGCTAAAAAGAGAAAAAGAAGAAAGATAATGAAAATTCTTAACTAACCCAGGAATATACCCATCCCCATACACCTAGAGTGTGTATTGTCCTCACTATAAAAATAGAATGTAGGAAGGAAGGATAAAACCTGGTGGGTGTCATTTGTAGAATCCTTATTTAACTTGAAGTTCCTCTATTAAGGACATTGGAAGGGTTTCTTGGAATTTCTTTAGTCACTGCCCATTAAATATTAAGGTTTTCTTGGTTTGTTCATTTTGAACATAGAAAAAACCAAATTGGGATATGTTAGTAATAGTGTATGGTCTAAACCAGTAGGAATGAAGCTTACCTAGATACAACTTTAGCCTTAAATTATAAAGGAGGAACTTTTTCCCAATCTGGAACTGATGATGAAGAATGAGACAATCATGGGCCACCTTGGTTTGCTCTTTATGATTCCTAGAGTTCTCACATGCATCTCTTCTCATTTCCTCCATCTGTTGAATTTGAATATTCCATTAAGCACCCGCACTTGAAAGATTAGAGTTTAATTCTTTGATTGCCCAGTAGGCCCAGTGCTCAATCTCAACACACATGTGACAAATCTCTCTAAACACAAGCTGATAGGTTGACATTCCAATGGGAGTTTTTAAAGTAGTACAGTATACCCATAATTAATTATCATGTTGAAGACTCCAATATTTTCTATTGGGTTGAACAATTTTTTAAAGAATCTATTTTACCTACCTATTTGACACCTCGGCTTGACCATTGGTCTGTGGGTGATATGCATTTGACACTCTAAGACTGATCCCATACCAACGCCAAAGTGATTGAATTTTTCAGTTGCAGAAAATAGAACCCTGGTTAGTAATGATAAACTTAGGTAAGCCAAACCTATAAAAAATTTGGGTTATCAAAAATTCTACAACTACCTTAGAATCATCAGTCCTTGTAGCTCGTGCCTCTACCCATTTGGAAACATAATCCACTTCCAAAAGAATGTACAGGGTAACAAATGAATTCAGGAATGGTCCCATAATGTCAATTCCCCAAACATACAAAACCTTCATGGAAGAGAAAGGGTTTTTTTGGAATCTCATTTATTTTATAGACATTCTATATTATTTAACAATGACGAAAAGATTTATATAAGTAATGAGCATCCCAAAACAATATGGCCGAAAAGTGACTAGAATTGAGGACCTTGCGATCAGTTCATTAGGGACCAAAGTGGCCCCCACATGAAAGAGTGTGACAGAAGCTAAGGACATACTGAAACTCACTATCAAGAACACAACACCTAAGGACTTGATCACTAAATGTATTCCAAAGGTAGGGGTCGTCCCAAATGTACCAACGAGACTCATGTTTTATTCGGTCGGCCCAATTTTTGTTGAAATCAGTAGGGATGATAGAAGCTACAAAATAATTTACAATTTCAACATACCAATGAATAACATCTTGAACTTGGTATAGTTGCTCATCAAGAAACATTTCGTTTTTAGGAATACAAGGAGATGAGTTAATGTTCGAGGATGGGTGGATTCTACTAATATGGTCAGCCAACACAATCTCTACACATTTTTTATCTCTAATTTCTAGATTGAATTAATGAAAGAGGAGCATCCACCAAATGAGGCGTGATTTGGAATCTGGATTCTTAAGGAGATACTAGAGGGATGCATGGTCGGAGAATACAATGACTTTTGATCCTAAAATATATGACCTAAATATATTCAAGGAAAACAATATGTCAAGGAATTATTTATCGGTTGTGGTGTAGTTTTCTTGGGAAGCGTCCAATGTACGTGCGGAATAGGCAATGACATGTAGAGCTCAATTGACCCTTTGTGACAAGACTTCCCCAACTGCATTGTTAAAGGCATCACACATGAGCTCAAATGGTAAATCCTACTAAGGTGGTTGGATTAATGAGGGTGATGTGAGACTCCATTTTAACATATTAAAAGCATCCTCAAATTATTTATCAAAATGTTATTTTTCTTTTTGTAGAAACTAGGAGAGTGGGACTGCAATTTTACTAAAGTCACGAATGAAACGACGGTAAAATATAGCATGACCTAGGAAAGACTGCATATCCCATACATTTTTTGGGAATGGTAAGGAATAAATGACATCCACATTTGATTTATAAACTTTGATACCATCCCCATAAATTACATGCCCCAAAACTATACCTTATCTCACCATGAAAGGACATTTATCATAATTTAAAACAAGATTCTTTTCAATAGAGCGACATAGGACTAAACCAAGAATACTCAAAAATTCATCAAAAGAGGATCCATAAATAGTGAAATCATCCATGTAAACTTACATGAAGTTATCCAGGTAATCCAAAATAATACTAACCATACATCGTTGGAAAGTACCTGGAGCATTGGACAGACCAAATGGCATCCTCTTGTATGAAAATGTGACAGAGGGGAAAGCGAAGGTTGTCTTTTCCTGATCCTCGGGGGAAATATGGATCTAAAAGTATCAAGAATACCCATCAAGGAAAAAGTACTGGGAATTACTTGCTATCCTATCTAGAATTTGGTCAATGAATGGAAAAGGGAAATGGTCCTTCCTAGTGTGTTGGTTTAGTAGACGATGGTCTATGTAGACACGAAAACTATTTTGCACATGAGTTGGAACCAATTCATTGTTTTCATTTTTGATTATTGTAAGGCTAGTTTTTTTAGGAACTAATTGAATGATACTAACCCATTGGGTATTATAGATGGGTTAACTGATTCCACAAGACATTAATTTTTTACCTCCTTTTTCACAACATCTAGGAGGTTTGGGTTCAGTCAACGTTGTTCCCGACTCACTAGTTTAGCCGCATTATCTAATAAAATATGATGTGTAAAAATTGATAGGCTAATACCAAGAATTTTAGAAATTTTCCATCCCAAAGAAGGTTTATACTCCCTCAAAAATTCAACCAGTCACAAATCATGCTCAAGAGCGAGTGAACTAGCAATTATGACAACCAACATGTTTCCATTCTCAAGATATGAATATTTTAAATATTTATGTAGTTGTTTTAATTCCAATTCAGGGGAATTTTGGATTTATGGGAGTGTGTGTGAAAGTAAAAGGTAACTGAGATCATCTAACTTCTCAATGGTATCATCCTTAGATGCGTAATGAGCTTTTACAAGCTTAGAAGTATCATCGATGGTCCTTGGATCCTCAGTGTTCAAGAAATCATCAATCAATGAACATGCATGAAAATTTTCTAGACCACTACAAAAATAAATGCATAAATCATTTCCTAGCATTTATATCAATGAAGAAAACATAGAAAGGGGATTAGGGGAATGAAATGATGTTTTTTTCAAGGTAAAGTATTATATCTATAGAATTAACAGAGAGAGAGGAATGTTCTTCTGAGGGGTGTTTCATGGAATCAAGAATATTGAAGTTGAAAATGTCACCACCAAACTCTATAGATAATGTACTGTTGTGGACATTAATTATGGTTTTCTAGGTTTTCAATAAGGGTCTTACCAATATAATTAGGGTATGCATATTCATCCTTTCATACTCTATTTTAAACACATTAAAGTTAGTAGGAAAAATTAAAATTTTAACCCTCACAGGAACATCCTCTAACACACCATAAGAGTGTGCGGTACTCTGGTTAGTCAGTTAAACAATAATTCCCATGGGATTCAGTTACTCGACCTACAATGTAGAGTAAATAGAGTGAGGCATCACATTTATAGAAGCACCTAAATCAAGCATAGCATTAGAAAAATAATACTCCCCTATGGTGAACGAAATTGAGAACGTTTCGAGATCATTGACTTAGTGAGGAGTGATGGATCTATAAATGCTGAAACATTCCTCCCCAATAACACATTCTCATCACCATAAAGTCACCTTTAGCGTGTAAAAATATCCTTTAAAAACATGGCATATATTGGAATTTTTTTCACAGCTTCAATCAAGGTAATGTTTACCTGCAATTTTCTTTGAAAGTATCATAAATTTCCTTATTGTGTTCAGTTTCCTTTTTTTTCTAGGTTGGTGGACCTTTGTAAAAATAGAAGAGGGATTTTCGGTCTAGGTGACTCATCAATAGACACACTCTTTCCTTTGGAGGGGATTATCTTTGGACAAGGTTTAACCTCATTTAGAGCATTTCCAGTAGTTGGGATAGTGGTTTCCTTAGGAGGGGATGACTCTAGTGGAGGGGTTATTTGGTTTTTTAGATTTTTTCCACTCTGAAGGGTGATGGAACAAACATTTCCTTTATCTCTAGGGTTAACTACTAGTTGAGAAGGTAGTTTACCCAACCCATGGATCTATATTTCCCCCACCAAGTTGGAAAGATGGACTAATTGGGTTTTTAGGTCTTGTATGGTAGCTTGGGTGGTTTTTTGAAATTGGATATTATTTTCATCCATTTGTTTCATCAGGTCTTCAGAGCTATGCTCGAGTTTTGTAGGGTTTTGTTAGAAATACCATTGTTTTGGTTGAGGATTTATGGGTGGTTGTGGTTGACTACTCTTCCCCGGTTGGTTCCATGGTTGTTAAGGATGGTTTTAATACCACATTTCCTATAGTATTTGTTGTCTTTCCACACAGGATTGGATGGAAAGTATGGTTCTTGCCTAAAGGGTTAACAATAGGAGTGGCCTGAAAAGATTGCCTCAAAACAATCATAAGTTTCTCTTAGTTGGGGGAATTGATCAGAGTAGTTTGTGTCCGAAGAACAAATTCCACAATATATTGGGGGAGGATATTGGGATTTCCCATGGGAAAGAGTATTTTGTCGAAGAAGGGTCCTTACCTCTTCGAAATTGGTATCCACCTTCCTCCCAAATTCAGTACTTTTCATATAATGAACACCTAGAATGGGTATATTGGAACTTGAACCTAATTGTTGAGTTTTCATTGCCATGTTCTCAATTATGGTCCTTGAAGTGGCTGGGGTTTTATCAACTAGAGCACCACATACAACATAATCAATCATATTTCGGTTAATAGGAATTAAACCATCATAAATATATTAAATTAAAAGTTGGTCACTTATTTGGTGGTATGGACAGCATGAACATAACCTTTTAAATAATTTCCAATATTCATGTAATTTTTCCCCTCGATATTTACTTATAACACACATTTCATTCCTTATAGTTGTAGTTCAAGAGTTTGGGAAATATTTTTCAAGAAAAATGTGTTTCATGTTCGCCCAACCACTAATTGGTGAATTAACATAGTAAATCCAGTCTTTTGTAGTGTCTTCCAATGAAAATGGGAATTCTTTGAGCTTTACTTGTTCTTCATAAACATTTTCATGTTTTAATGTAGAACACATAGTATGAAATTCTTTAAGATACTTGTGCGGATATTCTCTAGCAAGTCCATAGAATCTTGGTAATAAATGAATTAAACCAGATTTTAATTCAAAATTGGGTGCCTCGACTTGCATTTGAATGTAGGTGGGTTGGATATCAATATCTATTGAGGTTTATTCTTTTAGTTTTATATTTTTTTAATCCATTTTAAACATGTTAATTTACGGTTCTAATTTGTTTCCAGAAGAAGATGGGTTTAGAAAATTCCCGAGTTGTGGTGTGTCCTCCTTGAAAGGGTTGTCTTGTGCATCTCGAGGTCGCTGGCGTAAGATCCTCATTTTCCTGGGTTCTAAATGTGGTATGTCTCCCGGAGTAGAACACATCATGACCCAAAAAATATAGAAGAAATAAATAATATCACAAATTTATATTAAATGGTAGAATATAAAACAAATAAATATTCAAAAAATTACAAAAAAATCTTATAAAAAACATGCACTAAAACAAAAGTGCTCCCTGGAAACAATGCCAAAATTTGAATTCATTTTCACGACATGTGAAATTTATTGTGATTTGAAGAATTTTTTTAGTCTAGAGAAGACCCTAGGTCATCTCTCAAAGAGCGTTGGTTATTTTATAGTGTGAATTTTTAATAAGAAGAACAAAAGATGGGTGGTTTGAAAACAGTTTTAAGAAAATGACTTTATTTAAAGAGTTTAACAGTTGAAAAATAAAAGTGGTATTTTAGAATTATGAGATAAAAAGATAAATTCATGTTCAACACACATATTAAATAGTACATTGTTCTGAAAATTTCACATGGTTTTGTTTAATTATTTGGTTGAGGGTTATCAAGATCCTGATTTCCCTCTTGCCTCTCAAAAAGATGTACAAAGTACCAATCCTTGACACAACAATTGTGTTGTCAAGGTTTGGACTTCAAGAACAGATTAATGGATACCAAATAATACTAATATCTTTTCTATGTGTGATAGAAATAGGATCCTTGTGTTTCCCAATCAGAACAACCCAAGTTTTCCACTTGCAATTTCAACCCAAGAGGTGTTGAAATGAAAAGAGGTTCACTAAATTAAACCCAGGAAATGAATTAAGAGGAGAAACAGGTTGAGATAAAACATTTGTGAAATAATACACACAAAAATTATAAAAAACCAGTTCAGTATCAAGTGTCGTAACTCCCTCCCAAGTATGTGTAACTCCCTCTAAATGAGCATCCACCGGTTAGCTCTCCATCAAGAGGAGGAGAAGGCTCAGGTGGAACTCCTTCTTCACTGTTGATCCCCCTATTATAATTGCGGACTATATAAATTTTTGGATGAGTATAGTAATCTTTTGGGTCTCCAAAGTTATAAGGTCCCAGCCTTAAACCTTACTTAATATTGAATTAAATGAATAATTCACATTGAGGATCTTTTCAGGTTTAGAGTTTTAGAGAATTAGGACATAACTATTACATCTCAAAAGATTAAAAAGTAGACACTTCTACTATGTTTCCATAAAATAAAATAAAAACTCTTAAAAAGAGACATGTCTAGTTCCATGTTTTATATAGAATGACTTTCCCTTGATCCCGTCCTTGACCCTATTCCACATTAATTCCTGTGAAAAACATTTCAAAAAAACTTGGGGTGATCATAAAAAGCTCAGTAAGAAATACACAAAGAATGAAAACTGTTAGTTTTTCAAACATCACGCAAACCATGTATACATTTTCAAAGTAATACCTTCACCTTGATGAAGTAGTAAAAAATCTTCACTGAATAAAATATCATTAATTACCCTTTTGTAAACAAAGGATTACCATAAAACCCATATAAAGAACACATAACATATAAAGGTAACTTGGTACCTAAACATACTTAAATGGAATAACCATATGGTCGACTTCCACACATATCACTTAATGGAATAGCCATATGACCAACTTCCATACATACTTAATGGAATAGCCATACGGCCGACTTCCATACCCAATGCATTGGAGGTTATAACGTAACCACCCATCCTGGTATTCACGGCACCACCCGTCATATGGTTTATCACATAACCACCCGTCAAATGTCCAAGTACAATTATAAAATCATAAGATATAAAACAAACATAATGGAAAGAAAACATTTCCACAGTTTGATCACAATATATCACTCAAATATATTGACATAACAAATCCATTATAAAAACCATTTTCAGTACCAAAATATATAAAATAGTATATGGTATTTATTTCATTTTAAAAACATCACGTCTTGTTGAGGAAGCCAAAGACCAAATAATACTCGCGGCGGCGGAAAAGGTCGTTGTCACTGCGTACATTAAAACAAACATTTATTTTTTTCATTTAGTAAAATGCTTCTTAGAAAAATAATCCTTTTGTATAAAAGTAAAATTAAAAGGGGTTTATACACCGTATAAAATATAGTTGTGTATAAAATGAAATATGCCTCAATGAAAGGAGATTGAGACGAAGTCCCTTACCTCAGGCCCGACTTGACTCGATCGTTCTTTAACGTCCTGAATAATAAACTTGAGTTAATTTCTATTTTATTAAGAACCTTTTTCAAGTTCATTATTCCTTTTATATCACTTATTTCCATGTTATAAACATTATGTAACCATTTAAGTTAATAATGTTTGTTTTGTCGATATTTGGTTCTTAAGTCGAAAGTGGACTTCTTACAATTACATGTTGTTCGTGTGGTCAAAGGTTCTTTATATCCATAATGACATTCTTGATTTGGATATAATATATGTCATATATATCCAGCATATACATGTATTTATAATATCACATAATCATTTAGAGGTAAGAAATGAAACGCACCGTTCATGGAGACGGTAAGCCGTACGTACGCATGAACGCTACTTTCATTTTTTTGTCATATTAATGGAATTAAAACTAAATGAGAGGTATGTATATTTTAATTCTATAAATATATTCATCATTTAGATGTATAATTAATCTTATATAATAACTTTAAATCCATCCTTTACACGTCCCACATATGGCATTAACGAATCACATCACTTTGAGGGGGCAGTAGTCCGCACTTCCTTAAATGAAGATATCACGTTTACCCATAATGGAAACCACAAAGGTATGCCCAAAATGAAAAATAAAGAAACTTAAGGAAAACATAAAAATATTATATATCATATATAAATATAGTTTCATCTTAATGGCCACCTTTGAAGGAGTTAAAATAATGTTGAACAATCATCATTTCAGGAGGCTGAAATTCACCATCCACGGAAACCGTATGTTCTTTAACCATTAGATGTAGGTGTGTGTAAGTGTAGATGGAATACTTCTTATAAAAACATCCTAGTATATTTATTATACTGGATTTGTTACAAAAGAAATGAATAAAAAGAGTTTAGGGGGTTGGAGAAGCAAAATAAAACAAAAGGACTCAAGTGAAGACATTAGCTTAAAATCGGGTAACTCCCTTTGGTTTGAGCTCAAATGCTTCCTTGGGAAGACTTCTGCCCAAAGTGAGGCTTCAAGGAGTAATAGAGGAAAGTTTAGAGACAAAATGGGAAGGGTTTGTCCGAGTCAAAGGCTTTGGGAGTGTGGGTATGAAGGTAGAGGTGGGGGCCTTATATAAGAGGAGAGGAGGGGCACTCTTGGAAAGTAAGAAAATGTTACTTTATTTTAGAATGAGTTTCGGATTTTAATGGTCCCAATTTGATGTGTTTCGAGGATAAGGTGATAAGGGTTTGAAATAAACAAATCCAATAGGTTTTGGACATGTGTAGGTCATAGAGTTTACATTATCATTCCATTTTATTTAAATCCTTTATTAATGAGGTAATCGTGCATCATTATGATGTCATAAATAATTTAATTTATTTAATGTCTAAAAATTATAAAAAAAATATCATGATGTAGGAAATCGTTTTATCTTTCCAATGAATATTTATAATAAAAAATATGACTTGTATAACCCCATGTAAAAATTGTTTTAGTAAAACATTTCATGTTTGTGTCATTTTTACTTTAACATTAAATAAAAAGTTATTTATGTCATTTCCCAACCAAGGTGGATTAATGGGGTCACCAAGTTGACTCATGGATTGTCTTGGTCTTCCATGACACATACAATGAGGGTAGTACATGTTTCAAGCTCATCTCATATTATTAAAACATTATTTTTACCTTAAACTACACTAATTACCTCTAATCGCGATTAAAAACATAATAAGTTACTATTCACCAAAAGATTATTTTAATCCCATTGAACCAAATTTTACTTCTTAATGACAACCATGTATGTCGGATTTTGGAAATTCAAAACACAGAAGTGGTAAAATTTCATTTAAACAAAAAATCAGTTTTTATAGGTACCACTTAGTGGTTTCACTATTCATCAAAAATTGATGTTTTTCAGAAAAATACCAAAAATTCACCCTAAGATATATTTGATATTCCGAATTAAAAAATGAAGTCTATTTTAAAAAATCCAAAACATATAAGTCACGTTAATTAATTTAATAATTAATTCCCGCTGTCATGACAAATAGCGTGTTTTTATGAAACAATAAGTATCAAATGATTGACACTAGTTTAAGTCCGATTTCAAAGTGAAATTAATTCCAAAGAACACTATTGGATTAAATGGTAAAAATATATTCTAATTGCACTTAAAAACCAATTTAAAAGATTATCTAATCATATTAATAAATTAGATTAAAAAGAGGTTTTGAATTAAAATACAACATTTTACACTATTCATTAAAAAAATGAACTTTATCGGAAAAATACAAAAAATTTACACAAAGTAAATTTTGAAGTCCCGATTATAAAAAAGAGTTATATTTGGTCCAATAGAATGTATAAGAGTGATAAAAAATATATTTAATGACAGTTCGCCATCAAAAGGTGATAAGTGAACCTTTAGTGAAAATTAGTGTATAAATGCCTAAAATTGAATTCTTTCCGTATTTTAAGCCTTTATCTTTTATTGGATAAATGTAAAAACATTTAAAAAACATATATAATCATATTTTAGTTATTTCTATCCATTCCCTCCAATACAACGACTACATGTTAACTATCATTTAAAATAATATTATTATATTACTAGTGTGCAACGTAAGTTTTCAAAGAAACTCATCGTTGCGTATCAAGTACGCAATCGATCAAAGTAACCCCTTTAAAGTAAAATTAATATTTAATTCGTAAATATTAATAAATATGAAAATTCTTTATTCTTCATTTACCTAGGATGTTATATCCTTCCCCCCTTTTTTTGGAATTGCGTCCTTGCAATTATATTCACTTATCAAAATAAGTGGGGGTATTTATCCATCATAGCATTTTCAGATTCCCACATTTCCTCTTCAACCATATGTTTTTTCCACAAACCCTTTACCTGGTGGATTACCTTATTTCACAACACTTGCTCTCTTTGGTCAAGAATCTGTACTAGTTGTTCTTCATAAGAGAGATTCTCTTCCAACTGAACTACCTCTGGGCTCAAAACATGAGATGAATCTGGCCTCAACATCGAAATCTAAAAAACATTGTGTACCTGAGAAAAACTCGGAGGTAATTCCACTTTGTATGCAACTGATCCAACTCTCTCCAGAATTTCATATGGTCCAATGAATCTTGGACTCAACATTCCTTTCTTACCAAATCACATCACACTTTTCCATGGAGAAACCTTGAGAAAAACATGATCACCTACCTGGAAAGATAGATCCTTCCTCTGGTTGTCCGCAGAACTCTTCTGCCTACTCTGAGCTGTTCTCATGTGTTTCTGAATCAACTGATCCTTTTCTGCCATCTCTTCTACCAATTCTGGTCCCATCATCTTCCTTTCACCCACTTCATCCCAAAATGCTAGAGTTCGACACTGCTTCCCATATAATGCCTCAAATGGTGCCATCTGTATACTGGAATGAAAAATTTTATTATATGAAAACTCAACCAAAGAAAGACGTTGGTCCCAACTTCCCTGATAATCCATCGAACAAGCTCGTAGCATATCCTCCAAGGTCTGAATTATTCGTTCTGACTGCCCATCTGATTGCGGATGAAAAGCCGTACTAAAATTTAATTCAGTACCCAACGACTTCTGAAGCCCTTTCCACAAGTTAGAAGTAAAACTAGGATCACGGTCAGATACAATGGAGAGAGGAAATCCATGTAACCTGACTATCTCCTTAAGATACAAACGGGAAAGTTGATCGAGGGAAAAATTATCTCGTATAGGAAGGAAATGAGTAGATTTAGTCAAGCGATCAATAATAACCCAGATTGCATTATTACCTTGAGAAGTATTCGGTAATCCCACAAAAAAGTCCATGGATATATTCTCCCATTTCCACTCTAGCACTGGTAGAGGCTGAAGTATCCCTTTCGGTAACTACCGCTCTGATTTAACATGCTGACAAGTCAAACACTTCACAGTAAAATCAGCAATATCTCTTTTCATTCCATCCCACCAGTAATACTCCCGCAGATCTCTGTACATCTGAGTACTGCCAAGATGAACTGAAAATGGAGAACTATGAGCTTCACATAACAACTCTCTCTTTAACTGTGAATCACAAGGAACACACAATCTCTTCCCAAATCTCATAACACAATCACTATCAATGTTGAATTCATGCAACTTACCTTTCTGAACTAGCTCTACCTTTTTCTGCTACTCACTGTCTTGCTTCTGTGCTTGCTTGATTCTGTCTGATAGAGATGATCTCACTGATACCTGAAAAAAAACAGAAGGACATCCTGCACCAACAACTTCTATTCCAAAGTTCATCAAATCAAAAACCAAAGGATCTCGTTCCAAACGTAGCATGGTTAATGAAGAATTACTTTTTCGACTCAAAGCATCAACCACTTTATTTGCTTTTCCCGGATGGTAGTGAATTGTACAATCATAATCCTTGATTAATTCCATCCATCTCCTCTGTCTCATGGTCAATTATTTCTGAGTGAATATATACTTTAAACGTTTATGATCAGTATATATTTCACACCATACTCCATAAAAATGATGCCTCCAAATTTTTAAAGAAAAAACAATAGCAGCTAATTCCAAATCATGGGTAGGGTAATTTACCTCATGAGTTTTCAACTGACGTGAAACATAAGCAATTACCTGATCATTCTGCATAAGGACGCAACCAAGTCCCTTCAATGAAGAATCATAGTATATAACAAACTCACCATTCCTGGAAGGAAGTGCCAAAACTGTAGAATTCACCAATCTTCTTTTCAACTCCTGAAAACAATCATCACATTCTTTTTTCTAGATAAACTTAACACCCTTCTGAGTTATCTTAGTCATTGGACTAGATAACCATTGAAAATTTTCAACAAACCTTTGGTAGTAACCTGCCAAACCAAGAAAACTATGGATCGTGGTTACATTTGTGGGTCTTGGCCATTCTTCAACAATTTTCTTTTTGGAAGGATCAACAGTTATACCATCTTTTGAAACAATGTGACCCAGGAAAGACATTTGTTGTAACCAAAACTCACACTTGCTAAATTTTCCATATAGTTTATTTTCTTTTAAGGTTTGCAAGATTACCCTTAAATGACATTCATTCTCCTCTTTACATTTATAAGACACCAAAATATCATTTGTGAAAACAACCAAAAACTTATCCAAGAACTCATGGAAAATTCTATTCATAAGGTCCATGAATATAGCAGGTGCATTGGTTAACCCAAAAGGCATAACTACAAATTCATAATGGCCATATCTAGTACGGAACACAGTCTTCGGAACGTCTACTTATTTTACTTTCAACTAATGGTACCCCGACCTCAAGTCAATCTTTGAAAAAATACTTAGCTCCCTGGAGCAGATCAAACAAATCATCGATATGAGGCAAAGGATACTTGTTCTTAACAGTAATATTATTCAAGTCTCTATAATCAATGCAAATTCTCATTGATCCATATTTCTTTTTAACAAAAAAGACATGAGCACCCCATAGTGATGTTCTAGGTCGAATGAAACCATTATCTAATAACTCCTACAATTGTTTCTTTAACTCTAAAAGTTCAACTTGAGCCATTCGATAAGGGGGTTTTGAAATTGGCTTAGAATCAGGAACTAAGTCAACAGTAAATTCAACTTACCGATCATGAATAATACCAGGAAAGTCATCAAAAAAACATCAAGATACTAATTTACCACTGGCTCATAATTAATCTGAACCGTTCCTTTATTTTTAACAACATGTGCAAGGTAACATTCATTTCCATCTTTTACTAGTTTCTCAACTTCCTAATATGTTATCAAAATCAAGGGTTCATTCTTGCACACAAACTGAAAATCCTTCGGAAAAGAAACCATTTTAGCTCTGCAGTCAATCTTAGAATGATAAACAGAAATCCAATCCATGCACAAAATAATATCAAACTCTACTAAAGGCAAAACAATAAGGTTTGTGGGTATATTCTTTCCACACACAAGGATAGGATGGTTCTTATAATTCCTTTTTGTCTCAACGTTCCCTCCGGGTGTTTTTACCATAACTTCAGGGTTCATATCTTAAGATGGAATTTCCAATTTACTAGAAGACTTCTCAGTAATGAAAGAGTGTGTAGACCCTGAATCAAACAACACATTGGCATAATCTGAACAAACAAACAGTGTACCTGATACCACTTCAATCGATGGCCCAACATCTGCTGAAGTTGTTGCAAAGGATTTCACAACCCCTTTTTGCTTGTAGTCTGGCTGCTTTCCCCCAGTTGAGTTCTTCGTTGGACACTCGTTTGCATAATGACCCATTTCATTACACTTAAAACATCTTACCATTGGCTTTTCATTGCCTGCTTGATCATCTTCCTTATAGTTACGAGCAATATGACCAGACTTACCACATAGAAAGAACTTACCAGACATGGATAAACATTCTCCAGGACGCATTTTACCACACTTCTCACAGGATGGATATTTGGTATTCTTACCTCCTTGATTCTTTGAGGAATTCTTCCCCTTTGCCTGCCAACTGGACCTCTTATTCTGTTGTTTGTCATAAAACACCTGATCATCGGCAATCTCCATTTCCACCTTCTCCGCAATCGAACAAGTTTTTCATAACTTTTGAACTCATGAGAAGATAAATACCTTCTATAATTTGGCTTTAACCCTGAGTAAAAACGGTTTATTTTACTATCAAGATCTTATATGAAGTTTAGAGAATACCTTTCCAATCATGTAAACTTTGCTTCATAAGCAGCCACTGAATCATCCTCCTGCCTCAATTCTAGGAACTGTTTTTCCATCCTAAGACTAACCACCTTAGGAAAATATTTCTCAAGAAACATAACTTTGAATTCGTCCCAGTGAAGATCCTCAATCTCATCACTATCCCTGATATTTTTCACCATCGACCACCACTGATCAGCTTCACCTTCAAAACGGTAAACAACAAGACTATCCTTTTGATGTTCTGAACACCCCATGACATCAAAAATCTTTTCTAGTGCTTTAATCCACCCTTCAGCTTGCACGAGGTCAGATGATCCTCTAAATGATGGGGGATGTTTCCTCATGAAATGTTCCACCACTGACATGTTCTTCTGCAGTTGATCTCGCTGATCTCGTGCATGGATACCACCACTATTTATATCCTGAGTCAACTATGAAATCACTAAAACATACTGTTATGTTCTAATTCCGACCATCTCAGGTTGCTGATTTGGAAGGTTTCCTTCCTCTTGATGTCGTCCCAACATTGATGCTTTGTTTCCTCTGTGGAAACCCATTCTGAACACAGAAATATATTAGGCGAATTAACATGGTAATCTTTAAATTCTATATCATTTCATTCATACCATAAATTAACTTATAATTTAACAATTTTCTAACTCCTAAAGTTGTCTAAACCGACCTTTGATACCAACTATAAGGCCCCAGCCTTAAAACTTACTTAATATTGAATTAAATGAATAATTCACATTGAGGATATTTTTAGGTTTATATTTTTAGAGAATTAGGACATAACTATTACATCTCAAAAGATTACAAAGTAGAAACTTCTACTATGTTTTCATAAAATAAAAAAAACTCTAAAAAAGAGACATGTCTAGTTCCATGTTTTATATAGCATGACTTTCCCTTGATCTTGTCCTTGACCCTATTCCACCTTAAGTCCTGTGAAAAACATTTCAAAAAAACTTGGGGTGAGCATAAAAAGCACATTAAGGGATACACAAAGAATGAAAACTGTTAGTTTTTCAAACATCACGTAAACCATGTATACTTTATCAAAGTAAAACCTTCACCTTCATGAAGTAGTAAAAACTCTTCACTGAATAAAATATCATTACTTACCCTTTTGTAACCAAAGGATTACCATAAGAACCATATAAAGAACACATAACATATAAAGGTAACTTGGGACATAAACATACTTAAGTGGAATAACCATATGGTCGACTTCCACACATATCACTTAATGGAATAGCCATACGTCCAACTTCCATACATACTTAATGTATTAGCCATACGGACGACTTTCATACCCAATGCATTGGAGGTTATAACGTAACCACCCATCCTGGTATTCACGGAACCACCCGTCATATGGTTTATCACGTAACCACCCGTCAAATGTCCAAGTACCATTATAAAATCATAAGACATAAAACAAACATAATGGAAAGAAAACATTTCCACACTTTGATCACAATATATCACTCAAATATATTGACATAACAAATCCATTATAAAAAACATTTTCAGTACCAAAATACATAAAAGATTATATGGTATTTATTTCATTTTAAGAACATCACATCTTGTTGAGGAAGCCAATGACCAAATAATACTCCCGGCGGCGGAAAAGGTCGTTGTCACCGCGTACGTTAAAAGAAACATTCATTTTTGTCATTTAGTAAAACACTTAGTAGAAAAAGATTCCTTTTGTATAAAAGTAAAGGTCAAAGGGGTTTATACACCATATAAAATATAGTTGTGTATAAAATGAAATATGCCTCAATAAAAGGATATTGAGACGAAGTCCCTTACCTCGGGTCCGACTTGACTCGATCGTTCTTTAACGTCCTGAATAATATACTTGAGTTAATTTATATTTTACTAAGAACCTTTTTCAAGTTCATTATTCCTTTTATATCACTTATTTCCATGTTATAAACATTATGTAACAATTTAAGTTAATAATGTTTGTTTTTTCGATATTTGGTTCTTAAGTCGAAAGTGGACTTCTTACAATTACATGTTGTTCGTGTGGTCAAAGGTTCTTTATATCAAGAATGACATTCCTGATTTGGATATCATATATATCATATATATCCAGAATATACATGTATTTATAATATCACATAATCATTTAGAGGTAAGAAATGAAATGCACCATTCATGGAGACGGTAAGCCGTACGTACGCATGAACACTACTTTCATTTCTTTTCCATATTAATGGAATTAAAAATAAATGATAGGTATGTATATTTTAATTCCAGAATTATATTCATCATTTAGATTTATCATTCATCATATATAATAACTTTAAATCCATCCTTTACACGTCCCACATATGGCATTAACGAATCACATCACTTTGAGGGGGCAGTAGTCCGCACTTCCTTAAATGAAGATATCGCGTTTACCCATAATGGAAACCATAAAGTTATGCCCAAAATAAAAAATAAAGAAGCTTAAGGAAAACATAAAAATATTATATATCATATATAAATATAGTTTCATCTTAATGGCCACCTTTGAAAGTGTTAAAATAATGTTGAACAATCATCGTTTCGGGAGGCTGAAATTTTCCATCCACAGAAACAGTATGTTCTTTAAGCATTAGATGTAGGTGTGTGTAAGTGTAGATTTAATACTTCTTATAAAAACATCCTAGTATATTGATGATACTGGAGTTGTTACAATCGAAATGAATAAAAAGAGTTTAGGGGGTTGGAGAAGCAAAATAAAACAAAAGGACTCAAGTGAAGACATTACCTTAAAATCGGGTAACTCCCTTTGGTTTTAGCTCAAAGGCTTCCTTGGGAAGACTTATTCCCAAAGTGAGGCTTCAAGAAGTAAGATAGGGAATTGTAGAGACAAAATGAGAAGGGGTTGGCCGATCCAAAGGCTTTGGGTGTGTGGGTAAGGAGGTAGAGGTGGGGGCCTTTTATAAGAGGAGAGGAGGGGC
The DNA here is from genome assembly GCA_963277665.1 of Viscum album. Lineage (NCBI taxonomy): Eukaryota > Viridiplantae > Streptophyta > Magnoliopsida > Santalales > Viscaceae > Viscum > Viscum album. Next base: position 1,917,903,811 of record OY728163.1, read on the forward strand.
ACTCTTGGAATGTAAGAAAATGTTACTTTATTTTAGAATGAGTTTAGGATTTTAATGGTCCCAATTTGATGTGTTTCGAGTATAAGGTTATAAGGCTTCTAAATAAACCCATCCAATAGGTTTTGTACATGTTTAGGTCATAGAGTTTACATTATCATTCCATTTTATTTAAATCCTTTATTAATGAGGTAATCACTGCATCATCATGATGTCATAAATAATTTTATTTATTTAATGTATAAAAATTATAAAAAAATATCATGATGTAGGAAATATTTTTATATTTATAATTAATATTTATAGTAAAAAATATGACTTTTATAACCCCATGTAAAAATTGTTTTAGTAAAACATTTCATGTTTGGGTCATTTTTACTTTAACATTAAATAAAAAGTTATTTATGTCATTTCCCAACCAAGGTGGCTCCATGGGGTCCCCAAGTTGACTCATGGATTATATTGGTCGGCCATGAAACATCCAATGAGGGTAGGACATTTGTCAAGCTCATCTCATATTATTAAAACATTATTTTTACCTTAAACTACACTAATTACCTCTAATCGCGATTAAAAACATAATAAGTTATTATTCACCAAAAAATTATTTTAATCCCATTGAACCATATTTTACTTCTTAATGACAATCATGTATGTCAGAATTTTGAAATTCAAAACACAGAAGTGGTAAAATTTCATTTAAACGAAAAATCAGTTTTTATAAGTACCACTTAGTGGTTTCACTATTCATCAAAAATTGAAGTTTTTCAGAAAAATACCAAAAATTCACCCTAATATATATTTCATATTCCGAATTCAAAAATGAAGTCTATTTTACAAAATTCAAAACATATAAGTCACATTAATTAATTTAATAATTAATTCCCGCTGTCATGACAAATAGCGTATTTTTATGAATCAATAAGTATCAAAAGATTGACACTAGTTTAAGTCCGATTTCAAAGTGAAATTAATTCCAACGACCACTATTGGATTAAATGGTAAAAATATATTCTAATTTCACTTAAAAAACAATTCAAAAGATTATCTAATCATCTTAATAAATTAGATTAAAAATAGGTTTTGAATTAAAATACAACATTTTACACTATTCATTAAAAAAATGAAATTTATCGGAAAAATACCAAAAATTTACACAAAGTAAATTTTGAAGTCCCGATTATTAAAAAGTGTTATATTTGGTCCAATAGAATGTATAAGAGTGATCAAAACTATATTTAATGACAGTTCTCCATCAAAAGGTGATAAGTGAACCTTTAGTGAAAATTAGGGTATAAATACCTAAAATTGAATTCTTTCCGTATTTTAAGCCTTTATCTTTTATTGGATAAATGTAAAAACATTTAAAAAACATATATAATAATATTTTAGTTATTTCTATCCATTCCTGCCAATACAACGGCTACATATTAACTACCATTTAAAATAATATTATTATATTACTAGTTTGCAACGTAAGTTTTCAAAGAAACTCATCGTTGAGTATCGAGTACGCAATCGAACATAGCAACCCCTTTAAAGTAAAATTAATATTTAATTCGTAAATATTAATAAATATGAAAATTCATTATTCTTCATTTACCTGGGATGTTACATTCTTCCCCCCTTTTTTGGGAATTGCGTCCTCACAATTTTATTCACTTATCAAAATAAGTGGGGGTATTTATCCCTCATAGAATTTTCAGATTCCCACATTGCCTCTTCAACCATATGATTTTTCCACAAAACCTTTACCTGGTGGATTAACTTATTTCACAACACTTGCTCTCTTCGGTCAAGAATCTGGACCGGTTGTTCTTCATAAGAGAGATTCTCTTCCAACTGAACTACCCCTGTGCTCAAAACATGAGATGAATCTGGAATATACTTCCTCAACATCGAAACATGAAAAATATTGTGTACCTGAGATAAACTCGGAGGTAATTCCACTCTGTATGCAACTGATCAAACTCTCTACAAAATTTCAAATGGTCCAATGAACCTTGGACTCAGCTTTCCTTTCTTACCAAATCGCATCACACTTTTCCATGGAGAAACCTTGAGAAAAACATGATCACCTACCTCGAAAGATAGATCCTTCCTCTGGTTGTCCGCATAATGCTTCTGCCTGCTCTGAGCTGTTCTCATGTGTTTCTGAATCAACTGAATCTTTTCTGCCATCTCTTCTACCCATTCTGGTCCCATCAGCTTCCTTTCACCCACTTCATCCCAAAATGCTGGAGTTCGACAATGCTTCCCATATAATGCCTCAAATGGTGCCATCTATATACTGGAATGAAAACTGTTATTATATGAAAACTCAACCAAAGAAATATGTTGGTCCCAACTTCCCTGATAATCCATCGAACAAGATCGTAGCATACCCTCCAAGGTCTGAATTGTTCCTTCTGACTGCCCATCTGATTGCGGATGAAAAGCTGTACTAAAATTTAATTCAGTACCCAACGACTTCTGAAGGCCTTTCCAAAAGTTATAAGTAAACCTAGGATCATAGTCAGATACAATGGAGAGAGGAAATCCATGTAACCAGACTATCACCTTAATATTCAAACGGGAAAGTTGATCTAGGGAAAAATTATCTCGTACAGGAATGAAATGAGATGATTTAGTCAAGCGATCAACAATAACCCAGATTGCATTATTACCTTGAGATGTCTTCGGTAATCCCACAACAAAGTCCATGGATATATTCTCCCATTTCCACTCTGGCACTGGTAGAGGCTGAAGCACCCCTTGTGGTAACTGCCGCTCTGCTTTAACCTGCTGACAAGTCAAACACTTCATAGTAAAATCATCAATATCTCTTTTCATTCCATCCCACCAGTAATACTCCCTCAGATCTCTGTACATATTAGTACTGCCAGGATGAACTGAAAATGGAGAACTATGAGCTTCACATAACAACTCTCTCTTCAACTGTGAATCACAAGGCACACACAATCTCTTCCCAAATCTCAAAACACAATCACTATCAATGTTGAATTCATGCAACTTACCTTTCTTAACCAGCTCTACCTTTTTCTGCAACTCACTGTCTTGCTTCTGTGCTTTTTTGATTCTGCCTGATAGAGATGATCTCACTGATACCTGAAACAAAACAGAAGGACATCCTGCACCAACAACTTCTATGCCAAAGTTCATCAAATCAAAAACCAAAGGATCTCGTTCCAAACGTAGCATGGTTAATGAAGAATTACTTTTTCGACTCAAATCATCAGCCACTTTATTTGCTTTTCCCGGATGGTAGTGAATTGTACAATCATAATCTTTGATTAATTCCATCCATCTCCTCTGTCTCATGTTCAATTATTTCTGAGTGAATATATACTTTAAACTTTTGTGATCAGTATATATTTCACACTTTACTCCATACAATGATGCCTCCAAAATTTTAAAGCAAAAAACAACAGTACCTAATTCCAAATCATGTGTAGGGTAATTTACCTCATGAGTTTTTAACTGACGTGAAGCATAAGTAATTACCTGATCATTCTGTATAATGACACAACCAAGTCCCTTCAATGAATAATCACTTTATATAACAAACTCACTATTCCTGGAAGGAAGTGCCAAAACTGGAGCATTCACCAATATTCTTTTCAACTCCTGAAAACAATCATCACATTCTTTTGTCCAGATAAACTTAACACCCTCTCGAGTTAGCTTAGTCATTGGACTAGATAACCGTGAAAAAATTTCAACAAACCTTCGGTAGTAACCCGCCAAACCAAGAAAACTACGGATCGTGGTTACATTTGTGGGTCTTGGCCATTCTTCAACAACTTTTGTTTTGGCAGGATCAACAGTTATGCCATCTTTTGAAACAATGTGAGCCAGGAAAGAAATTTTTTGTAACCAAAACTCACACTTGCTGAATTTTCAATATAGTTTCTTTTCTTTTAAGGTTTGCAAGATAACCCTTAAATGAATTTCATGCTACTCTTTACATTTATAAAACACCAAAATATCACCGATGAAAACAACCACAAACTTAACCAAGAACTCATGGAAAATTGTATTCATAAGGTCTATGAATACAGATGGTGCATTGGTTAACCCAAAAGGCATAACTACAAATTCATAATGGCCATATCTAGTACAGAACGCAGTCTTCAGAACGTCTTATTCTTTTACTTTCAACTGATGGTACCCCGACCTCAACTCAATCTTCAAAAAATACTGAGCTCCCTGGAGCTGATCAAACAAATCATCGATATGAGGCAAAGGATACTTGTTCTTAACAGTAATATTATTCAAGGCTCTATAATCAATGCAAAGTCTCATTGATCCATCTCTCTTTTTAACAAACAAGACAGGAGCACCCCATGGTGATGTGCTATGTCAAATGAAACCTTTATCTAATAAATCCTACAATTGTTTCTTTAACTCTAAAAGTTCAACTAGAGCCATTCGATAAGGGGGTTTTGAAATTGGCTTAGAATCATGAACAAAGTCAACAGTAAATTCAACTTCCCGATCATGAATAATACCAGGAAACTAATCAAAAAAACATCAAGATACTCATTTACCACTGGCACATCATTAATCTGAACAGTTCCTTTATTTTCAACAATATTTTCAAGGTAACATTCATTTCCATCTTTTACTAGTTTCTCAACTTCCTGATATGTTATCAAAATCAAGGGTTCATTATTTTACACAAACTGAAAATCCTTCTGAAAAGAAACCATTTTAGCTCTTCAGTCAATCTTAGAATGATAAACAGAAAGCCAATCCATGCCCAAAATAACATCAAACTCTACTAGAGGCAAAAAAATAAGGTTTGCGGGGAGATTCTTTCCACACACAAGGATAGGAAGGTTCTTATAATTCCTTTTTGTCTCAACGTTCCCTCCGGGTGTTTTTAGCATAATTTCAGGGTTCATATCTTGAGATGGAATTTCCAATTTTCTAGAAAAATTCTCAGAAATGAAAGAGTGTGTAGACCCTGAATTAAACAACACATTGGCATAATCTGAACAAACAAACAGTGTACCAAATACCACTTCATTCGATGGCCCAACATCTGCTGAAGTTGTTGCAAAGGATTTCACCACCCCTTCATGCTTGTAGTCTGGATGCTTTCCCCCAGTTGAGTTCTTCATTGGACACTCATTTTCATAATGACCCATTTCATTACAGTTAAAACATCTTACCATTGGCTTTTCATTGCCTGCTTGATCATCTTCCTTACAGTTACGAGCAATATGACCAGACTTACCACACCGAAAGCACTTACAAGACTTGGATAAACATTCTCCAGGATGCATTTTACCACACTTCTCATAGGATGGATATTTGGTTTTCTTACCTCCTTGCTTCTTTGATGAATTCTTCCCCTTTTCCTGCCAACTGCACCTCTTATTCTATTGTTTGTCATAAAACACATGATCATCGGCAAACTCCATTTCCACCTTCTCCGCACATCGAACAAGTTTTTCATAACTTTTTAACTCACGAGAAGATAATGCCCTTCGATACTATGGATTTAACCGTGAGTAAAAACGGTTTATTTTACTATAAATATCTCGTATGAAGTTTGGAGCATACCTTGCCAATCGAGTGAACTTTGATTCATAAGCAGCCACTAAATCATCCTGCAACCTCAATTCTAGGAACTGTTTTTCCATCCTAAGACGAACCACCTTAGGAATATATTTCTCAAGAAACATACCTTTGAATTTGTCCCAGTGAAGATCCTCAATCTCATCACTATCCCTGATATTTTTCACCATTGACCACCACTAATCAGCTTCACCTTCAAAACGGTAAACAACAAGACTAACCTTTTGATGTTCTGTACACCCCATGACATCAAAAATCTTCTCTAGTGCTTTAATCCACCCTTCAGCTTGCACGGGGTCAGATGATCCTCTGAATGATGGGGGATGTTGCCTCATGAAATCTTGCACCACTGAAATGTTCCTCTACGGTTGATCTGGCTGATCTCATGCATGGATACCACCACCATTTATAGCTTGAGTCAACTGTGCCATCACTGCGACAAACTATTCTGTTCCGATTCCGACCATCTCAGGTTGCTGATTTGGAAGGTTGTCTTCCTCCTGATGTCATCCCAACATAGATTATTTGTTTCCTCTGTGGAAAACAATTCGAAACATAGAAATAACTTAGGCGAAGCAACATGGTAATCTTCGAATTCTATATCATTTCATTCATACCATAAATTAACTTATAATTTAACAATTTTCTAACTCATAAATTTGTCTAAACCAACCTTTGATACCAAATATATGGCCCCATCCTTAAACCTTACTTAATATTGAATTAAATGAATAATTAACATTGAGGATCTTTTCAGGTTTAGAGTTTTAGAGAATTAGGACATAACTATTACATCTCAAAAGATTACAAAGTAGAGACTTCTACTATGTTTCCATAAAATAAAAAAACTCTTAAAAAGAGACATGTCTAGTTCCATGTTTTATATACCATGAATTTCCCTTGATCCCGTCTTGACCCTATTCCACATTAAGTCCTATGAAAAACATTTCAAAAAAACTTGGGGTGAGCATAAAAAGCTCAGTAAGGGATACACAAAGAATGAAAACTGTTAGTTTTTCAAACATCATGTAAACCATGTATACTTTATCAAAGTAATAACTTCACCTTCATGAAGTAGTAAAAACTCTTCACTGAATAAAATATCATTACATAACCTTTTGTAACCAAAGGATTACCATAAAACCCATATAAAGAACACATAACATATAAAGGTAACTTGGGACATAAACATACTTAAGTGGAATAACCATACGGTCGACTTCCACACATATAACATAATGGAATAGCCATACGGCCAACTTCCACACATACTTAATGGAATATCCATACAGCCGACTTCCATAACCAATGCATTGGAGGTTATAACGTAACCACCCATCTTGGTATTCACGGTACCACACGTCATATGGTTTATCACGTAACCACCTGTCAAATGTCCAAGTACCATTATAAAATCATAAGACATAAAACAAACATAATGGAGAGAAAACATTTCCACACTTTGATCACAATATATCACTCAATTATATGGACATAAAAAATCCATTATAAATACCATTTTCAGTACCAAAATACATAAAATAGTATATGATATTTACTTCATTTTAAAAACATCACGTCTTGTTGAGGAAGCCAAAGACCAAATAATACTCGCAGCAGTGGAAAAGGTCGTTGTCACCGCGTACGTTAAAAGAAACATTCATTTTTGTCGTTTAGTAAAATGATTCATAGAAAAAGATTTCTTTTTTATAAAAGTAAAATTCAAAGGGGTTTATACAGCGTATAAAATATAGTTGTGTATAAAACGAAATATGACTCAATGAAAGGAGATTGAGACGAAGTCCCTTACCTCGGGTCCGACGTGACTCGATCGTTCTTTAACATCCTGAACCATAAACTTGAGTTAATTTCTATTTTATTAAGAACGTTTTTCAAGTTCATTATTCCTTTTATATCACTTATTGCCATGTTATAAACATTATGTAACCATTTATGTTAATAATGTTTGTTTTGCCGATATTTGGTTCTTAAGTCGAAAGTGAACTTCTTACAATTACATGTTGTTCGTGTGGTCAAAGGTTCTTTATATCCAGAATAACATTCCTGATTTGGATATCATATATATCATATATATCCAGCATATACATGTATTTATAATATCACATAATCATTTAGAGGTAAGAAATGAAATGCACCATTCATGGAGACGGTAAGCCGTACATACGCATGAACACTACTTTCACTTCTTTGTCATATTAATGGAAATAAAACTAAATGAGAGGTATGTATATTTTAATTCCAGAATTATATTCATCATTTAGACGTATCATTCATCATATATAATAACTTTAAATCCATCCTTTACACGTCCCACATATGTCATTAATGAATCTCATCACTTTGAGGGGGCAGTAGTCCGCACTTCCTTAAATGAAGATATCGCGTTTACCCATAATGGAAACCATAAAGGTATTCCAAAAATGAAAAATAAAGAAGCTTAAGGAAAACATAATCATATTATATATCATATATAAATATAGTGTCATCTTAATGGCCACCTTTGAAGGTGTTAAAATAATGTTGAACAATCATCGTTTCGGGAGGCTGAAATTCGCCATCCACGAAAACAGTGTGTTCTTTAACCATTCGATGTAGGTGTGTGTAAGTTTAGATCGAATCATTCTTATAACAACATCCTAGTATATTTATGATACTGTATTTGTTACAAAAGAACTAAATAAAAAGAGTTTAGGAGGTTGGAAAAGCAAAATAAAACAAAAGGACTCAAGTGAAGACATTACCTTAAAATCGGGTAACTCCCTTTGGTTTGAGATCAAAGGCTTCCTTGGGAAGACTTCTGCTGAAAGTGAGGCTTCAAGGAGTAAGAGAGGGAAGTGGAGAGACAAAATGGGCAGGTGTTGGCCGAGCCAAAGGCTTTGGGTGTGTGGGTAAGGAGGTATAGGTGGGGGCCTTTTATAAGAGGAGAGGAGGGGCACTCTTGGAAAGTAAGAAAATGTTACATTATTTTAGAATGAGTTTCGGATTTTAATGGTCCCACTTTGATTTTTTTTAGAGGATAAGGTGATAAGGGTTCGAAATCCACCGATACAATAGGTTTTGGACATTTTAGGTCATATATTTTACATTATCATTCAATTTTATTTAAATCCTTTATTAATGAGGTAATCGCTGCATCATCATGATGTCATAAATAATTTATTTATTTAATGTCTAAAAATTATAAAAAAAATACCATGATGTAGGAAATCATTTTAGATTTCTAATGAATATTTATAGTAAAAAATATGACTTGTATAACCCCATGTAAAAATTGTTTTATTAAAACATTTCATGTTTGTGTCATTTTTACATTAACATTAAATGAAAAGTTATTTATGTCATTTCCCAACCAACGTGGCTCCATGGGGTCCCCAAGTTGACTCATGGATTTTCTTGGTCGGCCATGACACATCCAATGAGGGTAGGACATGTGTCAAGCTCGTATCATATTATTAAAACATTATTTTTACCTTAAACTACAGTAATTAGCTCTAATCGTGATTAAAAACTTAATAAGTTACTATTCACCAAAAAAATTATTTTAATCCCATTGAACCACATTTTACTTCTTAATGAAAACCATGTATGTCGGATTTTTTAAATTCAAAACACAGAAGTGGTAAAATTTCATTTAAATGAAAAATCAGTTTTTATAAGTACCACTTAGTGGTTTCACTATTTATCAAAAATTGATGTTTTTCAGAAAAATACCAAAAATTCACCATAAGCTAAATTTGATATTACGAATTCAAAAATGAAGTCTATTTTACAAAATTCAAAACATATATGTCACATTAATTAATTTAATAATTAATTCCCGCTGTCATGACAAATAGCGTGTTTTTGTGGAACAATAAGTATCAAAAGATTGACACTAGTTTAAGTCTGATTTCAAAGTGAAAGTAATTCCAACGACCACTATTGGATTAAATGGTAAAAATATATTCTAATTGAACATAAAACCCAATTCAAAAGATTATCTAATCATCTTAATAAATTATATTAAAAAGAGGTTTTGAATTAAAATACAACATTTTACACTATTCATTAAAAAAATGAACATTATCGGAAAAATACCAAAAATTTACACAAAGCAAATTTTGATGTCCCGATTATAAAAAAGAGTTATATTTGGTCCAATATAATGTATAAGAGTGATCAAAACTATATTTAATGATAGTTCTCCATCAAAAGGTGATAAGTAAACCTTTAGTGAAAATTAGGGTATAAATGCCTAAAATTGAATTCTTTCCATATTTTAATCCTTTATCTTTTATTGGAAAAATGTGAAAACATTTAAAAAACATATATAATCATATTTTAGTTATTTATATCCATTCCCGCCAATATAATGGCTACATGTTAACAACCATTTAAAATAATATTATTATATTACTAGTGTGCAACGTAAGTTTTCAAAGAAACTCATCGTTGCGTATCGAGTACGTAATCGAACATAGAAACCCCTTTAAAGTAAAATTAATATTTAATTCGTAAATATTAATAAATATGAAAACTCTTTATTCTTCATTTACCTGGGATGTTACATCCTTCCCCCATTTTTTGGGAATTGCGTCCTCGCAATTTTATTCACTTATCAAAATAAGTGGGGGTATTTATCCCTCATAGCATTTTCAGATTCCCACATTGCCTCTTCAACCATATAGTTTTTCCACAAAACCTTTACATGGTGGATTACCTTATTTCACAACACTTGCTCTCTTCTGTCAAGAATCTGGACTGGTTGTTCTTTATAAGAGAGATTCTCTTCCAACTGAACTACCTTTGGGCTCAAAACATGAGATGAATCTGGCATATACTTCCTCAACATCGAAACATGAAAAAAATTGTGTACCTGAGATAAACTCAGAGGTAATGCCACTCTGTATGAAACTGATCCAACCCTCTCCAGAATTTCATATGGTCCAATGAACCTTGGACTTTGCTTTCTTTTCTTACCAAATCGCATCACACTTTTCCATGGAGAAACCTTGATAAAAACATGATCACCTTCCTCGAAATATAGATCCTTCCTCCGGTTGTCCACATAATTCTTTTGCCTGCTCTGAGCTGTTCTCATGTGTTTCTGAATCAACTTAACCTTTTTTGCCATCTATTCTACCAATTCTAGTCCCATCAGCTTCCTTTCACCCACTTCATCCCAAAATGCTGGAGTTCGACACTGCTTTCCATATAATGCCTCAAATGGTGCCATCTGTATACTGGAATGAAAACTGCTATTATATGAAAACGCAACCAAAGAAAGATGTTGGTCCCAACTTCCCTGATAATCCATCGACCAAGATCGTAGCATATCCTCCAAGGTCTGAATTGTTCGTTCTGACTACCCATCTGATTGCGGATGAAAAGTAGTACTAAAATTTAATTCAGTACCCAACGCCTTCTGAAGGCCTTTCCAAAAGTTAGAAGTAAACCTAGGATCACGGTCAGATACAATGGAGAGAGGAAATTCATGTAGCCTGACTATCTCCTTAAGATACAAATGGGAAAGTTGATATAGGGAAAAATTATCTCATATAGGAAGGAAATGAGCATATTTAGTCAAGTGATCAACAATAACCCAGAATGCATTATTACCTCGAGATGTATTCGGTAATCCCACAACAAAGTCCATGGATATATTCTCCCATTTCTACTCTGGAACTGGTAGAGGCTGAAGCATACCTTTCAGTAACTACCGCTCTGCTTTAACCTGCTGACAAGTCAAACAATTCACAGTAAAATCAGCAATATCTCTTTTCATTCCATCCCACCAGTAATACTCCCGTAGATCTCTATACATCTTAGTACTGCCAGGATGAACTAAAAACGGAGAACTATGAGCTTCACATAACAACTATCTCTTCAACTGTGAATCACAAGGCACACAAAATCTCTTCCCAAATCTCAAAAAACAATCACTATCTATGTTGAATTCATGCAACTTACCTTTCTGAACCAGCTCTACCTTTTTCTGCAACTCACTGTCTTGCTTTTGTGCTTGCTTGATTCTGTCTGATAGAGATGATCTCACTGATACCTGAAACAAAACAGAAGGACATCCTGCACCAAAAACTTCTATGCCAAAGTTCATCAAATCAAAAACCAAAGGATCTCGTTCCAAACGTTGCACAGTTAATGAAGAATTACTTTTTCGACTCAAAGCATCAGCCAATTTATTTGCTTTTCCTGGATGGTAGTGAACTGTACAATCATAATCCTTGATTAATTCCAGCCATATCCTCTGTCTCATGTTCAATTATTTCTGATTTAATATATACTTTAAACTTCTATGATCAGTATATATTTTCCCACTTTACTCCATACAAATGATGCCTCCAAAATTTTAAAGCAAAAACAATAGCAGCTAATTCCAAATCATGTGTAGGGTAATTTACCTCATGAGTTTTCAACTGAAGTGAAGCATAAGAAATTACCTGATCATTCTGCATAAGGACACAACCATGTCCCTTCAATGAAGCATCACTGTATATAACAAACTCAGCATTCTTGGAAGGAAGTGCCAAAACTGGAGCATTTACCAATCTTCTTTTCAACTCCTGAAAACAATCATCACATTATTTTGTCCAGATAAACTTAACACCCTTCCGAGTTAGCTTAGTCATTGGACTAGATAACCGTGAAAAATTTTCAACAAACCTTCTGTAGTAACCTGCCAAACCAAGAAAACTACGGATCTCGGTTACATTTGTGGGTCTTGGCCATTCTTCAACAACTTTTGTTTTGGCAGGATCAACAGTTATGCCATCTTTTAAAACAATTTGACCCAGGAAAGAAATTTTTTGTAACCAAAACTCACACTTGCTGAATTTTCCATATAGTTTCTTTTCTTTTAAGGTTTTCAAGATAACCCTTAAATGACTTTCATGCTCCTCTTTACATTTAGAAAACACCAAAATATCATCGATGAAAAAAACCACAAACTTATCCAAGAACTCATGGAAAATTCTATTCATAAGGTCTATGAATACAGCAGGTGCATTGGTTAACCAAAAAGGCATAACTACAAATTCATAATGGCCATATCTAGTACGAAACGCAGTCTTCGGAACGTCTGCTTCTTTTACTTTCAACTGATGGTACCCCGACCTCAAGTCAATCTTCGAAAAATACTGAGCTCCCTGGAGCTGATCAAACAAATCATTGATATGAGGAAAATGATACTTGTCTTAATAGTAATATTATTCAAGGCTCTATAATCAATGCAATGTCTCATTGATCCATCGTTCTTTTTAACAAACAAGACAGGAGCACCCCATGGTGATGTGCTAGGTCGAATGAATCCTTTATCTAATAACTCCTATAATTGTTTCTTTAACTCTAAATGTTCAACTTGAGCCATTCAATAAGGGGGTTTTGAAATTGGCTTAGAATCGGGAACGAAGTCAACAGTAAATTCAACTTCCCGATCATGAATAATACCAGGAAACTCATCAAAAAACATCAAGATACTCATTTACCACTGGCACATCATTAATCTGAACAGTTCCTTTATTTTCAACAATATGTGCAAGGTAACATTCATTTCCATCTTTTACTAGTTTCTCAACTTCCTGATATGTTATCAAAATCAAGGGTTCATTCTTGTCCACAAACTGAAAATCCTTCTGAAAATAAACCATTTTAGCTCTGCAATCAATCTTAGCATGATAAACAGAAAGCCAATCCATGCCCAAAATAACATCAAACTCTACTAGAGGCAAAACAATAAGGTTTGCGGGTAGATTCTTTCCACACACAAGGATATGGAGGTTCTTATAATTCCTTTTTGTCTCAACGTTCCCTCCGGGTGTTTTTACTATAATTTCAGGGTTCATATCTTGAGATGGAATTTCCAATTAACTAGAAAACTTCTCAGAAATGAAAGAGTGTGTAGACCCTGAATCAAACAACAGATTGGCATAATCTGAACAAACAAATAGTGTACCTGATACCACTTCATTCGATGGACCAACATCTGCTGAAGTTGTTGCAAAGGATTTCACCACCCCTTTCTGCTTGTAGTCTGGCTGCTTTCCCCCAGTTGAGTTCTTCGTTGGACACTCATTTGCATAATGACCCATTTCATTACACTTAAAACATCTTACCATTGTCTTTTCATTGCCTGCTTGATCATCTTCCTTACAGTTATGAGAAATATGACCAGACTTACCACACCAAAAGCACTTACCATACTTGGATAAACATTCTCCAGGATGAATTTTACCACACTTCTCATAGGATGGATATTTGGTTTTCTTACCTCCTTTCTTCTTTGATGAATTCTTCCCCTTTTCTTGCCAACTGGACCTCTTATTCTGTTGTTTGTCATAAAACACTTGATCATCAGCAAACTCCATTTCCACCTTCTCCGCACATCGAACAAGTTTTTCATAACTTTTGAAATCACGAGAAGATAAAGCCCTTCGATACTTTGGCTTTAACCCTGAGTAAAAACGGTTTATTTTACTATCAAGATCTCATATGAATTTTGGAGCATACCTCTCCAATAGAGTGAACTTTGCTTCATAAGCAGCCACTGAATCATCCTCCTACCTCAATTATAGGGACTGTTTTTCCATCCTAAGGCGAACCACCTTAGGAAAATATTTCTCAAGAAACATACCTTTGAATTCATCCTAGTGAAGATCCTCAATTTCATCACTATCCCTGATATTTTTCACCATCGACCACCACTGATCAGCTTCACCTTCAAAATGGTAAACAACAAGACTAACCTTTTGATGTTCTAAACACCCCATGACATCAAAAATCTTCTCCAGTGCTTTAATCCACCCTTCAGCTTGCATGGGGTCAGATGATCCTCTGAATGATGGGGGATGTTGCCTCATGAAATGTTCCACCACTGACATGTTCCTCTGTGGTTGATCTGGCTGATCTCGTGCATTGATACCACCACCATTTATAGCCTGAGTCAACTGTGCCATCACTGCAAGAAACTGTTCAGTTCCGATTCCAAAAATCTCAGGTTCCTGATTTGGAATGTTGTCTTCCTCCTGATGTCGTCCCAACATAGCTTCTTTGTATCCTCTGTGGAAAACCATTCTGAACACAGAAGTATCTTAGGCGAAGCAACATGGTAATCTTTAAATTCTATATCATTTCATTCATACAATAAATTAACTTATAATTTAACAATTTTCTAACTCCTAAAGTTGTCTAAACTGACCTTTGATAACAACTATAAGTTCCCAACCATAAACCTTACTTAATATTGAATTAAATGAATAATTCACATTGAGGATCTTTTCAGGTTTATAGTTTTAGAGAATTAGGACATAACTATTACATCTCAAAAGATTACAAAGTAGACACTTCTACTATGTTTCCATAAAATAAAAAAAACTCTTAAAAATAGAGATGTCTAGTTTCATGTTTTATATAGCATGACTTTCCCTTGATCCCATCCTTGACCCTATTCCACATTAAGTCTTGTGAAAAACATTTCAAAAAAAACTTGGGTTGAGCATAAAAAGCTCAGTAAGGGATACACAAAGAATGAAAACTGTTAGTTTTTCAAACATCACGTAAACCATGTATACTTTATCAAAGTAATACCTTCACCTTCATGAAGTAGTAAAAACTCTTCACTGAATAATATATCATTACTTACCCTTTTTTAACCAAAGGATTACCATAAAACCCATATAAAGAACACATAACATATAAAGGTAACTTGGGACATAAACATACTTAAGTGGAATAACCATACGGTCGACTTCCACACATATCACATAATGGAACAGCAATACGGCAAAATTCCATACATACTTAATGGAATAGCCATACGGCCGACTTCCATACCCAATTCATTGGAGGTTATAACGTAACCACCCGTCCTGGTATTCACGACACCACCCATAAAATGGTTTATCACGTAACCACCCGTCAAATTTCCAAGTACAATTATAAAATCATAAGACATAAAACAAACATAATGGAAAGAAAACATTTCCACAATTTGATCACAATATATCACTAAAATTTATTTACATAACAAATCCATTATAAAAACCATTTTCAGTACCAAAATACATAAATTATTATATGGTATTTATTTCATTTTAAAAACATCACAACTTATTGAGGAAGCCAAAGACCAAATAATACTCGCGGTGGCGGAAAAGGTCATTGTCACCGCGTACGTTAAAAGAAACATTCATTTTTTCGTCTAGTAAAATGCTTTATAGAAAAAGATTACTTTTGTATAAAAGTAAATGTCAAAGGGGTTTATAGACCGTATAAAAGATAGTTGTGTATAAAACTAAATATTCCTCAATGAAAGGAAATTGAGATGAAGTCCTTTACCTTGGGTCCGACTTGACTCTATCGTTCTTTAACGTCCTGAAAAATAAATTTGAGTTATTTTCTATTTTCATAATAACATTTTTCAAGTTCATTATTCCTTTTATATCACTTATTTCCATGTTATAATCATTATGTAACCATTTAAGTTAATAATGTTTGTTTTGTCGATATTTGGATCTTAAGTCGAAAGTGGACTTCTTACAATTACATGTTGTTCATGTGGTCAAAGGTTCTTTATATCCAGAATGGCATTCCTGATTTGGATATCATATATATCATATATATCCAGCATACACATGTATTTGTAATATTACATAATCATTTAGAGGTAAGAAATGAAATGCACCGTTCATGGAGACGGTAAGCCGTACGTACGCATGAATGCTACTTTCATTTCTTTGTCATATTAATGGAATTAAAACTAAATGAAAGTTATGTATATTTTAATTCCAGAATTATATTCATCATTTAGACGTATCATTCATCATATATGATAACTTTAAATCCATCCTTTACACGTCCCACATATGGCATTAACGAATCACATCACTTTGAGTGGGTGGTAGTTTGCACTTCCTTAAATGAAGATATCGCGTTTACCCATAATGGAAACAATAAAGGTATGCCCAAAATGAAAAATAAAGAATCATAAGGAAAACATAAACATATTATATATCATATATAAATATAGTGTCATCTGAATGGCCATCTTTTAAGGTGTTAAAATAATGTTGAACAATCATCGTTTCGGTAGGCCGAAATTCTCCATCCACGGAAATAGTATGTTCTTTAACCATTAGATGTAGGTGTGTGTAAGTGTAGATAGAATAATTCTTATAAAAACATCCTAGTATATTTATGATACTGGATTTGTTACAAAATAGATGAATAAAAAGAGTTTAGGGGGTTCGAGAAGAAAAATAAAACCAAAGGACTCAAGTGAAGACATTACCTTAAAATCAGGTAACTCTCTTTTCTTTGAGCTCAAAGGCTTCCTTGGGAAGAATTCTTCCCAAATTGAGGCTTCAAGGAGTAGTAGAGGGAAGTGGAGAGACAAAATGGGCAGTGTTTGGCGGAGCCAAAGTCTTTGGGAGTGTGGGTAAGGAGGTAGAGGTGGGGGCCTTTTATAAGAGGAGAGGAGGGGCACTCTTGGAAAGTAAGAAAATGTTAGTTTAATTTAGAATGAGTTTTGGATTTTAATGGTCCTACTTTGATGTGTTTCTAGGATAAGGTGATAAGGGTTCTAAATACACCCATACAATAGGTTTTGTACATGTGTAGGTCATAGATTTTACATTATCATTCCATTTTATTTAAACCTTTTATTAATGAGGTAATCGCCGCATCATCATGATGTAATAAATAATTAAATTTATTTAATGTATAAAAATTATAAAAAAAATATCATGATGTAGGAAATATTTTTAGATTTTTAATTAATTTTTATAGTCAAAAATATGACTTTTATAACCCCATGTAAATTTTTTTTTAGTAAAACATGTCATGTTTGTGTCATTTTTACTTTAACATTAAATAAAAAGTTATTTATGTCATTTCCCAACCAAGGTGGCTCCATGGGGTCCCCAAGTTGACTCATGGATTTTCTTGGTCGGACATGACACATCCAATGAGGGTAGGACATGTGTCAAGCTCATCTCATATTATTAAAACATTATTTTTACCTTAAACTACACTAATTACCTCTAATCGCGATTGAAAACTTAATAAGTTACTATTCACCAAAAAATTATTTTAATCCCATTGAACCACATTTTACTTCTTAATGAAAACCATGTATGTTGGATTTTATAAATTCAAAACACATAATTGGTAAAATTTCATTTAAACGAAAAATCAGTTTTTATAAGTACCACTTAGTGGTTTCACTATTTATCAAAAATTGAAGTTTTTCATAAAAATACCAAAAATTCACCCTAAGCTATATTTGATATTATGAATTCAAAAACGAAGTCTATTTTACAAAATTCAAAACATATAAGTCACATTAATTAATTTAATAAATAATTCCTGCTGTCATGACAAATAGCGTGTTTTTATGAAACAATAAGTATCAAAAGATTGACACTAGTTTAAGTCCGATTTCAAAGTGAAATTAATTCCAACGACCACTATTGGATTAAATGGTAAAAATATATTCTAATTGCACTTAAAACACAATTCAAAAGATTATCTAATCATCTTAATAAATTATATTAAAAAGAGGTTTTGAATTAAAATACAGCATTTTACACTATTCATTAAAAAAATGAACATTATCGGAAAAATACCAAAAATTTACACAAAGTAAATTTTGATGTCCCGATTATAAAAAAGAGTTATATTTGGTCCAATATAATGTATAAGAGTGATCAAAACTATATTTAATGACAGTTCACCATCAAAAGGTGATAAGTGAACCTTTAGTGAAAATTAGGGTATAAATGCCTAAAATTTAATTCTTTCCGTATTTTAAGCCTTTATCATTTATTGGGTAAATGTAAAAACATTTAAAAAACATATATAATCATATTTTAGTTATTTCTATCCATTCCCTCCAATACAACGGCTACATGTTAACAACCATTTAAAATAATATTATTATATTACTAGTGTGCAACGTAAGTTTTCAAAGAAACTCATCGTTGCGTATCGAGTACGCAATCGAACATAGAAACCCCTTTAAAGTAAAATTAATATTTAATTCGTAAATATTAATAAATATGAAAATTATTTATTCTTCATTTACCTGTGATGTTACAAAAAGAGCATATATTTTCCTCCTGGTCGAACTTACAAATGAGGAGCTCAATTTTCCATTTTATAGGAAAATGGGAAGGTGGTTTTGAGAACATAGATTCATTTAACCCATTAGTCACATGGGTTTCGACCTTTAGATAGACTTATCATGCTTTGGGGAAAATAAAAAAGTTGTATCCCCACCTCATTGGTGTCTCTATTGAATTTTTGGCACAATATAGACAAATATAGCCGGAGATATGGACAGATCACATCACACCACTTTTGACTTCGTGCAGATTTGGTGTGATAGAAATATTTGGTCGTTTGGGCCACCATATTGAAGAATTAGTATTGGGTTCCTTCAGATGAAATGTATCCAAATGAATTTTTTACTAGGACACAAAAGTTCAGCCCATTTGGATGCACGGTTCAAGAGTAGTGTGTGTATGAGTCCACTAGTGTGCATGGATCTTGCGCAGTTTGGCCCATTTTTCTTGGAAATCATCATGGGTCCTCCAAATCACCTCCTCCTACAATGGAATAATAAAAACAATAAACATTTGCCTTTTTAAAAGTAAAAAAAATGATTCAAACATGGAATTAAATTATTTATTATTTTTATAATTTTTAATATAAAACAAGTTTAGCACAGTGGTGTAAGGGTGAAAATGAAACGGTGAATCACGGTGCGATCATACATATAGAAACCATGCTAGCCCAGATGTATTTTTGAAGGTGAACATAAAACATCCTTGTACATAATTATTCATATATTATATATCAATATATTAATGTGTTAGGTCGATAAAACTCATAGTGCACTCATCAAGAGACATATCACTTTGTTACAGCTCGAGAAAATCCATAGTTCACATAGAGCATAATTACGAAGGGTAATTTTCATCATGGATTAAACAGTGGAAGTTAATCCATGAGAGAATTTTCTCAAAATGGGTCTGTCAGATCGAACTCCACCAATTTCCTACAACTCCATGAAGAATTGTTTACACAGCTGAAACCATCTGAGTAGTTGGGGACTGAACAATCTTGAATACTCAGACCACTACGTCAAGCCAATCACCCGCTGACTGAGGTTTTGAATCACTATGAAATATCATTGATATAAATCACTATAAATCTTGTAAAATTATACGGTTATTAAAACCATCATACTGAACTATAGGAACATTTGGCCACATGATAGGAGGTGGAACGTTTTTATGTACACCTAGATGAAACATTGTATGAGTGGGTCCCTCAAATGTGGCCTTTTTACTCAACTGGTCATCAATATGATCTTTTATAAATATCTTAGTTGTATTTAATTAAAGAGTAATCATAAAATTCAACAATACATACTATATATATAAGAGTATATAAAATTTGACTAAATAATTATATGAAAGTTAATATATTCAATTATATATGATACACATACCATTGGTTCCCTGTAATTGATGCCTCGGTATACATAATTGACAAGTATTTAGAGTCTAGGTGTATAGATACATTGACCATCACACCAATACTAAGTTACGTGGAATGAGACCCGAACTTGAGACTCTAATATAATTACCCTAAATTCCAAAAACCAAGCCTCACACCCTACTCTAATACCACTCTGTCCTAACCCGGCACACCCAGACCTCTCTTATTCCAAAAGTAAACTGATTGTGACACCCCAAGCCCAGCTCTATTAGTCTAGGGGATCGAGACAAGAACCTAGTATTCATATAACATAAATGGGATTCCTTATACTAATGTACTTACACACACAAAAATAACATGATCATTGAAATAGTGAACAAAAACAATGAAAGGGAGAATGATATAGAGTGTAAACAATGCATGAAACAACCTCTAGGAAAATATAAATGTACTATAGTATATAGTAAAATATATAAATGGGTAAAATATAAACCCAACCAAAAATGAAGTCCAAATGAAAAAAAAACTAGAAAAATATATTATTGAAGAGACCATATCTCAAAATTTCACATGTAAACCACTGAACACATTCATCACCTCTAATTAAAATTTTTATCCTCTGAAATCATTTCATGTCTATCTATAGTCTTCATAAGAAAAAAAATGTGCATGAAAATCACATGTTGGAGTGAGTATATACATACCCAGTAAGGTTATTGAAAAACCAAAAATGGAGAAATATAAATAACAACAGTTAGCTCATCCAATAAGAAAAAGGTTAAGGAAAACACAACATAATATATGATAGAAAGAAAACCAGGACCGATAACAAGATTATCTCCATATCCATAGCCATCAAAGAATGTTGAATCATCTTATAACCCCCAATGTCCCATCATTGATACGAAACCCTACATGAAACCTCCGAGAATCCATAAAGAGGTTCCAAATCTTCACAATTGTGCTCCGCATCTGAGAGATCACTAACTCTCATGGATTACCTTCTCAAAATTGGTTCTCAATGAAAAAGGAGTACCACTCCATTAATTGAGGTTTTGTTAGATCTATTTTGATGGGAGTACTGACGCTACCTATATAATTATTATGGGTGACCCGTGCCCTATTGTCAAAGTGCAGTACAGAACCCAACACATCTTTGATAATAAAACATGATCACTGCAATCAGTAAAGCATAGTTAATGTAAGTTACACACTTTTAACCCCACATGTCATATCTATGATTCCAAAACTAAGTGCAACATCATGTACTAAATGGAACTTTTTTAGGTTAGGATACTCACAGGCTTAATATGATCCTCAATGGAGGATATACATTAGGTGTAAGTCCCTGAAAAAATTACATTGTGTTTAGAGTTTCTAAACAGAATTTCTTAGCTATCCTGAGTATTTATTTTCACCATGGCCCATGATTGTGCAGTATATAATTTTACCATGTGCTCTGCCCAAGATTGTTTACTCTAGTGGCTCCCTGGTGCTCTGGTCGTGTCTGTGCCCATGTACCATAGTCATTCCCATGTATTTGGCTATGTTTTTTCTGGAATACTCTTGTGGTACATGCTAAGCTTCCATCATTGAGTCACGTGGAATTTTTAAAGACCACATGACATGTGATATTCAATTCCACTTGAAGCCCTAGCCACCACTGTAAGGGAAATACATTTTTGGGTCTTATAATGTGTACATGATGTATGTCAAAAATTTATATAAAGAAAATATTATTTCACATACCTTATATGTGTCAATGTATCCTCTGTTTTCATAACAAATCACATTAAAAAAACTATAATATAGGGTTGTCTTCACCTGATCCATCACCAGTTACAAAATTATGGCTACCCAAACCATGTATAAATCCTTAATGTCATTATGTGTCACCACACCCATGGATGAAAAACCATGACCTAACTTCTGATTCACAATTCCAATAACCACATCCCACACCACATCCTCATCACGTCAAAAAACTCTAATATCCATTTTGTTCACGCATCCACCCTGAATCTGTGGATTTGATCATGCTCGAATCTAGCAAAGAAATTTCATATTGCTAACCCTATGGGTTGATGAAATGAAAATAGAATCATAGTGGGTGGAATCCTAATAATGTAGGGAACAATATCATTGGTTGGTGTGATCTCATTCAAAAATTTCAAAACATAGAAACTGTGGAGAAATTAGGGGCACGAAATATAAAATAAATATTTGGGCTCATACGAAGGATAAAAATTTCAAAAAAATACAAATAAAATTAAAATACATTATTTAAAAAATTAGTTGGAAATCCATGACATAATGTTCCATAACTCATAAATAAATAGAAATTAGTGAAAAAAAATTTCTCTATAAAAGAAGATGATAATGATCCAACTATGTTCACTACATGTCTCATGTTTCTCATTGATGGCTCATCATCAAACATTATTCCTGATCTTCCAACACCAATATTCTTATTAATCTCTATAATATCCCAAGGTTATGCTATAAACCCTATGAATTCATCCTAATAATGTATTTATAGAGGAGTTATGGGGTTTAAGTCAATAAATAAATAAATTTATTAAATTAATTAATTCACATAAAAAACCCTCCAATGATTTCCTTCAACCAAACACCCAATGAAAAGCAACATTATTTAACACCTAGGGTAAGCCTCTAGTTCTAGAAAAAATGGTGCTGCTAGATTTTCCACTCAGGGGTCATGATCATTGGAAAAATATTTATTTCAAAACATATGTTGAAGGATGATTTAATATATATATATATATATATATTTATATATTGATTATGGGATCTTGTGACACACAAAAACATCTATAACTCTAAGGAAAAATACAAATATATATATTAAAATATTCAAAGAACCGAAATAAAAAAACAAAATTCATTATAGAAACATTGATTAGGTTGGTTACTAGATAGGTGTTTCTCTAACATTTTGAATGATCAAGCTAGGGGTTATTTTTTAGGATGCCTCATGAGTCCCTAACATAACTTACTTTAAATGATCAAATAGGTTTTCCACTATTAAATGGTCATGTCTTAGTTACCCCTGGAACCTATAGTTATCATCTCCCCAAATATAGATTATATTATTCTTGAGTTGATATATTCATTTTATTCCCACTATATTAATATTTATAATAATTTTTTACAGTTCACTACACTCATTCATTGGAAATTATTTCATTACACACATAACTTATTATGTATTTTTTAATATAAATCAAAACGGTTTTATTTTTTAAAAAATAAAATTTCATTTCAAGGAATTTTTTCCATTCAATATAATTTAACAAAATAACTTCATTATGAAACATGTTATGTAGTTTTCTTATAGAATCCAACTGATATTTTCTGTGTACCCTGAATGTGCCTTTGGGAATATGTATATTTGGTATTATTTGATACTAGTCAGGTTAAAGGAGTTTCATATTATAGTGTATCCTATTGAAATGTTTTCTCCTTCCATGGTATGGTAATAGTGGTGGAAAAGGAAAACCTAGAGGTAGTTGACCAGGATTTTGGGATCCAATTTTTTTTTAAGTTCTTTAATTTTGATTACACATTATCCTAACTATCCTTCGAAATGTTTTTTAGACTCATGATCATATATATTTAGTGATTTTGTATTAATTTTTCTTCATTTATTGAGGATGTTTTTGGATTACAATGCATGTAGTGTTTTACTTTGTTTTGTTTATGTTTGTTATTTATATACATTTATCTTTACTATGGATGTCCAATATCAAGATATATCATAAAATATTCCTGGGTTATACACCATGTTTAATTTATTCATTTTTTAGGGTGAATTCATACCCACATAGTTTTCTTTTTGATATCATAGAGTTTTTTCCAGCCCATGGAAATTAGGAATGTACTTTAGCCCATGTGGAGATATGAATAAGGTAGCATGGTAGGTTGATACGTGGAAGTTCATTACAATATTTAAAATTATGTGTTTAGTGCCAAAAATTTTAAAAATTACTTTTATTTTCATTTTTTATTCTTATTAATATTTTTACAATTATATTTCTATTAACTGATCAATATAATTTATTGTTAATTATTAATTATATTATTATCAAATTAATTAATATATTTTGATTATTCTCTTGTTTGTATAATGGTTATAAAATTATTACAATTGTTAAATTCACAATGGCTAGATTCCAAAGATCATATTCGATGGTCACATTACAACAACCATGTTATCCCTTTCAGATAAACATCATTTCAATATCTAAAATCATCTATATCATTCTATTATTTCTTATACCATGTCTATTAGATTTTTCATTATTTTATTCATAATATCATTATAACTATTATACTTTTCAATTTTTATATTATGTTCTTATTGAGTAAAGGATTATAATGATTCACATTTCAATTAATTGTTTTATGCTATTGGTTTAATTGATAATTGTGAATGTAATTTTTCTAGTATTTCATTATAATAATATATGTTTTCTAATTATGATGAAACAATATAATTTTTAATGTTCAAATATTTTAGTGATAAAATTTTTATTTACTAATGTAGAATATCAGTTATTACATTCTAACCCTCTTCAAAAAATGCCTGCTTGAAATTTGTGGTTTACATTAATATAAGAAAATATGAGGGTAATATTTTCTCATTTATTCTTATGTATATCATGTTTATTTTTCTAACTAATTATTCCTACAAATAGAATTCCCCAGACAAGGTGTCTGATTTGGTAACAGCTCTATTGTGTCAATAATCTTGACGGGATCCCCATTATATGACAATCTAGTTTATAGTTCTATTTCATATATGGTGAGTAAATATGTAGGTTCTGTATTATACTTCCTTATCATAAATTTTTTAATGAATGAATTAAATTAATTGTGGATGGTCGAAAATTCCAATCAATAATCTACAACTCCAATTCTTCTTAATATTTAAAAAGGTTGAATATAACTTGGAGTTAGAATCCCTTTCTTACAAAACATTATAACTCCCTTTCATAGATATGTCTTCTCAAATACATAATCCACCACTTCTAATTCTAAATACGTTTTCTAATTATCATCAATGAATTTATATATAATTTGATATATCTTGAATTAATTTTTTATAGCTTGATATATCACTATTTTATCCTCAATGAGTTCTGCACCAACTTGATTCCTTTCCCCATCTTCATCACATTACTTTTGAGTATGACATAATTTTATAAATAAGGCCTTGTATGGGGAAATTTTTAGGCTATATTGGAACCTATTGTTGTATAAAAATGTACAATAAATATAGGTTTTATTACCATTTTATTTGGAATTCTAGTGTACAGGATCTCACAGTGTCCTCTAATGTTATGATAGTCAATTTATATAGCCTATATTTTTAATATGGTAAAAATATGTAAAGTGTATCTCTATATTCAAATCCTTTTTAAGACTCCTAAAAATTTTGGATGTGAAATGGGGGTCATAATCAGATACAATTGATAATTGTTCACTATAATGTCAAATAGATTCATTGATATATATTCATGCAATATGTTCTTTTGGTAGATACTCCATTATTAACACAAAACGTGTATATATAATAAGGGGAACTAAATTGACGTGAATAGAATTCATCCTCTTAGATATCTTAGGAAACAAAACTGTAATGTTTATTGTGTTTTCACCCACTTCCATATTTGTATAGGAAGAGTTTTCATCACACCCTTTCAGAGTTATATTTAATCCTTTACTTTTTTACATACAAAAAATCTTAACACATAGTCAACAATTTATTATTACATTTTATTCCCCCAAATGTTTTCTTTTAGATCCCTATACATATTTGTACTACCATGGGGTAGAGTTAATTTCAATTTAAGAGCTTTATCTAACAGTTCCCTCTTCATCTTAGTTACTGATGGAACACGTTGTCTCCTTCCAAACAATAACACACCATATTTAGAGACAAATTATACTACTTTCTCCTATTTCATGTATTTAATTCAATTTTGTAACCCCTTATCATATTTTTGATAACCTTTTATCTTATCAACTAAATATAGTTATTCAATTATATAGAAAAGTAATTATTTATCCCTATCCATAATAATTTCTATATCCAATTTTACTAAATCCATGAATATAGAATCCTTTTTACATTCTATTCATGGATAGAACTCCATGGAACTTTTTTATTAATGCACCATCCACCTTCTTTCCCTTCCCTAGGTTGTAGCATATAGTAGTCATAGGCACCGGTAGTTCCTTCCATATGCTATGTAACATATAGATACCTTAAACTCTTATGATCCATATATATTACACATATTTCAAAATGAATATATAACAACTCTATCATCAAGGAAAATATTATCGATACCATTTCAAGATCATGAGTTGGATATTTGTTTCTCATGTTCCAATAGTTTACTCAATACGTAAGAAACTACTCTATCATTATACATAGAGAAATACCCTAGTTCATTCATTTATTCACCACTATATAAAAAAAATTCATTTCTAGATTGTAAAGTCTATATTTGTGCATCGATAAAGTATTTAATTATTTCATAAAATCATTAATAAAATTCCTTAAACTATATGAATTTTACCTCATTAAGTTTCAACATGGTTAATGAATTATCTAATTGTGAAAAATTAATAAATCACTGATATCAACCATCTATTCCAAGGAAACTACATATCTCATTAATATTTTTTAGTGTTGGATATTCATTAATATCCTTGGTCTTTATTGGTTCCATAGATATTTCAACATTGGAGAGAATGTGACCAATAAAAGAAACTTTTTGAATCCAAAATTCATACTTACTGAATTTCTCATATAGCTTTTTATCATTAAAAGTCTTGATTAAAATAGTTAAATTGTATTCATTATCTTCATAAAACACACACTATATCAAGATAGCAATAATTAAAACCCAAAAATGTATCCATGTAATTTGAAGTATTTATTCATTGTATCTATAAAAATACATTTTTTCTTTTTTTATCCCAAAGAGAGTTACTATGAAATCATGATTCTCTTAACATGTATGAAATTTCATATTTATCATATAATCCATCATAAATTTTAATGAATGTTTATAAGAATAAATATCTTTTAGAATTATTCATCATTTTAAAGATGATAAAATATATCATTGATGTTAGGTAAATGATATTACTTCTTAATTATAATAGAATCGGTATTTATATGAAAAATTCACAACCTCATGGACCCATTATACATTTTTAAAAGAAATAAAGGTTTTGTATAATATGAAACACTAGGGTGTATGAATATTTTATCACACAAATACTATTGTTGATTAATTACTCTCATAATTCTCAATAGATCAATTCTATATTGAGGCTTGGAAATGTGGTTTTCAATAGGGATAAGGTGGATAGTGAACATGAATTCATGGTAAGGTGTATATCTAGGTATTTACTCATAAAATTGATAAATATAAAACCTCATTGTTGATATAACATCTGTTTTAAGGATATCATAATCATTCATTGATTCATTCTCTATATGAGTTTATGTAAGATTAACCTCTAGGGTTGGTTCTGAATAGGACTTTGATAATTAAGTTTTTCATCTAAAAATTAGGGATTCTATTCTAGCTGTAGAGACTATAATATCCTTAAATAAATAATACATTCTTGAATTATAATTTTAGAGAAAATTCATCCCATGTATTATATCAAAGTCAACCAATGGTATTTTCACCATGATTGAAACTAAAGAACCACAATAAATTCCAATAGAGATATACCAATATACTTTCATTTTTATAATACTTTCGCAAGGAGTTTTCAATTAAAACCACATCCTTAGATCATAAGGTGTTCGTTAAATTTTATTAACTAACATTGATTATATAAATGAATTCAATGATCCATAATCAAATAATTAATTAGCTAACTTTGAGTTGATGATCAAAATATAAGCTATAAAATAATTTGGGATAATAACTTTTATTATTGTGATTTCATAATCCTAACCCCAATCCCCTAGCCTCCTCTTGGGTATATTCCATTGACACAAATTGGATTTATTTATATAGTATTGAATTTAATTATAATTGAACCATTGGACATTTCCAACTTCTCTCTTTCCCTTTAACTTCTGTTATAAATACTCTTTGTCTCTATATTGGAAGAAAAATATCAATACATTAAATATTTACCCTATTTATTAATTTTCACAATTATTACATCTTGAAAATTCTAACCTTAATTTATTATCATTTTACCAATTTATTTCAAAATTGTTCTAAATTTTATTCTTCAATAATTTCTTTATATTGAATTTATAAGTTTTGGAAAACTATTTCTCAATATTTATCATGATTTAAATAATCTCCACATAAGATGAAAATGTTTGAGAGGATAATTAAATTATAATACATGGATTAAATACACCAAATAAATAGTAAATCAGTCATTTAGTATTATGTATATAATCTACATTACGTTTCTCTAACCTTAAAAATTAATCTTCATACACAGTTACTATATCCTCTTATTTTTATTATAGATTATGGAATTTAATTTCAATTTTAGATTAATTTGCATGAAGAAATTATTTATCAAATAATATCACCTATAAATAATTTCATTATTTATTATATTTTTCCTCTATAATCACTATGTTTTGAATCAAAGTCCATCGTAGATCAACATATCCTTTCATATGATATATATACATGATAAACTTTTACATTTAAATACATCCCAATTAGAGGAATATATTCTCTAAAGATGTGATCCATTCCTCTTCATTAAATAGATTTTTGATTCAATTAAAATCTTGAGTTTTTAACCCATAAATAGATCCAAAACTTTTCACACAATGGGTCAACCACATAGGATGAAAATGAATAAAATATAGTAATATTTATCATACATATGAATGAAATAAATAATATTAAATGAATGAATACATTACATTAAAAATAGAACTATAAGTATAATATATCCATAAATTACATGAATATAAATAAAAAAAGTTATAAGAATAACTAATTTTATGAGGATGGAATTCATAATTTGAAACATCATAAACATATTTTTAAGGAATCATACCAATGTATCATAAATAAATAGGTATGGATTACAAAAATTCCTAAGATATATTTTATTATGAATCCTACCAATTCATCAAGGGGCCATATAAATCTAGGATCCACAAATAAAAAAATATCTCTATTGAATCCATAATATGTGGAGAATGGATAAAAAATACATATAATTATATTCTATATGTAACCTAATACATAATAATGATTATGTAATAATTAGTTTTCCATATGGGAATATTGATATAAAAAATGCATATTTCTCAAATCGATGGAATAATATGGATATCTAGGAGAATTTATCTAAAATAAATTAAAAATAATATGATATTCACACTATAATGGATGTTAACCTTATCAAATGAATGATAAAAAATTATTCTTGAATAGTATATTCATGTTGTTGGATATCAATAAGAAATAATAATTTATTACGGTTTTTATAGAGCCTATAAATTATCCAAATCATATACCCTAATAGTGTAAAACTTGTTGGGTAGTTGGGCCCATTATTTGTACAATTATTGGAGATCATGTTAATACTAAACCTACAATTTTATTGGTTACTATCCCTAAGTGAATCTATAAAATAACCTACACTTAATTTTTTATATCAATGAATGGATGTAATGGCTATGAAATCATACACTCATTAATTTTACAAAATTCATGGATGATTTATATCTATAGGAATATTTTTTCATTATAAATTATTGAGAACGTAGTATAATAATATTTAATGGTGATCAATAATTTATAATATAATAAGAAATTTATAACAATGAATCATAATAACATTTCTATTAGGATATAAAATGAAATGAAAGGATTGTAAAAATAAAGGTAGTAAAGTTATTAGGAATTCATAATTTGAAAAGTACCTTCTTAAAACATGATAGGAACAACATATAATCATATAAAATCTTTCAAGGAGTATTGGTAGAGAAAATGAGAGGTAATGGTGATCATTCATTGATTATATATTATGTAATTTATAAAAATGGATCATAATAACATTTCTATTTGAAAATAAAAGGAAATGGAAGGATTTATAAAAACCAAGGTAGGGAAGT
Organism: Viscum album; assembly: GCA_963277665.1. Taxonomy (NCBI): domain Eukaryota; kingdom Viridiplantae; phylum Streptophyta; class Magnoliopsida; order Santalales; family Viscaceae; genus Viscum; species Viscum album. Next base: position 1,917,934,070 of record OY728163.1, read on the forward strand.
GGATTGGAACATGTAACTTCTTGATTAGATCCATAATGTTTCATAGGAACACATTATAACATTATAATCTCTTTATATGAACTATTATGAGAGAAAGAGAGAGGCAATACATGCTTAATGGATTTGGAGTGTCGAGGAATGGAAGAATGGGTGATTGAATTTCTAATCATATTCCTTCGAATTATTGGTGTGGAAAATGAAAAATTATTGGTTTTTATATGGTTTTAGTTCATGGTATTATAAATTTTGGACATGTTTATTGATATTTTAATTTTTTATAACCAAAATAAATTATTTTATATTACCTTTTCCCCATAAATATAATTGTTCTATAAATTATGATTTTTAAATTCTTAATTACCATGTTAGACATTTGAAAGTTATTTGTAGGTTCAAGAATTCATTTTATATCATTATAAAAATATATTTTTTCACAGATTCACTTAAATTAATTACTAAATATTCATTATATCATTATTATAACCTAATAATGATTTTTTATGCTTACTATATTTTACTATTTACCATAAAATTTAATAGACTCATAAAATTATGTTAAATTCACCAATGAATAATTTGGATGTACTTATTTCAATTATATATAGTATTTATGATAATAATTTTTTATATGTATATATATATATATATTAAAATAATAATTATTAATTAAAATTCTGTGGATTTAAAATATGTACATCTTGTAGAAAAAATTAAAATCATTTTCATTTTTTATTAGTTTTAATATATGACATATGAGTAAAATTATATTTTTATTCATTAATCAATATACATTATGTTCAATTTTTTAATTAAATTATTGTTGAATGGATTTATAAATATTTATTTCACATATTTTTGAATAATTATTTCATTGAAATTTAAATAGAAAGATTCCCAATGGTCATATTCCAACATTCAGATTCGAATTGTCATGCTACCCCTTATAAATACACATCATTATATTACCTAATATAATTCAAATCATTATCTTATTTGCTATAAAATTTATATGATATTTCTTTTTTTCCCCCATAATATATATTTAAATGGTATAACGTTCATTATTTTTAGAGTATGATACATTGGAGTACAAGACTATGGTGTTGCCCCATATTTTTAATTATTCAGTGTTACTAGTTTTACCAATAAATCATCTCACTCAATGTCTACATGATCCTTGACATGTTTAGAAAATAATATGCTTTTACGTAGATATAAATGATGCCCATAATTCCATGAATATGATACATAATCATAAAAACTACAATAAAACATTAATATTTTATTCATATGTGATCAAGATAAAACCATGTGACAAAAACTGATAACTTTATTTTTATTTAGAGTAATGTTATAAGAACTTATTCTAATCTCAACACATGGATTAAAAACAATAAATCAAATGTATAAATTTTAATAATCAACCATAAGATCTCCTTAGGATTCATCATCTTATATATATTAACTAAATAATTTCCTCTACTATTATGTTATAATTAGTTCTTGAAAACCCATGGATGAGAGAATATGCGTTAATATCTTTTTAAAGATATATTTTCAAGACAATTCCATAATTTAGATTTGTGTGAATGCTGAACTTATGGTTTCTTCTCAAGAATAAACTACCCTCAGGGGATGTTGTTCATAATCCCCTCATCATTTTATATCTAATATTATGATTATATTTTCAGTATTAATTGATATATAATATTATGATTGTGAATTCTTCAGATCTATAACAGTTATAAAAGCGTACTTCCCTTCCATAGTTATCCACTTAGTAACCTGAATTTCCGTCAATTCTATAAAATTAATGTACGAAAATATTAATTTAACAAGGTAGATCTCATTTGACTTCTTAGTGTTATAAATATAGATAAAAATCATTTCCTAACCATGATAATATTTTTTTCTACTATTTTCTTAAAAGTGTTCTTCATGCATGATATTTATCTTTTCATATTAGGATTCTATCAAGTAATAATGAACTATTTTATTATCTCTTTATGTATGATATTTTTTTAATATGATCTATTAAATAACATGTATAAATTAACTAACCATTCATATTATTTATCCAAATTTCCTCTTGATGTGTTGAAATTTTATATAAAATTATTTGATTTGTTTATTGATTATTTTCACCACAAAAAAAATATCTCATGAGACCTATAGTTTTCATTATTTTACCACCACTCATGAAATTAAACTTTATCTTCTTCATGTAGATTGTTTCCTTTATATTTTTCTCTTTTTTTCTCTTGTTCTTCCTCTCTTATTTTTTTATTCTTCCAAATATTCTAGAAATATGATTTAAAATTAATTGGGATCATGTTAAAAATTATTTATAATTAAGCAAGTCATATAAATATATTTATTATACAATTTAGTGTATTTAGTTTTCTCTTGGAATGTTATTTTCCTTTAACATTCCTTCAACATTTTTTTCATCCAGGACCAACTTCAATATATTAATCACGTGTCCTATTTTTCCCATCATAAAAGAATATAATTATCCATAGGGTAGTTGTAAAAACATAGGTAATTTTATTATTAAATAAATTTCAACCATTATTATTAATCATAAATTTTAAATTATATATTTTTATTCATTTTAATAATATTAGGTAATTATTTAAACAAAAACAAAATGGTTTTATTCTTACTAAATTTTTGATGTGTACTATTTGGTTTTATTTAAGAGATTAATTTCTAAATTTTGTAATATTAATTTGATGAAATGTTATTATTTTTGAAATAATCATTTAAAATTTATCTTAGAGTGAATATATGGTATTTTCTTGAAATATTTTATTTTTTGGTGAATAAGAGAAAATACAAGTTTTTTATGAAAAGTATCTTCTCATTTCTGGTATTTAAAAAGTAAAATTATATTTATGATTTGTTTTCAAATTAAAATAATTAAATTTCATTAATAATAATACAATAATTTTAATTATAATCAATATTACACTTTATTTTTATTTAAAAGCATTTTTATATTTAAAAAAGTCAATAAAACCATTTTTATCGCTATTAGTGGTTTTATATAAATAGTAATTTACGAAACATATTCTAACTTAATTTGATGAATTTATTATATGGTTTTAAGGATATGGTTCAAATATTTTAAATATTTACCTTTAGTTTCTATTTATTATGAATAGTAACTTTGGGCAAAAAAGATTGTTTCCACATTAGAAGTTAAATTAGGCTAAAAGGGTTAAAAATAAATTTATAAGGATAAAAATAACCTAAAATATTTTATAAAACCAATATTATTGAAATATTTCTTCCCAATATTATCTAATATTTGAATATGTGTAATTTATTAGATATTTTTATTGATTAATAAGTTAATATATTTTAATCGTTCAAGATATTCCCATTGGTTCCTCTTCCTCACTTATAAAAGGAAACCCCATATCATATCTTCTACACAAATGGAGAGAATATTTTCATATAAAATCTATAAATATAATTTCCTACCATCCCTACACAAGTATTAGTTTTCCTAGTTTGATCATAATATTATCCTAAGAGTGTGTTACCTATAAACCTAAGAAGGTTGTTTGAAAAAGAGTTAATTTTCTTAACCAGGTGTTTTCTTTTTTATTTATTCCATTAAATACATGAAATATATTCTAATAGTATTTATATAATACCAAAAGTATATAAAATACACATAAATGTTATTATGTTTATTTTCTAAACATTTTTCAAATCCTTTTCCATTTTATGGGAAATGGAATCATCGGTTATGTTTATGTGTTGGATGCCACCTCAAAAAAGAGACGTGTTTCATTTTTCATCACCATATCATATGGTTTGTTAAAATTGTGTAAAAATAATTATATATGATAATAATAAAATATTTTTTATTTTACAAATATATTATATTATCAATTTTCTTTCTATGTAATCTTTTGAAAAATAAAAACCTCATTCGTGATTATTTGTAGAATACCTCCTCCACAAAAATATCTAATTGATTTTTAATATATTTATTATAAGGATGGTAATATGCATGAATATAATTAATAAATATGGAATATATAGAATATTTATGATTTTTTTTAACGTAAAATATTTTCTCATTTTTTCCACCTATTAGAAAAATGAAAATTTCGTCCATACATAAGAACAAACTACCATCTCCATGTAATGTCTGGAATAATTTCCCATGGTTTCATTTTTTTTGTTGGATAAAAAAGATCATATAATGTATAAGTATAATAAATATAACATTTTTATGATTATTTATATAACTTAAACAAAACCCCATTAACTAAGTTCAATGAATAAATGTGTTTTCTTGGTTATGAACTTATCAACCCCAAAATGTATAACGTTATCTTAGAATTCTTAGAAACTAAATAAATCATGGTAATAAATGAAATAAAATAAATTTTATGAATTAAATTTACTTGAAAATTGTATTATGAAATTATAAATAAAATATAATTGTATTATTCCTATGTTAGAAATTTATGAAACTATATGGGTCTAAGGGGAAGATATTTTCTTGTAAAACATTATTTAAAATGTTTTAAACTCTTTATCCTATGAATATGTATTCTTTTAATTTTTTATGGAATTATATTATTTATTATTAAAGGTAAATTAAGGGAAATTATTTAAAATATTTAACTTTACTTACAAAATATTATAGAGTTAAATTTTCAATGATTTTTGCGTGGGTTAATTTTAACTATTCTTTTTTATTAAGTTAAAAATGAATTTTTCAATTAAATATTCAGATTGACTAATTTTTACCACTATAATATCCATTATTAATTATCAATATTAATTTAGAGTATTACATGTATTTTTAATAAAACCCCCTTTCCATTTTTTCTAGTAATATTTTTTTTTTCTCAAAAAAATAGTGTTTTAAAATCAATAAATATTTTTATGTGTGAAAATATTTTTTGTATCAGATCAAAAGGGTTTTAAATGTATTTATGATTAAAATTTTCAATACTATAATATTTTTCATTATATAATACATTAAAATTATAGATAACAACAGGTGTTTCTGATATAGCTTATATAATGGGTGATCCCAATTAACCTTATATGATGGGTGACCATAGTATTGATTGCCAATGCATTGGGTAATATTCTATATCTTAAAAGGAAATAATAATGTGGTTTCACATGGAGGTTTATACTATCGATTTAATGGGGATATATTTATTTATAAAATGATTTATCACTATTTATAAATATAATGCATGAAAATTATTATAGTGGTTTTAATTTTACCTCTATGGGTTTCATATTTTATTTGAGAAAAATTAGTTTCCTTATAAGGATATGATTTGTTTTATATTCTCAAATAATAATATTTAAAAGGTAAACAAATATGTATTTTCTTTTTCTTTAATAGAATATTGGATTTTTTTTATTTTCTATACCGTACTGGCATTTTTTTCCATCCCACATTTTAAAATGTTTTTATAGTGGTTAATATCCTGTAGAAATAGAGAAGAATTCAAGTTTAATGTCATGAATTTTTTTCTTGAAATGAAAATTTATTTCATTTTATAGGTTTTATATTGTTTTAATAAATTAAATATAGTATAAGTTTCCACTTTATAAGGTATGGGTTAGTTATGTAAGAGTTATAACTAAAATATCTAAAATTATAAACCTAAAAAAGTTATTCAGGTGAGAACTAAAGTGTATTATAATATGAAAATGAAAAATTTTGTATGGTTTTAAAAATAGTTCCTCGTAGTTTGTATGAAAATATGGTTTAGATAAATTTAGAGAACATTATATCAATAATACAGTTAACTTTAGATATCTTAATTTATCGATATATTGAATTAATATAGTATTTAAAGATCACCATGTTACTTTATATAATATATGTCAGTTTGGAATGGCTTTCTAAAAAAGAAATGGGGAAGCTACCATTGGAAGGTATTAGGAGGAAAATATATTTCCAAATCAGTATCCTAGAATGGATATCTTTGGAACTAAGTAGTTTGATTAAATTATCAATTAGTTTATGTAGTTTATAAATTGTTATGTCATCTATATTAGAGAGAAACTGGATGTACCACAAAAGTGCATGTCTATTAAATATAATTTTTTGAATAGAACCCCCATTTTTTTAGAACCATAGATAGAGTGGTAGTAAAACTCTGGATCAATATTCTAGAGAAGATATTATATATCATGTGTGTTTCATAATGTCAAAATTCAGCTCCATCCATTTATCACTATGAAGGTGAATCTAATCAATTGTTTTTGTTAGTTAATAACATTATAGAGGTAGAAGAGCATGATGGTATAACATGATATTCATTTAAGAATATTTTCATAGTGAAATATTTACCTAGGGTAGTTGGAATAATATTAGAGAAACAATTCATGGAATTAAGGCATAAGGGGAATGCTCAGATGCCTTGTATGAAAAACATTTACATGATTTTCAATGTAAAAACTGAATTGTATTGGGAAATATTATAGTAAAATTATTATATTTTACTAAATATTGAATCTAATTTTATGAAGAGAATTATCTTCTCAATAATTTAAATTTTATGAGTGCTATACCTTTATGGGGGGATTAATCCCTAAGAGGGGTGGGGAATTTGGGTATTGAAGTTTAAAAAAAATATTCCTTTTATCTGGACCTTGTTATATCAACTTCAAGAACACTTTCATTTATCTATATTAAAATATATTCATCCTTTTATTATGATATTGTAATGTCACCGTCAAGAGAACTTTCATTTCTCCCAAACTACTATATCAATGTGAAATGAAATAAGCAAATAAAAAATGAATATTACTTGGTTCACTCACACAGGGATAGTCTATGCATCATGCATGAGAATTCCTATGTTAAATAAATTCACTAAAAGATGCATTCTTTAAGTAAATTTTAGAGTAGTTTCACTGACCCTCACGTTTAACTACCATGAAAAATTAGAGAACTCAAAACTCTCCTTCAATAGAGAACTTACTGCTCTATTTGGTAAATCACTCCTTAATCATATTAATATTATGAAAACATACACCATAGATGTTTTTCTCTTCATCATAAATAATTTTGATTTCATGAGAGAATTGGGATCCTAAAATAATAAATTTTTGTCCTTTAACAATCATATGAAATTTATAAAAACATCCTGGTGTGCCTCCGAGAGCGTTCCTTATGTTTTCTCTCTTAATTTATTCTTCTATTAAATTTTTCTCTTATTATTTAGATATTAACATATTATAATTTTAATGTAATATATGATGTAACTAAAATTTAAAAATTCGTAAATGACTCCTAAATCACCCATGAGTCTTTATTTGTAACTACATATACATTTCCTAAAAAAAATTATTCCTAATAATATGTCAATATTTTTTACCCTGTATTCCATAAAATATGGAAAATAAAATATTTATTTGACCATGATCATGTACTAAACATTACAACCGTTTAATTCCCATTATTATTAAACCACCATTTAATGTGTATGGCCATTCAATTATAAATAAAAACACACATTCATTCATGTTTTGGTGGTAAGGGGTATCACAATTTCCTCATATAATATTTCTGGATATTTATAGCCAAATTCATAGATTAATCCATCTATGTACCTAAAAACAAAGGACTATATTTTAAACATATCTAATTTTGTGGTATTTTCATGTTAAAAAAATGTTCATGTAGCCAATATTTCTATATAACCCATTCACATTACCATTTCCCCATACTCATTTCTTGTTTTCATTCAGGACACATACCTGAGTTACATCGTTTTTCAAGCCATGTACTCAATTCATATAACTTTTATCATCACATACCTCATTTTCTCATGTAGCTATTATAGACACATAACTTATTTTATCACATACATGATATTCTCCCGAATTAGATTTCCTCCAACATAAGCCCTTTATGAAATTATATAATTCCACTAAATTAAACCCATATTGTCAATAAATCCCTTATCAAAAAATCCATTCCAAAAATAATTTAGTGTCTAGCAATTAACCATTAGATTTAGTTGACAAAATTCAATAGACTCTTTAAAATATCATTGTGAATGGTCCATTTTCCCTTCCCTAATGAATTATCAACAAAATAAAAGGTTTTAACATATGATATCAAGAATCACTTAATACTTGAGATGAAAACTAATTCTTTATTAATATTTATCCTAGTCTCAATGTAGAAAAAAATAATCTTATCTAACACTAACAAGGGTGTTAAAAAACTCACATATCCCATTCATTTTTAAATTTTCATTCATTCCCCACATTCAAATACCTCTCCACCTTCAATTGTTTGGTAAAAAACATATCTTTATAATGAATGATAATATGGGGAGTGTTGGTCCATTATATAATAAATTTAGTGGTAAAAAATAGTCGAAGTGGATATTCCAAATGGTCTTTCATAAACACCAATTTGGGAAGTTATTTTTTCTTGATTTAAAAAACATAATACTTATTTGAAAAATTTTCCAGAACCAAAATTATTTAATCCACATTATCCATTATGAAATTATATTTGATAGTAATATATTTGGTCTATGAATGATTAATAATTTTTTTCTTAGATTTATCACACTTATATTATCACGCATAATTAGAATATTATAAATAACCTCAACAACCACATCATCGTGTTTTTTATACATATAAACTAGGTGCATTATTGAGTGTTAGTGATGTACTGAGCCACTACAGTGCAAAAAGATATGAAATCTTGATTATTTATTTTTCATGATTTACATAAAATCCCAAGATAAAACCCATCGCCTGTAGATGATTTTTTATTATCTATTGTACCATCCCAGTTCGTATTAGTAAAACCAAAACAAATTATTTTAATAATCATTTTCATAGAATAACTTGTATTCCATCATGAGATGAATATATCAAAGTATTTTATTCACAAAATTCATTCGTCTTTCCCTAGGATCATTACAAAAATGAGTTTCATGATAAATAGAAAATATAATATTTATTCAGGTGGTAGAAAAAGAGCATAAATCTCAATTATTTATTGATATGTGGTCACATAGATCTTTTTTCCTTCCTAAACTTTTGAAAATTTTAGACTTTCCCCCACTAAAGTTATAATGGGTCATGAATCCACCATCTCATGTATTCTTAAAATATTCTTTAAATATTTATTTTTTAGGTAAATATATAATCTAATCATTATAAAAATTTCAACCTAAGAAAAAAAATGAAATTTCATTAATTAGATACATCTTGAATTCACACCTCACAAGTTTAGAAAATTACTATCATTTTTTTCATCCAACCCTCAAAAATTTATATCGTCAATATAAATAAGCCCCATCAATAACTAATAAATTTCTTTCATTATGTAGAGGTTGTGACAAAAAAAATTAATAACAACAAGATTCTTCATACCTATATCTAACAAAAAATATCATCCTATCAATGATTCTTTGATGCTATGAAAATCATTATTCAGTCAATATACTTTTCCTTTATCTTTGTAAATGTGAAAAACATCCTATTTTTCAATGTATTATTTCTTTTCAAGGAAAAAATTCAAGAAGGTTTACTGGATGTTGATTCGATAAATTTCAGTCCCATCATAATTTCTATGGTTAAGAATAATGTGATAGATTCAGGTTTTTATATGGAACCTAAATCTCAATTACATTACTTTGGTAATTCCCATTCCACACAATATTTTCTTTATTACAAAACACCTTTCCGTATTCATTATGTTTATTTTTTAAGACACACTTGGTTCTGATGAAATTCTTATCACTTAGACTTGGAAAAACATATCATGTTTCATTTTTCTCTATTTTTGAAGCTCTTAATCTATCTCATTGACCCATATCTCATCATTTACATATTATTTAAAATATTTTTCACCCACAAATGATAATAAAGATAACTAATACTATTTTTCATTATTAATGTTTTGGTTGGGTTTTCTCAATCTAAAATAATGATTCTTTCAGTGATTTTATCCCTACATTTTTATATTCTTAAGCGTACTAATTTTGTTTCATTTTCATGAAAATTTGATTGTTTCTTAGAATTATATTTATTATTTTTTATCTCTAACCTGAATTTTTTATTTCTTCACTAACTTCATATTCTAAAATTAATTGATTTTAATTCTAAATTTATTCATGTGATAATGTCATTTTGTCACTTTCAACCACCACAACATCGGTTCTCTAAATCAACCTTTTAATTTTATTTTTATAGAACATATAATATTTACTCATTAATGAGTATCCATGAAATATTCCTTCATATATTCAATATTATAATTTTATTCTTTTCTCCTTATTGATTATAATTAACTTACACATGAATATATTTAAGTACTTTAGTGTAGGTTTAATTACAGAAAACAATTCATATGGTGTTATCCCAAAATTATCACATCAAAATTATCTATTATATATGTAATCTTATATAAGAAAAAATTATTTCCACAATCATTTTGAGAGAGACTTTTTAATCAACATTGTTTCATCCATGTTGTTTATTATTGTATTTCTTCTATCCACTATCCCATTTTTTTGGTGTTCTAAATACTAATACCTGATATTTAATTTCATGTTTCTCCAGATATTCTTAATCTTGATGAGTCATAAATTATCTCCCAGACTCAGTTCACAATATTTGAATATACATACCAATAATCTTTTAATACCTTATACAATATTGTGTAAAATATATAAAAACTTTGGTATTTTATGTAATAGACATAATCTATGCCATATTTCTTAAATCATAAACAAAAAAACATAGTACCTTACACTAAATTCTTCTTTGGGTGAGATCCTCCACAAATAGCCACATGAAAAATCTCAAGTAACCTCAATTCCTCTATATTTTTTGGATTTTAAGACTTGTATATAGTCTTCCCCTTTTGACATGAGTCACATAAATGTGGTGATTATATGTGATATGGGTAATATCAATGATCAATTACACTATACCAAAACTACTAAAAAATAGGCCTTTAACTTCAATAAAATGGACATTAGTAGTGCTAGATAAGCCTTGACAACTAGAGTGATATTAAACGCCTGATTATTTTATCATTTCTAAAAAACAATGATAAAAGGGTCCTTTATCAGTGCTTGTAAAATCAATGATAATGGATCCTTTTATGATATCTTTAATAATTCCTTTTAAAGGATCCCTTTATCAATGTTTTTAAAAGCACTGATAAAGGGGAATACTATAGTGTGCTATCACAGTATACCACATCAACAAAAACACCATAAAATCAGAAAATTCAATTTTGAATATAGAATTTAAATGAAGAGAAAATAATCTAGGCTCGTTATCTTGATATTGGCTATGTGATGCAGGATTTAAACTAAAATTATACTTATATATTGAAAAAAACACTTGGATTCATACCATTCATACCATGAATTATATTGAGGTTTGGATGATTCTTACACATCTCAAAAAACCTTTTGATCATTTACCTAAAGACTCAAAATAATCTGAATTTGTTTTCTCAGTTTTGAGTATTTTTCTTGTCTGTCTTACTAAAATATCATTTAAAACAAGAAATGTTAAATTTGTCTCATAATACTCACATCATGTGTTGGTTTGATGTGATACAAATTCCTACACATGAAAATTTCTTATAAATTATTGTACTATGTTATAAGAAAATATAAGCATAATTTATCGATTTTCAACGAGTACCGTTTTTTGAACTAAACAGATGATTTTAAACTGATAACATGCACATTGAGTCATACCGGACACATCATGTATCATATTGATGTGAGGATGATTCCTACACACCACAGATGACTAATGTACCATTTTACTAAAGTATCAAAATAATCTGAATGTGTTTTATTTTTTTTGAGTAGGTGAGTTGTTCTTTTTAGTAAAATTCATATCAATTTTAAATAAAATGAGGAACTTGGAGTCATATTGGTGACAATGTGCCTCATATTGGGGTGTGTATAATTATTACATTTCATTAATTGATTATGTATCATTTTCATAAAGTATCAAAACAATATGAATGTGTTTACTTAATTTTGAGTATGTCACTTGTCTTTTTTACTAAAACATTATTTTAAACAGGAGACACACTCTTTGACTCCTACTGATCACATAATGTGTAAGTTTGAAATGAGACCGGTTCATACATGTCTGAAATGAATTATTAATAAATATCCTAAATGATCAATAAAATCTATGTGTGGTTCCTTGGTTTTCATTGAATGATGTTTTTTTCACTAAACTATCGATTTAAAACTAATAACGGACACGTTGAGTCATACCAGGAAAATTGTGTGTTGTAATAAGGTGAGGCTAATTCCTACACATCAAAATTTAATTATGAATCATTTAACTAATGTATCAAAGGAATTTTAATGTGTTTGATCATTTTTGTGTAGGTCTGTTGTCATTTTCATTAAAATTGATGTCATTTTTAAATAAAAATACACACTTGGAGTCATACCGGTCACACCATGCATCAAATTGAGGTATGGTTGATTTCTATTCATCTCAAATTAATTATGGATCTTTTTTATAATGTAAAAACAATCAGAATTTGTTTTATTAATTTTTAGTAGTTTAGTTGTCCATTTTATTAAAATTGATGTCATTTTTAAATAAAAATGAACACTTTGAGTCATACTGTTCACACTGTGTGTTTGATTGAGGTATGGATAATTTTTTCATGTCTCATATGACTTATGGATATTTTTTATAAAGTATCAAAACAATCAGAATGTGTTTTATTATTTTTTATTATGTCACTTTCTTTTATTAAAGTTTCATTTTAAACTAGAAACATGAACTTTGACATATCTTGATCAGATCATTTATCTGTTTTATGTGTGAATAATTCCTACACATCATAGATTAATAATGAATCAATTTCCTAAATGATGAAGAAAATACACCGTCATTTCGTTGGTTTTTTGTGAGTGAAATTGTTTGATCAAAATTGTCAATTTTAAACTAGTAACAGACACATTAATTCTTAGTAGTCACACCATGTGCCAAATTGAGGTGAAATCGATTCCTACACATCTCAAATGACTTATGGATCATTTTACTAAATTACTAAAACAATGAGAATATTTTTCTCTATTTTTATTACTTCAATTGTACGTTTTACTAAATATATTCCAAATTTAAATAAAAAAATCACTTGGAGTCACTCCGGTCACACTATCTGTCAGGTTGAGGTGTGAATAATTTATATACATCTCAAGTCTCAAAATAATCCTAACTCCCAATATTACCACTTTTCTATTTTATTTCTATATCGAAATACCAAAAATACATATTGACATGATATTCCTTATCAAGAAAACATTTTTGTTGTTGAATGCCAAAGGAGAGGTGTCATTCAAAAATGATAAAGGTTTTTCATCTATTAACATCAAATCAGTTTGAAGTGTATGTAGTTCAATAAAGAAAGGAAATATAAATTGAGAATGTGGTTACATTGGAAGAAAGAATAATTTTATCGTTTTTGTGACATTTTGAAAATATTTAATATCAAAATATGACTTCCCATAAGATCTGTGAAAAAAACTAAATAAGTATTATATTTCAATGATATGGAAATTAACTTACAAATATTAGATAAAAATATGGACAAAATAATTAAATAAGTAGTAGGAATTCACCATTTCCTACTGTTTTTATGTATTCTTGATGCATTTCCTTGTTTTTATTATCTCAGTTGTATGCTCAAAGTCCAATCCCTATCGAGCATGACTATATTACAGCAAACCACCCCAACAAGAAAAAAAACACTTGTACAAGAAGACAATTGTTATAAGAGTAATACTGAAATTAAATAAATTAAACATAAAATAAAAAAATACATTAATTATATGGAAGATTATCTTATTATTCCAACATTGTAGACCACTTGGATATACCGATGGTAAAGTAAGAATGATGATAAAAAATTAAAATAGATCTCTCCAAACAATAAATCAACTAGTTAGGAGAATAAATATAATATAAGGTTCATTGGATAGAATATTTTAATCTTCCAAGAGAAAGTAAAGATATTCCATTGGGTTTATAAAATATTCATTTTGTATAAGAAATAAATAAATTCATATAATATATTCATTATGAATGGTGAATGTCTCCCATTTCTGAGAATTACATGGATGGTAATCAGAGATTCCTAAGGGTTGTACCAAAAGGAAATGTTAGATAATGATCTATTTTTAGATGGATTAACGTAAAAGATATAGAGTTTTTCCTAGATGTGTTATGAAATAAATGATATTATTTTTAAGAAGTATTAATGAGTGGGTTATCCTTTCAAATATGGAAATACTTTTATCATCTGCATGAAATAAAAAAAAGATGAAATCAATGAATAAAATTTCATTGGTAATCAGAAAGTTTCAGTGAAAACTGTAAGGAATAAGCCTCTAAAAAAACTCATTTTGTTCACAAGTAGAGCATAAATTATTTTGAGAAGATGAAAAGGATGATAATTGGATCAAATCTAAGCATGTGTATTTTCAGCTGAATAAGAACAATGTGACATAGGGAGCATGATCCAAATATAAAAAATGAATGATTCGTATGGATTAAGTTGTTGCATATATTATCCCAAAAAATTCCCATTAGTTTTTTAAAAAATTAGATAATTTTTTTTATATTTATGTAGAACATTTAACAGAAAAGGTCATGGTAATGTATTGTAATGACATTTTTTATGTCATGTAATTGAGATGGTCACATCTATGGCGAATCATATTACCTCTAGAATGACATAAAAATGGATTTATTGTTTTGTTAGTAAAACATAAAATTAAATATAATTAAAAATACAAAGTAATCATAACATTTCATTAAATTATTAAAACTAAATTAATATAGTGGTCTTGTAGTGGGATTATAAAATTGTAGAGTTTTTATCCATAAAAGACATTTTTTATTTCAACAAAATAGATTACATTAAAACTTATTTATTATATTTACATCAATAAATGATAATATTTTATTTCATAAAAATTAGTTAAATATTGTGGTATAATATTTATTCTTTAGTGATTTAAAATATTCTTTAAAATTTAAATAATAAAAAACATTTCTCCGTAAATAAGTTACTTTTCAAATAAAATATCAAATTTAGAAAATCAATTGATCAGTCCTAGAGGATTGATAACAATATATTCTATCAAGAATATACTTTTCTTATACACCACATAACAAAACAATATTTTGTTTCATAAAACACCATGATTTTGAGGTTTTTCCTAGAAAATAACACATTTTAATTGTTTATTTTTTTGACTATATTTAATCAACCAAAATCAAAATATCATCTATATTTTATCTCAAAATCATTTTTCTTGTATAACATATACCAAGGATTATAGAACCTTATAACTATTTGATTTTTATTTTTATATAATTTATTTTGTGTTATATTAATTCAAATTTAAATATCTCAAAAATAAAAATAGTAATAATTATATTTTTTTCATGAAGTAGTTTAATAAATAATGAAACAAGATAAACAAAAATAAGGTTTTTTTCATCTGAATTTAAATATTCATCACAATAATTTGATTGTAACATTTTATAAGGGAACCCTAAATTTATCCCAAGCCTCATAAAATATTTCAAATTCATCCTAAATAAATCCCTTAATTTTATACCATATTTTATTTCTTATAATCCAATGAAAATATTTCATGAAAAAATAATTATACAATTGTTCCCATGTGTCAGATATTTCATCATCCATTTTTTTAGAAACAAAATCTATAATTAGCTTTCAAATAGAAGGGGATAACCCTATATTTTAGTAACTCATTACTCATCCCTCTTAGTTCCAATTGTTTTATGAAATAACATACAACCCCAATGATGTTAGATATTTCCTCACCCAAGTGATTTGTAATGTGATTTTCCAAACCAATGACAACACTGACCACTATATGGATTAATTTTTATAATGTTGATGATTACAAATAGGTTCATGTCATGGAATATACATATTGGGAGCCTATTATTCCTCACTACAAATAACACAGCATTGGGATTGATATATTTCAAGTCTCACATTACCGATGTTGTCCCATGGAGACCCACATGATATTTGGGAAGACGATACTTAAATATATTGAAAAAACAGATTTTAGGTTATTTTATTATAGGATAGTTCAACTAGACTTTTTGGGATACATAGATGTTGGATGATTAGGTTCAGTGGATAACTAAGGAAAATTAGAGATACGAAAAAACTAAGATTTTATTCATGTTGTGGTTGTGTTCGACCCATGAGTCGCTCTAGACATAGATTATATCCCTGGAATAGATTGAGCCTTGATTCTAGCCATTATTCAAGCTTGGATTCAACAACGAGGAGCACCAGAAGTAGGTCACTTCTATAGAGATCTTTGAATATTATGAACTTGTTCATGATGGTTAGGGTTTTTAAAATAGATTGTGACAGTTTTATCAATGCTTTAGAAAAAGAGCTGATAGAGATATGTTTTATCAGGACTTTTTTTGCCTTCATAAATCTCTATTTTTATCATTGCTGGAAAATAATTATAACATTTTAAAAAAAAATAATACTTTTAAGAAAGTATAATTATTATATATAATTATAATACTTATAATAATAATTTTTATAAGTAATAATTTTATAAACCGTTGAATATATAATTTTTATTATTATTATATAAATAATTTTTAAAAAATAATATATATATCATTATATATATTTATATAATTATATATATATATATACATAACTTAGTAAATATATTTATTATTTAAATAAATTTATTATAATTTTATAAATATTTTTTAAAATTATATAAATACTTTTTTGTTAACAATATTTATTTATTTATAATTATAAATTTATAAAAACAGTAAATATACATTTATAAATACATTTATTTATAAATACTTTTTTAAAAATGTTTTTTGAACATTATTAATGAATATTTAAAGTTAAGATCATGCATGCTAAAAATGAGTAAAATTGACTTATTTAAATTGAGTACAATATTTGAAAATTTGGATATGTTTGATTAATATATATGTTTAAAAATGGATATATATTTTTAAATAAAGATGAATACATATTGAAAATATTAAAAAATATTAAATTAATATGTATAAATAAATATTATAAATTGATTAAATTCCAAAAAAAATGTGTGTGTGTGTATATATATAAAAGTTCATTAATTACATATATGTGAAATCAATATAACACGTTTGTTCTATGTTATAAATTAAAAAATCAAATGACATTCAATTTTTCTGTTACTCGATACAATTAGTCAATATTTTTAATTCTGATTAATTTTTAATTATAAACCCTTATTCAAAAAATAAATTAATATTTAATGTCAAGAGTATATAATATTTATTATTAAATAAATAATATTTATATACATTAATGTATATCTATATATTTAATATACACTATTTATTAACATTATCAAAAATTATCTAATTAATAACATGTTTTATATTTTTCCCAATTTATATATTTTTAATTTTAATTTTTTTAATTTTAATTTCTTATATATATATACATTTAATATGTAATATTTATTAGTATTTAAATAAGATATATAGCATAATAAATTTATTCAATTTTATCAATAATTATGTAGTTCATAAAATTTTTAATAATTATTTTAATAAACTGTTTTTTTATTTTTTTATTAATTTCATTATTTCTTATTATTTATTTGAACCTTAATCAGCCCTAAATAGATTAGAGAAAAGGTTCCTTTGTTGCGCTAATAATATAGCATTGATAAAGGGTACCCATTAGTAGTGTTAAAAATAAATAGTTGATTAATGGTAACCTTTATCAATGATATAAAATGTGGTGATAAAGGGTTAAATTTATCAATGCTTTCATTATCACTTTTACAGATGCCATTTATCAGATATTATTTATAGCATTGATAAATACAAGAACTATTAAATTCTTATTTTATATTATTAAAACATCTCTATAGATGTTTGGATAATGTGGTCAATCCACCTATACCATAGCTCGTTATCCTCTTAATTAGATAACATATCAAATTTGGCTTTGGAAAGGTATAGAATTCCCTAGGATCTTTTTCCTTATAAAATAAATGAATAATATTTGTCTTTGACAGTACACGTCTTTATATGGAACTCCAATGCATATTATTAGTCACATAATTATTTGACAATGAGAATATTATGAATTATCTCATCAAATAAGTGAATGTCAGTACGCTTGAGATCTTTTACTCCAATATTGGCATTTCTAGACCCAATAACCTTAATACCCTCATCATTCTAGATATGAGAAATACCATATTTAAGGTTCTTGAGAATCAAAGTGAGTTATTTATCTATGTACATATAGGATATGTCTACTTCAACCACTATCCCTGGTCTTTACTTTTTAATTTCTCTTAAGTTATTCTCAGTAATATTAGCATTTTCTAAACTTTATTTCATTACCCATGTTGGTAATAAAGGTGCCTCTTCATCAATTGGATCTATGATCACTTCTTCTTCATAGAGAATAAAAAATTTATTTTTAGACTCTATTCATTTAATTAAAGGTTCTAATTTTTGTTTTCTTCCACATTGAAGCATTCCAGATGATATTTTTCCATTATTGATGTGAAATTTATTTCCTTATGCATGAATCCTTCACAGTAAAAATAGTATTTTTTTTAAAGAAAATATATGAATAGAAATTATACTTTCATGATCGGGTTGATGTTTCTCTTACAAGTACCTCCAAATAATATAGTACACATAGTATGTGTGTCCCATCATTATATAGAAAAAACATCTAGCTCTTAAATAATTAGAATTTTCCTTTGCCACATGGTCATTTTCCTTTCCATATTTTTGAATATTTTCCTTTTTTCTCGAAGTTATTGATTATGAATTTTAGACAGCTACATGTTTGTCTTTTTATTTTAATAGATTAACCTAAAAAATAGGTATGTGTTTTACCATATAAATTCATTTAGATTTCCATGATGGTGATTCCATTTACATCATAAACGTTTTTATTTTACTTAATTCATAGTATCTTAATAGAATCAAACACCACCTAGAGAGTAATTTATTTCATTCTTGACTCAGTATATTTTTTTATAATTTCATAGTCTATAATAGTACTATAAAAGATATTTAAAGAAATATATTTTGGATGTTTCTATTCTAGAAGATAAAATGTTTCATTTAAATCATGATCGATACATATCATGATCCTCAATATTATCGTATCATCTATAAGATATTTATTGAGGCATCACAAGTATTCTATAAGAACGTTTATATTATTGAAAAATTCTTCATCTATATCATTTTAGTTCATTCTAAAATATTTATATTTGTTCCAAATAACCTAATACTTTTCCTCCCAACCCTTCGAATCATATTCATAAATAATAAATATATTTTCCCACATAAAACGAGAGGTTTTACATAACACTACCTTCATAAAAAACATAATTAGAAAGGGACATTTCCAAGGAATTTAAGCCTTCTATATCTATATATGATTCTTGATTATCACTCTCTATCGATGATCTACTTAAAATATTTTAAGTTATTCAATAGATATTCACCATATAAATTTCCATGACCAAGGATCTAAAATAAAATTTTATGTGAATTTTTAAAAATAAGAAATTATTGTCTTCAAAGATGGGTATACCTTTATAGTTGATAATCATTATCATTCTTCTCGGAGAGAAATTATAAACCTCCATTTGATACCATTTATTATGACATTGGATGGGATTACACATTTATAATGGGGGGATCAGGGTATTGAAGTTAAAAATAATTCCCCCTTTTATTATAAACTCATTCACTCACCTTGGGAAACAGTTTAATTTCCATCCATCTTCCCTCTAAATTATTAGAGGAAGTAATAAATAATCAAAGTGATTTTTCTTGGTTCTCCCATACTATTATTTTCCATTGAGTATGATCATAAATGAACCTATTCATCAAATTAAATAAAATATACCTACTTCAAGTATAATTTGGATCAGTCTCACTAACCCTCCATGTGTATTACAACAATAAATTATAGAAATCACTACCCACCTTCAACAGAGAACTCAATTATCAAAATTCTGAATAATTACTTCTTTATTTTTAGATAATGAAAATATACACCATGGATGGTGTTTCTATTTAGTTAAAATATTTTTTATTTCCAAGGATAATTGGGATCCGGGAATAATACCTTCTTCGACATTCACCTTTCCAAATGAGATCTGTAAAAACTACCCAGGGTTCACCCTATGTTTTTATCTATTACATTATTCTTCCAAGAGATTTATATCATGGGACTCAGATATTCATATCTTATACCATTAATTTCTTCTATAATGAAACTACCTTTTTAAGATTCATAGTTAACTCTTAAATCATCTACAAGCCTGAAGATGTTATTATATATATATTTACCAAATATAATGATTCCCTAGAATATCTCCATCTTCTCGACCTGTATTTCAATAAAATATGGAAATATGAATCTATATTTCACCATGATCATGTCATCATCTTTAATATTATTTAAGGTATGTGATCATATAACCACAGTCAAATTTGATTGAACTTCCAATTACAGAGAACCACACATGTTTCTGCATCTACTGGTGCTAAAGGAACACATGATTTCCTCTATTAAACACGTGTGGTCATCATATCCAAATACACATAGTTGTTCATATACATATCCAAAATAAATAGACCTAATTTTAAAGTATCCAATTATTGAAGACGACCAGGTAGTCTCTTTCCTCACATAACTGATGTTCCTATATAGCTTATTCATATACCCATTATGGCCACATAACTCATTTAAAATGATTTTATTGACACATACCCAATTTTTATAGCAATTCTAGATATGTACCGGATTTTCATATCCATTCTGACTACATACCGAATTTTTTAACGTTGTCGTTCTACACTTATAGCCAATTTTCTCATGTACCTCATTAGATCATGAAGCCAATTTCTTCCATCAAAACCCCTTTATGTAATTATATAATCACACATAAATAAAATCATATTTTAAATAAATATATGTGTCAAAAAATCCATTACAAACATCATTTAGTATCCAACAATGAGAAAATTATTTATTTTTTTGAGAAATTTGAGATGGATTTTTATAACACTTATGTTCCTTATGATGCCAAGAGTATGAAGTTTTCAAGGAGGAATGAAAAGAAAAATTAGTCAAATAAAAAATATAGAGATGATCCCACAACATTTTTCACATGTGGTAAATAATATTTAGTGACTTTTTTATATGATCTTCAAAGTGTTACTAGTGTGGTAAGTTTTCTCATACGGGATGTTATTCTAAAGGAAATAGTTATGCTCAATCCAAAAAAAAAACTAACAGATAGATATCCAATAGTGAGATGTTTTAATTCTAATGATATGGGTATATATGATAACATATTTCAAGAGTTAGTTACCTGTGGTATAAATAATCATTATAGAAAAAAAGAATGGAAAATTATTTTTCTTCTACCATACTTGATGTTGGGTTGTTTAATGATGTAATGATAGGTATGTTAATTGTTTATTTGTATTATAATAATTCATTATTTGACTCTAAATCCTTACATTCATCTATTTTTAATAAAATTTAAACTAAATAGAGAATATAAACTCATGAATGTAAGATAAAACCTTAGGTGAAAACACATTCAATAAGTATTAAATAAACCGAGATTAATAGGAATCTTCATATTGTTACTAGTGGGATGCATTTTCTATAAAATAATTTTGAATTTCTAATATTAGTGTTTGATGTTATCCTCAATATATATTGAAATTAAATTTATTATTATAGGATATATTGAAGATCTAATAAGGTAATATGAAATGATTTCATACCATAGATAACATATCAATAAGCCAAGAAATTGATTAATGGAGTTGAGGAATGTTACCTAGATCATATTTTTAGAAATAATGGAACCATTAAAACTAGTGATATATAGTAGTAAATAAATATATGTATGTATTTATAGATTATTTTCTTGGTGTTATTCATGATAGGAAGGTTGAGTTTACTATTTACATAGTGCATGATGCTAATCCAATTTTAAAAAAACCCTTATTTAATATCTCATTTAGAACTTTTGGAATTGAAAAAATAGTTATAGGAATTTTTTGATAAATATTTCATTACTTATATAACTTCACCATGGTGTGAACCTATTTTATTTTTAATGTAAGATAGTCCAATGATGCTATGAAATGATTATAGATCCATGAATAAAATATCTATTAAGAAGAAGTATCAATCACCTCATTTAGATAATTTATTTAATCCTCTCTAGGGAGTATGGAATATTTAACATATTGTTCATTGGTTAGGGTACCATTAGTTGAAGGTGACAAATGAATATATTATAATAACCATTTTTTAAACTAGATTTTGTAATTACATGTTTATTGATATCCTCTTTTGGATATCTAATGCACCACCTATATTTATGGATATTATTAATAGAGTTTCAATGATTAGTTGGATATGTTTTTGGTTACTTATATTGATGATATTTTGGTATATTCTCAAACATAATAGTATCATGAAATACAGAAATGGTTTTTTTAAAACATTTAATGAAAATAAGGTTTATGTAAAATTTAGAATATGTGAATTTTTGATGTAGTAGATTTTATCCCTAGAAATTATTGTTTATAGTGATGGAATAACTATTAAACCTACTATAACTAATGTTGTTGATGAATTTCTAAAACCTATAAATTTTATATAGATTCATTGATTTGTAGGATTAGTTGTTTACTACTAGAGGTTTATTGAAAACATTTATCAGTTATTGATCCAACTAAATATGTTTACTTCAAAAGGATTTAAATTCATCTAGACAAAATAGTGTGATGAATGTTTCTAGGAACTAAATATAATATTGGATAATAATATTGTTTTCCAAACCCTCTATAAATGGTTAATTTTTCATCTATTGTTATGCTTCTTTGAAGGGACTTGACTAGGTTAAGATACAAACTGATCAGGGAATTTTTTATGCATTATAAGAAATTAAAACTCATGAGTTACATAATTATATACATGATCTAGAATCTTTTTCATGTTTTTTCATTAAAAATAAAAACACATAATTTATATGGAGTAAGGTTTGAGATATATATTGAATATAAAAATTGAATTATACATCTACTAAGAAATATTTGAACACAAGGAAGAGTATAAGGCTCGAAATAATATTGAATTATGATTTCATGATTCATTATCATCAAGGAATAAATATATACATATATATATATAATACACTTTTGGTTGAAGGGACAATTCATCATTAACCATGAAAAATATGGAACATGAACCTTGGTTAAATGATTTAACAAATGTTGTCCTTAGGTTTCAGCTTAGTCATTATTGTTA
Organism: Viscum album; assembly: GCA_963277665.1. Classification (NCBI taxonomy): domain Eukaryota; kingdom Viridiplantae; phylum Streptophyta; class Magnoliopsida; order Santalales; family Viscaceae; genus Viscum; species Viscum album. The sequence continues at coordinate 1,917,957,519 of OY728163.1, forward strand.
GAAAATTTATAAAAGCTCAAAAGGAAGATTATGATTTAAAATAAAAGTTGGATCAGGTAATGAATGATAAGTTTAATATATTTAATATAAATAAATAATGTGTTTTGATATTTGGGAAAAAATTTCTATTATATCTATCACACAATAGAAAAAAAAATTTGTTTTTTAAATCTCAAAAATCTACCATTTTTATTCATCTTGAATGTACAGAAATGTTAAAATACCTTAAAGAGTATTAATTGTGGGATGAAAATAAGACAGATACAATAGAGTTTACCAATTCATGATTTTCCTATCAATATGTTGAATCTAAATGAAAATTAATAAAAGTGATCCTTAATCCTTTTCTGCTGCCAAAGTGGAAATTGAAACATATATCTATGGATTCTGTAGTCAGATTATGAAGGACATCTTGAGGTAATTATGAAATTTTGGTTATTTTTTTATCAATTTAATAAATATGATCATTTCTTTCCAATTCAATATGTTTTTCCTTTAGATCATCTTTCATGATTATACATTAAGAATATATTTAGGTTACATGGAGTTATTTTCTCCACTTTAATTAATCATGATCCTAATTTTACGTACAATTTTCAAAAAGGGCTTCAGAATTTTTTGGGTACTAAATTGAATTTTAGTATATATTTTTATCCTCAATATGAAAGAAAATAATACATAATGATTAAAAAATTCTAATAAATGCTTCTAACTTTTTTTATTGAATTACCAGGTATGTTGGGATCATTATATTTCATTGTTAAATTTTCTTCTAATAACATTTTTACTACCATTATGCATATTAATCCTTTTGAGGGATTATATAGAAAAAGGTGTTGGAATCCAACATGTGGGGATGAAATAGGTGAAAAGATGTTTTTGGGACTAGAGTTGATAGAGGATATGGTAAAGAAGTTAAAGATGATTCATCATCACATGATACTATCCCAGAGTAGAAAAATTATTTATGGAGGTAACCAGAGAAAAGATATCTCATTTAAGGTAGGAAATCAAGTTTTATTTAAAGTATCACCATTAAAAAGTGTTATTATTTTTTTATGATTCATTATTAAGGAAATATGTTTTGGATGAATCTCATATTTTTAGCCCTAAAGTAGTATACATGAAAGATGTTATATTTTATGAGGAAAAAATGTTCAGATTCTAGATTTCATAGAGTATTTATTATGGAATAATGTGATTTATCTATTATTTTTTATAGAAGAACTATGTAGTTTTATAAGAAACATGGGAACCAGAAAATGCAATGAAGGAAAATATCATCACTTATTTAACTAGTGAATAAAATTGTGAGGAAATAATTTCCAAAAGGTGTAGTAATATAGAAACCAAATTAATTATAATATAAAATAAATTTCATTCCTAATTAATATTCATAAATTAGATTTGATAGGTTTTTATTAATTATAATAATAATAACTAACTTTTCAATCAAAAATGATTTTTTTTATTCTTACTAAATTTTATTACACCCATTATAGGGTTTTATTTTAAAAAAATTCAAAATTATAGAATTTTAATTAAAAAATAATGATATAGTATTATAAATCATTAATTCAAAATTAAAGTGAATTTTTATGAATTTTTTGACAAATTTTATTTTTGGGTGAATAGTAGAAAATACCAATTTTTAAGAAAATTGTACTTTCTGTTCATTTATTCCCAATGAAAAATTATGTTTTTATTTTTTAAAATTTTAATTAGTTATGTTTTTAAAATATATTCCAATAAATTTAATTTTAGTCAATATTGCAATTTTTTTATAAAAACTTTTTTATACCAAAAAATAAAATTCTTCTATCAATGTGTTTTCCACAGCGAATTGAAGATTTATTTTAAAATTACTTTTTTAGAATTATAGGAATTGAATTTAATAAAAGGGATTAAAATTTTATAATAAAAAGTTTTCAATCTAGAAAATTGGTCCCTTTCTTTTTTGGTCTGTATGATAGTAATGTTCGTAAAAAAATTAGTCCCCATAATAAGAGTTAAATCAGGTTAAAAGTGTTAAATATAAAATTATATAGGTTAAAATGACATAAAATAGTATAAATACCATTTATTTTTCCTATTTAGTTCATATCTCATCTATAATTCCAATATTAGTCGTTTTATATCTTGTTGGATTTAAAATGATAGACAAATATTTTAATCTTTGCTAAAATTCCAAGTGTTTCCAATCCAACAATTATAAAAGGACACCCCTATCATCTCTTATACACACATAAAGAAATTTTTATCTCTAAAAATATGTATCCAAATAATTTACTAACATAACTCCCTGGTTTTTGGTGGTATAATTTGTTCATAACTCTATTTTAAGAAGGATTTAGCTCTAAACCTACAAACATTATCTGAAGAATAACTGCCTGTTTTCTATTTTATTTATTCTTTTACATGATTGAAACCCATATTAATCACTTTGATATAATAAAATAAGTATATAACATATACTGAATTGTTGTTATACTTTTTGTATACCCTTTTTCATCTCATTTTGCATCTTATAGGAAAAGGAATCATTGCTTGTGTGCATATGTGGTCTACCACCTTCACATAATGATGCATTTTTTTATCACCAGATCATACGGTGGGTTAAATGATGAAAAAAGTGAATATATATGACATTCATGAAATAATTATCATTCTACAAATATAATATATCATCTATTTTGTTACATTTTTATTCATTATAAAATGGTAACATCGTTTGTGTGTATGTGTGGAATACCACCTCCATGAAGCGATGTGATTTATATTTCATTTTTTCCTTCTAAAAATGGTCATAATGGTGGTAATAATGAATAAATTTAAATTTTATAACATGTCTATTATTATTTAAAATAAAAATATTTTATTATTTATTTATTTTCCACCCATTGGAAAAATTAATGTGTTGTTCATATGTACATACGATGACTATCTCCATGAAACTATATAGTTCATTTTTTATGGTCTCTTTGAATGGTTTGTTATAAAAGTGAATATAATGTATAAATATTAAAAATATATACCTATTATGATTTTGGAGATAATGTAGACATACCCCCTTTTACCGTGATCAATGCGTCGATGGGGTTTTGAGGTAACAAATAGAATGACATCAAAATGTTCAATGTGAACTTAACTATTTTAGTAACTAAATAAAACATGGCAATAAATTAAATAACAGGAGTAATAATATTGAAAAGAACTTGATTTTTTTTAATCAGTAAAAAAAATATAATTTTATTATTTTGGATGTAGGGAGAGAATATATGAAGTTAGATGGTACTTAAGAAAAAAAAAATTATATTAATACACTGATTAAAATGTTTTAAACTCTTTTTCCCATATAGCCATATTAGTTTTAAATTTTTCAAGAGTGTTATAATTTATTCTTAACAGGTTTTTAAATTTAATTTTTTTACTAAATTTTTCTTTTTTTACAAATATTAAGAGAGGAATATTTTCAAAAACAATTGTATGGGTTAATTTTAAATTTTTTATGATAGTTTTAAGAGAATATTTTTTTTGACATATACAAAATTAAGATTTTCCCCACCATCATATTCATTAGTTATTATCATGATATATTTACAATATTAGATGGTTTTTCAAATGAAACCCTTTCCATTTTTGTAATTTTTAGTTTTTATAAAAAATAGGTGATTTAAAAAAAGAAATGATATTTTGATATCCAAAATAGTTTTTTATCAGATTAAAATATTTTTCAAGGGATTTATGATAAAAATATGAAAAAGTACGTTAAAATTTTATCCCATGAAATTATACTTGAGTATTTAAAATGATAATGGGTGGGACGAATACAGCTTATATTATGGGTGATCATGGTATAACTTATGCAACAAGTGATCATGATATATCTCTCCAATACATTGGGTAAGGTTTTATACCATTAAAGGAATGGAGGAAGTTAACCATGGTATATTTTCATATGAATTTTACTTGACTCCAGTTATTTATGATTTAATTGAACATAGGTTATGAATATAATTCTGCTAAATAATTATAAGTTTTTTTATTTTCATTCTTTGGTTTTTAAAGGTTTTCCTTGAGAAATAAAGTATTTTCCACATGTGGATATGATTTCTTTTATATACTCAATGAATAATTTTTAAAAGGTAAGAATTTTATGAATTTTATTGTTTTTGACTGCACTAATAGATTTCTATCTTTTATATCCATTATTGTTCTTTTTTTTCTCATCCCATAATTCCAATTATTTTTTATAGGGTTTGAGAATGATTTGGAATATAGAATAAGCCATGTTAAAAGTCCTTAAGAATTTTCATAAAAAGAGAACATGTTTTATTTTAACATTTTTATATTTTAGAAAAAATGGACACTGAGTGGAAGTATGAACTTTCTAATTTATTGGTTTTTATGTAAGATTTATTACATAATTCTTTGAAACAAAAAACTAAAATGGTTTTCAGGAAGGAAATAAAGTGAATACTTCTCTAAAAACTCAATATTATGCATTGTTTTAGGGTTGGGCTATATAGTAGTATTGTTATGGGTTGGGACATATAGTAGTATTGTTATTTGTCATGGAGGATCTATTTTGAATCAAGATTTAATTCTATTTAATTTCCATAAATAAATTATTTTCCGTATCCAAAATCTTATTGAGAGTGTTCTACTTTTCAAATTTCTTCATCTTCATTACAATGGATATCCCATATTTCTTCATAAATTTATGTGGTATTTTTTTAATTTATTTTTCATACAGTATTTCTTTATTTGGAAAATAATAAAACACTTTTGTGGCCACATTAGTTGCAAACATAATAATTAATCATCAAATTTTCAAATATATTTGTACTTTTTAGGATCGCCTCTATCAAATATATAATTTAAATTTGTTTAGATTTGGATTCCATTTATGTAGGCTCCCATTATACTATAGAGGTAGAAATATCATTCCAAAAATTCTATTCCATATTCCTCAACAAATTATAGAAAATAAACATTATCCCAAAACACTTTATCTTTTAATTTAATGCTAATTTTTCAGAAATACATTGCTGTAGTTTTTGTTCTTTTCTATTAAATAATTGGGAAACTTTTGGGGAAAAAATTACTCATGCATTTACTTTAATCCACCACAGATATAGCGGTGGGAACATCATTATTTTAAAACATCCATTTTTATTAAGATTTAAAATTTAAACCCCTACTATTATAGAAAAAAATAGTTAAACAATGAATTGGATGATTCCTTTTATTTTGGGGCTACTATAGATTCTTCATTAGATGATCCCATGTTTTTTTTACGAAAACGTAGAGATTATTTTACAAAAATATTATATTTATTGTTATTAATTGTAGAATATATTTTATAAAATTATATTGAATACAACGGTTTTATATTTTAAATATTTTCTGATCTAACTTCTAATTCAATACATTTTATATTTAGGTCATTTTTATCATCTTTAACTGATTATTTTTTGGATTCATATTCCTTCATAATTTTATCAAATATTTCTTCACGCATTTTGTTCATTTACTAAATGGAAATATTAATGTATTTAATATTGTTTACTATAATCCCTAGTTTTGAGTCCTTGATAGTAGTTACTACATTTTATGAATCATTCATTTATTCAGGCCCTTTCTAGGATTCTTCTCTCTCTAGTTAGTGATTCATTATCAAAACTAAGTTATCATACTTCTATATCCTCATTCTTGGAATTTTAGGATCTTACCTATTTAGAAATTTTAATACAAAAAATCACACTTTATACGAAATCATTATTCATGTTTTATATAATTTTCCTCAAGTTAGGTTATCTCCTAATATATACTTATGACTAAGCCATTAATAAAAGAAGCTACATATATGGGAATGTTTTTTGGGTCTTCATCAAATAATTACACGAATTATTATATACCTCATCACATGATCATTCATAGATAATATCTTAACCACTTGTACTTAACACACCTATAAGTTTATTTTTGATAAGATATTTTTACCCATTATACTTATAGAGATAGTTAAATACATTTATAGGAATTATTGAATATATCATTGGTAGTTAATTCCACCATAAATATCTTCTTCTTCTATACATAAATTTTCTTCATTAGGATTTCTATATTTTGAATCTAATTATTCTTTCACATTACTTTATATGGTTGGATTCTAATCAAAATATTATTTCATAGAATTATTATTAATTGATATATTACAGTTAACTCTACTTTGATTACCTTCAATTATTATAAAATCATTATTTACTTCATTCATAGATGGGGTTTTTCTTAACTTCATTTCATCTATTTTTTTAATATTTTTAATGTCTTATAAAAAATGTCTTCCACGGTTTTTATGGAAGGAAACTCATATGTTTATTAAAATATTCACTTTATCAATAATTCTCAAAGTGAAATTAAAAAACTAAAACATAAATTAAAATATAATATTACAATTAAATGTTTCACCTACTCTAATATAAATTAAAAACATCACATGGTTTTGTCTCCAATGATGAGAGTGTAGTGGTGGATCAATGTTGGTATACTTATTATAAAAAATTTAAAAAATCCCATGTCACCTCCTCACATGTTCAATGAATTTATCTCTATCTCCATTTTATTATCTTACCTTTGACAATTATTCATAGAGATATAAATAAAAATAAAAACTAAAAGAACATTAAATATTTTTGATAAAATTTATCTCTCTATATTGATTACATAACTACATATGGTGGTTATTATCCCTCTCAAGAAAACATAATTATTATTATCAAATAAAAAATAAAAAAGGTTATAGCTCTAGAACCTTTATCCTAGAAACAATAAAGTATAAAGTAATAACCATCTTTTTTAAATGGTTATAGAATATAAGAGTTTTTATTTAACATGTGAATTATATTAGTAATGATATTTTCTTATACCTCATGGAAAATGTAAGTGATCTTCTTCATTACTCAAATTAATTAGTCTGTCTTCCTTAAACACCTTTATTCCTCAGAAACATATGATTACTACAAGAAAGATCTATTATTTTCTTGGACAGAATTGTATTTTTGTAGTATATCCCATCAACTAATCATTTCATATACATCTCCAATGAAAATTCAATTAAGTCATTTTGCAACACAGGTTTTCCTTTCTCTCTCTCTATAGTACACCATGTTTTCAATGGGAATAGAGTATCGATTATCTCACATTTCCTTCAACATATAAATTATTCTATATGGCTGTGGAATCAATTCTAGCTCCTCTTATTTAATTTTCAACTTATTTATATTCACTAGTCAATGTTAATACGTTAATTTGACATTACATACTCTTCTATATTCATGTTCGTAAAATCTATCCACTAAAACTCAACATTCAAAAGCATCATAAAAGAATTCTTGAAGACTATACATATCATTTTTTCCATTTACTCATGTTATATGGAAACATTTCGATTTTATTCTCTGTTTAAATTATTCACAAACATTTCATTTAAATATTACATGTTTTAATAGGATCTCCATCTTTATTACATGTTTACAATATAGAAAACTCATCTCAATGTATAAATATAACAAAGGTATATTACTTATATTTTTATAAGGCATGATATACCTTAAAAATATTGCAGGTATGCCTTAGGATTTACCTTAACTACATGTTGTCCACTCTATATACCCTACAATGCACATGTACCATATAGTGATATCATGTGTACCAAAAAAAGTAAACTATAAAAAATCTTGAATTATAAATAACTTAAAATCCCTACTATATAAACTACAAAAACTCATTATATAATATATAAACTTTTATAGTTACTCTATGTACTCCATCAAACTTATTCATTATGTGAATCATAGCTAAATCACAATATTGTGGTATTCTCTTCTTTGAAAACATATAAGATAATCATCACAGTTATTTCCATTTTCTTCTGAATTCATAATTCTTTAATTATCATAGGTTGAATCATATGTCAATATCCAACTCTAGATTCTGATATAGGGATCTCTAACACTAAATATTTATACGTGATTGAATCATCTATATATCAATGTATATGGATCCATTTAGATTGATCTACTTAATTATGGATCCTATTATATCCATTGACCCTAGGTGAATCCATTTTCATAAACCATTCATTCATGGATATGGACATATCCATTTTTTATATTTTACTTTATTCAAATAAAAAATCCATCAATCCTTCTCAATTAACCCATATGAACATCAAACATCATCTAGAGGATATTATATATACATATGGAACTTATTAAAATATACTGGAAATGAATATATGTATATAACAGAAATAAAATCCATCCCCAAACCATCCTCATAAAGTGAATGGATATCCAAACGCATCCAATTATTTTACTCACCTCAAATCATCTGATCTACCTCAATATATTCAGTACATAAACTTCTAACATATTCCTCACACATTTCTATATGAATAATAATAGGAACATGCATCACCATTTAAGTTTTCCATCATGTGACTAAACCTACTTGGATATATTGGAATAACATATTTAATATTTAATTTTCCTTAGAATAGAAAGATAACAATATCTTACATCACTTTTAAGTCACAAGGTTAATTATCAAAGCCCGTGTAATCACAGAAATTAATTACACATCATAAAATATATCATTGGAACTCCACGATTCTTACCAATAAGATTATAAACTACAAATAGTCATATAAGAAATCATTCATCCACATATTAATACCATGAAACTTCCCTTACTACCTTTTATCCATATTGAGAACAAAACACACACACAAAAGTAGGTTCAACATATAGAAAATGATATCATGTACATTGGAATAATAAAACTCATAGTTATAATTGAGTGTTGAAGGAATATAGTGGAATGCATTTGTTACCCTGAGATCATGAACCACATTGTGGTTAATTATATGAATTTTTATTTGTTCAATTCTATTCATAGTTCTAGGAATTTCAAGAAGGTTATTTTTAAAATATATTTTTGACATGAGGGGATGAAGAGTTAATTTCATTTTTTAAAATAATATGGTGAGTTCTTATTTTATACAATCATTCTCTAAAATAAGGATTTGATCATGGGTTTTAACAAGGATAATGTTATTTTATAAAAATATTATACCAAATTATTCACGTAAAAACTACACCATTAATGTTATAAGACTAAATAATGTTTTAATAAAATATGTATTTCATGATAGGGAATTGAGAAATAAATATGAGCATAAAAATTTAATGATAATCGTTTTTAGACTAAATATAATAACTATGAAATCCTACCGTGGTTATGATTACTATTATATGGTCCTCAAGATATCTGAATGATTTATAGACACATATATATTATCAAATATAAAAAATTTATCAATATTTTATAAGATAATTCAGTTGAATATTTTAAATAGTTTTTTAACGTATTATTTGTGACATATAGTGGAATGACATAGAGAATATTAAGGAAATAATTTAGAGTAAATCAACATTGATAGAAGGAGACTATATTATGGTAGTTTTCTATGAAAAATAATTTACATTATGTAAGAGGAAATACAAGATAATATATCCATATTTTGTATGTCTATTATTGACTATGACTTATTAAGTAAATAATGAAGAACTGTGATGATTAATTGAAAATAGTTGAATGATTTATTTGATTAAGAGTGAAATATCCCACTATTATAATTGTAATGGAATATTCATTGATAAAAATAAATATAAATACTATTTGGATATATTGAATATTCCATATTTATGAAGTAGTCATAATGGAATACTGACTTAATTTTTCTGGGATATTAATGAATTATTCATTAAAGGGATATGAAATATTCAACCTATATTTTTTTTAACATAATTAAATGATTCAGACAAAATTATTATAAATATAAAACTTTTTAGGATTATAATGAAATTGTAGAATCCTATCCCTTGATGTTATGACTAAATAAGGATGATATTATAAATATTTCGAATCTATATGGAAGAAGAAATGGAAAATATTGGAATTATATTCATAGATATGGATCATTTATATAGTAATTAATCATTAAAGAAAAAAATTGACACTCCCATCATAGATGAAGAATGGGTGTGATGACATGAGAGAATTAAATATCGATTCTATTAATAAATAATTATTCTAATATAGATCCTTAATTAAGGAAGATGACTGTTTATAATGATTAATTACTGTATTTTTATGTATTTAGGAAACTTTTATACAATAATGTATAACTAACTATAAGATTTATTGTAAAATTTAAATTAGTTTTATTGTATTTATTTTTTTAACAAAAACGAGTTATAATATGATGTATATTTCTTTTTAAAATAGTTAGTAGTGAGAGGAATGATTTAAGTGATATTTATGATCTATTGAACCATACTTATACCATATTTATGGGCATTAAACTTGGTGAGATGTAACCTAGACTAAAATAGTATATTTATAGAAAAATTGAGTTATAATGGATTTTTGTTTATTAATGCAATTTCAAAATGTGTTCCTTGAATGTAGCATAGTATGAGTTCACTAAGTAAAATCTCTATACCATTATGTGATAAACATGATTTATCGTCATAAAAGAATTGATTGTTTGTAATTTTTAGTCATATTTCTTTATAAAAAGAAAACAAAACCAAATATAAGGAAACAATATATGAAGATGTTCATATCTAAGGTTATAATACTTTATTCCCCACATAGGGTGTAGAAATACATTTAATCTTCAAGGGTCCTAGCATGCATCCTTTTGCGTTAGTTTTATGTCTTGTATCTAAATATATTTCTAATACCGTATTTTCCAAATATGTTATAATATTTGGATGATTTAAAATAATCCTTTCATATTAAATTATATTTAAAAATTATATATTTTAATCTTATATAATATTAGTACTAATAATAATGGTTATAGTAAATGAATTATTATCCTTCATTTTAACCCACCAAAAAATATTATTGCCCTACTTAAGTTGACATGTAAAAGTTGCATTATTATTTTATGTTAGCTAAAAAAATATTTAATGTTCCCCAATCAATGAATTTTAAAATTCGTCTTTCATTATATTACAAATCTATTCAAAATATCCACCTTTAGATATTCCAAATATAGTATTTCCCGCATAAACCAACACCAAAAGTTTACTTTTAATATCTATTTTCATATATATATATAAATTATGGTTAATTCAAAATATTGTAAATATTAATTAAAAAAATGAATCTATACACATGTATGAATCTCTTAGTTATTATTTTACCCCCTAGAGAGACATCGTACATATGTGAAATTATCTATAATTATTATAAATTATAACTCTATCCATTTTTCATATATAAAATTATTTAGAAAAAATACCATTTAAGAAGATAAATTTTATATTCAAATAAATTATTCTAAATTTTCATTCTATAATAATAGTGATGATAAATATTATCATTTATAATCATATAACCAAAGAGAAAAATTTAGACCAATTTATACATACTAATCCTTATTTATCTCTTATTATTACACCTTATTAATTTAGTGTATTTATATAAGGTATATTAGATTCAATATTATTTTTTCATTATGTTTTGACACTATTTCAATTAATTTATTTTTCTCAAAAAAATCAATTTCATTGGGTATAAATTTAATCCTAAATCAACCCTTTTAAATATCTGTGATACTTTTAGGATTCACTTATAAAATATGAGTTACACACTATAAGTTCTTCATTCATTTTTTGAATAGAATACTAGTATTTTCCAATAACAGTTTTTTCAATGATATCATTCCTTTGGAATAAATTTCTTGATACATCATTAATTAAGATTAATTAACTTCATTATAACCACCTTCCTGGATTATTGAATCCTCACAATCTCTTTTATTTTTTCTTTGATAAAAAAATATATCATTTATTCATATTAAATTTTAAATTTTCTATCATTTCTACATTTAATTTTTCATCAAATATAAAATCTTCACATTCATATATCTTTTATGTCTTCTTATTTTAACAACTATTGAGTTTTATTTGAGGGGATGACTAATAAAAGTTCATTCATAATATTTCTTAACATATTAACCTTTGTTTAGATATTTATTAAATATATATTATTTTATTCCAAAACCCAAGAAATTATTTGAAAATTTTAAAGATATTTTTTAGATGTCACACTCTCACCTAAAAAAATTGATCTTTATTTTTAATATAAATAGTAGTTTTAACCCCTTCCTTCCAACAATTTCTAGAATATACACTTGAAATAAATATTCCATTATCTTTATTATTTATATAATTATTAATTCATTAAAATACAACATTTTATAGGGGAGTTCTCCTAGTATAAACTTTATATTAAAATCATGTTATTTTGAGTATTTTTATAAATTATTATGAAGATACTCAATCTCGTTATCTAATATCAATGTTTTGAATTTGATGTGAAATTTATTTTATACCAAACTTATATATATTCTAGTACATTCAAACAATTTTTTATGAAAAATGGGAATGATAAATATCATTTTTATAAGTTATCAATAAATAAAACATAGCTTAATTTATCCATGTGACCCTTTTAATTTATAGTTCTATATTAATATAGGTAAAAAACTAATTTTTTTTGTCTTTCTATAATTTTTTTTTGGTTTCTAAAATTATATATTAATCATAAATTTCTGAAAATATCTATAAACATCCTACCTATCCATTTTTTATTTGAAATATCTAGTAAAATTGCATTTTTTCTATAATTTCTATAATTAGTAGAATAAAGTTACTCAAATTTATAACAATTTCTTGTTTTCATCTTCTTTTGAAAAATAAATAACACATTTATTTAGATTAATTTAGTAAAATTTCATTGTACTTGTTAGCTTTTATAATGATAGGTACATATATTTTTTTGATTTTACAAATTATTAGGGTATGGTTAATAGCATGACCTAAGGTATAAATTTATCTCACACTGAAAATATTTATATAGAGACCCTTCTTGAAAATAATATTTTATTTTTCCATAAATTTTCCACTAATTACAGCTCTTATATGGTCTTTTATGCATAGTAATCCATCATTACAGAATTCAATAGTCGCATCTACATTAGACTTCACACTTTTTTAAAATATCACATTATTTATCATTTGGTAATATCACTCACTATAAATAATCTAATTTTATTTATGGTATGTTGATTTTATTACTACATCAACTAAATTATATATTTCTATATATTCATTTTTTCTTTAATTCACTCTAGTTTAATTTAAATTTTTCTATAATTGAAACAAATATTCTTGGTTATGTTTAACGCATAAAATTTTTTTATTCTTCTTGGAAAAAAATTATTATCATCTATTAGTTAGTTTTACATTTTCCATTTTAATAAATTATTTATGATAATAGTATTATATATGTAACAATTATTTTTTACTTGTTTGAGAAATTATAAACATTATGACCATAACTAGATAATCAATAACAATATCTTCTAAATAAATAATTATTATATTTTATAGTCTTACTTGAAATAATATATATTTTTAAAATGAATTACTGCCCTACATACCCCAAAAGTGTGACTATTATTTACACAATAAAATCATATATTTTCATGGACAATGTTTCTATTATTGGAGGAAATTTTTTTGAATCATTTATCTTTTATTATTTAAAACTTTTATAACTATAAAATTTTAAAAAATGCCTGTTTTTTACATGATTCAATTTAGGATTAAATATTAAAAAAAATTACCATAAAAATATGATTTTCAAATATTAATAAAATAATTTCAATTGTAGATGTATCATAGAAATATTCTTTAAATTTATTAATATACATGCTTTCAAATTTCAAGGCTTTTTTTAGTTCACAGATTTGAATTCTATTTCAATTTTTCATACTAAAAACTAATCCAATTTCAAATATCTAAATCTAATAGACCATATCTTTAAAAAAATATTTATCAATTAAAATATTGTATTGACCATCAAATGTTACATTAAATTACACAACATTTTCTCCATTTATATCAGTAATGGATGCTTCTATTTATTATTCTGCCAGTAGTGTCTCTTCAACCTTCTTTATCATTACATTTTTATACTATCCAGTGAAATATTTTTTCTTTTTTAATCTAGAAATATGAAAATTTTATTCATCATAATATAGGAATTTATCTTCAATATCAGTATCAACATCAATACATTATTTAATTTAAAAAATATATTTTTTTTCTTAATTTTTTTCACAATAAAAATACATTCTTCCTCGTTTTCTATGAAAATTTACATTACGATATCCTTTACTTATTCACCATAACTATGAAATTATTTTAATATTAAATTTATTCTTTGATAACTCTTTCTGTTTATAATAAATTTCCCATTTATTTCCCTTATAAATGTTCTTCCTTGATTTTTTTTCACTAATATCATAATGTATATATATTATAAAACTTATAAATGAGGTTTATAAATAAATTTAATGGAAACTTTCCTATAAATTACCCTATATTCCCATATACATTTTTATTTTAAAATAAATTATTTATTCTCCACATTCATGATCATTTTATTCCACAAAAATATTCTATAGGAATTTAAAATTTAACCCCTTTTGTGTCTCGTTTAGATTTTCAAAGCCCTCCATAATATTTATTTAATAACAAGATAATTTATTATTAAAATCACACAAAAGATAGTAGAAAGTGAATTTTATTTAATAATAAAGATGTTAATATTTCTTGTTATTGAAATATTCTAATAATTACTTAAACAATAAAGAATATTCAATTAGTTTTACAAATCCTCTCATTACCCCCAACTAATTCAATAAAACTTTGGAAAAATCAATCCAATGAATCAATATTGTTGAATAATTGACTCACTTTATTAAACTTGGTTTGAAAACAATGAAAATATAAATGTATCATTAGATATTACATAATATTATTATTTTATCTTTTATGATTTAAATATATAAATCCAATAAATTAATTAGTAATAACATAAGGCTTAATAAAATTGTTATGGTATACTAATTTCTAAAAATAAAATAACATAAGGAATTATATAATACAAAAAGACTAAGGATATCATGTGAAAATGGTAAATAAAATCCACATTACATTTAAAAGTATTACAAATCACTATTGTAGTATTGTTCCAAAACATCGATTGATTGATATACATATTGTGTTTATTAATAGATAAAGAAGATGTTATCTATATACTTATAATTGTATTTTATTTTTACTGAATTTGACAATTAATGTTTGTTGTAATGATGCCTATAAATTGAATCACACCAAAAACATTAGAAGTAACAAGTTGCTAAAAATTTATATAAGTTTCTACAATTACTCTTAAAGTTTTCTATTTTTTAGATTTTTAATTTATTTTTTCTATAATAACTTACAAATAGTGTAATATTTTTCTTTCTAGGATCTTTATATCATATCTTCCATTGTGATTTTAACATGTAAATTTTTTTTATTATTGTAATTTTTTCCCCAATTGTTATTTATAAGTATTTCTAAGGATTAGAAGAAATAATCAAGCTACTGTTCAATGTAGTAGGCATAACAAGATATCCGTGAATAGTGAAAACACATTTTTTTTTTCAAATTACATATATTTCAATACATTTTTAGTATATAAGTATGAATTGAAAATTAAATAAACAATTTTATAAAAGTAAATATATATTTTATAAGTGAATTTATAAATTTTAAAATGTTCATTTTAATTTAAAAATCTATATTTAAAAATTAAGAACATAATTTGTATTTTTCAAACAATTTTTTTAAAGAATTATACTTCTAGTTTTAAAAAATATTTTTTACTACTCTTAAAAATTGAATCAAATAAAATTGGTTTTGACTTTTAAATATTAATTTTCTAATTATATTATAAAGATAACTTTATAACTCAAATATTATTTCTTTTATTTAAATTTTTTCATCTTCATCTTTGTTCTACAATGACTGGTTTCTCCCGATATAATATTATATTATATGGTATCTTATAATCCTAGAGAAAATAATTAATTTATAATTCAAAGAAGGTTTTATTACTATTTTTACAATAGCGGTTTTTGATAAAGTTATTTTTAAAATATCAAAATTTTTCATTTCCTTTTATTATTAAATATTTTGTCCTTGGCTCAACATTACCTATAGAAAAAAATTATTTTATTTTAAAACATACATTATAAATCTCTACCTTTGTCTTCCTTAATTATTTTTTGTGTATACCTTTAATTTTTATTCTAATACCTTTCCTTTAAGAATACTATATTTTTTTCCTTTGATTGATGGTCATTAATCTAGGTTATATACATATATTAATTATGGATAATTATTATCTCACACTTATATTCCTTATATATACAATGTTAATATCATATTCTTTATTATCTTGTTTTAATGGTACTTACTTAGAAATTTACATGATGTCATTGAAACCCATTTTATTTTCTAAGGTTATTTATATGGATAAAATTAATTTATTTGTTTGTAGAACGCATATATGTGCACTATTTATGGGTAGTTCCATTATGAAAAATTGACAAGTGGTTCTATTATAAACCAATAATGATTGGTTATGTTATAAATCTAATATGGGTGGGTCCATTATAGCCCTCCAACACAACGGATAAAAGTACATATCTCAAGAAATAATTTATTCATGAGTACATATTTAGTTTATCATCATGGTTGGGATCATCAATATAATTTTACCTATAAAATGTTTGTTCTATAATTTAAATTTGTTTCAGAGTTTTATACTCATTGTCATTAATGTGTTTAGCTCTCATGGATAATGCTTATTTTTTCACTCTTTTTATTATTTTATTATTTTATGTTATTATTTTCCTTGATTTAGTACATAATTTTTTTTGAATATGGTAATCTTATATATCATGGATATATCAATATTCTCATATTATTCTCACTTATGATCTCAAATTGTTATCACTTATGTTTACCCTTACTAAGCATCTGATCTCACCCCTTTCTTATATTTTCATGTTCCCATGTTTTAAAGAAATTGAATACATATGATATATCTATAAGTTTGTCTTATGAGAATAATTTCTATGAGAAATTAAATAATTTTAATATATTCAGTAGTTTCTGAAATAGTCGATTGAAAACTGTCTATTATTTGAAAAAAAATGTGTTTTGTTAGTGGGGTTTTTGTCTAAATTGTCCAAAAATTAGCATCTAAAATGTATTTGGAAAGTTTTTAAATAAAATATTTTCATTAACTAAAACAATTAGTAAAAAATTATGTATGGTTCATTATAATTGGTATTATGGTTTATGTGGATTTAGAGAGTAGGGAATTATCGGTTGAGGATAATTTGAGAGTTTGAAAATCTAAAAAAGATTGATAACTTTAGTTTTATCGTAATTTTAAAGGTATAGTTATACCTTTACACTCATTGAAGTAATATTGAGTATTCTGCGGATTATTATAATAAAATTTTAGTGAAAACCCTAAGTCTATGTCTAAGGTATAAGTTTACACATAAGATAATATCCTGATATTTTTTTAATGTATAAGTTTTGTGGTTTTCCTAGAAAATACATCCCTATCTGGATGTTAGTAATTGGATTTAGGCTCAATCGTAGTCGTACAAAGGGGTGATAACCCCAAATATTGCATGTTGGGTATTAACAGAGCCATTAACTAGTGCAAGAAAAATATGTTTAACTATACAACTAGCCAAAAATTCCCATGTGATATTTTTTGTTTGATCATATGCTCTTTACCAACCACTATGAAATATTGATTCCTTGTTACATTAAAGGATTTGATGACAAATTATGAGAGAAACAAAACTTTATGTAACCTATTTAGAACAAAATGAGTTACATTATTAACCAAGTATGACATATTGGGAATGGATGTATCAAGGGTTGAAATGAAGGTGTCATTAGAGGAAACATATTAGGATTGGGGTTTCATAATAATGTACTCTAATTATTATTTATATTATCATTACTATTCATGTTATAGTATTTGGTTAAAATAGGATCATGAGGATAAAGTTGAAAAAGGTATATAAAAAACCATTATGTATTATTACTAAATAAGGGAGCATACATGAATGGTTGGTAATCATATTATATTCCTATTATGATTGAAAGGTTGAGTTTCCTAAGGTAGTGAGGTTGATACAAGAATAGAAATTATTTTTTGATAATTATAGCTATTTTTGTTAGTGAGTGATCTTTATCAATGGTATTTTATAATATTTTAGAGTTATATCAGAAATCTAATGATTTTTCTTCAATATTTCTGCATTATAATGTTACTAAAATATATATTATATGAAATAAATAACCATGAAAATAATGTTCCAATATGGTTATATTTTTTTGGATTACTATTTAAGAACACATGATTGAGGTACATATAATTCACATGATTAATATAAGCTTTATTTTGAGGTAATAAAGTGTTAATTATTTTTTAGAATAGTGATTTAGATATTATTGGAATTGATTATTTATTTAATGAAAAATTAATAAATGATTTTTCACAGTACTCTATATTTAATTTTTGGGATTATAATATATATTGACTATTTTTTTAACTTATAGACTAGTGATTCATACTTTTGATGGTTAAAAATAGAGTTATTTTTTATAGGAATATATAATCTCAATGTGGGTTATTTTTTAGAGATTGATATTATTTTGGGAGAGGTATATTGTAGATAATATATGACTATTTTATATATATACCTCAGTATATGATTTTATTAACAATCAATGTTGTATGAGGAAAGAAATGTAACTTGATATAACTTAACAAAGTATAGTAGATTTCATATTAGAGGTTATAACCATAATGATGAATATGTAAAGAATACCCTAACCTGCATTTTTAATGAGTAATAATTTAAAATGTGAGGATTAAATTTATTTAAGGGGTTATAATGTAACAACATGAGAAATTAGATTCATTAAATTAATTCTATCTAAAATATTTAATATCAAAAATAAAACTATGTTAACGCAAAACCATATTAAAATAATCTATAACATATTAGAAATTGTTGAATAATATAATATTTCATAGATAAAAGGTTAATAATTAATTAAAAAATATATATTATTATTCCCATTGATTAATATTCAAAAAATGTTTCCTTTCGAAGAAAAGGATAAAAAGTGTATTTTATTTTACCTTAATAAATTAAATTGATTATAGTTAAAATTTTATCATAATATTTATTATTTTTATTTTTAATCTAATATATCAATATCTAATAATGTAGAAATATATAATAAATATGATTTGAAAAACTTTACATTTAAAATGGTAATGTTTTATTTAAATATTTTTTCTTAGTATTTTAATTTTTCACTATAATGATAATTATAAAATTTTAAAATTTTAATTTTAAAAAAATAAAATAAAATTTTATTTACATATATTAACATAAATTTTATTATTTTTTAAAAAATTTAATTTTTTCAGTTAAAATTGTATAATTTTCTTTGTACAAATGACAATAATTTTATGACATTATTATTATATAAGTATGAAATATAAATAAAGGAATCCTTTTTACCATGAAAAATATGAATTTTATAAGTTAATTTATTTTTCTAAAAATGTTGTTTTAAATTTACAAACCTATATCATACATTTTACAACTTATATTATATTTATCAAAAAATTGTTTTTAATATACTATATATTTAGTTTTAAAAAATTATTTTCGTAACTTTTATAAATTAGATAAAATAATATTTATTTCAAAATTTGAATAAGTAGGTAGAAATTATTTAATAATTACTATTTTTATTTTGGGTATAAAGTATATGTTACCCTAGGTAAAAAGTAGTTAATGTCTTTCTTATTGTTTGGTGATATTTTGTAGCATCATACCTTTGAGAAGATGTACGAATCAGACCTAGGAGGAAGCTATTGTTGAACCTCAGTGAGCTAATATTGTTGTGGATCCAAATATGATTGAGATGATTGTGCACATTGTCCTTGTTTGGGATAGGCACCACCTCCATTTCCTGTTCAGGCTCAAATTGTGCAACATCAGGGGGACATTCTTAGGATCAATTATCAATAGTTCCATTTCCATAATCTAATGTCGTTAAAGGGTTAAAATTACCCCCAAGAGGATAAAGAGTGGTTGAGTATTTTTTTGAATGCTTATTTCAATTTTTGTGCACACATGATGATATCAAAGTGAAGTGTGCCACTTTCATGCTGGAAGGACCGAGAAGAAGATGGTGGGACACTATGGTGACATCGAAGAAACATGAGGGCTTATATTGGAAATACTTCAGAGTAATATTCACTGACCATTTCAATCCAGATTCAATGTTTTTTCCCAAGTCTACAAAGTTTTTTAGACTTGAGAAGGCTGACTAGTATGTGACAGAGTATGAAAATAGTTTTGATAATTTTATGCACTTCACACCTATGATTGTAACGAATAAGAGGATAAAGGCTAGAAGGTTTGAGTAGGAACGTTGTCAGGATATTCATTACTAGGTTTTCTTGCAGATGCTTACCTCTTATGATGATGTACTGGATAGAGCATTGATGGTCAAGATAGACCTGGTGGGTAAGTCAGGGTTATCAGGTGTCTTTGTTTCTCCTAGTCGCAGTGTGAGTTATATTACGAGAAAGCATAAGCATGATAATTCTCATGGAAGTTCTCGATGGTAGTGTTTTTCTAGAACTCCTATATTACTAGGTAATGTCCCTTTATTTTATTACTAGTGTGGTAAGCCATATCAATTTAAGAAGGATTCCACTAAGGATCCCAATAATTGTGGATCCTCTGGGAATTTGGGGAACTAGCAGAGGTTCTGTCATAATTTTTCCACTCCGTAAAGTGGGACAAGATCATCAAATCCTCTTAAAACCACGGGGCAATTAGATGATTCATGTGCAAAAGGTTTCCACCAGTAAGCATATTGAACAATTCTTCTTCACACAATGGAAAAGTCTTCAGACGAAGCAGAAACATGTCCAGTGACTATGAGAGGTACCACCACTATAACATTGTCATTTGTGAGTACTTTATTTAATACTGATATATCTCATTATTTTATTTAATCATGTGTTTTTAATCTTCTTAATCTTTATATGTATATTTTTTCTTGTGCAATGGATATTATTAGACCCTTTGTTACGAAGAATGATAAGGGTATCTGTAGTATTGATTGTGTTTTATCTCTATCAGATGTTGAGATATCTTGGAACTTTATGGTTCTTAACGTAAAATCTTTTGACATCATCTTTGTAATGGATTGGCTCATGGACAATAAAGCATGTATTGATTGTCAGCTTCAACGGGTCTCCTTCACTATGCCTTGTGGTGTGTCTCTCGTATATAATTGAGAATGGGACCCAAGGTCGAGCAGGGACAAACCTTATTATCTAGACTTGGGGAAAGTAAAATCCGCGTTTTCTTCTTATACAGAGTGGGAACTTTTGAGCAGTGATCTCCCTCTAGTTGTCACTGGGTTTCCTGATGTGATTTCTTCTAACTTATATTGTTTTCCACCAGTGAGAGAGGTTGAGATGTCCATTGAATTGATGACTGGTACTCAACATGTTTTTATTCCCTCTCACTGCAAGACACCAACTAAATTGAAATAGTTGTATTCATAGTTGGATGATCTTCTTGAAAAAGGCTTTATACACCTGAGTATGTAACCTTGGTCATGCCGGTTCTCTTTTCCAAGAAATATGATGTTTTCATTATCATTTTCAATGATTAATGAAATCTCAATCGAGTAAATGTAAAAAAAAGTATTTATTCCTTTTATTGATGATTTTTGACCAGTTTAAAGTGGATAAGTGGTTTTTAATGATTGAAATTTTCTCAGGTTACCATAAGTTTAAGACTAAAGAATATGAAATTTAGAAAACCTCTATTTTGAGCATGTATGACCATTATGAGTACCTTGCCATGATCTTTGGTCTAACCTATTATCTTGAATTTTTCATAAACTTAATGAACCATATTTTCTATGATTATCTCAATACCTTTTTGGTTATTATTGTAGATGATATCCTTGTGTACTCTAAATCTAAGGAGGATCTTGTGCGTCGTCTTAGAATAGTTCTGAGTTTCTTTTTTTGAGAAATCACTAACTCTATTCGAAGCTTTCAATGTTTGATTTCATTGTTCAGTAATTGAATTTATTAGGACACGTGGTGTTCAAACATGGTATTTCAATTTATAATGAAATGTTGAAAGTTGTTATGACATTGAAACAACCATATAATGTCTTAGAGATTTGAATCTTCTTAGGTTTCATTAGATATTATCACCACTTTGTGAAAGACATTTCAAAGTTATCCTCTCTGGTGACTACACATACTCAGAAGGGAGTGAATTTTGTTTGGAATGTGAAATTTTAGAGTTATTTTGTTTATATAAAATGTATTTTGACTAATATTCTATTTTGGAATATTCCAGATTCCAAACTGGGATACGTGGTCTTTTATGATCCATCGGGTTTAGGCATGGGGTGAATTATTATGTCGGGTAATCATATTATTGCTTATGTATCTCATCGACTTATATTGCAGGAGAAGAACTATCCAACCCATGACATTGAACATGTAGCTATGATGAACTCTCTTAAAAGTTGGAAGAATTACCTTTTGTGAGAAAGGTTTACTGTTCTCTCTAAAACCAAAATATTGAGTTACATCTTCTCTAAAAAAATATTTGAATCTATGCTAGTGATTTTGTGTGGACTTCCTACAGTCTATTTATTTTGACATTTCCTATTCCATGAGGAAAATAAATGTAATTGTAGAAACTTTGATCAAAAAGATTCCGGCCCAGGCCGTGTAAGATTCTTCGGAGGAGTGGAACATGATGGATCTCTTTTCCCAATTGAATACTAGAGTTCATTAAAAATGGACTAATGTTTCCTTTCCCAATGTTCAGTTTTAATCATCTCATCCTGAAATGATTCATTAGGATCAGTACCTTGATAATTAATTCCATAATATTAGAGACTCACTTAATAATGGGGATAATGTTTTCCAATGGTCGTTCTCTAAAGAGGGAATTATATGCTATCAGAATCATTTCATGGTACCATATTTGGTGAGGAATGTTGTGATGGGGTATTGACATAATTCCCATTTGGATATGCACCTAGGAACCAAAAATATGTTCTATGACATGAGGTCAAATTTTTGGTGGACAAGTATGAGTGGATGCATTGTTGAGTTTCTCTCTCATTTCTATAAATTCCATGATGTGAAAGATGTGCACCAGAAACTTTTGGGGTTGCTTCAGCCACTTCAATTCCCTACCTGGATGTAGGATGAGATCTCTGTGGACTTTGTGGTCATGATTCCACATACCAAGAAGAAGTATATTTCAATTTCGTTGGTGATCGATAGGCTAACTAAATCAGCTCAATTTATATCCATTCATTATAAATCCAATGTTGAGGATTTGGGAAGTCTCTATGTGAAATAGATTGTTCGGTTTCTTAGAGTTCCATATACTATAGTCTATGATAGAGATCCTCGGTTCACTATTATCTTTTAGAGAGTCCTTCATAAGGTACTATGATCTCATGTCCATTTGAGAGTGGCATACCATCCATAGTTGGATTTCCGGACAGAGAGAGCTATATATATTATTGAGGATATGTTCTATTCTTACGTTCTCGACTTTAGTGGAGCATGGGATTGTAATTTAGGGTAGGTTAAGTTTTATTATAACAATAGTTACTAGTCTATGACCAGGATGGATCCTTTTGAAGCCTTTTATGGCCAGTATTATAAATATTTGTTGTGTTGTTTAGATACTGGTTCATGATCTTTGGTTGGATTTATCTTTGTCCAAGAAAAGAAATCAACGATTTAGTTGATTTGTCAGAGAATTATAACAGGTCAAACCCGATTCAAGTATTATATTGATCTTCAAAATAGACCACTGGATTTCCCAGCTGGTGACAGGGATTTCTGGAAATTATCACCCTTGTTGGGACATCGATGGCTTGGGAGATAAGGGAAGCTTTGTCCTCATTTTTTGGACCTTTTCAGGTTGTTTATAAGGTGGGGAAAGTTTCATACTGGTTAGCAATACCATTATAAATAATTTTGATACCTAATGTGTTGCATGTGTCTTGGATTCGAAATTATTTTTTTGAACTATCTCATGTTTCGAGTTTGTGTGATCTTGATGTGGAACCTGATTTACCCGTGACTGAATGGCCAGTCAAGATAGTTGATTCTGAGACCAAGTTACTTCCTAGGAGAACAATACATTTGGTTTGTGTTCTATGGAATCACAATTCTAATTCTCATGAGAGGTAGGAGAGGGAGGCACTGAGGAGGGATTAGTGGCCTCACATTTTTTAAAGGGAGGCTTCTTTGTAGGTTTTTTGGTTATATAATATTTCTATAGCGTGGAGGTTGTAACATCCAATCATGGTTTTCAGGTATTCTTAAAACCCCTTTTGGTAGATCTTTGGTTGGGATTCATTTAGAGTTGTTTCTGATTTTTTTGTAAATTATATAGGTTTCAAGGATGAAATATTTTTTGTGAATGGATTTCACATGGTTTGGATAAGCGTACACCAGTTCCATGATTTTGAAAGTGGGCTCTACACGGTCTACACACGGTTTTCCATAACCGTGCGTAATTTCCTAGGAAACCATGCAGATAGGTTTTTCTAGATCTGGAAATTTTATTTAAATTTTCCTAGATCCTTTTTTAGGTCATGGAAATTACTCCCCCAACCCAAATACATTTCATCCTTCCTTGGGTCTCCCAGGAAGGATTCTTGACCCCTCGAACCCCTTCCGGAAGCGATCCGATGCTAGGAAAATGTCATTCGATTTCATTCTACTTAGTATCCTCCTCCCATTCTCTCCCTCCAGTGATCTCTCTCCTTCTCCTTAGGGTTTCATAGCTCTTGTGATTAATTTTGGCATCTAATACCCTTTTTTAGGATCTTAACCCTTGGTTTGATTCTTGTTTATGTGATCTTCATTCTTCAAGGAAAAATCTTGATTACGGTTTTTCATTGCGATATCTGTTGTTTTTTGTAGGTGGCTCTGTTACGATGCCCAATTTTTATTAAACCTAATTTCTTTTTATAAATTGATGTTTTTTGATTTAAATTCAATTGATTAGTTTTGAATCAAAGGGATTTTAATCCTTTTGTTAGAAAACCCCAATTCTGATGAATTGGTGGTTTTTAGGAAAAAATGAGTTTTTTGGCTAGGAATTGGAATTTGGTGAGATTTAAATTTATTAATTTAAATTTTGGTTTTTATGGGAATTTAATCAACTGAAATATTTATTTTAATTGAAGAAATTTCTTTTTGAAAAAAACATAATTAAAGTGAATTGGGGTTTTGTGATGAAAATAATGGATTTTAAAAAAAATGAATTGTTGAATTCGAATGTCAAATGGATTGTGAAATTTCAGGATTTGGTTTCAAATATAGATTTTTTTAAATAATGGATAATTTATTTATGGAATACATAGAGTATCATCTTGGTGAAAATATATGTTTTTTATTAAAAACGTGTTATGGATTTTAATATAAAATTTGGCATATTTGAAATGGTGAATGTGACGAAATGCATTTTCTATTATAAAATGAATTTATCATTATTGATTTCTACTTGAGAACATGAAAGCCCTAGGTTTTTAGTGAGTTATTTTGGTTGGAACCTTATAATTCAATAAATTTATTAAATATCATATCAGAACATCCCATTCCTTGGGCGATGGTGATGAGATCCCTTTACCATAAGCCTAAAGGGGAATATGTACATACATTGTCGTACTCATAGTGTTGGATCCCTATAGACTAGAACTATCATACCTATTTGGCACATGCCCATGTTTCTCACTTGATTGAATTTTTGAATGTGTATATATGAGATTGTTATAAATTGTCTTACATTCCATGAGAATTTATATAAACTGTATATAGAAAGTGGTTATTTATGCCATTTGTGAGAATTGTTGTTTTTGTAAAGTTTCCATTTTTCAACGGAAAATCCACATTTTAAAATTTTTTCTATCATATGAAATGTACAACATGATTTTCTAATGGTATTTTCATATTTTTAATTATAGAGAATTATATGTTTATATATATATTTTTAATGAACAACCTGTATATTATAAAATTAAAATCACATTTTTGTTATGTTGATATTAACTATTATTATGGAATATTTGGGTGAAATCCTACTATTCTATGTCTCACACCCTAATTATTCCTTTGGGTGTTTGTTGATTATCTAATTTCAGGTTAAAGTAATGGAAAAGGATCTCTTGGAGGTGGATCCTACTACTGAACTTTGGTCTTGGTGAGTTGTGACTATAGAGACATAGGGTTGTTGTTTCCTTTTTGTAGTTGGGTTGTAGTACATTTGTGGTTGTTCCTATTTGAAATATGGTACTTTACTCCCAGTGTAGTTTTCTTTACATATTTATAATGCCTTGTTTTCTTTTTTTCACATTTCTAGTGAAAAAATAATTCCCACATTCAATTTGAATGATTCCAGGTTCTAGTCACCGACCTATAGGGATTGGGAACTCCATTTAGGCTATGTCAGGACCGACTTGGTAATCGTGTTACCAGGGTACCCAGGTTGGTTCGTGACGCTACCCTTCATTTTCTATAAAGCTTTGGGGATATTGAAGAACTATATATGTTTGGTTATAAATTTTAATCTGAAATATAAATTAATTTTTGTTATCATAATAATATATATTTAATTTTTAGAAAAGTTATAACTACAATAAATATTTAAGAAACTCCAACCCATGGACTATTAAGTTAATAATTATATAAACTAAATGTTACTAAATATATTAAAAGTAAGGTAAATAGAATGAATTATATTGTTCCTTAACTTTTTTTATATGAATATTTTATAAAACATAGTCTTGAATGTAATATATATTTATTCAATTATTTTCTTGATATTTTTTTAATTTAATTAACTATATAATGTGACAGTTTACATTAATGTTTTTTATAATAAATGATATTTTATTTAAAATTTATAAAAATAATATCTTATACAAAGATATTTTTAAATTTTAATAAATTTAAATTATTTTAAATTAATAAACTAATTAATTATTTTTAATGAACATATTTACTTCTACATAATAAAAACATTGTTGGTAGAGTTAGTGTTAAAATACTATGTTTGCGTGTTAAACGTGCTTATGTTAAATTTAATTACCAAAAAATGTATTTTTATTTTATAATTTGGTTTTAATATTTAACATATGTTTTTATAAATTTTATAATAAGTATGTCTTTATTTTAGTCTTAATGGATGAGTTGAATTGTGTACGAAACTTAGTATGTTAATAAACAAACAAAATGAAAGAAATAATAAAACATTGGAGTTATGGAATAAAATATTTAAAAATGCATTTATTTTCTGTGGTGTTAATTGTGATAGACCAAAATTCCCATAAAATCAATTATTTATAATTATTTAATAACATTAGGAAAGATATAACTCTCAATAGTGTTTACCTTCATGTATTTACGAGAATGTCACTCCTCCTCCACTAGAAAAGGTAATTCAGTCTCTCCAATTATTCATGCATTTCAAGAATTGTTTTACATAAAATACCTACCCAAATAATCTCCCAACACACCTCTTCCAATTACATAATCATCTCTTTTGTAATTAAGAAATCCAATAAAGTCTATTGGTACAAACCAAAGAGAGTTACCCGAAAAAGAGGTAACATTCTTCAATGAGTACTTTTGTTTTATTTATTTCTCACCCACTTGACTTGTTTTTTTTTCTAATGATTATATAATAACATATATATCATATATATAATGATATGTTTTTACGTTAAGGTTTTGAATTACACCAACATAGACATCCTTCAAATGGGGAAAAATCATCATTCCTGCCTATGGAGAACTACCACCTCACGAAACTATGTGGTCCATCTCTTCCTTTACCACCTATAATAGTTGAGAATTATGATTGAAATATAATTTTTATATGGGATCATGTAATCATGGAATCATGGAATCATATGATTGTGGGAAGAACATAAAACCTGATATAAGCTTGAGTCAAGGATAAATACCAAGTCCAGAACTCCTGGATGGGAATGAGTCAAGTCTAACCACCAATTCCATTTTATATAGAAGAGCATGAGTTAAGGATAACCACTAAGATAATTTCACATAAAGGAGCATTAGTCATGTGTAAAAACCAAGACCATTTTAGATGATATCTCGGGAGAATTAAAAATACCCAATGCATTGGAGATCTATATCAGCACACCCATCATAAAATTTTCATTAATATATGTTCCACATGAAGAATCAAACAAAAACAAAAGGGTTTCCAATGAAATGAATTGAGTATTATAATCATGTCATAAAGCTTAACAGAAGGGAATATCATAGTGGTGTTCATGAAAGTATGGATTTAATTCATACATAAAAATTCATAATGGAAAAAAGGAATAGATCATGATAATGGATTTCAAACTAAAGAGAGAACATTTAAAAAGTGTGTTTAAGAAACATTAAAAATGAAACCTTTTAATGCGGTTTAAGGAAAATATTATTGAGCATTTAGAGTAGAAAATAAATATATTTTCTCATAAAACTAGAAATGAAAAAGGCGAGTTTTTCCATGATAGAATTGTTGATTATATAAAAATTATGGTGGATTAAAAAAAATTATGGAGTTCACGTGGAAATGGGTAAGAAATTGGGAAGTTCCCTTTAATCAATCTTGTTTATCGGGGAGAATTGAGAAGGGGACCTTTTTAAAACAAGAATTTACCCCTAAAATAAGGATGATATGATCTTGATACATAGTTTTTGAATATTTAAATATAATTTTGAATAATTATTTAAAAATAAGTATTAATTATATCTGTGTAAAGGAATAGATTGGGTAAGCAAAAAGAAAAAATAGAGGTTCAGAAAGACTCCCTTACCATATGTTCGAAAGTGTTCTGTACATGAACTTAATGTCTCTGATAATCAATTTAAATGAATTAATTAATTAATTCAGAACCTTCAATACATGTATTTTCTTTATTATAATTTTATTAATTTCATTTATGGAATTTTTTATGTCTTATATGATTGAATTTCATCATTATAGTAGTGTTTTCTTCATTGGTTCTCTTGATTTGTTCACTTGTATATATGCATGAAAGATCATGTAAAATGAGAATAGTTGTGCAGAAATGACGTTATATGTTAATAATTATCTTTTATAGTATTAAATAATATTATATATTTTTTCTAAATGTGTTGATGATTCATTAGATAGAACATTGATGAGAATTTTTTGGATTTTTATGGATTTTTTTATCATCAAAAACTAGTTTTGTTTTATTAAATTATATTCTATATATATACTGGTTTCAAGACATCAAATAAGATGTAATAAAAATATTATAATATTTTTTAACAATAAAAAATATTTTATGTCCACTATTATGGCGATAATATAAATATAGAACTCTTCATCATTGAAGGTGAAAAATCAACACATCATAAGCGATGTTTTAATTTTTTGTAGAAATAAAGGGGAGGGGAAGAGAAATGAGGATGAGATGTCCTATTTAAAAAATAAAATAAAAGTATAAAAAATATACAGGATTTATCACTCCACTTGGATATGGGTATTTGGGAGAGGAAAATAAAATAAAAAAATTAAAAGAAAAATAATGTGGTGTTTAGCTATTGAATTATTATTCTTGAGAACCTCCTTAGGGAAATTGGGCTTGGTATTTTTTTTGAGAATGAAGGATCCTGGTTGTGGGGGAGAGAGTTTTGAAGTTTGTTGGGAATAATTTTAACAAGATTCATGGATTTATAGGTTTAAAGAAAAGTGTTTGTGAGGTGTGGTATTTATAGTTTAGGAGAGTGGTGTTTTTTTATATTTAAGTCATTATTTTATTATTTTTGTTTTAGAAAATCAATATTTTTATCCTTATGACTAAATATATTAAATAAATAAGAGGATTTCTAGATTATAGTTTTTACAATGGAAATGACTCAAGAAATAGTTTTTTTATCCTATACTATTATATATCGTAAATTGTCGTATATCACTATTCACCAAAAATTCAAGTATTTAAAAGATCCCAAAAATTCATCCTAACCATTTTTTAATGATTATAATTCAAAAATGAGATTCATTTTATGAAAATAATTTTCTAAATATTCAAAATTTTATTCTTAATTAAAGTAATCATTTATTTGAAACCTATTTCCTAGGTACATCGACCCCATGCTGATGTTTTCCCACATCCATATTGGTATGTGTAATGGTTTCATCATACCCTTAGATGTTTCCCTTTCATCCTTTACATATTGACATACCAGGAACATTGATGTATACTCAGCGATCTCTATCTTCATATTTTCTCACCAATAGTTCTATTAGAGATCTCGATACATCTTTGTACTCCTCGGGTGAATAGAGAAGTTTCATCTAAGTGCATCATTCAGAAGAAATTTATTTACCTATGGATTGGATGGTACAAATATTTATAACCCAAATCTTAACATTCATACCTCATCTATTTTGAACTTTGGTGATTTCCCATTTCTAATAGATTCTAAATGTTTTTGTATTTCCTCATCATTTCTTTGAGCATCCTTTATTTTCTACATAAGGGGTTGTTGAGAAATAATTTTATAAAGGATTGATGATGTTACATACTTAATTATTACCATTCCCTTATGTTTTAGTAATAAGTATATTTTATCCCTCTAAATTTTCATTATTGATAAATATGTAGGATCCTTTTTACATAGAGCATCTTCCGCCTTTGTTTTCTTACAAATATGGTAGTGGAATGAAAAGTTATAATCCTTGATGAGTTATAGCCATATTTTTGGGTGAATATACATATAATTATTTGTGAATATATATATTTGAAGATCATATGATCAATATATATCTCACACTTTTCCCCATACAGATACTGCCACTAGATATTCCATGTGAAGATTGCAACTCCCAACTTTATATTTTTCATGGGATAGTTTTGATCATGAATTTCCAAATACCATTAGGCATTGGATATCACTTTATAATTTTGAATCAGTACACAACCTAACCCCTTATTTTAATAATATATGTGCATTACAAGTAGTTTCCCGCTTGTCAGATGTGTGAGTACTAACATGGTGATAAGCTTCTTTTCCACTCTTTGAAGCAGTATTAACATTCATGGGTCCAATAAAACTATACCACCTTATAATAAAGCATTTTTATTAGGTTTTAAAATCACTATAATTACTATAAAAATGATCGGTGATACCCATATTGTCCAAGGAAACTATGGGTCTACACTATAGATATTGTTCACAGATCCTCTTTGATTTCCTATTTGACGGAAGCTTCCACATATATTATTTTGTGGGTGAACAAATACCCATAGAATGAATCTTCCATCACATTTGTTGTAATTTTAATATAGTTTCTACATTTGTAAAGTCTTTAGCATGGTACTCAAATGTAACTTCCCAGTTCTGGGAGTCGACCAGAGGTGCCCCATACCAGGTTGTTCATATGGCCTGAAGTGAATTTCTCTGAATGCCAGAGGCTGCCAACTAAAAATGCGAGCCTTGGGTGTGATAGTGGGGAAAATATTCAATCATTGGCAGAGTAACACAATAGAAATAAAAAGATAATAGTAGTAGAAGTAGTAATAATAACATGAAATAGTAGTCAAAGTAAGACTTCTAGTAGATAAACAAATAAAGCACATTTATAAATGATGCATGTCACATATGTCTACAAAAGAAGTCAAACATGTAACAATGTTGGAATATAGTACCAAACCAAAGTAAAAAGTAAAACATGTAAATTACTCTAGCAGCATCGCAAGCATCAGTTTGGTCTCATTCTCTCCAGCATCATAGAAATAATGTACCTGACATAGAAGGGCACTTTACTCTATCTATACCTGTAACAATATAATCTGTTTGGGCCCAAAGCATGACTCAAACAGGGCATGAGATGAGCCCCAGTAGGAAACCACCCAAATATTTGTATCTAACTATCAGTGAATATATATATGGTAGGAAATATGAAAAAACTAAGTAATAAATAAAGAAGTACTCAAAACTAAAAAATCCAACAGTTTCAACTACATTCATTTAAATTTATTAAATAAACAACCAAACAATCACAAGAATCCCTCTGGGAAGTTCTCATCGTCTAACACCTCTAGTTAATCTTAACAAAGACTCTTTGAGGAAGCACTCACCATTAATTCCCTATGTGGTCTCATAATGGTAAACTACAGACACTCTGGGGAAGAACTCAATGTCCAATTCCCCCTGTGGTCTCGCAACATGGAACTACAAACACTCTGAGGGAGAACATACATTCATACTCATATACCTTCGTAACGTGAAAGTATAACAGACACTCGGGGAAATACCTCATAGTCCATTTCCCATATGGTCTAACTACACTAGGTTCCCATAGCCTTGGGTAAGTCAATCATGCAAAAAATGATATCCAGTAGCCAAATCCAATCACAATATACTACTTGGATAAATAGCTACAAATCATTGCACAAGTAATTCAGAAAACTTCACTCCATCCTAACAGCCCTAGGCATGGACAACAGAGTATCCTAATAGGAAAAACTAGACCCAACGGCCAATATCAATTAAAACACCAGAAAACACATAAATAGAAAGTTAATGAAACCCTATTCTCAAAAAATATCCCTAACTTAAGAAACTAAGGAATCACATGAATTAAAGGGTTAAATTGCCTAAAAACCTAATACCCAGAACTAGGGTATGGGTCACTTTTTTCCATACATTTTAAATAAAAATTTCTAATTGGAACAAACCACCTACCTTGATGTTGTATAATCGATTTAGTTGAAACTCAGCCTCTGAATTGACCTTGAACGTCATAGATCTTCTATAACATCTAAAATGATCAACCACTAATATGTCATGAAAGAGGAGAAATCAAGAGAATAAGCAATAAATAAGTAATAACATGTTGTGGAAATTCCAATGCAATCGATGGTGGTTGATTCAGAGAATGGACGGTCGATCGGGGGCTTGGAGAAGAATCGCGATCTTTGGTTGCTCCTGGGTGAGACGATGTTAGAAGAATTGGTTTATGTGAACAAGACATGACCCCAATATGATTTATGAAATAAAAATAAAAATACATGGAATGTTATTTAAAATTACAGGACATTTATATTCCTTTATTTTCCCCCTCTTTAGGAAATCTCTAGGTCACCCCACACGACCATGTACTCGGCTGTTACACGGCCAATACACTGCTACCTATGGAAACCAGGTACACGGCGTGTGCTCTTATGAGCATGGCGTGTACTCCTTAAATTTCTAAAAACTCATCTTTTTCTCAAAAACACTGAAAATCAAGATCCATACGTGAAAATAATATCTAGGTTCTTACATCAAATGCTCCTCACATTCCTTCTTTATCTTGGAATATATCATAATGTCATCAATAAAGACTACCAAAAAAATTCAAGTTAATATCAAATTACTCTGGTCATTAAATCCATGAATTTTTTTGGAGCATTAGTGAGTCTAAATGGAATCACTATGTACTCATAGTATCCATACATCGTCCAAAATAAAGTCTTGGGAATATATTAAATCCTCACCATTAATTGTAAATATCTCAAATGAAGGTCCACCTTAGAGAAATACTTACCCTTGCGTAGTTTATTGAAGTAGTCATCTATATATTATAGGGTATACTTGTTATTTATCATAATTTTATTAATCAATTAATAATCAATACATAGGAATATTGATCCATCCATTTTCTTTGAAAAGTATACTTATTAACCCCATGGTGAAGAACCTAGGAATATAAAAGCCTTTACGAGATTATACTATAATGAATTATTTAGTTCTTCCAACTCAATAGTGGAAATTCTATAAGATATATTAATATAGTTAGAGATCAGGGTATAAATTTAATTGAGAAATCAACCACTCAACCAGGAGGAAGACTAGGAAATTCTTTTGGAAACACATCAGTGTTGTCCATTGCAAGGGGTATGTCTTTAAGCATGATTCTCTCCATTGTCTCGATCATTTGAACTAGATATGATTTCTCATAAGGAAACAATATCCACAATTGAGAAGATGATTCTAAAATATATTCAACCTCCTCCTTACACATTTAAAAAAATCAAGGATGCTTTTGGATGTGAAGAGTGATCTATCTTCCTAAAGAGTTAA
This sequence comes from Viscum album, assembly GCA_963277665.1. Taxonomy (NCBI): domain Eukaryota; kingdom Viridiplantae; phylum Streptophyta; class Magnoliopsida; order Santalales; family Viscaceae; genus Viscum; species Viscum album. Next base: position 1,917,991,818 of record OY728163.1, read on the forward strand.
TGTTTTATTCGTAAAAATATTTCAAATCTATTCCAAATATAGAATGAAACTCTATTGAAGGAAGTAAGATGATATTTTTTTGGGATGTTCTATGGAAAAACCATAACCGTGGAGGAGTTATAAAAATTTAATGCAATAATTTCTTTATTTTATGTTCTCATATATAAATGAACCCCCATATTATGAGATCATTTTTGAATAGTTCTCCTATAAATACAAGAAATACAAGAATGCATAAAACCAGAATCAATTAGTATGTTCGATATTCTTAAATGATTAACTAGCATACGTGTCCACACATCATTGTCGAGCTCCACCTTAGCAGTACTAATATCATATGCCCTTACTTTATACGTTAGGTTTTGTGGTTGTTGATTTCCCCCAACAACCCTTGGCTTAGGGAAATGGCTTTCATAATGATTGTGTTCCTTTCAATTGAAATACTATGCGATAGGTTTATTGCTGATCTAAGCCTTTAATTTTTATTCCATGTTAGTGGGATTATCCATATCCCTTAGGAAGTTATTATCCATAGGCCCCATTATTCCAAATTTGAAGAATCTTATTTTCCCCTTGGATAGTTTCTAGGATGTTTCTTCCCACAATATTTACACACGGGATATTGGTTTTTCTTTCCCTTATGAGATTTATCTGTTAATCCTCCCATATTAAACTCAATATTCTTATTCTTATCTATGATTCCATGAGACTGATGTGAGTCTCTTATCTCCATTTCAACCTTAAGGTCACAATGGAAAATATCTTCATATCTATCGAAATCATAAATCACCAATTCTTACAAAATTAATTTCATTTTTGAATCCATAATTTTTAAATTATCATAATTTTTTTTAAATTTTATAAAAAACATTTATTTTTCAATGAATAGAGTAAATGGATATTTTTATTTAAAACCATATTTTTTATGTCTTTATAAGTTCTAATTAAGTGTTAGAATAGTTTTAAATTATAATTATATCATTTTAATTTAAAATAATTCAATTATTTTTTTAAAAAAAGAATATATACACGAAATTATTATAAATTTTTTTTCTGTTTTAAAAGATTATTCTTTTTAGAACTATTTTTCATTGAAATTATTTTAAATAAAATTATACAACTTATATATTTTGAGTTTTCAAAAATGGTTTCCAATTTTTTTTTAGAATATAAAAATTTAGTGAAAAGTTCACTTTTATTTGTTTCATGTGAATAGTAACCATAGTAAATTTTATTACAATGGTAAAGGGTAAATTTGATAATTTATGTTAAAAATAAAATGATAGTGACTATAAAATCGCTCTAAAAAATTTCAAAATATTATTGGATGTGGATAAATCAACCCTTAACACGTAATTATCTATATTAATTTGTTTAATAGACACTTTTCAATGAAAATGACTTATATAATATTAATGTCAAAGAAATATACAAAATGTCACATTATTTTTCTGGAATATCTCTTATGTGTTCATATAGGTAAAACAATAAGGTTATTAATGAATATAAAGTACTCTATTAAGATTAATTTATTAATTTTATGATATTTATTTATTTTTTATTTTTTATATGTGAACTAATTACCTTTAATTCTTATGAAACATGGATGCAATGTATGTGCAAGCAGTTGTAAAATCATTAAAATGATTCTAATTAAAATAATAAGAACAGGTAAAATAGTAAAACACTTGAGTAATTATAATTTTTTTAGTATATATATACCATAATCATCCATTTTTGGAATTAATTACCATTATGATCTACATGGTAAATATTATGATATTTATATTATTTTATGTAATTTTATGTCAAAGTTATCAAATTCATGTTTTTAATAAATATAAAAGTTTTAATATAGGTTTTTCAAAAATCTATATTCAACTATTAGTATTATTACGAAATATAAATGATTTATATTCATCATAGTAATTTATTTACATTTTTTTGAATAAATAATTACAATAAACAATTTCACAAATACGATACAATAATTATTCAACTAATTAGAAAATAAAATAAATGACATTAAAAATATTAAAAATATTAAAATAAATATAATTTTAATTAATTAAGTAGCTAAAATAATTTTTTGGTTAATATGACATATTATGTATGTATTAAACTATTTGTTTCAATGTTATCTTATGGTTTATAAATTCTTAAATTCAGTGTCAGGAATAAATTCAAAATTGGCACTAATGATATTTTATGAAAATAATAATTTATTATACTATTTAAAAATCATAAAAAAACAAAAAAAACAAATTGATTATGATAAGCTATAAAATTTCATACATTTACTATTTATGGAAAATTTACACTATATTAGTAAACAATTAAAATGTTTTAATATTAAATAATTTGTATCATAGTTAAAAGTAAAATTGGTTAACTAAGGGTTAATCAAAATTATAAGGTTTAAAATAATACCAAAACATGTATAAAATATATTGGTTTCTGATATATCAAATTTATATCATCTTATATTCTAATCTATATACTTTCTGTGGTATTTTTATTGATATATAATTTTTTATATATTAATATTTTTAGATATTTCAAAAGTTCCCCTTAGTACAATTATAAAAATGTGCCTCCTCCCTCACTTATTCACATCTCATTGAGCCTGATAGTAGGACCAAAATATATCAAATTATCTACTCTAATTCCCTAGAAACATTATATAGTTTTTTCCTTTCTCATAAGACCAACTTTATAGTCAACTAGACAATTTCTAAAGGATGTACTTAGAAGAAGAGGTAATCACTCTAACTGATCACACTCTTCTTCTACTCTTTTATACCTCCTCTAAATATATTATATATATAAAAAAAATCATTATCATAAATATTCTTTACTTTTATTATGATTATTAACACATCAATATAAATACTTTTTTCCATCGAACAAGAAATAAAAGTATCACTTGTGCGTAAGTATGACTTACCATCTCTATATAGAAATACAATTCATTTTACATCACAGTCCTTTATGAGGGGGGAATTATGATTATTTTAGTGTTTATATGTGATTTTTATTATATATTTATAATATTTAATGATAATATCTTATCTACACTTTTACAACCTAATCTTTTTGGGAATGATAACATCGCTTGTTTGTACGTATGGTTTACCGTCTCCACAATACGATGTGATTTGTTTGTAATCTCTATTTCAGATGAATGATAATAAGGATAAATTTTAGGAATATATATGATATATATGACATAAATATTATCCTTAAATGATAATATGCCATATTATATTCTTTTTTTAATATGATAAGATAATGAAAACAATGTTCATGCATATATACGGCCTACCGTCTCCATGAACTATGTATTTCATTTTATATATGTTAATGATTATTGTAAATACTTATTTACCAAATATATATTATATTTATATCCAGATTATAATTTTGGATATTATGAAACTATGATATTATTAAGAGGACCCAAAATATAACAAATCAAAACTCAAGTGAAAAACAAAGCTGTTATTACCCGAGACATACTTTAACATGAAATTGTTAATAAACAGTTAATATAAGGCTATAAGTAAATAATATATGGTATGATATTATTGAATATAATTCTATAATATATGTATAATAAACATATATCTATTATAAATTATTTTCTAATGAGTTCGAAGATAGTCAAGTTATATGGTAATATATTTTTTCTCACATTTATTTAGGTCACACACATACCTTATACACTATTTGTTTCCTATGTGTGGTGTTTATAGTTCCCATAAAAATCTTTTATGAGTCTGATCCTAAATATTACAATATTTTAATATTCTTGAAAAAACTTTTTTTCATGGGGCATATGATTCAACTTATTAAAAAGTGGTAAGTGTTTATTTTATATCTCATCAATATTAGGGATTGTTTCTTTTTATGTATCCCTTAGAGAATATTTATATTTCATGTCCATGTTTTAGAAAATTATTTTAAAAAATGGTTTTAGTAATCTCTTATGAATTTTTAAATTTATTTTAAATATGTTTTACTTTTTACAAAATGTTTTGAAATGAATTTTTGTTTCATTTTCTAAACATTTATCTTTGTGACTTTATAACAAAAATATACAGAAGGAGTGTTTTTTATAACTTATATAGAATTAATAGATTTTTATTATTTTTGGATGCCATTATATATTGAATCTTAACTTAAAATATTATAATTTTATCTTAAAATAAAATGTTTCTTTTAAAATTTCATGTCATTTTAAGAAATGAAAATGTTTTTAAAACAAAAAGGATATTTTTCTCAAGAATAATTTTCAAATTCTCTCTCAAAATTATTTTACATTTATGATAGAATTATTTTATGTTTATTTTTCTTTATTCCGGATATTTTTCAAGGATATTATCCCTATTATTTCTATGGTTGGTTTATTTTTATGAAGAAATTATATATATGAAACTCATTTTTTTTCATGGGTTATGTTATGATTGAGTGATGTTTATGACTCCCATTTCATTCAATGGTTTCTAATATGATGAATGATTTATGTTTCTATTATACACATATATAGGTTTTTTATTATGTGATGGTATGTACCTCTATCTACCTTTAATTAATTAGGTTAATATTTATATCTCATAAGATAATGATGTGAAACAGTTCGACGGGCTTGACCCACTATGGGATGAAGGGGAAATTCAATCCCGTATTAGGAAAGAACTGCGACTGAGGATAGTTGTGTATCCCGCCCAATAGGTGTTTTCCCAATGACATAACATTATTTGTTTTGGAAATTATCCTTGACTTATACATAATGATATTACATGTTTATGTGTTTTCCACAATTCCATGCATTATTTTTATATCATTATTTCATGGTTTATTCCCTTGATTCGACTATGATTCATGTGTTATGAAATTATAACATTTAATTTCATAATTCAAGATTATGATCATTGATATAAAATGGTTTTATTATCGAATTTTATGATCCAGTTTTCATACCCTTATGCTCCTGATATTCTTATATATATTCCATGATTACCATTATTGAGAATCTGAGCTCACCCTTTCTTATGATTCCATTTACAGGGTTATAAAGAATGTTTTTAAGTATGAGTTTTAAATGGAAAAATCTTTATGGGATATTTTTAAGATATTTCACCAAATTAGAAAAATGTGTTTGAACTTTCCAAGTGAACTGAAAAATTATCGTCCTAAAGTATGTGTTTGTGTATTTTAATGAATATTCATCTTAAAACATGTAATATCCATGTGTGGAAATCATGGGTAATTATGATTTGTATCATATAAAAGGTTTAGTAAAATATTGGAAACTAGGATTAGAAAAATGTTGGAACCATGGTCTTCTTTGCATGATTTGGAGTATGGATTGTGTTTTTTGTCAATCCTTATTGGAAGTTCAGAATTTGTACCGGAAAAGAGATCATACAGTTCAAGCAGACAACAGTATTGAAGGTGGCACCGTTTCCCACAGTTTGCCAAATTTTTGGGCCTGAAATTCGATAAATGGAGAAAAGTGTTTTTGGAAAAGAGTCTTGTGCGCCGTGTACTTTAAGGAGAGGAAACTTATGTTCCATATGTCTTTCAAGATCATAACATGGAAAATGACAAAGGGATAAGGGCCGCACACGTTTTGGGTGGGTCGCGCAAGTGACATGCGCGCTGTGAAGAGACTTGTGCGCCGATGTCTAGGAGGATTGGAAACTTGTGCGCCTATTGATTTTCATGATCATAACTTCAAAATATGGTAAAGGAAAGAAGTTCATGCAAGTATTGGTGTGATCGCGCAAGTGAGTAGCGCAACAGAGGCTAGGGAGGATGAGCTGCGCGCTGGAACCTGCACGCCGAGGGAAGATTTGCGCACCACCGCACAGGGGGTCTAGTTTGTCTATAAATAAAGGACCACCCCTCATAATTTGTAATGAAATTCAAGACTGAGATATTTTTTGAGATCTCTTCGTGAAAGTTGTTGAGTCGCGCAAGTGGTAGTTGGGTCACACAAGTAGAGGTTGTGCTCCGATTGTTGGATGCGCGACCAAGGAAGTTTTGGAGTTAAAGGTGCAGAGTGGCGCATGTTTGGAGTTTAAGGAGGCAGTGTTGCACAAGTGTGTTGTTGTCACCTGTGCACCGATTTTTTACCGCGCAAGTGACTTGAAAGCCATTCGTGAAACATGAACACCGGTCTTGGATAATCGCACTAGGTGAGGTAGTCGTATGCCGGTCTTTTTGGAGCTGCACGAAAACTGGAAGATTTCCCGATATCTTCGGCGCAAAGTGGGATTAGTATACATGTGAGATTTGGACATCAACAGAGTATCTACATTCAATATAGGATGTAATATTTTGCAATGATGAAGAGATCTATTGGATTTATTTTCTGATTTCCAATAAACCCAAAGAGGGAGATTGTTGGAACCCTAGTCTTCTATGTATGATTTTCAATATGGTTTGTGTTTGTTTTCAATCATCAGTGGAAGTTCAGAATGTGTACCAGTAAAGAGATCATACAGTTCAAGAAAACTACAGTATTGAAGGTGGTGTCGTTTCCCAGTGTTTGCCAAATTATTGGGCTTGAAAATCGACAAATGGAGAACATTGTTTTTGGAAAAGAGACTTGTGCCCCGTGTACTTTAAGGATAGGAAATTTTCGTTCCATATGTCATTCAAGATCATAACATGGAAAAATGAAAAAGGGATAAGGGCCGCGCACGTTTTGGGCTGGTCACACAAGTGACATGCGCGTCGTGAAGAGACTTGCGCGCCTATGTCTAGGAGGATTAAAAACTTGCGCACACATTGTTTTTCAACATCATAACTTCAAAATATGGAAAAGGAAATAAGTTCACGCATGTATTGGTGTGATCGCACAAGTGAGTAGTGCAATAGAGGCTAGGGAGGATGAGCTGCACGCTGGAACCTGCGCGCCGAGGGAAGATTTGTGCACCACCGTGCAGGGGGTCCAGTTTGTCTATAAATAGTGGACCACCCCTCCTCATTTGTAACGAAATTCAAGACTTAGATATTTTTCGAGATCTCATTGTGCAAGTGGTTGAGTCGCGCAAGTGGTAGTTGGGTCACACAAGTAGAGATTGTGCTCCGATTGTTGGCTGCGCGACCAAGGATGTTTAGGAGTTAAAGGTGCAGAGTGGCACAAGTTAAGAGGTTAAGGAGGAAGTGTTGTGAAAGTGTGTTGGTGTCACCTGTGTACCGATTTTGTACCTCGCAAGTGACATGAGCGCCATTCTTGAAACATGCACATTGGTCTTGGAGAAGTGCGCCAGGTGAGGTAGTCATACGCCGGTCGTTTTGGAGCTGCCCGAAAACTGGAAGATTTCCCAATATCTTCGGTGCAAAGTATGATTAGTATATGTGTGAAACTTGGACATCGACAGAGCATCTATATTCAATAGAGGATGAATTATTTTGCAATGATGAGGAGACCTTCACGTCTATAAACGGAGTGTGAATTTACCAAGGGCAGTGAGCTAGGGGGAGTCAATGAGAGTAACCTGAGGGACGTTGTGAGCTATCCCTGAACTTTTGTAAAGGTAGTGTTCCTAGGACAGAGTGACTGTGCCCAAACCATTGAAATCCACATCTAGTGAAGATTAGTGGAATTTGGTACGACTAACAACTTGTTGGCGTATTCTCCTTGGACGTAGCCCTAAGTGGCGAACCAAGTAAAAAGTGTTGTGTATTCTCTGTGCATGTGAATGTTTGTTTTCTGATCATATTCATTATACCGGTTCAACAAGTTCCTACCAACGTGTGAACATGATCCATAACATTAAAAGAAAAATTTGTTACCCTGATTCACCCCTCCCCTCTCAGGGTGTCCCGGGGTCATTCAAAAAATTTGTGATATCCCATTAGATATTTATAAGGACATGTCTAGTGATTTATCTAAGGTTAAGTCAAAGTATAGGTTACAGTCCTATAATTTTCAAAATAATCATGAACAACCAACGATTATGCCTAATGTGTTATATATTGAAATATTAGAAGTAATTTCCTTGATAATGTGCTTCCATCTCTTTGATTAGTATTTTTAACACTATTCTATTAGGTTTTATTAATGGATAGAACCCGAAGGAACCGTGTTAACAATGAATGTGATGGGTAATGCAATGATTTTCCTCCTCCGAAATTGAATGTTATGTGGTATGTAATTCACAATATTGTTATTATGCCCACATAAATTTATAAAGAAATTAATCATGATAGACTACCAAATGAGAAACAGAGGGAACAATATTATGTGGATAACTTCATAATGCAGTGTCCACATTCATTTAGTGGGTATTTTAATCCACTAGTGACTAAGAAAGGGATCAATACCACAAAAAAATATTTTCAATTTTCTAATGTTTATGAAATTCATTTTGGATGTTTTTCATTTGAAATGTGAAGTCGATCAATGGTGGAATATTTTTAAGAATATGCGGTGACATGTTGAAATTGATTCCAAGTGATATGATGAGTTCAATATCATATTTTTCAACAATTTCTTTTGTCTAATTATTTTTAAAAAGTGGGAAAGGAATTCCATGAGTTAATGGAAATGGATGATTAATCTATTAGAAACTATGAGGAAAATTTTACAAGACTTTAATGGCATGCTTCGAGCATTATCATCCAACCTGAATGAAATTTTTATCAATATTACTGTCTAAAAACCAATTCATTAAAGGGTGTTAGTCATAAGGGACTTCAATAGTTATTAATAAATAATATTATGTTCAATGAATGTGTATATTGACTATGAACTTACCTATAAATCTCATTATTTTGAAAAGAATAGTAACATAGAGTTTAAAAAAATATAAAAAATATTGAGAAAGGAATATGATTTTTCTTTTATATTCAAAATATGTAAAGGAGTATGGGGGAGGTTGTCTTAAGGGGATTGGTAAATGTTTAATGTGTGTAAAGGTAGGTTATCTGGTAAATTAATGTTGATTTAATGTGAATAAGTTAGCTAATTAAGTAAATAGAGGGAATGCTACATATAATTAAGACCCCAAATTTCATTGATTTATGTGTATGAAAAATGTTAATTATTCTAGTCAATTCCAAAATCCAAGGGTTAATGATGATGTATGATGTTTGAAGCATATTATATCCAAATAAAAATTGAAATATCATGTGATCAATATTGATGATGTGGTGTATGGAAATGATATGGTGTAATCATTGAGTATTTAAGTAATTGAATTATATAATAATGTTGTTGAAGTACTTTTTTAGTATTACGGAATAATGAATCATAAAATTATTGGCCCACTATAGTTTTTATATTATGATGTAAGAACATATGTTGAATGGTACTGGTAACCATGAAATGTGATTAAGGTGGTGATGTGATATTTTTTGGAAAGCACATGATTAAGGGAAGGATAACCCTTAATATGTTCATAATTTTTGGATAATTAACTATCGAGATGTTTGATTGTGATAAAATAAATGGGATAGTATTTATGTTCTTGGGGATGGAAGATTACAAGGTGTTTTATGATATTAGGGATTGTGTTTATAGATTTTTTGTGTTTATGGTATGAGGAAAGAGTTGGTTTTTTCAATCATGTATGATTTCACTAGTGTTTTATGTTAAATCTGGTTATTAATGAGATTCAACAGAATACCTGATAATAGTATTCACATTTTTGGTTTGTGGTAATTAAGAGCTAAAATAAGATTCTTGGGGGATAGAAGATAATTCTATTTTTGAAAATTGGATACCCTCTATCAAAAGTTATTGATTTTAATCTTATAAAAGGATCATAAAGGTAACTATTTATGATTTTTTATGTTGAAATTCAGATGCTTTTTAGAGATTAAACTATTATCTATTCATATGTGGATTTATAAATATTGGAAAACCAGTGTTAATATTTTTATTGTGATGTTAATATAGATGGAATAAACTGTCACTCTATCGATATCGTGATATGCTAATGATTTAGGAAAGACAAATTGACCTTTATTTCATAGAGTAAGAAATGACATGGATGTTTATTATGGAACAATGGAAGGATGATATTATGCTTATGAAATTTAATATACTCAATTAATTATTTATTCTAATGAAAAATATTCAACTCTAGGAAAAGGATCTTGAAACAAAAAATATTATCCTAGAACATTACATTTTAATAAATCAAAACATCCCTCAGACTATCATCAAATTTATCATTCTGTGATGGTTAACATTATAATGAACATGTTCTATATCACTATCCTTCATAACTTGATAGTTATATTAAACTTTTATGTACATGGTTTCAATTTCCACTTATGTTCACCTATGTGGAAACTTAGTTATGAGTTACATTACACTACTATTATGTTTCCAACTTTTCCTTTTTAAAATAATGTTTCAGTATTCATTTTTGTGATACGAGTTTCTATGAAAGGAACTTTGAAGAATTAAACCATTGATAACCTTGACTAATTTAAATTGTAAAATTCAATTTATAGGGGGAAAAATCTAACACACCAATGTTTTAATAAATTTTCTTCTTTAAATAATTTTAATTCTTCAATAGCTTGTATTTCACGCTACCGTGAGTTTAAATAAACCACATAGAAATTACATGTTTTTTATAACCTATCCAATAAATTGGAAGAAATAAATATGAAAATGTGATTTATGAAATAAATATAAAGGCCCAACTCAATATTAATGCACTGGTATGTTAGAAAATTATCACACAATTTGTAGTAAAATCACTTTATTATTCAAAAATATGTTGCCATCAAACAAATGAGTTTATCTTCTTTTATAAGTGAATATTAATTTTATGAAGTTCTAACAAATGGATTTGAAAAAATTAAGTTCATTTTTTAATTCCTCATGTCAATATTATCTTAAAAAATTTATATTTTCTAAAAAATTAATTTTAAATAAACAGTGAAAATATTGATTTTCATTGAAAAAATAATTTTCTTTTAAAGTATTTACAAGGTAATTTTTTGGATTATTATTAAATTGAAATTAGATCATTCTTATTTCAAATAATCAAATTATTTTTTTAAAAGGATTATATACATGAAATTATTATCAAACATTTTATGTTTTAAAATGGAATTTTTATGAAAAAACTGTTTCTCATGGTGTTTTTATTTCAAATTAAATTCGGAAACTTCAATATTTCGAATTTTGAAAATTGGAAAGAAAAAAAATTGAACTATACTTTCCAAATTGAATGAATATATACCTTTTATTTTTTCCTATATTAATAGTAACCATGGTGATTTTTTTACCATGATAGATGGTAAATTGGATAATTTAGGTTTAATCTAAAATGATAAAGACTATAAAATGACTCAAACACAAGAAAAAAAATTATTTGATGAATATAATTATACCCTTAATAGATAAGGATATAAATTAATTTTTTTAATGGACACTTTTCCATTAAAATTAGTTATATTATATTTAAATCAAAGAAAGACCTAAAATGCCACTCTTTTTTAAATACATCTTATGTGTCAACATAGGGAAAAAATTAGTTTATGAATGAATATAAAGGATTATACTAAGATTAATTTATTTTTATTCTTCTAATTTTAATTTTTTATAATTTTTTATATTTTAAATAATTACCTTTAATGTTATGGAACACTGATGCAGTACTTGTGTAAGCCGATGAAAAATAAATAAAAGGATTTTAATCATAATGATAAGTACCATTAAAAAAGATGATTAAATATTATTTGTCTATTTTATCTGGACCATAATAATACAAGTGTCTAATTAAGGACCATTTTTAGTCACATGGAAAATATTATGACATTTATATTATTTTATTAAAAGTAAAGTCAAAGTTGCAACATTTATTCTTTTAATAACTATAAAATTTTTAATATAGGTTTTTTTAATCTATATTCCTCAATTAATATTATTTTGAAATATAAATAATTTCTATTCCTCATATTAATTTATTTACAATTTTTAGTGTATAAATAACTACCATAAATAATTACACAATTACGATACAATAAAAATTCAACTAATGGAAAAATCAAATAAATGATATGAAAAATATTAAAATAAATATAATTTTAATTAATGAATATGATACCCAAATTTTCTAGGTTAATATGACATATTAGGACTATATTCAAATAATTTTTTTCTATTTTATCATGTGTTTTAGATTTTCTTAAATTCAGCATAATGAAATGTTTTAAAATTGAGAATAATGATATTTTATAAAAAGAATATTTTAATAAATTATTTATAAATAATAAAAATCATTAAATAATAAAATTTTATTATAAAAAGTTTTCAATTTAATAAATTGGATATTTATTGATAATTTAATCCTTATAAGTAAAAAATTATAATGTTATACTCTTAAATAATTGTTTACCGTAGTTAAAAGTAGACGGGTTAACTTAGGGTTAATCAAAATGATAAGGTTTAAAATAAAATGAAAATTTGCCTAAAATATATTGGTTTATGGGATTTAAAAATTATCTAATATTATATTTGAATCAATATTCTTTTGAAATTATTTTAATTGATATTGAATTTATTATAAAATAATAAATTTAAAAATACCAAAAGCGATCATCACCTCAATTATAAAAGGGTACCTCCTCCCTCATTTCATTACATCAATATGAGACTTATTTATCTACAAAACTCTGGAAAGTTTTATTTTATATTGCACTATCCACATTCTATAGGTTCAGGTATTCCCAAAATATCAACTCTAGAGTCCTTTATAGAAGATATAAAGGAGCTGTTTCAAAGTATATAGAATCTCTCTAACTGATCACTCTATTTTTATACTCTTCTATACCTCATCTAAATCTATGATATATATCATAAAATATTAACTTAATAAGATTAAATATTAAGAAATTATATTATGATTGTGGAGACACCATGATACATCACCTTTCCCATCGAGTAATAAATGAAAGTCTCATTCATGCGAAGGTATGACTTACCATCTTTACGTAGCGATACACTTAATTTTACATGACCATATTTTATGAGTGGGAATTTTTATGGTTTTAATATTTATATATTATATTCTTGAACTAATTATACTTATGTAATAATAATATCATATCTACCTTTTTACCACTTAATATTTTAGAAAATGATAACGTTGCTCGTGCATATGCATGGATTACCATCTCCACGATGTGATGCAATTTTTTTCATCTATAATACACATGGATGGTAATAAGGATAAATTTTATGGATAAATATTATATATATAACATAAAAATTATTCTAATTATAATATATCATATAATTTTCTTTACTATAATATAAATGAAAATGAAAATAGTGTTCATGTGTACGTATGACCTACCGTCCCCATAAACGATGTATTTAATTTTAAATATTTTATAGATTATTATTTATACTTATATAATAAATATATATTAAATTTATATCATGTTTATAATTCTGGAGATGTTGAAATCGTTATATAAGTAATAGGAATAAATATAAAACAAATCAAAACATATACAAAAAATAAAGCGGTTATTACCCGAACGCAAAGTCAACATGAAATTCTCATTAAGAAAGTAATATAATGACATAAGTAAATCATTTATTATATGATATAATTGAATAATTTTCTTTAATATATCTATAATAAACATATATTTATTATACATGATATTTTCAAGAGTGCGACGAGAGCCAAGATATATGGTAAGGGATATTTGTCTCACTTTTATTTATGTGGGACACATGCCTTATACTTTAATTATTTCCTATATGTGATGTATAAAATACCCATGAATGTATTTTGTAATTATTATCTTGAATATTATGGTATTCTCATATCCATATAATTTTATTTCTTTAATTGGAAATAAGATTCAACTATTTATAAAGTGGTAAGTGTTTATTTCTCAATGCCATCAATATTTAGGATTGTTTCATTTTTAGTATCCATTGAGGAATATTTATAACCCTCATCCATGTTTTCTAAAAATGGTTCCAAAAATGTTTTTACTATTCTCCTATGATTATTTAATGTTATATTCACACATGTTTTTATTTTTTTTAAATGGTTTTAAATGAATATTTTTTCATTTTCTAAACATGGATCATCATGACTTTCTTGAAAAAAAATATAAAAGGAATGTTTTTAACATAGATGAAATGAATAGATGTTTCTTATTTCATGGTTCCATAATGCCCTGAATCATTAATTACAATATTATATGTATACTTTTTTTTAAAAAGTTTTTCATTTAAATTTTCATGGAATTTTATTAAAAGAAAACTTTTTGAAATAATAAAGTATATTTTTCTAAAAATTATTTTCAAATGATCTCTCAAAATTATTTTACATCTATGATAACATTATTTAATGTTTTATATTCTCTATAGTGGTTATTTTTCAAGTATAAAGTCCCTATTATTTCAATGGTTAGTTTATTTTTATGATGGGATGATACTTATGAAACCCATTATTTTTTCACGGGTTAAGTTACGATTGAGTGGTGTTTATTAAAATCATTTAATTCTATGTGAAATAATATGATGAATGATTTATGTTATTTTAGTAAACATATGTATTATTTTAATTATATGAAAAATGTGATCTATATCTCCCTACAATCCATTAGGTAAAGATTTATATATCATGAGATAACGATGGGAAATAAGTCAAGGTGCTTGAACCAGTATGTGAAGAAGGGAAAACTTGATCCATTATAAGGAAAGGATTGTGATTGGGGATGGAGGTGTGTAATTCCTAGTAGGTGTAGTTCCCTATAGTGTCTTGATTTTTTTGGAAATTTTCCCTAACTTATAAGGAATACTATTACATGTTTATGTGTCTTCCACAATTCTATGACTCGATTCTATATCATGATTTCAAGGATTATGCTCTTAATTATCTTATGATTCAATTATTATGAACTAACACTATTTAATTCCATAATTCAATATTGTGATTTTTGATATGTAGGGATTTATTTTAAAATGTTATTATCTTGTTTTCATACCATTATGCTCATGATATGTCTATATATCTTCTATGATTACTATTACTGGACATCTGAGCTCACCCTATCTTATGTTTTCTTTCCTGAGGTTATAAAGAAAGGTTTTAAGTATAATTACTAAAGGGGTAGATATTTATTGGATAATTTTAAGATATTTCACCTAATTAGAATAATGTGTTCCATGTTTCTAAAGGAACTAAACTATTATGGTTCCATTCATGTGTTTGTGTACTGTACTGATTATTAATCTACAAATATGTAACACGTATATATGAAAATCCTAGTTCGTTGTATAATATATAGTTTATATTTTTTCCCATTTTTTACTATTTCATTATCATTTGATAGTACTGGTATTTTTTACATTTCCTCTATGCATAGTAAGTTAGTCTATAATTTTGATATACTAACAATTAAATAGTGTTACTATGAATTTACTTGATTTTGTAGTGTGTTTATCGGTTCTTTTTAGTACTAATACATATATCTTATACAGAGGATGAAATTTTTTTATTTATCTTTAAACTATAACTTACCCACATCCTGTAGTATATTTTACATACATTTAGGACCCTTAAACTCTATGTAACTTTTAATTATACTAACTGATTTATCACAATGTATACTTTATCTTTATTCACTATGGTGTCAACCTCAAAAATATATGAGGGATTTTCTGCAAATTTATTTTTATATTTTAAATATCATAACATTAATATAGATATTTAATGATAGAAAAAAATTCAATTAACTCATATGTGTTTAATCAAATGCTAATCATTCTACTCTTTTTCCAATAGTGTAACTCCTGTTTGAGAAAAAACAACAATTTCATGATCAACAATAATGAACATCCCTATAGTTTTGTATATAAGATAATATATCATTATAATTTTTAATTTATGGAAATTATTTTAATCAAATATTTGAATTCCCTTATTATTAAAAAATATCTCAATGTTAAAGATAATCAAAAAAATAAATTTAAGATAATTTATATTATTTATGCCCCAATTCCAATTAATTGGGATGGAAATATCATAAAAAATAGAATGTCTTGATATGGTTATAGGGAATGGAATGAATCGATAAAATTAAAGAATATAAATTAAAATTTTTCCCAAATTTATAAAATATATATTTTAAATATATTTTTTCCAATAATATTATTATTGTAATACTTATATTAATTTGATAGAAGAAAACTAGAAGAGTAAATACATTATAAAATACATTCACAGACCCAATATAACAAGTTCACATAAAATATGGATAGTAATCCTTAAAATATGGATAGTTCATTACTTTGAATCATGGATTACTATTAATCAATATCAATTATAAAGCATGTAACCATGTCAAAACGAGTCTCGCTTCCTTTTACTCACCTACAATAAAAAATCAAAACATAGTATTGAATTTTAAATAAGAGTATACCAATTTAAAATAGATAGAGTATATAAATCTAATAATATTATTTAATATCACATGATTAATTTTTAAAACCACAATAACAATAAAATTAAATAATAAACATTTTTTCTTACCACTCAAATATTCCATGGGTCTTTAATCTCTTTAAATATTATTTCCTTCCATAATTATACCCCCACCTATATCAAAAATTAAGGGTTAATCAAAACCATATCCACAAATTAAATATTCAAATTTATTTTTTCATTCCATCTCAACACCTTAATTAATTGGAATTTTTTCTTAATTTTTTTTAATTAGAATATATTCAAGTAACTTTTTTATGATTTTACATATTTTAATAAAAATATATTTTTTTTATTTATTTAAAAAATAATATAATTTTGAAACATAATAACTATAAAAAAATAATCTCACTTCATTTAATATTTGAATTAATACATTATGTAATAACAATAAAATAAATGGAAAAATCTTTCACAATACTTGTATTTTGATAAAAAAAAGCTATCATTTTCCAATAATCAAGGAAAACATAACATATTTGAAGCCCATACTCAACATTTACTTAAGGTAAAACCCAATCCATTGTGACTAACATCTACACATTGATAATACATCATTATAATCCTATTGATTCATTTATGTTAAAAAAAAAACTTCATTGAGTAACTTCATCTATTATTCATTATGTCGCAGTTTAACAATGTTCAATATAATAATTAGACATAAAAAATACATCATATATTGAGAAAACTAAATTTACTTGATTAAGTATCATTTTACCATGTGTTTTGTTAATTTTATTATTTATCCTAACCTATGACAAGACTACATGACCCAAACATTGGAAAACGACCTGGACATAAGAATACATCCCCACATGCTAGATATTTACACTAGTAGTTAAGACGTGATATATATCATGAGGATAAATTCACCACTATATCATAACAAATAAATAAAAATAAATAAATAATCATCTGTAATATAATAAAATTATAGTACACATATAGAAGTATAATTAAAATACAACTTTTTAACAACATGTTACTATAAAGTATCAAATAAACCTATATTATTTAATAGTTCCATATCTCAAAAGGGTTGTTATATAGTTGAATAATCATACGCATGGTATCTCTAAACAAAAAAATATTATATATATAAACCTTTATAAAACATTCTAGATAATTTCTATATCTTTTTTTCACCTCCCTACTGGGATGTTTTACATAACCACCTATCATAAGGGCCTTTTCCTTAGTAGTATCTCAAATAATGTAGTCTATATGTACACTAAGGTGATATTATAGAGATTTATTATTATACACAATATAAAAATAATAATGGTCCCATAATATTATCTATAATATATGTATGTGAATTTAAGATCTCATATTAGAAAAAATAATACTCATTATATAAATAATGAATCTGAGTCAACATGAGATTACTAGGACATAATGAAATTTAAAACTGCAATCTTTGAACAATATTATTATTCTTTACAATGTATCTCAATTATATTGGAGTGGAGAAATATATATTCACCTTGAATTCACCATGAAACTGCATTAACACCCATCCCCCTTAAAGGGTTCAATGGAGAGAAATAAGGGTAGAGGGATCAACTAAATACCCCTCAGGTGACTCCCATTCTACTTAAAATCAAGGGTTAAACATAAAAACATGGTTTTACCTATTAATAAATATCCATTGGAACCATGGTTTAGTTAGTGGTCCCAGGAGGATTGCAGGGCTACTGCCCAAGCCATAGGCTAGTCGATGGCAACAAGCTATAGACTCGGCCACCCTGACCTCCTCTCAATGATCCCTAAACCGTATACCTATCCTCCAAGATAAAATACTTGTATAAAAAAACTATTTTAAGATCTTATATCCTTTATAATTACATTTACAACACATGTTAAAAATCTTGTCCATCCGCTAACTCAAAAATTAATAAAATAATCTGGAATTTTTCAACCCATCTGAAGGTGAGTTCCTATAACCTCCCAATCAAAATACATATCATCCTTTATAATCTTTTATTAAATTAAACCTATACATCTCAAATGAACCCAATGTTTAATTCCTATTTAAATGGTCATGTTCTATATATTAATTCCCAATGTGATATCATATTGAAAACATAAATTCAATCCATAAAATCCACCAAAACTAAGATAACCCTCATAATTCATCCCTTAGAAACTATGACGAAACTTTATCAAACCCATCCACACTAAGACAAAAAGGTCTCATTTTCTAATTAATTATTGGTTTTATAGTGTAATGACCCACTAATTCTCATTGTCTTGAGAGTGTAACGAGTAATTACTAGGCCTTAAGTGACATCCCCAAGATGCCAAAGGCTAGAAATAAATTCCGAAGGGTATCAAATACAAGTGGGGGACGATTTACCCTTTAATAAATCAACCCATACATTAATCATTCACTATATGATGCATGAAAAAATGAAATACCAAACAAGAACTTCATTTATATTACACCACATCAGAGTATACAATAGCGGAAGACTAAACCAAACATTAAAGTACACAGCAGAAAGAGAACAACACAAGACTCCCAAAAGACACCATGACTCAGTGGTCCATAAGCTCCAAGCTCCACAACATCTCCCAAACATCACCACAATCCACTAGTAATGAAATGATTTACCATTACCTGTGTCTCGGAATACAACATCTGCAAAAGAACCAAATTTCCAAAGAAGGGGTGAGTATAAATCTCAGTAGGTTTTCCCAATGACTTCCCTACTCATGCCATTAGGATAGATGAGTTAGCCGCATTTATATAAAACAGTTTATATAAAACATTTTCACCAATGAAGTTTATCACTAAATATAAACTAGTTTTCCAAAACTATCCATGCTTAAAATTATTAAAGTGCAATTTAAATCGTCTTTTCCAACACGTTATTTTTCCAGAAGAATAACCAAACAAGTTTCCAAACCATTTCACAAAAATCCCATTTTGGCATTCCCAACCATTTCACAAACCCGTGAAATCAACCATGCATGAATCGTTATGATAGTTCCATACTCATGAGCGGTCTCTCGTCGATCTACCAAGTCATCACAAGGTAATTATTCCCCATGTTCCATTACACCTTTGGCACCGATCACAAAGTCATATTTCAACCATGGCTCGTACAAGTAGTTACCATGTGCCAGTACACCTTTGGCACCGAGCACAAGGTCATATTTCAACCAAGCCTGGTATATGCTACATTAACACACACCACACATTCACAAAAATCATGCGAAAACCATACTTTAAATAAAATACCTTTTATTGAAAACCATTTTCATCAATACCAAATGTGTTCAACAAATTCAAACAATTTCAATAAAACTGTAGTTTTAATGAAAACCGAAGAATGAACAAATTTCATAAAGCCATTTCAATACCAAAACAATTTAATAAAATAACCCTTTTTATTGAAAACCCATCTTTCATCAAGCCATTTTCCATTCCAGAAAATCCATAATTTAAAATAAACATTTTAAATTCAAGAAGCCAAATCACTTTGCACAATAATTTACCAATATTTCACAATTTCATCAAAATCATAAATTATCACCAACGAAGATTTATTCCATTTTTGGAACAATCAATTTAATTAAAACAAGCCAATTTGAAACTAATCCAATCAATTATAACAATAGGATTCAAGAGTGAAGCCACCTACCTCAACAAATTTGGAGAAACCAATTCACAGATGAATAACGCTCAAGAACACTAGGTCAAAACTCCCAAAAACCCTCCTTAGATCTCTTCTCCTAATACAACCAAGACCAAATATTGTCATATTTGGAATCCAAACACTTAGATCTACCAATAACGGGTGTAGAATCTAAAAAACCGAGAGAGGAAGAGAAGTATATCTAAGTAGATCTAAGAAACCAATCAAGAACGATCACATACCTTATGAATCTGGATTCGATTCGCCAAGAGAAGCCTCCAGATCACCTCCATAACACTTGGGAGAAGTCTTCCAACCATCAAGGGAGAGTAATCCTGGGTTAAGGCTGCATAAAAGGTTTAAAAAAGGAAATTAAAGGCAAAATGAGTTAGATCCACAATTTTAGGATCTAACATTAAGTGACCGCACGGTTTGACAAACTGTGCGTTAACCGTGAAATAGCTTCTAACTTGTCCATACTTCACGCACGGCCTCATCGCATGGTTTCCCTTAACCATGCGCCGACCATGCGGAAGCCACTGCCTCCTATGCCAGACATGCACGGTTTGGCTGCACGGTTTGCCAATGTGTGTGCCGCCTGTGCGCCTTCCCCTTTGCTTCATACTTCACTCCAGGATCTTCTGATTCTCCCATAAGTCACCAAAATCTTTTAAAACAAAGAAAAGTATCAAGTAAGGGTTATATACCAGAAACTGTGGTTTCTAAATTCTCCCCACCATTGGCCTTTCCGTCCTTGTAAAGTAGAAAACCATGCATGACTAAAATAGTTATGTTCACTGCTTCCTCATTTCTTTCTCGCGTTCCCAAGTCCCTTCTTGAATCAGACCATGTTGCCACAAAACCTGCACTTGGCCGATGATTTTTTCACCCAAGAATTTATCCTTCCTATCCACAATCCACACCGGGATATGTAACAACGAAGCATATTGCTCTAGGTAAACGTGATCACATCTGATCACATGGTCGGAATCAGGTTGATACTTCTTCAACTGAGATACATGGAACACATTATGCACTGCACTGAACTGTGGTGGTAATGCCAACTGATATTCCACCTCGCCAACCTATTCCAGTATCTCAAAAGGTCCAATATATTGAGGAGATAACTTGACCTTCTTCCCAAAACAACGTTGTCCAAGCCTTGGAGAGATTCTAAAAAATACGTGATCACCCACAACGAACGACAACGGTCTTCGACGGTGATCTGCATAAGATTTCTGATGACTTTGAGCCGTCTCCATACTCTTTATAATCAACTGAATCTTATCTGTTGTTTCTTGGATAAGGCTCAACCTGACTAGTGAAGTTTCACCAGTTTCCACCCAGCATAGTGGATAACGACAAGGACGCCCATACAATGCTTCAAACGGAGCCAGGCGTATCGAGGCTTGATAGTTTTTATTGTATGAGAACTCCACTAAGGGTATATGATCCTCCCATGAGCCACCAAAATCCATTATAGAATACTACAACATGTCTTTCAACCTCTGTATCTTTATCTCAAATTTCCCATCTGTCTGAGGATGATATGCCGTGATCATAGTCAATAGATTCCCAAGGGCTTTTTATAAGGATTTCTAGAAACGAGATGTGAACCTCGGATCTCTATCTGAGATGATAGACACTGGTAAACCATGTCTCCTTACCACATCCCAAATATTGATTTTTAAAATATCTTCTACCGTTTGGGTTTTAATAATTGGGATGAAATGGACCGACTAGGTTAGATGATCCACTATCACCCAAATGGCATCGTGTTTCCAGATTTTCTTGGAAGACCTATAACAAAATCCATTGCTATCTGCTCCCATTTCCACACAGGGATAGGTAAAGACTGTAATGTACCAGCTGGTCTCAGATGCTTTTCTTTAACCTGCTAACAAGTTAAGCATCGTGAGACGAACTCTGCCACCTTCCTTTTCATGTCGCTCCACCAAAACTGTGCCTTTAGCGCCTTATACATCTTCTGTGTACCCAGATGTAAAACCCATCTTGAATGGTGGTAAGCATTAAGGATTTGTTCATGAAAAACTATAGGTACAACCAACGAATATTTGAAACAAAAAACTGAACTCCCATCCAGCTTTCATCCCTTAATGGTCTCCCCACCATTGAGTTTTGAACTCATTGCAACACAGTCTACATCGGATTCATGTGCCTCTTTTACTATCTCCACCAAATCAGGAACAAATGTAGCTGAAAATAAAATAGAAACATCACCTCGGTCTTCACATTCCACATGCATGGCAGCAAAGACTGACATCAACTGCCATTCATCTAATGCTTTCTTTGCCAACTGAGCATACGACTTCATGATTAATGCATCGGCCACCAAATTTCCCTTACCTGGTGTATAAATTAAGTTAAATTCGAACATTTTAAGATACTCCATCCATCTCCTATGCCTCAGATTCAAATATCGCTGTGAGAAAATATGTTTCAAGCTTTTTTGATCCTTAAACACCGTAAATTTCTCACCAAAGAGATAGTGTCTTCATGTTTTCAAAGCATGGACGACTGTAGCTAACTCCAAACCTATTCCCGAAGCATCACAATACACCACGTAACCTTGCCCTGATTCTGGAAAGATTAAGATATGTTATGATGTAAGGAAAACTTTCAACTCTTGAAAAGTTCTCTGTTATTCCTCAGTCCATTAAAATGCATTGTTCTTTTTTCAATTTTGTCATAGGAGAAGCTAGTCCTGAGAAGTCATGCACAAAGTATCGGTAATAACCATCTAGACTAAGAAAACTTTGTATTTCAAATACATTTTTTGGAAGTTTCCAGGAAAGAACATCTTCTATCTTTTCTGGATCCACTGAAACACTTTTCTCAGAAACAACATGGCCTAGAAAGCATACCTCTTGTATCCAAAAATCTCACTTTGATAATTTTTCATACAACTGATGGTCCCTCAATATTTCCAGCACTATCTCCATGTGTTGCTCAAGCTCCGCCCTTGTTCTTGAATACACCAATATGTCATCCACAAACACCACAAAAAAAGGAATCCATATATCACTGAAATATCCAATTCATCAATTCCATAAAGACTGTTGGTGCATTCGTAAGACCAAAAGGCATGAATACATATTCGTAGTGTCCATATCTGCTTTTGAAGACTATCTTCGGAATATCCTCCTTCCGAACTCACAACTGGTGATATCCTGACCGCATGTCAATCTTGGAGAACCACTGAGCTCCCCTCAATTGATCAAACATGTCATAAATGCGTGGAAGTGGATATCTATTCATTATTTTAACTTGGTTAAGCTTACAATAATCAACACGCAGCCGAAGAATTCCATATGCCTTCTTCACAAACAACACTGGTGTTTCCCATGGAGAAGGAATTGGTCAAATGAAACCCTTATTTTCTATATCCTCTAACTACACTTTCAATTCTCGTATCTCTGTTGGTTCCATCCTATAAGATGGAAGGGAAATAAAACTGGTCCTCGGTAGGAGATCAATCATAAACTCCACTTCCCTTAGAGTTGGTAACCCTGAGAATTTCTTGGGGAAGAAATATAGAAATTGATCCACAACAGTTGGAAAACTATTTTCCTCAATATCTTCCATTGATTCCAAAAACCAATAACTGATACAAGATCGTGCCAACAGTTGGTGCCAACCAATCTGTTGGACCAGCTTTTCACTCTTCTCCCCTCTAATGAAATGTCTAATTTCATCCTTCCCCTCAAAACTCACCATCCGTGCATAGAAATTGATGTGGGCCTTAAACGTCACCAACCAATCCATTCCCAGGGTTATATCATAATCATCCATCTCAAGAACTGATAAATCCCACATCAATTCGATGATGTCCACAAATAAACAACACGCTTGACATAGGAAGGATGGACACTCTCTTTGACCCAGAGGAGTTAGTATGTTCAAAAGAGAAGACGTCATTTATACATGACAATCCAACAAATCAACAATACGAGAAGCAAGAAAAGAATGGGGAGCACCCATATACAACAAATCTTGCATCAATGTGGAAATTAAAAGAACTGTACCTCGCTCTTTGCAGGGTCCTGACTAATCGTCCACTACAACTTGCTCAGCTCCACGCAGATGTGTTCTTTCCATTCTCTTATCTTTATTTTCTTGTTTACACTTCCCTTTCTGAAGAGTCTCATGAACACCCGGCCTTAGAGAATTACAACAAAAGAGCTGAAGGTGTCCCATCTTGTTACAATTATGACATTCTCGAGGTTATGCCATACAATCCCGCTTGATAGGGCTCGTAGAGAGACACTAAAAACAACCTGTCTTACTCTTGGGTCTCGGATGAATTTTTAACAATCGTGTGGTCCGATTCTGATCTGTTTTCCTCTTTGAGAAAAGTTGTCTGATACCCTCTTGTTGTTAGTGTTAGAGTTCTCAACTCTTGTAGAAAAGATAATTGTACTTCCTCCACCTGTATTTTCAGCAGTGACAGATATCGTAAAAAATGTATCTAGTTTTAGTCCCAATTCAACGATATTAAAATCTAGAGCGATGCATTAGACCAACTATTGGTTCACATGTGGTTCAGGTGCAACCACATTCTCACTAGCCTCCTTCGACTGGTTTCTATGATGCCTATCGGGTGCCATTTCCTAAACCAACAACAAAATCCATCAATCTAACTCTCTAGAAACTGATGGCTTAGCATTTCAAATTCTATCACATCATTTATCACAACATTGTTTTCAGAATGACCTTTTTCCCATGCTCAAACATTTTTGAAAACCTTCCCCATGCCTTTTGAAAATCAACCCATTTTCAAAATACACCAAATATCATTTCAAAATCATTCATTTAAAAATCAATTCTTCATTTTTCAAAAATTTACATCTTTGAACAAAATCATAATTCATTCCACACCATGAGATATGCAATCCTAGTTGGAATTCATTCCTCTACAATACATGTCATGCTCCTCTCATTGGATAAAATCATGAAAATGATATTTCCAACATTCTAAAAGTGTATCCAAAACACTTATGTACCCAAAACCCTGGTAACTTGAAGTTCAGCATAAATGAGTTAGCTACGTCCTTTTATGCTATACATTTCAAGTTCCGACAATCCTACTCCTGTCTAATATGACCACCCAAGGAATAAACAAGAAGTAATTTCAACTCCATGACCAAGAACATTGATAACAACTTGTTAGGTAATGACCAAACAAGCTGATACCATTTGTAATGACCCGCCAATTCTCATTGGCTTGAGAGTCCAACGAGTCATTACTAGGCCTTAAGTGACATCCCCATGACGCCAAAGGCTGGAAATAAATGTTGAAGGGTTTCAAATACAAGTGGGGGATGATTTACCCTTTAAGAAATAAACCCATTCAATAATCATTCACTATATGATGCATGAAAAAATGAAAGACCAAACAAGAACTTCATTTATATTAAACCACATTAGAGTACACAACAGTAAAACACTAAACCAAACATCAAAGTACACAAAATAAAGAGAAAAACACAATAATCCCAAAAGACACCATGACTCAGTGTTCCACAAGCTCCAAGATCCACAGCATCTCACAAACATCACCACAAGCCACTAGTAATGAGATTCTTTACCTTTACCTCTGTCTCGGAATACAATATTTGTAAGAGCACTAAATTTCCAAATAAGGGATGAGTATAAAACTTAGTAGGATTTCCCCAATTACTTCCCTACTCACGCCAGTAGGATACAAGAGTTAGCCACATTTATATAAAAGAGTTTATATAAAACATTTTCAACAAAGTAATTTATAACTAAATATAAACTAGTTTTCCAAAACCATCCCTGCTCCAAAAGTATCAAAGTGAAATTTAAACCAGATTTTCCAACACGTTATTTTTCTAGAAAAATAATCAAACAAGTTTCCAAACCATTTCAAAAACATCCCGTTTTTCCATTCCCAACCATTCCATAAACCTATGAAACAAACAATGCATGCATCGTTATGATAGTTCCATACTCATGAGCGGTCTCTTGTCGATCTACCAAGTCTTGACAAGGTAATTATTCCCCATGTTCCATTACACCTTTTTCACCGAGCACAAAGTCATATTTCAACCAAGCCTCGTACAAGTAGTTACCATGTGCCAGTACACCATTGGCACTGAGCACAAGGTCATATTTTGAACCATGCCTTGTATATGCAACATGAACACACACCACACATTCACAAAAATCATGAAAAAACAATCCTATCAATAAAACACCTTTTATTGAAAACCATTTTCATTAAAACCAAGTGTGTTCAACCAATTCAAACCATTTCAATAAAACCGTACTTTTAATGAAAACCAAAGAATAAACCAATTTCATCAAGACATTTCAATACCAAACCATTTTAATAAAACACCACTTTTTATTGAAAACCCATCATTCATCAAACCATTTTCCATTCCAGAAAATCAATAATTTAAAATAAACATTTTAAATTCATGATGCCAAATCACTTTGCACAACAATTTACCAAGATTTCACAATTTCATCAAAATCATAAATCATCACCAAAGAAGATTTATTCCATGTTATGCACAATCAATTTCATTCAAAAAAACCAATTTGAAACTAAGAAAATTAATTCTAACAAGAGGAGTCAAGTATGAAGCCACCTACTTAAACAAATATGGGGAAACCAAGCCACAGACGAAGAACACTCAAGAGCACCGGGTCAAAACTCCAAACACCCTCCTTAGATCTCTTCTGCAAACACAAACAAGACCAAATATTTTCATATTTGGCATCCACACACATAGATATACCCATAACAGGCGTATATATAAGAAACCGATAGAAGACGAGAAGTAGATCTAAGAAGATCTAAGAAACCAATCAAGAATGATCACATACCTTAAAAATCTGGCTTTGATTCGCCAAGAGAAGCCTTCGGATCACCTCTAGAACACTTGGGAGAAGTCTTCAAACCTTCAAGGGAGAGTAATCCCACATTAGGGACGCTTAGGAGGTTTAAATAGGGTAATTAAAGGCAAAATGTGTTAGATCCACATTTTTAGGATCTATGTTTAAGTGACCGGACGGTTAGACCGCAGAGTTTGACAAACTGTGCGCTAACCGTGCATTAGCATTTACCTCGGCCATCCTTCATGAATGGCCTCTTCACACGGTTTCCCTTAATTGTGCACCGGCCATGTGGAAGCCACTACCTCCTCAGTCAGACATGAACGGTTTGGCCGCACGGTTTGACAAACTGTGTGCTGCCCGTGCGCCTTCCCCTTTGCTTCAAACTTCAATACAGGATCTTATGATTCTCCCATACATCACCCAAAAATTTTAAAACCAAGAAAAATATCATGTAGGGTTACATACCAAAAACCGAGGGTACTACATATAGTGCTCCCCAAATATAGTACATAGCTTATGAGGTCCATTTATAAACCATGAAACCTTCACACAGTTTGAATTTCTTAAGAAAACACATTCTTAGTGGCTCGACAACATGCTCAATATAATATACCACGCCCAAACATACATTGGAACATTGTTACCAATACTCAATTAAAAATTACAATCTCAAAATGGATGTGAACCCATCCTTCATAAAAGAAGACCGAACATGCCAAATTTTTAGATCATCCTTAACGTATCCTAATATTAATTCCATTGCTTGACATGCATCTATTTTAGCTTATAAAGTTCACCCCTAGGACTCAAAATGTAATCATGTTAAACCTAAATTCACACACACGCTGGCATCTGGTTTCATCATAATATCCATTAACGAATATCACAAAACTTCAACACTTCTCATGTGAGTTTCAGTACTTACAACCGGTTATTAGTATACTCTCAGCCTTATTTTGTTATGTGTACCACTGCTTATGCACAACCCCAAAGTATTTATCCCTAATAATATTCATTTCACTCCTCCCAGAAAATGCTCAATGAATTCCTAGAATATTAAAACCATAAGAAACTCACATAACTACATTAGTCCACATACAAGCCATAACCATCACCAATTTATTATTCATCAAGTACCACACTTGAATAAAATGTGTCACATCAATCCATTGAAAGGAACCATGAATATATCCTCATAATAAAAAAATCATTAATCTTATACCACAATAAACATGAATATCTATCACATCATCCCAATGTAAACTCAATATACTTCTTCAATATCGATACTTCACTAGTGATTTGAGTTATCACATGACCATACACTAACAGACATCATTCCTAAAATCAAGATAATATACTCGTTCTATCACCACACATAAATGCAGATTCCAAAATAATTGGTAATTCAAAATAACTAACTTACCCATATTAAACTAGATTTTATATCAAAAGACCAATCACTAAATTTTCTTTCCTCATAATAGGGTCCAAGGTATCCAACATTCCTTTTCTCAAAACCCTCTAAGTGTGTTCACATTCATATGATAACACATTCTCAGTCCAGACACATATCTTAGGGACATCATGAATATCTTATTTACCCTCATGTCCTTTCTATGCTTGAAACACATATCCAAAATCACTTCCTGTGAAAAATTTTCGTCACAATTATATACCCATTCACCCCACCTGTAAGGAACTAATATGTCCTAGATAACCCTTCCCAGGGGTTAACCTCATGTGATACTAAGTTTTAAATAACTATAACCTAGTTATAAGTCGAAATCACAAATCAATTACTCAATAAATATTGACTCACTTCTATGTGTCACTAGGGTCTCCCTCTTAGTAACTAATCTAAACTATTCATAATGGTCATAAATAAAGGGATGTTCTATATGTTCCAACCTATAATAATCATATGGAATAAAATGTTCCAAAATCAATACTAACTACTATGGAAACCATCCCCTCTAAGCATATGTACTATAAAACAACTCTCATGAGCATCAGGCTACATCCACTAGATTATACATATAGTAACATCGCCCTAATATGACTTATATCCTGTGAATCATAATCACACAATTCAGTAAAATATAATTCCATTCTATGCAATATGGGAAATCACCATATATTTTCTCAAGGATACTTCAAATAATAAACCAACCTTCATAATCAGATATATCTTTAGGGATCCCATTAATTAATCTAACAATATTAGGTCACTAAACCATTATCCTTATCATCAATAATCTCATTTTAGATTAAAATAAACATCCATCAAAAGAGAATACATATATAATTATGGTCGTCTAATTTAGTTGAATTACATTTATAAAATATATGGGAAATACTTTATGAGCTATTTTTACAATTTAAGCAGTTTAACTTTTTTAATTAGTGATGAAAAAACACTATTGGGACTATAATTCATGTGAATACCTACATGAAAAGAATGATGCATACAGACACGTATTTCTTCCACAACCAAGAGAAAAAATCCATATAAATCATAGACATCAAAATTCTATATGCTTCACATGATGTAAAATATTATATATAAAGGTACAATTATAAACCAAAAACATAAACCATGTCTCTGGTAACCTAGATTCTCCATTAGAAATGGTGTTCATGACACACCGGTCTAAGGTAGATCATAAAACCTAAAAAATTTCTATAACATATGTCCACCATATCCAAAATAGTAATTAAAATAAAAACGCATATGATACCACTTTATAATTTCATAACCTAGTTCACTCTGAATGGTATTTGGAATGGTATCCACATGACCTTTGGTGAACCTCATTATACAATAGAGGTTTTTGACTAGAAGCACATGACTAAGATGGAACTAGTGGGATACTATACCCCATATATTAGAGTGAAAAATAAAAAATAAATAACTAACAAAATCCACAGTATAAATATTCTAGATTATATGGAATAATTAAAACATACAATAATAATAACGTGAAAATGTGAAATCATACATAAAATAATATAGACTCGATCACCCATTATCCCAATCACATATATACAATAAAAAAAGAAAAAATATAAAGTATTTGTTGCAATGTTATGCCATACTTCACCCAGTCTCCAGGACCCATCTGACCCATCATGATCAATCACGTAGTGTTCAGGAATCAGATTAACCTCAACCTAGAAATCAGTGAGTATTTATCAGGTACCAAAGTGAAATGGTCTCTTAAGAAGATCATATGTATATAACATAGTATATCACCACCAAAACAGTCCCATTAAAAGAAAAAAAATGTAATTATACGTGATTTTGACATTCTCTTACCAAATAAATGACTTTGGAAAATTAAATAAAAAAATAATAACCACCATTAATCTAGAGGTATCTGTCCTTGATCGAAAATACCTTCTTTAGCTATTTCTAGAGTGTAACTGAGCATACTGTTATGACTATTCTAACCAATAAAACATCTTAGGGGTCTTTTACCTAGCTATACAGATAATAACCTAAAGGCTACACTAACCTCAGTATATTGTATAATGACCTAGGTAATGCTCCATCTCAGTATCACAACTTAGAGAATTATTTATCCTATTAAAAAATGGCCTTAGGAAATTGATTCCCAATATTCTGAATGGATCATCCATGGCCACATAAGATCTCACAATCCCTCAGTATCTTGAATATGGTTAGAATGGAACCATCTTCCCCAAACTAATAATCTCATCTCCAAATCCATGGAATCCCCACAAGTCATATCAGGACCACACTCCAAGGGTTATGTTTTTTAGAATTCTGTCCTCCAAAAAGTGAGTATTCACAGCCTCCCCAAAGGGAGTTTTCACGAGTTCCCATAAGGGTGTTTTCTATTCAATAAATCAAACACCACCTCATGGGGGTTTTACATTTCATATCAAAACTACCTCAATAAAATATAACATTTCCAATATATATATATATATATATATCAACATGGGAATACATCTTCTTAACCAGTCATAAAAATCTATGGTCTCCTCCCATAATCCTGAACCAACTCATATTAGACGTAATAGGATCAAACCATTGATATAGGTTCTAAGGTAAATCATCATTACCCATTTCCCCTGTTCACTATCACACTATAGTCAACATGTCACTATGGAACCCATCGGTGTCCCCTATGTCTCATCATGCATGGAAACCCATCTCGGGTTCTAGAATCTCCATTTTATTTCTTAGGTAAACACCCATCAATAAGGGGATGTATATCCTATTTTATCTTCATCATCACATCTTATACACATAGTGGACTCACAATGAATACCTCAGTATAATCCCTAAAAAAAGAATCCAACAACCTATATCAAAACCCATGCCATAGAATATTTGGTATTAATACCCAACCTATCATAAAACTGCCCAATGCCAACCCAACTAGGTAAATCATGAACTATTGTGAAAGGAAAACTATACCCACATTCATCTCTCTTACTCGAAGGCATTATGGTATATCAATAGTCCACAAGAACACTTCTCTGGAAAACCATCATAGTTCATCATTCACCTATACTTAGAGGTCTCTAGGGGAACCTTTAGTAGGGATCCCATGTAAACTTGGTTAAGTTTATACACATTACACACCTCATGGGGGTTCACGTACCTCAATGAATGTTTAAACTTGTATGGTATTGATCATCAGTGGTTTATAAATCAGCTATTACACCAGGTCACCAATGAACATGTCTTCGTACATTGTCCTTGGTATTCATTAAAATATTAATCATTTATCATAGTTTAAAAGGGAAATTTATTTAACTATAATAGGAAAATTTAATTTGTGGCGAGTTCACATGTCCCATGAACCATAAAAATGAAAAAAAATCATATGAGTATCAAGTACCTCCGACTAATTTTATAAAACATCCCCCCATATTAAATTTTTAGTAAATAGATTTTCCAAGAATATGTAGGTCTCAAACAAGTCCCAACTAAGCTCATCAATCCATGAAAGATCGTAACTAAAGATGACAAAAAAATTAATTATAGCATTTATAACCCCCACCAGATCACAAATCTTAGAGGGCCTAATTCAACTGGGTACCAACATTCCCTTCTTCCAATATATCCTAACCCTTTTTCATTATGATATTTAAATGAAAACCGTGTCTCTAAATTCAAACTATAAATCCCACTAATTATTATCATTTTAACCCCTCTATTGATGTTGTGATACATTAATATAAAATTTAATGGTATTAATATTCTCTATCATCACTTGAGATGGATATATTCCAGAGATCTTCAACTCTATGTATTAATCTCAATATTTTGGAGTTATTTATCTCTTCCCATATATATATTCATATGGTTCCATTTAAATATAATGTGGAAACAATTATTATATGAGAACATTTCTATATAAATATGTTGATCATAATGTCCCTTTAAATCCATTGAGTAAGATCTCAATATAACATCCATGGTTTGAATAATCCATTCATATTATCCATCAATATGATAGTGTTAAGTTAGGATAATGACCTGATCTATATACAATTATTTTTAAAGAATCATTTAGAACTTAAATAATAATCTATGATCTTTATTTCATACAATTGAAAGTAGAACTCCATATAGACTTAAAACTTCCTTTTTATAACTTTGGAAGCAAACTGATTTAGAAATATTCATGGAAAAAAATAAATGCACCAAACATGTAAGGTGATAAACCATAACCTAAATAAAATTATAGCTATTAGTGTTCTTAGAAATACCTATATTAAAACTCATGGTGATGTTCTCCCATTTCTATATAGATATGAGAAATGGTGGCATCATCCTATTAGAAGTATGATTTTCAATGTTTACGTTCAGATATAGAATGTATCTGTGTTTATACACTGTATTCTACATCTTCATGATTACCCACAAAATTTATCACGAGGTCATTATACATCATTGTTCTTTTAGGATGAATAGTAAATAATGATCTATGTGCATCATCGAATAAATCCTTTTTAATTTTTTTATAAATTTATTACGAATGCATTTCCAAAATTATATAACTCCATCATTGTTAAGGTTGAACTGAAGAATATTACCTTTTATATTATATAGATCCATTTTATTCTCTTATGCCTACTAGATCTTAATATGGATGGATTACTGAGAAACAATTTATGAAAGGTTTGAATTCATCCATTCCATTATGATTTCCATGTATAATTATTCTAATCCATTAGTGATGAGTCTCCTTCAATCCAAATAGAAAAAGGCTTCCTGAACCATTCTATATAAAGCGTCATCCACCAGGTTACCCATCTTTGGGTGGTAATATATTGAATAGTCATATTATGTGATCAACTCTAAACATATAACTTAATTAATGTTCAATTATTTTTATATGAATATAATTTATGGTCCTTTGATTTTTATGTATATCACAATTTACACTATGGAGATAATTTATCCCTAATTTTAATGAAAATTTTTGCAATCAAATATCCAAATCATACAGGGAGTAATTTTTATCATGGAACATTAATTAACATGATAATATAAGACACCACATACACATTTTTCATATGAAACACCCTTATATCTTCTTTTTATCATTACTATATATCAAAAACTCGTATTCACACCGAGGTTGTGTGAGTATAGGTATAGTGACTAAAAATTTATTATGCTCTTTGAAACTGTATTCACTTTCATAAATCAAAATGAATCTAAATACATTCTTAGTTAACTTTTTTAGATAATTAAACATTCATGAGAAACTTCTCACAAAAAAATTGAAATAATCTAGCTAATATAAGAAAACTATATATATCTATAACAGTGGTTGGTATAATTAATTGTTTAATCACATTTTTTTGATGGATCCATATATTTTCTTTCACTGGTGATCATATAACCAAAGAAATATACTTTCAATGGATAAAATTCATATATACTAAAATTTATATATAGTAATCATTTGATATGGTATTAAAAAAATTCCTAAATGCTCTGGAGATTCTTCATTACACTTTTAGTATATGATAATATCATCAATAAAGACTATAACTAATTGTTTGAGGTTATCTCAAAAGATATTATCTATAAAATTAAATTAGATAATGGGAATATTTATATGTCTAAAAGTAATAACTATGAATTTATAGTATACATATCTTATATGGATGGTTATTTTAGGTATATCCTCCCTTTTCACCCTTAATTGAATATATTTGAATTGAAGTTCAATCTTTGAGAAGTACAGAGCTCCTCATAGTTGATCGACTAAGACATCAATACATGGTAGTGGATAATTGCTCTTTATCATGATCTTGTTAAATTAATCATAAACAATATAATGACGGATTGATTTATACTTATTCTTAAAAATGAAAACCGATGAACACCTTAGTGAATCTCTTGGGAATATAAAACCATTATCAAGATTTTGTTGATGTTTTTTATGTAAGTTCTCTAATTCAATGGGTGATATTCTATAAAGACTCTTTGATATATGCATAACTCTAGGTATGAGTTCAATGTAAAACATCACCTCATAGTTTTGGTGAAGAACTTGAATCTCCTAAAAAAATACATCGACATATTCTATTACAATCATCATATTCTGAATATTGAGCTTTTCTCCAACCATTTGGGATAAATATACCTCTTTATTAAGTATAAATACCCATACAATAAATGTAATTTCTCTAAAAACATCATAGTCAAACTTACACTGTTATATTACTATGGGTTGATTTTGGATATAAAATTTGATTTCCCTATCCCAATAATTGTTATGGTCTCTATGAAGAGAGGTCAAATTAAATCCTAAAATTGAATGTAATTTGACCAAATGGAATAAAAAAAATATTAATTGGAATTATCATCCCACAAATCTCAATTTGAGAAGAGTTACATACATGAGATTAATTCCTCACAAAAAAATATTTTTTCCCAATAATTCAATATCTAATTATTAGGGTGGTGAATTAATGATTTTATAAAACTTTTGAGATCTAAAAGATTGGGTAGATCCAAAATTAATTAAAAAGTTTTAAACTCTTTAGTCAGTGATTAATATACTTTTCCCATTTCAATTTCATGATTTACCTTGATGATGTTTCTATTTTATGTGAGATGGAATTGTCAACATTTATGGTCTTTTATTTATTGAAAATACCTTAATTATAATTCTATTTTTGAGTAAATAGTGATTTTCATTTACAATCTAAAACTAAAATATAGTTTGAAATTGGTTTTAAATATGGTGTTATTGATATATTCATATTTTTATATAAATTTTAAATCCATGATTAATTATAGAGTTAATTTAAATTCTAGAAAAATAATAATCTAAGAAAAAATGTGAAATATTTTGTTTTTTATGTCGAAAAAAATTATAAAGGATATAAGTGATTGTAACATACACGTTCACAATGATAACCATTGTTATTGAACATGTGCTACCCCATATATTTAGAACCTATTATGACATTGTAGGTATGATGACAGTACCTTCAACTTACTTTGATTACTGATCATGGTTTCATTCCCACCTAAACGAACCACATTTTCATAGTAGGTATACATACCATAAGCACTATAAGATGATTATGCATGCTCAAAAATATCACCAAGGAAAAATTAGATGACCTCATAATGAAATTCAATTGGTCATAAAATCACTTTCATGGTAGGCATACCTACCATAAGAACCTATTTTTAGTACCATCCTGTGGTCATCATATTGATTATTTCCTTCACAACAAACATGATTACCAGGAGCATTTTCCACCTCTACCTACCACACCCCTACCTCTTAAGCTACCATTTAACACCCCAAGCTTCCCCAATATGATTCCTTTTAAAAAATTAAATAGTTTGTGTTGCATGAAAGATCGAGTTTGAGTGCACCATGACCTATCAAACTAGCCGTTTAGAATAGTGATTATGAATAGTATTAACCAAATTTTGAAATTTGTAAATTTTATTTTTAAAAATAAGATAAATTTTTTAATATGGAATATCAAAATTTGTTTATGTTGAATTTTTTGTTTTTTTTTTGAAAAGTTAAAATTTTTTTTGAATAGTGAAAAATACTGAATTATTATAAAAAAACAACATTTTCATTTAAATAAATAATTTAAATTAAATTTATTTTGAAGTAATAATAGATACATGATAAATATATTATTACAATTTATTTCATATGAATCATTTTTTAAATATAATTAAATATATAAATTTAATAAACTTTTAAATGTCCCTTTTACCCACCTTCAAACCACACCTACAGATTAACATTAAACGTAATTTTACCACTTCTATGAATTGAGTTTCAAAAAAAAAGACATAAATGGGTGTAATCAGTATGGAAAATGGGGTGTAATATGATCAAAATAATTTTGGTGAATAGTAACATTTGAATTTTATTTACCACGATTAAAGGTAAATAGGGTAATTAAAGGTAAAAATATTATAATAATAAAATAACACCAGCATAACACTTGTTCTAATTTCATTGGATAAGTTTTTCATGAAACAAATCAACTTTTGGTAAAAATTATGGTCCTTTTTTATCATCTTTTTTCAGATTTGGAAATTTATTATATTTTATTTAAAGAAGAGATAAAAATGACATATTAAAATTTTAATAACTATATAAATTTTAATCCAAGAATAAATATTTGATATGGTGTTCTATAAATATTCTTTATAAATATAAAATTATTATCTACATAATGTTAATATATTTATCATTTTAGTAAATAAATAATTAAATTAAATGGTGACATAATAATGGTGTAGTAATTGAATTATAAAAGGAAGATTCAATTAAATGATATTAAAATTTTTAAAATAAATTTAATTTTACTTAATTAAATACATCCAATATTTTTATAGATAAAATATACATGTTATTTATATCTGGGAAGTATTATTTTGATGTTTTCATGTTGGGTTAATATTTTTTAAAAATAGAATTTTGAATAGTATGAAAATTCACATTAATTATACTTTGAAATAAATAATAATTAATTAAATGTTATAAAATTACTAAAACTATCCATTTTTGCCAACTGACTAGGATAATGTTAAAAATTTCAAAAATAATCAAATTGGGGTTCGTTTGGAAATGTATTGTAACTATTAACACTATAGTGTAAAAATACAAGAAGACGTGGTAAGAGTTAAAATATTTGACTAAGGGTTAATACCAAAATATAAGGATAATTTGACCTAAACATTTCTAAAATTAATTGGTTGAGGGGATTTCTACCCATCCACATCTTATCCTATAAATAAATAACTTTTTATCTATTTTAAACTAAAAATGATTTTGTAATAAATTAATATTTTAGGATCTTCAAAACGTGCCCCTCAACTATTTTATAAAATGGAAATTCTACTTCTCTTTAATTCACACCTCTAAAGCCTTTTGGATTGTCCAAAACCTACCCACATCTCCTCCCAACTTCCCTCACATCATCATAGAGTCTATAATTTGGTAATAAAGACATTCTATAAAGTCCATTTGTGCAATCCAAAAGAAGATACCCGAAAAAGAGGTCATTGTTTTATAACTTATTTCAAAGTTCTTTTCTTATTCTAATTACTCTTTATATGTTGTTTAAATTTAAAAATAATTACTCTAGTATCATCCATATACTTAAATTTTATTATATTAATGTTACAACCATATTCCACATTTTATCCATCATTTGAATAACAATATCACCATGTGTGCGTACGTACGACTAACCGTCTCTACGTCGTGGTGTAATTTTTTATTCAATGCTACTTTATTTGGATTGGTATACTGATGATTATAATGGATATAAATAATTAATATTACATGATAATTATTCTTTATAATTAATATACCATCCAATTCCATGCCATTTAACCATTAAGGGAATGATATTGTCGCCCGTGCGTACGTACGACCTACCATCTTCATGACACAATGGTATTAATTTTCTAAAATAACCATTAAAAAAATATTATAAAATTAATATGATGAATAAATATAATATTTAAGGACACAGTATCATAACTTACATTGGTAAAATATATCCTATTCATAAGAAACATGACTTACACAAAAAATCAGGTATAAGAAAATGAAACAGTTAACCCCCGAAACAAAAGCAATACTAAAATATTATTAACAAAAGGATATTAGAGGATCATATTTGATATCATAAATATGCATATGGTGCATTTATAATTTAATAACATGCATTAATCATTATAATATAGGTTAATTCACCCTCAACTAAAATAAATTAAAGGTAAGTGTTAATTTCACAATCTGTTTATTATCCAAGATTTCTTATATGTAAATATCTACTAGGACATCCTTATCATCCATGTCCATGTTTCTTAAAATTTAATTAAAAATATTAACAACAATTTTTTAAATTTATTTTTACCCATATTTGGATTTTAATAATTTTTTTTGAAAAGATTCATCCCATCATTTTTCAAATGAGTTACTTTATAACCATTTCAACAAATTAAGGAAAGAATGTTTTTTAGTATATGTAGTGAAATCATATATTTTACCATGCTATGACCCATTAACATTTCTAATAATTCCTTATAATCTTATAAGGTCATTTTCAAAAACAAAACTACTTTTATAATTGTGTGACTTCTAAATGATTTCAATGTAAAAAAATGGACATTTCCCTCGAAGAGTTTTAATGAATTTATTAAATTATTTTCATCCATGTCAACATACATTATTGGATTTTATTCTTATTTGAGGTTGAATTATTCTAATACAATCTTTCATATTTTTTTTAATGGTTAACGATATATTTGACAATGGATGTTCTATGTTTATTCCATTCACAGTTTATGGATAAAGTATTAAAATTTATTATGCTAGTTTCAGTTCGAATGTATATGTTATGTTTTATCCTTTTCACAAGAGAAATACATTGGACATAGTAAGTGACAGGAGGGCCCTGCAATAGCCCCTAGATTCATCGGTAGGTCATATTAAACAAAATAGTGTCTTGGAAAAAGGCCTTGATGATAAGTTAATGGTCTTAGCATGAGGCCTTGATGGTATGGTTATGATGTTTGGCATTATGGATTTCCTCATTATGAGATTTTTTATTGATATTGTATGTGATTATTCAACTAGTATAATACACTTGTGAAAGTTTAAATGTAATTATATTATTTATTATTTTTATATTATACTGAATATTATGTTTAAAAGGATTTTATTTCATTTTTACACCATATATTAAAAGTTTATTCTTATTTATGATAGATTATGATATATTATTTATCCTTACTGAGAATCTAAGATTATCCCTTTATTATGTTTCATTTATCCCCATGATGCGAAGAAGTATATTATAATTGACCTACAGGGATAGTATAATGGTTATGAGAGTTTTCAAAGGGGATAAAATGTTTTTTTTCATTTCAAGATGTAATGTAAATCTTATGTTTATATCTAGTATTTCCAAGGATACTAAACTGATCAGTCCTTTGGGATTTAATTTTCTTGTGATCATTCTAATGTAATAAAATAATGCACCAATTTTTCGAAACTAGGTTCGGGGAATTAAAATTGGTATTAGAGGATGTTTAGTAAAAAACTTGGAAACCATATTTAGAAAAACCATGATTAGGGAACAATATACTAAGATAGACTTTGAGGATTATTATAGAAGAACATACTAGAATTTTGGAAATGTAGAGATAATATAGGTATTCCTAAAAAATAAATCCATGTATAGATACTAAAAGTGTATGTGGTTCTATAAAAGATATACCAAGGAGTAATAACATGGAAAAGGCGTTACAGGCTTGACTTTGGGTAACCTAGTATAGGAGAATGGTATTTACTGTGCACCTAGATTGACACTCCTGGGGGACATTCGTAGAATTATTCATATTTTCATTACAATCCATTATGAATGATTTATGATTAAATATGTCCTAAAATAAACTATGTTTATTATTATGGATTAGATATGTATAAATTTTCAATTTATGTTAAGTATTTTTATTAGTTTGAAATTATGAATTATGATTCATAACCTATTCTAGTGTATTCCATTGTTTAGAAATAGTGCTTAGTGGATGAAATTGAAATCATATCATTGAATGTAATCTATGTATGGATTTCCATCCTATGTAAGATATTGACTATGGAGATAGGGATAAAACTTGTTCATAACAACTTATAATAATACTCCGAAAACTGATTCAGGATTTGAATAATAGCCTTACTCATACGGGGCACCCTGATCGATAATGTGTAGTATCAATGTTAGACCACTTCATGAGAAAACAACCTCGAACATTCAATGGGACTAAAAATCCATTAGTAGCTGAGAAATGGATAGCTTATTTATAAAAAATATTCCTTGGTTTGGGGAGTAATTAAAGGGAAAAGTTTGTCATTCCAGTTTATCATCTCTCACGAGATGTAGATCAATAGTGGTCATTAATTCAACACATAAAGAATGATTAAGAATTAAGATTATGTAATTGAAGGAGTTTAAATTACTCTTCCTAAAAAATACTTTCCTCAAGATTAGCGAGCTGATATGGAATGTAAATATTGTATATTTGAGGAAAAAAGAGGATGATAATGTGGCAAAGTTTGAGGAAAATATCACATGGTTAGGAAGGCATGGTACAAACTGTATATTTAACACAAGATGTAATATTGATTGATTATTTTATTGGTTAAAACCATTCCTTTGATGGTCATTGGTCTCACAATATTTCTTATCGTACGAAGATATAGTCTCATGATCAATCAAGATAGATAATTAATTCTCTATGTTTTATGACTTTAAAGAGAATGCGAAGATGAAGATGGTTATTGTACACTCTGGGAAAGAAAATAAGGGGAATAATGAAAAAGATAACATCCCACCTTGTGGTAATTATTATAAGAAACACCCTAGAACTTGCCTAAATGGGATGGGAGTTTCTTACAAGTGTGGAGAACAATTCCACAAAGCTCATAATTGTAAGGGTAATAAAGAAGGTGTCAATATTCAATACTAAAATTGAAATTAAATGGGACATTATGAAAATTAATTTTCTAAGTGTTAAGAAAAAATGCCTCACAAAAGACAAAGGGGGAAAGGAAAATCATTTGAGATCACAACTGCTGAGGTTAAAACTCTTATTGACATTGTGGTAGGCTCTATAATTATGTTATAATATTTAGGAAAATATTTCTTTGATTCTATTCCTCACATTCCGTTATATCTTCCCAGGTTTTTTAATAAAATTAGATATTTCCAATTCTCATTAAAAAGGGAGTTGTCGGTCGAAATCCCATTGGGAAGTCTTATTGAAATAAATATGTGTTAGGAAGTTTCCATTATGGAATATAAACATGCATTACTTACTGACTTTATTATCGTACCTAAGGAAAACATTAACATAATCCATGATGTAGATTGGATATCAAAATATGACATGAAAATTTATTTCTAAAAGAAGGAAGTAATGATTTTTGAGGATGGTGTAGAATCTATTATGATTAGAATAAAATCTTCATCACCGGATTGTTATCAAAATCGACCCACAGTAGCTTTACTGAATGATATTCTTGGGGACGAAGAGGAAATAACATATAGGGATGAATAAATAAATATTAAAATTGATGATGTACCTATTGTAAAGGAATACACTAATGTTTTTATTGAATATTTACCTGGAAAAACCCCAGAGCATTAAGTTGTGTTTTCTATTGATTTAATCCCCGATGAAAGTACAATATCAAAGACTCCTTATAGAATGGACACTATGGAATTAGTACACATAAACAAATAGCTGGAGGAGTTGGGTAATAATTGATTTATTTACCCTAGTGTTTCTCCATGGGGATCCCTAATTCTTTTTGTTATGGAGAAAGATAGATCAATGAGGATATGCAATAAATATAGAGAAATCAAGGATATTACAATAAAGAAAAAGTATCCTCTTCCTCACATTGATGATTTATTTGATCAAATACAAGGAGCTTTATAATTTTTTAAAATTGACCTTCATTCTAGATATCATCAGTAGTGTGTAAAAAATAAACATATTCCAAAGACAAGATTCTGAAATAGGTATGTCCATTATAAATTTACAGTGACTCTCTTTTGATTGACTAATGCACCTCAGTTTTGTGAATCTAATGAAAAGTGTGTTAAAGGAATATCTTCATGATTTTTTCATAGTATTTATTGATGATTTTTTAGTATACTCCAAAAGCTAAAAAGTTTATGAAAACCACATTTGGATTGTTCTAAATACTCTTAGAATAAATTAACTATATGGGATGTTTAGAAAGTGTGAATTCTGGCTTCAAGAAATTTATTTTCATTGAAATATTTTCTCAAAGGATGCAATCTCTATTCATCATGCAATGACAATGGAAATCCAAGAATGGCTTGTACTAATGATCATAATAGAGGTACACAATTTTAATGGTTTAGTAGCTAACTATTGGTTTTTCGTCTAGAATTTTGCTCGATTGGAAAAATTGTTAACCAAGATCACATGTAAAGGTGTTAAATTAATTTGAAAAAAAAATTAAAGATTTTTTTCAATAATTTAATATAATATGATTCAATGCTCCAATATTTACTCTACAATCATGAAAGGATGGGTTTGTGATTTATAGTGATGCATCAAGGAAATGAATCAGTTGTTCCCTTATCTATAATGATAGGGTTATTTCTTATGCATCCTGGTAATTAATAATTAATGAAAAAAACTACCATACTCATGATCTGTAGTTAGAATCAGTAATAATTTCTATGTGGATATGGTGACACTATCTATATGGTGAATGATGTGAGAGGTATACTGATCATAATATTTTTAAATATATATTTCTCATAGAAATAAATCAATAGGAGACAAAGGATATGTCTTGAAATACTGAAGGATTATGAATTTACATTACACTACCACATAGGGAAGGAAAATAGGGTGGAAGATTATTTGAATAGAAAATTCCATGGAGTTATAAAAAAAATGAGAGTTGAAGGGGATCCTATGTTTATGGATCTAGTAAATAGGTATATGATAATTATCATGGAAGTTGAAACATCACTACTTATTCAAATGGTTTCCAAAGCTTCACTATTAGAAACGATAAATTTCTATATATGATGATGAGATGTTTCAGAAGAAAATGATAGCTGTAAATGGTGGGATACTGATTAAATTCTTATTTTATGATTGTTTTTTGAAATTTGGGAAGAGGCTGTGTGTTACTACTATACATAATATAAAAATGGAATTATTGGAAGATTGTTATAGCTCCAATTTCTCTATACACCCTAGTGGAACTAATATTTATACATATTTGAAGGAACATTTTTTGTGGGACAACATGAAGAGGGAGATTGTTGATTATGTGTTCATATTTTTGGTTTTTCAACAGGTGAACGCTAGAATACAACATCCTAGAGGTTTCATGCAACCTATTTCATATACCTACGTGGAAATGGAATGATATTATGATAGACTTTATCATGGGGCTACCAAAGACTCCCAAAAAATGAATTGATATGGGTTATTGTTGATCGTCTTACCAAATAAGAAAATTTTATTTCTATAAGAGAAGATTTACCACCTGAATGTTTAAAAGACTATATATTAATGAT
Source organism: Viscum album (assembly GCA_963277665.1). Classification (NCBI taxonomy): domain Eukaryota; kingdom Viridiplantae; phylum Streptophyta; class Magnoliopsida; order Santalales; family Viscaceae; genus Viscum; species Viscum album. The sequence goes on from OY728163.1 coordinate 1,918,035,484, forward strand.
GTTGTTAGTCTTTATGGTTTACCCTTGTTGATTGTTTCTAACATTGGTCCTTATTTTACATCATGATTCTAGAAATGTATTCAGAAGGCCCTAGATATTAATCTTTCTTTGAGCACTACCTACCACCCTAAAACTGATGGACAATCAGAATGGATTGTTCAAGCCTTATAAGGCATGTTGATATCTTTATCACTTTACATTCATGGTATTTGGGATCATTATTTACATTTGGTAAAATTTTCTTATAATAATATCTTCCATTTAAGTATACAGATGGAACTATATAAAGCATTATATAGAAAGAGAAGTCATACACCGACTAATAGAGATATTTTTGGTGAAGGAAAACTCATAGGCACAAGACATATTAAGGAAATGATGTAAAGGGTAAAAACTATTAAGAAGCATATCAAAATAGCTCAAAGTATGAAAAAGAGTTATGCTGAAAACTGACAGAAGGATTTGGAATTTCAAGTGATAGATTATGTCTTCTTGAAGGTATATTCATGGAAGGGTATTATACAAATATCTAAAAAGGTTAAATTAATTCCCAAGAGCATCGGTCATTTGGAGATTTTGGAATGAATTGGAGTCTGAGCATACTGTTTGGAATTGCCTCTAAGTCTCTTCAATGTTCATGATGGGTTCCACATATCACTGTTAAGTTAATACATGCCAGGCCCAACACATGTACTCAACTATAAATAAAAAGATTTGGAACCCAATATATCTAATTGTGAAGAGCCTACCAATATTATTGATACTAAAGAATAAGTGTTGAGAAATCGGACGACTCGTCGGGTAATGGTTCTTTGGAGAAACCATAAAATGGAAGAGGTGATGTGGGAACCTAAATAACATATGATGAAAAACAACTCGAATCATTTGATGATGTGATATTATAGAAATTTGTAGGATTAATTTATTTTAAGGAGGTAATAATTTAACACCACAAGTATCCACAACATGCTATCTTTTAAATAATTCAATAGCTTGGACTGTACGCATCATCGAGTTCGAGCCACCATGACCTATCAAACTAGCTATTTAAAAATCTTTTACAAATAGTATTAAGAAAATTATAAATTTTATAAATTTTATTTTTCAAAAATAGACTTTATTTTTGAATTCAGAATTTCAAAATTATCTTATGGTGAATTTGGGTATTTTTCTAAAAAGATGGATCATTTATGAATATTAAAAAATAACGAATTATTGTTAAAAATATTAATTTTTATTTAATGAATTGGTTGACCTTAGATTTATTATATATAAACATTAGATACATAATAAATATTTTTTTTCCATTTTTTTATAGGAATCCTTTTTATAATAGAATTATATATATAATGTTTATTCAATTGTTGAAGGTCTCTTTTACCCAACTTCTAACCACATCTGCATATTAGTATTAAATGTAATTTTACTACTTCTGTAAAATTAATTTTTCAAAATTGAAATACATGGTTTTAATTATTATGAAAAATTTGGTCTAATAGGATAAAAATAATCTTTGTCGATTAGTGATGTTTGAATTTTATTTACCATGATTAATGGTAACTATAGTAATTAAAGGTAAAAATAATATTACAATAATAAAAGATTACCCTAACACTTCTCTTAATTGAATTGGATAAGTTTTTCTGACCAAAAAAACCTTAGGTAGAAAATATAATCCTTTTCATGCCACTTTTGTTAGATTAGAACATTTATTATATTTTATTTTAAGAATAATTAAAAATACCATATTTAGATTTTAATAAATATGTCATTTTTAATAAGAGTATATATAAGTGATATGGTAGAATATAAATAGTGTTTATAAAAATAAAATTATTACCTATATAAGGTTAATTAATTTATAATTTTAGGAAATAAATAATTAAATTAAATGGTTTCACAATATTGATGCAATAATTGAATTATTAAAGTAAGAATCAATTAAATGATATTAAAAAAATTAAAATAAATATAATTTTAATTAATTAATGAAATAAAAGAATTTTATAGATAACATAGACATATTAGTGACATATTATAAGTATTAGGTAAAAGTTATCATGTGGGTTTGAAATTTTTAAAAATAAATTTTTTTAATAGTGTCAAAATTGACTTAAATGATACTTTAAAATAAACAATATTTAATTAAATGATATAAAATTTATTAAAATATCAAGTTTTTTCAAATAACTACGATAATTTTAAAACCTTTATATATCATCCAATTGTGCTTTTTTTTGTAATTTTATAATAAATATATTAACCCTGTATTATAATAAAATAAATAAACGTTGTAGGAGTTAAAATGTTTTACTAAGAGATAAATCCAATAGATAATGTTACTTAGTGACATAAACTTGTATGAAAAACATTGGATAATATTATTTCAACCCATCCTTCTCTTATACTATAAATAAATCACTTTATAAATTTTTTAAATAAAAAATCAATATATAATAAATTAATATTTTAAGATCTTCCAAAAGTGCCTCTTAACTCTCTTATAAAAGGGAGTCCTTCCTTATCATTGATTAACACATATAAATCTCTTTAGATTGTAAAATACATGACTATTTATCCTCCCAAATTCCCTAACATCATCCTAGATTCCATTCTTTGGGAATAAGTACATTCTAAGGAGTCCTTTTGTACAAACCAAAAGGAGTTACCTGAAAAAGAGGTAATTGTTTTATCACCTATTTCAATGTTGTTTTCTTATTCTAATTACTATTTATATGTTATTTCCATACCAGAATAATAACAACAGTATCATACATATACTGATATGTTATTAAAAACATGGGACAACAATATTCCTCATTTTATACATCATACTAATAACAGTATTACTCATTGTATTCATTCTCCACGTTAACCATTCAAGAATTATTATAAAATTATTATAATGTGTAAATATAATTTTCATTAAATTTATATCATTCTATATATGAATAAAAAATATATCATATTCTTAAAAAAACATGACTTACGAAACATAACTGGAATGGGAAAATAAATCAGTTAACACCCAAAATAATAGTAATACTAAAATATTATTAAAAAATGATATAAGAGGATCATAATTGATATCATAAATATGGATATGGTTCTAGTATAATTTAATAACATACATTAACCATTATACACTAGTTCAACTAACTCTCGGGTAAGGTAATGTACAAGGTAACAATTTATTTCACAATCCCTTTATTATCTAATATTTTTTTATACGTAACTATCTACTGGTACATCATTAGAATCCATGTACATGTTTCATAAAATTTATTTCAAAATAATATAAACAATTGATTATATTCATTTTTAACAATGTTTTAATTTTTATAAAATTTTTTGAAAGGAATATTTTTTTTCATTTTTAAAGAGGTACATTATGACCTTTTCGTCAAATTAAGGAAAATAAAGTTTTTTTTAACTTATTCAGTGTAAGTGACTATTTTTTCCCATTATGACTCCTTAAAATTTTCTAGATTCCATTACAATCATACATGGTTATTTTTATAATAAATTTTTTCTTTTATAATTGTATGGATTTAATATAATTTCAAAATAAAAAAAAGGGTGTTTCACTCGATGATTTGTAATGAATTTATAAGATTATTTTTCATATATGTAAACATCCTTTATTGAATTTTTTTATTTATTGAGTTTGATTTTTTATGAAAAAATATTTCATATTGTATTGAAGGTTTTATAATATGTTTGACTATGGAATTTATATTTTTATACCATTCATGGTTTATGGTTAAAGTATTATCATTTTGTATTGTATATTTAATATGAATGTTTACGTTATATTTCTCCATTTTCATATTAGAAATTCATTGGACTTAGTATGTGATGGGTGGGACCCTCTATATCCCCTCGATGCATCATTAGGTCTCATGAGACAAACTAGTTTTTGTAATGAGGCCTTGATGGTATGGTTTTAATGGTCATGGCACCTAGCCTTGATAGTATGGTTATGATGTCTGACATTATGCATTTCCTCATAAAAATATTAGTTAATGATATGACATTTTATTATTTTACTAGTATAATATCCATGTGAATGTTTAAATGGAAATATTTTATTTATTAGTCCCATATTATTCTGAATATTATTTTTAAAATGATTTTGTTTCAGTTTTATACATTTCATTAAAATATTATTCTTTTTTATGATAGCTTCTACTATATTGTTTATCCTTACAGAGCATATGATTTCACCACTTTCTTATGATTACATTTCTCCCAGATTCAAAGAAGTATATTATGATTGACATGTCCGGATAATATGAGGGATATGAGAGTTTTAAAAGGGGATAATATGTTATTTTTCATTTCACAATTTAATTTAAAACTTATTTTTGTTTCTAGGTTTTCAAGGCTACAAAACTAATCATTCCTTCGGGATTTGATTTCATATGATCATGCCAATGCAATAAAATAATTCACAGACTCTGGGTAACTAGGGTTTGGGCATTATAGTTGGTATAATAAAAAGTTTTGTACAAACCATAGAAACTATATTAAAAAGACCATGATTGGGGAACATTACCCTAAGATAAATGTTGAGTATAAGTATAGAAGAAAATCCTAGAATTTTTTCCATGTAGGGATTATGTGGGTATTCCTAGAAAATACATCTTTTTCTAGATACTACAAGTGGACGTGGTTCTAGAACAGATGTTCATATGAGTAATAACTCTGACAAGGTGTCACATGCTTGACTTGAGGTAACCTAGTACACAAAAATGGGCCTTAATGAACACCTGGTTTGACACTATTAGGGGATATGTTTAGCATAATTCATATTTTCAATACAAACCATTATAAAGGATTTATGAGTAAAGATGTCCCCAAATAACCATTTTTATGATTATGGATTTTATATGCATAATTTTATCAATTTATATTATGTATTTTAGCGGTTTGGAATTATGAATAATGGTTTATAACCTAATATAGTGTATGTCATTGTTTACAAATGGCACCTGGTAGAAGAAATAGAATTCTTATCAACACAAGTAATCCCTATGGTGATTTCACTTTAATGAAGGATAATGATAGTGGAGATGGTGATACAATTTGTGCTGAACAACTTATAATTATATTGGTACAACTAACTCAGATAAGAATAATAACATTACCTGCATGGAGGAACTTGATCCACAACATAAAGGATCAATATAGACCACTTCATGAGGAAAAACCCCCCAACATTAAATGGGTCTACAAATCCTTTAGTATATGAGGAGTGGATAAGTTCCTTGTATAAAATATTTCTTTATTTTGGGAGTAATGAAAGGGAAAATATTTTTATGGTAGAGTATAATCTATTAAAATATGTAGATTGATGTTGGTAATTAATTAATAACATTAAATATGATGAATTTTTCATAAATATGTAATGGTGGAAATTTGAAGAACTCATCCTAGAAAAATACTTTCCTTGTGATCAATGAGAAGATATAGAGAGGTAATTTAGGAGTATGAGGAAGGAGGATTAGAATTTTTCAAAGTATGAATCTATCTTCATAAGATTAGTAATGAATATTGTAGACTACATAAGCAACCAAATAAGGTTGATTAATCGATTATTTTATGGGTTAAATCAATTCCTCCAATGGGAACTGGTCTCATAATCTTTTTCATCATACAAAGATATAATCTCGCATGCTATCAAGATAGAAAAATAATTCTCTAAGTCTTATGACTTTAAAAGAAAGAAAAAGAGCCATTTAATACTCTATAAAATTAAATAAGTGGAAGAATGGAAAATATGACATTCCACCCTATAGTAATTGTGGGAAGAAACACATGGGTACTTGCTTAAAGGGGATAAAGTTTGTAACAAGTGTGGAGAAAAAGGCCACCAAGAATGTTATTGCAAGGGGATGAAAGAAGATATCAATCTTTAGAGCTATATTTTTTAAATATATGGTAAATTAATCAAATTATTTTCTTAATCTTCAAGAAAAATTTCCCAAAAAAAATTCTAGGGAACAAGGCCTTGGTTTTGAAATCACAACTGTTATGCTTGAAGTTATTAATGTTGTGGTGGTAGGTACTTAATCATTTTTACAAATTTAGCCAAATCATTATTTGATTATGTATCTTCGAATTCATTATATCTTCTAACTTTTCTTTAAAACATAGATATTTATGATTCACATTATCATGTTATTTGATAGGAAAAACCCCAAAGGTATGTCTCATTGCAGCAAAGATGTATCCAGTAGTTCCCATTATAGAATATAAACATGCTTTATCTACCGAATTTACCATCATACCTATGATTGAAATTGATATAATACTCAGCATGTATTGGATATAAAAATATGATGTGATCATGTATTGCATGAAGAAGGACGTTTCAATTTTTGAGGAAGATGTATAATCCATTATATTTAGAGCAGAAACTTCATCACCTAATTCTTTTCAAAATACACATCCAACATCTTTACTAAATGAGATTCTTGGGGAGGAAGAAGAAATAAAATCTTGGGATGAATAAATAACTATTAAAATTTAATATGTGCCTATTATACAAGAATATATTGATGTATTTATAAAGGATTTAACTAGATATCCTCCAAATAAGAAAGTTGATTTTACCATTGATTTAATCCCTAATGGAAGGAAAATATAAAAAACTCCCTATAGAATGGCCACGGTGGAATAATAGAGCTAATGAAATAGCTAGGGGAGTTGAGTAATAAGGTATTTTTTTCCCTAGTGGTTCCCCATGGGGATCCCCAATCCTTTTTGTTAAAAATAAAGATGGATCAATGAGGTTGTTCATTAACTAATGATAAATCAATGATATTAAAGTAATGAACTAGTATCCTCTACCTTTCATTGATGATTTATTTGATCAAATTCATAGAACTCAATGATTTTCCTTTGTTCTGGATATCAACCATTGTGTGTAAAAAAAGAATATATTCCAAATATAACATTCTGAAGGAGGTATGGTCATTATGAATTTATGGTAATTCCATTTGTATTGATTAATGAACCCTATGTTTTCATATATATAATGAACAGAGTAATCAAGGAATATCTTGATAATTTTATCATAGTATTTATTGATGATATATTTATATACACCAAAATCAATGAATCCCTTTATAACCACTTGAATATTGTTCTAAAGAAACTTAGGAGAAATGAACTATATTGGAAGTTTAGAAAGTTTTAATATTGTCTTTAAGAACATTATTTTCTTGGATATATTGTCTTTGAGGATGGAATATCTGTTGATCCGGAAAAGACAAAGTAAATCCAAGAACAAAAACCACTAAAAATTATAACCAAGGTATGAGGTTTTATGGGTTTAGTAGGTTACTATCGGCGTTTTGTCCTAAATTTTTCTCAATTAGAAAATCTATTAACCAAGATCACACGTAAAGGGGTTAAATTTATTTGGAAAAAGAGTGTGAAAAATGTTTTGAATAATTTAAGAGAATATTATTCAATTATATTTTCTTGATTTTACCATATTTAAATAGTGGGTTTGTGATTTATAGTGATGCATCGAGGAAAATACTCGATTATGTACTTATGTAGAATGATAGGGTTATTGCTTATTCATCAAAAAAATTAAAATTTCATGAACAAAACTACCCAACTCATGATTTTGAGTTAACAACAGTATTATTTTCTCTGAAGATATAGATTAACCATCTCTACGGTGAAACATGTGAGATATATACTGATCACAAGAATTAAAAATATATTTTTTTCACAGAAATAACATAACACGAGACATAGGAGATTGATTGACCTACTCAAGGTTTATTATTTCACAATACACTACCACATAGGGAAGGAAAATAAGGTGGTGTATGCCTTGAGTAGAAAATACCATGGAGTTATAAAAAATTGAGAGTTGAAAAAGATCCTATGTATATGGATCTAGTAACGATGGACATGGGAATTTTCATGAAAGGTAAAAATCACTAATTTTTCAAATGGTTTACAAACCTTTATTATTGGAAAGAATAAAATGGTATTAGTATAATGATGATGAGTATCAAAATAATATTAATGTTTTGAATGATGGGAGACATATTGAATTTGTATTTTAATATGATATTTTTAAAATTGGGAAGAGGCTTTGTGTTCCTACTATACCTGGACTAAAAAGGGAATTATTGGATGATGTTCATGGATCCAATTTTTATATACATCCCAGTGGAACTATTATGTAAATATATTTGAAGAAAATGGTTGGTGAGAAACATGAATAGAAATATTGTTGATTATGTGTCGAGATGTTTGGTTTCTCAACAAGTGAAGGAAATAAGAAAACATCCTAGAGGAGTTATGCATCCTCTTCCTATACTTTTGTGGAAATGGTATAATATTATGATGTAATTTTTCATGAGGCTAAAAAATACTCCTTGAAGAAATGATGTTATATGGGTTATTTTTTATCATCCTACTATATTAGAACATTTTATCTCTATAAGAGATGATTTACCACTGGAACATTGCGTAGGAATTTACATTATGGAAGTTGTAGGACTTCATGGTGTACCCATATTAATTGTTTCTAACCATTACCCTCAGTTTACGTCAATATTCTAGATATGTATTCATAACTCCCTAGATACTAAGCTTCATTTGAGCACTTCCTACCACCCTCAAACTAATTGAAAATCTGGAAGGTCTTTTCAATCCATAGAAGACATGTTGAGATATTGCTTAGTTTACATTCAAGGTATGTGTGATCAATATTTACCTCAGGTAGAATTTCCCTATAATAATAGTATCTATTCAAGTATACATATGGAACCATATGAAGTGTTATATAGATAGACATTTTGGACACCGACTTGTAGGGATGATGTTGGAGAAAGAAAACTCGTAGGTACAGAACTTGTTAAGGAAATGATAGAAAATGTAAAATCTATTGAAACCCATACCAAAAATATCTCAAAGTAGGAAAAAGAGTTATGTTGAAAACCTAAGGAAGGAATGGGAATTCTAAGTAGTAGATCATGTATTCTTGAATGAATCTCTATGGAAGGGTATTATATAATACGGTAAAATAGTAAATTATGTCCCAAATAAATTTTACATTTTTGAGATTTTAGAATGAATTAGAGATGGAGCTTACAGTTTTGCAATGCCACAAATTTTCTCCAAATTTCATGATGTGTTGCACATATCAATGTCAAGGATATAAATGCCCAACCCAACACATGTACTCACCTACACAAAAATAGAACAGGAACCTAATCTGTCTTATTTTGGATATCCAATCAAGAGTCTTGATACCTAATAACATGTGCTGAGAAATTGGACGGCTCGTCTGGTAAAGGTTATTTGGAGAAACCATAAAATGGAAGAGGATATGCGGTAACCTAAAGTAATTATGATCAATAACCACACAAATATTTTTATGAATTCATATTCTAGATATATTGAGGATGAAATTATTTAAAGGAGGTAGGAATGTAACACCCCAAGCATCCATGGTACACTTCCTTTTAAATAATTCAATATCTTCCGCTCCCCGCAACATCGAGATCGAGCCACCATGACCTATAAAACTAGCGATTTAAAAAGTGGATATGAATAATATTATGCAAATTGTAAAATTTATAATTTTTTTCAATGTATGTTTCATTTTTGAATTCAGAATATCAAAATTATTTTATGATGCTTTTTTAGTATTTTTCTAAAAAGGTTCCATTTTTGATTAATTGTGATAAATACTGCATTATTGTTAAAAACCCGACTTTTTAATTTAAATAATTGATTTTATTTAAATTTATTTTAAGGTCACAATAGATACATAATAAATATATTTGTCCAATGAAGGTTATAGTAATTAGTTTTATAATAGATTTATATATACATATTTTTTTTAAACTTTTGAACGTCTCTTTTACTTGCCTTATAACAACATTTTCAGATTAGAATTCACTGAAATTTTACCACTTCTATGAATTTAATTTCAAAAAACAGACATACATGGTTATAATCAATATAAAAAATTTGGTCTAATAGGATTAAAATAATTTTTGGTGAATAGTAACTTTTGAATTTTATTCACCACAGTTAAAGTTAAATAGGCTAATTAAAGGTAAAAATAATATTATAATAATATAATATTACCATAACACTTGTACTAATTAATTTGGATAAGTTTTTTTAACAAATAAATACATGAGTAGAATATATAATCATTTTTAAGCCACTTTTTTAGATTATGGAATTTATTATATTTTATTTAAAGAAAAGTTAATAATATAATATTCAAATTTTAATAACTATATCATATTTAAAATGATGATATATAACTGAAATTTTTTAATATAAATAGTATTTTGAAAGATAAAATGATTATCTAAATAACTTTAATTTATTTATAATTTTTAGAAATAAATTATTAAATTAAATAGTGACACAATAATGATGCAATAATTGAATTATTAAACGAAGAATCAATTAAATGAAATTAAGTGAATCGGCGATAATTATGAAATAAATTTTGAATGGTGACACAGATATTTCTTGGCCGATTACTACCCGTTATATGGGTTTCATCCACTCAATCCTCGACATCATTTACACCATCACACACGTTTATCGTGAAGCAAAGATGGTTGCTAATGGCCTGGCCAACAAGGCATTAAATCAAGACAATACCATGCCTGATGATCTCCCTATTGATATTTTCTATTTTTATAATAAATATTATAACATGATTCGAAATTTTAGACTCATTTAACCTCTTTCATTATTAATAGTTGTGCTTCGGCCTTTTTGGCCAATGCCCCATCTTTAAAATAATGATATTAAAAATATTAACTTAAATATAATTTGACTTAATTAATTACATCCATGAATTTTATAAATAACATATACATTTTTTAATATATTATTAGTAATCTTTCGAATTTATCTTGTTGGATTGATATTTTTAAAAATGATGTTTTTGAATTGTATCAAAAATGACATAATTGGTAATTTAAATTAAATAATATTTCATTAAAAGTTAAAAAATTCATAAAAATATCAAGATCTTACAACTAAATATGATAATAAAAATACATTCATAAATTATCCATTTTGGGGTTTTTATTATTTTATAGTTAATATATTAACCCTATATTATAAAAAGGACAAGTAAATGTGGTAATAGTCAAACTGTTTAACTAAGTGTTAAATTCAAAAGATAAGTTCAATTTTGTGACAAAAACTTGTATAAAAATTATTTTATGAGAGGATTTATACCCATACTCATATTATACTCTAAATAAATCTTTTATTAACTATTTGAAACTAAAAATCAATTTATAATAAATTAATATTTTAAGATCATCCAAAAGTGACCCTCACATCTCTTATAAAAGAGTGTAATTCCTTCTCTTTGATTCCCACATATAAAAACTTTATTTCAACCAAAACCTACCCATTTCTCCTCCAAAATTCCCCCACTTCATTCTAGACTCCATAATTTGGGTATAAATACAATCTATGGAGTACTTTTTTACAAACCAAAAAAGGGTACCTGAAAAGGTGGTAATCATTTTATCACCTCTTTTAAAGTTCTTTTCTTATTCTACTTCATATTTCTATGTTTTTTCCAAATTAAAATATTAACTATAGTATCATACATATACTGAGATGTAATTATAATCATGGTACAACCATATTTTTCATTTGATCTATCATACTAATAATAATATCACTATTCATGTGTACTTACGGCTTACCGTCTCCACATCGTTGTGTAATTTGTTATTCAACACTACACTAATTGAATGGATATAATAATGAGTTAAATGGATAAAAATAATGAATATAACATGAAAATAATTCTATAAAATTAATATACCATCAAACTCCATTCCATTTAACCATCAATGGAATGATATCGCCGCACGTGAATACATACGACCTACTGTCTCCACGGCACGATGAAATTCATTCTCCACGTTAACCATTCGAGAATAATTATAAAATAATTATGATGAGTAAATATATAGTTTGGGAACATAATATAATTATATATATAAATAAAATATATATCCTATGCATAAAAAACATGACTTATGCGAAAAAACTAGAATGAGAAAACGAATAAGTTAACACCCAAAACAATGGTAATACTAAAATATTATTGACAAAACGATATAAGAGGATCATATATGATATAATAAATATGTATATGGTTCTATTATAATTTAATTAAATACTTTAACCATTATATATTAGTTTAACTCACCTTTGACTAAATAAAATTACAAGGTAAGGGTTAATTTCACAATTTCTTTATTATTCGAGATAGTTTATATGCAAGTATCCACTAGGAAATTTTTATCATCCATGTATATGTTTCTAAAATGTATTTCAACATATTATTAAAAAAATTTAACATCATTTTTACCCAAGCCAAAATTTTTATAATTTTTTTTGAAATGAATCATTCCATTGTTTTTTAAATTAGTTACTTTATGACCTTTTCGACAAATTGCGGAAAGAATGTATTTTTAACTATATGGCGCGAGCATTTATTTTCACTGTTATGACTCCTTAACATATTGAAACATCCCATTCAATATTAAAAAGTTATTTTTATAAGAAATTTTTTCTTTTATAATTTTGTGGATTTTAAATAATTTCAAAGTAAATAGGGGATATTTCACACAAATCATTTTAATGAATTTATTAGATTATTTTCACCTATGTCAACATCCTTTGTGGGATTTTATGCTTGCTTGGGGTTGATTTATTGTGATACAATCTTCCATATTGTATTGAATTTTTTATCATATATTTGACATTGGATGTGCTATTTTTATACAATTCATGATTTATGGTTATATTAGTAACATTTCATATGATAGATTTAATACGGATGTTTATGTTATGTTTCACCCTTTTCATATGAGGAATGAATTGGACTTAGTAAATGATGGGTGAGTCCCATTATAGACCCTCGATGTATTGTTTGGTCTAATGAGACAATCTAGTGTCTTGGAAAGAGTATTTGATGGTGTGGTTGTTTATGGTATTGGCATGAGGCCTTGACGTAATGGTTATGATGTCTTGTATTATGAATTTCTTTATTATGAGATTATTTATTGATATTATATTTGATTATTAAAATAGTAGAATATCCATTTGAATGTTTAAATGGAATTATTTTATTTATTCTTACCTTATTATGCTGAATATTATTTTTAAAATACCTGTGTTTCTTTTTTATACCTTTCATTAAAAGTATATGCATATTTATGATAGCTTCCGCTATATTTTATATCCTTAGAGAGCATCTGAGCTCACCCCTTTCTTATGTTTCTTTTTCCCCAAGATTAAAAGAAGTATATTATGATTGACTTTTAAGGATAGTCAATGGGATATTAAAGTTTTCAATGTGAATAATATGTTTCTTTTCATTTACCAATGTAATCCAAAACTTATGTATGTATCATGTTTTTTCAAGGATAATAAACCGATCAGTCCTTAAGGATTTTAATTCTCATGAACATTCCAATGTTAAAAAATAATGCATATACTCTAGGAAAATGGGGTTTGGGGAATTATAGTTTGTATAAGATGAATTTTAGTACAAACTTTTAAACTAGATTTAAAAAAACCTTCATTAAGGAAAATTACCCTAAGATAGGATTTGAGGATAAGTATATAAGAACATCCTAGAATTTTGGTAATGTATATATTATGTGGGTATTCATAGAAAATACATATCTATCTAGATACTACAAGTGGACATGGATTTGGAATAGATCTACCTTGGAGTAATAACTCTGATAAGGTGTTTCAGACTTGAGTCCGGGTAACCTGGTACAAGACAATGGGCCTTACTATGCACCTAGAATGATACTATCGAGGGATATTCCTATGATAATTTACATTTTATTTACAAAAATTTATGAAGGATTTATGAGTAAATATGTCCCCAAAGAAACATTTTTATGATTACTGATTAAATATGTATAAATTTTTTAATTTATGTCAAGTATTTTACTAGTTTTCAATTATTCCGTATGGTTTATAACTTAATTTAGTGTATGAAGTTTTTTATAAATAGTGCCATGTGGATGGAATAGAAACTATATAAACACATGTAATATATGTTAGGATTCCCCCCTATGAAAGATAATAATAGTGGATCTGGTGATATAACTAGTGATGAAAATCTTATAACTATACTAGGATAACTGACTCGGGTTAGAAATAAAAACCTTACTCGTATGAATTTTCCTGATCCCAAACATTGAGTATCAACGTTAAACCACTTCATGAGGAAAAAACTCCAACATTAGATAAGACTACAAATACTTTTTTAGTTGAGAAGTGGATAAGTTCCTTAGATAAAATATTTCTAGATTTGATGAGTAATGAAAGGGAAAAAGTTTTTATGATAGTCAATCATCTATCTGGAGATGTAGATCAATAGTGGCCATTAATTCAAAACATGAATGAGCATAAAGAGGTCATAAATATGGAATGGAGGGAATTTAAAGAACTCTTCCTATTAAAATACTTCCCTCTTGATCTATGAGCGAATATGGAGGGTAAATTTATGAGTCTGATATAAAATAGGGATGATAATGTTTCAAAGTATGAATCTGACTTCACAAGGTTAGAAAGGCATGTTATAGACTATATATGTAACCTAATAGTTAATATTGATCGATTCATTTGTGGTTTAAAATAATTCTTCTCATAGGCACTGGTATCACAATATTTCTCATCATATAAAGATATAGTGTCATGTGCTATCAGGAAAGAAAATGAATTCTATAAGTATTGTGACATTGAAAGAAAGAAGAAGAAGAAGAGTGTTTCTGGATACTTTGGAAAATTAAATAATGGGGATAAGGGAAAATGTGACATTATGCCATGTAGTAATTGTGAGAAGAAACACCCTGATACTTTCATAAATAGGATGGGAATTTGTTACAAGTGTGAAGAAAAAGGACACCATGATCATGATTTCAAGGGGAATAATGAATCAATCAATGTTCAATGCTACAATTCTAAATTGATGGGATATAATTCAATTTATTTTCATAAAAATAAAATAAACTTGCTTGAGAAATGTCCAAGGGAGGAAGGCCAAGATTTGTTTATCACAACTACTGAGGTTGACATTCATAACGATGTGGTTGTTGGTACTTTAATTTTTTCCTCACAATTAGCCAATGATTTATTTAATTCTGGATCCCCAAATTCCTTTATATATTCCTAGTTTTCTTTAAAAATTATATATTTCCAATTCCCATAATCTCTCTTGCACAAGGGTTTCCCTAGCGGCAATTTTCAGGGGGAGGCCCACGCTTCGCCTTTTCTCCACCCTTTCCTCGCTTCTTCATCTTTCAGTCCAGTGATTTCTTAGTGTTATTATCACTTGGTGATGGCTTCGACCGCAGGATTTGGTGGTTTAGGTGAGGTCGAGTCTCTCTGGTGGCACCCAAGTCTGATTTGAACTCTGCTCTGGCTTCAAGTACCTTCACGGATCTCCCAGCCGGTCTACAGCGGTGGTTTCAAATAAGCTCAGGGAGGTGCTGTCAGATCGGTCGATGGTGTTTCAGGAGGAGCATCCTTCACTGGTTTTGTTCCGGGTCGCAGTGTTTCTTTCAAGATGTTGTTCATCTATGGTATAAGATTTGGGTTGTGTTACTCCTGTGAAGTTCCGTTGAGGAGGATTTCAGGAAAATTTGAAGGTTCTGGCCTTGGTATTTCTTTCTTTGGCGGCCTCAGTCTGCTCAACCTCTGCTCTAGCTTTCGATTCCATCAACCCTCACCAGGATAGTTGGTGCGATGGTTCCCCGATGGCTTTGGGTCTTGCTGGTGGAGTAGCCAATGGGGTTCCAGGAGGCGAAGAGCTTGAATCTCTATGGAGGCTTAAGCCGCCCAACTCTTCCATGGCCTCGAGTCCCACCGTCCCACCCCAGGTCGGTTTGGTGCGGTGTTTCTTCAGAGTTCTGGGAAGTGGTGTTCTAGTGGCCAATAGTTTTCTAGGAGGTTTTCGAGGGTCATGTTTGTGCTGGTCTATAGTGTCGATTTATAGGGAAACGATGCAGGAAAGATTTCTGTGAGTTTTTAAAGTCTATTCGGTAATTTTTCATCTGGTTTCTATTTGTTTATTCATGGCTACTATGGAGCGCCATTGCTCGGATTCGGTGGAAAAAAATCTCCGACGTACTGGTGTGGTGATTATCGTCAATGAGGATGGGGGGTGTTTGGTCGGAATCGATGGTGGTGAGATAGCGACGAGGCCGATGACGACGACATTGGTGGATGGTTCACCGGTGGCCTACTCTGATGGGATGATGGTGACGCGTGATGTCAGTGGTGCGAATCGAGGTGGACATGTGGAGTGATGTGTTAGTTTGGTCATGATTTCTATTGAAGTTTGAATTTATAAAATTTGAATGGTATTTTGTAAGTTTTGGTACCGCGCTGTGAATCTGTTTGAACTTGGACATTTTGTTTGTACGGTTACCGGTTACTCTTAAACTAGATTTTTTATAAAATTAAAAAAAATGGATTTGGTCCAATTCACCTTAGTAATGGATTTTTCAGTCAAAACCTCCAAGGGAAGTGTCATTACAACAAATATGTGTCGGGTAGTTCCCAATATAGAATACAATCATGCTTTATCAGCTGAATTTAGCATAATATATATGATTTAATTTGATATAATCCTCAGTATGGATTGGCTATCAAAATATTATGTAAAAAAATTATTGAAAGAAGAAGGAAGATTCAATTTGTAAGGAAGATGTAGAATCCATTATCATTAGAGTATAAACTTCATTACATGATTATTATTAAAATCCACAACCAGTTTCTTTACTAAATGTGATTCTTAGGGTGTAAGAGGAAATTATATCTTGGGATGAAGAAATAAATATTCAAATTGAATATGTACCTATTATAGGAGAATATATTGATATATTTCAATATGATTTACCCGAAAATACTCCGGAGTGGGAAGTCAAGTTTACTATAGATTTAATCCTTTATGCAAAGCCAATATCAACAACTCCCTATAAAATGGACACTATGGAATTATTAGAGCTAAATAAAAAACTAGAGTAGTTGAGTAATAAGTAATTTATTCACCCTAGTGTTTCTCTATGGGGATCATCAGTCCTTTATGTTAAAAATAATGATGGATCGATGAGGATGTGTATTGACTATAGAGAAATAAATTTTACTACAATAACAAACAAGTATCCTCTTCCTTTCATTGAACTTCACAGAGATCAATATTTTTTCAAGATTTACCTTCATTCTAGATATCATTAATTGTGTATAAAAAAGGAAGATATTCCAAAGACAACATTCGGAATGAGGTATGGTTATTACGAATTTATATTAATACCATTGGGATTGACTAATGCACCCCCTTTCTTCATGAATGTAATGAACATAGTGTTCAAGGAATATATTGATCATTGTTTCTTAGTAGTTATTTATGATACATTGGTATAAACCAAAATCTATGAAGACCATGAGATCCACTTTTGTATTGTTTTGAAGAATATTACAAAAAAACTATATAGTATGATTTGAAATATTTAATTTTATCTTGGGAAAATTTATTTTCTTGGCCCTGTTGTGTCTATGGATGGAATTTATTTTGACTCTACAAAGACAAAGGAAATCCAAGAATTTCTATCACCGACAAGTATAACTGAAGTACGTAGTTTTTTTGGTTTATTAGGTTACAATTGGTGATTCGTCCAAAACTTTAGTCAATTTGAAAACCCGTTAACCAAGATCACACGTAATGGGGTTAAATTTATTTGTACAAAATATTGTAATGTTTTTTTGATTAATAGATGATTCGATTATTCAATGCTTATATCTTGAATTTACCATCTAGAAATGATGGGTTTGTGATTTATTGTCTTGCAACAAGGAACAGACTCTGTTGTGTCCTTATACAGAATGATAGGGTTATTGATTATGCATCAAGGAAATTAAAAATTCACTAACAAAACTACCCAACTCATGATATGGCGTTAGGAGTAGTAATATTTTCTCTGATTATATGGAGACACTATATCTATAGTTGAATATGTGAGATATATACTGATCACAAGAGTATGAAATATATTTTATCACAAAGATAATTCAACATGATACAAAGGAGATGGCTTGGACTACTCATGGATTACAATTTCACAAAACTCTTCCACCGAGGGAAGGAAAATAAGTTGGATGATGATTTGAGTAGAGATAACCATGGAGTTATTAAAAAAATGATAGTTTTAAAGGATCATATGTTCATGGATCTAGTAAATATGAACAAGGTATTAATCATGGAAGGTGAAACATCACTACTTTTTCAAATGGTTGCAAATCTACTTTACTGGAAGGGTTAAAAAGTTCTCAGTCTGATGATTAAATGTTTTAAAACAAAATTAACATTTTAAATGATGGGAGACTAATTGAAAACATATTTAAAGATGGTATTTTGTAAATTGGGAAGAGTCTTTGTGTTCCTACAATACCTAAACTAAAAAGTTAATTATTTGATGATGCTCATAGCTTGGATTTCTCAATACACAATGGTGGAACTAATATGTACATAGATATGAAGGAGGATTTTTTGTGGGAAAACATGGAGAGGGATATTTATCATTATGTGTTGAGATGTTTGTTTTTTCAACTGATAAAGGATGGAAGAAAACATCTTAGTGGAGTCACGCAACCTCTTCTTATACCTGTGTGTAAATGTGATTATATTACGATTGATTTTGTCATGGTTCTACCAAATAATCCTAGAATAAATGATGATATATGGGGTATTATTGATTGTCTTACCAAATCTTCACATTTTATCTCTATAAGAGAAGATTTACCACTTAAACATTTAGAAATACATTACCTAAATGAAGTTTAAGACTTCATCATAAACCCCTATCAATTGTTTCTGACACTAATCCTCATTTTACATCAAGATTAAGGAAATGTATTCAAAAGGAACTAGATATCGAGCTTCGTTTGAGAACATCCTACCACCCTCAAACTCATAGACAATCAGAAAGGAATTTTCAAACCTTAGATGACATTTTTATAACTTTCTCACATGACTTTAAAGGTATGTAGGATCAGTATTTATAAATTTTTTCTATAAAAATATCTTTCATTCAAGTATACAGATGGCTCCATATGAAGTGTTATATAGAAATATTTGTTGTACATCGACTTGTAGGGATAATGTTTGTGAAATAAAACTCATATGTAGAGAAGTTGTTAAAGAAATGATGGAAATGGTAAAAACTATTCACCTCCATATAAAAAAAGCTCAATGTAGGCAAAAGAGTTATGTTGGTAACTGAAAGTAGGATTTGGAATTTCATGTGGGAGATCTTGTCTTCATGAAGGCATCTCTATGGAAGGGTATTATATGATTTATAAAAAATGGTAAATTAAGTCTCATATATATTAGACCTTTTGATATTATAGAATTAATTAGAGTTGTAGCTTACCGTTTGGAAATTCTGCCATGTCTCTACAAAGTTCGTGATGGGTTCCAGATATCAATGTTATGGAAATACATGCCAAACCCAACACATGTACTCACCTATAAAGAAATAGAATTGGAACTTGATCTATTTTATTTTGAAGAGACAATAAAGACTCTTGATACCAGAGAACATGTTTTTAGAAATCAGACGACTCTTCTGTAATGATTCTTTTGAGAAACCACAAAATTGATGAGGAGATGTGGGAACCTAAAGAACATATGATGAAGAACCACTAAAATATTTTTATGAAGTTATATTCTAGAAATTTCAAGGAATAAATAATTTGAAGAAGGTATTAATGTAACACCCCATGCTTCCATAGTATGTTACCTCTTAAATTTATTAATAGTTAGCACTGCACGCAACATTTAGTTCAAGAAACCATGCCCTATCAAACTAGCTGTTTAAAAAAATGTTATGAATAGTATTAACTGAATTATGAAATTTATAAATTATATTTTTTAAAATATACTTTATTTTTGAATTCATGATATCAAAATTATCTTATGATGAAATTTAGGTATATTTCTAAAAAGAATCAATCTTTTATGAATAGTGAAAAATATTACATTATTGTTAAAAAACTGACTTTTTCATTTAAATAATTATTTTACATTAAATTTATTTTGAAGTCACAATAGATAAATAATAAATATATTAGTCCAATTTAGATAATAGGAATAATTTTTATGATATAATAAGATATATAAATTTTATTATTCTTTTGAACGTCTCTTTTACCTTCCTTCTAACCACATCAACATATTAGCATTAAACCTAGTTTTATAACTTCTATGAATTGAATTTATAAAAACAGATATATATGGTTGTAATTAGTATTAAAAATTTTGTCTAACAGGATCAAAAAAATATTTAGTGAATAGTAACTTTTTAATTTTATTTACCATGTTTAAAGGTAAATAGGGTTATTAAAGGTAAAAAAATATTATAATAATATAATTTTACCCTATAAATTGTAATAATTTATTTAGATAAGTGTTTTTTGACCAAAATAAATTTTAGGTCTAAAATATGATCCTTTTGAAGCTACTTGTATTAGATTAGGAAATTTATTATATTTTATTTAAAGAAGAGTTAAAAATTCCATATTCAACTTTTTATAAATATATCATATTTATTATGAAGATATAATAGCAATATGGTTTAATATAAATAGTATTTATAAATATAAAATGATTATCTATATTAATTTAATGTATTTATTATTTTAGGAAATAAATAATTAATTTAAATGGTGAATTAATAATGATGCAGTATTTGAATTATTAAAGGAAGAATCAATGAAATGATATTAAAAATATAAAAATAAATATAATTTTTCTTATTTAATGACAACCATGAATTTAATAGATAACATAAATATGGTAGTAAAATATTTATAGTATCGGTTTAAAGTTATCATGTTGGATAGATATTGTTTAAAATGAAAAGTTTGAATAGTATCAAAATTGACAATAATGATACTTTAAAATAAAAAATAATTAATTGAATGTTATAAAATACATAAAAAAATCAGGTTCATTGAAATAAGTATTATAATGTTGAAGCCCTATTAAATGTTCTAATTGGGGTTCTTTTGTAATTTTATAGTAACTTTATTAACCCTATAATATAAAAGGATAAGTAAACATGGTAAGATTAAAACTATTTAGCCAATGGTTAAATCCAAAAGATAACTTTAATTTTGTGACCAAAACTTTTCTAACAATAATTTTTAAGATTATTTAGACCCATAATCATCTTAGAATCTTAAAAATTACTTTAGAACTATTTTAAACTAAAAATCAATTTATAATAAATTAATATTTTATAATCTTCCATAAGTTCCCCTCACCTCTCTAATAAATAGAAACACTTTCTTCTCTTTGATTCAGACATATAAAACCCTCTAGATCTCTCAAACACATTCCATTTATCCTAAAAACTCCCCCAATTAATCCTATTGTCTGTAATTTGGGAATAAATCCATTCTATGGAGTCCTTTTGTACAAACCAAAAGAAGACACACAAAAAATATTTAATTGTTTTATCACATCTTTCAAAGTTATTTTCTTATTCAACCTATTATTTCTATGTTGTTTCCACATGAAAATAATAACTCTATTATCATAAATTTACTGAGATGATATTATAATCATGGAACAACCATATTCCTTATTTTATCCATCATACTAATAACAATATCACTATGCATGTGTACGTACAGCTTACCGTCTCCACACTGTGGTGTAATTTTTTATTCAACATTGCATTAATTGGAAGTGTATAATGATGAGTATAGTTAATATAAATAATGAATTTAGAATCATAATGATTATTTATAATTAATATACCATCCAATTTCATACCATTTAACTATCAAGGGAACGATATTGTCAGTTGTGCATCTGTACGACATACCGTCTCCACAGCACGATGAGATTCATTCCCCATGTTAACAATTAAAGAATGGTTATAAAATTCTTATGATGAGTAAATCTAATGTTTATTAACTTAATATAATTTTTTATATGAATAAAATATATATCCTATTTATAAAAAACATGACTTACATGACAAAACTGGAATTGGAAAATGAATCAGTTAACACCTGAAACAAAGGTAATACTTAAATATTATTAATAAAACAATATAATAGAATAATATATGATTTCAAAAATATGGATATGGTTTTCGTATAATTTAATAACATACCTTTTACCATTATACAATATTTCAACTCACCCTAGACTAAAGTAATGTACAAGTTAAGGGTTAATTTCACAATCTCTTTATTATCCTAGATTGTTTATACGTAAGTATCTACTGGGACATATTTATCATCCATGTCCATGTTTCATAAAATATATTTCAAAATCTTATTGAAAATTGATTAATTTCATTTTTAACCATGTTTTACTTTTCATAAAACATTTTTAAATGAACATTTCTGTCATTGTTTACACAAGGTACTATACGACCTTGTCGACCAAATAATGAAAGATTTTTTTTTATTAACTTTTACGATGTGAGCAACTATTTTCCACCATTATGAACCCTTATCATTTTAAATCTTACTTTATAATGTTACAATTTTATTTTCATAATAAATGGTTTATTTTATAATTATGTATCTTTTATATAATTTCAACATAAAAAATGGATATTTCCCTCAAATAATTTTAATGAATTTATTAGATTATTTTCATTTATGTCAACATCCTTTATTAGATTTTATGCTTGATTGATGTTGAATTGTTATGATACATTCTTTTAAATTTTATTTAAGGTTTTATGATATGATTGAATGTGGATGTACTATTTTAATATGGTTCATGTTTATGGTTAAAGTATTAACATTTCGTATGATATATTTAATACGAATGTTTATGTTATGTTTCACCCTTTTCATATCAAGAATGAATTGGAATTTGTAAGTGATTGGCGGGGCCCACTATATCCCCTCGATGCATTAGTAGGTATCATGATAAAAAAATAGTGTCTTATCATGAGGCCTTGATGGTATGGTTATTTATGGTCTTAGCACGAGGCCTTGATGGTATGGTTATGATGCCCAACATTGTTGATTTCATCATTATGAGATTAGTTATTGATATTACATGTGATTATTCAACTAGTATAATATCCATGTGAATGTTTCAATGGAACTACTTGATTTATTCTTTTCTTATTATACTGATTATTATTTTTAAAAGGATTTTTATCTGTTTTATACCTTAACTTAAATGTTTATGGTTATTTATTATAGTTTTCTCTATATTGTTTATCTTTACTGAGCATCAGAGATCACTACTATATTATATTTCGTTTATCTACAGGATGCAAAGAAGTATATTTTGATTGACCTAAAGGGATAATCTAAGGGATATTAGGGTTTTCAAATCGTATGATATGTTGTTTTCATTTCAATATGCAATGTAAAACCTATGTTTGTATCTAGTTTTTATAAGGATACTAAACTGATAGGTACATTGGTATTTGATTTCTTGTGATCATGCCTATGTAATAAAATAATATATCAACTTTGGGTTTCTGGGGTTGGTGCGTTACATACCATGCAGCCATCAACATACCCCAATCCCCCACTTCCACTGAAGAAAAAGAACCTTGTCGACTGAATCTTGAATATGATCCAAAAGATGAGCACTATTCTAGATGTTTCCACCACATCTTACCCTACCAATTCAATCTTCTTATTCCACCCCCAGATTTGGGATGATGATAGAGTAAAGACACTTTTCTAGGAGAATCACATTAGTTATAAAATCCAATCCAAGATCCTCATTGACTAAGGTTTATATCCATTAAAATGTTCCCTCAGTAAATCCTCCCTTCCTGCAAATCTGTTGAGGAATAATTTTCATTCCACTCAGTTGTGAATTAGATAGCTTCCTATCGACACTAGTGTCATGTGATAAAGGAATAAGATCCCACAAAAATATGAAGAAAACAAGGAGTGATGTTGAACTATTTTCTTCAATATTAAATGATTTATATAAGATCCATTCACCATTAAATATAACCACTAAAAGGTGTATGTTTTGAAACAAAGGTAATCAAAAAATGAATCCTTCTATGCAATGAAGAACTTCTGATAAGAGATGGTTGGAATTCCCTGACCAGTGATGGGAAATCTGAGTTGTAGATACTTGAAATTTATGAAATATTATGTGTAAAAATAATAATTTATAGTTGATAAAATAATAATTAGAACCATAAAATAAATGAGAAACCCATTTTTACCATAGAACATAATGAGGAAACTCATTGTGTTGTAAATCACTGAAACTACACACTGTCAAAAGGACATTAGGATGGATCATGGGAGGATCATTGATGACTAACAAAAATTCATCCAAAACCTTTATTATAGATGTTTTTCAACCATATAATAGAAAATATACATGATATCTACTGAAATCATATATTCATATATTATAGGATGAATCATACTCCACTCAGGTAGAGGTAAGCATGCTCAGATAGCCAAGAATTATTCCATAAAATAAATTCTCTATACTTGAAGAAATAATTGATGAAATATATCTATAAGGATACCCTCACTCTCCATCGGCCATGAGTCTTGAGTTATTTTTATTCCATATTTTAAAAACTCTAATTTTGTAAAAATAGGAGATTTTTGGTTACTTTAAGGATACAACCCTCATTTCCACCCTATTTATGAATTCTAATCACTCCATGTACTAACTCCTCTATGTATCATAATAGTTTTAATCATTAGAGGATTCTTATGGTTTAAAATTTTAATATCTTCTTATTATTTTAATTTCACACACAATACACTTACATTTTATTCATTTCATGTGATAGAAATTAGTGTGGGAATTAAAGGGTGAATGGATGTATCTAATATCTATGATATGAAAAGGTAATAAATATAGTGATCATTATATTTCCAAATGAAAATTGAAATATCCCGATTAAAGTAATCGATGGTATTTAACTGATAAGAGGATGAATAGAATCTAATTGAATAAGGATACAATAGTATAATGAAGTAATGATCTTAGGATGGACCACTTCTTCTTAAATTTAATTTAAAAGACACCAATTTTACTTATTATTTCATTCAAATTGAACCCACAAAAAAATATTTAAAAACTCACATAGAATTTTATTCTTTAAAAAAAATCTGAGTCCCATTTTTAATCAATTTTCATCAGTTTCAAAATTAGTTTTTTGAGCACCCTGTGATATGTGAACATCAAACCTTGCACCATTTTTAGGGAATCTAATGTTTTAATTTAATTTTGTTTAAAAAAATCAAATAACCAGAACTGGTTCTTCAAGACTCACTGGTTTTGATTCAAATGTTGAGAGAACTCTATTGTTAAGACTCAAAAATATAAATAAAACATAACAATATGAAATATATTTTTTCACCATTCTATTGGATGATTCTCCATCCTTAATTTATTCATCAGAAAAATCTATAATAGGAAGTGAAAAAATTGAAGGTAATATCACTCAACATAATATCTATTTTAGAGAAATGTACAAAACCAATTTTCATATTAAAAACATACAATTACAATTAAATTATAAACAAGATAGTGAACTCAAAACTATAATTATAGGAAAACTTCCCATGTTTCATGGAATTTTTGGTGAAGTCCCAAATAGGAACTTAATTAATTTCAATGAAGTTTGCAATGTATTCCGAACAAGAGGAGTCACTAAGTCTCAAATTAGCTAGATGTATTTCCCATTATCACTTGAAGGGGAAGCCAAGGAGTGTCTCTACAATATATATTATAGAGAATTCACCTCATTAGAGGATCTAATGAATACCTTCCTTTAGAAATTATTTCCTTCTTCATGGAGTGACCAACTTCAAAAATAAATATATGGAATCAAACAAGAAACTATATATGAGTTATAAGTGATAATTGAGATACTAAACACATCCTACCGACACTAGGCATCTAAATTTAATCACTTCATGATTTTTTTCTACTATGTATTGATGGAAACTAACCAAAACCTATGTAGATGCCGAAAAACACACCATTCCTAGAAAATGGGTCTTTTCGGACAGAGTGAAGATATATTTCAACTCGGTAATTTATTCTGTGAGGGTCGGAAAAACCACGTGAAAAAAAAATCCAAGAGGTGCGTGAAAAAACACCTCTCTCATGTAGAAAACAGTGAGATCTGAGGGAAATTTCCACGCCGGTGCACAATTTTTCACGCCACCTACCCGGGCGCACAATCTTTCACGCTGGCCACACAGGAGAACATTCTTTTGTTTCGACGACCCATGTGCACAATATTTCAATCCACAAACTCAGGCGCGCATTCTTTCTCACCTGCAACCTGACGCACATTCTTTCCCCCCTGGCGTGCATTCTTTCGCGCCGCCGACTGGGGCACACAATCTTTCGTGCTAGCCGATTTTCGTGCATGCGCAAGTACTCCGAATGCCGATAAGTAGAAGGGTGCCCCTTCAACTTCAGGGATTAATAATCATAACCGCCTCCCGTGTGTGAAATCAACCTCTTTAGCACGCAAAAAGAATAGATTTCATGTACATGACTTTTCACGATAGGTCTCCCAAGGGTCTGGCTTCACGCAGGACCACTAGGGTGGAACCCTCGCCCAAATCCCTTTAAGTCATGGCCATTTCACACAATCCCCTTCCCTTGTGTTCAGTCCATTGTGTGAAATTCATTTATCTTGCACACAACGCCCTTTCCTTGTGCTCGTTATATTACGTGCAATGCATTTCCCTTCTTTGTAATTTAATTACTTTTCATGAAAAACGTCAACCGGTTCTAGAATGAAACTTCTTTGACTTGCACACCCAACCTTGAGCGAAATCCCTTTAGTTTGTGCGCAAAACCTCATCTCCCCTTTGTGCGCAACTATCTCTAATTGGGCGCACACCCGATCTTTTTTTCACAACTGTTACAATTGCACATAAAATTTCGCACAACCCTCTCCAATTGTGCGCAAACCTCCGGGACCACTCACCTGGACATTTCCATGCACGTACTCCATTTCTGTGGGAGCCTCCCTCCTTGCATGTACTTTATTTTTCATGTGTTCGATGTCCCTCTTCCAAACATCACCATTGATCACCTCTTATGCCCAAAAGATCTACACCACACTCACTTTTCCTGTCCGGCCTTATAGATTCGCATGAAGCAATTTCAAAATCCCTCAGACGATACTGCTCGTTGTGTTGATTCTCCGCATACTTCTTCGCAAAGGAATGCTCATGGCTATTGCTTCTTTGCATAGCCACGCTAACGTGGACCCCTAATGGGATCACCTCACGACACCCCTTCTCAATGTAATTGTTGATTCCTTCCTTCCCTCAAGTGTGGATGGGTATCAGTTATGTAAGTCCTAGGGGTGTGGAGTGCACCCACTTCACCCGATCTGAAGGACGTTAAACTGTCAGGCGCTATCTTCCTCAGCACATGACATTAAACTGTGACCTCTCCATATATGGTGCATGCAGGGTGCCCCATCTCAGACATTCTCTATGGCCACTGGTCTCCACGGGAGTGAAATCATTCTTCACATGAAATGACATCCTCTTTATCGGAGTGGCGTCCATCTGTAGTGAAAGGGCGACCGCCCTAGTGTAAGCCCCTAGCTTTTCTTGCAGAAGAGAGTACCCCTAATCCTTCTCTATTCCTGGGTGCCAAATCCCTCTCCTGCTGGGCTTTGTCACCACCCGGGCCTCCATCCTAGAGTGAGTCCCAATCTCCTCCTCCTTGGGCTGCTAACCACGTATAAGCCCTGGTTTCCTCTTTGGGCTACTAACCCATCATAAGCCCTTATTTCCTCATTTGGCTACCAACTATGTGTATCCCCAGTCCATTTCCTATGGACGCACCTTTCACGACATGATCTTTAGGTCTTTGTTGCCTCTTGTTTCTCACACCAAGCATGGCTCATGTGGGATTAGAGTTATCATCGACCATGAAATCCTCTTCGAGCATCCTAGAGTGTAAGGCCCAAACCCAACCTGAACTATGTGGTATTTGATCCTTGCCAAGGCAAGGTACATAGGAATCATCCCTGAGGTTCAATCCCACCACCCATTGGTCCCGACCATCTTCACGCTGGTTCACCAACACCTATCATGAACTACATAGTCTTTGATCCTTTCCAATACAAGGTACATATGAAGATTCCCTGAGGTTCAATCCCAACACCAAGTCGGTCTCAAACATCTTCATGTTTGTTCACCAAAACCATACTAAACTATGAGGTCTTTGATCCTTTATAAGGTAGAATATGTAGGAAGCCTACCTAAGGTTCAATCCCAACAACCATTGGTTTTGAACCCCCTTCACATCAGATCACCATTGTCCCACATGACATTAAACTTCATGCCTCATTTTAGTCATGAACGACATTAAAATGCATTCACCATTCCCAAAATATGTGGGCTTTGATCCTTGTCTCCTGGATAAGGTACACATGAATCCTCCCAGAGGATCAACCCCATCCAGTGGTAAGTCGCTGTGACCCCATCCAGTGGTAAGCCATTGTCAACCCCATTTGATAGTAAGATGTTGTCAGGGGTGAACTATGTGGACATTGATTCCCTATCACAGGGATATATAGGAGGTCTCTTTAACACTCAAGCCCAACATCACTGTCATCCTCGAGTCGACTCCATATCATTATCCACCCACTTCACTTAACCATCCATCATCTATTTTGGTTTTTACCTGGGCCGCCAAATCCCGATGGGATCATGCCACCTCATTACCCATTCCCCTTAACAACAATCGGGTAGCTAACCACACGTTAGCCCCAACATCGGTGTTCCCTCCATGGGTTGCACCCACCTGATCCACTCTAATCTATTTTCTGATCAGTCTGATCTGTCTCCTCAAGATGTTAAACTCACAGAATACTCTATGTTAAACATGGGAAGCTAAGGAAACCCTTATATACATGCATAAGGAATAAAATTCCGTGCATTAGACGTGGGATACCTTGATCTTCAGCGCCCTCGAGAAGCCCTATAATAAGGGGAAGAAACCCAGACGCGCTAGTGTTCCAGTGTCCATACACACCAGAGATGTCCAACGTGACTACTCCCCTGACCGAAGGTTGCTGCCCTGACCAGACCCCTTGTAATGTCCTGACAGAAGCAGTGTAATTAACTGGTGTCCACGAAGATATGGCACTAGGAATAGTTTCATAAACAACATCTTAATATATAAGGGAGGCCCAGATTATGTGATGAGTTCTGGGGAGGAATCCACAGAAGGAAGAACCGACATCCCATCATCCCATTTTGTTCAAGGAGCAAACGTCCCTAAACATGGAACGGATGTCGCCCGCCTTTGGAAAATGGGAATGCGTGGAAAATAATAGAGCTTCCATCCTTGAACAAGATGGACGTGCGCACACCAGTGAAATCATCAAAAATAGAAATGGTGAACCCCATATGAAGGTCTTCTCCTCAATATGGAGATTAGTAGTTTTCGAGACATCAGTGGATTAGTGTCACCAGATCCAGATATCCGGTGCCAGGTACCGCCAAGTAAATAGCAGGTCAGGCATGAAACACACTAGATGATGGGGCATTCAAAACATTAGACATTCCGGTCTACGACATTATCAGCATGGATCCATCTTACCATCCATAAAAGACGGAATGGTTTTGGGGCACTGGTCATCGTTTCCTTTCCTTTCAGCACTAATGGTTTAATCTACCTACTTTTTCGGAATGAATCTACTGCATGAATTCGATCACCGCCTTCCCACTAGTGTATGGGTAGGAGAAATGCCAACCATGTACTCCCACATGGCTCTACAACATCAGAAATAATCTCCATTCCTACAAAATCTAGGAACCCACACCCCATTTCCCCATCTGAATTCATTTAGCGGAGAGTGATCAATGACCTCATACGTTAGTACAAGGAGGATGGGATTATCTTGACTAGGGATATGGCCCACCAGGATCTAGAGGCATTTGTGCCTCACCACCAACGCTGCCCCCAAGGGCCGCGCATAGAGCCACTGCTCCCCACATCAATGTACAATCGTTTCGGGATCCTTTCCCCAGAGTGCCTCAGCAACTCTCTCCCCTACGCCAACGAGGTAGGGGATGTTTGGGCAAGCCCAGTTGGGATCCCTTTTTAGGGGCCCCCAAGGAGGGATCCCAAAAGGTCATGCCAGCACCGCCACCCACTCCTACGAGTCGGTGAGTAGGTAAGCCATGAACCTGCACCATTGACTCTAGTCCAGTTGACCCAACGTCAGCGTCAGGCATAGGCTAAGGAATACACCTGACAAGGGGCATCAACGTCAGCAACTACTGTGGCACGGTCCACCACAGATGTATATTGTCAACACCTTGCGTATGATGAGTAGGAAAACTTGTATATCCGGTGCAGATCGAGGCCCCAACTGCCCCATGGGTAGGATGGGTCGACTCTCTTGGCTTCCGGTGCAGGTAATGGTCGTTGTCATTATGAAGGCCCTCCCCATACCGCCACCATGGAGAACGCGGGTCTTCCCCGCTTCCAATATCGGCATGGAGGTCCACCTTGTGATGCCCTGAGTTTGAATGAGTGACCTCCCCGCAATGTTGAATCCTAGTATGGAAGCCTCTTTTATTCTCATTACATCGGGTATGGAGTTATCCCCCTGCCACAGACCATCGTTTTGGGGACGTTGCGCATCTGGTCAATCTAAAGTGTGGGGGACCTACCCATGTTCTTACAATAGCCGGCGAAGGTTATCCTCAATTACGAAACCAGTGGGGTGAAGGACAGACTCACCTCACCAACACCCAGCACGGAGGCCCTACCCGTGTTTAGCTCAACTAGTATGAGGACCTTCCTCGTAATGATGTCGCCAGGAGAAAAAAGAATAGGGGTTCGACCCGTGCTCCTATGGGATTGAGCTGAGGTCATACCCGCTCCATTACTTCCCACATAGGTCCTACCCATATCCCCTTTGATATTTGTCCCAGTGCTCCTCACACCCCGGATTACTCTGACAGAAGTCCTCTTCGCCCCAACACCAGTACGGTTGAAGGAAATCCTCATGCCAAAAATCTTCCCTACCATAAAGTACCATCTCGGGTCAAGAGGGCGGTTCATCACCGCCATAAGAGGAACACTGAGAATATTTAGACTGAGATCAAACCAGTTTTATTCTCAGATTCTGAAGCCGAATATGACTCAATGATGGAACCCTCGGCCAGGTCTTCCATGTGAAGGGTCAGGGTAGGAAAAAGGCATATCAGCCTCATAATCCCAGAATGTGAATTCCACAGAATTATCGCCTCCCTCTATAGGTATATCCATGAGGAATAAATTTTTTTCAACCCCGCAGGTTACGATTATGAAATCACCACAGTTATCACCAGAAGCACTCTCTACCTCGACTAGAGATCATAGAGAGCTATTTTGGGGACCAATGGTGGACGAGCAGCAACATAGTTTATCACAAGTATCCCTAGTCCCTGCACCATCAACTGTGGCCTTCAGGCCATCCTACCGCGATGTGGTGGCTAAGTCTCTACACTCTTCAGAGGACAGCCTGAGATGTGGCAGTTTTTCAGCTCTCTCTCCATACTCTCTACCAGCTAGCCTACTATTCCAGCGGTCTACTTCGGTACCGCTACTGGTTTCTCAACCGACTCTAGTTGAAGAGTGGGGTAATGAAGGGCTAGACCCTAAATTCTAGGCAAGGATCTTACAAAATATCCTTGTAGTGGACCACTTCCCTGAGATGTTTTGGCACGTGGTAGTGCCGAATTTCTGCGCGCCAGAATCCCTCACCCCATAGGAAGTTGAGTGTTTCCGTTAAACCCTATGGGTGATGCACTTCCGCCTTCATCACCAGAAAGTGTCTTATCCAAAGAGCCAAGCGCATTTTGAAGACATTGGCGAGAAATGTCATCTGGTTGATCTGTCTGTACTCCCTCTAGCTCAGCGCCCTGAGTCTCTAGGGCACCGTAAGGCCATCTAGAAAAGATACATCCAGAGTTTCAAGGTACTCCACAAGATTATCAAAGAGGATTCCCTCCATGTGTAGATCTATGGTCGGGGGAAATATGTTGACCTCCTCTTTTTTCCAATCCGGCGGCCGCCCAACTTTCCAGCTGATATCAAGGACATGCCCCCGGGTAGAGTCGCGGTCAATATGGATAGCCTATCAGAAGAGGAGAATTATCTAGATCTCCTTGATGGGGACCTCACCCCTAAAGTCGTGCCACAACTATTGGATCCATTGGGTAGGGTTACCCACCAACAGAGGAGCCCACTAGGTCTCCTCACGCCCACCGAAGCATTAGTCCTTAGCCAGAATCACAGTATGGGAAAGAGACTCCTTGGAGCTATCAAGCCCTCCGACCTATCTGGATCAGTGCAGAAGATGGAGGAAGACCCTGAAAAAGATATGTAGCATCATCAACTTGGTGAAAAAATGAATGTTGATGATGACCTCCTCGTTGAACGCGCTGTATAGCACTGGTCGGACTACGATGATCCTAGGATAGGGCAGCAGGGGCAGACATAGCTTTCCCTCGGTGAATTGACTCCAGTTGACCGTGACCATCATGCCCACACGGACAGGGTTGAGGTTATTGATTACGGAAAGAGGGTTGGTACGTATCACCAAATCCTCCTGAACGGCATAACGACCCTCGAGATCCATCTCAGGCTCCCCTAGCTTCCCCACATTTCGTTCCACTAGCCGCCCCACGAGCCATTGGGCCAAATTATCATGTTGAAGAACCCTACAACACATTGGTAGTCAGGGATCCCTATCAAGATTGAAACCCGCGCCTAGATGATCCAATATCGGCACTTATTGCCCATCTTGAGGCATTAGAGACGTGACAGGTGGTGCTCATGCCCGATAGAAAGCCTTATTCATCATGGGTGGATGATATGGCAGCACCCCCAGGTTTCAGAAATCCCACATTTCCCCCCTTCAATGGGACAGGGGACCTGACACAGCACCAAGCCCCCTTTACCTCAAGGTGTGGTCTCATGTTGGGAACTCTAGTGCAGCAAGAGGCCACCAAGATCCAATGTTTTGTGCATAAATTGGAAGGGCCTGTGTTTGTCTGATACAGCCAGCTCCCCATCGGAGCAGTAACCAGCTGGGAGGACCTCTGTAGGCAATTCCTCTACTATTTTAGTTCCACGACGTGGAAGAAGAGTATCATGGACCTCTTCAAGTGCAAGCAAAGTCCTGATGAGCGCATCACTAACTTTGTCGCCCAGTGGAAAGGACTCACGTATTTCCTTGACATGTCGCTGACTCAGGAGAAATTGTTGACGATGTGCATAAGGAATGTCAAGATGATGTTGGTCCCCTGTCTGATCACCCAGAACTACCTCATGAGATTCTGAGACTTCTCTGATAAGGCCCATCGCTTTGAGAAAGTCTTACAGCAGGCCAAGAAGGCATGTCTGTTTCCTCCTATGGTCCCCATGAAAAGGTCCTCTAGGGCCTAGCCTACCATAGGGGACCAAATATAGGCCCCAATATGACTAGAGTTGTTGCTAGTTAAGCTGCCTCCATAACCTATAAGAGGCCCCCTACCTCAGGCGTAGCCACCGGCCCAGCTGCACCCACTCCAGAATTGGTAGGTGTGCTCACAAAATGCGCCGCCACCTCCCAAGCGACATAACCAAAATCAACCTCCTCGATAGGGTCCTTCATCACCTCATCAGGGTCAGGCTCCAAGAGACCCCTTTTGGATAGGAGAAACTGGATCTACCCATTCAACGAGGCATAGTTCCCTGTTTACTTCTGCAATGCCTTTGAGTAGTGGATTCTACGTTTTCCCGAGTGTAGAAGACAAGAGGAGGAAAACCTCACTGATCACCCTAATTACTGTCCCTACCACGGGATCATGAGGCACACCCTCAATAAGTTCTATGTGTTCAATGACTGGCTTCAAGACCAGGTAGATAACAATATAGTCCGTTTAGGCCCGGCTCCGGCATAGGTGGAATGAATCTTCATTAGGCCAGACAACAACTGTGACAGTGAGGGCAAGTGGCATCAGGCTTCCAGTCACGGGTCTAAGAAGTATGACAACTAGATGGATTTCAAAATAGTCACTCATTCCCATGGTGATATCTGAGCATGCCTAAATCATCCAGAGCCTTCAAAAGCTGCAGCCACCACTTCTTCATTGTCATCTCGGTTGGCCTCTTCCTAGAAGAGAAAACACAGGCGACACAAGGGAAAGAAAAGTCCCCCACCGATGCTATCGTCAACCTGTACTCTCGGTGAATTCCTTCCCCCACAGACAGAAATCCCTCCCAAAATTGGTTCAGTAGTGGAAAACACTTCAAGTGAAGGTCAAGGGTACGCCTCGGTTAACACCGTAGAGCTGGTAAACCCCTACATGATTCCTGACAATGAGGAGCACCAGGAGGATCCTCCCAACATCCCCAGTCATTGTCAGCGTCGACGGAGCCTTGGATATACGGACTATTTAAGTGCCTCAGTCAGCACTTCCAGTCAGGTTGTGCATGCTACCAAAACCAGGCAACATGCTCATCGCAAATTTCAGCATGTTCAACCTTTTCATCTGATGTCATCAGTCCCGCCTTCACCATCGTTTGTGTTGCTGGATCAGGAAGAGCCACCCCGACCATGTCGTGACTAGCCATGCCCTACTATTGGCTTGTCCCAGCATTCTGGACCTCATCTGGTAGCCTCTCCATAGGCCAAGACCAGTGGGCAGTAGGATGTTCCCAGTACCAGTCAGCCGTCAGTTCAGTCGGTAGGGCCCACCATACCTCCTGTCATAGAGCGACCTCCTTCAAGCATAAGATCATGCCTGGAATAGAATTAATATGTTCTTATGCATATTTCCATTATTCTAGCAAGACTCTCCATCCTTGAGGCCCTTCGCCCATCGCCAAAAATGGGTGAGGCCCTCACTGATGCTTTACGAACCCCCTCCAGTTTGAGAGGGAAGTTGCTGCCACAAAATCCTTCCATGATAAGGCAATCGATAATGCGGAATGTAAGTACATCATCTCATTATCTATAGAAGATGAAGGATCTCCCATACATGGGAACATTCTCCCAATGTACATCACTATCTAGTTCGATGGAATAGAGGTTCGACGCTATCTCATCGACACAAGCTCTGGGATCAACCTAATCCTGACTCAAACGTAGGAAAAACTCTGATTATCTAATGATGATATGAGCCCCTATGACCTAAGAATCCA
This sequence comes from Viscum album, assembly GCA_963277665.1. NCBI lineage: Eukaryota > Viridiplantae > Streptophyta > Magnoliopsida > Santalales > Viscaceae > Viscum > Viscum album. The sequence continues at coordinate 1,918,070,756 of OY728163.1, forward strand.
TGGTTATGATAGGATAAAGAGACACTGGTCGGAAAGATCTGCTTGAAGTCCCATTTTTGTGGCCTAGTCGTCGGCACCGAATTTATGGTTGTCTCCCTGTACACGGCCTACAATATCTTGATGGGAAGGTCATGGCCCCACTTGCATGTGAAGGTTCCCTCATCATATCACCAGTGTCTCAAATACTCCCTTAATGGTTGAGTGGGAATGCTTCAAGGGGATGTGTCTCCCTTTGCCTCTTATTAAGGCATCTACCTGGATGCTGACTATTATAAGAGTAAGGACAAGAAAATTCAATCTAATGAGGTCGAGCAAACCATGGCAGCGACCGACCCGTGGACAGATCTAGATGATTCCTACGTCTATCGAATCTACTGATTGGAGGATATGACCCCAAACATGGTACAATGCTTCATTTTTTCTAGGATGAGGGGGTAATGCATTCCCAGTCCTAAGAAACACCGGAAGATCACCTCATACTCCAATAAAAATCAGACTCAGGTGATCCCGGAGCCTCCAACCCCATAAGGTATTGGGATGTCTACCCCATGGCAGTGGTGATACGTCACATGTTCTTGTTCCACCGGGCAGGAATCAACCGGATAAAGCCAAAGTGCCACTATTCCTTCGACATCATCAAGTGTGGCCCCTTGGGCTGAAGTCCAGATGGGATCGGATCAACATACTTCATCGCTATGGTTGTGGCAGCACAAGAGTCCTCTGATGCAGTGACCACTACCACTCTGGCTGGTACCAGCCTCCCATCCAGATCTTCCGACTCTGAAGAAACTCCTCCCACTGAGGATTCCCCCACCACAAGTGAAGAAGAGGGTTTAGAGGATTCTCTTCCCGCCTTTGAGGAGAGCGTATCTTCTACAGTCAACGAGTTAGTACAGGTGAACCTCGATAGCGAGGCAGACCCGAGACCCTCATTGATCAATTCTTCCATGCCCCTCGAGGAGAAATAGCAGTACATAGACTTCCCGAAACAACACCGTGATGTATTCGACTGGAGTTATGATGAGATTATAGGACTAGATCCTCAGGTAGTCTTCTGCCGCCTCAGTCTCCTGGAAAATCCTCGTGGGTTCAAGAAGACTCCCAGAAAGATGCACCGTTCACAAAGTGCAATGGTAGAGGAAGAAGTTAATAATATCATCAGATATAGGTTTGTTAAGGAGTTCCAGTACCCCAAATGGCCTACCAATATTTTGCCAGTAAGGAAGAAGAATGGACAGATCAGGGTCTTCATCGACTTCTGATATCTCAACCATAATTTTCTGAAGGTTGGTTTTCCCCTTCTTGTGACAGAGATGTTGATTGATGCTACAGCTGGATTCCAATCCCTCTCCTTCAAGTATGGGTACTCCAGGTATAACCAGATCGAAATGGCCCCCAAGGATGATGATTTCATAGTGTTCAGGGCACCACAAGGTACTTTCTGTTACCAATTCATGCCCTTCGGTTTAAATAATGCAGCTGCCACCTACCAGTGGGCTATGAATCACATATTTAAGTTGATGATTGGAACGTTGGTGGATTTCTATGTGGATGATATGGTGGTCAAATCTCTCCAGCATCAAGACCATCTCAAATACCTCGAGAAAGTGTTCAGTTTCCTCTGTTCTTGTAACCTGAAGATGAACCCACTAAAGTGTGCGATCGGGGTCACCTTTGGAATGTTTATCGGCTTTGTTGTTAGATATAGGGTCATTGAGATCGACCTAGAGAAGATCAAGCCCATTTTCCAGATGTCTCCTACGAGAAAACTTCGGGAGATTTGAGGTTTACAAGGCTACCTAACCTCCATATGCTGATTCATTATGAATCTGGCAGGAAAGTGTAAGCCCTTTTCTCGGATCACAAAGAAAGGCACACTCTATGAGTGGGATGAAGAATGTCAGACTGAATTCAAGGAAATCAAGCAGTGACTACTCCAGCCTCCAGTCTTAATGCCACCCGTCTTCAAAAATCCATTGGTCCTTTATGTGGCCGCCCTGGAACGATCTCTTGGCACCGTTCTCACCCATAAGAACAATAAGGGGATGAAGAACATCCTTTACTACCTCAGCTGCATGCTCCTCAATACGGAGACCAGATAATCCCCCTTGAAAATATCTACCTTACAATGGTATTCGTAGTACATAAATTGCGACATTACCTACAACACCATGAGGTACAGCTGGTGTCCTGAGTAGATCCACTATAGTACATCTTGTACCATCCCATGTCGACAGGTCGTATGGCTTGGTGGGAGGTAATCCTCCAGAAGTTCGACATCAGGTTTGTCTCTCAGAAAGCTATTAAGGGCAAAACATTGGAAGACTTCCTTGGTGCCCATCCGGCTCCTTCTGACCAGTCCTTGAATCTCAGTTTCCCTGATGAGGCGATCCTCCCGGTGGACCAAGCCATGCTATGCTGGCAGATACACTTCGATGGTGCTTTCCGAAGCCCCACTGGAAGGAGGCATAATGGCCCTAGGCTCAATAGAGTAGTCCTGGGTATCATCTTCATTACCCCAGAAAAATCCATCCTTCCATACTCATTACTCTTGTAAAAAGGATGCACCAACAATGAAGCAGAGTATCAGGCTCTCATCACTGGCCTTGAGCTAGCTCTTGAGATTGATGTGCCCCACCTTCATTTAAAAGGGGGCTCTAAACTAGTCATAAAATAGATCAACAGTTAATACATCGTTATAAATCCATAGATCATACCATTGTTGGGATTCACTCTCTAGCTAATGGCTCAGTTCCCATCTCTTCCAGAAGTCACTCATGTTCCTCGATCTCAGAACGGTTGAGCTAACGCCCAGGTCGGCATGGCTTCATCACTTGCGGAACCCGAGCGGGATGATCTGATTATCCATGTGGCACATTGGGGATTCATTTCTCCCGTCACCCCAGATGGTGATGATGACATATAGGTGATCCATCTTACTGTCGAAGCCTCCACGTTAGGACCCCCAGATGTAGTGGTTTAAGTGACTACCTAATGGAGATCCCCCGTTGTTGATTATCTCCAAAATGGTTACCTCCTAGATGATCAGGCCGAGCACGACCGAATCCAATGTTGTGCATTATAGTTCACCCTCTAGGACGGGCTTGGCATTGATAAAATCCTCTACAAGAATGGGTTTGATGGGGTTCTCTTCCATTGAATCCAAGGTGTCAATATTTCTTAGGTCATGCAAGAGGTTCACGCCGGTTCCTGCAGGGCTCATCAGACCGGGCCGAAGCTATCTCACATGATCCAGAGATTGGGGTACTTCTGGATCTCCATGATCCATGACTTCATCGAGTTCTCAAAAAGGTTCCATTTGTGCCAGATTTATTCTAACATCATTCATCGGCCACTAGAACCACTCCAATACACCAAGTAATCTTGTCCATTTTTTGGTGTGGGGACTTGATGTCGTGGGACCGTCCATATCAACCAGTGAAAACTCACCAGTGTAGGTTCATCCTGAATTCCACATATTTCTTCTCTATGTGGGTAGAGTGTGTTCCACTCAACGATGTCAAGGCCCATTCCATAATTTAATTTGTGAGATCCAACATCATTTACCAATTTGGGGTCCCTCATGCCGTCCTCACCGATAATGGAATGAACTTATGAGCATATGAGATGAAGAAATTGTATGCTAAGTAAAACATCCATTCTAACCATAACACTCTCTATCATGAACAAGAAAATGGAAAGATTGAGGAATTAAACAAGACCCTCGCTAACATTCTATATAAAATGGTTGGTCAAAATAAGAAGATTTAGCTAGACAATCTCCCCAATGCCTTCTGTGCTTATCGGACGACGACTCGCAATTCCACCCAGGTGACCCCATATTACTTAGTGTATGGGATAGAGGCCATTCTTCCCATCAAGATTCAATTTCCCTCATTGCACACAACTATATATGATCATCATGATCCGGATAGAGTAGTTTAAATCTATTTGGATGAGTTGGAAGAACTCGACCAGAACATGCTTTGTGCCCTGCATAATATAGAAAAGCATCAGAACAAGAAAACTAGAGATTTCAACAAGAAAGTTCGCCTTTGTTCCTTCTTGTAAGGCGACTTGGTATTGGACTTGAGGTAACCAATGATACTTGGTAGGAAACCACCCATGTTGGAGCCCAAATGGGAAGGACCTTACATCATTCACAAGGTTTACTCCAATGGTTCATACTCACTGGTTACCATGGATGGTGAGTGTATAACCCCTCCCACCAATGCCAAGTTCATCTAGAAATAATTTTTTTGATCTCTCCGTTCTTTCATGACCATAAGCTGTATAGTCTAGCATGACCTTAAACTATACGGTTCTGTAATACCTCAAATTGTTGGTCCTGCATGACCCTAAACTGCATGATGGTCTAGCATGACCTCAGACTGTTCAGTCCTACATGACTTTAAGTTGTGCATCATTCTGCATGACATTGAACTGCATATTAAAAACTATGTATGGCTTTATTCCCATCCTCATGGGATACGTAGGACCGCCCGAATGTTTCATTCGTAGGCCCAGCCCCAAACATTGGGACCTCCCATTGGGATGAAACACATGGTGTGGTGCGGGCTTTCGCCATCATCCACATCAAGTTCATCATGACCGTACCATGTATCCCTCTCCCATGAAGATATCTATCTTTTTTGATGTCTAACTTGATTTGATATTTCACGAGCTCATTTATTCTCCATAACCCCATCATTTGGGTTCCCATTATCTTTCATATCTGAAGGGTCCCCCAAGAGATAAGGATACATAGCCTAAGGGCTCTCCTATAGTTTCGGGCCAATGCCCTCAAGGGTTTTAGAAAAAAAAATCAATATCAGTCATGTGTTGCAAATATGGTTAGCGGTCGATGCTCATTTTTTGTTCCCATTTCAGGTTACATGATATAGATGTTGTGTTTTGAATCTGGTCAGCATCTATCTTTTGTCATTTCTACCGCCTCTATATGTCCCAAACATGTAGTGTAGTGTTTCATTCTGCCCCATCATCTCTCCAAATCTCGGTCTACTTTGAGCGAGAGGTTGATTCCAGTTGTCGTACCCTTATGTGATGGGGAACGCCTAATACTAACACTTGTTTTACACACAGATCATTGCTTACGTGGGCTTAGGAGTTATGAAGGCAATGCCCTCATGAGAGGTCATCTGACTACAATTGGTCAGGACACTCAGCCTCATGTCTTTCTCTCCCTTTTGGGACCTTGTCCCAAGTTCTCATTTAGGATTGTGTGGTGCGGTATGGGCTCACGTCCTCAATCATGTTAGGTTATTTTTCTATGCCACACATATCCCCTTGCGATACCCCTTCCTTCATTTATCATCTATCCCACAAGCACAATCCCTGCCATGCTCATCATGACCCATCATCTAGGTTTCTGTCACCCTCTATATCCAGAAGGACCCCTGAATGGCATGGATGCTCAGCCCAAGGGCTCTCCTACCGTTATGAGCTAACACCCTCGAGTATTGTGAGCGACAAGTTGATAAAAGTATTGTGGTGCGAATCAGTTCAACGGTCGATGTTCAATTTTTCACCCCCCTTCTGATCACACAAGGGTGGATACTGTGTTGCAAACTTGGTCAAAAGTTTTCATCTATCATCGTTGCCCTTTTTTGGTCTTCCATAAGCACGATGATTCTCCCTCGTTGTCCCACACATATGACATTAAACTACGTATACACGGTCTGAGCTATATGACCCTAAAATAAGATCACATTTGTCCTCACTGCAAAACATTAAACTGCACACTGTCCATGACATTCTTTCCATGGCCTAGCCTTAGGCCCCTTGGCCTTTTGGGCCAATGGACGAAATTCTCACTTAGGTTTGCATGGTGTGGTGCTGGCTTATATCCTCATTCACGTCGGGTTGCTCGTTGCGCCGTACACATACCTGGAGGAGATAACTTACCCCTATATTCATCCTCACAGAAGGACGTTAAACTGCAAGCTATTCATGACATTCTGTCCATGGCCCAGCCTCAGGTCCCATGGCCTTTTCGGGCCCCTATCCCAAATTCTAAATTAGGGTTTTATGGTGTGGTGCAGGATTATCTGCTCATTCACATCGAGTTTCTCGTCACACTGTACACATCCCCATATGAGATACCTTACCCCTACCTTCGTCCTCACTGTAGAATGTTAAACTGCAAGCTGGCCATGACATTCTGCCTATGGCCCAGCCTCAGGCCCCTTGGCCTTTTCGGGCCCCTCGACCAAATTCTCACTTAGGGTTGTACGGTGTGGTGCAGAATCATGTCCTCATTCACGTCAGGTTACTCGCCATGCCATACATGACCCTTGTTGGGATATCTTGACCTTATTAGCATCATCATTTCCCCTAGAACTACCTGTGGCTTGATTCCCATTCTCATGGGATACATAGGACCACCCGAGCATCCGGTCTTCAGGTCCAGCCCCATATCTTAGAATCCTCCATATCATTTTGGCCCCTTGGCCCGCGTTCTTTCAGAAGAGGGGTATATAGTGTGTTATGGACTAATGTCTTCATTAACGTCAGGTTTATAACAACCATGACGCATGCCTCTCTCTCTCTCTCTCTAGAGTGGCCATTTCTCCCTTTCCTTGCTTTCATTTCATTAAGTCAGCTTCCCTAAAGTCGAGTCCCTATGCCCTCTTCGGTGATTCACCAATTGGACCATGAGTACTCTGGTTTAGAACACGGAGTGTCAGATTCGACATGGACATGCTTTCACCCACTTTTCAGGATTTGTGTTCCCCTTCATTTGGAATTCCATTATCTTTCACACTTGAAGGGACCCCCAAATGGCATGGATTCTAGGCCTAAGGGCTCTCCTACCATTATGGGCCATCGTCCTCGAGGGTTTCAGACAACAAATCGATACAAGTCCCGCATTTCGAATATGGTCAGCAGTCGATTCTCATTTGTTGTTCCCATGTCAGGCCACACGATATGGATGTTGTGTTTTGAATACGGTCAATAGTTATCCTCCACGATCACACCACCCCCTTCAAGCCTTGAATTTAAGTTACATGATTCACATTATTTTCCTCCCCATTGTGTCCAAGTGGAATTTCAACACTCTTGGAACAATCCATCAGTGCACATTTTCATGTTAAGAGGAAAAAATACATGGAAAAGGCATCATTTGAGGATCCTCACCTACATCCCTTTTTTGTGTGTTCCATGTATTTAAAAAACCTCTTCCACCCTTGTTTCCCACACTGATTTTGACTCACGTGGGCTTAGCGATCGGGTTGAGGTCCACACTTGCTTGGAAGGATTCCGCTACTCTATGGTCCGAGATCTAAGACCTTAAACTAAGATCTCTTTTAGAACTATGTAAGACTTGATTCTCATTCCCATGGGATATGTAGGAACGCCTGAACATCTCGTCTTTGGGTTCAGCTTGACTTCCACTAATTTATCTCTTATGTTCTGCCTTCTGGTCTCTAACTATTATGGGTCTCTGTGGCGTGGTATGTGATTATGTCCTCATTCACATCAGGTTTGCATAAGCCACACCACGTATTCCCCTTTTTAGGAGTTAACCCCGTCTAATTCATATCCCACATGAAATTAAACTGTGTGTTGTCTCACATGACGTTAAAACGCACCTTTAAGAACTATGTGTGGCTTGATTCCGATCCTCAAGAGATATGTAAGAACACCCGGAAATCTCATATTTGGGTCCAGCTCAACTGGGAGCTAGTTTTTTTCCCTTATTCTATAACTATTCTTGGACCCTCGGCTCGAGGTTTCCTCAGAATCGCACACCGTATGATGTGGACCTCGTCTTCGTTCACGTCGGGTATGCTTTATCACACTTGGCACATTCCATCTGGAACCTCATCTCTCATATATATTTCTAAGCCATATGACTTTAAACTATGATACCTAGTCCCACATGACATTAAAATATTGAGTCTATACCTCACGACATTAAAGTGCATGGATGGTCCCATCACATGACCCTAAACTGTAAAATTATCGTCCTAACTGCAATGTGAAAAATGGAATTGCACCATGACATCCTCACTTCGAGGGGGAATAATGTTTGGTATCAGTCAAGCTCCACACCATTTTTCAATGTCTTCATATGGCTTGATTCCTGTGGCATACCTAGATTTTCTATCCTAGGTCCATCGCTTCAAAAAAAACACACATTAAACTTAAAGGACAAACAAGATCTGTCAAATACTGCTTCTTTTGGTGCAAGGGCGAGACCCACACAACCTCATTATCTCTGACACTGGTATCTTACTGTGTCTCATGTATAACTACGTACAGCTTGATTCCCATCTTCATGGGATATGTAGGAACACCCAGACACATTTTCGTCAGGTCGAGCCCCAGGAATCCAAAATCTTCCCCCCCCACTTTTGGCCCCTTGGCCTGAACTTTTTCTGGAACACATGGTGTGGTGTGAACACCTTATGTCCTCATTCACGTCGGGTTTATAGCTACCGCACCACATACTCCCTAGAATAGTTTCTTTCACCCCTCTTCATATCATATGATGTTAAAATACACAATCCCACATGTCCTTGATGTATGACACCAAACTGCAATTCTACCTTGAACAAGTTCAGAATGCCCCATGTCAATCATGGGATGCACCAGATCCATTGCCAAAGAAGTCCTACTTGGAAGTATGTTTAATCCCTGATCATACAGATACACCCACGTAACGGGTTTCCACCATGGTGGCACGATTTCAAGAGTGTTGGACTCCATTCGAACAACCCATCACTCCAACTCCACACTTTGTGTGTCATTCATTCGTACCGCCGTCCTATTTCACGTCTAAAAGAACCCCCTAGTAGTATGGATGCTCATCCTATGGCTCACCTACTGTCCTAGTCTAGTATTCTGATAGACTAATGGATGATATTCAGAGTTAGGCCTCGTGTTTCGAACATGGTCAGTGGTCAGTCCTCGTTTGTTTTCCCCATTTCAAGATAATTCTATACAGATATTATGTTTCGAACATGGTCCACGGTTTCCCTTTATTGTCATGCCACACCCAAAGTGTTCCGAATTTGGGGTATCGTGATTCACACTTTCCACTCCCCTATGTTCGGATTAATTCTAATGCCCATGGTGTTACCCCGCTTGTGCGCTAGATCACATTGGAAGGACGACATGTTGATTGTTCTGAGGTCCTCATCCTCTAATCCGGCCTCTCCCATTTGTTCCTAGAAATCTGAGTTGGATGTCCAAAACATGGGTGCCCAATTCTTGGATGACACTCCTATATTCAAAATAAGTAATAGTGTGAGCATCCCTTTTTTCTCACATCAGGCATGACCCACGAGAGCTTGGGAATAGATTTCTATTTATTTCACGATGGTGGTTGAAATGCATTGAACCAAACGAACAAGTAAATAAATTTATTCACACATGCAGTTCAGAACAATAGGTAGTAAAAAGAAATGAGTTTATGAGTTTGACCAAAATAGGTCCCTTAAGGATCATCATCTTGGATAAATCTCTCTAGCGTCTCTACCTTTTGGATTGTGGCCTCCAGGGTTGCCTCCCCCTAAGAACCTTCTGTTCATAAGTGGCTGCAGAGTGCAGTTCTATAACCCTAGCCTATGTTTTCTCCTGTTCAATTTGAAGTGTAGTCATTTGGTGGCTCGCTTCCACTAGCTGCTCTTGGGTGTCCGCCATCTGGGCCCTCAATTGCTCAACAAGCTCAAAACAGTTTGCATTGAATACCTACTTTTATTTCGCCTGTTCTTCAAGGAATTGGACCTCTTGTTCCACCTTCAGGAATGAATGGGTAATCGTTGACTCTTTCAGATACCAGGAAACGTCTGATCATCGGCTGCTCTCACGTAGCTTCTTGGCCATGTAGTCACAGATTGTTGAATGAAGACATTGAGTATCCACCCCTCCAGCACAGAGAAAGCCCAGCCTGGTGTGGAGCGATCACATCCATTTTATCCATTACATATTAGGCTGGCCGAGAAAGATCTTGATCCACTTCCACCCTTTGTTCCACGTCATATGGCTCTCATCGACCGCCTCCAAATCAGAATCAACTGTCTTCTCAAGATCTGTTGGCCGATAGTCAGGGAAATTAGCCAAGAGATTAGCGACAAGGTCTTCATTCGGTATTCCTCTCAAGGGGTTAAGATATTCAACACCTGGGCGACCTTCCTCTCTTGTGTCGGTCTCAGCACCTCCTTTGCCAACTTCAGGCCCTGCCCTGACATTAATGTTTCGAATATCCATAGCTCTTTTCTCACCGAGTTCCCGGACCAGCTCGGTTTGGGATGTATGCCCTGAATAGACTAGCTCATTTACCATCAAATCACTCACAGATGGTCGGGATTCGGCGGCCAGTCGAGCCTCCATTGCCATGATTACTGCACAAACAATGAATTCATTGATCATCCGGGTTATCTAATATCCAATACAAGCATTTAAGTGATACATCTTATAAGAAGTCAGTGCATCATCCTCTAGCATTCCCGCCACCGTAGGAGCTGTCATGGCAGGGGATCCATCAACACTCGTTAGCTCAATAATGGGCATCGGCTCCCCACCTTGTTTTGATGGTAATTCCTCCCACCTTTGGATAAAGCTTCTTGATCGGTGCCAATACGCACATGATAAGGATAAATAAATCCGATTAAAATCACAAAAAAATAGAGAGAGAAGAAGAAAAGGTGATGGGGGGATGGATAAGAAATGAGGCATACCTCATGTAGCTCAGTTATGTTCGCATCAGAGCCAACAATCTATCCACTCTCATGAAGGCTCCCTTGGTGGGATATCCCTTGAGACCATCCACCTCCAAGATCCTCTTCAGCTTCCCCCACTTCTTCACCCTATCCTTCTTCCCCCTACTCTTATAACTCACTGCCCTATGGCTCTTCATCACTGTCGTTATCCTTAGACGACATCTTTTATGGATCATGCTCTAAGACAAGCATCACCTTCACTACGAAAAGTGGTTCCTCATACTTACCCTGTTGACATGAATACGCATCCTTGTTCGTCAGGTACGTGTGTCGTCGATGGAAGTTCACCTTGTCATTAACTTGAATGAGTCCGACCTCTGGCAGCTGGATTCCATCTCTGTACTATATTTTGCTAGAGGGCTTCGATGCCCATAGACTACCGTAGGTTCAACCATGCATACCACAAGGCCGGAAAGATAACATCCTCGAAAGGTTGAGGCAGATGCCTTATTTTCTTCCTTGGGAAGCTCCTTGACCACTCCATGAGCCCCTCTCCCCCTAGGCTATGAGGGAAAGGCCACACCATGCAACGTTCCCGCTATTGTAGTCTCGGCTTGTGTAGGCCCAGTTGCCTGACTTTCTTCTGGACTTTCCTCCCCAACAACACCCTGTCTTCTCTCTCATCGCTCAGGTTCTACATCGGCTACCTTGATCTACTGATCTCACTTCTGCAAAAGTCCATCAGGGTATGATATGGCCCAACGTTCTTCATATTCTGTCGAGAAACCAGCATCAACTCCAGTGGGGGAAGGGTAATGACGTCACTAGAGCCATGAGTTGTGAACATTAGCCACATTTGGTAAAAACGCATGGGTGCCTCACCTCCTGGACATCTGTATACACTTTCTTCGGCATCTGCTGGAGGCATCCAAACTGTTTGGAAAATCTTGACGGCACATAGGGATGACAAAGGATCTCCCCATCAACCTGAGCCACAAGAACCCCACCTATGATGCTCTGGAATTATTCCCTTGGCTCCAGTGATCCTTGCCCGTTGTCTATAATTTAAACAGTCTAAGTAGGGAATAAACTAAAAGTAAAATTGGCATGATTGTCAATTTTGATCCGCACCCCCTCCTCATTGAGCGTCAATAGCATGACCCTAACAATATCCAGCAATGAAGGTTGCAGGTTGTTACCTAGGGGTGAATGGTGTTTGGAAAGTTTTATTTGCTTCAATGAGCTGTGATCCATCAATGAAGGATCTAGAAGGGGCCACAGGTCCTCCTCAGTGATACCCCGCTCAAAATTCGCCCAGAATGGCGTTAAAATGGGCTAACACGGGGAATCCCAGGTTGAACCTTTGATTAGCATCCATGATTCCATCCATCACCAATGTTGCTGGATGAACACCCATCCTTATGTCCCTCACTGGTAGGAGCCACCCACTCCGAAAGGTTGTGAGAAATCTTGCGTACCAGATGTCCGAGTCCTGGCTCTCATTTACACTAAATCCCCATGATTGATATTCCCCCGCCTCCAGAAGCCTCCAGTATGACTCTCTTTTTCTCCTCTGTGCTGCTGTCGGACACCGTCTTCCTCGCCCAGGAATTTGGACTTTCAGATCTCTTTGCAGAAAAAAACTAAACCATTTTTTATGGGCAATTTCCTTCAAAAAATCTTTAACCCCCCACCACTCCTTAGCCAGCTCCAACAGATTCCATGTTAGGATGGGGGTTCATGATCTGTCTCCCCATATATTCCTCTTCAGAAGGAATTCATAATATTGGTGCTTGTCCAAAGGGATACCCCCAATGCAATGAATGTCCCTAAGGCTGATACCGACTTCCCCATGGTGAATATGGAAGGTATTGGTATCGGGGGACCATCGAGTAAATAGCACTGGCCCAAGTTCATGCTGATGGTAGAAATGAAACTGCGACGTCCACACCACCTCGAACAATCCGATATGCCGCATTTTGGCCCGAAACTGGTCACATGTCCTGCATACCCAATATGACCAGGCTCATTCACTTGCGAAATTGCCTCCAGGCCACAGATCCCAATCCTACAGCCAACCTTTGGTTTCATCAGTGACACTCTATCATAAAGTACTTGCATAATGGGTCGGAGAATTTTCTACGACTGGATCACTTCCCAAAATAGTTCTGGTCCTGTGGTTCAGGATGTAAACATCTATATGTCTGGTTTCTCTAGCTGGGTGTCCATTGTTAGTGATATTATACCAATGGAGGTCATCCTCATAGGTCACCCATGGTCGCGGCTTGTCGACTTCAAATCATTGCATGGGTACATTCTCCAAAATACCAAAATCCCATATTGGTAAGTTTTTAGACTGTTCATACTCCTTCTGGGCTTGGGTTAACATGTTAAAAAGTGTTTTGTTACTAGATACAATCTTTTGGGCACCAAAAATAATCATTATTGGCAACCATCTCATCCCTTCAAGCGGCGAATGCAGCTTCTATATCAGCGTCATTCCGATTAGCATCCATTTTCTTCCTGAAATGTCTAAAGAGTCTGGGGAAAAAATTAGAGAGTGGCATGAAAAATCAGAAAGTGGCATGAAAAATCAGAATTTGGTGTGAAAAATAAAACAGTGGCATGAAAAACTGTGGCAGAAGCGCGTAAAACAAAAGGAAAAACTCGGAGAATTCTGTGACATGAAAGTGTTTGTCGTGCAAGGCAAGGAAGTTTTTTGCACGCGAGATCTCAGGAATTATCGTGTGAGAAAAATGAATATGAGTTGAGGGACCAGTGAGGTTTTTTATAGGCGTGGATAAAGGTTTTGGTGCGTGTGAAGACCTTTTTTCACGTTCTCAAAAAATGGTTTTCACGCCATTTCGATCTTTTACGCGCCGAGGTTGTTTTTGCCACACACCTAACCTTGGAGGCTGGGCATCACGGCATTTACCTTGGAATCCGTCCTTGGCGTATCCTTGCCAATTAGATACCGAGGGGGGAATTTATAAACGCCAAAGAATGGTCCATTCCCAGAAAAGGGGTCTTTTTAGATAGAGAGAAGGAATATTTCGACTCGTTGATGTATTCCAGGAGGGCCGAAAAACCCGCACGAAAAAATCCACGAGGTGCGTGAAAAAACATCTCTCCCACATGGAAAACCGCAGGATCCAAGGGAATTTTTTGCACCAGTGCACAATCTTTGGCGCCACCAACCCAGGCGTGCAATCTTTCATGACGGCCATGCTGGTGAGCATTCTCCCAGGGGTCTGACTTCGCGCAAGACCACTCGGGAAGAACCCTCACCTAAATACATTTGAGTCACGACCATTGTGTTCAATCCCCTTATCTTGCATGCAATCCATTGTGCACAATTCATTTCTATTGCGTGCAGCCCTGTTTCCTTGCGCGCATTATATTGCGTGAAATGCATTTCCCTTACACGCAATTTATTTCCTTTTCATGGAAAACATCGACTGGTTCTCGCGCGCAACTTCTTTGACTTGCACACCCAACCTTTCATGCAATCCCTTTAGTTTTCATGCAAAACCTCAGCTCCCCTTCGTACGAAACTCTCTGCCATTGAACACACACCCGGTATTTTTCACGCAACTATTCCAATTGCACATCAAATTGGGAGCCACCCTCCCCAATTGTGCCCAAACCTCTCGGACCACTCACCCATCCATTTCTGTGGATGTGCTCCATTTGTGTGTCAGCCACCCTCCTTGCAGGTACCTTATTTTTCACGAGTTCAATGTCTCTCTTCCAGACGTCACCTTAGAGCGCCTCTTGTGCCAAAAATATCTACACCACACCCCCTTTTCCCGTGTGACCTTATATATTTGCACAACGAAATTTCAATGTCCCTTGGATGATACTTCCCGTTGCGTTGTTTCACCACATGCTTCTTTGCATAGGCACGCTAACAGCTATTGCTTATTCGCAAAGCTACATTAACATGGACCTCCAATGGGATCACCTCATGACACCCCTTCGCCACGGCGTTGCCGATGCCTTCCTTACCTAAAGGGCTTGTGGGTATCTGTTATGTAAGTCCTAGGGGTGAAGAGTGCACCCACTTTGCCTGAGATACAGGACGTTAAACTACTAGCCGCCATCATCCTCAGCACATGACGTTAAACTGTGACATTGCCCCGTGTCGTGCACGCGGGGTGCCCCATCTCAGACATTCTCTATGACCACTTGTCTCCATGGGAGTGAGACCATTCCTCACATGGAATGACATCCTTTTTATCGGAGCGACATCCGTCCACAGAGAAAGGGAAACCACCCTGGTGTAATCCCCGATCTTTTCTTGCAGGAGGCATCACCCCTGCTTCTCCTCTCTTCCTAGGTTCCAAATCCCTCTCTCGCTAGGCTTTTTCACCATCCGGTCCTCTATCCTGGAGTGAGTCCCAATCTCCACTTCCTTGATCTGCTAACCACGCACAATCCGTGTTTCCTCTTTGGTATGCTGACCACGTGTAAGCCCCTATTTCCTCTTTTGGACTCCAACTACGTGTATCCCTAGTCCATTACCCACGAACACACCTTTTGCGACGTAATAGTTAGGTCTTTGCAGCCTCTTGTTTCCCACACAGAGCATGACTCACGTGGGCTTAGAGTAAGCATCGATCATGACATCCTCTCCGGGATTCCTAGAGTGTAAGCCCCAAACCCAACCTGAACTACATGTTCTTTGATCCTTGAAAAGCCAAGGTATGTAGGAAGCCTCCATGAGGTTCAATCCCACAACCCATTGGTCCCAAACATCTTCACATCGGTTCACCAACAACTATCATGAACTATGTGGTCTTTGATCCTTGCCAAGGCTAGGTACGTAGGAAGCCTCCCTGAGGTTTAAGACCAACACCGGGTCGGTCCCGACCATCTTCAAATCGGTTCACGAAACCCATTCTGAACTATGAGTTCTTTGATCCTTACCAAGGCAGGGTACGTAGGAAGACTCCCTTAGGTTCAATCCTAACAAGCATTGGTTCCGACCCCCTTCGCGTCAGACCACCTTTTTCCTACATGACATTAAACTGCATGCCCCCTTTTAGTCCTGTGCGACGTTAAACTGGATTCACCATTCCTGAACTATGTTGGATTTGATCTTTTTCTCCTTGATAAGGTACGTAGAAAGCCTCGTTAAGGTTCAACCCCATCCAGCGGTAAGCCTTTGTGACCCCATCTAGTGGTAAGCCGTTGTCAACCTCATTTGATGGTAAGTCGTTGTCAGGGGTGAACTATGAGGACTTTGATTCCCTACCATTGGGACACGTAGGAGTTCTCTTCAAGACTCAATCCCAACATCACTGTCATCCTGGAGTTGACTCCATCTCATTCTCCACCCAATTCACTTAACAATCCATCATCAATTTTGGTTCTTACCCAGGCCACCACATCCAGGTGGGATCATGCCACCTCATTCCCCATTCCCCTTAACATCAATCGGGTAGCTAACCACGCATTAGCCCTAACATCGGTGTTCCATCCATGGTTTTCACTCACCTGATCCACTCAAATCAGTGTTCCGATCTGTTTGATCCATCTCTAATAGACGTTAAACTCGCGGAATACCCTGTGTTAAACATGGGAAGCTGAGGAAAACCTTAGATACATGCCTATGGAATATAATTCCCCATGTTCGATGTAGGATTTCTCGGGCTTCCACGCCCTCAAGAAGCCCTATAATAAGTGGAAGAAACCCAAACATGCTAGTGTTCCAGCATCCAGACACACCAGTGATGTCCAACGTGAATACTCCCTCGACTGAAGGTTGCTTCCCTAACCGGACCCCTTGGAATGTGTTGACAGAAGTGGTTTAATTAATTGGTGTCAAAAAATATATGGCAATGGGAAGAGTTTCACGAACAACATCTTAATCTTTAAGGGAGACCCGGATTAGGAGAAAAGTTCTAAGGAGGAATCCATGGAAGGAAGAACCGACATCCCATCATCCTGTTTCGATCAAGGAGAAAACACCCCTAAATAAGGAACGGATGCTGCCAGCCTTTGGAAAGCGGGAATGTGGGGTAACAAATAGTGTCGTCATCATTGAATAAGACAGATGCACATGCCCTGGAGAAAGAGTCGGAAACAACCTACATGATTATTTTTTAGGAGGAACACTGATTGATAAGTCACCAGTTCTAGTTAGAGAACTCATTGAGAGGATCTCATGAATGTCCTAGAAATTTGGTATGAGAACTACAATTAGAGGAGTACAAGTGGTAAAAATGATCCAACTCACCTTTTTTAGAAAATAAAGTTACTGCACTATATTACCTTGTTAGAAAATTGGATCTGAACAATATCCATGAATCATTGACCACCACACACCCAAGGGTCAACCAGTTGTTTTTTTCTTAGGGTCTTTTCAATAATGGATTCTTTCAATTACGACAAATTAAAAGTTATAATTTAGTGTTCTAGAAGAAATTTCAAAACCAACCATGTGGGAAACAAGGATGCTGCAAATTTCCCACTAACATGTTTGGATCTTTGAGCCAATAGACTCAATGAAAAACATTTCCATAGGATCATCAACGATAATTTTAACCCCTATATTCTAGATATATATTTCTTAACCATACAAAATATAATATCAAGGACAACCAGAAAACGGTTCCATGAATTACATGCTAATACAAGTAATATAATATCAAAATATTCAACAAACCACTCACCACAATCATGGATTAGAGTTAAGAAATCAACTTGATAATTAATCTAGTTCATTACCACCCTTAATAATATGGTAAATAAAGGATTATGTAATATTCCTTCTATGAAAATTACAATAACTAAAGAAAATTTCCGTTCTATTAAATTAATGAGTGGAAATAAATAGGACCACAGTAAAGGGTATCCTTAGGAAGATGAAGATGGAAGTGAAAATTAGTAAGCATATGAAAAATATTCCCAAGAAAATGATCCTAAGGGGGAGGCAGTGAAGGAACCATAAAAAGGTAAACAAAAAACTTTTGAAGATCCAAAAAACTCATACTCCTTTCCCTATAAAGATTCAATAACATAATAAAACCATGGAAGTGTTACTACATCACTAGATACAATAATTATTTAATACAAATTAAGATCAATATCCCACATTGGAAGCCATTTTCTAGATTCCAAGGAATGAAAATTTCATTATGTATATGTGAACTATTATAAAGAGATTAAAATTCAATGAAACGTTCTGGTTAATTCATAACGTTTCTTCCCCTTTTACCCCTCAAATCCCACAAAAACAATAGGATCTAATTACTTTTTTTATTCCCTAAACAAATGGTAATATCATTTTTCCAATGCACTGTGTAACATTAGAGCTTCAATTAATATAATTATTATTTTTATTTATTCTTCTTTACTTATATGAGAAATTAAACACACCTGTTTATTCTTATTTCTTACAAATAATGTTATTTCCTACCTAGTAGGTTTCCTTGAAGACGTCAAGATAAGTGTACAAGGGTACCCATTACCAGTTGTTTTTTACATCATGGACATGGTGTAAGTTAAATTTATGAATATTTCACCTATCATATTTGGAAACCATTCAATAAGACTGCTAAAACCATAAAAAATGTCAATTAAGGTTCCCTTTCCTTGACTTTTTGTGAGGAAACACTATATTTCACCATCCTTGATTCATTGAAACGCCCATATAAAGAGCATTCTATATTCAAATTAAAACATTCTAAACTCCCCATTTTCTATAATGAGGAAATTGAAATGTTAGATGACATAATTTTACTCTGAGAAGCATTATAAACACCCATCCTGAAGGAGAAATATGGTTTGGAAAATGAACTAAAAATATAGACCATTTCAAATATTGAGTATGTAGTAGAAATTTTTGAAAGTTTCTTTGATTAGTTTTTTAATTATAACATTAACATTTCTAATTTACTTGTGTAGGTAGCCATCATGAAGAACAATTAAATGAAAACTTCTCTAGAAAAACTACTGAAATATAAATAAAATTTCTTCCCTCAAATATGAAATATGCATTTCTAAAGGAGAATAAAAAACACCAATCATAATCTTAAATACCATGGATCCTATCCAAGAAAACAAATTGATGAGGAATCTTAAAAATGATTATAAAGCCATAGAATGGAAAATAGGGGGATTATAGGAATTATAAGTACAAAAAATATTCATATAATTTTTTTGGAAGATGGATCCATATCAGTGATACAACCTTAGAGAAGGCTCAACATATCCCTCGTGGATCTAGAAAAAAAATATGTACAAATAATTTTAAAATATAAAATAATATATCCCATCTTGGAATCCCAATGGGTGGGTCCCATTCAAATTATCCCAAATAAAACCAATTAAAAAATTTTGAATACTAAAAATCATGAATTATTTAACCCTAGAATCCAGAATAGTTGGATATTTTGTATGGAATACAAGAGAAAAATACATGTAACTAGAAAAGGCAATTTATCCATACCATTTGTAGACTAAATTCTAGAGATACTAACTAACAAAGGACATTATTGTTTCTTATATGGGTTTTTTCTATATTTTCAAGTTCCAATAGCTCCATAGGACCACGACAAGAATATCATCACATGTACCTTCGGTACTGAAATGAATATTGTTTCATGAAGAGTTTCACTTAGAGATTTTGTACAAGAAGGGGTGTGAAATAAAAGTGGTTAACCACATGAGTTAGATGCCTCACACTACCAAGGTATATCAAATCCAAAAGGCTAGAAGATTCATTACCTCATGAGAAACTATACATCCTAACCCAAGTTCCTTAGTACACTAAAATATTAAATTTTAGTAAAAAAATAATTCTACATTACTTCTTCTATAAGAATAAATATGCTAAATTAAAATATGAATAAAAACACTTTGTTTTGAAAGACCCTCATTTATGGAAATTTTTTAATAACCAAGTTAATAGAAGGTTTATTCCTATGGAAAAAATAAATTTTATACGTTTTTTCATACACTTTAATGTGGATTTTATTTTGTATAGCAAAAAACTGCTATAAAAATAGTATAAGATATATTGTTTTGTAACCTGATCTTTAAAAATTCATGTTATTATTTTTATGTGCCTAAAATTATAGATTAACGGTGGAATTTGTAAAAATAATGAATTCCCAAAAAAAATTATTTCATTAGAGATATTTTATGTATGGTGAATTAACTTCATTATTCCATTTTCTATGCCATTATTATTTTCCTATATCTACATGGGAGTGAACTATCTGTCTAAGTAGATTTATAACTAGTAAACATGGATTTATGGATTAAAAAATATGATGGAATTAATAAAATAAAATATTTTATGTAGGTTTAGATTACCCCATGATTTAATCAGTGACCAAAGAACCCTCTTTTTCAAGAAGAACATGGAGGTTCTCATGATGAAATATAGAGTGAACTATCAAACCACTACTACATACCACCCATAGAAAAACGAACTAGATGGGTTTTACAATAAATCAGTCAAAAGAATTTGGAAAATATAGTGCATCCCAACCACAACGACAATAACAAAAAAGTTAAGGATTCATTATAGGCATACATAACTACATACAATACCCTATCAGATACATACCCCTATTTAATTTTTATAGTAAAACTTTTCACATGCCTGTTGAGATACAACAAAAGGCCTACTAGGATATCAAAAGAGTAAACATGGAGTGTAACAAGGATATAGAATAAATGAAACTACACATAATGGATGTTGAGGAGTTAAGAAGAGAGGAATATGATAAATCGCGTCTTTACAAGGAGAAAACCAAATCTACCAAGGAAAAAATGATCCAAAAAACAGAATTTCAAGCTAGAGACAATGTACTGGTGTTTTCTTCAAGGGAGAAACTTTTACCAAGTAAGATTAGTTCCAAATGTATTGGTGCGTATACATTAACAAATAAATTTTCTTTTATTTCATTTTATACTGAGGGAGAAGGTTTGAAACATCATTTCAAGGTGAACATACAACCACTAAAGAATAAACATCAGGAATTTTGGAAATAAGATGGGGATGAGTCCAGACTCTTCCGTACTACTGAGAAATAAAGCACTATCAGGTTCTCTATTTACTTCATTTGGGTCTATCTTATTATTTTATAGTTAACTATTTTCCTAAATAAATTCATACTTAAATTCAATTGGAATATTTTTTTTACCATGTTTAGGGGAGGCGATAAACATGTTTAAGTAATTTTTAAATGCTTATTTTTTAGAATTTACAAATAGATAAAAAAATTTCTTGTACATATTTTTATATACATTTTTTTCATTTTTATAGTTTTATATTTTGTTTCTAAACATTTCCTTAACTTTATTTATTCACTTCCATGTTTGTAAATAATAATTTTGGAGTTAATTAGTTTTTTTATTCATAAATTTTTTTGACTTAGATGACTGCTTAGTGGAAATTTTGAATAGTTTTATATAAATTTGGTCTCAGATTTAGAATATGAAGTGTAAGTAAAAATATTTTTGTGGGATAATTTTCATAACATAAAATAACTAGTATTTTTAACTTAATCTGAGGAAACTTTTCTTCTAGGACAAATAACACCGTAGCAATCCAACTCAATTAAAAATTTTATACGTACATTGATCATGGATTAAAATGGGAAATTGGGATCCCAGGATGAGTCTCTGAGACAAGGTTACTAGGTTCATTTTTATAATTAAATAAATCCATTTTCAATCTTAATAAGTTCTATACATAATTCTATTCACAACATTATG
This sequence comes from Viscum album, assembly GCA_963277665.1. NCBI lineage: Eukaryota > Viridiplantae > Streptophyta > Magnoliopsida > Santalales > Viscaceae > Viscum > Viscum album. The sequence goes on from OY728163.1 coordinate 1,918,092,178, forward strand.
GATCAAATAATATTCCAAATTTCGTTGTCAAAAATTATTTCTTTAGGTTAGGGAAATTTGAAACAATAAAGGGGGAAAATAAATATAGAACAAATTCATTAAATTTGTATCAACAAAGTGTAAAATCAGACATTGGTTTAAGGAACTATAGTAATGATGAAAAAATGGATATTATTTTTATTAAAACATTGACTAATTTGAAATGAGGAAGTGGTTTGATTCACATACGAGGCATGATAATTTTTATAGTGGATCAAGTATCTGTTAATTTCTTCTCTAGATGGTAAATTTAGATAAAGGTAGGATAACTTTTTTTTTGGATAAATTGAAATTCAATGGAAATATTAATTAAGAGTGAAATAGTTTAAGTGTTGGGAAGTAATGTAAGATGTAATTTTTTAAATTTATGGTTTATTATTCATTGAAAATGACCTAATGATAATTCAATTCATAGGTTAATATTATTTTTGTTGACTATTTGAAATTGAAAATTGGTTTTAAAGTGGATTTAAATATGGTTTTTATTGATATATTCACATTTTGATATAAATTTTAAATCCATGTTGAATTATATAGTTAATTTTAATTGTTTAACAATATTTCACTATGAAAAAATGTAAATTATTTTATTATTTATGTTTTAAAAATTTAAAATGGATGGAATTGAATATTTTATACATGGTCACTATACTAACTATCGGTACTGACTGTGCACTACCCCTTGTATTGAGAACCTACTGTGGAATGATAGGTATCGAGGTTGTGCCTTCAAAATACCATAATAACTACTCACAATCACATTCCCACATTACTATACCCCATTATCACCATACATATACATATCGTTAAAGCTATCACCAGACCATCAATGCTTAAAAATTCCGCAAAGAAAAAAATATATGACTACATGAAGAAACATTATTTACATTCTAACCCCTTTCGTGGAAAGGATACCTACCATAAGTACCTTTTCCAGAACCATCTCATGTTCAACATGATAAATGTGTCCTTTATGGTAGGAATGATACCATGAGAATTTCCCACCTCTTCTAACCATACCCCTACCCCTCAAACTGCCATGCGGCCACCAACAGACCACACGCCTCCACATACCCGGAAGAAGAAAAACCCTATTGACTAAATCATGAAGATAATATAGTGGTTTGTAACTACTCCAAATGTTTCCACCAAACCTTTACCTACTAGAACCACCTTATTATACCACCCAGAGATTTGGGATTTTGATTAAGTGAAGTAACTTTTCTTGGAGAACCACAAAAACTCTTTAATCAAATTTGTGCTCTATATTTTCGATGGATGAAATCCATCCAAATTCTGAATGAGTTATGTTTCCCTACATGCATTGCGACTAAGTAATATTTTTCATTACACTATGTTACAAAGGAAATTTCTTTCTAACAATACCAGAGATGCATGAAAACTAATCTCCCATGTAATCTTGAACGAAATATAGAGTGGTGATGAACTAAAGTCCACACAATATATATATTTTGATAATATACCTCCAATATTAAATAGAAACCATATAGGGTGTAAGTTTCTAACCTAAGCTAAGAAATAAAATCAAAGTTTATAAAAAATATAGTTCCCCTAACAAGAGACAGTTTATATTCACTAATCAATAATGGATTATCTGAATTTCAAATATTGGATGTGTATTCTATCTCATGGATAAAAAAAGAATTCCCAGGCACTAAAAAATAACGTGTCCCACAAACAAAATATCAAAAATATTTTTCCATTCATACATATTGAGGAAACCCAATATATTGTGAATTACTAGAATACCCCACTTTTAAAATGAAACTAGGTTGGATCATTGGAGGAGCACCGGTGACTTACAAAAAATCATCCAAAACCATCATTCTCAACATGTGTCAACCATCCAAAAGAAAGTAAACCTGATAAAAAATTAGAGTAGACATTATTGAATTATATGAAGAATAATGTTACCCTATCATGGTTGGAACAATGCTCAGATAGCGAAGAATTTTTCTATAAAATGAATTCCTTATGATATAAGAAATAATAGAAGAACTTACTATTAAAGGATATCCTCACTCACTATAGGAAGAAACTCTTGTGTTTTTTAATTCACTGGTGTAAAATATCTATTGATGGAACACTACTACATTTCTAGATTTTCTAGGGATTATCCCCTCATTTCTCCCCTAATGATGAATTATGATCATTCAATGTACTGACTCCTCTATGGATCTTAACTCTTTTAATCATTAAATGCTTATTTTGGTTTTATAATTTAATATATTTTTCTAATTATAGGCATTGAACACACATGACACTTATATTTAATTCACTATATTTTGTAGTAAGTAGTTGGGAAATTCAATGGGGAACAGAGGTATCCACTCACTAGGATTAGAAGTTGCAGGAAATAATGTGATCATTTCATTTCCCTATGTTAGTAGAAATATCCCAATTAATGCAATCATTGTGATTAAATTTAAAAGAGGATGAATAGAAACCAATTGAATAATGATTCAAAAATAGAATGAGGTAATGATCTAAGGTATGACCAATAATTATTAAATTGAATTTAAAACCAACCAATTTATTTTTACCTTTTTATTCAGATTGAACAAACAAAACAAGAATTCAATATACACACAAAACTTTCTTCTCTAAAGAAAATATTGGACTCATTTTTAATAAATTTTTCTGAGGATCATTTTTTTGAGTGACCTCTAACATGTACACATCATTAATATAGGATTTACATTTATCTTTTTGATTTATTGTTTTTAATTTTTATTTTACACATTGACCCTTGGATTGGTTCATTAGTTTATATAATTTATGAACACCTTAAAATTGAATCATTGGTGTGTGGGTGTTTTAATAGGAGGCATATTCATATCCTCTATTATGTTAGTTTATTTAATATCTTCAACCCAATTTAAAGTACATCATAGTTTTATTTTTTTGTTATTGGACTATTTCCTAGGATTATTATTGGTCTCGAGGATTTATTAGTGATTCGAGACACATAATCAAGAAAGAAGATGCCAAAATATGAAAGTTTCATAGTTTTCACACAATTAGTTTAATTGTGCACCATTACTATGTGAGGTGAGGTTACCTCAGAAAAATCCAAATAAAATTCCTCACATAGATTGAAAATATTTTCTGCCTTCCAATCTATATTTGTGTCTAATACCGCTTAGAAAAAGGTAGGTTCATGGGCACTACATAGTTTGTCCAAAACATGAGTGTTTCCCAATAATCCCATTTTCCCTAGGCCCAATTGGATAGATATAATTTCATGGTTGGAATAGATTTTGGCAAACCATGTGATCAAAACAGTCAACCACTAAAAGTGGGGGGAAATCGTATTTTGACATCCCATTCTTCAAGTTCTCTCCTCTTATTTTCCTCTATATTCAACTCCCTATAGTAAGGGTTACAAAACATGAACCCCTTCCGCCTCAATGGATGATTTGACCACATTTATTAGGCTATTGGAGTGTTTTTGGTTATGAATTGATATAGTGGAAAGTCTTCAAATCCATTTACTTACAATTTTTCAAAAGTGTCTCAGTGTGTTTTTTCCTCTCCTTTTGATGATCTAAACCCATAATTTGCAAGGTTTTATTTATTTTGTTGGTTGATTCCATTTTATTTTAAATCAAGGGATTATGTTTCCTAAGTGGATGTCTATTACCCTGATGTAAGTGGTCTTAATGCTTTTTACCATAGAATATATGTTTTATATGTGTGTGTAGTTGTGCCAATTCATTATCTTGGTGTGTGTTAATTTATATGACTATGGAAAGTAATTTGAGCAACAAGTTGAGGTGAGAGACCCTTCACAGAACTCATTGGGTGCATTGATGACGTGATACCAAACCTATGGCTACCCATGGGGTACAGAAAACCATTGAAAAGTTTCAAATTAATTTTTAAATGATGAGATTGGGTAATAGTGATAGTGAATGGGATTATATTGTTAATTTAAAATGTGGGAATGGTTTATGAGATAATTGAAATGTTTATATGATAGTTTTTGTGAAATTCCTTCAAGTATTTTTAAGTGGTTAAATTGATATATTTTAGGAATTTTATACGGTTTTGGTTTTACCTGAAAGAAAATGATGTTTTTAAAGTAGGTGATGTTTTAAAATGAGGTGTTAACCTCAAATTGATTTGAAAATGGTTTTTTACTAATATATTTTAAATGATGATATGTAATGAGGGTTAGGTTTCCCTTTTTATGAAAATGTGTTAATGGTTATTTGCATGGTTAGAAATGGAAATAAATCCTTTGGGTATGGTTTAATTTTTCGAAAAGGAAGACCCATGTTTTAAATGGTGGATTCAAGATGTTTTTAAATGAGTATATGGTTCTGGTGTTTTATGCCACAATTTTATTCTAAGGGTCCAACATGGACCTTATTAAATGAAATTATAACATGGATAAATGTTATAAATGGTTAATGGAGCATTTCCATATGGGTAAATTATATTATTGGTGTGTTGTACTAATGATATACTCCCATGGGTCGAGCTAGACTATTTCCCTTGTCCTTTCTAATGTATTGTATGAAAATAGTATTGAACTGAGGCTCCCCATCTTTAGGTCAGTCTAGAATGATGATTTAGGACCCAATAATTTTTTCAAGGTTTAAGATGTCATATTGAGGCTCTATTCTCCTAATAATGGATTAATTTTGGAAATTGGATTGAGGTACTATTATCCCAAAGTATATTAATGATATGGTTACCTCGGTTGATGATATATGGTACATGGTTAAATTCAATTGATTAGTGAATTTTCCCATTGTTACTATATGTATGTAACCCTTTATGTTATGTCGTAGGCTCCCGACATAGCCTGAGCAGGTTTAGTTGTTTGGATTTCATGATAAAACTTAATGGATAAAATGGTTAATTAATAATTTTTTAAATGTGAAGAATGATTATTTTTTCCCTTTTTAATTATTTAACCTTGATTATCTATATAAACTACTGTACATACTTTTTTATGATTTATCCACAACTGTTTGTGGCCTAATAATTTGTACTCACACCCTACTTAGGTCACCATGGAAATAGTGTACCTGATTATATGCTACTTTTTTTCTGGTATAGGTTTAGGAAAGAAACCTTTTAGTGGGTTTTTACATGGGATGATTGGTTGGAACATGTGATTTTAGGACTAGTCTGGGACTCGGGATCATGTTTGGGATATTATTGGTAGTTTTTTTATTGTATATGTTATTTTTATTGTTACCTAACACATGATGTATCCTTGATATTGTTATATAAAGTATTACTTGTTTACTTGTTGAATCACGGTGTATATTTTATATTATTTTCCTTTTGGTTATTACTTTTTTTGATATTACATATGTTGAAGATTTACTCTGATGATAAAGTATAGTATCCCCATATTTTTCTTTAGACCCATGTTTCTAGTTGGAATCCTCTAGAGTATATGGAGGTGCGATTGAGGTCATGTGGTACATTGGTTCATGGAACCAGTTATAGTGAAACCTTGTTTAAGGAATTACAAATTGGTATCTGAAGAGTGTATTTTGACTTTCCATTTGGGTATGTTAGATAGGATACTATGATATTTTTAGGGTTTGTTAATGATCTCATTCCAGGGTATCTGCATCCCCACGTATGAGGGAAAACCCAAGTTATCAGGAGTGGGAATTAATGTTATGTTTTATTATTTTATGGTTGATTGATACCCCCACCATGATTGGTTCACAATGATGTGATTTTATTATCCTAAGATGTTTTATCTCTTTTCCTAGCATGTAAAGATAGATAGTGTGGGTTCATGAAACAAACTAGGCACTTTGGATTTATAGGTCATCCATATGTTTCATATGATTGATACTTACCTAGTATTCATTTGCTGGTAGTGTACTTTTTTTATTTGGTTTATGCATCTTGGAATATCTTCAAAATGTTTTCAATTGATTTTTTTAATAAATTTGACTAAATCTGGTATCTTTGAAATGTTGGGTAATAAAAAGGTTTTGAAATGTGAATATTCAGTTTTTAAAATGGAAAATTTTAATCAAAAAGGCAACATGGAAATGGTGGAACCTTAATACAATGTAAATTGGTATACCTTGTGTTCTTTATCTGGTCTCTTTTATGGGTGGTTTGGGAAATGATAGTTCTCTACTCAAATCCCATGGTTATAGGTCATGATGCTTTGTTGGGTTTTGATGTTTTGTTTAAAGGAGGTTCTTGTTGAATATTTAGTAGGGTTGTAACCTTTGTTTTGATTGATGTGGTCTAGAAATATGGATGTGGTAACCCTTGTAGATTGTGATCATGTCGGTTTTTATTTGGAATTATGAATGGGTGTATTTTTTGTAGTTTCATTAGTGGTAGATGAGTCATTATGGGATTGAAACCTAGAGTAAGTGTTTTATTGGTTGCATTGGATGTACTGTGATTCGAAATGGGAGAAGGAGTATCACTCCTGAGTAGAGATTGTTTGAGGACTGATGTGTATGGCTTAGTGGGGGGACCAATATCATTTTCTAGACGTTAATATAGTTTGGTAGTTGGTTCTGTTTGATGTTCAAGGGTGACCTATGACAGGGGTTGAACAATTTTCTAGTGCATCTGGGTGTGTATCAAACATGTTGACATTTTGGACATTGATATCGGCGGGTAGATAGTGCTTCCTAGTATGGGTTTGGCCTAGTAGGTGAAGCAGGGAAGTTAATGGTTTTAGAGATGAAACTTGAGTTGTGGCCAAGCATCAATGTTTTTTTAGAATAGAGTGTAACCTCAAAGTAGTTTACCCTAGTTATTCAAATTAATTGGAATGTAGGGCATGGTGGATGCTTCAGAGGTAGAATTGATTCACAGTGGGGGCCATAAAATTTCAGTAAAAGTGCATGGTTGTGCCTTTGTTTATTTCTAAGGTAATAACATGAGTGCTTATGGTTGGTTGTAAGGTTGGTTTTAAAAAATGCAGGATCTTTTGAGTGTCTAGATCATTAGTTTTGAAAATGAGTAATGAGGGATTCATTATTGAATTTGGGTGTACAATATAAGGGTTAATAAAGCATGGATGGATTATTTTATTATGGAAGTGACACCCATAGTGACAGGTGGTCACATGGTTGGGCTTTATTATGTGAAAGGTTGGGTTTTTGGAAGGTAATGTGCACAACGCCTCAGGTTCGATGAGGTTGATGGGACAGGAGTTATGGTTAGTTCTATAAGTGGGTGTTAGATTTTAGTTCTGGTAATGTTATGGTCCATAGTATTTTGAGTTGAGTTCAGTGAGTTACCACAATAAATTTCATGAACACTATGGTTATAATGATTACTAGGTTTTTATCATGTTATTGAGATTCATGATTTCATTTGGGATATGTAAATAGGTGGCACAAAATTAATTGACTCTCATTTCCATGAAACCTAAGTGGAAAGCACTGGTGATGTTAGAAATCATTTGTTTTTTGATTGGTGTTGTTACGAACCAGGCCGGGTCGGATGACGACCCGGCGCCTGACCCGGTCTGCGACATGGCCCAAGGGGCGTTCCTGATCCCCACGGGCTGGCAACTAGTGCCGTGCATCAAAATAAACCAGGTGGGAATGATTTTGGCCCACAACAAAGATGATTACACATAAACTAAACAAGAAGATAAATAAAGGAAAATAAACTGAACAACGTGGCATCGGAGAAAGGAATAAACAAAAGAAACGTGACATACTTCAGGTGTCCCTGTGGGTCACCATGATATGACAACCACAGTCGCTTCTAAGAGCGATCCAAGACTGAAACCTGCAACTGAAAAGTAAGGTAGGTGTGAGCACCGAGATGCTCAGTAGGAAAGCCAAAAACAACCACATCCTATGCCTTCGCCTTTATTAAGAAATCCAACTATGCCAGTTTGAAAAATAAGATATAATAAAATAATGTTTTCCCTTCTTTTCAAATTCAAGTAATAAATTACCAATTTCAAATAAAGCATTTCACTCTTAATATATTCTCAAAATAGGTTCCAAGCGTGCATTAACATTTCAAAATGAAAAGAAACCAGTTTGGAATAAAATGTGATTTTTACAAACAAGACATCAGGTATGAAACAACTGGAAAGGAAGTTACATCACAAGAAGCATGTTACAAATGAACACTATGGGTAATCCCTATAGGCAGCTAGAACAAGTGGGAACCTAAAGACCTAATACCTCGGTGAAACGTGGCTTAGAAGACCATGACCCTCAGAAAACGTGGCTTAAAAGGCCACGACCCTCAGAAAATGTGTCTTAGAAGACCACGACCCTCAGAAATTCATATGTTTAGTTAGTGTTGTTGCGTCGATCCTGCTAGACAAACCGAGATGAACCCCTACCGTGTCATCTAGCTTACTAGTCCTGGTCACCCACATAGATACCCGGGTTTCCCATTGTGCTCTATTTGAAAGGGTGGTGAGTTTTCTTTATCAAGCAATAAAACAAGTACATTACACTTTCTTTATCTAAAACTCATTCAACCTTTCACCACCGCACTCCCTACTTAAGTGCATTCCCCCTCTTTACATCACACAATCACGAACAAGCCTTTACACTAGGCACATATCACGAACCACTTATTAACACGTGCATCACATTTTTTTTCAAATTTAGGGGAATTACTCAAAAGGGGTTTTCTATTTTCGCAAACCAAATATTAAAGTGCCAAACGGGCCTCAATAAAGGTTTTTCTATTTCATAATACATTCTTAAGATGCCAAACATGCGTAATTACCTAAAGGGGACACTTTTTACAATCAACCGGCCAAAAGGCCAAACACCTTTGGAAGTACGCCTTACCAATTCAAAACCACTTAAGAAATCAATTTTTCAAGAAAAGTCACTTAAGAGCAACGACTTTGAAATACATTTCAATTTTTCCCAATACAGGGCATAACAGTTTCTAGCAACCGTAATCAGATTCCATAGCATGTGTATATAGCATGGTGTAAAACATATTTTTAAATCCATCAAGAAATTATGAATTTCAAATTAAAATCCTAGGCATAGGGGACCTACCTCAAACTTGTCGCCATTTGCCGATGGCCACTCGAACCGACACTAGGCGCATACACACACATTCAATTATACATATATATATATATACACGCCACTAGTGGCATTACACATATTCCCCGCGCCATGAAGGAATATGTAAAAAGAGGGAACACATATATATATATATATGTCTTACCCTATGCATGTACATGTAGGATGTCTCGACACGCGTGGCCCAAAACCAACGAAGCAAGGCGCAACACACTACACATAAAATTCAATAAAACAGATAAACACATAAACAATCTATAAAACATTTTAGAAAGACACATCACATTAACGCACCAGATAAAACAAGATACGATGCACCCCAAGAATCATCATTTACACACATGGGTACCATTTTGAGACAATGCACACACCCAAAGAACTCCAAAACACAATATGCACCTCCTTTACAACTTAACAAATCATTAAAACATTTTATGAAACAATTATAAATAACAATATGAGACTTTTGTATCAAGAATGCACCCAAATCCAATTTCAACAACCAAGCGCACATTGAAACCATACCAAAACACTAACTGTAGTCTTTCCACACTTTGATAAACTAGCAATACATTTTATAAAATAGTGATAAGAAGCTTGACACAGGTTTTCAAATAAAACACATCGTATCACATATTATGATACCACTTTAAAATCAAATGTATAATAAATTGTCTTAAAACTATATTTTTTTCTCCACATAAAAAATTTAAATAAATTAAAGAAACACTTACTAAAACATTTTCAAGGTGCATTTCAAAGTTTTTACCACAAAACAATACCAAAATAATTCTGTTTGAAAACCAACGCACACAACGCTATAAAAAAACATTGCACCGCCTGCACATATTAATAAACTAACTTCACAACATACAAAACACTATCAGTTGACCAGATACAATGTTCTCAATAGAAACACACTCATACCATAATAACACACCGCCAAACAAAACAAACACAACTAAATTATTTTAAAAACTAGTTTCACACCAAACAAAATTATTAAGGAACATGAAAAATTAATTAAACAAGGAAACTAATTCATCAATAAACATAATTCACACTAAATAAAATTAATTAAAGAACATCAGAAATTAATTAAATAAGAAAATTAATTGATCGAACAAAATTTATATGCGGAGACACTTACCATCGGTGTCGAATCTTCGAATTCTGATGCGAAACTTTGATCGCGTGCCAAATGCATCACAACAACCACAATTTGACCCTAATTTAAACGTTTGAACCAAAATCAACAAAATAAAACCAAAAAAAAAGAAATCATAAAAACATAAAACCCTAATCTGCAACACTACTACAGGAAAAATACAACCCGTGCCAGGGGTCGCTCGTCGGTGAAGGAGGGAGGCGCACCGTAGGCTGTCCGCCGAGGAGAGGGTGGCGCGGTGCAGTGCGGCATTCTAGAAAAGGAGGAGGAGGCGGCGAGGGTGGCAGCCGGAGAGGGAGGAGGCACGGCGAGGGTGGCGGCCAGAGAGGGAGGAGGCGCGGCGAGGGTGGCGGCTGGAGAGGGAGGAGGCTTTAGGGTTTGGCGCTGGGGTGGAAGAGCCGCGCGACGAAGGAGGGTGAGGGAGGATGGAAAAAAATAGGACAGAATAAAAGGAGAGAAAAAGAAATAGAGAAAAAATAAATAAATGGGGGGAAAATAATAATAAATAAATAATTAAATAGATAATGAAATGAAACTTAAAAACAACCTAGAGTAACCTATACACAAATCACAAAAATAATGGTAATATTAATAGTAAGTTAATTATTATATAATTGTAATATTAAGTTTAATATTAATGTCCAAATAAAAATATTAACTGAAAAATAATAACTAAAATTATAACCTAATTATAATAGTAGCTTAATTAATATTAATACTAATAATAAAACTAAAATAATAAAACCAACCAAAATAATATCATTCTTAATTGAAGTTAAACACTGCGCATGGTCGCGTGCGCGGTCACGCGTCCGGTCGCGTGCACGGTCACACGCCCGGTCACTAGAGCAGTGCGCGCTCGGTTGCGTGCGCGGTCGCACACCTAGTTGCACGGCCATGTAAAAATAAATTTAATAAAATAGAACAGTCTCTTAGTAAGAATGGGAACCGACCACAGTCACGGGCAGGGTCGTGCATCCCAATAATGACACATTGAATAAAAAAACATTGTCTATATGTGATTGGGCGCTACAGACGGTCGCGCGTACTGGCGCACACCCATATAAGATCCCAAATCCATTTTAAAATAGAACTGATTCAAACCGCAACTCAAAATAAAGAACCAAAATAATTAAGTTAAAATAATGCATTGGTCGGGGTGTGACAATTCTCCCCACCACAAAAACTTTCTGCCCCCAGAAAGTCACCAAGCCAAATGAGGAAACAAACTCAAGTTTGAAACTAAATGTGGCCAACAAAATCACAACACGGCGTGACTTTTCACTCCATCAGTCACACCCGACCAACTCTAAGGGTAACTGAAAAGAAAAGAACCATCATGAAACGAGGAGGGTTCTCCCCACCACAAGAACCCGACTAGCACAACCGACATTGAGACTCTTAGCATGAGCTAACTCTGGAACAGTCAACTTGATCCAAGAGGAAACCACCACATAGGCCAAACCTTGAAGAAGGCACTTCAAGATTCATGGAGGTTCTTCCCACCATCTAAGGACTGTCCAGCTTCAACCAGTGATAACAGTCCAGTATGAGAAACCCAGCACAAACCGACCCATGAACTCTCCGTATAAACTAGACCCCCCACCACATGGGGTCATCGATGAAAGACCCCAAACTGAGTAGCGGACCAACCCCTATTCATTATTTCCCAAGACACAAGTGTCTCCAAAACGAGAACATCCTAAAACAAGAACAGGTCACCAAAGGAGCTAGCCACATGAGAGAGATAATCATCTTGATACTCACAGCCATAAAGAGACAACTCCAAAGCTCATATTTGAGGAGGCGCGACTACTAAAATTACAAGAAAATGATACCACCACACCTCCTTACTGCCAAAGTGGGGTATTCAAGGAACAAAGACCACAACGAGGCAACGAGGCCTCTACGCCACTTACAGCATGACAGAACCTTTAAAGACGGGGGAGCTACAACAGGGAAATTCAGACCGTCCCCATTTCAGCATTGGAGACAAAAATTAAACCAAGGTTCCCCACACCCAACGATTCCTGACTGCGTGAAAGGCTGCGCTCTGAGACCTGTGGCTGGATCTCTGATGTCTTGAAGCATCTGTTTCCCCGCAGTCAGGAGCTAACATCCTCCACTCGAGACTCTTTCTAATGTTTCCGCTAGCGGAACCTCTCCAAGTTCCCCAAACGGTCAGACCAACAACAAGCATTCGGAGGATGATGACAAGGCGACTTAAAAGTACCCAAACCGGCCAAACAAGAAGTGAACAAGAGAGTGGCCCGACTAATAGAAGATGGAATTGACAAGAAAAATTGTCTGAGATGGGTTCCTCCGGCTCGCTCTCACAGAATGGGGAACCATCCCAAACACCAAAGGGAACTGGTCCTTGAACAATAGACAAAGACCCCACACAAGAGAAACTTTAACTGATTCCGCGACGTTATCTTTGGAGAAATGTAAACCAACATCTTGAGATGCCCAACGTAGGCCTTCACTATTCGTTGGCCTTACTGGACACTCACGAGCCTTGCTGCTTCCCTTACCTTCACATCCACAAATATAAACCATCAAATGAGAGTGGTCCTAAACACCTTCCAAGACATACCATCATGCAACAGCGCTAGGATTATCTCCTCTACCAATCCCAAGTTGCACCTTCAAATGGACCTGAACCGACACAGAATCTCTTAGCTTTGGGAGTTTCCAATAACCTGAAAACACCAATGATTTCACCAAGCCAGTCCGCTACCTTTGATAGATCATGATCACCACGAAATATGAACAACAACTGAAAAGAATTCAATTCCACCACCCCGCTAAGAGTCTGGGTAGAACCAATAGCTAGAAGAGGCTCACTAGAAACTTCTGGGACTTTTCTGGGCAGCATACTCAAAAAAAGAGGCACAAATCTGAATCAAAACTCATCATAAATCAAAATTCCACACCTCAATCACAAATGAAATCTCAAACTCAAATCACTATTCTAACCACAATTCAGTACGTCAAAACCAAGAACTCATGAAAAAAATACCCAACACGAAAAGAGAACGCTAAACAATTTCTCACTCACTTTTCTAAACATTTGAAAAACCCTTTTTGAAAACCATTTTTGAGCAACCAAAACCACTTAAATATCCACCATCGTTATCCCATGAAGTCTCACACATACATATCCAGTGTGAGCTCAAGCACCCATCCACTCACATCACCAATTCCCCCACTTTCCACATGCGCACCTCAATGTATGTGATCACTCATAGGAATACCAAGGGTCAAATCAAGACACTTCTCATTTTCAAAACAGATCATTCAGCATAATGAAAAAAATCCCAACAAATTTGAAAAAGTAACTTATCATCAAAGCAATAAATTTCCAATTTCCAAAACATTTTCCAATTCACATTCCAAAAATTGTTAATGAGATTCCAAAACAACTTCCAAAACACCTCCCATTTTCCCTTTTGAAACCACACATTCGTTAAAAGAAAACAATTTCCATTTCAAAACCACTTTTCCACTCTAACACCACATTCCCTTTTGAAACCACCTTCAGAAAAATCCATTTTCATTTTTAAGATCTACTCACACCAACCAAAATGAAGGTCAAACATAACTCACATCAAAATTTCCAAAAATAAGGGACTAGTGGCGATGCCAACCAGGTAACATGGCTTAGCAAACCATGCTCCGAGTGGGTATCTACCGCAGGAAGTATCTCGAACCGTGCACTCGGGCTGTACATGGGTCGCTACTCCATGCAAGTCTGTCATGTAACACTGGCTCACTTCCTTGGTCATCCCTCATCCACACACACCAATCCAAAGAAGACAATTCAAATCCTGGACTACCCCTTGAAACTCGAGTCTCGAGATGGGAAAGGGTTCATGACGTCCTTCCCACACCTACCTCTCGAGTCCCGACACACCTAATCACCAAACTACTTGACACCCCAAATAACAAGGATCCTCTGATACCATTTTGTCACGAACCAGGCTAGGTCGGATGATGACCTGACACCCGACCCGGTGTGCGACATGGCCTGAGGGGCGTTCTCGATCCCCACGGGCTGGCAACTAGTGTCGGGCATCAAAATAAACCAGGTGGGAATGATTTTGCCCATAACAAAGATGATTAAACATAAACTAAACAAGAAGATAAATAAAGGAAAATAAACTGAACAACATGGAAGCAGAGAAAGGAATAAACAAAAGAAACGTGATATACCTCAGGTGTCCCCATGGGTCACTATGGTATGACAACCACACTCGCTTCTAAGAGCGATCCAAGACTGAAACCTGCAACTGAAAAGTAAGGTAGGCGTGAGCACTGAGATGCTCAGTAGGAAAGCCAAAAACAACCACATCCCATGCCTTCGCCTTTATTAATAAATCCAACTATGCTAGTTTAAAAAATAAGATATAATAAAATAATGTTTTCCCTTATTTTCAAATTCAAGTAATAAATTTGAATTTTCAAATAAAGCATTTAACTCTTACTAAATTTTCAAAATAGGTTCTAAGCGTGCATTAACATTTCAAAATGAAAAGAAACCAGTTTGGAATAAAATGTGATTTTTACAAACAAGACATCAGGTATGAAACAACTGAAAAGGAAGTTACATCACAAGCAGCATGTTACAAATGAGCACTATGGGTAATCCCTATAGGCAGCTAGAACAAGTGGGAACCTAAAGACCTCGTACCTCGGTGAAATGTGGCTTAGAAGACCATGACCCTCAGAAAACGTGGCTTAAAGGCCACGACCCTCAGAAAACGTGGCTTAGAAGACCACGACCCTCAGAAATTCAATTGTTTAGTTAGTGTTGTTGCGTCGATCCTTCTAGACAAACCAGGACGAACCCCTACCGTGTCATCTAGAGTACTAGTCATGGTCACCCACCTAGATACCCGGGTTTCCCATTGTGCTCTATTTCAAATGGTGGTGAGTTTTCTTTATCAAGAAATCAAACAAGTACATTACAATTTCTTTATCTAAAACTCATTCAAACCTTCACCACCACACTCCCTACTTAAGTTCATTCCCCCTCTTTGCGTCACACAATCACGCACAAGCCTTTACACTAGGCACATATCACGAACCACTTATTAACACTTGCATCACATTTTATTTTCAAATTTAGGGGAATGACTCAAAAGATGTTTTCTATTTTCACAAACCAAATATTAAAGTGCCAAACGGGCCTCAATAATTGTTTTTCTATTTCATAAAACATTCTTAAGATGCCTAACATGCATAATTACATAATGGGGACACTTTTTACAATCAAACAGCCAAAAGGCCAAACATATTTGGAAGTACACCTTACCAATTCAAAACCACTTAAGAAATCAATTTTTCAAGAAAAGTCAGTTCAGACCAACGGCTTTGAAATACATTTCAATTTTTCCCAATACAAGGCATAATAGTTTCTAGCAACCGTAATCATATTCCATAGCATTTGTATATTGCATGGTGTAAAACATATTTTTAAATCCATCAAGCAATTATGAATTTCAAATTAAAAGCTTAGGAATAGGGGACCTACCTCAAAGTTGTCTCCATTTGCCGATGGCCACTCGAACCGACACTAGGCGCATACACACACATGCATTTATACATATATATATATACGCGCCACTAGTGGCATTGCACATATTCCCCGCGCCATGAGGGAATATGTACAAAGAGGGAACATATATATATATATGTCTTACCCTATGCATGTACACGTAGGATGTCTCGACACGCGCGGCCCAAAACCAACGAAGCAAGGCGCAACACACTACACATTATAAACACATAAACAATCTATAAAACATTTCAGAAAGGCACATCACATTAATGCACCAGATAAAAAAAGATACGATGCACCCCAAGAATCATCATTTACACACATGGGTACCATTTTGAGACAATGCACACACCAAAAGAACTCCAAAACACAATCTGCACCTCCTTTACAACATAACAAATCATTAAAACATTTTATGAAAAAATTATAAATAACAATATGAGACTTTTTTATCATGAACGCACCCAAATCCAACTTCAAAAACCAAGCGCACATTGAAACCATACCAAAACACTAACTGCAGTCTTTCCACACTTTGATAATCCAACAATACATTTTATAAAATATTGATAAGAAGTTTGACACGAGTTTTCAAATAAAACACATCGTATCTCATATTAATATACCACTTTAAAATCAAATGTATAATAAATTGTCTTAAAACACTATTTTTTTCTCCACATAAACAATTTAAATAAATTAAAGAAACACTTACTAAAACATTTTCAAGGTGCGTTTCAAATTTTTTACCACAAAACTATACCAAAATAATTCTGTTTGAAAACCAACGCACACGACGCTATAAAAAAAACTTTGCACCGCCTTCACATATTAATAAACTAACTGCACAACTTACAAAACACTATCAGTTGACCAGATACAATGTTCTCAACAGAAACACACTCATACCATAATAACACACCGCCAAACAAAACAAACACAACTAAATTATTTTAAAAACTAGTTTCGCACAAAACAAAATTATTAAGGAGCATGAAAAATAAATTAAACAAGGAAACTAGTTCATCAATAAACACAATTCACACTAAAAATAATAATTAAAGAACATCATAAATTAATTAAACAAGCAAATTAATTGATCGAACAAAATTTATATGTGGAGACACTTACCATTGGTGTCGAATATTTGAATTCCGATGTGAAACTTTGATCGCGCGCCAAATGCATCACAACAACCACAATTTGACCCTAATTCAAACGTTTGAACCAAAATCAACAAAATCTAACCAAAAAAAGAAAGAATAAAAACATAAAACCCTAATCTGCAACACTACTACATGAAGAAGACAACCCATGCCGGGGGTCACTCGCCGGTGAAGGAGGGAGGCACACCGTAGGTTGTCAGGTGAGGAGAGGGTGGCGCGGTGCGGTGAGGCTTTCCGGAAAAGGAGGAGGAGGCGACGAGGGTGGCGGATGGAGAGGGAGGAGGCGCGACGAGGGTGGAGGCCAGAGAGGGAGGAGGCTTTAGGGTTCGGCACTAGGGGAAGAGCCGCGCGACGAGGGAGGGTGAGGGAGGAAGGAAAAAAAGAGAGAAAAAAAAGAAGAGAAAAAGAAATAGAGAAAAAAATAAATAAATGGGGGGAAAATAATAATAAATAAATAATTAAATAGATAATGGAATGAAACTTAAAAACAACCTAGAGTAACCTATACACAAATCTCAAAAATAGTGGTAATATTAATAGTAAGTTAATTATTTTATAATTGTAAGATTAATTTTAATATTAACGTCCAAATCAAAATATTAGCTGAAAAATAATAATTAAAATCATAAACTAATAAAAATAGTAACTTAATTAATATTAATACTAATAATAAAACTAAAATAATAAAACCAACCAAAATAATATCATTCTTAATTGAAGTTAAACACTGCGCATGGTCACGTGCGCGGTCGCGCGTCCGGTCGTGTGCACGGTCAAACGCCCGGTCACTAGAGCAGTGCGCGCTCGGTTGCGTGCGCGGTCGCATACCTAGTTGCGTGGCCATGTAAAAATAAATTTAATAAAATAGAACAGTCTATTATTAAGAATGGGAACCGACCACAGTCGCGGGCAGGGTCGCGCACCCCAATAATGACACATTTAATAAAAAAACATTGTTTAAATGTGATTGGGTGCTACAGACGGCCGTGCGTACGGGCGCACACCCATATAAGATCCCAAATACATTTTAAAATAGAACTGATTTGAACCGCAACTCAAAATAATGACCCAAAATAATTAAGTTAAAATAATGCAGTGGTCGGGGTGTGACAGGTGTGGTGGATATTTGTGTATCTAGTGTAAATCTATAGGGTTGGTCAGGAAGAACCCAAGTGGTTTGGAAGTGGTAGTGCCTAAGGGAATGTTTAGTCATAGATATTTGTTAAGGGGTATTAAAGCATTGTTGAATTTAAGATGGTAATCTAACTTGAGTGATGGTGGTTGACTACTGATGGGATTCTTATGAGAAAGGAAGCTGGAAAATTTCAAAAAGTTAACATGTCCTCACAGTGGGAGGTGACATCAGTGTTGGACTAGTTTTAGTTTTATTTTTCATTGACATATTGGTGTACTTATAGACTATATATGATCATGTACAACATCTTTACATCATCTAAGGTACACCAATAGATAATTGAATATACACCATGGTACTTAAATGTTTTATTTTGGTTGGATGGAAAACCACTTGGAGGTTTTGTTCATGGAGAACTATGAAAAAATTCACATTGTGGGAGGTTCACCATTTCCAGTTGTGTATAGGGTCCTCAAGATGGATCTGGTGTTAGATAATTCCAAGGATGTCATTCTGGGAAGTCAGGGGAAGGTGTGGTTTTGCATTTTGTTTGGTTTCTCGGTTGAGAGTAGGGAATATACATAAACTTCTTGGGTTTTGTAGTGTTAAATATTTGACCTTTGTGGTCGTATATTCTTGAAGAAATTAGTGAAAATGACACTCCTAATGTGGGTAGTGATGTGTTATTCATGGGAGTATTATTCTCACTCTATATTGTTTACAGGAGTGTGGGGTAGACTGTGAGTTGGATATGGTGGTGAGTAACCTATGAGTCATATGTTTGGGTTCCTTAGGAAGTATATGTGGGAATAATATATTGTTTTTTATTGAGTTGGGAATTGTCCTTGGGTATGGGGTTGTTCTAAAATCAATCTGGGGGTTTTTTTTCCAGAGATGTGTGAGTGGGTGAGGTAGAGAAGGAAGAAATTTTGGGATAGTGGATGTGTTGATGGTATTGTTTTACTAGATGTTATGGATATAATTCTTTATGTGCGTTCAGATGGGGGTGTAATTCCTTAAGTGATAATGCATAATGGCTAGGTAAAGCGGTCATGTACTGACTGTGGCGGTTGGGAATTTTTTAGGTGAGTCGGTCGTGGATGGTCTAACACATTATGGTAAAATGAAAAAAAGTGGTGATTGTAAATAGCCTTCAATTTATTCTTGAAATGAAAAATGTGTTTTTTGATTGGAATAAAATTTTGAGGATAATATATATTGTCCTTAGTTCATGTATGGATGTAATATGTGGGTCCATTTCAGGTGGGTTTTATGTCAAGGAAGTATGTAGGTGTTGGTTAGAACTTTTGTGGATGTTTAGGAATGGTAAGTAGGTAAATTTATTAGTTATATTGTGGAAGATTGAGTTGAGGTTCTTGTATTCATTTCTAGTGGCATATGTTCCAGAAATCAGAAGTTGAAGGTTTAAATCTAAATCCTATGGTGGTGGGAACCATAGTGGGTGAGTGTTGAGTATATGAGGTAATTTGTGTTATGTGTTGGATGGGTTCAGGTAAACTCCCACATGATGTTTTGGTTTTGAAAATGGTAATTGTATTGGGTTTTTATTAGTTAGATGTCTTGCGATGATGTTTGGGCTTTGGTTGTGTTTTGGGTGTTTGGATGTGGAATGAGACCACTGGCCCATGAGTAGTGGACCCATGTAGGTTGGGAAATATGTTTGTAAATTCATATATTCCTTTGGATAATGCCAGGTTTGGGTTATCATTGGCTTCACAATGTGAGGACAATTGGAAACCTATTATTCTAGGTTGTTTGTGTTTATGGGGAGAATCAGACTGGATGTGTACTAATTGGATCTCCCAAAGTAATTTAGTTCCTTGTTTAATATCATCTTTGTATGTTATTTTTAGTGGTATTAATTGTAATTTTCTCTCATGTATGATGTTGGTAATGTTGGTCTTGAGGTCGAAGTACCCTTTGAGAAGAATCCACCATGTGTTGTGAATCATATTTAGAAGGTTTTTGAGGCGAGCTAATGATTTTGTTCTAAATTTCATGACGACATGGTCATGTTCTGAAGGAAAATTAGAAATATTGGAATTGATAGGAAGGACCTGTGGCCTAAACATTTCCTTGGGATGCTTGGTGATGCTTGACAGTGCAGATCGAGGATGATATGTTATAAGGTGGGGAGATTGGAATATCCCAACCCTAATTTAAAGCACGTCCTGGTTTTAATTTTTTGTTTTTGTTTTTTTCCAGTAGTAGAAATGGTATCAGGAATGTATCAGGGGTTTGGGACATGCAATAGAGGGATACATGTCCAAATTGTGCATGTTTCGTTATTTTGGCTCTATTAGTTAAATTGTGCACCATAACCATGTGGGGTGAGGGTGCCTCAAACCGAAATAAGGGCATGAACCTCACACAGTTTGAAGACCATGTTCGCCTTCCTAGGTACCCAATATAACATGTCTCCTTGGATAGAGGTAGGAATATAAGAACCACATGGTTTCTCCAAATCATGTGTATTTCCCATCCAGACTGTGTGTCCCGACCCCTCTTAGATAGAGGGATCCACATGGTTTGTGCATGGGTTTTCCAACCATGTGGCTAACCCATGTTCCATTTAAAATTTAAGAACATTCCCATTTTTTCATCTTGATTTTTAGGTGACCACCCACAATTTTATACCCCATTTAACCCTATACAATTAGGGTGATGAAACAGGAGCTCCTCCCTCCTCCATGGATGATTATCCCTTATTTAATAGGTGTTTGGATTGATGTTGGTTCTGAATCGATGCTATGGGTAAGTCTTTAACTTCATTTCATTCCGTTTTCTAGAAGAGTATTAGTGTTTTGTTTCCTATCCTACAAAATTGATAAACCCATGTTTTCTAGGGTATTCTTTTTTTGGTGTTTAAGGTAATTTTAGCTCAAATCAAGGGATGAGGTTGGATAAGTGGATGTCTACTAGAATGAGGTTGGTGGTATTAAATATTTTCCCACATTAATAATGTTTTATATGTGTGTGTAGTCATTATAATTCATTTTCTTGTTGTTTTTTAATGTCTTTGACTAAATATAATAATTTGGGCCTTAGATTAAGGTGAGAGACCCTTCACAGACCATGTTGGTTGCATTGATGGTGTGAGATTAATCCCAGGGATACCCATGGGTATTCCAAGCCATTTAAAATGGGAAAATGAATTTGTAAATGTTTATATGGAGTAATAATTATAGTAAATGGGATGAAACTTTAAATTTGTTATGTGGGAATGGTTTATGAGATAATTGAAATGTTTATATGCTAGCATTTTTGAAATTACTAGAAGGATTTTTAAATTGTTAAAATGATATTTTAGATTTTGATATTGTTATCTTTTTAAATGAAATAAAATGGGTTTTTAAAGTATGTATTTTTTTTAAAAAAGGATTTAACATCAATGTGATTTTAAAATGGGATTTTATTAATATATTTCAAATGATTATTTGAAATGAGGTTGTGGTTATACATTTTTTAAAGATGTCTTAATGGATATTTGTATGGTTGGAAATAGAAATTACTGCCTTGTGGCATGGTTTAGTTTTTAAAGGAAGAAGACCCATGTTTTAATGGATTGTTTCATGATTATTTCCAATGAGTATATGGTTTTGGTATTTTATGATATGATTTGATACTAAGGGTTTGAATGTGACCTTTGAAAATGAAATTATAAAGTGGGTAGCTATGATAAACTGTTAAGGTATAATGTCCATATGGGTAAATCATATGAGTGGGGTATTGTAATAAGGATATAATTCCATGGGTTAGGCTAGAAGAATGCTCTAGGCCCTACAGATATTTTGTATGAATAGAGTATTGGACTGAGGGTCCTCGTCCTTGGGCTAGGCTAGACCAATTCTCTAGGCCCCACTGATGTTTTTTTAGTTTAGGATGTCAGACTGAGGCTTTATGATCCTATAGTTAGATGGTTTTTGGATGTTTGACTGAGGTTCTATGCTCCCAAATTATGGACATTATATGATAACATAGACTGATGCTCCATGGTACATGGTAAATTGACTTAATTAGTTAATTCTCTTTTAAGACTAAAAGTATGTAACCATTTATGTTTTGTATTAGGCATCAGAAATGTCTCGAGAATGTTAGGTTGGTTTTATTTCACGATATAACTTTAAGGTTAAATGGCTAATTAATAATTATTTAAATGTGAAAAACGCTTCTTTTGGTTTCCTTCTTTATTTGTTGCACCTTCATTCTCTGTATACATTGTTTTACAGACTGTTTATTTCTTCAGAAACCAATGGTGGCCTACTAAGTTGTACTCACACACTTCTTAGGTTTCCATGGCACTTGGGTACCTAAGAAAATGCTACTTGTTTTCTAGTAAAGGTTCAGGATATGAAACTTTTGGTGGGTTTTTTCATGTAATGATGGGTTGCATCATGATATGTGAGGACCATGTTGGGACTTGGAAACATTTTTGGGATCTTATTGGTAGTTTTGGTGTCGTATATATTTTTTGTATGACTACATGACATGTAGTGTATCTTTCATATTGTTATAGCATGTGTTACTTGGTTACTTTTTTACATGGGGTGTAAGTTGTCCATTATTTTTTACTACTTATTATTACTTTTTTTTGTAACTTTTGTTTTGGATTTACTCTAACAGGAGGGTATAGTCTCCTCATGTTTTTCTTTAGAACTGCACTACTAGTCGTCGACCTCTAGAATATAGGGAGGCATGCCGACGGTCATGTGGCACACCGGTTCGGAAAAAAAGTTGTAGTGGCACCCATTCTGGGGAATTACCTTTTAACTCTTCATATATCTTTAAAATTAATGTTCTTGATTGTAACAATCCATCTTGAATCCACTCACTAGTGCCCCGGTTATGGTTCTATTAGACCTTAGGTGTGCCTACCCATACATTAGTGGCTACAAATTAGTAATGAGGGACAAAATCATATATTGGGGATACTAATATCTCAAATTACAGTAATAAAAAGTATAAAAATAACAAAAAAAATATCCATTACAAACATTAGAGTAGGAATCAATTAATAAAAAAAATCATACTATTAAAAAGGTATATGGACTAATATAACACACATCACAACTAATCAACCACTGTAGAAATCAAAATGGGAAATAAAAAAAATAAAATAAGGTTCTAAAACCATTCCTAAGACTCACTTCAATCTGCATATCTAATCCCTTATTGCGATACCCCAACCTGATCTTCTATGCATCATGTTCTCAGTCTATAATAAGACATAAAGTATAAATTCACCCTTAATTTATTATGAAGGGTTTAATAAACATATCTCAATAGGGTCTCACCTAATTCCCCTAATATAATCGATTATATATATATATGCATTTATGCACAAAAAAACAAATAAATAAAATAAACATGAGCACACAAGATCCTTGAAATTTCATGTTCTAACCAAGACACCATGAATCCTTGTGTATTAGGTCATCATATGTAACCTATGACACCATGACACTAGATCATTCCTATTTTAGACCCATGATGAAATCCATTCACCTCATGAAATCAATTAATAATCCCATATCAAACTCAAATAATCGGTTTAGGGTATCCAATCATTCCTTGACCACTACTTGAAGGTGCAGGGAAGGGTATTGCATCCATGTCCATAACCAACCCTTATCACTCAACAGTGGTCATCCATTAATCCGTAGACACAGCCTTATCCCACAAGGTAGGGCATCATATCCAAATCTTGAACTATACCTTATCTCTCAAGGTAGGTTACATTGACTACTTCTTATCTGAGCCATCCTTCTCACTCTATACTATCCATTATCCTAACCACTACCTTGTAACTCAATAGAGGGTATGATTTAACATTCCAACAACTACTTTATCACTCGAGATAGGGTTAATCCAATACCTTATCACTCAATGTGAGTCTATAATAGGTCTTTATTTATAACATCTCTCATAGGGGAGGACCTAAATTAACATCACATCACCATTTCAACCACTCCATGAAAGGTAGGGTTCTAATAACATCATATCACTCCATATGAGTCCATCCATTAGGATATATCATCTTCAACACCGAAATCTATCACCTATCTTAATAAATCATCCAAAAAACCACCTTATCACCCATTTTATGAACATTAAATAGGATATTTTATCAACCACATTTATATTAGTTGCATATATCAAGCATATGATCAATACAAGTGCATAATAATAAAAATTAAATACAACCAAAACCAAAACACACCAACTACACACTCAATCATATGTTAATAGAGACTTATCCTCACACCACTATTTTCCCCATAAACTATCTAACACCTTAGGGAAAACTTCACAAGAAAATATCAAATACAAAGTCATAATTGTCATGTTAATTCAATATTCCTATCCTGACTGTTAGGGAATCTTCTAAGGTACTCCAGACCAATCTCAGTCTCTACATACTAATACCAATCCATCTTGGTCACCCCACGATGATTCCATATCCCATAGGCTCTTACAAATCTCAACATAAAGATTGGATACACATCATCTTCTAGTTTCTCAACCTTACACCCCACTCATGTTTGGTCTCACATAACTCTTAGAAGAGTTATCCACTAATTTATCTAATAAAAATTAACTTTTAATACCCCTTATAGTCCTAATAGACACCTTCTACTCATTCCACACACAAAATCTCCATCCACCCTTAGGATGGTGTTGTTACTCAAGTGCGAAATGTATGAATTTCACACTAATAAACACAAAGAATAATCCTCTCATAGATATGAAAAAATTAATATTTTCAATAAATTTTATTTTTTATTTCAATGATTAAAACACGACCATTTTGTATTTTTGAATAAAATTACTTAATTGTTTATATTCATGGATGTTCTAAACTAAATTTTGAGAATGGATTAATTATTTAATTTTAACTTATTTTTATCACTTTTATATTTCATCCACAATATTTTTTCTACTCATCCAAATTAAAAAATTCTACTTTTGTATAATGATATTTTTATTGGGATTCAATTTCTTTAATTATAACAATACTTGATTCAAAAAATAGAAGGTATAAATAAATTATTCAAATAGGAATATTTTTCGGTTGATAGAATTGGCCAAAACTAAATAAATGATAAAAAACTAAAGCTAAAAGTATCATAATGAGTTGAATATAGATAAAAATAAAATAGGACTCACAGGTGCGTATGGACATTAAATTTCATCGAATAATTAAATTATTATGATATTTGATAAATGGGTGAAATTTGAGTCCATAGAACAATATAATCAGAAATAAAAAGTGGTTTTTAGTATATGAAACAAAAATTATTAAATAAAATTTAAAGATAATAAATTTTTATAAATTAATTAAAAATAAAAATATGAAAACTTTCTAGAATACACCTTACTAATATTTATCCTTTTAATTTGACTAAAGAAATCAAATATTATAATGACTAATTTTGTTGAGAAAATTTTCCACAACCCTTAATTATAAATATTTATCTCCATCTCCATTCAAGAAAGTGAGAATCAGAGTTGAGGATATATTGGATAATTAACATAATGTATTTATTATATTTTTTTATTATTACTAATATAATCCCATTTTTCTATTCATTTATAGTACACTTTGTATTGAGGGGTAAACTTTTGAATGAATGGTGAAGGGGAGGTTTTCCTTTTCTAATTATTGAGTTGTTTCAACTTAATGAAAAAATTATATCTCTCTTGTTAACTTGTTTCAATACTCATTAGTAGATTTTACTACTAGAGATAAGTAGTGAAGTACTTGATGATTTATAGTACTTGTGGAAGAGGTAGTGTAAATTCTAGATAATTTAAAAATAAAAATACTTGATAAGGTGTTTCCAAATTAATTTGGGGGTATTCATTAAAAATAAATCTCCCTTATGAATGATGGTAGACTAAGTTGATATTTTAGTTTCAAATAACCTCAACCACACTATTCATACAAGGGTGGGATGAGAATTAATCATGGATCCTATTAATTATAATTTAATGAAATAAAATATATAAAAAATTATAAAATAATATAGTATTCTAATCATAAAACAAACTCTTCCCTGATCATACCTCTCGTATAACTATTTTCAATCACTTGATTCATTTCTTTCTTTTATTTTCAGAATAAATTTTTTTAAATCACCCTCCTTTTTCTATGTTGAAAGAAAATTAAAAACTAATTTTCTGTAATCTTATCTAGATAAAACATACGGTTACCAATATAACAAAATTTAATCTACGAGAAATAACTTCTTTTGACACACCCTATTATAGACTCATGGATGGATTCCTCATTATCCCTATGAAACATACTTAGTTTACCCACATCTTATATCATATCCTAATATTTATTCAAGGTATCTAGAAAACTAAAATTGAACCCCTTCACCCTAGAAAATAGTATTTATGTTATATTAAATTACCAAACGGCTAAAGTGCACTTATTCAAACCCGAGGAGTCTTAATTACACCATATCTCATTATTGAGGGTTCCCTCAATCTATATACCTTTTTATATCATGAAACATGTATGTAGGAAATAAATATTCATAAATGGGAATATGGTTTTGTATAATAGGGAAAAACTATATTGAATTTAGAGCTACCACCCAATCTAAGCTCCAACATACCTCAAACAAGCTCATCCATTACATTTCCCAGGTCATACCTCTATTTTAACCCCTATCTCATTCCACAACATGAAAATGACTGATTTTAACAAATTATAATTACTTATTCTTTTTAATTCAATTTGTTATAATGATTGAAATATCACTAAGAAGCTTCTACATTCCATGACCAAACAAAATAACCTATCAACAACTAATGGCGTGTATCTTTTAGATTCACAAAAAAGGCCCTATCACCAGACACTAAGTGTATCACCCCAAATTTTAATGAATTATTTTTTTCAAGTATATTAAATTTCTTTGATAGTATTAATTACACACAACAATGAGTTTGAAATTAATTAAAAGAAACTCAATTTTAAGATTTAGTTGCACAAAACACCCATAAATGTTTTCATTACATGAAACACAAAGTAAATCATGTGCAACACACAACACTTGGTATGATTTCATTATACACATCTCTGAGTTTTAACAAAACCATAATATATTATTAATATAGTTATTCAAATGTGAATGTTATAACATATTTGTTAAAAATAGTTGAATTAATAGTAATAACTAATTTTTAAATATTATTTAAAATGGTTTTATGAAAAAAACATATTTATAAGAATTACATACTTTTTAGTAATGTCTTTATATTTTTAAAAATATTATTTTCTCAAAAATAACTTTTTATTTCTATTTGTGGAATTTAATAAAATAATTTTTGAAACATTTATAAGAATTTATTTTATTAAAATAACTTCATTTTTTAAATAATCATGTTAGAATTATCTTATAGTGAATCTGTTTTATTTCTCTCAAAAGATTTATTTTTAATGAATAGTGAAAATACTGATATTTCATCCAAAACATCCTTTAGATTAAATTTTTTTATAAAAATTAAATTATAATTTAAATTGTTTTTCATGTAAAATTAGTTCAATTATACATCCAATAATCTAATTTAGGTTACTTTAATAAAGTTTATATTTAATTTGGATAAAAAAAAATTGTAAAATTTGAACATTTTCTTTTTAAAAACATGTTCTCTTGTCGCATTTACCAGATTAATTTTAAATTCATATTTTACAATTATGATGATAGAATTTTGAAAAATGCATTAAAATTTTTTAATAATAATTTTTTTATATTATTTAAAAAGTTAAACATAATTTTTTACTAAAATTAATAGTGCAAACAATAAAAAATAGGTATTGTGGTTAAGGTAAAAATGGGTTTACCAAGGGGTAAACTAAAATGATATGGGTTAAAATGATCCATAAACATGTCTAAAAACAATTTTTTGTCAATATTTAGAACATTAAACCTCTAATGTTCTATAATGAACCATTTCGGACACATTATCCTTGTGAAAAACATATGATCACTTGATTCTTTTCAAAAATACCAAGTGTGTCATCTCCTTTACTTTTAAAAACCACCTACTATACTCTCTTATTTTCACCTTAAAACCATTTTGGATCAATAAATTCCAAACCAAATCACTTTTAAACTTCCATAAACCTATCTAATAATCCTTATTTGGGATAAAAATCCAACTAAGGATGGATTTTTGTGGAAACCTAAGGAGGACACTCGAAAAGGGGCAACATTAATCAACGAATATTTTAGTTTTATTTATTACTCCAACTCATTAAGTTGTTATTATAAAATTATGATATAATAACCTCATTATATTTAATATACTTATATGTTTTTATCTTAAGTTCATTACCTACAACCATCTCCACTTCCATAAAATGGATTATGAAATCATTATTCATAAGAATGGACGATTACCACCTCGCAAACTGATGTCATTCTTTTTTCCATTAACACTTATCGCGGTTGGCTATATTGATAGATATAAAGTATATATATGATTTTAATAACATGATTATAAATATTGATTCATTATTTCATATATACCTCTTTATTTCTATTCTATAGGGGATATGATAATGTCGCTCGTGTGTACAGCGGACTACCACCTCACAAAGCGATGTGATTCATTTTTCACTAAAGCTTTACATAGAGGATAATAAGGATATATATCTATCATATAAATTGTATAATTACAATATTCAAGAAATATATATCATTCTTAAAAGTTAATATATCATTTTATTTGTTATTTTTTCACTCACTGAATGTTGATAACATCATTCGTGTATGTGTGGACTATCACCTTCACGAAGCGATGCGACTCTCTATTTTGATACCCACAGCACATGGATGATATTTATAAGTATATAAAATTATATTTATGATATTATGATAATTATATAAATATAATATTTAACATAACTTCTTTCCATAATGATCATTGAAAACTGGAGACATTACTCATGCCTATTTTTCACATACCATCTCCATGATCATAACGTACTTAATTTATCAAAAAAAGTTTTATGACTGGTCTTAAAAGTATAATTTATATATGAATATTATATTTATTTAATTATTATTATTACTTATATGATATAACCATGATAAAATTAAGATTTCTAAATTAAAAAAATTAATACATATATGAAAAACAAATCTGTTATTAGCCAGAACATGACATTAACAAGGAATTGTTAAAAAATTAGTAATAAACAGACATAAGTAAATCTTATACGGTATGATATATTTATATATATATATTATGGGTCTCTATTATATTTATAAAAATCATATATTTATTATATAGGCTTTTTGAATGAGTGATAGTGAATTCAAGACTTCCAGTAGGGATTTATCATCTCTCTTTTATTTCTGAGAGACGTACTCAAATTAACCACCTATTTATATTATGTGGTGTTTACACCTTCCAAGAATGTATTTTATGATTCTTATCCTTAAAAATATTTTTATTTATATATCCATTTTAGGATCGATCTTTAATCATGGTTAGGATTCAAAAGATACCCAAGTGGTAAGGGATTTTTGTCACAATTTTCTTTCTTTCAGACATATGTTTTGTTATGAACCTATCCACCTATATGAGTTGTACATACTTCCCATCTGACATGTTATACTAGGTATATACTTATATTAATGATATTATAACTTCCATTTATTTTTATTCTTTCATGGGGATTATGATTCAAATTTACCAAAGTGGTAAGAGTTTAATATTGAAATCTCAACATTTATCCGAATTTTTTACGATTCAGTCTTAAATATTGAAATCTTATGACCTACCTCTCAATAATTATCAGGAATTTTATTATATTTTGATTACTCATTTTTTCATGTAATATTACTATTTTTATTAATATGGTACTTAATATGACATTACTTTTCTCTTCGATCAGAATCCTATTTTCTTTAAAAAAAATTATTTCTAAAAAAACTCAAAAAAGGATTATTATTAAACTATAGTTTTTAAAATATAGTTTTACCAATGTCTGTTTTTTAATAATATTATTTTGATGTAACTTTCATGTCTCTTTCTGAATAATTCTTGTGTGGATTTTACTAAAAATGTGAAAGGAACATTTGTTTTAACGTGTAATACAAGAACAAACATTATTATAATCAGGACCATTATTTTATTATATTATTCCTTTATAAATTTTAAAGAAAATATTTCAATAAAAATATTTTAATTTTTTTTTGCTTTGAAATTTTTTTTTTCAAATCAGAAAGGATATTTTCCTCAATAAATAATTTAAATGATCGATCAAAATCATTTTCCATATTATGTAACCTATCTAAATATTAGCCAAGGATACAATTTTTATAATTTATCTGAATAGTTTATTTTTATTATGGCATGATGTTTATAAAATATGTTTCTCTTCCATGGGTTATTCCATGAAAAAATTATTATAACACCCGCTTCTTATTGCCTGTATTATGATATTATGAAAGAATGAAATGGTTATCAAACCTATCTCTTTTCTATAGGTTATGATATTATGAAATGTTTTTGAAACATATTACATGTCATTTGTTATGATATGATAAAATTTTCATTTTCTTTTAGTTTGCATCTGTGTTATTTTCATTATTTAACGTGTGAGGCCTTTATCTCCCTCTAATGCATTGGATAAATATAGATAACTCATGATTAAATATTTTATACATGAACCTGATTAAGTATTAATAATTTTATTCATGAATCTCATTAAATGTTCACAATGTTATATGTTGACCTATCTTTCATCTCCATAATTTTATTTGTGGACTTTTCTTCCCTATGGTTATTTGTGGACCTAGTTATTTGTCCGTATCTTTATACAAGGTCCTAATTTCTTGTCCTTAACATAATGATTGAATATATCTCTATATATGAATGTTCAAAATGTTCTATATTGATGTGTAAGCCCCAAATAAATGTTTTATGCCAATGTTATTCTCTAATGTCTCATGCTCTTCAATTTCATTAAGATTAATGTCTTATAAACTACCAATATTTATTCCATGACACAAGATTGTGATCTTTGATATGAATGTTATAGTCTTAAATCGTTATGATCATGTTATCGTACCTCTATGCTCCTACTATACTTACAAATTTCCCCTATTTCCCTTTACTAAGCATTTTAGATCACCATTTTTTATGTTTCATATCCCCATGTTATGAAGAAAATGTTTCTAAGTTGGTTTGATAAAGGGGAATATCTTTCTGGGAGGCATTTATGATATTTCAATAATTAAAAGGATTGTGCTCCACAATTCCAAAGGAACATTAATATTACTTTTATCATGTATGTGTTTGTGTAACGTTTCAAATTTTCATCTAAAAAGATTTAATATCCATGTATGATAATCACGAGACACTATAATTGGTATCAGATGATAGTTTTAGTTAACCATTAGAAACTAGTAATAGAAAACACTATTGATATACATATGGATATATATTAGGATATGTTTGGGTATGTGTCTAATGATATTTCTAAAAATGAGTTAAATTATAGAAAAATTTATTAGAATTTTACTAAAGGATAGAGTTTGTGGTTTCTAAGAAATTAAATACATATCTAGATACTACAAGTGGATGTAGCTCTGGAATAGTGGATCATAGTGTAATAACTCTAAAAAGGGTGTATTGAGCTGGACTCAATCATTCCCCGATGCATGAAAAAAGCTCCTTCCTATACATCTGTTTTGACACTACTAGGAGATATTCTTTGGAAATTCACAAACTCTGTATAAACCATAATAAAGGATATAAATTGATTATGACTACAAATGACCTAAGATAAACCGAAGGATTCATATATTGAAAAGAATTTTTCTTCATTTAGACAACATATAAGCGATTCATTATGATTATGTGGTTCCCTGTTGTGATTATAGTTACTCACACTATTATTTATGGTTTTATTGAATGTATTGTACTGAAGGATCCATGTTAATGCTGAATAAAATGGAAAATGAAATGATTTTCCTTCTGATAAATACAATGTTATGGGATATAAAATACAAAACCTCAATGATATATTCACATAACATTCTATATATATGAATCGTGATGGACTTAAAAACGAGTAAATGTGAGAACAATATTCTGTTAAGTCCTTCATGAGAAAACAACCACCTTATTTCAGTGGTTCTATTGATCCACTAGTTTCTAAGAAATGGATCAGTACCACTGAAAATGAATTTTATATTCTCTAGTGATAAAAGAATGAGAATACCATTTTAGATGTATACCATTTTGAAGGTGAGGCAGGTCAATGGTGGAATCTTACTAAGAAGACGAGGTAACAATAATAAATTGACTAAATTATTTTTGATGAGTTTAAAAACCTATTTTTCAATAAGTAATTTACATGTATTCTTTGTTCAAAAATTTAGATGTAATTCATTGATATTAAGAATAAAGATGGTGAATCTATCAGTGCCTATGAAGAAATTTTCACGAGACTTGTCAGGTACTCTTTGGGTATTATAATTCATCCTAAAATTAATTTTGATAAATTATTTAGTGACTTGAAACCAAATCTATAAAGGTAATTTTCTATAAGGGGCTCTTGATGATTTGAAGAAATCATTCGATGTGCATTGAATCTGGAAATGGATGATAGAAACCCTCTTGGTATTAGTGTTTAGAAAAGGGAAATGGGGTTTCATGGAAAATACAATGTTATATCACATGGAATGTAGAAAAAGTTTCAAACTCCTACTTTCCAAAAACATTGAAATGATAAATTAGGAGGGTTTTTGAAAGAAACAAGAATGTGTTTCAAGTGTGGTAATCCTAGACATCGACTAAAATAATATGTAAGTGATGTGAGGAGGCTGGTTAATGAAATGAATATTGAGAGATCTCAATAGAATGCACCGACCACACTTCAGTATTTCAAGTGCAAGGATTTTGGGAATTATGTGAATCAATGCCCCAATAAAAGGGATAATATGTATGATAATCCATAACAACCAATGAAATCAAAAGAAAAGGGAAATTTTATGCAATTATAATGTATGAGTTAAATAATGATAAATAGTTCACACTTTTCCTCCCCTCCTTAGATTGGACTTTCATGTTTTATTTTGTATGAATGAGCCCTATGAAAACTTATTTTTCATTATTTAGTGAAATTTCATGTGATTATCTCCCTCTTCAATGATTCTAGAATACTTAAATCACATTTAATATTCTATAGGTACAAGGACAAACCCAAGTTTCCAGTGAAAATGTTTTTGTATAAGATAAGATCATATATAAGTAATAATTGGTGAATGAACATTTGGAAGCGTATATGTATCTTTAGATAAATGAATCTTTACATACATGGACATTATATTACTTTTCCGGAATACATAGTACATAACAAAAACAGACACACAAGGAACGTAATAGTTTAGTGTCTTTGGAAACTCGGAATAAAATCTTCTAATCGTGGTGAAAGATCTTCAACATCTCCCAATAAAGATCTTCCCCCCATTTTTTCTTACCTAAAACATTTATTTATATCCTGGGGAAAAGAAAACATAAAATGGGTGAGCTCAAATACCCAATAAGGGTAAACATAGAGAACATAAAATAATCCATAAAAATTTGAATGCAAAAACTTGAACATAAAATCTAAACATCAAAATCACGAGAAAAGACAAGAATCTTGGAAGTACCTAAGGAATATATCACAATAGAACATCAATAATGATAAAATAGCATGGGAATAAAACATGTAATTGAGGAAACCATTCAGCACTTGTTATGATTTCCATAGTAGCCAAGGCATTGCTGCCAAGAGCATCTTTTTGGACAAAGTCCCTTTCTGAATCGAGTTCAGTCCTCGTTTCAGTCCTGTAACACTAAATCAGATTAACCTACCATTCCATCCATGTCTATCTCATGAGATATAAATCTTTATCCAATGCATTGGAGTGAGATATAGGTCCCACCCATCTCATAATGAAATCATTCTTACTTGTGCCACAAAATAAACTGAAAACATTCATCATAACCCAAAGAATAAAATGGGTTTCATAAACATCATCCCATCATCTCATAATCCATATAAAACAAATGGACATTTCATCATAAGAAAATTGAACCATGTAAATAATAGATACATTAAACTTGAAACATACACATATGAAATAATGTCATCTTAGATGGAAAATGATTTTGATAAAACATTTGAAATGAATTATTGAGGAAAATATCCTTTCTTCATCAAAATAATTTTCTTTTCAGAAAATGCAATGCACATTTAAAATAAAATTATTTTGTTAAAAATAGTCAAAATATCATGTAGAGTAATCTTCATGAAAATGAGGCGTTATGAAACCATAAAAATCCGTTTACGCCGTATAAGTTAAAAATAACATTCTCCTTGTACTTTTGTCGGAAAAGTCAAAAAGTACCTCGTATGGTAAAAAATTGATTCCTTACATACCATGTAATAAAAGTCAAAAATGGTTAAAAAGGACTTTAAACATACATTAAAACACTTCTATAGAACATGGACATGGATGATAGAAATAACCCCAGTAAATACTTACGAATAAGCAATCTCGGATAAAAATGAGATTTGCAAAATTATCCCTTACCTTAGGTCTGATATGCTTCGTATGGATCCGAACCTCCTGTATAATGATTTAAATAATGTCATTGACTTATTAAAGAATCATATTCATTGTTATTATATCATATATGGTTCACTTATGACTTTATATTATCCGTTCTTTTGTAAATTCATGTTAAAGTAGCGTTTTGGGTAAAATCGTTTCATTTGTCGTTCGTGTTTTAACTTGTAATTATTCATATGATTACTTAGATCATGATTACTTACATCTATAATGTAAAACATTATTTATATATAATATATATTCAGAATATACATATATATAATTGATTGATAAATCGAAATAAATACACTGTTCATGGAGACGGTAGGCCGTACGTACGCATGAATGTTGTTTTCGTTTCCTTATTGTATTGAATGGAATTAAGTAGATGAAATAAATATATATATACATAAATCAAGTAGAATTATTATGTCATATATTTCATGATTACTTATTATATATACTTTATAATCATTCTTGAATGGTTAATCATGGAAAATGAATCTCATCGCGTTCATGGAGACAGTAGTCCGTACTTACGCACGAGCAATGATATCATTCCCATGATCATGGAATTGTATTAGAGTGTATGTATACTATTTCAGAATCAATATCACTTTAAAATAATCATATATAGTCATTATTTACACCATTATACCCATCCAAGTAAGGTGGTGGTGGAAAATAGAATACACCACGGCGTGGAGACGGTATTCTGTACGTACACACGCGCGGGGATTTAGTTTCCCGTAGGATGGATAGATGATAAAATAGGGTTGTTTAATATTTATAATAAAATATCAGTATATTAGTGATACTGATTTTATTACTTCATAATGAAACAACCCAACAAAAAGAAGTGGAAGAAGAAATAAAGATGAAAGAATCGGCAAAAGACATTACATCTTCTTTGAAGCGCTTCTTTGAGACCTCCTTTTAGGACACTAAAATTGGTCTTTGAAGAATACCAGTACCTCTAGGATGTCTCTAGGGAAGTGGAGAAAAGAAATTGGCAGGGGTTTTCCGAGCATGAAGGCTCAAAGTGGTGTGAGGAAGAGGGGGAGGAGGTGCCCTTTTATAAGGGAGGAGAGGGGCTCTTTTGGAAAAACTAAAAATATTATTTTATTATAAAGCCATATTCGGTTTTAAATAGCTCCAAATTGATTTATTTCTAAGATAAGATGGGGATGGGTCGAAATAATCTAATCCAGTAGAATTTAGACAAGTTTAGGTTCCTATTTTAGCCTTATAATTTATATTTAACTTTAAGTTAGATAATTATACTTTTACCGTGTCTTTTTGTGTTCTTACACTATAATGTTAATAAACTTACTATATCAAGCCAAACGAACCCCAAGTTGTTTATTATTAATATATATAACCTTATCTAAGTCATTTGGCCAATCCTTAGATTTTTATGAATAAAATAACAATTAATAATATAATATTTCTTTTAAAAACTATTTTATGTCAATTTTAGCACTATTTTGTAATTTATTTTTTTTGAAAATAATAACAGAATGATTAGTTCGAAAAAAGTTAATAAAATCAATACTAAAATGTCATATTAACCTATAAAATTAGTTTAATTCATAAAAAGTCTCAAATTACATTTATTGGGGTATTTATAACATCAATTATGTCAATATTTCATTAATAATATAATTACGGCATCATCATTGTGTCACAAATAAATTAAATTATTTAATGTCTAAAAATTATAAATAAAATACCATTATGTTGGAAATCTTTATAGATTTCTAATGAATTTTTATAGTCTAATTTCTCTTATGTATAACCCAATATTAAAAATGATTTAGTTATTAAACTTTGATTTCAACTATTTAAACCCTTGTTTAAATAAATTGATAATAAATGTCCTAATCTAATCCAAGTGGGCCTAAATGGTCATATTTTATTCCTAAGATTGTTTTTGGTCGAATTAAACTTATCCAATAGAATTAGGACATGTTTTATGGTAATAATAATAACACTTGTACCCCTAATTACCCTATTTACTTTTAATTGTGGTAAAAAAAGTAAAAATTCACTATTCACCAAAAATTATTTTCATCTCATTGAACCACATTTTAATCCTTGATATTAACCGTGTCTGTCGGATTTTCTAAATTCCACTCACAGAAGCGGTAAAATTATGTTTTATGAAAAATTCAGTTTTTTTAACTACCACTAACGGTTTCACTATTCATAAAAAATTGAAACTTTCCAGAAAAATACCAAAAAATAGGCCAAAGATATATTTGTTATTATGAATTCAAAAATGATGTTTATTTTATTAAATTCAAAACATATTAGTTATATTAACTAGTTTAAAAATTAATTCACGTCGTCAAAACAAATAGCGTGTTTTTAAAAGATAATAACTATCAAAAGATTGACACTTGTTTATGTCTGGTTTAAATGTGAAATTACATCCAACGAACAACATTGTATTAATTTGTAAAAATATATTCTAAATATAATTTAAAACCAGTCAAATTAATAATTTATCACTATTAATTATTTCGATTAAAAAGGTTGTTTTTAATTAAAATTTAGTAATTTTCACTATTCATCAGAAAATGAAAGTTATCCGAAAAGTACCAAAATTTCACCCGAAGCTAATTTCGATATTCCGAATCCAAAAATGAAGTCCATTTTGAAAAATAAAATTTACAAAATTTCAAAAAGTTGTTATTACTATTCATAACGGCTAGTTTTAATAATATTTTAATAGCACATCGTTGTTTAGTGAAACTCGGTATTGTGTACTACACATGCTATAGAGGAAAGTCGCAATTGCGTGTAATGCAAGGCAAGTCAAGGATGTGTGTTGTACAAGCTCCTTTTGGTGTATCGTACAACACAAGACATTAATGAGATTAAAAAGAATATTTTTCATAAAATATCGGGGTGTTACATTCTACCCGCCTTAAAATGAATTTCGCCCTCGAAATTCATCGGGGTTATAAATGGTTTACTACTCGAAAGTTTCTTTAATAGAACCCACATAGTAAAAAGTAATACCAAAACCAATCTTTAAAAAAACAAAAGTATGAAACGTAACGGTTACCCAAATAAACTAATCAATGGGTTTCCACGTAGGTGAAAATATGGATATGGAAGAGAAATCTAACCATGATGTCCTGATGGAGAGTGGTAGAGAACATGGATATGGAAAAGAATGCAATCACAAAGTCATTAATTTGTGAAGATCTAAGGCACCATCTGATTCATCAGATATACTTGGACAACATTTTTGGTCTTCAAGATCATTTCCCTAAAGTTGATGAAATTGGAATTAGAATAAATACTTTTGTGATTTTGGTATAGTCTCACCATTGGTCGTTCATTGGACAATTTCCACTTCATCTCTTAAAGAAATGATGTTGAATTTGTCATTTGTGATGTGTTAGCAGATCATGTGAAAGAATGATGGGTCATTCCATCTGCCTCAAACAAAAGGTTAGAAAAGTTATCAAAAAATACATAAGTCCATCTATAGTGAGATTAATCATATATGGTTCCTAAAATGGACTTATACTTCTTATATCACACTGCTTAATATAATAAAACTAGTTTCTACTAAACAGGGACTTCCTGTAGGCCAGTGGTAGGCGATAAAGTCCCTTCGCACTTAGGTTGTGGGTTCGATTCCCACAGCCATGTCCGACGCGATGGGTTGTCTCCCGTCCTGCAGATTGTCCTTTTTCTAAAACTACATTACTATAACATCCCATCAATAATATCGAAAAAAGTTATATCCTTAAACAATAATATCTTATGTCAAACATAATCCATTCCAATATTTATCTATATTACATTGGTCCAAGCTCATAGTATAAAGAAAACGATTATTTGAAATGTCATCAACCAACCATAATTTATCCCCCATTATCTTGTTGGTCACATTCCAATCATGTGAATACCTTAATCATGTATTCTCTTGAAAAATGAATACCCATTAATCCTTAGTGAAAACATGAATGCTGTCAAAAGTTAACTCTTTCCACATACCAAAATCCAAAAATTCTATATACTCAAACCATGATATAACCTTCTCCTTATATCAGTCATGAGCTCTTGAATACTATCAAACATTTAATTTTCTCCTTATCCCTTCATTATGCCCATATCATCTACTTTCCAAAAATATCTGAATAACCTTTCATTGTTACTGGTACCATTAATCATACACTTTCAAAACATAAGGAAATACAACAGTGTATCAATCCTTAGATGTATCTTTATTCCATAGTACCATGAGATTACTTATACAACATTACACTTGATAAACATGTAATCATTTCACTACCTTCTTAAACCATTGACCGAGCTTCAACAATTCTTTCATCTCACATATAATTTGTAGTATCTTCATCATCATCAACATAAATATTACCCATATGACCATACTGATTCTCTTCATGAGACTTTCCCTTAGGGTATTGGTTTGCATAATGCCCGTACATTCCAAATTTAAAACATTTAACCATTGTTGATGTCGTATCAATACCATTATCCTCATCCATGGTGTTAACTGAACCTTTTCCTTTGCACTTACTGGATTTATGTCCTTCTTTTGCACACCCAAAGAATCTTCCAGTTCCTTTGAAACATTCTCCCTGATGCCTCTTCCCACATGATTTACATAGTGGAAATTGAACTTTCTTTCATCTATGATCATCATGTGACACCATATTTCTTTTATTAGCCGAGTCAGGAAACTTACCAAATTTGACTTTATTGATCATATTATGAGATTGCTGATTCGACATAATAATGATTTTTGGACTTCCAAATCTCATTTTATTTGGTTTTTCATGAAGAATATAATTCCATTGTCCATCAAATCCTACATTATCATGAATCATCTTGTTTCCAGCCATTTTCTAAAACCCAAAAAGAATAGTGTGAGAGGCAAAAATCATGCTAGGGAAATCAAAATAGTAAATGGGGAGTAACTTCAAAATCTAA
Organism: Viscum album; assembly: GCA_963277665.1. Lineage (NCBI taxonomy): Eukaryota > Viridiplantae > Streptophyta > Magnoliopsida > Santalales > Viscaceae > Viscum > Viscum album. The sequence continues at coordinate 1,918,131,928 of OY728163.1, forward strand.
CATCTTAGGTTTAACTCTAATATCTTTACCGTTATTCTAGGACTATAACCTATACTTATACTTAACCTTAGTGACATCCCTAGACATACCTTAGAAATATCTCTAGGGATCTCACTAAAGTTATCGCATCCTAGTTTCCAATGGTTGACTAAACCTTTCCTCTGATACCAACAGTAGAGACCGAAATCTTGACGTACATGTACATTACATTAATTTTGCATAATAAATAGTACATAAAAAAAACAGACACATAAGTACCGCAATAGTTTAGTGTCTTTGGAAACTCGGAATAAAATCTTCTAATCGTGGTGAAAGATCTTCAAAATCTCCCAATAAAGATCTTCCCCCCTTTTTTTCTTACCTAAAACCTTTCTTTATATCCTAGGGAAATGAAAACATAAAAGGGGTGAGATAAAATTCCCAGTAAGGGTAAACATAGAGAACATAAAACAATCCATAAACATTTGAGTGCAAAAACGTGAACATAAAATCTAAACATCAAAATCATGAGCAAAGACATGAATCTTGGAAGTACCTAAGGCATATATCATAAGAGAACATCAATCATGATAACATAGAATGGGAATAAAACATGTAATTGTGGAAAACATTCAGCACATGTTATGATTTCCATAGTAGCCAAGGCATTGCTGCCAATACCTTCTTAGTGGACAAATTCCCTTTCTGAATCGAGTTCACTCCTCGTTTTAGTCATGTAACACTGAACCAAATTAACCTACCGTTCCAGCCATGTCTATCTCATGAGATATAAATCTTTACCCAATGCATTGGAGGGAGATATAGGTCCCACCCATCTCATAATGAAATCATTCTTACTTGTTCCTCAAAATGAACTTAAAACATTCATCATAACCCAAAGAATAAAATGGGTTTCATAAACATCATCCCATCATCTCATAATCCATTTAAAACAAATGGACATTTCATCATAAGAAAATTGAACCAAGTAAATCATAGATACATTAAACTTGAAACATACACATATGAAATAATGTCATCTTAGTTGGAAAATGTTTTTGATAAAACATTTGAAATGAATTCTTGAGGAAAATATCATTTCTTCGTCAAAATCATTTTCTTTTCAAAAAATGCAATGCACATTTTAAAATAAAAGTATTTTGTTGAAAATAGTCAAAAAATCATATAGAGTAAGCTTCATGAAAATGAGGCGTTATGAAACCATAAAAATCCGTTCACGCCGTATAAGTTAAAAATAACATTCTCCTCATACTTTTTTCAAAAAAGTCAAAAAGTACCTCATATGGTAAAAAAATGATTCCTCACATACCATGTAGTAAAAGTCAAAAATTGTTAAAAAGGAATTTAAACATACATTAAAACACTTTTATAAAACATGGACATGGATGATAGAAATAACCCAAGTAAATACTTACGAATAAGCAATCTCGGATAAAAATGAGCTTTGCAAAATTATCCCTTACCTTAGGTATGATATGCTTCGTATGGATCCGAACCTTCTGTATAATGATTTAAATAATGTCATTGACTTATTACAGAATCATATTCATTGTTATTATATCATATATGGTTCACTTATGACTTTATATTACCCGTTCTTTTGTAAATTAATGTCCAAGTAGCGTTTTGGGTAAAATCGTTTCATTTGTCGTTCATGTTTTAACTTGTAATTATTCATATGATTACTTAGATCATGATTAATTACATTTATAATGTAAAACATGATTTATATATACTATATATTCAGAATATACATATATATAATGGATTGATAAATGGAAATAAATACACCGTTCATAGAGACGGTAGGCCGTATGTACGTATGAACGTTGTTTTCGTTTCCTTATTGTATTGAATGGAATTATGTAGATGAAATAAATATATATATACATAACTCCAGTAGAATTATTATGTCATATATTTCATTATTACTTATTATATATACTTTATAATCATTCTTGAATGGTTAATCATGGAAAATGAATCTCATCGCGTTCATGGAGACGGTAGTCCGTACGTACGCACGAGCGATGATATAATTCCAATGATCATGGAATTGTATTAGAGTGTATGTATACTATTTAAGAATCAATATAACTTTACAATAAACATATATAGTCATTATTTACACCATTATACCCATCCAAGTAAGGTGGTGGTGGAAAATAGATTACACCACGACGTGGAGACGGTATTCCGTACGTACGCACACGCGGTGATTTCGTTTTCCGTAGGACGGATAGATGGTGAAATAGGATTGTTTCATACTTATAATAACATATCAGTATTTTAGTGATACTTATGTTATTAATTCATAATTAAAGAACCTAAGAAGACGAAGTGGAAGAAGAAATAAAGATGAAAGAATCGGTAACGGACAGTACATCTTCTTTGAAGCGCTTCTTTGAGACCTCCTTGTAGGACACTAAAATTGGTCTTTGAATAAGACCAGGACATCTAGGATGTCTCTAGGGAAGTGGAGAGAAGAATTTGTCAGGGGTTGGCTGAGCTTGAAGGCACAAAGTGGTGTGAGGAAGAGGGGGAGGAGGTGCCCTTTTATAAGGGAGGAGAGGGGCTCCTTTGGAAAAACTTTAAATATTATTTTATTATAAAGCCAAATTCGGTTTTAAATAGGTCCAAATTGATTTATTTAGAAGCTAAGGTGGGGATGAGTCTAAATCCTCTCATCCAATAGAATTTAAACAAGTTTAGGTTCCTATTTTAACCTTATCATTTATATTTAACTTTAAGTTAGATAATTTTACTTTTACCATGTCTTTTTGTGTTCTTACACTATAAGGTTAATAAACTTACTATATCAAGACAAACTAACCCCAAGTTGTTTATTATTAATATATATAACCTTATCTAAGTCATTTGGATGAACCTTAGATTTTTAAGAATAAAATAACAATTAATAATATAATATTTTAAAAAAAACTATTTTATGTAAATTTTAGCACTATTTAGTAATTGATTTTTGTGAAAATCATAAAAGAATGATTAGTTCAAAAAAAGTTAATTAAATCAATAATAAAATGTCATATTAACCTAAAAAATTAGTGGAATATATAAAAAGTCTCATATTACATTTATTTGGGTATTTATAACATCAATTATGTCAATATTTCATTAATAAGATAATTACGACATCATCATTGTGTCATAAATAAATTAAATTATTTAATATCTAAAAATTATAAATAAAATACCATTATGTTGGAAATATTTTTAGCTTTCTAATGAATTGTTATAGTCGAATTTATCTTATGTATCACCCTATATTAAAAATTATTTAGTTATTAAACTTTCATTTTAACTATTTTAACCTTTCTTTAAATAAATTGATAGTAAATGTCCTAATCTAATCCAAGTGGGCCTAAATGGTCATATTTTATTCCTAAGGTTGTTTTTGATCTAATTACACTTATCCAATAGAATTAGGACATGTGTTAGGGTAATAATAATAACACTTTTACCCTTAATTACCCTATTTACTTTTAACAGTGGTTAAAAAAAAGAAAAAAGTTACTATTCACCAAAAATTATTTTCATCTCATTAAACCACATTTCAGTCCTTGATATTAACCGTGTCTCTCGGATTTTCGAAATTCCACTCACAGAAGTGGTAAAATTATATTTTATGAAAAATTCAGTTTTTTTAACTACCACTTAGTGGTTTTACTATTCATAAAAAAAAATGAAAGTTTCCAGAAAAATACCAAAAATTAGGCCTAAGCTATATTTGATATTATGAATTCAAAAATGATTTTTATTTTACCAAATTCAAAACATGTCAGTTATATTAACTAATTTAAAAATTAATTCCCGTCGTCAAAACAAATTGCGTGTTTTTAAAAGATAATAATTATCAAAAGATTGACACTTGTTTATGTCTGGTTTAAATGTGAAATTACATCCAACGAACAACATTGTATTAATTTGTAAAAATATATTCTAAATATAATTTAAAACCACTCAAATTAATAATTTATCACTTTTAATTATTTCGATTAAAAAGTTTGTTTTTAATTAAAATTTAGTAATTTTCACTATTCATCAGAAAATGAAAGTTATCGGAAAAGTACCAAAATTTCACCCTAAGCTAATTTCGATATTATGAATCCAAAAATGAAGTCCATTTTGATAAATAAAATTTACAAAATTTCAAAAAGTGGTTATTACTATTCATAATGGCTAGTTTTAATAATATTTTAATAGCATATCGTTGTTTAGTGAAACTCGGTATTGCGTACTACACACGCTATCGAGGAAAGTCGCGATTGCGTGTAATGTAAGTCAATTCAAGGATGCGTGTTGTACAAGCTCTTTCTGGTGTAGCGTACAACACAAGACATTAATGAAATTAAAAAGAATATTTTTCATAAAATCTCGGGGTGTTACAGTATCCATGTAAGATTAACTAAATATTTATGGAGAACATCATGGTTTTATGAGTTTAAGGTTTATAATGAGTTCAAAGTCATTGAAACCCCTTTTTTAGATTTTATGTTATGGTATTTTATCATTATTAAGGATATTTTAAGATAAAATTATAGAAATACGAACCATTTATTTTCTATATGTTTTAATGAAAAAAGTTATTTAAAGATGAATTCTTTTGAACTTTGTGTACTTATTTTTAAAGGAACAAGTAACCTATAGGGTTTATCTTATATTTTATGTTGAGGTAATAACCTTATGAAGTCGGAACACTTCGTGGATATTAGAGATGATTTCTCTCTAGATCCTCTTACCATAATAAACATTAATGAAGTGGTAAGGTTTCATGGACTAGCACATTAAATTGTATATGTTCATATTATGAATCTTATATTGATTTATTGGTGATGTATTCAGTAGTCTTTTGATATAGAGTTGAGTTTTAGCACTGCAAGAATAATTCAAACCCTAGATGATATGATAATATCATGTTAAATGTATTTCAAAGGTTGTTAAAATCACACCTTATTCTAGTTGATTTTCCTTACAGGAACATATTTAACTCGAACATTTTGATGTCTCCATATGAATCCATTTATATGTACTACAATGAGGTTGTAGAATTAATGATATTGGGACCTGATCGTGCCGATGATATGGAAGTGAAGGTTAAAGGCATTCAACAATATGTATGTACTTAAAAAATTTAATAGAAATGATATGATGATAATCATTGATGTAATATAGAATTTGAAGTTTATGAGAAGGTATTTTTATGAATTTATACATAGAATAAATAAGTAAAAAATAATCTCTAGATATATTGGTCCGATTAAAATACAAGATCATAACAAGACAGTAGCATATTATTTGGCTCTTCCACATAAAATTTATGAGGTTCATGATGTTTTATAAGTATAAATTATAAGGAATTAAATACCTAATCTATAACATGTATTTAACTTATAGGTCGCACCACTGGATAATGATATTTATTATGAGGAATGATCAATAATGATTCTAGATCATATAGATGAAGTCATACAAAACAAGACCACTCACTAGGTAAACGTTTTGAGGAGAAACCACCAGCCTAAAAAATCTACACGGGAACCTAAATTCATATAAGGTATAATTATCTACATTTTTTGGTACAAAAGTGAATAATTTTTAGGGAAAAATTCATTTTAAGGGGGGTATAGTGTAACACCAGGAATTTTTATGAATTATATTTTTTGAATAAGTTTATCTTCTTTGATAGATTTCATTACACGCCACACTAAGTTTGGATTTAATTACACAAGAAACCATGATATTATTTTATTACAAAAAACACTATGTTAATATTTCTTTATATGAAACACCTTGTTTTTCTAGCACTACACACAACACTGGGTTAGCTAGCGTTATACATGACACTGAATTTTAAATAACCATGATCTATTATTAATATAGTTATTCATGCCTGATCATTATAACCTAGATGTTAAAATTATTGATATGAATAGTAATAAATAATTTTTAGATATTATGTATAATGTTTTAATATAAATAATACATATTGATAACAATTCGTAATTTTCAGTAAAGTCTTTAATATGTTTTGAAAATATTATTTTCTCAAAAAATACTTTTTGTTTCTATCTATCCAAATTAATAAAATTCAATTTTGACACTTATAAAATTAATTTTATAAATTAAACGTAAATTTTTAAATCATTATTTCATAATTATCATAGAATAAATTTTTGATATTTCATAGAAATGTTTTATTTTTTGACAAATAATGAAAAATACTAAATTTTTATTGAAGACTGCATTTTAATTTAATTTATTTAAAAATTTAAATTATATTTTAATTTTTTTAATGTAAAATTATCTCAATTATACATAAAATAATACAATTTTTTTTCATTTTAATAAATTTAATATTTAAATTTTATAAACAAATCATTGTAAACATTGGAACAGTTTTTATTTAAAAATATACTTTCTCGTCGTGTCTATGATATTAACATTAAATTAAAATTTTACACATAGTTAAATTGAATATGGAAAAATGTATTCCATATTATTAATCATAATAATTTAATTTATCAAATATGGGAAACATAATTTTTTACCATAATGAATAGTGAAAATAGTAGAAATTAATTACCGATGTAAAGGTAAAAATGGGTTTACAGAGAGTTAAACTAAAAAGATAAGGGATAAAATTACCTATAAACTTTTCTAAAAACAATTTAATATTAATATTTAAATAACTAAAACTCTAAATTTTTATAATGGTCCGTTTTTAACCCTTGTGACATGTGAAAAACATGGGATCACTCAAGTATTTTCCAAAATTCCATGTGTGTCCTCTCCCTTGCCTATAAAATGCCACCACATCTAATCTATCCTTCACATAATAAAACTATTTTGGTTCATCCAATACATTCCCAAATAACTTCCCAAATTATATCCTCTCATCCTACAATATTATTTTGGACATAAAGTCTATCAAAGAGGGTGATTGGTGCAATCCTAAGAAGGATGCCCAAAGAAGTGGTAACATTCACCAAAAATATTTTTTTATTTTATTTATTCCTCCATGTCATTAAATTGTATTTATACCATTATGATATAATAAAATTATTTTCATCCAAATATTTATATTTTTTTATTTAATGTTAATTACATACAACCTTCTCAACTTTCATCGGATGGGTTACAAAATCAGCATTCATGTGTATGGATGACTACCACCCCATGAATCGATGTCATTCATTTTTTAATTACCACATCCCATGGTTGGGTATGATGATGGATATAAAGTATATATATGATATGAAAAACATAATTATACGTATGGAGACATTATATCATATATACCTATTTTCATTCCATTCCATTTGGGATATGATAACATCGCTTGTGTGTACGGCGAACTATCGGCTCACGAAGAGATGTGTTTCGTTTTTCACCAAAAATTTACACGGAAGATAATAAAATTAAATATATTTGAGATAAATTAAATAATTATTATATTAATTACATATATTTTTTTAAAATTTAATATATCATTATATTTATAACCATTTCACTCACTAAAATATGAATACATCCTGCATCTACTTGTGGGATACTGCCTTCATGAAGTGATGTGACTCTATCTTTTCATCACCACATCACATGGTAGATTTTTATAAATATAAAATATAGTATTTATGATATTATTATAATTAAAAAAATATAATATATTACTCACCTTCTTTCCCGAATTATCATTAACAAGTGGAAATATTACTCATGCATAGGTATGGCATACCGTCTCCATGATCGTACTATTCATCATTTCTAAAAACCATATTTCATGATTTGTATTAATATTATAATTAATATATAAATATTATAATTATTTAATTATTATAATTATGGATATCATGGATTCATTATCAATGTAATAATACCAAAAATAAAATATCAATACATAAATGAAAAACCAAATAATTATTATCTGAAACACGACATTAACATATAATTGGTAATAAATGGGTATTAATGGACATAAATAAATAGCATATGGTACGATATATAAAATTATGGTTCTATAATATATGTATAAAAAACATAAATGTATTATACATGAGGTTTCAATGAGTGTAAAGGAATTTAAGACTTTCATTAAGGGATTTCTCGTCTCTCTTTTATTTCTATGTGACATATGAAAATTCGCCACCTATTTCTTTTACATGGAGTGTATAATAACCATGAATGTATTTTTTGTTTCATATACATAAATTTATTTCTACTTACTTATTCATTTTAGGATCCCTCTTTCATGGGGGACATGGTTCAAAATTTACCAAAGCCGTAAGGGACTTTTGTCTTTATTTTCCTTCTTTGAGATATATGTAATGTTATGCACCTATCTCCCTATATGAGGTGTATATACTACCATTTTAACAAGTTAAATAAAAAATATACTTTTATTAACTATATATAGGTTTCATTTAATGTTATTATTTCATGTTTATTATTATTCAAAGTTAAGGAAGCTGTCGGAGTTTTATGTTACAATCACATCGTTTATCAGGATTGTTTGTGATTAAGTCTAAAATGTTGAAATATTATGATCTAACTCTGAAGAATTCATGTGAATTTTTTTATTAAATTTTTATTAATTATGTTTTCATGTAATATTACCATTTTTCACTATTTTGTAATTAAGATAATTTAGTAATACTTTTCAAGAAAAATCTGACTTTATTTCTCTCTTTAGTCGGAAATCATTTTCCTTCCAAAACCATGTTTTCTAAAAATGTTTTAAAAAAATTATTATTATCATATGAATTTAAAATATATTTTTACCCATTTTTACATTTTAATTAGTTTTTTAAATTAATATTCATGATATTTTTAAAACAATGCCCATTTGGATTTTACTGAAAATGTGAAAGGAACCATTGTTTTAACATATACAAAATGACCAAAAATTTCTATCAACATGGAAAATATGTTATTTGAATATTAGTCTATATTTTCTCAATTTTGTATTAAAATAAAATTATTTTACAAAAAAAATATGTTTTAAAAAGTGTTTTTCAAAGAGGAAATGATATTTTCCTAAAGAATGTTTTTAAATGATTGATCGAAATAATTTTCTATCTAGGATGATATATATTGATGTTACCTATGCCTTATTGTAGATATGATTCAAGGATATCATTCTTATTATTTCCATAAATTGTTTATTTTTATTATGGAATTATGATTATGAAACTCATTTCACTTCTAAAGGGTATACCATGGTAAGATTCTTAGGAAACCCGCTTATTTTTACATAGGATATGCTATGGTGAAATGATGAAATGATTATGGAACCTGTATTTTTTATATGTTATAATATGCTTTAATTTTTATAAAAAACATTCCATTTCATTGGTTATGATATGATGTAATTTTTATGATTTTGTAGAGAAAAAATATAGGACTTCCACTATGCTATCTATGGTACCTATATCTCCCTTCAGTTCATCGGCTAATGATGGATAACTCATGGGTAAATATGTTATGGTTTAACTTTATTAAATGTTCATAATTTTAGGTTTGAACTTGATTACTTGTTCACAATTTTATGTGTGGACCTTTCTTTCAAGTCTATAATGTTATGTGTGGACCTATCTTTCATGTCTACAATGTTATGCGTGGACTTGGATGTATGTTTGTATGTTTATGTGAGGGGATAATTTTATGTACTTAACATAATGAGTGATAATATATCTATTTATGCATGTTCACAATATTATAAGCTAATGAGTATGTGAAAAAGCAATGTCTTATACAAATGTTACTCTCTCATGGCTCATGCTATTTTATTTCCTTATGATTCATGTCTTAGGATCTACTAATCTTTATTCCATTACTGAAGATTACAATCTTTGATATGAAGTGTGTGGTTGTCAAATGTTATGATCTTGTTCTCATACCCCTATACTCAAGTTATGATTAATTATTTACCTTTTTTACCCTTACTAAGCATTAGATATCACCATTTCTAATCTTCCTTTCTCCAGATTATGGGGAAATGATTTTATGTATGATTAATAAATGGGATGATATTTATGGGAGACATTGATGATATTTCATGAATTAAGAATAATTTATACCAATTTTCCAAAGGTATAAAAATATTATAATCCTCAGGTGTGTTTTTGTGTAATGTATTTAATATTCATCTAAAAATATGTAATATCCAATTTTGATAAACATGGCCATTATACCTAGTTACTCTCCAATTTCTCAAATTTTAATAATGACCTTGAAAAAAAATATGGAATATGATTAATTCAATTTTTTTTTTGAGAAATGGAATATAATTAGCATCTCTTCCATCCTCTATCAAAGCCCTAGGAAATCCAATCATCCTCACCTGGTTCCACCATTGTTTTGTGGAAACAGCACTAAAACCCCACCTAAAATCACTCAATAATAAGAGGGATACCATGGTGAAAGAAGAATAGTTATGGGGTGACACTTACCTTAATTTTACATAAAATCCCCAATAAATCATCATTGTATAAGGGGAGTTGAATAGAGGAATGTAATAACCTCCTTCTATACTACCACCCAAGAAACCCTTGTAGAAATCCATCATAACGTGACCTAATTTTTCCATTAAAAGGGGACAACACTATAAGGGTATTTGACCCACATAATAAGATTCATTGTCATAGTGTGATACTACCATCACAATACAACCACTTCATAAGGATGTCTTCCGTATCCAAAACCCATGAATCCTTCCATTACATGAATAGATAATCAGTGACATGGCCCCTTTGGTTGTAGGCTATCATAATTTGACCATTATATCATGATGCGGCCTACTGCAGGTGAAGAATATCCATAAGGACACCAAGACCTTCCCCAATTCTCACTCAAGAACCTAAAACATCTATGGGGCCTCAATTCCCATTCAAAATCATATTATTGATATGTTACAAGGATTGGATTCAAAATCTAAATCCCATTTCATGTTATGAACACTACTCTAGGACCAAAAAAAACAAAAAACCCAAGAAACAGTGACCTGTAAAATTTTATGGTCATTATAAATCTTGAACTGTATCACTTCCCATCCACAAGAAGTTATGGTAGTTATCCCAGCATGAAGCCTAACATATCTTAGTTATTAATTCATTACCATACCATTTATTTCTTTCCAAAACCATCAAAAAATAATCTGATACATAACTCCAAACACCAATGTTCAATGTTCACCAAAGTTAAATCCACTAGCTCATCATGATCACCAACTATAAAAAAAACTCAACCATACCTATCTAACCTATGGCACAATAGTGTATTCAATCAATTCATCTTCAAACTTATGGTGCTTCCAACTATAAGACTTCACTCACAATAGACGATTACAATCTATGGTTCTCTACATCATTGGAATAAATTATTGAAAAACACAACCATAGATACATATATTATATTGATGTAGTTTCCTCATTACCACATACAATTCAACATGAAACATCAGTTGATCCTCCCTATAATGAAATCTTCTAATAACATTTTACTATACTCATTGATTCAATATTTTCTCACCCCATCATAATTCTTTTACTCTTGGAAGAATAAAAAAATCTCCCACATGGCCCCACTAAAATATAAACCCACAACATGATGTAATCCCTTTTTTTTTCACAAAAAACGCACAAAAGTGGAAATTATCTCACCATAAGCACTAATATACCTTTAGTTCGCCTATCACTCTCGATTCACACGCAAACCATCATGAGTATTTTGATAGAATATGCACTCTACCTAAAACTTCATATGAATCTAGAAACCAATGTTTAGTAAAAAGATATATCACATCAAATATACTTCACAGAGAAATCTTGGTGTTGTATTGAAAGACTATGATCATTATCATTACAACAATGACCCTTTTGACATTAGGGTTATTCTACCATGAGTGATTCAATCCACCTACCAATGATAATAACATTATCATTTCTCCACTAAACCAAAACCCAAAATCCATTTACCATTATTCATCCATTTACAAAAATAATGACAGCGAGTTTTCATACTTCTCACACCAAATCCTTAACATGAAACACCAATTTCGGTCAATTCCAAGCTCACTAGGAACATCATCTGCATCACTTTCTAAACATTATCCAAAATGAGTGTCAAAACTACTATAAGAAATGTTTTTAATCTCATCCATATGGATTAATTTACACGATTCATTTAAAACCAACACAAATGGGTCCCAACACGATACACATGTCACCAACCTCGAGCCACACTCACATATCCTATAATCCCCTAATGCATCTAATTCTCACTGAGACCTTAAGAATCTTTTCTCATAATCATATCAGCTTATCCATATACTCTTAATCTATACAAATCCATTTATTTATTCATAATAAAGTTAAAACTACACATAAAAATCCTTCAACAACCTTCATATATTGAGGATTTCCTTAAAAACCATGCTTGTGCTCACTCTCCTACTAAAGGTAGAGTAAACCACCAAAAAATATTCTCATGGATATTTAATTCTGATCCCTATCAGTCCATTTCATACACAACTAATGAAAGCTTCTACACTGCCAAATTACACAACCCTACTCACACTCCCATGATCCATATACCATGAAAATTATGACCATGTTCCTAACCCACTAACCATACACCTATAATAGATCATTATAATCCATCAACTTGAGGTTTATCACTTCTTCAAAGCATAACTGTATGACCACATAAAACATGGGCATCATTCTGAACCATGAACTCATACCCACTCTCTCACCATTCCTGTAAAAGTGTACCCTAAATAAAAAATTATTGTAATCTGGCTAATTATACACTCAAAACCCACCCTCGATACCATGACAAAATGGTATCTTATAAGAATCTCCTTAAACCTATTAGGGGTATCCCCATAACCACATAGTTTGATTATATAGAGTGCCCCCAAGAATCTATATAGGAAAATACCATATAGGACTTTATTGATATTTTATGTAATTGAGTCCCATCATAATCATCCCCATAAGGGATCCATCATAAAGAAATCTTAGGTATGAAACAAATCAAAAAAGGGTCCCTATACATTCCATACAAAAGTAACTATACATCCCTTATTAGATAATTCCATATAATAAGATTAATATAATATGTAATCAGTGATAGAAATCCATTTTTTATCCAAGTAAAATGATACCAAAAGTTATATTTTAAAATTATATAAAATTTATTGTTGAAACATTAATCAGTTGAACCCCCACAGTTTGTAAAATAGTTACACATAATAACATGAATTTAATGTTAATCACACATTAAAATAATGATGGATATTCATGTTCCTCTTTCAAATGGCCCAATTTTCAAATATTAAAATTATCAATCTCTGGTAAACACGTCAAATTGAATAAATATTCCAACCATAATAGAGAAAACCAAGAATAAAAAACATGTATATAAAGTAACGAAAACTTTACACCAAAAATGTATTCACATAAAACCATATTGAGGTCCATCATGAGATTTGATATGTCCATATTCTATTTATAATATATATATAATTAGTAATACAATAAAATACACTCAAATACTAATTTAGAAAACCCCATGCAAAAGTAAGCCACCTGTCCTGATTCAGATTTTATATGATCTACGGCGTACCTCAAAAATTTCATGAGGCTGGAGAATCTTGTCGATGTCCTATATCATAAATTAGGGAGAATATATCCTTAAATAAAAGTAAAAAATAGTGAAAATGACCAAAAAATATTCATCCGAGACATTGGACTCCACATAAATCAATAAACATGATTCATGCTATAAAAAATATTTTTGGGAATCAAATAGCACATATCACAATAGATTTCCTACTAGGACAATCATAATAAAAAAATACAAATATTCTATTCCACCAATCTCAATACTCTCCTAAATCCCCATCTTCAATACATTGTTGATCTACCCCATCTTGATACACTACACATCATGTGATCAACATGAAAGAAGACATATGGTCTTCATGTACACCTGAGTTAACATGAACTAAATGAGAAATAAATATTATTTTGGTACCACAAACTAACCTTAAAAAATGATATCAAATATATCCATCGATTACGAAAAAAATAAAATAAATAAAAAATCACACACAAGTTACTCAGAATTTCATGTGCTGACTAGACCTCTACAACTCTATACACATATGTTCATTGTGTGCTATCCAGACCCCCATGAAACATGATCATACCTTAATCAACCATATATTGAAATTTTTTTCACCTCATTATATCACATAAGAAAAAAAACCTATTCCTAAAGACTCGGGGTGGGGCATTCCACTAATCCTTGAAAAATACCCAAAGGTGAAAGTTAAAGTCATGTGTCCAAGTATAGTACCAACTATTATCACTCAAGGCTTGTCTATCATGAAGTCTCATACCCTACCTAATCCCTCAAGCTAGGTCCTAATTACAAAAATCCCAAACTCTACCTTATCACTCAAAGTAGGTTCCATCACCCACATCTCACCTGGACCATCTGTATCACTCAAGACATTCCATTATCCTAAGCACTAAATTATCACTCAAGGTAGGGTCCAATATCACATTACAAACCATATATTATAACTCATGGTCTGGTTTATCTATCACCATCTCACTCAAGGTGAGGCTATCACATGTCTTAATTCATACTTTATCACTAATGTTAGGCCCATAGTTTGCATAACATCACCATTGTTTCCTTATTATTCAAGGTAGGGTAATTCCAACACCTTATCACTCAATTAGAGTCCATTAATTAGGATTCATCATATCCCATGATAATATTTATCACATATGTCAAAACATATTCCTATAAAAGCATTATCACATAAGGATTTGTATGATATCATGATATTTTATCATCCATGATGGTATTTTTCACCTATATCAAGAACATGATCATCACAAGAGTGTACCTACATGCAAGGAACACAACCCATCCCAAATATCACCAACTCACCAAATGGTAACTAGTTACATGAAACCTATCATTTCACATTGATGGGCATAATTTTACATTTTTACCCTTAGTCCAAACTTCTCAATACCATATCAGTCGCACTAGAACACATGTAATATTCCATTGATGTTCCTATATTTTTCATTAGTAAATCCACTAGGGTTATACCAACCCATCCGGGTATCTTCTCACCAATATAAATCCATTTAGGTTACCCCATTCTGATCCCATATCCCAAAAAATCTTCATAAACATGTCTCCAATGCTCGATGCACATCCTCTTTGAATTCAAGCATCGTAACCCTGACTTTGGTTCTATCCTAAATCTTTCTCAAAATATTTTCAGCACATTTCTCAAAGGAAACCCATCACTATTACACCTCATCTTATCTGAAATGAATTTTCCCGCTCATAAAACACACCAAATATCCATTGTACCTTAATAGGACATCACTTCTAATGAATGTGATGTATAACCATCACATTTATTACCATGAGGCTTAATCATATTATTCTTTCACAACTAGCCCTATGAAATAGTGTTAGGCTACCCATGTATCCTCTCACATCGTGAGACCTATTCAAGGTCTCAATTTGAATCACTTAGTACCTCCACCCCTTATAGTTATAGTAATAGTGTTATATTAAATAACCCAAGTCCAATATAGAACTTATTCTTACCCAATAAGGCTCAATTATACCCTATATCTTTCTCTAATGTCTTATTAGTCCCAATCCTCTTACTTGATCCCATGAAACATGCTTATAGTTAAGAAATCCTAAATAAACAAGTATATGGTTATTTTATATGAACCACCTACATTGAACATGGAGTTACCACCTGGATAATCTCTACTATCCCTTAAACAAGCCAGTCGATACCACATCCAATCCAATACTTACACCCTAACCCCTATCATGAACTATTATTATGATAATTAATTAAAAAAATATATATTTAATTATTATATTTAGATTGATGTGGAATAACGATCAAAGACTTGTTGGTTAGTGTCCACCTTTAAAACCATGAACAACATCACACTAACCACTCACGACATAATCATAGAATATTCTCACTAAACATACCTATTACCTAACACCCTCTCTTATTTTTTTTCAATTTAATATAAAAACCCTAAACAATTGTTTCTGTAATTTAGGTTACGAAACCATTGATAAATAGTGTTTGATCATCCTTATGGGACATCCTCTAACCAAGATAAATTAAAAACCGATCATCCTTTCCTGATTCCACCTTGATTTAGTTTAATTAGAACTGATACCCAAAATAAAATTCATCACAAATATTAATTCAACTGAAGTGAAAGAATATTAGAGGAATGTATAGAGAGTAATGTACATTAATTTTCCTTGGAATATCCAAGAAAATATCATATCTAGGAGTTATTGAATAGAGAAATAGAGGGGGATTAAACATGTTTATTTGGACCTCTTGTGAACACCTATTATCCTAAAATTTTTGAGGGTGACCCTAAAATGGTAGGGCTTACTTATTTAAAAAAACACATAGGACTGAATCATGGGGTGACAATGAGTGTCTCAATACATACATTCCATCTCTCAATAAAGTCACAAAATGACCATGGAAGTTGTCTCACATATTTCTAGGTTGAGGGTTAAGCCCCAAACATGAATCCATCGAGGAAAAACTTCCCTCATTGCTCCTAACCATGAAACCCTCCTAGAAAGTCTTCACAAC
Organism: Viscum album; assembly: GCA_963277665.1. Lineage (NCBI taxonomy): Eukaryota > Viridiplantae > Streptophyta > Magnoliopsida > Santalales > Viscaceae > Viscum > Viscum album. Next base: position 1,918,148,636 of record OY728163.1, read on the forward strand.
AGAATCTACAAATCAAAATTTGACTATAAGTTTTCAAGTAAAATTTAATGTAAACCCCATAGGGGTATTAGAACCAGTTTTTATGCATCATCATCATGGTGTGAAACTCCCTTCATAGAGTGACCACCTTTTAAGGGTATCTACCTTAGAAAAAATCAATGAAACACTCCAAAACAAGAAGCCCTTAGTCATCGAGTGACCACTCTAACAACATGTCATCATAATATGATCTTCTATATCTATAAAATTTCAGTTGGGCCACTCATCCCTTCCATATAACTTACCTAAGAAACTAAAACATCAATAATTTATTTATTAACATCCTCAAACATAACCTTGAGATATCCCAATGCTTGAATTCATGATAAAAATCACGATTCATGAAATTATTCATGGTCAAAGACTAAATATTCAAAATTACCCAAAAAACATGACCCATAAATTTTTCAAGTCATTATATTGATGACCATATTTTCCGTAATGACATATTTATCTATTCAATTTAGGTAATTTCTTGAGTGCCTCGTACCATGTTTTTAGAATATAAAAGGATAAATCATTTCCCCCCCTTATATTTGACATTTGAGTTCCCGAAAAACCCTATTTTACTCTTATTATCCCCAAATACATGTTTAAAAAAGTCTCTAATTTTCATTTCAACCTTGATAAAACATAAACTAATTTTATATTAGCTACCGAATAAACTAATAGATAATAATTTTTTAAATACATGGTATTATGAAAATAATGAAATGATTGATTTTTTTAGGGTCAATGAGAAAACTAAAAGTGTGTGTATAAATGATTATGATGATATATTTATATAAACTAATGGATTAGTTATTATTTTATTTATTTTACCAAGTAATTATTATTCCATTTTGATGCTAAGAATTTTGGGGAAATATTATTTGAAAATATATTCCTAAATACCTCTCATTCCATGGAGTCAATTTATTTCTTTTGCCTCATGTTCTTGAGTATAGTCTGCTATTGAGGTGATTTAACGTCCAAATGATAAATAGATAAGAAAAATTATTCATACTCTGACCAATAAATAAAAAAAATTACAATTTTGGTTTTTAACCATTTCATAGAAATTATTAAATCAAAAGATGCACTAATGTATGGATGATATTGAGGTAAAAATGACTCACTGGTGAGTTGATCCTTCCATAACACATTCAAGAAATCCATGTGTTTTATTATGTTGTTCATCAATGGAGATAGTTGGTTGAGAATAGAAAATATATTTTTCACACCAACTCCTATGCCATTTGGTTCTATTTTTTACAATTATTTCATTTTCCATCACACTATTTATTCACAAGGTTCCTCTTATTTCCAATCATTGAATAAAATAAAATAAATTATTGTGATAAATAAACAATAATATCAAAAGTAAATAACCATATGATAATAAAAATAAATCTTATAATTCATTAAAATATGACACCTTAATTATAAGGTTTTACACTTCATGTTAAATATTTATTTTATTTGGTACAATCTAGGTATATTTATGTTTTGTCCTTTTATTATTTTTCAAATAATCCCCAAAAATTTCTAACCCCACTCTGATACCAATTGAGATGACCCAACCATAACATACATACATAATAAATCATTATAAATCATTACTCATTAAATAATGAAATAAATTAAACCCTCATTACCTTTAGGTTGAGTATAATTGTAGATCAAATATGTGAATGAATTATTTTATAACCGAATTTAAATTTATTTCAAAATATCATATCACTTTTCTCACATATAGATATATCACATGTTATAGTATTCTTTACAACCCATGGAAAATAAACATAATAAAATGGTGAGACTAGAAAATCTATAAGGGTTAAACCATATCATATATAAATTATAATAACATAAGATAATATAACAATGATTATAAAGGAAGATAAGATAAATATGTGGGTATGACAACATAATTAAGTTATAAAGACATATGGAAATCATACCCAATGAAATTTAAATCATAAAACATAACCATAATTTTTTCTAGAATAATTACATGAGACATATAAATTTGTAAAAAACATAAGAACAGAAAATAATATCTTATATCAAGGAATGATTCCAAGACCATCATCACATTGTATACACACATTCCCCTCAACATATTGGACTAGGATAATTGATCAGGTCCCATAACTTAAAATATCATGAGATATCATCATTAACCAATGAAATTGAGGGATATATAATTTCACATCAAATGGTAAACCATATATATGTGTACCACATGAACATAAAGGAATTTATAAATCCATCAATGAATAATTAAACCATGAGAATGAATTTTGTTTCATAAAAATCTTTATATGACATAAAAATCAATCATCCAAGGAAATAATGTTGGTGATTATATTAAAACATATGCCTAGTAAAACAATAGAAAAATTAAAACATATTAATATAGAATAAAAGACACTATATAAGACCGTTATAAGATTATTTAAAGGATAATAAAAAATTATCCTCTACATTTTGAGAAATTTTTTTTAAAATAGATAATTTTAAAATAAATGGTTAAAAATAATGTGAAATTATTTTAGTGAATCATAAGAACCTAGAAGAGACACTTCTTAGAGAAAACTAAAGAATATAATAGGACAAAGTGATTGGTTTGGAATCATAATAGAGAAGAAATAAAAAAAAATAATTCACACATTTTTAAAAACCATTTAAAGTTGAACTTAAGAAATCATATAATTAGATACAATTGCATTCAATAAATACTATAAGTAATATACACACGGAGGAAAAACATTCCCAATCCAAAATAAATGATAAATATATTTTACATTATAAATTTAATTTTTAATTAATTGTAAATAAATGTTTCAGGAAATATAGAAATACATGTAAATCCCCAAACACAACCAAAGGAGAAAACAATTATGTGGACTTAAATGTAAAATAAATACAAAGTAACCTAATGTAATCTTGGGTATTTATGACCTTATATAAGTAGATATATTTTGAGGAGACCCTATACCTTTATTCTCAACTTCATTAATAAACACATATGTCTTATTAACATATTTAAGAAAAGTATTCCTATATGTTACCTTTTATAATATTATATTATAATATATTATTAAACATATATTAATTAGTTACACTTTATTCTACATTTTCAGATACTAGCAGTTTTCTGTTTTCACACCAATTTTCACATGGTTTTGGTAATCTTTATTATTTAATAACAAGTTAATCATTCCAATATTACTCATGGTATTGGAATAATTGTATCATAGTGATTTTTATAGTCTCATGTTCATTTTATTTAAGAGATGGAGATGTTTTACATGAATGTAACTGAAAACATATATATTTTTTGAGTGATTTTATCAATACTAAAAAGATTTTATAATTACAATTTTTATTTATTTTACCTTTAAGGAAACATAATCAAAATTAAAATTACTCATTAAAATCAAATAATACAATTTTTATTTTTTTTACTCATATATAATTTAAATTATGAAGATTCTATAACCCAATTTAAGTAGGTGATTTAATAGAACCAAACAAGAACTTATTATAATAATGAAGGAGTAAGAGTGTAGAGTTATATTATTGTAATATAATTTTTTTCAGTAGTATATTTATTTTAATATCACATAATTATAGTATATAATTAGATTTATAAAAAGTTGAGATGATAATATAATTTAATAAGATATAAAATAAATAGATACATAGATTGAATCAGTTATTCCTATAACGACTTCTTCCATAATGAATGATTTAAGACTCCTTTTAGGGACTAATAGCTAGAAAAATTCACAGAGATATATTTATGGAAATAATATTGGGTATATATTCAAGTTAAAAACACATGATATGATTTGATTTTGTTTGGTAGAGGAGGGGCCTTTATAGATTATTTTGTGTTTCATTTTTTTAATTTCTAATTACTTAATGGTTGAGGAAGGTCATTATTACATGAAAATTGGATCGTATCAGGACAAAAAAAAAGTAGTAATATATTTAACCCTATAAAAACTTTTAAATATGTTTTTATATATTTTATACATCATTTTTACCTTATAATGTATTTTTACTTTTATATATTTTACTGATGTCATCCACTACCTACCCCATTAACTAATTATTTCACCAAAAATTAAATTTAATATCATTAATAATATTAAATCCTTAACTCAAAAATTAAAATAATTTTTTAAAATTTTAATATATAAATATATAATTTTTAATTTTTAAATAAAAATAAATAATACTCTATGAAAAAATATTTCATGAATAAAAAAGTTCTTATACAATGATTGATTCTATTTTTATTATTTCCATTAACTATTTATTAAATATTTGTAAAATGTTTATTATAAATTTTTAACATATTATGTGTTATTTATTTTCCCTTTATAAAAAATATTGATATTTTTATTATAATATTTTTAATATACAAATTATTAATATGTATTCATAATAGTCAAATATATTTATAATAGTCAAATTACATGTTTCATCGATATATATATATATATATATATATATATACTTACATGATTAACTTGACATAATTCATAATAATGACTCATTTATTTTTCTAAATTAATATCATATTCAAATATTTATCTTTATTTACATATTTATAATCAGAAGTATGCTCTTTAATCCTTACCATAAGAAAGAAACATTCTGTTTTTTAGTATATTTTAATTTTTAATTTTATTCAAATAATAATTTTAATAATAATGCTTCATATTTATTTCTAATAATTTATTAAGGTATATTATGTTTTAATATTATTATTAAATTAAATAAAGTTTTTTTCTCATTATAATTTGGTCTTATGTATGAAATAAGTCTTTTAGTATAGGGAAGGATTAAATATATGGCATGCGACAATATAGTTTCGAAAAGGATGGTGTGTGTTTTTTGGACTTATAAAAGTTAAAATTATAACAATGAAAGTATTAAACAAATGAAATTAAAATTGAATGTTAATTAATATACTAAAATGGTAAGGGTGTATTTTTAAAGAGAAATGTTAATAATTATAATTAGTTACTAGGATAAAGTGAATATCACTTTGTATTCTAGAATGGTTTAGGACATATTGATAAGGAAATATATTAATCTAAATATTTATATTAGTTACAAAGTTATCTCAAATAAAAGTTTCAATGGAAATGTTTAATGATGATGATGATAATGAACTTATAATGAGTTTTAAGTAAAAAAATGAATTTATTGACATTATAACATTGGATTTTATGAAGTAAAGATGTTTGAATACTATGTTCAATGAGTTGAACAATGTGAATTTGATTCCAAAGTCCCACTATTATTCAAATAAAAATTATTTTTAAATTTTACTAAATAAAATATTTTAATTGAATGTTTTATCATATAGTTACATAGATATTTTTTAGTAATTACATAGATCTGTAATGTGTTTAACAAAACCCTAAAAGTGAATAAAACATATTGCCTCTCTAGTGTTCTATAATATCAGATATGATGATATGGGAATGTATATATGCTATTTTAGTATTATTGAAATAGTTTAATTATATAAAATGTTTCATGTTATAAAATAAAGGAAGTATCCACTTTATAAATCATTTCTGTTGGATTTATATATTCATAAAGTGAAATGATAATTGTTCTCTTAAAGCCAAAAATTTACATATACCTAACCATTATTAATCATGATTGTTTTAATTTTTTTAAGAAAGTTTAATGTTATAATGGATAAGATTTCAGATAGAGATACAAAATATACTCATGAGACACAAAACGTGGCATTTATGCTCTTTTTCTCACCAAGTATACCACATTGAGTGTCATAAACTATGTGTTTAGTATATCATAGGTGAATATTCAATATTTAATCCCCATAAATGAGGATAAAAATACACCTAGCATGTGAACCTTCATAATATGATACATTTATTTTTTCCATGACCAAATTTGAGATATTAAAGGTGTGGTTGCGTATATTACTTATCATTTCATTAGTTGATGATTAACTACGATTATATCTTACTCTCATAGGATGAGTATAAAATTTGATCCCTTACTATATATATAATGATGAAATGTGTGTACATCCCGTAATAATGGATAATTGATGTTGTTACCCTTTTAGATGATGGTAATGGGATGTGACCATCCATATAAGTGATTTACGGGTCATATACTCATCGAATCAGTAAGACTAAACTTGGGGAATTGAGAATGCATGAGTAAGTTATATAGGTTGGCATACTCCATGTTCTGTGATCACATTATGTCTTAAAAAATGAATTAAATTATTATACATGTGTTAATATAATATATATTATTGAAATTGGTATGGAGAAAAATTAGTTTGATAGAGATCACATTATATAACGTTATAGGTAGAGTAGAATTTATTCTTTTACAAAGGAATATATTTTCTTATAATTATGGGTTAGTAAATTCCTAATTGTTTTCGAAGATAAAAAGTTTTATTTGGTGACACTTTTTTGTTGTGAAAATGAAGATAAAATTTATGAAACATTAAATGATAACCCAAAAGTGTTTTTGAGGAATTCTTGAAGAGGTTCTAGATGGATTTTTATAAGTTTTTACATATGAAGAAAAATGTGGTGATAATTCATGATATCTATTCCAAAATGGATTTCAAAAGATATCTAAAATGGGTTTTTCATATGGATTCACAAGATACTACATATGATGTGATAGAATGTGGTAGTGTGATAAGTCTAAAAGAATTTCTCTATATGTGATAGATTTTTGGTAAATACATTAAAAGTGAAACACCATAATATAATGGCATTCAATATGTTATGGTCAATCATAGTATATGACAAGACATAGTGAAAGTAACATTTTCTTAGTGATGTACATAGCCTTTAATGTTATGTAATAACGTGATGGTTCCTTTGATCATCCATTCTGATTGCTATCAAACTTGGTTTTTTATCATTTGATGACGATTATCGGAAGATTTAACATAAATCATAATCTTTTATGTGATAAATGAAAGATAATTGGATTAAATAAAATGTTTCTATATTTGAAACATTTATAGAATTTTGTAAAAAATACTAATCAATGAAAGGGTAAAATTTGAGGTTCTTGTTGTCCTATATAAATTAAATCAGTCTTTATTTATGGTATGACATTCCATTATATCAAGACACGATGATAAAATCCTCAAACTAATTATATATAAATCTATCATTTCTTATTTCTCCATAAAAATCACGGTTCTAGAAGAACCATGATAAGAGTGATTTTTCTCATGTATTGAGAGATTCATCTATCTTGTAGAGACCGTATGAGGAAGTAATCAATTAGTTGTTTCTTAGTGATCTACACGAAAGACATGTTTCAAGAGCGAATCAACTATTGAATTCCACATCGTTATTTATTCATTTATATTATTAAATATAATATGTTTAATAAGATACTATAGTTTTAATGTTTTGGTTGTTGTTTTCAATACATTTGGATAAATGTTATCCCCTCTAAAACACTTATGAAAGTGTCTAAAGAAATGAACTATAATGAATAACCATGATGGGTTTTCAAGAAATAGGATTAATTAATATTCAAAAATTATGGAAAAATAATTCATGTTAACTAAATTAAATGAAAAAATTAGTGAAAAAAGTTATCCAGTTTAATTTTTAAACACAAAACATTATTTTAAAAATATAATTACATTTCTTATATTATTGAAAATTAAATTTTATTGTTAAATTTTACCTATTAAATAAAAAATGGAATTAATGGAAAAAGAACTAAATCATATTCCTATATTTTTATAATTAATATTTTATTTAGTATAAAATAATTCAAAATAATGATGAAATGAAAATAATAAATAACATTTACTATATAGGGGATAATATCTATAATTTATGAATCCTCTTAACGGTTTAATAATATATTACTTTTTGATATTTTATTAATTTTATAATTTTTTGATAAAATCATTAATGTTTTATAAAATAATCGTATTAATAATTAGTGAGTTATTGATTTTACCATATACTTTCTATATAAAAATATGTAATTTTTATATGATATTAGTATAGTGAAGGGAAGGTAATCTTATACAGAAATGTTTTCCCTTATCATAGATTATCTAATAATGATTTAGAGTTATTATTCTTTTTATTAGTATTCAATGAAAATAATAATACTGAGATTATGTATTAATGAACATCAATAGATTAAGATTTAAAAAATGATCCAAGTACAATACTTTTCTACATGTGATTAGATTATCCTATTAAAGATGGATTCATTATAAAAATATATCTATAATAAAATTTTTAATATTTTTTAATATTTTTCAAGCTTAAAAACAATATAATAGTTATTTTGAAAGTGATAATTGAAAATATAATCAAGGTATATTTATAAATAAATATTATAAATTTGAAAAATTGTGGATTTATGAAAAAATATTTCATGCATGGTTAATATTTATTTATGAAAAAATAAATTTTCTGGGACAAAATTATATATTACACTTTTTCAAATCTATAAATTGACTCATATTGATCATTAGTCATGTAAAATATTTTTATGCATAATCATGAAATACCTCTATACTAAATATTTTCCCAAGTACCGCAAGTTGTGCAAACATTAAATAGATTAGGGGAAAACATAAATTCTTCAATATATAAAAACATGGTTCATCATTTTTGATGGATTCAACTTTGTATCAATTTTCTCAATGAAAAGATAATTCAATATAAAAATATATTTAACGAAATTTATCAATACATATATGTTCTTTGAAAATTCATGATATAAATTATTTCTCTATATATTAATAATAGATAATATATTTTTGATACTAAAAACATAGATTCCCAACTATAATAATCATCAAAATTATTTCCTTATTTCATTATAATAATGATACATGAATTTATTTTATTATAGATAATTCAACAAAAAACAACATTATTTCATTCCGGACAATTGTTCCATTGTATATAAAATAATTTACCATATTATATTTTATTTTTATATAATATCATCACTATATAATTAATAGTAAAATATTTTTAACCGTTGATACTTTAAAAAAATATTTTTAAAAAATATCTATTAATTACTACATTATCTGATTTAAGAATTCCAATTGTAATTTTTTTATGACTCATGAATTTCCTCACCACTCAAATTTAATTGAATTCATTATAAATAGTGAAAAGTATAAAATATAATTTACTAAAAAAATATTAAATAAAAAATATTCATTATTCATTGCTTTACTGAAGATTTAATTAAAGAGATGAAATCAAATATAAATTTAGTTTCAAGTAATTTCTTAACTATATTTTATTTATCTATATGATATTATAGAAAAATAAACACAATTATGGAACCATTTCTTGTAATAACCATGATAAATAAAAAAAGAACAAAAAATTTTATACTATACCATAGGGAGTACTACAACCTATATAATGAAATTTGTAAAATATGCACATTAACATCCATTCTCAAAATATAAAATCCCTTAAGGTGTGTAATATAATTATAATAACTTAAATTTTTTAAAAATGGAATTATGTTAAATTATATAAAATTATAAATAATTTTATATTACACTATATGATATAATATCACATTAAAATTTATCCACTATTTAATTTAAGTCCCTTTATTAATAACCATGCATCTTAAAATTTATTCCATGGTCTTATAATTTATAGAATATACCAAGCCAAGGCCACTTTCATTGAAAAATTAATTGACATGAACAGTTTCAAATTTATTGTTTTTTTATAAAACTATCTCTGGCCAATAAATTTAAAATTAAATGTTTTTCTGAATGGAATTAAATTTTTATTAGAATTTATACCCATAAATAATATAATGAACACTGAAATTAATTGTTATTTTCTTGAAAACCATAATTTTTAATTTATATATCAACAAAATAACTTAATAAACTCTTAATATATATTCATTATGAGAAAGTGACATGTATAGTTTTAATGATTTTAAACACATTTAGAATATGTTATGTGTAATTATTCTGTTTCCAAAAAATGCCCTATATGGGTATATGTTCATCTTGGATATTATTATCAGGTCAATAATAATTTCTTTACCTGTATTTTATATGTGATAATGTGTAAATAACATTTTTAATCTAGAAAAATATTCTATGTCCATAACATGTTCTACCCTGGCTCTATGTTCTATTTTATGTGTCCAACATATTTTATTCACTGAGGAATTTATGGAAATTCGCAGTAATTGGGTTCATAGATAAATTTTGTATTCCCAGAGTAAATATTATATTATTATATTACCCAATACCTTATAGAAAATATTCTATGTAAAATTATTAAAATTTCCATCAAACAAATATTATGTTTCGGTTTATTACCTATTCAAAATATATGTTTTCTATAAAAATATCATATCCATATTGTTTTATGGAAACTCATATTTTTTTGGTTTTTTTTTCTCTAACATTAATTATTCTATAAAATATAATCCATGAAAATTCCCCATGATATGAAATTGTCTAACACAACAAAAGGTTTCTATAGAAGAAAAAAATGTTTTTCTATTTTAAATGAAATTTTTCTATACAAAAGATTCCTATTATGAAAAATAAAAATGATAAAATATGATTTGTATCCAATTATATATATTTAATTTGTACCACCCAAAGATATAATTTTGGGATAATTATTATTATATTATTTATTATTTATTTTTTTATTGAAGATTAGGAAAATAATTAGACAAATAAAGGAATGGGGATAAACATTAGTGGTAAATGTCAAGAAAAAAATAAAATTAAAATGAGGGGATCATTAAAAGAACATATTTATTCAATGATATGGAAACCTGAGGTTTCTTGATTAGTAGAAAAGAAAAATTGAAATATGAGAAGAGACAAATTTGGGGGACCTGTAAGAAATATTATGACGAATAAATAATTTAAAATAAAGTTATGAGTGGGGTGATTAAAGATAATATAGAGGAAAATATCCATGATAAATAAAAATATATACTTGTTGAGATCTCTATATACCTATTTTCATTTATATGTATAATTATTATTCATTTTATATGAATCCTTCTATGAATTAATATAAAAGTGTTGTTTTCATATTAGAGTTAAATTCAATATCTATTCTCTGTTTTAAATTTTTATTATCCTATTTTCTATATAATAAATCCATCTGATACAATAATTATGGTATAAGATAAAACTATATGATCATTGTTAACACTGATCTTATCTTCTAGTTATTTTTTTATGTGGTATTATTATTATTTTGTTTACTATGATTTTTGAACCATATATGTCTATATTTTTATCATACTCTTTTAAAAAAATATTTCTTTTAAGAGAAAATATATATTTACCAATTATTGTGAATTTTTAAATAAATATATGTAATTTAATTTAGTGTTTATCAATAAAAAATATCATAACCGTAATCAGAGCAATTTTTTCTCCTAGATGTATCCCAAACTGTATTGTATTAGAAATATAATAGAATAAATGACTTCAACAGTCGGGGAATTCAAAATTGGTATATTCTTTTACATTATGAACCTAAATATTCTTTATATGGAAATATGAAGAGGGTGGATGTCCATATGGATGAAACCATATTTATGTACTATTATTATCTCATGTAATGTTTAGGATCATGTTAAAGAAATCTATAATGGAAAATTTAATCATGAGAAACTACCTAAAAACTACATGTGCTAGCATCTCCAATCTTGCGATCTGTCCTGGTTACACAAAATAGTAACAGAAGTCCTTAGGAAAATCCTTTCCATCCAATTTTTCACCTACTATATCAACCTTTTAAGTATCGAATAATGCCATAATATATCTCTCTTATATTTTTGAATGATCAAACCCATGTATTTTATACATTAATAAAACATACCAGGTGAAAACAGATCGACCACATGCCTATTTGATCAAGCACTATCACTGAGGGATATGTCCTTTATGGTGTCACTAGGCCATGTATGTGATCATGGATAAGTATGGTTTATGTTGATGTGACATATGAGGTTGAAAAGGGTAATCCATGTTATCTAATGACTTCATCAATCCCGTTGTCAATCTCTAAGTCCCAGATTAGTCATTCCATGTTTGGCACCTGATACACTGACAGATCTCTCCAGGCGGGTGATCTTGATCTTCCTACATTCCTTACGTAGAGAGACTACAAGGTTAATGTCACATTTGAGTACAATTTCTAATCACACCCACATACCTTGGGGTCCAAATATCACACTCTTTCATATAAATACTAGGATCACTCCATCAAAAGACACACATAGATGAAATGAAGAATGGAACAGATGTGTCAACCCCATTGAAGAGACTTAAAAGAAATATCTATCCATATAATTTTTTTAGGAAAATTTTTTTAGGATAATTATTCTATGTTAATTCCAGTGGGTGAATTATTGAAATATAACATCACTAGAAGATCTTCCCAACATGGAAAATTCATTGTGTAACCACCACATTTTCTCACTCTCTCTACCCATGTTGTTTCCTTAATCATCACCATATCTATAAGACCATTAAAGATAACTTAAGAGGATGGGTATAGATGAAATTTATTAAGAAACTAATAATAAGAAAAATATCCTAAGTATCCTTGTAAAATAAAAATAAACCAACCATATTTTATTAATAGAAATTTATCACCATATTGATACTCTTCCCACAGTGCACTACTTACAAGCCTTATGTACTAAATGAAGAAAAAGTGATCCACTCTGGTTCTTCCATCATCCACACTACATATATGAATAGAGAAAACATGAAATACCTTCATTAATTCTATTCACCAATGTTAAAACCCTATAAAGAACAACAGAAATCTTCTTACAAGGCCACCCAATAAATATAATCATGTCATGCACGCCAAATTTCTTCCATATGAGCGTTGATTCCATTGATAGTAGGAGGCATGATAATTGATGTCCTAGATAGGTAAAAGCCTCAAGGGTATCAAAATCATGTATTAACTCAATGAATAGATTCCATGGTACAAATACACTGGAGTGTTCTATCTTATCATGATTATAGATTTATTCTCTATTCAACTAGATGAGATAGATAAGGCATCTCTCTTGGAGTAGGCCCATAATATTTATTATAGAATTCCATGATCCTAACCCTATAAACCACCCTCACTTACCAAAATGTAGGAATAGTGGTGGATGGGATTGGATTCCTTTTTTGGTCTAAGACACAATATGGTTTATATTGTAAATATCATCTACAATCTTGGGATACTCGCACTGGGTGGCCTCAGTGTGTAATCCCCATTAAAATCTAATTGAACATATTCATTCAATATGATTCATATTTTATATTTTTTTACTTACACTGAGCATGAATCATCTCACCTTATAGATCTAAGTTTATCATTCCATTGAAATAATAAAAATGCCTCCAATTTTTTCCTCTATTTAGGTGTATGAAAAAACTCTCTCTACCTTAACATAAAGTCACCAATGAGGTTTTTCATTAGAGAAACCCCATATGTGTGGGCCCCACTCAAACAACATAGGATTTGATTTTGGTTTCCAGAGGATACATATGATGCCTCTCAGAGATTCTATCCCAACATCATAAATCTTCTATTCCCATCCTCACTGGACCATATCCCTAAAGTTATATCTTACATACCCATCACTAACCAATATTCCCATGATCTTTAACATTATTTTCTCTAAGGCCATATCCCCTAGGAAACACTAAACGAATGTGAATTACAAATTTTCACTAGATATAAATCTCAATGATCTCTTACCTTTAGAAATTATGGGACTAAATACATTCATTTACAATTGACAAAGATCTAAGATTGATTGGGGTTTTCTAGTTCTATAATCATATTCCCATCGAAAACCAAACAAAACAAAATTTTTGAACCTAATGTGAACACATTACTTTGGAAATACATTGTCCAAACATGTTCTTCCATGTGATACTGAACAGATTGGTATTATTATTTGTGGTGTTATTATATTTAGATATACCCTTTATTAATATATTAGTGATCTAATGTGATAGAATCATTCTCATGAAATAATTCTCATGATTCAACTACTGAAAAAGTTATGTCTCTGTTAACTGAAAATCATGCATCACATTTTAAGTGACTCCAACACCAAGTGAGGAATAAGTTGATCAGTGAGTACCAATAAAATGGAAGAGTTTCAACCCAGTAACCTATACATGAGAGCCTTTAATCAGTAAATCCTCATAGCACATCCCACTAGAAGAAATTCTGGAAAATCTAGTGGTGCATGTCAACAAATCAATCCATTTATGGATTTTATCCCAAAATAATGATAATAAATAATTCCTGTATCATAGGTAGATAGATAGTATGTTCAACTAAAACCTCACCTCAAATCAGGGTTCACCGAATAGGGAACCTGAAAATTATCATTTTCACCAATATCATGCGGCCACCACCCCTCCGTAGGTTGTTGAGGACACCGCCTAAAAAATCTCTCCCCTAGTTAACCTTAAAAGGGAATCAAAGATATCTTTATAATACATATGATATTTTATCCACAAGTAGTGGGACCATATTCCCTTATTCTCTAAAGAATTACACCCAAAAACCATGATAAAAATAATGAGTAGGTCCACATCTCTGTTTTCAACCGACAAGACTACTAGTATGTTCTAGAAGCACAATGGGAGGCATGACTACATATTTTAGCAGCAACCAGGTGGTAAGTTCATATTCCTTACACTACACATGAATTTGGTTAGAATACCCCAATAGTAAACAAAGTATAGTATTAGTCACATACACCTACTCCCACTGAGAAATATGAAAATATTCAAGTTCCATTGCATAACCCCATCAAAATATCTTGTTGGTCATGGATGGACATGAATATATACCTTCCCACATCTTATAAAGATATCAACATATCATTAGAGAACTATAAAAAGGTTGTAATAATCATTTTTCAATGATCACTATAGGTAAGGCCTATATCCCAACTTCTTCCATAGTTGAAGAAGTGTGTCCTCATATCCCATTAGAAACTTGATAGCAGGCCCACATATCCACCACCCCCCCTTATAGAGGACAATCGGAATTTACTGGTGGATAGAGAGGTATGGTACCACACTACCATATCATTCCATGAATCCTATTGAAATATCATGGAAGCATCCTAGAAGAATAAATATATCCCTTCCCCTATTCGTCCTAAAGAATATCGATGACATGTCTTGATGGTTATTAAAAATCATACTCATATTCCAAGCTAGCAAAGTAACTAATGAAATATTATAGGGGAAAATAATGGAAAATAATATGTCATTGTCTAGATCTAAGGGGATTACCAGATAGCTCCCTCAATTCCATAGGATTCACCTAAGAGAATTCATATCCAGGGTGGTCACATGACTACACAAAGAAGATAACCTAATGGAAGGTATCTCTATACCAAAAATGACCTAATATCATGCCTATATCCTTGAATTGATTAGTTCAGATGTTCTCTCAAGTCCCTAAAATGCATATACATTGTGAACTAAGAGACGTCTGAATCCTCAATAGAATATAAGTGTAGATTAGGTAATGGAGGTCCTACTCATAATATACTAATCATATGTTCATGAAATACTCCATAGAGTATCCAATAATATAGTCATTTCCTTATCAAAATTAATTTTATAATTCTTCTATACCTAAATTTCCTTTATGATTGATACCATCTCTATATACATCCCCAACTAACAATATGGTACCTGATCTACATAAAAAAATGAATCACTCCCCTATTTGGTAAAGCACATGGAAATAAGTTGTGGTATATTGGTCAGGAGATTATTTTTCCCCTAAATATGGTGGAAACATCATTGTTATGTTGAAAGTATTAGTTGAGGATAATATCTCAAGTATGTCATTTCCCATTTCTATTACCTAAACTGAAATTCAATATTTTTTAAAGGAGGATTTTATGACTTAATTAAACCGAAACTTATGGATAACCCATTATTAGATATAGGAAAAGAACCTCCCTTATCCAGATTATGAGGAACATCTCCATATAGTGAACATGTTCTGTTGTCCGATCAAAATTTATATGTTCTTAGTAGTTTAGAATATGAGTTTTTTTGAAACACTATGATAACTTGTGTAATGATTGTTCAAAATTTTAAGGACACATTAAAATAAAATCGTTAATCTTGAATATGATGTGAATATAATGGGATGTGGTTTGTATAAATATTTTCAATTCACACTATCCCTTGAACGAAAATGTTCCCCAAAGAATGTTTCATGAAAAGACTTTTATATATGATAGGGAATATGCCCAAATAATGTTCATATCCTTTGGTCAATCCAATAAAACACTCATTCCTTTTGGATAAAAAGATTTCATGAATATAGGGAAATATCTATTGATTGTCTCCTTTTCTAATCCTCCAATAAGGAAACAAAAAAATATCATCTAAGATAGACAATGTTTTAAATCACAAGAAAAAATATAGTAATATGAAGTTTCTATTTTAAGAATGTATTTCCACCAACTCATGCTTGAGTGAAATCATACCAAATCAAGAAAACTGTATTGACAGTTGATTGGGTATTCATCTAAGAGAAACCCCCACCCACCATGCTGGGGGAACTTATAGAACCACCACCACCCATAGGATCATAAAATAATCAGTGGGTCTAGGATGTGATAGTGATAGAATAAATCTATCTAAATACCTCATAGTTGGGTCCATTTTTACCACTTCTTATGATGAATTAAGTTGTTTCTAGGATAAGAGGTGATCTCTAATAGCTAATACCCCCTTCATTCATATTGATATGTGTCATAACCCAACCATTCTAGGAACACTATATATGGATGATTGGGGAATCAATCAGGATTACCATCCACTTATAAACATTAGGGGAATATCTCGAAAAGAAAACTAATACCCATCAAGGATAGAAACTAAAATGTCCTACTAGGAAAGGGGACCCATATGATGAACTTAATGTGTCCTTCGAATATGTTTTAGGGAATGATGAGTCACTATATTACTTAGACGATTATGAAGAAATTCATACTGTTTGGTATGAATTGGTGAATGTTTCCAATGTCATCCTGACTGAGGATATAGACCGATACATATAAATAGATTAACATAATGAGAAAATGGATGTTTTAGATATATTTAATACTAATACACATATGGGTAGTGTGTATACTTAAAATCATTAGTATATCCAAACATATATATAAGGTATATGTAAAACTAGTGATTGAAGAGGACCAATACATTCCTCTATTGTGATAGTATTTTCCCTCATTATGGGAGTGTTACCTTGGACCAACTCAATCTAGGTCCCAATAATCGATGTATTCAGGGTAGACACATTGTAACACCTTAAGATTATATATATATATTTTACTGTGAAAGAATTATGAAGTATTTGATATCTAATGTTATATAAAACACTAGTCCAAATAAACCATGATATAGTATATTGTTATAACATAATAATCCAATTGACTGTATGAATAAGAATAAATACATTGTGAAAATTAATTATAAAATATTTATATTATGTTAATTTATTGATTAATTCATAAAAAATATGTACTCAAATTTCATTAAATTTATTTTATAAATCAATTTTTTATAGAAAAATTAATTTTTTGCATGGATATTATAATTAATTTATATCACTTTTATAAAAAAAGTAAATATTATTTTTGAAATCATCTTATCAAAATTATATTATCGTGATTTTTTTTTATTTTTTGGAAAAGATAAATTTTTTAGTGAATAATAAAAAAATTAATATTATAGAAGACTATACATTCCATTAATATATTTAAAATGTACCATTTTTTTGAATTGATTATATAATTATAGTAGTTCCTTTGTATTAAACATAATCTAATAAAATTTATTGAAATCCCCGATATTCTTAATTTTATTATAAAATCATATTTATACTTAAAATGTATTTTTTCTCTAAAACCTATTTTTGACATGTTTTGTAAGTTTTTTATAAGTAAATCATACCAATAAAATAAATTTAGTTTGATAAAATATATTATATATTTTCAGTTATAATTTCCATAAAAAAAATAATGACCACACCTTGATTTTTTGTCATAACTACAAGGACCTGACCTTAATCCTTACTTAATCTTGAGTTATTTCAAGAATACACATTGAGGATATTTTCAGGTTTAGATTTTTAGAGGACTAGATCATAAATCATTCATTACATTCCACATTTAAACAAAGTGGTTATATAAAAGATAATATTCATTTTTCCCATCAATGGAAACATATTTAAAATAAAACATGGATTCTTTCTTGACACTTCCTTGACACTATCATCATATCATGTACCTTTTCCTTGACCTGTGAAAAACATTTTAAAAACATGGGATGAGCATAAAAAGCTCAGTAAGGGATATAAATATTTGGAAAGGAAATATTAGTACATGTATACATAAGAATAAATGAAATCATACTTTACTCATAAAACATAAGCGCGTTAACATACCTCATGAAATCATAAGATTTATTAATAACTCATAGAAATCAAAAGACATAAAGGTAAAATGATGCATTCATAACATTCTTACATAGGGATTAACCCTCATGGTTACGTTTGGAATACCCATCACAGTATATTCCCTAAATCTCTTCGGAGAAACCATAACGTTTAACCCCTTCGCGTTACCCAATTCATTGGAGAGCTATATTGGGCTCACCTGCCCTTAATTTATCACGGAACCACCCATATTCATAAACAATGCCCAAGAACCATAACATCATCATAGAAAAAAAATTAAGCATAAATGAAATATAACATTCCCAGATTGCAATAACAATATAACATTTTAAGATATTGAAATAATGAATCCATTCTAAAAACAATTTTCAAAACCATTTAAAACATTTAATAAAGTGATTTTTGAATCAAAGTCTCCCATAAAACATTGAAGAGTTTAAAATTTTAAACCATTAATATCCATATAAATAAATCCTTAAAGGCATTTTGAAAACATGGATATTAATGAGAAATATATATAAGAATAAATAATTAATACATTTAAAACGATATTTTAGATAAAGGGTTTTAAACAAAATGAGAGACACATGAATAAAATAATTGAGGAATAAAATTTAATAAGAACTTTATAATATCATGAGAATAAATGGATTCATTATATAATATTCCAAAGGACAGTATATACACCATAAAAGAGTGAATTGGTGCATAACAACAATGAAGTCTCAATAGAAATGTAAAATGAGATTAAATCCCTTATAAAGAAGGTATCCTTAAATTAAGGACAAATCAATCTCATAATTATGTTTGAAAAATATAAATACACCCAATATAATTGGATATTATGTGTAGAACAATAAAAGGTCATTCACAAATATTCAAAGTATGACGTATTCAATAACTACAAGTTGAACCCAAAGAAATCAAAATTGGGTTAAAAGTTCCCTTGGTAAAATTCAACAGCCAAACGGTGTCACATTAAAAATCATAAAATTAGTTGATGAGAGAGAAAATGGTATCTAATCACTTGGACATAAAATTTAAATCAATAAGGAAATATAATAACATATCCCAACATAAAAATATTTAAATTAAAAGACATAACAAAATATGTCTTTTAAAAAAGAGGAGGGTGCAAGGTTCCCTTACCGATTTTGGTAACTTTCGAAACATACACCCCATGAATGAAGGGTCAAAAATGAAGATGTAAATACAAATAAATGGGAGTATATTATACAAATAGTAAAATAATGGTCATTACATACACTGTAAAAAAGGAAATAGTGGAAAATCTAGCATTAATCTCATGAGAATAAAAAGTGAGATGAGAATCCCCTTATGAAAATTCGGCATCCTAACAACGCCACAAAAAATTTCTAAAAATGGATTGATGAGATAAAATAGGATCTCTCATAATATTAACATAAAATTTACAGCAATATTAATATAAAATAACATCCCCCAACATAATAAAGAGGAGCTTAATGTAAGTGACATAAAAAGAGTACTTAAAAAGAAAGAGAGAGGTAGGATCCCTTACCTCAAGTATGAATTGTCTTGTTTATTTCATTAAATTGCTGAATAATAAAATTTGGTCAATTTATAATTTCTTAAGGTCCTCCTTTAAATATTATTATTTAGTTCATATCACATATTACAATGTTATAATAATTGTTTAATAATGTGAGTTCATATCAGATGTTTTTGTCGAAGTTTGGTACATGAGTCAAAAATGAACTTGTTTAAAAATGATTGTCCATGTAGTTATAAGTAAATCATCTCCAGAATAGTATTAATGATTTAAATATCATATATATCCAGTACATATTCGTTTTATACTATTCTATAACATTTGTAGTTAAAAAAAATGAAATGCATCGTTCAGGGAGACGGTAGGCCGTACGTACGCATGAACGCTACTTTCATTTCTTTGTCATATTAATGGAATTAAAAATAATTGAAAGATATATATATTATAATTCCAGTATAATTTATATGTTTTATATTTCACATAAGTTCCTTAGTTTTATTCTTTATACATTCCATTTATTGCATGAACGAGTCACATCACTTGAGGGGGCGGTAGTTCACACTTCCTCATATGAAATTATCGCAATTTCACAACATGCAAAGCATAAAGGTATGTTTTAAATATAAAATACAGAAGCATATGGGAAACATAAATACCATATATATCATATACAAAATAAAGTGACATCATAATAGCCACCATGAAAGGTGTTAATAGAAGATTGAACAATCATCGTTTCGTGAGGCAGTAATTCGCCATCCACAGAAACTGTATGTTCTTTAACCATTAGACGGAGGTGTGTGTAAGTGAAGCTCAAATACTTAATATAACAACATCCTAGTATACTTAATATACATTTTTTGTTACAAAATAAAGGAATAATAAGTGTTTATGGGTATGGAGAAGAAAAATAAAACAAAAGAACACAAGTGAAGACATTACCTTTAAATCAGGTAACTCCTCTTGGTTTGAACCAAAAGGGTTTTTTGAAGAGAATTATTCAAAAGGTGAGGATTCAATGATGAAGAGACGGAAGTGGAGAGATGAAATGGTCAGGGGTTTCCCGAGACAATGGCTTGAGATGTGTGGCTAATGTGGTAGAGGTGTGGCCCTTTTATAAGAGAAGAGGAGGGGCACTCTTTGAAAGTTATAAACTATTACTTTATTTGAAATTATTTTCGGATTTCAAAGGTCCCAAAAGGATATCATTCTAGTATAAGGTGATATGGTTTCTAAATCCACCCATACAATATGTTTGTGACAAGTTTAAGACTTATATTTCACCCTATCTACTCATTTTATTTAAATTGTTCATTTATGAGGTAATCACTACATCATCATGGTGTCATAAATAAATTGATTTATATAATGTCTAAAACTTATAAAAAAATATCATGATGTAGGAAATATATTTATCTTTCTAATGAATATTTATAGTCAAAAATATGACTTGTATAACCCCATGTAATTTTTTTAGTAAAACAATACATGTTTATGAAATTTTAATTTTAATTTTAAATAAAAAATTACTAATGTAATTTTCCAACCAATGTGGCTCCATGGGGTCCCCAAGTTAACCCATGGATTTTCATGGTCGGCCATGAATCATACAATAAGGGTAGGAAATGTTTCAAGGTCATTTCATATTATTATAACATTATCTTTACCTTAAATTACACTAATTACCTTTAATCGCGATTAATAAAACTTAAAAGTTACTATTCACCAAAAAATTATTTTAATCTCATTGAACCACATTTTACATTATAATGACAACCATGTATGTCCTATTTTTTGAAAATAAAATCACAAAAGTGGTATAGTTTCATTTAAATGAAAAATCAGTTTCTTTAACTACCACTTAGTGGTTTCACTATTCATCAAGAATTGATGTTTTTCAGAAAATACCAAAAATTCACTCTGAGATATATTTGATATTCCGAATTCAAAAATGATCTCTATTTTAAAAAATTAAAAATATATAAGTTGCATTAATTAATTTAATAATTCATTCCCCCTGTCAAAACAAATAGCGTGTTTTTAAGAAACAATATCTATTAAAAGATTGACACTAGTTTAACTCTAATTTCAAAGTGAAATTAATTCCAATGACCACCATTGGATTAAATGGTAGAAATATATTCCAATTAAACTTTAATTACAATTAAAAATATAATCTAACCATATATTTAAATTAGATGAAAAAGCAGTTTTGAGGTAAAATGTAGTATTTTTTCACAATTCATTAAAAAAATGAACATTGTCAGAAACATACCTAAAATTTAACCAAAATAAATTTCAATGTACCAATCATAAAGAATATGTTTATTTTGAAATATAAAGATTATAAAATTGTCAAAAGTTAGATTTAAAAAAGGATCTCCATCAATAGGCGGTAAAATAATCTTTCAAAAATATGAGAGTATTTATTCTTAAAATTGGATTCATTTGGATTTTAAACCTATAACATTTATTGGATACATGTAAACAAATTTAACAAACATATGTAATCATTTTGTAGTAATTTATGTTCATTCCCGACATTAGAACGACTATGCGTTAACTATTATAATATTATTATATTATTATTGTGAAACGTAAGATTTCAAAGAAACACGTTGTTGCGTATTGGGTATTCCATTGAGCATAGAATTCCCTTTAAAGTAATATTAACATTTTATTCAAAAATATTGATAAAAATTAGAATTTAATATTATTTATTTACCTGGGATGTTACATACTTCCCCCCTTTTGGGAATTGCGTCCTTGCAATTTCAAACTTGGGCTTGGAAACTTAATTGAAAGTCCCACATCGGAACAAGAGTCAGTAAAATTATCACTTTAAAAGAAAGGGAGAGAAGTACAAAGGTCACCTGAGTTATCCCATACTAGGATTCAATTTATGAAAATATGGATATGGAGGAGAAAACAAAGAATCATGTTCTGATGGAGAGTGATAATAAACATTTCTAGGAAGAATGTTAACCATAAGAAAATCACAAATGTGTGATGGGATACACGGTATTCAATTGCCCAGGAGGAAAAGTTAAAAGACAACATTTTTGTTTTAAGTTACTCTTTATTGAGGAATTTATTTTTTGATATTAACTAAATCCTAATGATACATAGTTACTTGTCATGTAGACTTTCAACATTTACTAGATTCCTTAATCAAACTCATATTTTCTCCAAAATACGAGTATTTTGGATGACTTTTTTTCATTAAGAAGTACTATAATCAACTTCTTGAGAATCACCTAATCCACAAAAGAGAACTATATATTTATCATGACTTTAGATCTCAACAAAAACTAATCCATAATGTTTAGTACGAGATCAGATAATACCCAAAAAGGATATTTTTTTACAAAAAGAAAAACTACTCCTAATCTCCAAAATTTGTCAAACAAAACCCAATGTTCAACTAATACCATTCAATAAACCATTTGTCCAGCAAATTCTTCAAGTTAAAACCAACTAAGATTGAAACCCAAATATTTGATGGATTTAATCACATAGTCTTCCAAGGTACAAATTAACATTTATCTCCAAATAACATCAGTACCTCTTAAAGTCACATATTGAAAAGTAATTATCATAATCACATATCCTCCATGATAGGTTAATAATTTCCCTAGACAACCCAAAATTAACTTACTCTTGATTCATAAAATCATCTAACTAAAAATAATAATAATTATTCAAACTAACCAGGGACTTCACGTAGTCGAGTGGTAGGCGATAAATACAAGTCGCACTTTGGTTGTGGGTTTGATTACCATAGCTTTGTCCGACACGACGGGTTGTCACATGGTCTGCGTGTTTTCCTTTTTCCAAAACTATATAATTCTTAAAACATTCCCCAATAAGAGATAAAATCTTCAAAAATAACCATAACCTAATTTAACCTCAATTTAACCTCATGCCTTTCATCTTCCATCATAACATATAGTAACCCATAATTACCTCAAAAGTAAGGATCATATAAACCCTAATGGTTACCCTTATAATTATCACATGAACTTCAACATCGAGTTGGTTCTCTTGTACAAGAGGCATTAGAGAACTCACCAAGGTTCAAGTGGTTGATCATGACTCATGATAGTTGGTTTAGCATAACCATGATATTTCTCATTGAATCCCCCATCTCATCCAGTATCTTAATCAGAGAACCACCATAGTTTCTTTCAAACCCATTGTCACTTTGGTGCCTGCTATATCCATCCATTTACTAAAACCAAAAAGGCCAGTGTGAGTATATCAACAAAATCATCATGTACTAAACATGAATATAAACACAAAATTATTCATACCCAAGTTATCTCAAACTCATTATAAACTTCAAAAATAATAATGACATTATCTAATATAATAACCATTGTGGTTATACACAACTTGTCACTTATGATTAAACAACACTCTAACCTCTAAAGTTATCTAAACCGACCTTTGATAACAACTATAAGGACCCAGCCTTAAACCTTATTAATCATGAGTTATTTCAAGAATACACATTGAGGATCTTTTTAGGTTTAGAGTTTTAGAGGATTAGATCATAAATCATGAATTAAATTCCACATTTAAACAAAGTGGTTAAATAAAATATAGTATTCATTTTTTTCCCATCAATGGAAACATATTTAAAATAATGCATGGATTCTTTCTTGCCACTTCCTTGACATTATCATCATATCATGTACCTTTCCCTTGACCTGTTAAAAACTTTTCAAAAACTTGGGATGAGCAAAAAAATCTCAGTAGGGATATAAAAATTCAGAAAAGAATGATTAGTACATGTATACATAAGAATCAATGAAATTATACTTTACTCATAAAACATAAGCACGTTAACATACCTCATGAAATCATAAGATTTATGAATAACTCATATAAATCATAAGACATAAAGTTAACTTGAGGAATTCATAACGTTATTGAATAGGGAGTAACCCTGATGGTTATGTTTGGAATACCCATCACAATATATTCCCTAAATCTCTTCGGAGAAACCATAACGTTTAACACCTTCACGTTACCCAATGCATTGGAGATCTATATCGGCCTCACCCGCCCTTAGTTTATCACGGAACCACCCGTCTTCATAAACAAATCCCAAGAACCATAACATAATCATATCACATAACATAAGAATAAATGAAAGATAAAATTCCCATATTGCAATAACAATATAACATTTTAAGATATTGAAATAATGAATCCATTCTAAAAAAAATTTCAAAACCATTTAAAACATTTAAAAAAGAGATTTTTGAATCAAAGTGTCCCAAACCACTTTGAAGATTTTAACATTTTAAACCATTAATATCCATATAAATAAATTCTTGAAAACATTTTGAAAACATGGAAATTAATGATAAATATTTATATGAATAAATCAATAAAACATTTAAAATGATATTTTAGTAAAAGGGTTTTTAACAAAATGAGAGACACTTGAATACAATAATTGAAAAAAACATTTAATCAGAACTTTATAATATCATGAGAATAAATGGATTCATGATATAATATTCCAGAGGACAGTATATACACCATATAATAGTGAATTGGTGCATAACAACAATGAAGTCTCAATAGAAATGTAAAATGAGATGAAATCCCTTATAAAGAAGGTATCCTTAAATTAAGGATAAATCAATCTCCTAATTATGTGTGATGAATATAAATACAAAAAATATAAGTGGATATTAAGTTTAAAACAATAAAAGGTCCTTCAAAAATATTTAAAGGATGACATATTCAATAACTACAAGTTGAACCCACCGAAATCGAAATTTGGTTAAAAGTTCCCTTGGTAAAATTCGACAGCCTAACTACGTCACATTAAAATTCATAAAATTAGTTGATGAGAGTCAAAATGGTATCTCATCACTTGGACATAAAATTTAAATCAATAAGGAAATATAATAACATATCCCAACATAAAAAGATGTAAATTAAAAGACATAACAAAAATAAGTCTTTTAAAAATAGGAGGGTGCAAGGTTCCCTTACCGATTTGGGTACTTTTAGAAACGTACACCCCAAGAAATAAGGGTCATAAAATGAAGATGTAACTACACATAAATGAGAGTATATTATAAAAATAGTAAAATAATGGGCAGTACATACACCACACAAAAGGAAATAGTGGAAAATGTAGCATGAATCTCACGGGAATAAAAAGTGAGATGAAAATCCCCTTATGAAAATTCGGCAGCCTAACGACGCCACATAAAACTTCCAAAAATGGATTGATGAGATCAAATAAGGGATCTAATAATATTAACATAGAATTTACAGCAATATTAATATAAATGACCATCCCCCAACATATGAAATTGGAGCTTAAAGTAAGTGACATAAAAAGAGTATTTTAAAAGGAAGAGAGAGGTAGGATCCCTTACCTCATGTCCGACTTGTCTTGTTCGTTTATTTATATTCATGAATAATAAAATTTTTTAAATTTATAATTTCTTATGGTCCTCCTTTAAATATTATTATTCATTTAATATCACATATTACAATGTTATAATAATTAGTTAATAATGTGAGTTCATATCAGACGTTTTTTTGTCGAAGTTTGGTACATGAGTCAAAAAATGAACTTGTTTGAAAATGATTTTCCATGTAGATATAAGTAAATAATATCCATAATAGTATTAATTATTTAAATATCATATATATCCAGTACATATTCATTTTATACTATTTTATAACATTTAGAGATAAAAAGAATGAAATCCACCGTTCATGGAGACGGTAGGTCGTACGTACGCATGAAAACTACTTTCATTTCTTTGTCATATTAATGGAATTAAAAAAATCGAAAGATATATATATTATAATTCCAGTATAATATATATGTTTTATATGTCACATAAGTTCATTAGTCTAATTATTTATACATTCCATGTATTGTATGGACGAGTCACATCACTTGAGGGGGCGGTAGTCCACACTTCCTCGTATGAAATTATCGCAATTGCACAACATGAAAAGCATAAAGGTATGTTTTAAATATAAAATAAAGAAGAATATGGGAAACATAAATACCATATATATCATATATAAAATACAGTGACATCATAATGGCCACCATGAAAGGTGTTAAGAGAATATTGAACAATCATTGTTTCCTGAGGCAGTAATTCACCATCCACAGAAACTGTATGTTCTTTAACCATTAGACGGAGGTGTGTCTAAGTGTATATTGAATCCTTAACATAACAACAGAATAGTATATTTATTATACTGGTTTTGTTACAAAATAATGTAATAAAAAGATTTTAGGGGTTTGGAGAAGCAAAATAAAACAAAAGAACACAAGTGAAGACATTACCATTAAATCGGGTAACTCCTCTTGGTTTGAACCAAAAGGGTTTCTTGAAGAACATTATTAAAAAGTTGAGGCTTCAATGATGAATATAAGGAAGTGGAGAGATGAAATGGGAAGAGTTTGTCTGAGCCAAAGGCCTGAGAGGTGTGGATAAGGTGGTAGAGGTGGGGGCCTTATATAAGAGAAGAGGAGGGGCACTCTTGGAATGTTATAAACTAATACTTTATTATAAAATTATTTTCGGATTTAAAAGGTCCCAAAAGGATATATTTCTAGGAATAGGTGATAATGTTTCTAAATTCACCCATCTAATATGTTTTTGACAAGTGTATGACTTATATTTCACCCTATATACTCATTTTATTTAAATCGTTCATTTTTGAGGTAATCACTGCATCATCACAGTGACATAAATAAATTACTCTATTTAATGTCTAAAAATAATAAAACAAATATCATGATTTAGTAAATATTTTTATCTTTCTAATGAATTTTTATAGTCAAAAATATAACTTGTATAACCCCATGTAAAAATTCTTTTAGTAAAAAAATACATGTTTGTGACATTTTAATTTTAACTTTAAATAAAAAGTTATTAATGTCATTTTCCAACCAAAGTGGCTCCATGGGGTTCCCATGTTAACCCATGGATTTTCCTGGTCGGCAATGACTCATCCAATAAGGGTAGGACATATTTCAAGGTCATTTCATATTATTATAACATTATCTTTACCTTAAATTACACTAATTACCTTTAATCGCGATTAATAAAACAAAAAGTTACTATTCACCAAAAAGTTATTTTAATATCATTGAATCATATTTTACATTCTAATGAAAACTATGTATATAGGATTTAGGAAAATCAAATTACAGAAGTGGTAATGTTTCATTTAAATGAAAAATCAGTTTCTTTAACTACCACTTAGTGGTTTCACTATTCATCAAAAATTATAGTTTTTCAGAAAAATACCAAAAATTCACCCTAAGATATATTTGATATTCCAGATTCAAAAATGATGACTATTTTAAAAAATTCAAAATATATAAGTTTCATTAATTAATTTAATAATTCATTCCCGCTGTCAAAACAAATAGCGTGTTTTTAAGAAACAATATCTATTAAAAGATTGACACTAGTTTAAGTCTAATTTCAAAGTTAAATTAATTCCAATGACCACCATTGGATTAAATGGTAATAATATATTCCAATTAAAATTTAAAACCAAATAAAATATAATCTAACCATATATTTAAATTATATGAAAAAGCAATTTTGATGTAAAATGCAGTATGTTTTCAGTATTCATTAAAAAAATGAACAATGTCAGAAACATTCCAAAAATTTATCCAAAGTAAATTTCAATGACCCAATCATAATGAATAAGTTTATTTTGACAAATAGAACTTATAAAATTGTCAAAATTTATATTTTATAAAGGTTCTCTATCAATAGGCGATAAAACAATCTTTTAAAAATATGAGAGTATTTATTCTTAAAATTGGATTCATTTAGATTTTAAACCTATAACATTTATTGGATAAATGTAAAAATATTTAACAAACATATATAATAATTTTTTAGTTATTTCTGTTCATTCCCGCCATTACAACGGCTAGGCATTAACTATTATAATATTATTATATTATTAGTGTGTAATGTAAGATTTCAAAGAAACTCGTTGTTGCGTATTGGGTACGGCATTGAGCATAGAATTTCCATTAAAGTAATATTAATATTTTATTCAAAAATATTGATAAACATTAGAATGTAATATTATTTATTTACCTGGGATGTTACAATAATTAATAGAAAAAATTGTAAAAAATTGTAACTGCCGTTAAGATTAAATCATGTTTATCAGGGGTGAAAAAAAAAGTTAAGCATAATATTTCCAATTAATAATATGTTAATATGATTATATAGACATATTTAAACCCTATAAAATCTTAATTTGTTATACATTTCCATTTTGAATAATTTTTTTGGAATAATCCATTATAATATTTTATTCATGTAATAAATTCCAAGTGTATCATTTCCCAACATATAAAAGGATACCACATATCATTTATTCTACACGCTTAAATAGACTCTTATCTCAACCAAGAACTGAATAAATACTTTTATAAAATCCATACCCATATTTTATAGGTCCTAGTTTGATCACAATACCATCTTTTCAAGGCTTAAGGTGTAAGCCAAAGGAGGTTTCTCAATGAAGAGGTATAAATCTTAACCAAGCTCTTTCAATTTTACTTATTCTTTAAAATTATCTAAATAAATTGTAACTATAATAAAATTATTAATCATGTATCATAAATATACTAATATTTTGTTAGGATGATTTCAAAATATTTTTTCACTTCATTTCTATCAAATAGAAAATGAAATTATTACTTGGGTATATGTGTGGACTACCACCTCCATATAGTGATATGAATCATTTTACAACATCAAATCACATGGATATTTATAATGATAGATTTAATAAATATATAAAATATTTTAAGGCCTAATTTTTATTCTATAATGATAAAATATTATTTATCATTATTTTCTTACTTTCATTAGAAAATAAAAACAGTGTTTGTGTGTGTGTAAAAATTACCATCTCCAAGAACAGTGTAATAAATTTTTATATATCTACATTTTATGGATGATTATAAATAGTCATATAATGAATATATATGATATTTAAATCATTATTAAAATTATGAAAATTATGGAACCATGATAAATGTAAAATTACCAAAATATTCAACCCAAATCATTCATGAAAAAAATGAAACAATTAATATATAGAAGGAACGATTTTTAGAATGAATTATTAATAAATGGGTGTTGAATTTTTATAATTGGATAATATATGATATTATAAATTTTAATATTTTTTTATTATATATGTATAAAAAATTTAAATTTATTATGCATGAGTTTATAGCACTTACAAATAAATTCAAATTTCAGCTATGGTTTTTAAGTTATAATCACATTTTATATGGATTTTTATGCTTAAATTTACAATGATGAAATTATTTGATATTTCAATCCAAAATGTTCTATATTTTCTTATAGAAATATTAATTTATATAGATTATATTTTTTCCTTTAATTTTACTCACCTTATGTACTCAATATATTAAAAGAATGTTTATAAGGAAAACCGGCATTATTTTATTATTCAATTAAGAATCTTCTTTTATATGCCTATTTTTTATTTAAAATATTTTCAATAATGTTTTTACTATTCTCCAATGATTTTTTAAAATAATTTTTCCCATGTTTTATGATGCTCTATAAGACATCGTTAATTTCTGTAGGCACTGATCAAATATGAAATTTTTTATAACCCAAACAATACTCACTTAAATAGAACAACATAGTAGAAGTACATGGCCAAACCCATAGAGAACGAGGAATGTAGTGATGAAAACACGTAAATAAAATTTAGGTAAATCCAAATTCTGATTTATTTTATGAAACTAATTACGAAATTAAATAAATAAATTAAAATAAAAAAATTGAAGATAGGGGGATTTGTTTTATGGGGTGGATTTTTTAAATAAATCCATCATTTCCTACTGAATAATCATATTATATAGTTGTGAAATCAAATCGTTTTATTGATAGAATAAATTGTAATTACCTATTAATATACCCTTTAATTCCACATATTCAGGGATATATTAATTAGAATACAAGGACACATTATGTTTAGATTTCAAAAAAGAAGAGTAATTACATTCAATGGTTATGAACAAATCATCTAAATCATGTTAGGGTTCATTCATTATTGAAAACATATGTTCAATTATTAAATTCTGAATAAAATATAATGGTATGAGAAACATGATAAAATTTAATAAAAACATCTTTATGAGAAAAATAAAATCGAACTATGATGGTTCGCACCCCCTTTCACTGATTCCTCTCCCCCCTGTGGAATTATCCGATCATCATCAGGTAATCACCAATAATGATTAATCCCAAATACATATGAGAGAGATTAAGATGTAAATAATGAGAAAAGAATAAAATAGATAAAGATTATAATTAAACTAGATAATATTAGACGTTACATGAAAGAATACGAGATAAAAAGAAATAAAAATAAAAGCGGAAACCTGTCTAAAGAAGGTCAGAATCCTACGTATCCTCCCAGTGGTCACACCTCAAGATTGGAATTGAAATGAACGTATCTCATTGATGTAATCCTTATTTATAAGACTCTCCATCAATATTGGGCTTCCTTGGGAAAAAATAGGTTTTAATGGCTGTTTGGGGGTTAAAATTCATTACTCTCTTCACTGATTCATAAGAATTCTCATTTTTATTTTGTATTAGGCATTACCAATATTTTCAATTTTACACCAACTATACCAAATTGAAAAACTATGGAATTTCTGGGCATAATTTTCATACGTCGCATCGTCAAACCTGTAATATTCACACCACGTTTATTTCATCCACTTCCCAACCTATAACTCATCCCCAATATGCACGGGTTCACCACGGGTAATGTTTATACAGTATGTAAAGTCATATTCCTCTTCTAAAATCTATTTTTTTCATGGATCTTATTTGTGCCTGGTAAGTTCTTTATTATCATCATTAAAAATTAGGTGTTGCACCTCTTTTCTACCCTTATAGTGTAAAGTTTTATTCTCTTCCTCAATATCCACATTTTTCATCATATGATCCAAATGCAAGTCCTGCATAAGAATACACAAAAAATAAATATCAGGGAAGAATCTCAAACTATATCAATTAATATACAATAGAAAAACATATAAAAATTCATAAATATAAATATATATAATATATATTATTCAAATATCTATAATAACTATTATAAGGGAATTTATGGATGTTTTCCAAATGACATACTTTGACATTTACTTGAAAATTTTAAATAAACCATTGTATTAATATTTATTGGAAAAATTAATTTTTCCTCTATCATGATTTCTATCTGATTTGAAGGTTCCTTAAAAGTTCTTGATGGTTAAATTAAATGAAAATATTTTCCTTAATATTTTGGAAAATTTTAGATATTAAATATGTTATTTTAAAATCAAAATGGTATTTTTTAAAGAAATGTTCCATAAATCAATAAAATAAACTTTTCATCTATAATAACTTCCTTTTATGTTAATTATTCTTCACTGAAGATATGATTAGATGATACCATAATTATTATTTAAATGGATGGTTTATGGTTATGATGAAACCCATTTTTCATTTCTATATATTATGTTATGATAAAATGATAAATGTTTTCATTATCTTGTGGTATACATATGAATGAATTATGATTATATAATGGGTGGGTATGTTATATCTATCTAATGAATTAGGTAATGATTAATGTTTTATGAGCACAAATTTTTCACAGGTGGTCATCAAAATCCAAAAAATGAGGGTACATTGGAGGTTATCCCATGCCGAAAAATGGGATACATGGGATGTTCTATCAAGGTAAAATAAGGTATATGGGTGCTAATCCAAATCCTCAAATATGAATAATATATTGGTGGCTGGCCTTGACCTAATATTTTTATGACTATGATTATTCCACTCTTTTATTACATGATTTTATACTAATGTTATGTTATCATGGTTCATGTTCCTAGATTTATCTATAAATCATGCGTTATGAACTTCTAATATTTATGAAATAAATAATGATTATTATTAATGAATTACTAAGTATTTTTTTCAAATATTAATCTTATTTTCTAGTACACTTATTCTTATTTTATTCTTAAATGGTCATTCATATATCCCTTATCTAACATTACTAAGCATCTAATCACACAATTTATTATGATTAATTTCCCCCATGATATTAATAATTTTATTAGTATGATGTGTCTAATAAGGGTCAGAGTTGTGAAGAACGTATATGGATATTATGTAAATATTTTAGGTACTATATATTTATCTATCCAAATTTCCAAATACAAAAAAACTTTTCGATTATCGCATGTATCATAATGATATGCAATGAATATTAATCTAATAAGATGTTATATTTATGTATGTAAAATTTTGGTCACCTCGATTGGTATCATTGCATGGTTTAGTTATTTTTGTAAAATAGGATGAGAAAAAATTAGTGAGAAACCTTTGGATAAGCAGAAGTATATAAGAAGAACCTATATAATGGTAAATAATGGTTTGTGGTTTTCCTAGAAAATGCATCCCTATATGGATAATAGAATGTAGATGCAGTTGTTGTACAGATCCACCTAGGAGTAAAAAGTATGAATGGGGTGGGTTGCATATTAACTTCATCATCACCAGTTCATGATGAGTGGGCCTAATACAGAACACCTAGATATATACTCTCAAGGGATATTCTTGGGATAATTCTTATTTTATTTATGAAACATTATGAATGATTTTAATATATGATAACCAAGGATAAACAAGGTTAAATATATGGTGTCATAAGTTTAAAAGAAGGTGTCCGAAATTTTATATCCTATAAATTATTTTTCATGACTATATATCTTTTCAATATGATTATTATTGCTCACACTATTCTTTTTGGTATTATTCAATAGCCAAAACCAAAACGATCCATTGTAACACTGAATATAAAAGAAAATATTATGATTTTATTCATGATAAGTGAAATTAAATGGGATCTAGAAATAAAAACATTTTGGTTATTCCTAACTAGTTATCTTGATATATAATTAACAACATCAACATGGGTGAGATTCCTAACACACCTAATAAAATAGAATGTTTCTTTATAGGAGTTCAGTTGATGAATATTGTTATGGAAAGAAGATTCAACTTCCTATATATTGAAAATTTGGGAAGTATTACTCATGAAAACGTCTTAATGGAATTATAACATATATTATGTGTGTAAAACAAGGTCATAGAGAAATAATTATGAAAGAAAAAATGTAGAGGTTTGAGGGAGATATATAAATTACATTCTAAAGTTTTATTTATAATTCAATGTATTATATGTGTGGGACATGGGAATTAACTAAATCAATTCCTTAATAAAAAGAGCTAAATCCTTTACCAAGAATAATTCTATGCTATTTTAATAATTTAAGTGGATCATTGTGGATAAGAAACACTTAGCCTCTACCTTAAAGTTGTGGATGCCAGGTTAATGTTTGTAAGTAATTTCACTATGAAAATATTATTATTATTCCTTTATAGTGTAATTTTATGTGATTTTGATCATTTTTTATATATATCTATATAGATCCCTTTTAAATAATTTTAATAATTAAATATCATTTGATATAATGAATAAAACTATAATCATATTTCTATGAGAGGATGAAAATGAACCTCCAATGGAAGTTACATCATTGTATGGGTCTTACTACTTATTTATATAGGATATTTCACTCAAATGGTTAGGGTGAAATAAACATAGAATATATGCCTATTTTTTGAGATTATTCTTTACTATACGTTATATGAATTGTGAAGTTGAATTTTCAATAGAACTAATACATTGTATTACTATTATTTCAAATAAACTATATATAATGGTTCTGATTGAGTTATAGGAATTAAAAAAATAATCTCTAGGATAATATTGATAAGGAATTAATTTGACCAAGTGTGTCACCATGGGGTGAACCTGTTATTTTTGTTAAGAAAAAAAGACGAATCAATGTGACTCTAAATTTATTATCAGAAACTGACCAAAATCTATATCAGTAATAATTATCATATTGACCATATTGATTCTTCTTTCAATCAATTGTGAGGAGATCAATATTTATATAGTATCTATTTTAAATATGAATAATTACAATTTACGGTCAAAAGTAAAGATATACCCATTATATCATTTTATATTAGGTATGGAAACTATGAATTTATATCAATTCCATTTTATCTTACAAATTTCTTCATTATCATCATGGATATAATGATTATATTCATTATAGATTATCTTGATAACTTTTTGGTAGTATTTATATATGATAATTTTATATATTCTCAGATAAATAAAGAAGAATAATTTCACTTGAGGATTGTATTTAGGACTCTAAGGATGGATAAATTGAATGAAAACTTTACCAAGAGGGAATTTTATCAATATAATGTTTCATTTTTTGGGTCATATAATCTCAAACAAGGGTATATTGATGGATACATCAAAGACAGAACCTATTGAACATTGTCCCATACAAACCACGGTGATTGAGAGATATATTTTTCCTAGTTTTTATGTATATTATTAAATATTTTTGAAAAAATCATCATGTCTATCTAATTTACAATACAGGTTAACTTGGAAGGGAATCATATTCCTTTGGATATATGAATGTGAGAAAATTTAAGGATATGAAACGAAGGATGGTCAGATCTCATGTACTCACAGTACCCTTCATTTGAAAAAGGTTGGTAATAAATAATGATACATAAATGACGGGTTTATGACATTTTTTGATGTATGAAAATATAGTGATAGCTTATTCCTAATGAAAATTGACGGCTCTTGAGAAAAATTACCCAACTCATGACCTTGATTTACCAGCTGTAATCATTGCATTCATGATATATAGGTATTATATTTACATATAAAGGTTTTATAAATATACTAATCATAAAAATTTTATGTATATAATAATATATAAAGACTTTAATATGTCCCTAGAATATGTATGGAGTTAGTTAAGATTGCGAATTATTAATATATTACCACCTTAGGAAAGTGAATATGGTTGTTGATCCCTCAAGTCTAAAGGACCATTCTAGCTTTTTGATCACGATGATCATAAAATATACAATATTTTGGGATTTTCAAAGTATGGAAAATGAAATATTAAAGGAAGGTAATCAATCTTATATTTATCTAATTAGTTTATATCCATCTATCCATGTAATGATTAATGAAATGAAAAATGAGGATGTGAATCTGAAAAAGAAGGTGATAAATGTTCATGAGTTTGACCTTGATTATGAGGGAATGAAAACCTTTCATAACCATTTACGCATTTCATAAATACATATTTTTATTAATTATTTATATTATGAAACTCATAGTTTAACATTCTCTATTAATCCCATAATTATGAATATGTTTAGATATCTAAAACAAAATTTTTGATGGGCTTACATGAAAATGGTTACTGTAGAGTTTGTATCTTATTGCATGATATGTCCAAAAGTTAACGATAATAGATATAATCATAAAGGGATGGTATAACCATTACCCAGACTAGAATGGAAATGGGAAAATATCACCATGGATTTTGTCATCGAACTCCACAAAACATCATAATTTCATAATTCTATTTGTGTTGTAGTCAATCAACTTATGATGTAAGAACACTTCATTTTTATCAAAAAATATTTATCTATCGATAACAATTACATAATATAAATTAATAAAGTATAAATGTATCATGGAGAGATATTTTTTATTGTATATGATCGATAATTGAAGTTTACCTCAAATTTTTAGACAATTATTTAACAAGATCTTGATACAAATTTGTGTTTTAGTATTTCTTGTCATCCTTATATAGATGGTCAGCTAAAGAGGACCATTCAATCCCTATAAGATATGTTTATATCCTATTCAATATATTTAAATGGTTGTTGGGATTAACACGATCCTCTTGTTTATTTTTCTTACAACAATATCTTTCACTCAAGAATTCATATTGTAACAACTTCATTTTTTATATTTATTATTTTAGAATATTGTATAGATTATTTTGAGAGATATGAATTGAGGAAACATGAAATTATAAGGCCCAGTGTTCCTAAAATTAATTTTTTCACCTATATTAAAGATTTTAAGTACACACATGTGCGGTTTTCCTATAAAAGTATAATAACTTATAAAAAGAGTCTCAGATAAAAAAATGAGATCTCTAATGAGTTTAGATTGTGGAATTTAACATAGGAAGGACATGATCTTTATCAGTGTCAAGAGTTTTTGAAAACTTTGTTGTGGCAGTGAAATAATAAATTAATTATTAAATTTATTTATTAATTTGTAATAGCATATTGAACTAATTATTTCTATAATTATACATATATGGTAAAATGCACGGGTTATCCGAATAAACTAAGATATTTAGAGGAGTTTTGAACGAACATCCATTGGAAAATTATAATTGGATATAGGATCTTTGATCGGTGTGCAATTAGAATCAAGGATCTCAATAGTGACAACAATTCAGATTCATTATTCATCAGCGATCGATCCAAATTTAGGTTGGTCATTTTTTTATTTGTAATTTTCCAAATTTTATTATTATTATGATTAATGTTAATCCATCAACCAATGGATTTATTCATGGATCATGTGTATCATAGTCACAGTTTAGATTTAATAGGGAATGGGGGATTTCTTTATGATTATTTTATTACCCCTTAATTTCACCTTATTATGGAAACAGATCGAGACCGACATGAAATTTTCCTATGGTTTGTTCCATATGTTTTTGGTTGTGCATTTATTCCCCAATTTCATTATTTATAGTGGCCAAATACCGTGTCCTATGGTTTGATAAATACCAGAAAATAAATTATTATGCACCTGTTTCTTATTGAAAATGATTGATGTTAAATATATTGGATTGGATAGATGACTGGATCGAGCTATGACATTGGTAGATTGATCAACATGGATTTAGCGATATTTTTTTCATATCATTGATGTGTGATGATGGATGATGCATTGGGATGTTTATCTAATGTATTCAATCTCCAAAACATAGTGATTGATGAGGGATAGGTTTGAACGGCCTTGGATTCACATTTTATTACAAGGTGAATGGCCAAATTTATGGCCAAAGGAGTTTCTAAAGAGACGTGAACCATATATATGTTTATAAAAAATATTATATTAAACGACATGCATTGTAGAGATACACGTAGTGTCGGGCCCTTTGTGTGACTCCAGGGTTGTTGCGAGAAGTTAAGTATCAGATGGTGTGATCCACCTACCATGTGTCATGTGACCATTTCTTGATACGTGGGAATGTACATAGAGAGGTCCATAGGCATGGGAATGGTCACCACTAGCCATAGACAGAAAAGGCCAGCTAAACACAGACATGGCCAGGATTACATGGGATTTGTCGTACTATGTACTCAACCATAAACACAGACACAAACATGGGCCATTTTACATATACATTACATGGTGTCAAAGGGACCTATCATGTAAAACTAGTACACATTATGTACCACTAAAAAGTTTTCTTGGATCCCTTATCCTCCTCTATTTTGAAATTTTTTATTATCGATCGTTCCATTTATCGGTTATTTGAGGCTTAGTATAGAATCGCATCCTACATATAGGTTAGTAATCAATTCAGTGTAAATTATTTGATAGAGTTTTTGGAATACTTATTCGTGTCTTGTAGTGAGATCCTATATCATCATCTTTCCCTATGAGGAGTTCTTAGTGTCCTCATAACCAACATTATGTGGGCGTCTATCCTCTATATACCATAATATTCCAAATTATGTTATTGGTGTACCCCACGGCCTTTGGTTTGATCCTCATCTATGTATCAATATCTTCATACTTCCAATATTTACTTCTTATGATGTGATCTTATGAGTATTATATCTTAGATAAAAATCATCAGTGCAATCTGACTCATGGAGTGTGCTCTCCCTAATGATTTCTACGTGGAACCTTCAAGTATGATCCTTATACTGTCTTTACAGTTGTGACTTCACCTTGAGATTGTGTTTCTTTGACGAGTATATTTGGATATTCATGTTATATGTGTTTTATAAATATATCTATGTAGAGGTGATTTTTATTCTTGTTTATATAGGCTTAGTGTTTTTAGGGTTTCATATTGGGTATTGTTATACTCACCCTAGCATAGAATTTTCCCACACGTGTCGTGCCTTATACAGACAATTGACCTTTTAATGGACTCATAGAGGGACAAGGACCAGAATAGGCTTAGTGAGACATACTGATAAAGGTGTTTTTCAAAAGTTACATCAATAGTAGTTTCCTTCTACACATTCAGGTTGGGCTTGTTTTTAGACTCTTATTTTGGGAATGTATTCGGATCTTTTTTACTTTTTAGTACTTATATTCATGCTCTAATAGTTTCATTTAGATGTATTCATACAAGGTTTATCATGTGTTGAATATTTCAACATTGTATGGGATTGTAGATGCTTGTGTGCATATAGTTACATTAGGATAAGGGATCCCAGGTGAGTGATATTCCTAATTAATGCTAGTCTCCATCCCCTGACCAATTGGAGGTGGGATTGGGGTAGTCGTGGCATGGGCCCCATTAGGACATGTCTTGAAATATTGGTATCATAATAGTTGATTCAACCTTGGGACCAGAACCGTTGATATTGGTTTGGGTAATAGTGATAAGTATTTTTAGTTTGTATTTTAAGTCGAGGAATCTAGTGTTTGTGTTGCGGCCAGAATATCCATAAACTAGGGCTCTAATCACCTGCCTTTTGACTCAATACATGAGGACACTGGATGTTGGAAAAAATAATGCCACATGGATCAAATAGAAATTGTTCGTGGTTTACATGTCCTTATTGAGTCATCTCTCTCCAACTAGGATTCATTATTCGGATCACAAGGATGGTCCCCTCAATGAAAAGGCATCAATTTAGGCGATTATTCCATATGTGTTATCTCTATGTGGTTCGCCATTTATACCACCACTTATTGAAAAGTATATTGTACTCGTAGTACCAACATATGAGGTGCGTAGGCTGAGCACACTTCACGAGTTTCATTGATAGAGACCCCTCAAATTCATAGGAGAGACCAACCCATAGAAAAATGAGTACTAGATTGAGGTAGTGATTTCAGTTTTCCATTATATTTGGACACCGGAAGATCAAATGTTTTCCCTAGATGTGAGCCTTCTCCATCAATCTACAGGATGGTGGTGGGTATTAGTGATTGAGTCTTATGACGAGGCAACTCTAGCATGGCCAGAGTTTGATCACCTTTTCCTAGAGGAGTTATATATATCTATGTTTAGGTTTTTATGAACCCAAGATATTCTACAGCTTCATTAGGGAAGTAAAATAGTGGTTGTGTATTCATCAAGGTTTATCGACCACTCTAGGTTCTCGATGTATATGGGTCATGATTAGATCTTTTGAGCTTAGTACTTCGAGTGAATGTTTCATATATGAATCTAATCCAGCGTTATAACTTTTTAATTCTTACCTATGTTAGGGTTGTAGAGAGAGATTTGGTGGTTGAGAGTTTTTTGACTGAGCAAACGCAGACAATTATTGCTAGAAGTTGGAACTCAGGAGAAGAGTCTTTGGAAGCATAGTGACAACAACATTTGCAAGGACCTAGACATGTGATAAATATATCGAGGTTATCCCAAGACAATGGTTATGTAGATCATGGATCATAGTATGGTTCTAGTTTTCCCAAGTAGAGGCAGTGTTACTCATATGATGGAAGGGGACGTCTTGCGCAAGATTTATGGACTCATTGTATGGATTATAGGGAGACAATGGATGGGCCTCCTAGGTATAGGTAGTGATAGGAGAAGATAGTTATTCAGTGTGGAAGATGTGATAGAGGATATAAGAGAGAATTTGGATGTGGAAGATGTTTTGACTTGTGACCACCACCCCCTCAGGTGATCAATTCTAGGATCAGGGAGTTGGAGGATAGATGTAAGGGTAGTTAAAGGCAGTCGAGGCATATGACCTATAGGCTCCAAGAATGATACAAGGTATGAACTATGTATTTTTTACCTTAGTTTTAGTACTAATATAAATAGGTGTGAATAATTCCTTTATTACCAAATATTTGGTTTGAGACTTAGAGATTCTGATTGAGCCCTTAGCTTAAACATTGTACTTGGAGAATTTTACGAGTGGTGACTCATTGATCAAACAATTCTACTGATCTTGTGATATGACTCGTGGAGGTTAGAGTTTCTATTGGGATATATTTTTAGTAGTGATTATGCCTTACAACGTCATCTTAAGTATAGACTGTTTTTCTTTAGTTCATGCCCGAAATGACTATTTTAGGTAAAAGATTTGGGTTTTCCATAGTGATGGGACTAGGTTTTCCTTTTTGGGTGAAAAGGAAAAACATGAATCATATAATGCACTAATTCATTGGAGGGTGTATCTGATTACTCATAATTTGTATAGAATAATCCTTGGTACAGTGGTTTCTATGATATTTTAGTTCCTTGTAGTAGTGGAGGAGTATGAGGATGTCCTTCCTAATGATGGTCGAGGCTTACCTTCCCATCGAGAGATAGTATTATTCTTTGATATACACCTCGAGAAAAACCTAATAAATATAATAGCTTATCGGATGTCTCTTGCAGGGATTTGAAAGGTGGGGGTTCAGTATTAGGACTTATAGAGAAAGGGATTTGATAGAACCAGTGATTCAACCTATGTAGCTCCAGTGTTGTTCACCAAGAAGGCAGATGGGAGATTAAGGTTATGTATGGACTACCATCACTTAAACTAGATAATCATAAATAACAAGTATCCACTACTGAGGATTTATGAATTATTTTATTAGTTGAGAGGGTGTTATGATTTTCGAAGATTGAACTCAAATCATGTTATCACAAGTTTCAAGTACAAGATGAGGATATACTGAAGATGGAATTCATATGTTTCTATGGTCACTATGATTACTTGGTGTTTCCCTTTGGCATGATAAATCCCATAGTAGTGTTCATTGGACTCATGAATCAAATCATTCAACCCTTCCTAGTCCAATTCATGGTAGTCTTCATCAATAATACATTGTGTTCTCTTAATATGAGGAGGATCACATGAGACGCATGAAGATGGTTATGGATATACTCAAAGACCACTAGATTTGTGGGATGCTCTCAAAGTGATAGTTCTTGATTCAGGATTTCCGCAGTCTAGGACATGTTATCTCCAAAGATAGTTTGGTTGGGGACCCGGTGAAGGTTTAGGTGGTGTTAGCTTGGTATCCACCAAAGATCATGACATAGGTACAAAGTTTTCTTGAGTTTGTAGGATACTATTGAATATTCATACTTGATTTATCTGGGATATCAAATTGTTTTATATCTTTAACCCGAAAGGGGAATCATTTCATATGGACTGAGAGGTGCCAACAGAATTTATAGAATTTGAGGTAGATATTTAAGAGAACTCCCCCATTGATATTTCTAGTGGAGGGTTTCAAGTATGTAGTGTTCTGTGATGCATCAGAAACCAAGCTTTGATGTGTTCTGATTCATAAGAAGGTGGTAATTTAAAACAGTTCACATTATTTGTGACCACATTAGATGAACTATGTGAAACAAGATATTGAGTTTGCAGAGGCTGTCTTCACACAAAAGATGTTGCGAAACTACCTTATGGGTGATCAGTTTATCATCTATTCGAACCAAAATAATATCAAGTAAATCTTCTCTCAGACAGATAATTACTTGAGATAAAGGTAATGGATAGATATTCTCTAGAATTATGATCAATATTTTCTATACTTCTTGTAAGGGGAACATGATAGTAGATTCTCTTAGTAAAAGATCTTATTAATAGTTACTTAGTGAGGCATCAGATCAGTTAGCCTCATTGTAAATATATATTGTGAATGGGAATGGAGTATATTACCTCCAATATATGGTTTCTATTCGTCCACTTTTACTGAGAGTTTAGGAGGAATGGCTTGGGGATACCAACTATGAGACCCTATGTACTCATATATCCACTATATATGCTCATGATATATTTTCTAAACGTAGAGAACATATCATTATTTTTATAGAATTCATGATAGTACCAATGACATTATGAGATAAGGTTTTTAAAGTGTTTCATAACACTCTTTTTTTAGTACATCTAGGTGCAGAAAAGATGTACTAAGAATTATGATGTATTTTTTGGTGTCTAGGGATGAAGAAGGAAGTTTCAGAATTTGTCACTTCATGCCATACTTGTTAGGAAGTGAAGTTGAGCACCAAGTTTCAATGGGTTTAGCCAAACCCCATGTAGTGATAGAGTTGAAGTTATATGGGATATCTATGGAATTCATGATGGGATTACCACATATGTCTAAGGGACATAATTCCATATGGGTGATTTTATATTGACTCACCAACTTGGACCACATCCAAGATATTCAAAAGTAAAGTTTAGTCCATAGATTGGTACGCCTCTACATGCAAGGTATAGTCCAACTCCATGGAATTACCTCAAAGATCATTTCTTACTATAAGGATTGCATCACATATCAGTTATAGATGGGTTTGTAGGAGGATTTTGAGACTCTCCGTTTGAGCACATCATTTCACCCCTAAATGAATTCCATATTAAGTGGACCATTCCAGTATTTGAGGACATGTTACGAGATTTCATGTTAGAATTTGGTCATATTTTAAAGGATCACCTACCATTGGTAGAGTATTTATACTACAATAGATACCATTAAACCATTTGTATGAAACCATTCGAGGATTTTATAGGTGAAACACCAGGTCACCACTATGTTGGCCTGACCTGGTAGAGTTAGCAGTTATGGGATCAATGTTAGGGAATGACACTATGGAAAAGGTGGAGATCATCCAGGAGAAGTTGAGGACTGTACAAAATCATTATAAGTCCTATGATGATTGATGATGGAGGCCATTGGTGTTCTAGGAGAGATATTATGTGTTCCTATTGCGTTCGCCTCGATGTGGGTTATAAATATTTAGTCGAGACAACAAGTTATCTTTGATATTCATTGGCCCTAACCAGATACTATATAGATTTGGTGAGGTGGTAGACTTAAATATCTATCATTGTATTTAGACTGCGTACATGATATCATCCGCATGTCACAACTGAGGTGGTATGATCATGATCTGAAACATTTTATCGACTAGGGTGAGA
Organism: Viscum album; assembly: GCA_963277665.1. Classification (NCBI taxonomy): domain Eukaryota; kingdom Viridiplantae; phylum Streptophyta; class Magnoliopsida; order Santalales; family Viscaceae; genus Viscum; species Viscum album. Next base: position 1,918,192,978 of record OY728163.1, read on the forward strand.
TGGAAATTGAGGATGGAGCTACCTTTATTGATTAACCAATATATATTAAGGATTTGTACGAGAGTAACCTTCGTTTTTGAGAAATTCATTTAGTGTGTTTCTGATAGATGAACAGTAATATTTATGAGATACCCTAGGAGAGGGATACCAAGATATATGATCATTACCCACATCTTTTTGTGTAACCTTTTGTTTTGGATTTACACGATGAAAATAATAATGGTGGGGAGAATATAAAGAATCGTATTTTTTGTATTATTTTCAAATAAGGTATAGATTATTTTAGGGCTAGGAATTGAGATGACATGAGATTCTGAGTCCTTATGTTCCCTAAATTAATTTTTTAAATATATTAAATATTTAAAATGAACAAGAATTTAGTTTTACTGAAATAGATGGAATAACTTCTAAATGAAGTCCTGGATTAGAAATATGAGGGGGACATTGAGTTGAAATCATTGACTTTACCATAGGTATTACATAATATTTGTCAGCATTTAGTGTTTTTTAAAACATTTTCATCGGTTTAAAATAATAAATTAATTGTTAAATTAATTTATTTAATTTGTAATATAATAATAACCAAATTGTTTCTATAAGTATATGGATATGGTAAAGTATTAGGGTTATCCAAAAACCCCTAGATATTTATAGTATTAATTGGAGGATCTTCTATCAGTGACTGATAATCGGATCAAGGATCATTGATCGGTGTGCAACAATGTTCAAGGATCACTCCACCGACAATGACATAAATTCATTCTTCAGTAGCGATTGATCCAATACAAGGTAGAATTTATGTTTTATTTTGATTTATCCATGTTTTAATATTTCTATTATAAACATGAATCAATCAACCAACAGATTTATTTAAGGATTAAGAATACTCAGGTACGTGTTATATATAACCATGAATTGGGGATTTGATTTGATTATTTTATGATCTCTTAATTAGACATTCTAATGGAAACTAATTGAGGAAATAAGTAAAATTTATATAGGTTCATTGAACTTTTTATTGTGAATTTAGTCCCCCATTTATTCATTCATCATGGGAAAATCCCTTAGCACGTGGTTCAAAAAATACCCGTAAATCAATTACTACATATCTGTTTCTTGGTGCAACAAATTGATATCGTAGATCTAGGATTGAATCAATGACGTGATAGAAATGTGATGATATAAGATCGAACAAGGATGGATTTAGGGATATTTTATTCATTTATTTGGCATAAAATGGCATATTATGGATGAGTATGTTTATTTAATATATTAAAAGGTTATAACTCTATGATCAGTGATCGATAGGATCAACCGACCTTGGATTCAAATTATCTAGAATGGTACATGGATAGATAAATGGGTAGAGGAATGTCTGGGGACAAATGAACCATATCTATGTTTCTATAAAATCCCATTGTACACAGCATGTATTATAGAGTTACATGTCATGTGATACCCATGGTACGACGCTAGGGTTTTCATGAGAAGTTAATTATCAAATGGAAAATAACCCCTAACACATAGAGTGTAACCCATTGTTGGAACTTGGGAATGCACTTTGGGAGGACCTCATGCATGGAAAAAGGAACATCTATCCATAGAAATACACATACATCCATACATGAACATGGGTATGAGTATAAAGGCTCAGACATGTGGTGTACTCAGGAACAAACATAGATGAAAAAATAGGCTATTTTACACAAGAAACACACAATATCAATGGGAAACACCATTTACTACTATTAGATGTTCTTTACCCCATCATAGCTATCATGGATCCCTTATACTCTTCAGATTGGAAAATTTTCATTTGAGATCGATCCCTTGATCCATTCCTAGAGTTTTAGTATAGAATCACATCCTACACATAGGATGGAGATCCATTCAATGGGTATTCTTGGATAGACTTTTTTTAATCTTTCTATGATGCCCATGGTGAGATCTTCTATCATCATAATTACATAGGTGGAGTTCATGATATCATTATGACCAACACTGTATGGGAATCAAACCTATAATTATCATGTTATTCCATACTAAGTTGTTCATATACCCCATGGCCTTGGGTGTAATCCTCATCAGTGTATTTTTCTATTCATATTTCAAGCATATACTTATTATGATGAGACCCAATGAGTAGTACATCTCGGACGGATGTCATAAGTGATATCTGACTCTTGGAGAATGCTTTCCCTGATGACTTCTATGTGAAACCTTCTACTATGATCCTTAGACTAACATTATGGTTGTGACTCCACCATGGGACCGTGTTTCTTTGTTATGTATATTTGGATATTATTATTGTATGTTTTGTATACATATATCTATATAGAGATGACTATTGTTATTTTTTTATATGATTTGTGTTTTTACGGTGTATTACTTGGTATTTTTATACTCACCCATGCATGATCTTTGCCTGACATTGTTGTTTCTTATGTAGATGATCAAACATTTGATGGAGTCCCTGAGGGACCAGGATCATGTAGGGATGAGTGATATAGAGTGAATATGGTATGTTCTAGTGATTACCTTAATACCAGTTCCATTCAATACATTCAGGATAGGCATGCTTTCAGACTCTTTGTGGCGGGGTTTTATGTGGACCTTATTAATTTCCAAAAAATCGTGTTATACTCAGGTAGAGGGATTTATATGTATGTATTCATGGTTTATCTATTTTTTTACATTTTATCATTGTATGTATGTATGGTATTGGATATGTGTGAATGTTTACATGTGAATTAGGTTAAGGACTCCCATGTGATTGATATTCCTACTCATCTTTAGTCTCCATCCTTGGGCCTATTAGAGGTAGGATTGTGGTAGTTTAGGCATGTGCCCAATTAGGATGGTTTGTGACATAGATGGATCCATATAAATTAATTTATAGTAAGAAGTCAAAAAATCTAATATGATGGGTTTAAGAAAAAAAATTAAATATTTTTTTAAAAATATAGATGAGGAAATGGTATATAAGTTTAAATCCATTCAGTATAAAATCGAGGTAACATGGAGTAAACAAAAGAGTTATGATGACAATCACCTGGAAGATCCAGAATTCAATATTAGTGATAAAGTATTCTTATGAACTTATCAATGGAAGATGTTTTCTATATTTAGAATGAAGTGAAAGATGAGACCTAGGTATATTGTAAACTTCAATATTCTTGATCGAGTAGGAATAATTGTTTGTCCCATGGCACTTCCACTGTACATCTATAAAGTTCATGATTTGTTCCATGTTTCTCTATTGAGAAAGTACATACTTAAACCTTAACACGTACTAAATTTAGTGGTTTTTATATTGGATCATGATCTTTCATAGGAAGAAAAACTGTTAAAAATCTTCGATCATAGAGATAAAATTTTATGGAGCAAGAATAGTTACCTGGTTAAAGTTCACTGTAGGAATCACAAACTCTCAGATGAAACATCAGAACCTGAGGATGTGATAAAAAAAAGATATCATAATTTATTTATATCAGAGTGATGGAATTTTTAGGGAATAATTAATTTTAAGGTTTTTAAATTTTAACACCATGAGATGATATATTTATATATATATAAATATATTCTTTTGAAATAAACAATATGTATTTGAAATCTTGTTTCACACATAACCCAGATTCAAAATGAACCATGATATAATATACCATTATATATTTTCTGTTAAATTAAAGGTATTAAAATGAATAATCACATTATGAAAATAAATTATATTGGATTTTTATTTTGAAATTTTATTAATTAGTTCATAAAAAATTAGTACATAATTTTTAGTAATGTATTTTTTTCTCCAAAATTATGTTTTCGTAAAAAATAATTTTTGTTTCCTTTTATGCATGGATATTATAATTAATTTTTGAAAATTATAGAAATTTTATTTTATAAAAAATGTATCATTTTTTAGATCATTATATCAAAATTGTCATAAATTAAAATTTTGGAATTTTTTAGGAATGATTAATTTTTTAGTGAATAGTAAAAAATACCACTTTTATAGAAAATTATCATTTCCACTCATGTATTTAAAATTTACCATTTTTTTAATAATTTATATTGAAATATAATTAGTTCCTTTTTATTAAAAATTATCACATCAATTTCATTTTATTATTTATTATTCTTAATTATTTAAAAAAATGTTGTTATACTTAAAAATTCATTTTTATGAAAACCTATTTCTTGAATCATTTTGTGGGTTTATTTTAAAAAATTATTTTTTCACTTATATAAATTTAATTTGATAAAATTAATTCCATATTTTTAATATTTATATACAAAGTTTTTAAGGATGCCACTTTATTTTTTTGTTCATGTTGAATAGTAAAAAATGTAAAAACTAATTATCATGGTTTAAGTTAAAATGGGTTTATAGGTGGTTAAAATCAGAGATACTTGTAATATTGATAATAAAAAATTTCCTAGTCCAATAATATGGTCATATTTATACCCTATATTATCATAACTTTGAATAATTTCCCATTTGTAATCATTTCACTTCAATAAGATATTATTATATTTTAAACTTTTAAGAAATTTCAAGTGTTTCATCTCCCCCACTAATAAAAGGACACTCGATCCCCTCTCTTATCTACACTATGATATCCTACTATATTGGAAAATAACTACCATAATCCATTCCTAACATCCCTCACCATATCCTATAGGTAATGTTTTGATCAGAATACCTTCCTTTCATGGATTATAGTGTAAGCCAAAGGAGGTTTCTCGAATAATATATATAACTCATAAGCAAAATCATTCAATTTTATTTATCCCTAAAAATTATCTAAAACTTTTGAATCTATAATGAAATCATGAATTTGGTATCATAAAAATAATAGGATTTTATTATGATGATTTTAAATCCTTTTTTCACCTATTTTCCATCAAATGGGCAATGAAAGTATCACTGATGCGTACATGTGGACTACCGCCTCCACCTAGCCTTATTAATCATTTTTAATCACCACATCACAAGGATGTATATAAATATGGATTTAATAAATATATATGATATTAATTTTTTAATAATTAATCTTAAATTAAAAATATTTTTTATCTTTCCTTCATTCTTTTCATTAGAAAATGAAAATAATGGTCTAGCATATATACATATTACCATATCCAGAAATGGTGTAATTCATTTTTTTATCACTAAAATTTATATATGATTAAAAATATGTATATAACTAATATATATTATATTTATATAATTATTACCATTTTTGAGATGTTGGATCCATGATCAAAATAATACGACCATAACATCAAAACTGAAGATTTCATGAAAAACGAAATAGTTAACACCTGAAAATGAAAACTTTAATAAATAATTTTAAATAAATAGATATTGAATTATTATAAGTGGATTATATATGATTTTATAAGTATGAATATGTTTATTTTATGTAATTTTAATTAATTTAAATTTATTATACATGAGGTTAGAGATCTTATGAACAAAGTAGAACTTAAGCTAATGGTTTTATGTTAAAATCTCATTTTAACCGAGATTGTTTATGAATAAATTTACGATGATGAAATTATATTATATTTCCCTCCAAAATATTATTTCATTTTTATAGTTTAATTTTTTATGGATATTACATTTCTTCGATTTTATTTTCCTATCATTAAGTACTCAAGATACCAGAGGAATATTTTTTTATGAAACCGAACTTTATTTTACTATTCAGTCAAAAATATTTTCCTTCCATGTCCATATTTTATTTAAACCATTTTTGAGAATATATTTAATATTATACTGCGAATTTTTAAATTCATTTTTACCCATTTTTTCCTTTTTATAAAGAAAATAAATGGAATCTTTATTTTCCAAATGAGGTGCTTTTTTACTTTTATCGGAAAATGTAAAAGAAATCGTTATTTTAATGTTTACCACCAAAATGAATTTTCCTAGTATCATGATGTCTCTTTGATTTGAGGATTATTTTATAATTTTATATGGTTATTTTAATGAAAAATATTTTCCTTAATGTTTTGGAATATTTTAGATTTTAAATAAGTAATTTCAAAATGAAAAGGTTATTTTCCTCAATAAATATTCCATAGATCATTAAAATGAAATTTTCACCCATTAAAACAATCTTTGATGTTACTTATGATTTAATGGAATATGACACTATTATGACACCGTCATTATTTCCCAGGATATTTTATTTTTATAATGAAACTTGTTTTCTTATCCATGGGTTATGTTATTATGGATTGATAAATGTTTTCTTAATATTGTGGAAAACATATGAATGGATAATGATTGTTTGATGGATGGTTCAATTATATCCTTATAATTAATTAGGTAAAGGTTAATGTTTTATGAGATAAATCGGTACACATTAGGTTATCCTAATCCCTAAAATTGGTTACATGGGATATTATCCCAAACCCAAAATGAGGGTACCCAGAAGGTTATCCCAATCCCAAATTAGGTACATGAGTTTTTAGCCCAAGACTAACATGATAAGAGTGTATTGGTGGTAGCCTTGACAAAATATTTTGTTTATTATGATTATTTTAAAAAATATGAAATGATATTATACCAATGTTCTATTCTAATAGATCATGTTTTTGTATTTCTCTATGATTAATTCCTTATGAAATGCCAATAATTATGTCATGACTCATAATTATGATCAATTAACTACTGGGTATGGTTTTAAAATGATGTTATCAAGTTATCATGCCCTTATAATCATGTTGTGATTAAATCTTCATTTATATCTCCCTTATCTACCCTTACCAAGCATTAGATCATTCCCTTTATAATTTTTCTTTTTCCTCAGGATATGAAGAAAGGTTTTTATTATGATGTGTCTAAGAAGGGTTCTAGTTGTGAAGAACTTAGAAGGAGATGATGTAAATATTTTATGTACCTGTTTTTTATGTGTCCATATTTCTAATGGCATTAGACCTTTTTAGTTCTAGGGTGTATACAAATTATATGTAATGAATATTCATCTAATAAGATGTGATATTAATTAATATAAAGTATGGTTCACATAAAAACTCATTAAATAACAATGTGTGGATTATTCAAGTCATTATGGGATTCATAGTGATGCCTAGATATGATATATTAACACTATCCATGAATTATAATAAAATCTAAAACTATCATGGTGATATATTCATGATTTTAATTCCACATTTAAAATTGGAGTGAAATCATTGTCTCTTTTTTAGTATATTGAAACAAAAGGATGTTAGCATTTGGTTGCTTTATAAACACCATTGTGAAGATATTGAATCCCCATTTTCAATATGTTGCATCATAATTACATGGATTTTTATAATCATAACTATGAGTAGTATACTTATTCACATATATGATTCATACTTTTAAAAATTTCCATATACAAATGTCCCCATAACATGACATTAAATTTTGTGGTTTGAGTCCTTGACACGAGATACTAAAATAAATGACATATAATTCATTTTCATGTGATGTTAAACATCATGAAATTCACTCTATCCTACCTGAACCTTAACTAATTTGAGTGGACTATTTTTTAGATCTAATTTCCATACAAATGTTTCATATTGATGTAAGGGTTCCTGGTATGTGGTTTTCTACAAAAAACATCACTATAGGAAAGAACCTTTCTCAATATTATATCTTATTGTTTAGAGGTTCTCCTGAAAAAAATAACAACGTGTGGAAGTATTCCTATCTATTTAGTATATTTATCTATTCCAAAATAATTTATATGGGGATCATCCACAACATCTAATAAAACCCCCACTTCATCCTAGTGTTTGGCCCCTTTATTCGTGATGGGTTTCTCTTCACCAATTTAATACTTAGATGAATCCATGTTATTTTGTGTATAATAAATATTTGATATTACTTATCATATTAAGTTAATATTAATTCCACTTAAGTCCTTATCATATTAAATTAATCTATTTAGAATCAAGTCCACCCTGTATGACATTAAACTGTTCTGAATAGCTCATTCCCTACGCCAAAAATTCCCTATATAGGATCCAAATACATGTTAGATTATACAACATAGAGAGTTATATACTAGGATAAGGTTCCCCATATGACCCAAATAGTTCTTGATATGACCCCCCATTATTTATGATTGATCATACCTAGTCACAACTCTGTATGTGAAACTATATGGTTCTTTGGGTGACCAATCTCATGATTAGACAATGAATGTCCTTCCCCTATACATGATCTAGAATACTAATGTGACCCTCTATAATACTTGAACTAAACATGGATTGATTCTTGTTATTTTAAGATATGTATTGACATTTGAACCAAATTTTTTGGGACCATCCATAGACCATCACCCATTTTCACTCCTTTCCAAAGGTCCATAATAGACAAAGCAAAGTCAACTGAAGTCCATAATTATCACATCACCTTTTCCAAACATTTATCCACTTAAATCACACATAATTTTGTAAGTGCCTCTTATTTACCTAAACCATTCTTGTATGTTCATAAAGATTCTATTCATCTTAAAAGGACACCACATTTTGGGTATATATACAACCCAAATTTGGCTCATGTAAGTACCCAATTTTTAATTCCAATCAATGGTTTGTTTTCTTCCTAAGGAGAAGGTCCTAAAATATTTTTATTCCATGAAAATATTATAGTGTAACCCATTATTCAAATATGTTTGGAAATCATCCCCTTTACTCATGATCTGAGAACCTTGATCCATGATTTATGACATTTTCATATCTTATTTAAAATGTTGTGTGGTGTTCTTGTCCCCGTAACCCCATGTGGTTTGTTGTGTCACATTTTCCCATTCATTTTTTGGTTTAACCATAATCAAATTTCACTCCCCATGAAATAATCTATACTAGTATTGGGCCATTCATTCACATCAGGTTTTCCCCTTACCATTGTTGTATAGGTTATCCCACCATTGAATTTCTCATGGTCCATGCATCATGACCATAAACTATATACACCCATACTAATGATAGTTTGTACCAATAGTGAGCATATCATTCATGTTGGGTTTCATTATGTATGATGTTGTCTAAATTTTCTCACATTATAGTTCAAGGTTGTATAACCATACACTCAGTGCTCGTGGGTCAAAAATATATGACCTTAAACTCTAGAACTCAAATGGTCTAAATCGAAAGAACCTAAACTGCTAGTCAAAAATACATAAAACTTGGTATAATTAAGATTCTCAAAGAGAAAACAAAGAAAAATTCAATTCTCAAATCTAGAGGGTTTCAATATTAAAATAATAAGAAATAATTAGATTATAAATGAAAAACACACAATGATTATGGGTCCCACATTGTTGACCTAGAAGATGATAATCCATGCTCGATAAACCCTCTAGTTGTGGAAAAAGATATATCAATGTCATACCAACTCTCTTGACTCTAGTAGCATGTTGAATACATAGGTATGTAATCATTAGGGGTACCAGAAAAATTCATGAATTTCATCTCATATGTAAATAAGCTCCACTTCCGAAGTGTTTTAATCTACACAAATCTACCATGGAAATTGGTAATGAGTGTATTCGATCCCAAGGTACACCTATGCATGGCAATATTCCCTAATTTGACCCCATCATATGTAACACTAATATAGACTAACAAACAGAGGCTTGTCTCCATCCTGAGGATAATTTTCTCTTTCTCCCTGTTTATTTTAACATTTGTAGTGGAATATAACATTAAAATATGGTCAAAAATCACACCCAACAAACAATACCAATATCATTATCCTTAATTCAAGATTTTTTGGTTATGATTTACCAAATTCACATCAAACTATTCATGTTGTTCGATATCCTCAATTTGACACCTTTGTTCATCTTACCCATTTTCAATGAAATTACGTGACTCCTCATTCTTGATTCTGTTGACTCTAGGTAACATGATACAATTTCATGAGCTTTGTGACCAAAAATTGAATTCAAAATTTTTTATATATACTATTATTAGCAATAGGCCCTCTATCCACTTCATATTTTTTATTTTCCTAGATAGATGGCATGTTCCACCTTCTTCAATCAATGTAATATGATATTAAACTCCAATTATATATGGTTGTAGATATTCGAACATAAAAATCATCTATAATAGTCCAACTTACATGGTATCAAATTTCCCAATGAAATGGTAACAAAACTATCTAAGATTGAAACCTATAAAGGAAATCCTTGGAAACTTTTGATTCTTTATTCTCTGAACATGCACCACACATGATCTAGGTACAATTGAGTATTTCATATAGAAAAGGGAACAAATATTTTTGGGTCAAAACCCTATAAAGTAAAACATGATAAAAATACAAATCCCTACTCCCTATGTCTCCCCAGTATAAAGATTTGTAAAAATATTGGGACATATAATAAAATATTGAATGATTTTGAGGTTCTACAATATGATCCCATGAAATGTCAAGGTATTCTCACTAGCTCCATTATCCTAGGAAATAGTTATAAAACTATAATTCACATGACATATTGGTGTGATAATTCCTATGAATCCCATAGAGGTGTGATTATTAGTACCTAAACATTACAGAATATTGGAATCCCTATTCAAAATTCCCACTTTATGATCCACGTAATATTGATTCTAATCAATCATCCAAATAGACCAACTCAAGTGTATAGTGGTTTTATTTCAACTTATAACTATCAGTGATCCATGGTCAGGATAAAATAATCCAAATGGACCAACATTAGTGTATGATGATGGTATTTCTACATATATTCATCATTGAGTCCTTAAAAGAGGAAATAATCCATGTGGAATAACTCTAGTGTCTAGTAATGATATTTGTTTGCCTATATCCATATGTGAGCCACACTCAAGAAGAAACATATAAATAAAGGTGTTTGATAATTGTGATTGACTAAATTTATATAAGATAAATGTATGAATTCATTTAGGTTATCATGATATTACTTATCATGTTTTTCAAGTAATCATAAATAAAAAAAAGTGGATGCTGACAATTGATTAAAAATCACAAAAAACGTCTTTCATTCAAGAAGGGAGAAGAGAATAAAAGATAATATAAATAATTTTATTCTCTTAATCTATTCATAAAAAATGAGAGCCTCATAAGATAATATTTACAAAATATTGAAATTTATTGAGTAATTATTTAGAATCTATCCACAATACACTGATGTTCAAGTATCCTTATGGATTTAGCTTCCTTAGCAAGATGAATCTTATCATCCTTAGAATAAATATTTTAATTTTTGTATATAGATTATTTGGGTAACATGTAGTGCTCTATCATTTTATTAATGGAGACAATTAAATATTATTAAAGTATTTCCACTTCAACATTCTTCTCATTCAATAATCATTTATGTTCTGTTATCGGCTCCACATAATTGGACACATTTTTTAAGTGTATTGGACCAAAAGTGGTAATATTGTGTCTTAAACTTCTCCATTAAAAATGGATGATATAATGAATGAACATATTCTTAGAGATGAACCATCTTATTTATGACATGGTTTATTTAGTGGTAATTATTTCCACCAAATTTCATATTGATAAATAGATGGGGTGATTCCCTAATTGAAAACTTAGTTCTTTATATGGAGTCTCACTAATTAGTTTTAAAATATTTATATGGACTATATGTATCTACCTTTATGGGAATTACGTTTCATAAAGATATGAATGAGTTTTAATTATAAGGACTGGCATATATTCTTATATCAAACAAAAAAAGGAAGATTTGTTCCAAATAACTCTCATTGGGTGGGTCACGAAGACAACTTGTTACCTCATAAATCTCTCTAGTTAGGATGTTGAGGAAATGATATTTTCAACATATTGGACTAACTATTGAGTCACTGAAATTCTCAACAAAGAATTTGATATTTAGGGAATACTATGAAATAAACCCAATAGTTAACGTTTTTTAACTTTCTCTCATATATGGGAGGAACAATAACATATATTGGATCCATACTATGAGTAATTACAAAAAAAAATAGTGTTGGTAGTTGTGTTGTATAAAGTACTATTTGTATTTCCTCTTTTGGTGTAATAATAATATAAGAGGGTCTCTCCAACTATGAAGAATTTTACATATTTCAAGGAAAGTCTTTACATATAAACAAGGTAAACTAGTGCCAATTTTCACGACCCCCTCCCCACAAAGTGTACCCCTCCTGGGCCGGCAATGTGAGAAGGGAGATAATGACCCCCGAGTCCCGCCTCCAGTAGGCCCCGGGTTGGCGACTAGAACCGAGGGTATAATACACACACAAATGGGAGGCATTACCCTCTAAGAGAACACATGCAGAAGAGAGAGATAGAATAGACTCCAACCAACTCCAACTCATAACTGAAATATAAAAGAAACCCAAGTACATATATGAAATGTCATGAAAAAGTACTACAACTGAAAGGGAAAACTAAAAGTACCCAAAAGAAAGTAAAACGGCAGCGACCACAAGCCCGAACAGCTCCCCCTCCAACCGCAAGCTAGTAGTAACCAGCTTGATCTCCAACCTGCTCCAAGTGACCTGAAAAACAGTTTATATATACATAGGGTGAGTATAACAGTATAATCAGTAGAATCCTCCCCAAGCCTCTTGTGCAAAAGTAAAGAAAGCATGCTAAAGCCCAGTGAACAACAAGTAAAACTAACTCGTTACCTAAATAGGTATACTAAGTTCCCAACCTCACCATGGCTACTCTCACCAAGTAACACATACAAGAATATAGAATATAGTAAAGAATATCAAGGGTACCCCGCTACAACTTCCCCACTGGTTTTCCGCTTTGCCCCAACGACATACGTCTTGTGCATCTCTCTCCAAAGGCTTGCCTGCAGACACCTGGGCTAAGCACCACACCGTCCTCACAACCAAAAGTAACCAGGTAGTTTCCGAGAGCCACCACAACCCGCATAACGTGTATCATACATCGGGTATAATACCTCAAGCCATTAAAGCCCATACTCCGAGTAAGGATCCTCAAGCCATCATAGCCCATACACATTACACCTATAGTAGTCCATAGGATACTATATCCAGAATATATGTGTGTGAATAACCACAAGCCATTACAGCCCTCTACACACATATATGGGGTAACTAACCGTTGTGCCTCATGGCACAAGTATCTACCAAGAGATGAGAGTGGGGCCAAAGGGGGTAGTCAGCCATTCAACCTCCCATCAGAATGTTGGGGAAAACACCTCCCCAGGGCTCAGAATCCCCGGGGTGTCAGTTGCCCTTACCGACAGGGTGGAGTAGCGTATAGAAACACAAAAAGTACAGAATATATATAACTCACAACCACACTATGGGCATTACCTAGTCATAGGAACAACTGCAGCTAACGTCTCTCAGACTCTAGGATGCTACTTCTAAGACTAGGTATCCTATAAGCACACAACCATTTGAAGAGATTTATTATATTACTCCATTCTCATTTTATCAGTTCCACTGTACTTTAATTAATTCTTTAAAAATTAATTAACCATGTGCAATTTAACACATTAAACAAAATTGGCATCACATTCAAAAAATGCTCCTTTTTAGGATTCATATCACTATTAAATTCCAGTTTCTCCATCCCCGTGGATTATCACCATTTAAACAAACATTCATTTCAGAATTACTTTTCCATAATCTCAGGCATTCTAGAAAAACATCCTATGCTAGTAAACACAAAGGGGCTCAACATGGAGAGTATACATACTACCCGTCGAGTCTTTGCCGCCTATAGAAAGAGCATAGACCCATCCTCCATTGAGAGGCTAAACACGGAAAGCACGTGGCATACCCCGCGTGTCTTCGCCTCCTTCGGAAAGAGGGTAAGCAATACCAGCTTCCTTGAGCAGTGGGGAAAAGTAAAGCAGATAAACAACCAAACCAAACCACAAACATCAAACCATCACATTCATCTCATACCATCATCCTTGGTGTCCTCCCCAACACCCACATGCATAAACCGATGCATCTCGCCACACTAGGCATCATCCGCCATAACCACAAGTCCCCATACCTCCACATATCACAACAGCCATCCAGGCTCACATCAGATCACAAGCAGCAGGAAATCAAAGATCACAAAATGGGCTCTCGGCCCTTTAACAAGGCATTCAGCCTTCATACAAAATGAGCACTCAGAGCTCCAAACCACAAGGCATTCAGCCTTACAAGAAAGCGGGTAACTTAGAACCCTTTTGAAATTATCGAACTAATAGTTCTTTAATCCATCTTGAGTTAACATATTCATTAACATGCCTCTTTATCTTTAGACAATTATTTAACAAATAATTCCAGCTTTACGTTCTTTATCAATTTCCATCATGAACGAGCATCTAATTAAAGAAAATCATAGATATCACTCTATCTAGGAAAACATGAGGCAAACTGTTATCACGGTACAAAGCAACAAAATGCGATCAACCAATTCTTTTAATCCGGTTCAAGTATTTAATTATGTCAATTTAATTGTGATCCAAAGGGTTAAATCATTCTAATTCTACAGTTGCACATAAACAATTAGAGAATCCATGAATCCCCTACCTCGAAGAGTTCTTGACGTCCTTTATCCACACAACGGTTCACCGTCCTCTTCTCCTCACGACATCTGCATCCACCGGAGGATGCCACGGTATGACAGTACCAACCAACCCCAAGAAAACCCATTAGAACCATGGAGATTACATGCTAATATGGAAGGAAGAACAAGAGAAGGTGATCTCCGAAGGAACGATGACAAAACATACCTTATATGGAAGAACGATCGACACAACTTTGTTGCATCAAACAGAGCGGAACTAGTCCGAGTAACGTTTGATTGTGAAACTCCTACAGGAATGATTGCAAGGTTCTAGCGTCTCGTAGATGAGAACCAGGAGGAAGAACAATGAATAATGATATCTCGTTCCCTTTAAAAAAATAAATTAGAGAGGCGACGGTTTAAGATCCGATTTATTCTCCATTAAAAACGGATCACATTAAACCACGCGGTTTGAACAAGTAAAAAAATCCCGGCCTTAGGAATAATTAATATAGGATTTGTGGCCTTTGAATCGGCCTTAAAGTCCTTAAAACAAGGTTTTAAAAGTATTTTACGTCAAAGAAAACGTCAAATTTGCGAAGCTGGAAACACTGTTCAAGTCTACAGTTGGAAGGTTACAGTCAGAAGGATACCGTTCTGGAAACACTGTTCAAGTCTACAGTTGGAAGGCTACAGTCAGAAGGTTACTATTCTGGAAACACTGTTCAAGTCTACAGTTGGAAGGTTACAGTCAGAAGGTTACCGTTCTAGAAACACTGTTCAAGTCTACAGATGGAAGGTTACAGTCAGAAGGTTACCGTTCTGGAAACACTGTTCAAGTCTACAGTTGGAAGGTTACAGTCAGAAGGTTACCGTTCTGGAAACACTTTTCAAGCCTACAGTTGGAAGGTTAAAGTCAGAAGGTTACCGTTCTGGAAACACTGTTCAAGTCTACAGTTGGAAGGTTACAGTCAGAAGGTTACCGTTCTGGAAACACTGTTCAAGTCTAAAGTTGGAAGGTTACAGTCAGAAGGTTACCGTTCTGGAAACACTGTTCAAGTCTACAGTTGGAAGGTTACAGTCAAAAGGTTACCGTTCTGGAAACACTGTTCAAGTCTACAGTTGGAAGGTTACAGCCAGAAGGTTACCATTCTAGAAACACTATTCAAGCCTACAGTTGGAAGGATACAGTCAGAAGGTTACCGTTCTGGAAACACTGTTCTAGTCTACAGTTGGAAGGTTACAGTCAGAAGGTTACTGTTCTGGAAACACTGTTCAAGTCTACAGTTGGAAGGTTACAGTCAGAAAGTTACCATTCTGGAAACACTGTTCAAGTCTACAGTTGGAAGGTTACAGTCAGAAGGTTACCGTTCTGGAAACACTGTTCACAGAACTGGAAATTCGGCAAAGTGTTGGGGATAAGTCACCTTGACCTTTCGGAACACCTCCAACACCACATTTTCACAATGTAATGAACCAGGGAGGTCCGGGCCATTACATTAGATACCTCTCAAAACATTCTCATCCTCAAGAATTAAAAACCAACCCAGAAGAAAAGAGGGGTCCGAACAACCACCCCATAAGATACCTCTCAGGGGAAAACCACCATGAGTTGTTCAAAAGCTGGAACAAAACTACGACATCCGAGAGTATGGAAACAAACAATCCATAACCAAACAATTCAAACATAACATCACATCAAAGGTACATAAATAAAACATGAAAGGTCTAACCATAAAGGAAACATCATTACATGAAAAGATTTAAACATTAAACAATTCTGGGTACTGAGCACGTATCTGTGACTCACGCTCCCAGGTACTCTCCTCCATGCCACCGTGTCGCCACAAGACACGAACTAAGGGGATAGAACGCCCACGCAACACCTTCTCCTTGTGGTCTTGGATCTCCTCAGGTCGCTCCTCGAAGGTTGCATCATCGTCAATATCGATATCTCCCCAATCGATAACATGAGATTCATCATGAAGATAACGACGGAGCTGTGATACATGGAAAACATCATGTATCCGACTCATCTGAGGGGGAAGTGCTACTCGATATGCCACAGCTCGAACACGAGCCAACACCTCGAAAGGCCCAACAAACCGGGGAGAAAGCTTACTTCCACGACCAAACCTTCGCTCCCCACGGTGGGGAGTCACCTTTAGAAACACATGATACCCAATATTAAACTATAAGGGTCTCCTTCTTTGATCAGCATATGATTTCTGATGATCCTGTGCTGTCTTCATCCTCTCACGAATAACCTAAACCATCTCTGTTGTATTCTACACTAGTTCTGGTCTGAGAATTGCTGACTCTCTGACCCCAGTCCAGCACAACGGAGAACGACATGGCCGTCCATACAAGGCTTCAAACGGCGCCATACCGATGGTCGAGTGAAAACTATTATTGTAAGTGAACTCTACCAAGGGTAAGTGCTTCACCCGTGAACCTCCAAAATCAAGAACATAAGAGCGCAACATGTCTTCAAGAGTCTGGATGGTTCGCTCTGTCTAACCATCCGTTTGAGGATGAAAAGCAGTGCTAAGGCATAATTGAGAACCAAAAGCATGTTGGAGACCCCTCCACACCCTGGCGGTAAAACGTGGATCTCGATCCGAAATGATCATCTTAGGAACTTCGTGAAGCCTCAACACCTCCTCCAGATACTGCCTCGACAAAACTTCCACTGAGCTCGACTCCTTGATCGCTATGAAGTGGGATGATTTTGTTAAACGATCCACTACCACCCATATAGCATCATGTCCTCCCGGAGCCCGAGGTAAACCTGTAACAAAGTCCATTGAGATGTCCTCCCACATCCACTGAGGAATCTCTAAGTGCTGGAGAATACCACCAGGAACACGGTGTTCTGCCTTCACCTTCTGGAAGACTAAACATCGAGACACACATTCTGAAACTGTACGCTTCAGAACAGGACACCAAAACTGACTCCTCAAGGATCGGTACATCTTCGTCACACCAGGATGTACCGCCAAGGGTGAACTATGGAACTCTCGGAGAACCGTCTCGCGCATCGCCAAGGGAACAAAAAGCCTACCATGATACAACACTCGGTGTTGTTCATCCTCCGACCAACGATCAGGGGCCTCACCACATACAACTTTGTCTCTCCAAACTTCCACCTCTAGGTCACCCAACTGAGACTCTTCCACCTTCTGCATCAGGGATGACTGCACCGTCATCTGGAAAAGACAACCTCTACCCCCAACTTCTCCCATATCAAGATGCAAAGTTGATACCTCTTCTATCACTCTCCAAGAATCACCAGATTCATGCACAACATCATTACGTATCTTTCGGCTTAGTGCATCAGCTACAACATTCCCTTTTCCAGGTGTATATGATATTTCAAAGTCGTATTCCTGCAAGAACTCCATCCACCGACGCTGCCTCAAGTTCAAGTCACGTTGGGAGAAAACATACCTCAAACTCTTATGAACGGTGAGAACCACAAAGTGCTCACCAATGAGGTAATGTCTCCACAACTTCAGAGCAAACACCACGGCTGCCAACTGAAGTTCATGGGTGGCATAGTTGCATTCATGGGGACGCAACTGCCGAGACCCATAAGAAACAACTGACCTCTGCTGCATGAGAACACAGCCTAGCCCCAGATGTGAAGCATCACAGAAAACATCAAACTGGACTCCCTCCGCTGGATGACAAAGGACTAGAGCACTTACCAACTTCTCCTTTAGATACTCAAAAGCTGTCTGACACTGATCAGTCCATATGAACGCTTGATCCTTCCTGGTCAAAGCTGTCAGATGAGTCGCAACTCGAGAGAAATTGGCTACAAACCTCCTATAATAGCCTGTGAGACCAACGAAACTTCGCACCTCTGACACGGTCTTGGGGGCTGGCAAAGACACCACTTCTTCTATCTTCGAAGGATCCACAGATACTCCCTGTTTGGACACAACATGTCCCAAGAAACGAACTTCTCGAGCCCAGAACTCACACTTGGACAACTTCCCAAACAACTGATGTTGGCGAAGAACTCCCAAAACGGCTCGTAGATGCTCTGCATGCTCCTCTTCAGATGTGGAGTACACAAGGATGTCGTCGATGAAAACCATAACAAACTTTTCCAAGAATTCACGAAACACAACATTCATCAACCCCATGAAAACAACTGGAGCATTCGTCACGCCGAATGGCATTACAACAAACTCATAATGCCCATGAGGACAGCGGAAAGCAGTCTTCGGGATATCCCCATCCTTTACACGCATCTGATGATATACTGACCGCAAGTCTATCTTTGAGAACCAACTTGCACCCTTCAGTGGATCGAATAGGTCATCAATCCGCAGGAGAGGATATCGGTTCTTTATTGTCACTTTGTTTAACCAACGATAATCGACGCACAACCGCAAACTTCCATCAGCATTTTTCACAAACAAAACTGGTGCACCCCACGGTGACACACTTGGCCGAAAAAAACCACACTACAACAGACCGTCGAGCTGAATACGTAGCTCTCGTAACTCAGAAGGGGCCATCCTATACGGAGACATAGAGAC
Source organism: Viscum album (assembly GCA_963277665.1). Classification (NCBI taxonomy): domain Eukaryota; kingdom Viridiplantae; phylum Streptophyta; class Magnoliopsida; order Santalales; family Viscaceae; genus Viscum; species Viscum album. The sequence continues at coordinate 1,918,212,067 of OY728163.1, forward strand.
AGGAGACGCTCCTGGCTGTAGCTTGATCCCAAACTCGATCTCTCATCGAGGGGGTAAGGATACAACCTCTTCTGGAATGACGTCAGGGTACTCCTCTACGACCCTAGGAAATGCCAACTGTTGAACCTCTGAAGAACTCAGCGTCATCCCAGCCATCATGGATGATAAGGATGGAACTCGTCTATGACTCATTCGAGGATCTCTCTCACCAACAAACACCACTTTCTCTCCATCTTCATCAAAGAAAACAATCTTCTTCCTATAGAAATCCACAACAGCCTGCACCGAATACAACCAATCCATTCCAAGTATGACATCATATGGTTGTATTCACAAACATAGGAAATATCCCCAAGAGCAGTGTTGCCCCAACACTAGATCACAGACTCTAAATACTTCAAACAAGTCGGCTCGACCTCCAACTGGCGTAGTCAACGCAAAGGGCACTGGAAGCTTCTCTACCTCAAGTCCCAAAGCATGGACAAGGGTAGGTGATATGAAGGAGTGTGTTTCTCCTGAATCAAACAAGGCATACACCAAGGTAGAAAACAAGAAAAGGGTACCTCGAACGACATCTGGCTCGCCTGGGGCTGGTAACGCTAGAGTCTGAAGCTGACCACGACCTCCTCCATGGCCTCTCTGACCCTGATGATGACCACCACCACGGCCGCGCTCTGCTCTCTGAGGACGCGGAGCGTCATGTGGATGTCCTCTGCCTGCTCCATCTACCCTTTGGTGATCTAAAGCTGGTGCAACCTGCTGTTGCTGCCTTGGCTGGAACTGCCTCAACGGAGGAACCTGGAGTGGAGCGCCTGGTGCACGATGACTGCTCTGAAAAGTAGGACACTCCCGCTGCTGATGACCACGACCACCACAAGAAAAACAAGCGCTTGATCCCTTGGAATAGGCCTGAGAGTTGCTGCCTCCGGAGAAACGAGATGGGAAGGACTGGGACCTACCCCAGGTGAACGGAAACTCTTCTGTCCTGAAAACCGGGAACCCCGGACCACAGCTCTGCTTCATGAGGAATCATGACGATTCCCCTCTCGTGACGATCCAGTCCTGGCCAAAGTCCTCTCAACAACCTCTACCCTCGCCAGCACCTCAAGATATGTCTTCAGCATAAATGGGGTGACCTGGCACTGGATCTCTGGATGCAAAGCCTCCTCGAAATGCCTCACCCTGGCCTCATCATCTGGTAACAGGTCTGAAGTATATCGTAGAAGGTTCCTGAAACGGATTCCAAACTCTCGAACACTGGAGCTCCCCTGTCGAAGGGTAAGAAGCTCCTGGAGACTAGACGCCTTCGCAGTCGAAGAATTAAACTCGACTCTAAACCTGTCTCGAAACTCCTCCCATGAGATTGCGGACTCCTCACGATCACCGAGGAACATGAACCACCACTGCCTCGCTGCTCCACGTAGCATCGTCACAACCAAGGACACCCAGTGTTCCTTCCGAGCATGAATCGAACTGAAGCCTATCTCGATATCCTCCAACCAGTCTTCTGTGACTGCATCTAAAACGGATCCCTCGTACTTCTGTAGACTCTGGTGCTGAAACTCTCGAAGTGTCTTCCTCCAAGTGTCATCGTCGTCAACCTCTACTCGGCGGCGATCTGCTGGAATAGCCTGCTGGGCATCTTCTGCGCAAACCTGACGAGGACGTCGACTTGGATCCATACCTGTAAAATAACAACTGTTAGAACTCCTAAGCCTGGAATATGGAAGACTCAAATTAATTAATTAATTGTTTTGTTTTATTTATTTTAGGTTACCTATCCCAAGGTCTACCCATTCAAACACATGCACAAAGAATAATGATGCATGATCCTTTCCTAGGTCTCTACCCTGCAACCGGTATCACTTTGTTTAGTAGACATCGTAAGCTTAAAGGTCCGTGCAACAGATCATAGGGGTCCCTAAAAGCCTATGTCTCTGCCGGTCTCCAGTGTTTACCCCACTGTCTAAACATGAATGACACTGTTGCCCTACCATCCCATGCATCCTCACCTGTGCCTAACTCCAAACTCCATCTTATCCCTCAACCAGAGGCTCTAATACCACTTTGTCACGACCCACTCCCCACAAAGTGTACCCCTCCTGGGCCGGCAATGTGAGAAGGGAGATAATGACCCCCGAGTCCCGCCTCCAGTAGGCCCTGGGTTGGCGACTAGCACCGAGGGTATAATACACACACAAATGGGAGGCATTACCCTCTAAGAGAACACATGCAGAAGAGAGAGATAGAATAGACTCCAACCAACTCCAACTCCTAACTGAAATATAAAAGAAACCCAAGTACATATATGAAATGTCATGCAAAAGTACTACAACTGAAAGGGAAAACTAAAAGTACCCAAAAGAAAGTAAAACGGCAGCAACCACAAGCCCGAACAGCTCCCCCTCTAACCGCAAGCTAGTAGTAACCAGCTTGATCTCAAACCTACTCCAAGTGACCTGAAAAACAGTTTATATATACATAGGGTGAGTATAACAGTATACTCAGTAGGATCCTCCCCAAGCCTCTTGTGCAAAAGTAAAGAAAGCATGCTAAAGCCCAGTGAACAACAAGTAAAACTAACTCGTTACCTAAACAGGTATACTATGTTCCCAACCTCACCATGGCTACTCTCACCAAGTAACGCATATAAGAATATAGCATATAGTAAAGAATATCAAGGGTACCCCGCTACCACTTCCCCACTGGTTTGACGCTTTTCCCCTACGACATACGTCATGTGCATCTCTCTCCAAAGGCTTGCCCACAGACACCTGGGCTAATCACCACACCGTCCTCACAACCAAAAGTAACCAAGTAGTTTCCGGGAGCCACCACAGCCCGCATAACATGTATCATACATCAGGTATAATACCTCAAGCCATTACAGCCCATACTCCGAGTAAGGATCCTCAAGCCATCATAGCTTATACACATTACACCTATAGTAGTCCATAGGATACTATATCTAGAATATATGTGTGTGAATAACCATCAGCCATTACATCCCTCTACACACATATATGGGGTAACTAACCGTTGTGACTCATGGCACAAGTATCTACCAACAGAAGAGTGCGGGGCCAAAGGGGGTAGTTATCCATTCAACCTCCCATCAGAATGTTGGGGAAAACACCTCCCCAGGGCTCAGAATCCCCGGGGTGTCAGTTGCCCTTACCGACAGGGTGGAGTAGTGTATAGAAACACAAAAAGTACAGAATATATATAACTCACAACCACACTATGGGCATTACCTAGTCATAGGCACAACTGCAGCTAACGTCTCTCAGACTCCAGGCTGCTACTTCTAAGACTAGGTATCCTATAAGCACACAACCATTTAAAGCGCTTTATTAGATTACTCCATTCTCATTTTATCAGTTCCACTGTACGTTAATTAATTCTTTAAACATTAATTAACCATGATCAATTTACCACAGTAAACAAAATTGGCATCACATTCAAAAACTGCTCCTTTTTTAGGAATCACATCACTATTAAATTCCAGTTTCTCCATCCCCGTGGATTATCACCATTTAAACAAACTTTCATTTCAGAATTACTTTTCCATAATCTCAGGCATTCTAGAAAAATATCCTTTGCTACTAAACACAAAGGGGCTCAACACGGCGAGTAGATATACTACCTGTCGAGTCTTTCTGCCTATAGTAAGAGCATAGACCCATCCTCCATCGAGAGGCTAAACACGGAAAGCACGTGGCATACCCCGCGTGTCTTCTCCTCCTTCGGAAAGAGGGTAAGCAATACCAGCTGCCTTGAGCAGTGAGGAAAAGTAAAGCAGATAAACAACCAAACCAAACCACCAACATCAAACCATCACATTCATCACATACCATCATCCTTGGTGTCCTCCCCGACACCCACATGCATAAACCGATGCATCTCGCCACACTAGGCGTCATCCGCCACAACCACAAGTCCCCATACCTCCACATATCACATAAGCCATCCATGCTCACATTAGATGACAAGCAGCAGGAAATCAAAGATCACAAAATGGGCTCTCGGCACTTTAACAAGGCATTCAGCCTTCATACAAAATGAGCACTCAGAGCTCCAAACCACAAGGCATTCAGCCTTACAAGCAAGCGGGTAACTTAGAACACTTTTGAAATTATCTAACTAATAGTTCTTTAATCCATCTTGAGTTAACAGATTCATTAACATGCCTCTTAATCTTTAGCCAATTATTTAACAAATAATTCCAGCTTTACGTTCATTATCAATTTCCATCATGAACGAGCATCTAATTTAGTAAAATCATAGTTATCACTCTATCTCGGAAAAAATGAGGCAAACCGTTATCACGGTACAAAGAAACAACATGCGATCAACCAATTATTTTAATCCGGTTCAAGTATTTAATTAGGTAAATTTCATTGTGATCCAAAGGGTTAAATCATGCTAATTCTACAGTTGCACATAAACAATTAGAGAATCCATGAATCCCCTACCTCGAAGAGTTCTTGACGTCCTTTATCCACACAACGGTTCACAGTCCTCTTCTCCTCACGACAGTTGCATCCACCGGAGGATGCCACGGTATGACAGTACCAACCAACCCCAAGAAAACCCATTAGAACCATGGAGATTACATGCTATTATGGAAGGAAAAACAAGAGAAGGTGATCCCCGAAGGAACGATGATAAAACATACCTTATATGGAAGAACGATCGACACAACTTGGTTGCATCAAACAGAGCGGAACTGATCCGAGTAACGTTTGATTGTGAAACTCCTACAGGAATGATTGCATGGTTCTAGCGTCTCGTAGATGAGAACTAGGAGGAAGAACAACGAAGATGATATCTCGTTCCCTTTAAAAAAAATTAGAGAGGAGACGGTTTAAGATCCGATTTATTCTCCATTAAAAACGGATCACATTAAACCACGCTGTTTGACCAAGTAAAAACATCCCGGCCTTAGGAATAATTAATATAAGATTTATGGCCTTTGAATCGACCTTAAAGTCCTTAAAACAAGGTTTTAAAAGTATTTTACATCAAAGAAAACGTCAAATTTGAGAAGCTGGAAACACTGTTCAAGTCTACAGTTGGAAGGTTACAGTCAGAAGGTTAACGTTCTGGAAACACTGTTCAAGTATACAGTTGGAAGGTTACAGTCAGAAGGTTACCGTTCTGGAAACACTGTTCAAGTCTACAGTTGGAAGGTTACCGTCAGAAGGTTACCGTTCTGGAAACACTGTTCAAGTCTACAGTTGGAAGGTTACAGTCAAAAGGTTACCGTTCTGGAAACACTGTTCAAGTCTACAGTTGGAAGGTTACAGTCAGAAGGTTACCATTCTGGAAACACTGTTCAAGCCTAAAGTTGGAAGGTTACAGTCAGAAGGTTACCATTCTGGAAACACTGTTCAAGTCTACAGTTGGAAGGTTACAGTCAGAAGGTTACCGTTCTGGAAGCACTGTTCAAGTCTACAGTTGGAAGGATACAGTCAGAAGGTTACCGTTCTGGAAACACTGTTCAAGTCTACAGTTGGAAGGTTACAGTCAGAAGGTTACCGTTCTGGAAACACTGTACAAGTCTACAGTTGGAAGGTTACAGTCAGAAGGTTACCGTTATGGAAACACTGTTCAAGCCTACAGTTGGAAGGTTACAGTCAGAAGGTTACCGTTCTGGAAACACTGTTCAAGTCTATAGTTGGAAGGTTACAGTTAGAAGGTTACCGTTCTGGAAACACTGTTCAAGTCTACAGTTGGAAGGTTACAGTCAGAAAGATACCATTCTGGAAACACTTTCAAGTCTACAGTTGGAAGGTTACAGTCAGAAGGTTACCGTTCTGGAAACACTGTTCACAGAACTCGAAATTCGGAAAAGTGTTGGGGATAAGTCACCTTGACCTTCCGGAACACCTCCAACACCACATTTTCACAAAGTAATGGACCAGGGAGGTCCGGGCCATTACACCAATAAATAAGGAAATATGTGGGTATTAAAATGGTATACATTTTTGTAAATATATATTAAAATAGTCCACATAATACTTAGGGTGTTCAAAAAAGTCATTAATATAAATAAGATCATCTACAAATGTTTCCTTGGTTAGAATAGTGACAAACACATTTAAATCGAGGCCCATCTCATGTATATGATGGTATTTACAAATAATGGCCTCCTTAAGGTGACCCAATCTAATCTTGACATAAATAATACCATAATATAATTATTTAAATAATACATTTCACAAATAGTTTCACAACCTAAGGACTGAAAGGTTTAGTGTCTTGGAGATTATCAATATAAACATACAATTTTACAACACTTACATTATTCCATTATAATCATGCTCCTTTACAACCTTTTCTAGATAACCCACATTATATATTCATCTTTATAACATAGGGATTAGAAACATAAGAAATGGGAGAGCTCAGATGCTCAATATAATAATGTTATATCATAAAATAAAGGAAACTATGAGGGAGACATAAATATCACAATAATTGATCAAAAGGCATCAGATGATAATCATAAAAAATGTTTGAGAAACATAATATCTAAAACATATCATTAAGTGGAAATAAAAGATATGAACCAGATAAAAACACATCTCAATAGCCATATAACAAGTGAGCATGACATCAAAGTGTAAAATGTTTTAAAAATAATTCATAATCATGAAAAGATGGAATTTTATGGTAGTTAAATTCATCATAAAAATTTATCATAACTTTATGAATAAAATCTAAATGTTGTACAACCAAAATCATAAGAAATATTATGTGAGAAAACCATTCATACCCATGCTTATGTAAACTAACACATTATGTCCACACCTAAAAATGTGAGAGCACTCATCATGTATGGGCCTATGTGAACAAACTCATTATGTCTATTCATGAATATATCATGATATATAAACATAGACCAATGCATTGGATGGTGATATAGGACACCACCCTAAATCATCCATACATATTTTTCCCCCTAAAATCAATCATAAACATATATTAATGAAACCATGAAAAAAATAACAGGTATCATGAAAATAAAAAAGGAATTCATTTAATTTTCATAAAGGGTCAATGGAAATAAAATGGGTTTCATATTTGTCCAAATGGAAATCTCTCACTTTTCATAAAGAACCCATTGAAAAACAATGTTCACATAAAATTTTCAAAAAATATAACAAATGAAGTAAATAGATCGACATTGAAAACCTTATCACCAAAAAATAATCACATATTGATGGTTGAATAGAGGGTAAACATTGAAACTTAACTTTATTATAGATTAATATTTTTTAATATAAATCTAAAATGAAAATAAAATCACAAAAGATATTTCTTGAAAACATTTTTAAATCATCAATATAAAAGTTATAGTTATGAGTATATTTTAAAAAATTATCATTTTTTTCTTAGAAACAAATGAAAAGAAATCAATTCATGAAATTGGATCTGAATTAAAAAGAATCACTAAAAAAATAATAGTACATCATTCAAAATTAATTTATTGTAAAAATTTGTTCAATAAGAAATTGTGTAACTCAAATAAAGAAGTATGAGTTACCAAGCCCACTAACATTACCCTTGATTACCATGGATGCGATCTACCCTCTTATATCATAAACATAATAATATTAATTACCTATTTCATAACCTTATTCATTTAAATTTCCATTTATACTATTAATTAATAAAAAATATTTTCATATATTAGATTGTTATAATTGTTTTTCAAATATTTGGTGTTACTAATCGTGAATATTTTGAACTTCAATAGAAAAATCTACTTCGATCATTATTTTTCTCCCAAATATAAAAATTCCAAAACCATTAATGTTTTTGTATTTTATTCTTTTTGAAGACTTATAATTATATAATTTTATTACATTTCATTTTTAGTCATGTTTTGTGAAAATGAACGCAGTGATGAAGTAGTTTTGTGTTATTTACCAATTTTGATAGATTCCCAAATACTGATCGTTAAATTTTGTGTTATCAAAAAATAACTATAATATATATATATATATATTAATTATATATATCACATATAATCATAAAATATAATATAAAACAATCTGTTTTTTTATTGAAGGAATACAAAAAAAATTATCCCTGGACGTAGTAGTCCTCACAACGCGTGATTCACATTTCCATTTTTATTAATTGAAATGGGGATGGTGGTTAATCTTTGTGCCATAATTATAATGAAATAAATATATAATAAAAAAATATTTTTTTCATTTTATTATAGTGAAAATAAATTTGATGATGTAGATAAGTTCATAAAGGAATAGAAAAAGGAAGAGAGGATAAGAAATTATACCTCACTTCATGGATTACCTATTTTGTAAAGGGGATTAAAAGGTTGGGTGATGGTCTTACAAGTAGAAAAGAACCTCGTTATGGTGTATGATAATTTTTAGGAGAGTTTTGGGTACATTTTGGTCTAAAATTATAAAGATTTTGTTTCAAAGGAATTGAGGATAACATTATACCTTTTATAACTGAAAAGGAGTGGAATTTTTCTGAATACCCAAAACATTTCAATAAGGGAAAGAATATATCAAGTAAAGTGGAACCATAATTGATAAATAATGAATTGGATAGGAGATAAGTTCTATACACACCTCCTCCATTCAAATAGAAACATATTTTAAATGTGTTTGGCCCATTACTACAATAGTTACTCACATTTATAATTGTGATTTTCACCACATTAACAAGTTTTTACCTAGGTAATTTATCCTTTAAGACCAAGAATAAAATTTTATTTATTATATAATTTTTACATAATGATTCCAAATTTGAAATAATTTTTTTTTAAATTTTTTAATAGTGATACAAATTAATTTTAATATTCTAAATGCAATATGTTTTAATTTTTTTTGAAAAATATATCATAAATTATAAAATGTCAAATATGGGTTTTTAAATTAAAATAAAACATTTAACTTTAAAAAATACACTATAAAATATATATTTTGTCTTCATAAATTTTTAATTAAAAATTATAAATTAATAATGTCATAATAGTCATGTAATCTATAAAAATGAAATTTTGGACTATTCATCTAAAAATTAATCTTTTTATAAAATGTTAAAAAATCCATATAATGATAATATGGCCATTATAAAACTAAAAAAGAAATTTGTTATTTCAAATTCACATCCTAAAACTTATAAATTATATTTTTAGTTAAAAATATAAAATATATCATAATAAATTTATAAAAAAATAAATTTTTATATGTTATATATTCTACTTCCATATTCATATAAATTACTATTTAATGTAGTGATAATCCTTTATTTTTATCAAAATATACTATTCTTAAAAAAAAGTAAATTTTATAAAATTATTTTCATAATTTTCTTAGCTTCACTAGTTTAGTTGATATTTAAAGTGAACATTATTTAGATTATATACATATACACACACAATTCTGTTACAACTATTTATAACTTTAAATTATATAGATACCATACAGTGGTTCATATTTTTTTGGTTTTAATGTTTCATGTGGAGTAATTCATCAAAAATAGTATTTATTTAAGGAGGAAAAAATTAGGTCATCTCACTCCCCAGTGTCCCTTCAGGGGGTATAGAAACATCATATCCTTGAGGATCTGACACTCCTGTAATTGAGAACGTTGACCAAACTCTATAATTAATTTTCATATTAGTGAAAAATTAAAACTAATTCATAAATTAAATTCATAGGATGAATAAGTCCAAGACCTAAAAAAAGAAAAATTGTGAGAATTCCCACTTATTCCCACCATTGGATTTCTTCTGGAGGTAATCTCACTAGATGAACTACTGGTCGAGGCACGGTAAAGAATAAAGATATATTAAAAATAAACTCCCTTATATACTCTAAAAAACCTATATAGAAATGTCCCATGTTTCCCCTACATCTATATGGGTTCCAAGGATATTGTTTTCTTGTTCATCATCTTATATTAGGGACACTATACCGATGGAGCTTCTCCAGAATCATACATGGGTCGAAGAAATAATTAATGTCTTATTGGGAAATGATGACATAATATAATACCCCATTTTTAACATTATGTTAACCTCTTCTTAATTATAATTTTGATCATTGCATTTATCTTTTTTCTCGATGTCAGCCCCATAAATTATGAAAATAAAATTGGGTATAAAGTTTTATCCTTGAGTGAGTGGTTGACAAAGTTAAATTATCAAAGGTAATCCTCTCCTTAATGAGGCCCATTTTAATGAGATATGTTGGGAGGTTTAATGACTCGAACAAAACCTCAAATAATAATATCAACTACCAGGAATTCCTGGAAAAATACTCCTTTCATGATTCTAACTACTTCTAAGCTTCTAGGTATTTAGTATTTTTATGAACATAGGGTGGTGTGGTCATCCTACTCCCATAAATATAATCATTGATGTATCTCAAAAATTTTATTAGAATATAATATAATGATTCCCCCTTTAAAGAAACCCTTTTTAAAGGTCACTCCACTTGAAAAAGATATTAAGAAACTCTATTGCCAAATCTTCTTGTCTCTGCTAGATGGTTTTGTCCCTCCTATCTTCCCCTGAATGGTGAAATTTAAAAATATGGTACTTGACTCACCAAATTTGCATTATTTTATTACTGCATTCAAGTCTATACACTATTGTTCTTCAAGAAAATAATATTTCTTGTTAGGGGAAAGTTCACTTCTATACCAGTTTTTTCTCTATCCAACATCACTGAAATATAACATGTCGCCATTGGGTGTTTCTCAAGATATACAATCGAATGATAAGCGGGGAATTTCTTTTTCCCGAAACCCAATTTTATTTTGAATCAGAAGTGTGTGTACCCCCCCCCTAAATTTTGGATAATGGGATTCCTTCTTAAAGGGATATCAAATAAGCCCATTCATTGAGGATCCCAGAATCAGTTGTACTTATGTTACTAGTGGAAAGTCTATATGGGTTGTATAGAAATTATTCAAGATAAATTATCCAATTCTAGATACCATGGTCATAAAAAGTGTGTTTCTTCACTCTTATAATTATTTATTAGTTGGTCTTAAAATGAGAATAAGGGATATCTAAAGAATTTATGAACACAAAGCCACCCACATGAGTCGATATCCATCCCCATAATTCCTATAAAGGGATGATAGCCCTAAATGTTCTCTTTACTTTAGAAACATTCCCCAATAACAACTATAACATGGAAAATTCTGACCCATCTAAATTGATTCATATTACACATTCCATATATGAATCCATTATAAAGGTCATGAATCTAACCCCTTTATGTACCCATATCGGGAGAAGGAATCCACTCAGTAACATTGTCAGGAAGCTAGTTAGGTGGACCAATTGGTCAGCCTGAATGGTGACTTCCTAGCCATATATGTGAAACATCCCAATTCAATAATTCTCTAGTAAGTGTTAATATATGTATTCTTCTCAATAATTAATTATTCTCAAGGAATTTTTGGTTCTTCATCTTCCATTTATCATCTTGATAAAATTTTCAACTCATACCCCAAAAGTAACATTAACCATTAAAAGAAGGTTTTCTCTAGTCACACACCTTTCCACATTAATAAATTATTCGAAAATCATGGGAATAATTTTAGTTTTATCTCCTATGATAACGGTTGGGTGAAATTCTACACACATATCCCCATGAATTGGAGCTCTATTGATCATCATTGAATCCATCAAGCTTATTCTAACCTCACTATGGACCAAATAGAAGGTATTTGTATTTGAAAACCATCTAATAACAACATTTGGAATAATATTATTACTCCTATAAGAATGTATTTGAGAAACATAGATATATTTATATAAATATAATATCTTTATCTCTTATTCTAATTATTTACAGTATGTTTTACCCAAAAAGGACAGCTACAATCCACATTGAAGCCCCCAACCCAGTTCTGAGGCTATTTCTAAAAGACTAACCAAACCTTTGGATAGAAAAATACCTTCTCATTATAGATCTATTGTAGTGTAATTATAGTTTTACTATATTATGTTCCTCTTCTAGGAAGAGTGGGTTGTTCTACAAAACATATCCATCAACATGATTAGTTTATTTGTTGAACTTACCCAATATTGATATATTTTCATGAGAAAACCTTTAAGGTTTATTAATGTAGATAATCAGTTGGTTTCCTAATCATAGAGTGGTAATGGGATAATTGTTGAATATCTCAAAACCATACAGCGGTAACTTTTGTAATAAAGAAATTCATTAAGGTTATGTCACTTCATAATCAATAGTAGTTGATGTTTTGAGATAACACATTGAGGGTGTCTAGGATCAACACTATCGATCATTTTTTGTCTGAATTTAAAACACCAATAGGGAATACTAAAGTTACTCCAATGTGATCATCTATATATGGAAGGAGACTTTTGTCAAAAAAATATAGATAAAATTTTTCTTAACCTACCGGCCACATGACTAACGTATAAAAGTCCCATGATAACTACCTAAATAATTATGAGAAATCACCATAGTCTTCATATGATTACCATCAAGTAAATGAAAATCACCTAAATCAAAATAAGAGAAATTATAATTATGTGAGTTATCATAAAATCACCTATAATTAATTATAGGTATGAAAACGCCATAAAATTCATCCATGATACTAATGACTATGTGGAATTTCATATACTGAATTTTGGTAGGTGGTCACCACCAGGAGAAGATGGTAAGTGGGGTATGGAAGGAAAAAATTTCTATTTAGAGGAAGGTTTTGAGATTAACTAAAAATTTAAAGAACCCATATCATATTTATAGGGATAGTTCAACCTTCAACTTCCCTATATAGATCATGTGGTAGATACTTGGGCTACCAGAGATACCCTATAACAGACCCTTCTTACTGCTAATCAGAATCAATTATGAGGAGTAGAATTTTTTTGGTTGCCACCAAGTTTTCGATCAATATAAAATAAAAAAATTAATAAATGATTATGCTATTATGAGATAATACCTAACAAAGGCATGAATAAGATTATCTATGTACATGATCGGGCTTAGGTATGAATAATAGTGATAATAAGTCCTTAAGAGAATACTAACAATCTGAGCTACCACCTACTATATAAACTTCATCTTCATCCTCTACGGCCCTAGAAGATCTCACAATGATTTTTGTGTGATTAAACATGGGTATGAAATATTTTAAAAATAATTTCCTAAAATAAATGTTATTGAACACATTGTTTCCTATCAAATCAATGGTTTTTCATGATGGTTAGTTCCTTTGTAGTTTTTTCAAGCCATGTATGTGATTGGTATTAGATATGTAATAATTTATTAGGACCTTCTGGGAAAAAATTGATTGGCCAAGAAATTATTCGACCTAATCAATCCCATCATCATTAAATATGGTCTCAAATGATCTTTCCGCATTGGGTATATGATACATTGATGGATCCCACCATCCAGGAAAGCTTGATCCACCCATCTTCCATATGTGTTAGAAATATGAAATTTCTAGATCCATTACACACAATGCATAGGAACACCCTCTTGATGTAATTTCAAGAAGCATCATTATTTATTATAAATACATAGACTACTCCTTTGAAATATGTACACAGAGAAAAAAAACAAAGGAGATGAAGTGAAAATCCCTTAGGAGAGATTCAATGGTAATATCCCCTTGGTGAGTGTTATTAGGTTAATTTTATTTGGTGAATTATTCCATGATAATTCTTGAAGTTGAATTCTTATAAAACAATATTTTTAAGAAATCACTCTTATATAGAAATTTCATCGTGTATCCACTGCACCTTCCCTCTCTTTCTCTTCCCATATAAGTACACTAAACTTTACTAAGAAATTGGGATAAATCAATATAAATTAAGTGTATAGGACTATGTAAACTCCATTAATCAATTGAATCTAGACGAAATATCTTAATCGATTAGGGTCAGGAAAAATAAACTAAGTGGATTTCATTGGGATTAATGCACACATCCATATTCTCTTCACAATGTATACTTCTTATGGGCCTCATACTATTTATAAGGAAAAATTTATCCATGTTGGATTCTACATCATCTTTGTTATATATCTGAATAAAGGACACATGAATGACCATTATGGATTCCTTTTCTCTAAGGTCAGACCCCTTAAAAGGAAAAATTAAAGCCACCACTAAGTCCACTTGATACATATGATCAGAGAATTCCCTCCAGTAGGCACCCGGTTAATCATGTATTCCCTTGATATAATGATCCTCGATAATTTACATAACATAGAGGTAGAACCTATAGGGGGTTCAAAAATGGGGATTCCTTTAATAACATGTGCCCTCATCGAGAGGACACCAGAGTGGTCTCTATTGAATTAAGGATTCATTTCATCTCCATTTAAGGGGAGATGAATCAGATAAAGAATACCTCATGGAATAATCCCATAGATTTTATTAAATTATTCCATAATCCAACCTCTATTCACTACCCTCACATTCCAAAAGAAAGGAATATGGTAGGAAGACATTACTATTTAGTTATAAGAGTAAATATAGTTCACATTGAATATGTCATTAGTAAAACAGAGATACTCGTTCAAGGAAACCATGATGCATAAAACCTGATCAACTATAATTAGATACTCTCATGTAATGTTCATGATATTTTATCTCTTGTGTCTTACACCAAGAATGAATCTCCTGAGCTTAGAGAGACTTGATTGGATCATTCAATTAACATAATTAAATTCCTTGTATTTTGACCAACAATAAGGTGTAAGCCCTAACTCTCTTTTCTTCCCTTCACATAGTCACTATTTTTTTCAGGAATTAGGGAATCACCATATGTATAAGCCCCATTAAATATTTTATTGTCATACATTTCATGAAATATGATTCTAGTCACATGATGTAAAACTAGATGAAAACATCCATACATCATAATGTTAAACTGCAGGGTATATTCCTCTCACATTACTTTAAATTGTGTCACTTGAACTATATGGGTTTTATTTTTTTATATGATATGTAGGACATCTCCCTAATGTTCAAACGCAACATCATCAATACTCTATTATCATCCTCATAGTGACATATCCCTCATGAGATCACTTACTTCCTCTCTCACCTAGAGATATTCCCTTGATCTAAAGCATTCTTTTCTAAGAACCATGTCCCCTAGAAATATCTACTTATTGGGATATATTTTTAATGATATCATTCCTACCATTTAGACGAACACGTTCCCTCTAAGTCTTAGAATATTTTCATTAGGTCTGCATTCCTTTAGAACACTTCATTAATTATTTTTTTAAATTTAGATTGATAGTTTAATTATTAAATCTCATTATTAAACCAATATTCTTAAATTTGTGGATTTTAAAATCTTGAATGATTAATAAAACTTATCAGGGGGATATACTCATGCTAGCCAAATCAACCCCATACCCCACCATGTTGTATACCTTATGAAACTAACTAATCATCATCGATCCATATTCATATTTGAGTCAACTAAAATGTTTTAATCTTATATAAGTCCCATTCCATCCATTTTTTGGATAGGTTTCCTAGAAAAACATACCACATGACATTAAATTGTATAAATCGGTCCTTGTCACAAGAATTTAAAAGGTATGATGTATCCCATGAAGTAGAACTGAACTACTACTGAAAAAGGGTCTATACCGATGGTTTTGTTTTGAACCGTGGGTATATACCCTCTATATACCCACAGTTTTTCCAAGAACAATCGGTATAGGGATTTTATCGGGACCTATACCCACGGATCTCTAAAACATTGGGTATAGGTCCGCTATACCGATAGTTCTTGGCAAAACTGTGGGTATATGTTTATTTTTGAAGACTTATACCCACTGTTTTTTCCAAAACCGTGGGTAAAGGTGTTGTTCTGCATACCTATACCCACAGTTTCTGAAAACTGTGGGTATATGGGGTATTTTTTTAAAAGACATATACCTAGGGTTTTGAAAAACTGTGGGTATAGCGTTCCCGCGTTATGGCGGGAACAAAAAATTCCGCGGGACATGAAATTATTTTTGGTGAGAAGAAAATTTTGAATAATATAAATATACTGATACGAAATATTAAATCATAAAAAGTCTTTAGGTTAGTTGGTCCATCACCAAAATCCTCTGCACAGGTCACAAGTTCAAAAACCTATGGGGACATAGTTTTCGATTATATTAGTTATATTAATATATTTAAAAAGGAGCTTAATATTTCAGTTGTGGTAGTAGCTCGGTTGGTATATGCAAGTGTGTAGAATGTGGGAGATGCGGAATCGAAACCCAGTAGACTTTTATTTTTCGATTATAGAGGATATATTAATATATTAAAATAAAGGTATATTTATTTATCATTATCGGTTTTAGCCCGGCTGGTCGCTTGTTGGGGCGTGGTCTTCAGGCGCAGCGTGAGGTTGCAGTTTCGAATTCCCCCCTATGCCATTTTTGAAACCCAACGGAATTTTAATTTTCGATTATAGAGGCTATATTAATATATTAGAATAAAATTATTTATATATACCAATAGAATTGTTAGCCTGGGTGGTCTCTTGGTGCGGCGCTGTCTTGAGATGCAGCGTGAGGTTGCAAGTTTGATTCCCCTGTATGTCATTTTTGGAATTTAAATACCCCACGGTTTTCAAACCATAGGGTCTGTTGTGTGCCTTGCTGGAACAGCGGTGTGCCACACTTAGACTACCCTATACCCATGGTTCTCCAAAATCGTGGGTATAGGCTAAGACCCCTATACCGACGCCTTTCCAGCCCGCGGTTCCCAAATCCATGGGCATAGCCCATACCCACGGTTTTGGGGGCTATACCCACGGTTTTGAACCGTGGGTATAGGTCATTTTTCTAGTAGTGAACTACAAGGGTTCTAATTATTTTTACAAGGATACGTTGGTACCATTTCTCATGGTAATTGTTGGGAAAAAATCCCTCAAGGTATCATTGAAGCATTTTTGAGATGATTGTGTTTGTTGACAAAGTGGATATCTATGTTGTGATTGTTGACAAAGAAAACCATGACATACAAATTTATTGACAATGGGGATTTCATAGTGGCATGTCATGTTCAAGGGATGTGGTTCACGATCCATGTTTGATTCAAGAATTTCAAAAAAGGAATTGATGATCTTGAGGCGTTACAAAAAGAGCAGATACAAGGTGGCACCGTTTTTCAGTGTGCCAAATTATTGGGCCTAAAAATCGACAAATGATGAAGAGTGGTTTTTGGAAAAGGGACTTCTACACTGATTACTTGACGGAGAAGAAACTTGCGCACCATATGTTTTTCAAGATCCAAACATCAAAATATGTCAAAAGAAGAAGGGTTGCACATGTTTTAGTGTTGGTCATGCAAGTGAGGTGTGCGGCAGAGACTTGCATACCGAAACTTGCACGCCGATGGGAGAAATACCCGCCATCGCGCAGGGTGTCCAAATGCCTATAAATATAGGTTGACCCCTCCTCATTCGGTGAAGAGATAAACACTTTGAAAAATCAGTGCTCCCAGCACGCAGGTGTGGTGGTCGCGCAAGTGGTGTGTGGTCGCGGAAGTATAAGTTGCACGCCAGGTGATAGTTGCACGCCTAAGGTGGTTGGGGCGAGAAAGGAAGTGAGTCACACAAGTTTGGAGTTTCAGAATCTTGTGTCACGCAAGTGGTTGAGGAGGACTTGCGCGCCCATTTTGACTTGCACGCTGAGACTTGCATGCCGACTTAGAGAAGGGTGCCAAGTAAGGTTCTTTCACGGCATCGATTCAGGGCTGCGTGGAAGCTGGAAGATTTCCAGATACCCTCGGTGTGAAGAGAGATTTATCTAAGTGTGAAAGTTGTACTTCAAGAGAGCATATACATACAACGATGGATGCATTCATTAGTGATAATGAATAGTCCTACGGGTTTATAAACTGTTAGTGGATTCTTTCCAGAGCAGTGAACAAAGGAAGATAAAGAAGGTGATCATCTCCATCGACAGTGATCCAGAGGGAGAGAAACATGGAGTGACCCTTGGGAAAGCAGTGAGCTGACCCTAAACATTGTAAATGCAGTGAGCCTGGGAATAGATGTGACATATCCCAAACCTTGTAAACAAAAGTGTGCTTATAGTGAATTTGGTACATCATCACATTGCTGGTGTATGCTTCTTGGACGTAGCCCAGTGAGGGTGAACCAAGTAAAAATTTCTATGTCCTGTGCATGTTTTACTTTCACCATATATTGTGCAATGGGAAAGAGAGAGAAGAGTGTTTTGCTTAAAAGTGAAACAAGATCAGAATGAGCTTTAATTTTGAATTAGTCATACCCTGATTCACCCCACTCTCAGGGTATACAACCTTGTGTACCTAACAATAATGATCCCAAATCCAAAATAATCATTTCCCTCTTGGATGGATGAAAACTCCATATCACCCAGCTATGTGGATTAAAACCCTAACATCCCAAATAAAACATTAATAATTATTAAATTAATGATGGGGAATCTCTAATCCATGCATATTTTTTCATTGATGAGTGGTTTTGAACAATCATTGACACAAGTGCAACCAATCAACTGTTGGGACTTATAAAGGATGCATGCAAATTTCGTAAATCTATAAGAGAGTCCCAAATAAATAATAACTTCTCCCAAAATTGTGCAATGATCTAGATTTCCCATTTTATTGGTCAAATCATATTTCAAAACATCACTAGAAAAAAACCCCAGTGACCACATACCTTTGGAAAGCTTGTTTAAAGAGACTTTCACATCAAACATATATGGATGTGAGAGCCATTAGGTGTAATTAGTGAATGAAAGAGATAAAAAAGGTAGATGGATTTGGATATTGAGAACGTTCTCCACGCACATCCAAATTTTCAAACTTTATCGACCATTTTAGAAATATCAGTTCCTCCTATTGTGATGGATCCACCCTTTCTGTCTAGTGTTCCTCCCCCATTGACGTCAGCAGATGGGCTTCTAATGTTACGGCTTGAGGCGGGTTCTCCTCCTCCCTTCAAGGAGGTCCTACTTTTCCTACCCCCTCTGGCATCCGATCTCCCCTCCTACATACCAGATATCTCACTTAATGGAAACTCTTAGGGCTTGGTGGATGGATTTATGGAGATCATTCTCCCGGAAGAAGCTTTCTCAGCGGCCTCATGTCAGATTTAGTGGACCCTAGTGGCACATTTCAGAGAGGATGTTCCACCTCTCCCCATATTTCGGCGGATGCTTGAATCTCTGGGCTTGGATGCCCCATTAAGGGTCATGGCCCTCTCCCGTAAATCATTCTACATCATTCTATCACTCAGGGAATACTTTTTCACAACCTGGGCCTTCTACCTTGGATATCTCAAAAAATGGCTGTTTAATCCCTTTTTGTCGTCCCTTGATGTTCACTCCAGACATGAATCACTTTAGGTGGTGGTGCATCTTAACATCCCGAACCTTCCACTTCTATTTTGAAATATCTCCATCCTTCGGGTGATAGGTTATGCAGTTGGATCTTTCATATGCGCAGATGATCAAACAACTCCATTTTTCGATTTCACCATGGAAAAAATATACATTGAAGCTAACTTATCATCTCTTCTCTCGAATCAGATCAAGAATAGGGTAGGAATGTTTTATTGGTGGTAGAAGATATACCCTTCTTCCCCGACTTGTTTGTGTGTAGTTTTTCATCTTTAAGTCCACTCTTCGGATATGTGTCGCAAATCATGGCATGCTAATTCAATCCATCGACAGGGAACACTCATGGCCAAAGTGCCTTGGAAAAAGCAGTCTTCATAACTACTAAGTTGTAAAATTACAATTCTTCCATTACGACTATTCTCGAACCCAAGAAGCAGTACTACTAAATATCAAAGATTTCTCAATGTATTAGCTCCCTCAATTTCTTGCATACAATCCCTTAGAAAAATTAGATATAGATATTTTGGAAACTGATCATGGTGGATCTGGTATTATCTTTGGTTCAATTAATCATAATAATGGTGATCATGGGATTGCAATGCCTATTCATTACCTTTTTCTATGTTAAATGCGACATTCAGGGTTAAGAGGATCTATGGGAGGATATGGGTAACTTTTCTCTGGGTGATCTCCCGTGCTTTGTTGATGGTGGCTTCAATGTGGTTTTGGATAGTAATGAAAAAAGGGTCTAGAGAGATTTAATGCAAGGTGACCCAAGACCTCTCTTCATTTATGGCATGATCTAGTCGGGCGAACATCGGATTTGTAGTTGATCACTACACCGGTTTCAACAACTCAAAAGGAAGGAATATAATGTGGTGTCTCCTAGAATAGTGCATAGTGAATCTTTAAGCCATTGCTGTCTATCCAGATGTCAGTAACCCACCTTCCCGGAGTCCTTTCTGATCACTCTCTGATAAGTGTTGCGTTATCTTCCAAATCTGACAACAGAGGTCTCTTATTCTTCTCTCACATTTGGATATACTCCCCAGGATATCAAAAGGTGGTTCAGTAATCATGGGGAAGATGGTGAAAGTATATTGTTGGACTAGTCTTCCAAAAAAACTTAAATGCCAAAAAGGTGATTTTATCTCCTAGGTCAGCAATAAACACTCTCGTTTTGATGTAGTGAAGTCCCTTAGCTTAGAGATCAACATGTTGGAATCCGAGTTAGAGTAAAATTTGAATGAATCAATTTTTAATGAACTACATATCAAGATGTTCCCATTGTTTGAAAAACTCTTGGATCAAGATAGA
This sequence comes from Viscum album, assembly GCA_963277665.1. Classification (NCBI taxonomy): domain Eukaryota; kingdom Viridiplantae; phylum Streptophyta; class Magnoliopsida; order Santalales; family Viscaceae; genus Viscum; species Viscum album. The sequence continues at coordinate 1,918,232,784 of OY728163.1, forward strand.
ATGTTATGCGAACAATCCAAACTCAAGTGGCTAAGTGAATGTGATAGGAACACGATGTTGTTTTCAATATAATATCAATGAAATATGGTGTGGTAATCTAAATATTATTCTGTATGATGGATCATATATGGGTGATCGTGAGGTGGTGGGTAACACAGATGAAGTGCACTTCAAATCCCTACTCTCTAGCCCGAACCAATGCATGCAAGGTGCTTACCCAGGGGGAGTGCAGGGATTTTTTATATTGTTCCAAGTATGGTTTCTACAAGATAAAACACCTTCCTTGAGTCTATTCCAGATGAATGAAAGATATTAACTACTTTGAAATCTGTCAACCTTGACAGTTCACCTGTTCCATATGTCTTCCCTAGATCATTCTATGTTGCCTCATGGAACCTGGTAAAGAGTGATTTAGTCTAGGTGTTGAAGGATTATTTCTGAGGTGGTTGCCTCCAACATGTGTTGTGTACCATGAAACTGGTTTTGATTCCAAAAATAAAATATCCAATATTGCGGAAGTCCTATCGGACCATAAGTATGATAAACATTCCATACAATGTCTTATCAACTATTATCAATAGAAGGATTACTAATTTCATAGTTAAATTTGTTGTTGAAGAATAAAATGGGTTTATCATAGGTAGTTTGATTCAAGGATCTATTGGCTTGACACAAGATATGGTCAGATATATTAACATCATTTCCATTGGTTCTAATGCTATTATCAAGATCAATGAGGAAAAAGCCAATGATAGGCTTAAATGGAATTTTATTCTAATAATCATAGCTCGTATGGGTAGACCTGGTTTATGGACAACCTGTATAGATGTTTCAGATCCTCTTGGTTGGCTTTATCCTTCACGGAGAGAAATTTTGGATTCTATAAACTGGTACGAGGACTGCGACCACTCCTATCCTATTTATCCACATGAAAAATGAACTCATTAGGTATATAATAAAAAACTTTGAGGATGGTAACATTATTGAATTCAGGTGTAGGCATCAGTTATGTGGTGTTTCTCACCTCATGTGTGTAAATAAATCCATTATTTTTCTCAATGGCAGTAGAAGATCCATTTTTGGCATCAACATCATCAAGGAAGAATATTGAAAATAGGGTGGGAAGGTTGTCATCCACAAAAGAAGCAGTCTTTACCTCTCATCCCAGTGCTCATAGATATGTATTAGAAATATGTAAAGGAGTATAGGAATCTCCAAGAGGCATTTCCCAATGGAATACCTCAGGGATCCAATATCATATGGTAGGATTCATATCCACCACTTTGACAGTATAACCGAAGGTATCAAGGTCGTATCAAAAATTGGAAAAAGAAGTTTTTTCTTTCAGGGGATGCATTTTTCTAGTTATCATGGTCCTTATATCTATACCCATGAATATATTCACTACCCTAATGGTGTCGAAAAGGGTCACCTCTATAATCAAAAACAATATGGTTTCCATCATATGGGATTCTCACTCAGAAGGTAAACTCCACTGGGCATCGTGGTCTCACCTGACTAGGCCGCTCAGTGATGGATGTATCAATATTAGTAGTTTCTTGGGAGAGATGCTTGGGGCATGTTACAAAATTTTTTGGGAGGTTATCATGGGGTGTATAATGTGGGGAAAACTCATGATGCAAAAATATAGGAGTAATCTGGATGTCCTAAACAAGAACTCCTCTCCGCTATGGACTACGATTAACCCCCACCTTCAGCATCTTAACCACCTTTTTCACTAGATCATTGTGAATAGTGACCAATCATTATGGAATCACAACTGGTAAAAAGTAACAGTTGAATTTCCAAGATTCCCAGATCCATCCAAGCCTTTATAGAAAACTTAAAATAACTCGGGTTCCACTCAGGTTGTCTTGGATGATAATCAACGCACCATGTTTTGTCTTATTGAGTTATCATCTGACTCTGAAAATTGTGTTTTTGTTGGGATTTGTTTTAGATCCTTCTTAGTGGGGAATATATACTTATTCATTATCCTCATACCATGTAGGATATTTGATTATAATCTCTCTTGTATAAATAAATTCTAGCTAAACAATACTTTTTAATTTGATGTGTACTGAATGATGCATTATCAACTGATGAAATAGTGAAACACTCGGTAATTAATCTCACTTCCCAATGTTTTTTTTGTGTATGACCTCTGGATGTTAATATACAGAACCTTTTTGTGGAGGGAGACTGGGCTCTTGAAGTGTGGTTATCGTTAGGATAGCTAATAGGGATACCTTCTCAGGAAGCTTCAGAGGACTTTTTTTAACCAGTTGGTATCAAGGAGTATAGAACAACAAACTAGAAAGGAAGGAAAGAGATTTTATCTATAGGGGTGTGTACATTCTTCACATTTGGAAAAAAGTTAATAAATTCACGAACTTCTTTTCATATTGGGCCCCCAACGTGTGATGGTCCATTGTTTTTCCAGGTTTGATTCATTCCCATTTGAAGGTGTTGATCTTGTCTAAGGGGATTACCTTAGGCTTCATAATCTCATACCACTATAGTTTTCTTATTTTTTTGGTATTAGGTTATTCCTTCTTTCTCCTTGAATGAAAAATAACTCAAGTATTAATACCACCATCCGGTTTTTCCAGTTACATGAAAATATTCCTGTCAGAAACCGATAGAAATAATAATCATGACATGTTTTGAATAAATCACATAGCACAATCAACCTCATTATTTTGGATAAATTCATAAAAATCATGTTATAAACCCTAAACTACTGTAATAGATTTATATTTTCACTCCATATAAATAAATAAATCCCTTTTAAAAAGGTTTCGTAAAAAACTAATTTATACACCTTTAAGATGAATGTCGTAATAATTAAAATGAGTTATTTAGATAAATTTAATATAAATACGCTTAATCATGAAAATATCAATATAAAATTTTAAGATTTGATTCTGAATATTATTTTATTTTCAACATTAAACCTATGATTCATCAGTGCTAATGAAACCAAAATTTATGTGATAAATACTATAAATATTATAGTAGTGTATTTTATACATATTTTAGAGATATTAAAATAAATTAAGAAAATTTAATAGAGGGAGATGGTTCAATGAATAATGGAATTACCAAAGAAACTTAAAAAAATAGAAGAAGAAAGAATTAAAATTGAATTTATAGATTCTATCCAAATAAGGAAAGTACGATAGTGAAGTGTCACAAATGTTATAAATAGGGGTATTTTAAAATAAATTTACCCAATGAAAATAACTTTCAATACCAAAATAGATAATGAATAGTGATGAGTCTTCGAATATTGAAAAAGGATATGATAGTTTTGAGAAATTAAATATAGGATAGTATAGGCAATGAATTAGTGAGTGAATTATGTTATTATTTTTATGTGTCTTGTGAAATAAAGGTATATAAACATAACATATTTTGAAGAGATAAATTTGATAATAGGAAAAAATAAAGCCTCTAAGATCATAGGAATAATATATCTGAATATAAAACCACGTGATGGATTCATAAAAGTCCTTAAATATATTAGGTAGGTTTATGATAAAAAATAATATTTTATTCTCTTTAGGTATTATAGATAAGTAAGTATACTCTTTTATGTTCAAGGTAAGATCAAAATGAATATCTGAAGGATATATCATTGTAATGAAATGATCCATTACTAATGATTTCTATGCATTATCATGTTATAATTACCCATAAAAACAACTTATAATGAATTAATTTCCTAAAAATTGATCTCCCTTATGGAATTAAATTTTAGTTAATGTAAGATAATGTGGAATTATTGACTTGGAGAAACACATTACCTGGAGAGAAACTACAAAAAATATAATTCCCTCTTTGTGAGTACTATAATTATATAAAATTAAAAGGGTTATCTTTAAGAGGTATAATCAGTTTTAAAAACGTCATTTAGAATATATAAATTTAGATTTCTAGGAACCAACAAGAGTGGCCTCTATTAGAGGGGGACATTTTTTAATTTAAATTATTAATGATCACTCTAGGAAATTAGGGTCTTACATAATAAATAATGCATATGATTAAAAAAATAAACCAAAATGACTTTATTGAAAATAAAAAATGGTAACAAGGATAAAATTTTCAAAACTAATAATGGTAATACATATTTTTCATGAAAATTCAAAGAATATTATAAAAGGGAATTCTTACTTTTAAATAGTACAATAAATTTTACACTTAACAAAATGGACAAGTATAAAGGATGATTAAAACGTTCCTTTTAATGAATATTTTTTCTTATTCTGGGTTTCTAATATCCTATTTGGTAGAAGTTTTTAAGGATTATTTACACCTTATTAATATAAATATCCTTTATTTCAAATTAATTTTTAAACCATCAATTAATTTTGGCCTAGAAAAAATATTTTTTAAATCTATATTAGGGTATTTGGGTTATCTATGTATGCATGCATTAAAATGATAGAATTTAAATAATGGATTTGAAGTGAATTTTCATTAGTTATCAAGAAAAAACTGAAGGGTATAAATTCTTGGTTAACCAATAAATTTTCTCTATGTTCCAAATACGTATATATGTCACATTTAATATATTTTATTTATCTAGGAAGCACAATTTTGTGTATAATAATTAAGAGGAAAAGAAACAAAGGACATCAATATTGAGTTTTATCCATTTATATTACCACAACCTATGTTAATTGAATCATATCATGGTTAATATTAAAACAAAACTTTTTACAAATTAGGATTAATTTATGATTATCAATTAAGGATAAATCTATGAGGTTATTATGACTTCATGTAAGGTTTTTACATGTTATGTTGATAACTTATGAATTTAAATTGTCTAGGAAAACCATGATAATAAACATTTAACTTATAGGAAATAAATAAAAGGGATGGATTCTATGAAATGGGTTAAATATATGGATAAAAAAATAGAGTCCTTGGCTATGATACATTTGTGATACTTACTAAAAAATCCATCTAATGAATAAATTTTAAGTTGAAAATAGATGAAAAAAATTAAAAAAAATGTATTCATGGAAAGAGGGAGTAAAGTTTATGTCTAGGTTAGTACCAAAGGGGTTCACTTAAAGTTAAGGGGTTAAATACACCGAAATATTCTCTTTAAAAGTTTAACATGACTATATAATATTTTTTCTGGTACCACTTATCATGAATTCCATTCAGAATAAAATGATATTAATAAAACATTAATATATTTTGACATGAAGAAACATATCTAAATCAATTTTATTGAAAAATATATTTAAATCGAAAAATTATAATGACATTGGTTCACTTTAAAAGTATTCCCATGGTCCAAAAAAGTCATAGAGAAATTGTAATAAAGAATTTCATTATTATATAATGAAAAATGGATTATTTATATGTTTATTTGATGGATGTGTTTATTTAAAAAAACATGATAAAAATATTATTCACTTTTTGATTCATGTTAATGATATAGTAAATTAATATTAAAATAGGGACCTTATAAATCATTTGAAATGTTTTTAGTAACCTGAATTTGAAATGAAATATCTTTTATTTTATAAGAATATTCTAGGTATGGATAATTTTAGTGATAAAAAAAAATACAACCCCATCACAAGAAAAGTATATAGAAAGAGTCATGAATAAATTTGGAATGAATAATTATAGTATTATTTATAATTAAACTGGTGAAAATTTTAAATTTTATAATACACAAATGAAAAATATTGACTATGATAAATAAATTATTTTTTCAGCCACAATGTCCCAAATCACCCTTAGAGAAAGGGTGTTCGTGTTAATAAATTTCTACACTTAGTGGATCTTTTTTCACATTAAAAACTACAGTCAAATTTTTTAAGCAAAGAATCCCATTACAAAATAAAAAAACTACAGCATAGATACATGATTATTTTACTTATTTCACCCAAAAAGGTCTATATTCAAGGATAATTCATATATAATGCGTTTATGTACCAAAAAATATATATTAAACTACTTTAATTACATGATTTTGGACCATATCACTATCAAATCAATGGTTTAATAACTCTTAGTACCTCTCTCCCCATTATTTCAAGACATGTTCATAAGGATATGATATAAATATAATTATACAAATATATCAAATTTAGAATCAATAAAGAAAACTAGTAATGTTGTTTCTCATTATCTCTATCTCTTTGAGTGAATCCAAATCATCAATAATGCTAAAATTATTCAATGACAACATAATAAATTATTTAAAATTATAGAGTGATATAATATCTTCCTTATTATTTTTTCTATCGATTCCTTTCTTATGACTCAGTTTTACACTTTAAACAAACCTCTATTTAATCTCTTCTCTAAAAAAATTTATATATTATATGACATGTTCCCTTATGATTAGTCATTAAATCCTTCTATAATGGTCATGTTAAATATTATATTAAAAACATCGTACCATATTTGAAAAAAATTAAAACATATATATTATAATATTAGATATATAAAACTATTGTGTAATAGGAACTGTTCTTGTACAATTCATTAATATTATTATATCTTGCCAAAAAATCACAGAAGGGTTGTCATTTTAAATCCTTGAAATCATAGCATTCAAAATATAAGAACTTATTTATAGATAATTTAATTAGATATTCCTTAAACCCATAAATAAATTTAATGTGTTGATGTTATATCGTATTGTATGATATGAATGTATTGTATAGAAAAACATACATATTGAAAATGGATTTTTTATGCCTTTGGGTATATCATTTAATACAATATAGATATTTTTTATAGTCTATTTTTAATTTGTAATAGTGTATAATAATACAATATCATGGTGTAGTAAATAATATAGTTTCATTTTCATAAACATCCTATGATCGATAAAGTAATCGAATATTAAATGTTATCATTCATGTATTCTTCTATGTACACTATAATTTATATGTAACACTTCATACAATGGAACATATGAGTGAATTATATAGGATTTGGGTTAAAAAGAGTTGTAACATGAGTAATTTACTCATTCATTTTATAATATATGAGTAAATTCTACTATTAATTAGGAAGCATCCTTGATGCCTATATAAATATGTAATAACCATTATGAACGGTGGTTTGATCATGCAGATGAGTCCTTCTGATTCTCCCATTATTTTAGTCTCCCCCATCCTTTGTATCATGATATACAATCATATCATGGATGAAAGGAGGTTCTTTCACAAATGTTTGGGTGATATATATAAACCTGTGGATACACTACAGAGGGTACAACCCATTAGTTTCTTCTTAGGGATCACCAACAACCACTATGAATGAAGATAATTGTTGTAGCCAATATTGATGTAAGGTAAACATACATGTTATTGGTTTTTTATTTAAATGGTTAATATCTACATTGCATGTTGATATTGTGTAGTTGGGGTTTGGCTTAGTGGTAAGAAAGCCTTAATTCTACATGAAAAATGGGGGTTCATAACCCATTGGGTGCAGGTACTGTAGCAGCATTGTAGCGAGGGTGACACTGTAGCAGCGGTAGGGTACTGTAGCAGTGGAGGGTACTTTCCTGTATTCTAGCAGTGCAGGTACTGTTGTAGTACTATTCACAGAATGGGTCTTAGGCAAAAAAAGGGCCTACGGGCCATGTAATGGGTCTCCCTTTACACATTTAAAGAGGTATTTTCTTTTCTATAATAATAAATGAGGCTTTGACCCCAACCATTTAAAAAAAAATTCATGTTGAAATTGGGAATATAGTATATAATATGTTCTACTTCCTTGTGTCACATCTCAAACCCATTTAATTCATTAATAACCGAACTCGGTTGGAACCATGGCCTCAATTTAACCTCCTCGTAAGCCCGACAATTATGACGAGAAATGATGGTCTTTAATGGAATGGGGGGAGGCTATACCCATTTTATTAGAGTAGAGAACAACAGTGAATAATAGGTAAATCAGCAGAGTCAATATAATGAAAATAGTGGAAGTAAGTCATATAGATGACAATAATTAGACACAATTAATAACCAGTGTCTTATATAAAATATGATTTCATGTACATACAAAATGTAAACATGCATAAATGGAAGTCGTCATATTATACAATACATGTTAATAAAAAATAAAAAATACCAAATCTAAACTTTGATAGAATTGTTATAACTAGCTTTATCATAAAATCACATTCTTCATTATAGTAAAGATAATCATGCATTTATAGTTGGGAACCTACTCTTGTCACTACCTGCATCGATGAAGTATGTATGGGTACCATTTGGTGGCCTGAATAGGGTGTGATTGAAACTCAATAAGTCGCCACTGACAATGTCTAATAACTATCTTTCCTATGAATATAAAATGCAATAGTACACTTGTATAATCAATGTAAAGAAGAAAAATAACCATAAACTATGTCAAGATCAACCTCTTCATAGGATCCCTAGATGACCATACCTACTTTAGCCTAAGATGTATTTCTAAACGATATATCATAAACCAAGTGGTCATGGAGAGTCATGTAAAAAAATATCCAAATAAATGACAAGGATTTTCATGTCAAAAAATTCCCAAATAAATGGTGAGGAGTTTCATGTCCAACATCTTGAACCAAGAGGTCCTGGAGTATCTTGTCCAACAATTTCCTAATAAATGATTATGAACATCATGTCCCACATTGCTTAACAATTTCAAAAAAACCAATTTCCATGTTCCACAAAAAATAATCAAGAATTAATTTTAATATTTTAATATAATCCAAGTGAGAAATCCATCTCGATTTACGATCAATTCATTCAATTAATCTTATATTTAACCAATTCTCCTAAAAGTTATAAATAGTGGTAAAGTTGATTGTATGAACATCATTTTACAATTAATTTATATCAACATGTCCTATGATTCCATCAATGTAATTATACATCAGAATCTAGGAATCACCCATGACATTATATAATAGGTAGGAACATTGGGTTTAGTAATTAAACATATTCCATGAGATATATCCATGAAAGTTTACAATTTAATTAATTATTCAATTCATTATTCCATTAAATAAATTCTATACACCAATTTTTTTAAATGGAAAAAGTGATAAAAGAGGGTATCTTAAAACCATTTAACAATACATGTATTTCAATTGCAACTTCTACTAATAGGTGGCACACTCATCCTATCCTGAGGGTGGTTTATTTATATATTTAGGCATAATATAATAAATTAACTTAAGGAAAAGTTGTATCCATGTTATAAAACAATTCATTAATTCATTTAGGTCATTCAATTTTTATTTTTCAACATAAACACACTCGTTGGATGTATTGGTTTCAAGAAAGAGGATTAAATATTATCATTTAATAGAAACCACCTTAATTAGTTGTTCAATATGAGGGTTTCACCCTTCAACCTGTCAAGGGGTTCTACGAGAACATCATCTTTTTCTGTAAGTAATTAATTTATTGATTTAATCATTTTTAGAGAAACATGTGATAAGTCTAATGTGTAGCACAATATAAATAAAACATAAAACTAAAAACGTTAGGGAATAGTAAAAGAATACCAACGTTAAATAGGTATAAGCCTCCTCATATAGTATGAGTCATTGATTTGTGATAGAATTATATAATCATATAAACTAGAAAACCACCATGGTTTTAGAGTATATAATCTCACACAGAAATAATGTTTTAGATCATGAGGGAGACAGAGAAAAAAGGTAAGAGGAATCATAAACCTGTTGATGGTGATCCAACATAACAAAATGAGGATAAATATAAGATCATACAAAGGATATAATTCAAATACTATGTGGGATATGAATAAGAGAACTCCCATGGTCTACTATTGTCCATGTATGAAGAAGAAATAGGTGGCCTAAGGGTTAAAATGAAGGAGGGAAAATTGTAAAATCATCCTTTTTTAAAGGGACACGTAGTTTAGCCTCATGTTTTTTAATATTTTGTAGCAACCATGTGGTATCTTATGTAATGGATTCCACACATTTCAGGGATAAGGTGCATGGTTGGATAAACGTTTTGTTGGTTTTTCATGCCTACTGTCCAGAGGAACCCCCTCGCATGGGCAAGGAGCATAGTTTGACAAACAACACACAAGATGCACGTTTTACCTCTGTAATTAATTTCACATTTCACACATCCAGGAATCCCCTAGTGCAGGGTTTCAATAATTATACACCCCCTTTACTGGGTCATATGCGTGAGTCACATAGTTAATAATAACCATGAATCATCAATACACCTCGATCTATTCCTCCAAAAACTGGAACTATGAGCTATGAACCATCAAAAATTCTCCTGAGACCTCCATTATTTCCATTGGCACCTGCATATAGATAATACCAATAGTTTTAACTAAACATTTAAGTATCTAGACCACTTACAATAAATTTGGATCTTACACCTTAAAAAAGTGTTGTTTGATATTTAGAAACCAATCAATATTCAATATGGTGTAATGATTATTATTATTGCGTAATTAGTAGAACCTTTAAAAATTATAATATTTTATTTTTACACTAACTCTAGGGTGTAACACAAATACCTACTATCTTCTTATTCAAAATTTACTAATTCAAAAATAATTTTCTTTTATTATAGAATCATTCATAATAATCAAAATCATGGTCTTTTATTATGAAATGGATTACCAGTTAGAACTAACAACCCATAATAATTTATCCTTAAGAATTAATGTTACAATATTTACCATATGTTATAATGGACAAAATTATTTAATTTTTTTTGTCTTTAATATTATGTGAAAAAACAAAGTATATTATTTGTAGGTCATGTCATACTATTTCATTCACCATCCAGTAAAAACACACCTGAATAAACATGTTATAACCACAATAATTATAGAAATATTTTTTTTAGTCAAAATTTAACTTAAAACTTTTCAAAACTTCTCTAAAAATCTCAAAAAATTCACCAAATATATACTAAAACAAATAAGATATATCTCAAAAAAACACAACAACATTATTAACTCATTCCATCATTATCCTCTTATAATGAACCAAGGTTAAAACATTCCCCACATTGGTATTTACTGAAATCCTTAAACTATTTCCTCAATTTAGTATAATTTTTTAAATAATATTAAAATATATATAGTTTTGAAAATGGAAATAAAAGGCCTAATCTAACATTCTAAGTACACATGATCCATTCTTAGTATAGAAATTATGTGTTATATAATGAATTTAACGCATACCATTATCCTTTAGATTTATAAACCACTATTATTAAATAAGTACCCATATTTTATCATTCCTCAATGTTATTCTCCAGGGATTATAACTGTACCTTCTAATTGTACTAAAATAACTCCGCTCAAGACTATATTTTTCCATTTACATGAGTGTATGCTTCTTCAATATTACTACATATTTTACTCATTGTTTTTCACATTATTCAATGGTCTCTAATTTATTGGCTTTCTAAAATTTCTCCCTCATTGACAAAAAATCAACAGTGTATAAGACATGTCCTAAAATAATAACCATGTTAAAAATAAATTTAAAAACGAGAATGGGATACATCAAAACTCCTTAATCATCGGAATGTGGTTGAACATTGATATTCAACAAATGTATTTAAAATACTGATATGGGCAATTGTATTTGGAAAATATATTCTATGTATTAATTTATTCCAATGTGGTCCACCTTCAAAACATTATGTTCCACCTTTCAATTGATAAAATGATACTTGGTTTCAATATGAATCATATACAACTTCCATTCCAAAATTTTCTCAATCTCAATTGTACATTTTTGTCACATAATATTTTTTGTAATCCTAACTTTATTTCTCTGACCCAATAATTGTTTCTTTATCTAAATAGTTTTTTACAATCCTTTTTTAGCTATATATACTCCACCAAAACTGTGCTATGTTTTGAAATTTCGTTTTTTTCTAACCCTACTAATACATTTTCTTGTAATAATTAATATGCTTCAACTTATGGATATTATACCTACAACATCTATATCCATGACCATTCAAGAATATTCCATCAACTATATCTCTTTTCTTACACTATATATCAACCCATATTCTAGAGTACCTTGAACATACCAGATAATTATTTTATGATAATAATGTACTCCTATTTAAGCCTGAATGGACCAAAGGCCTATATTTTTATTGATTTTTGATAACCCACCTTTCATGGGATGAGGGGGGACTCATACCATTGAATTTATATCCTTTATAGATTCATGATTATAGATTCTATTTCTAATATTGAATGGTTTTGAAATTGGTTTTTATTCATTTATATTAAACTCTTTTACCTGATCCTTAGTATATTTATTCTAATAAACAAAAGTATACTAACCTATTTTATTCAGTTTCAGCCCTTGAAAATAAGTTATTAATATAATAAATATCATCTTAAACTCTAATCAAATAATGTTTAAAAATTATTACATTTATTACTTCTTATTGACACTAAATATAATGTTTTCAACATAGATGAGTTCCTTGAATTATTCTTACATTGATTTCTTGACATATATATAGTGATCAACACCTTCTCTTTTGAAGATTAGTTTCTTTATGCCTGAATCCTAATGATCTTACCAATATCATAGTGCCAATTGTAATCTATAAGTTGATTTAATTAAATAACAATAATTGTTTCCATAATTATATACTTGGAAACACATGTATTATTCTATGTATACATCCCCTTTGAGAACTCACTTCAAGAATATTTCTTTGATATAAATTCGGTGTATCTTGAAACCTCTTTGAATTATAGCTATTAAAAATAGTCGAATTAATTCATGTTTTCTACTTATTCACATATATCCTCAAAATCTATTAATTTGGTTGATAAAAAAACTTTGAAAACCAACCTAACTATATTTTAGATCACATTATCATACTCATAAATTATTTTAATACCCATTTTATGGTAATAAAATTATGATCACTTGTTCTCTTATAAAGATACAAAATTTTATTCTTCTCAATTTGATCATTTTTTTATTCCTAGATTTAACCTATGACTATCATTTAATACTCATTAAAATTATATTGGCTACATCTGTAATAAAAATATATTTTTATTTAAATTTCTCATACACATATTTTTTATTTATAACACCTTCACATGGGATTATGAATCCCATGAACCGAATGAGTGCCCCACAAGTTGTCGAGGATTCTCCCTTGATATCCAAAGTATATAAACTAGTTATAAGGAATAACATTATAGAATTAAGTACTAATTTAACATAAAATGGCACAAAACAGGAGGAAATAGTGAATATGGATATAATAATGATTTTATTGAAACCAAAAAAATCATAGAAGATTTGAAATAGGTTTTTCAAAATCATACTATAAGGAAACATCCATGACTATATATTGGTACAGTAAAAAAAATAAATTTGAAACATGATCAGGACAACTATTCCACATTCTATATCTCTAATGTGGATATAAATATCTCTAAAGAAATTTTTTGAAACATTTTATTTCCTTATATTATGACTAATAATGTATAAATGTAAACTGAATTGCACATTTTTGGGTGATTATGAAATCAATTGGATTTATCTAATGAATGAAATAAAAATCCATTCATGAGAAATACCAAATATACGATGTTGATTACAGATGATAAATTAAATATATTTTTATAAAACTACTAATTTACTAAAACCTTTTGAAAAAAATATTTCAAATCCAAGATATCAAATCCATTTATCTAAAAAACTGATTTCTAACAAAATACTAATTCAAAATCACATTAACCAAAAAAATTATAAAACATATTTTCTACCCAAAAAATTACTTTTATAAAAAATTCATGTATTTGAAAAATTCAAAGGAAAAGTATTCTATTTTCTATGAACCATATTAGAGAATCTAATGGCCCTGAATAGTGTCATTAAATCCACAGTAAGAGTAAAATTATAAATTTATATTATTATGAATTTCACTAAATGTAAAGGCATGAAATAGTGTAAGTATGGGCTGATTGTGAAAAATGAAAGGAATACAATAATAACTATTGACCTAATGTTGGGTCTTCTAATTATGATAAATAAATTAATAATCTATAGATCAAAAAATAAAATAAACAAATATATACCAAGATAAAGGTGTAAGTGATAGGAACCAATTTCTAGGGGTGATTTTTCTAAGTAAATTAATTCAAATTAATGTGCAAAACAACTAGATTGAATAGTTTTGAAATCATTAGATTTTATATGTATGAAAAATGGTTCATCTCTATTAATCTATTGATTAATTTTAATTCACTATTTTCTAAATAATTTAAATAACTAAATTATATTAATATTAGATTACTAAAAGAAAATAAATAATTCAATTCAATTATCAAGAATTAGTTATCTGAAACATGTTGTTGTGCATTCAAAATTGAAATAATTCATTCAATGAATCAATAATGAATAAAAGTAAACTCATTATCCCGACATGATAATATTGAATAAAATAATATTAGAAGCAAAAGAAAATCATAATTTTTTTTACACATTCTCAATAACTGATTCCACTCTCACCTATGGGGTATATCCAATCATTGTAGGGTGATCTCTAGTCATGAATAAAACAAAACATAGAATGGAGAGATTAAAAAAGAATAAATGGGAAAGGTAATGAAGAAAAGAAACTATATCTGAATTAATGGTTATCCAACATTACCTCAAAGAAGAAAATAACAATTCATAAGAAATACTTATCTATAGTGAATAGTCTCATGCTTAGAACCCTAGCGGCCGCCTCCCAGTGGTCAAACTTCTTGATCCTCAAATTACTCCATTTATTTGATAAAAACTGTCATTTATAATCATATTGGTCATATATAAAGTTTCATGGGTAAAATCCTCATAATGGTCCCCCAAAATAGCCAAACATCGGATTTATGTATCTATTAATATGGAAAATCCATATAGTGAATGCCAGGATCCTATGGTGAATAGTTATTTCATGTTTGTAAATTGGGATATAATGTTGTGGATTTATCATGCACAAAAAATACAATTTTTAATCACCTCAGGAATATTCATAGTTTGACCTTATGTGTCACACTGTGAATTCCTTCTTTCCATCATTTTACACTATTCTCCTCTTCCATCCTCCTCATTGAGCTGAAAACTTATACCTTGAAACATTCATAATGCTAATTCACAATTATAATGACAATTATGATCTTATCATATCCCTTTGATCATCTTTATCCTCATTTATCAAGATTCCTTCTGTTCCACTTCGTACTCTAGTGCAAGGTGTCCACATATTCTTAGATTGTCATGTTTTCAACCTAATTATTATAGATTTCATAGAAATTTTTGTCCTACAAAAAAGAGCATGAAAACAATAACATAAAGTAATAATATGAATTAAATCAATTAAAAGATGATTTACATAAATATAAAAAATCATGAGAATATAACTATAAAGTAGATATATTAAATACCCTACCCTCAAACATTTTATTCACCTTAAACCAAATCTCACAATCAAAATAGAATTTCCTATACATTAACAAGGAAAATTTAAAAATATGATTCTCATAAAAAACAATTTATAACTTAATATTATAAAAAATAAGCATATTTAATAAAAAATCATAAACCATGATTCGTTTATAATTTTCAATTCAAGTCACATCTAGTTTTCCCTTATAGATTTCAACCACTCATCAACAACCATTCCATTTATGTATTACGTCTCCATGAATATTTTCTCTCATCACTCAAGGTAATAATTTAATGGAGTTATGCTCATTCCAAAATAACATGTTACAAACCAAAGGCTTGTGTTGACTTTGTATTCTCCACCCTTTAAAGACAAACATCATAATTAATCGCGAGGGATTAGAAATTAGGATCAAATTATTTTAAGGCCGATAGTGGGTAGGTATTGATGTTAAAAATCATGTTAAGATGAAATAATAGTCTAAACTAAAAAATTATAATCCATGATATTCAAAAAAATCTCAATGAAATCATGCTCACCAAAATATAATGTAATCTCACACACCCCTAAATAAAAAATTAAGGTCATGATGCATGTAATTGTAATGAAAAAATAACCTCCCTTATTATGTGTGTTTATTTCATAATTTTTTTTTCAGAATCTGCACCCATGATAAGTATCTCATCAACCTCTTAACCCCATACATTTTTTAAATCATCAATATGGTAATGGTGTTATTTGGCCTACCTGAGAAACAACCCATTTTTAGTTTTTTTATTTCTTTCCCTTTTTTCTGTTTTCTAAAAAGAGGGATAAACAATAAAATATTTTGAATATAATCATGAACCCTCCCAAATAACTTAGAGGAAACCTAATTTATCTTATTTAGATAAGACATTCCGACACCATCATAAACTCTCCCCCCCACAATCACACACAGAGACATGCTTATTCAATTAAATATCATGAAAAATAAAAAGATCTTGGTAAGAAATGATAAAATGGGATTGTATTATGGATCTTACCTAAAATGGACATACATGTATCTATGGGCTAATAAGTATAAATGTATAGGTGGGTTTCAAGGATAAATGTCTCATAAATAAAATGTATCAATCATTTCATGTGTGAATTTTACAAGTCGTAACTTTGATAAGATATTAATAAAAGCTCCAGTAGGTTGATATTTCTTAAGTATCACTCAAAAGAAATATATAGAAAAAATAATTAATATTTTTTCAATAATACTCTTAGAAATGGGAACATAAAAAAGTAAATTAGGTCATGAAATGAACATAAATAATTAATTTTCTCAAAACACTCTTCATTGGATCAACTTTAGGAAACCAATTTCATAATAAATCCTTTAAAGAAACTCTAAATTGAACTTTAAATGAGAATCTTAAATATTTTTCGTATATCATTAAAATTTTGGGTCATGATAAATAATTTTAAACAATATATAAAAATAATACTCCTAACAGCTGACGTCCCTTTGAATACCGAGTACATGCCAAAAAAATTAAGCATTTATGTGAGAATATAATTCATTTTGGTTATAAAAAATTCAATTCATTTGTTTTTTTCAAAATCATGTGGATGAAAAAAAAAGGGATGTAAAAATTTAAATGAGTAGAAATATTTATCCCCCTCCATGATGTTTTCAAATTTTATTTGTTATTTTTTTCTTCTCAACTTCAACATCTTTGTTTTATACTAAAAAATATATCGAACAAGTGAATGTATAGGATTAAAAACATTTAGATCAGAAAATAAGGTAATTAACCATAGTAAGAGTTATTAAACTAATATAATAAAATATATATATGTACTTTAATTAAATTTAAAAAATATGTATTTCCTCCTAGTAGAACTATATTAAGGTTTATAGTTATACCTTTTACATATGCTACATGATAGGAGAGTGGTATACTGTTACCTGATCTAGTAGTAAAACTAACTAAAAATTCAGCTCATATGGTGAAAACAAATTCTTCCTCCTCCATTATACATTATTTAATAAAAATTTTGGTGGGATATAACTTGAATAAAGATGTGAATAAAATAAAATTAAAGCAAAATATGACAAGATTTTATAGTTTTCCAACATAACTACATCTCCTTTCACCTTTTTATCAGTTATTGGATTATGTTTTTCTTCCAACTATTATAATTGATTTTCTATCTCAAAATTATCCTATTATTGTCTTTCCTCCATTATTTCATTAATGATATCATTCTAGGTCTTTAATTTTTCTTCTTCTAATATCAGTACGGTGCCCTATTATTATTCCTTTTTTTTAATTTCATTCAATTCATAGTGTAATTTTTAATTATTTTTAATCAATTATATGGTTTGTACTACTTCATCCTCTTGTTCTGATTTCCCCTATATCATCTAATCATTGATTTACATTCTATTTCATTATTATTATTCTTTAATTGTTGTAAGGTATTATTTTTGTTCTTATTTTTTCACTTGTAATCATATAAGGGATTCATGAGGTTCTTCTTCTTCGTCTTTATAATCTGTAGGGTAATCCCTTTGAATATTTTATCATGATATAAGAATTATTCTTTTTTTTCTCCTCCATCTTTTCTTCCTTTTTGGTTTCAATAGTTTTGACTTCCTCTACCTCATTCTCTTCTCCTTCTTCTAACCATTTTATCCCTACATTATAAATCATTGGTATCTTACGTAAAAGGGAATATCGGTTCAAAATAATTTAATATTGGTGAGTGTTCAATTCTCTTTATTCTCTTCATTGGTCTTCATTACCATCCATCATCTTATTTATCATTTATATATACTTCATGAATAATGTCGTTAATCAATCTTCATAGTGATTCTCTTGTGGTTGATGGATATAAAGGTCTTCATGATTATAATTCTCATCCCTAGATTCTCAATGGTGGTCATGAAAATTTGGGTCTCTTAAATAGGGTTAATAATAGGAATCAATCCACTATTGATGCTGGAATTCATTGTATCCATAAGAATACAATTCATTCAGGACATCTGCAAGTTGTAACCACACCCTAGAATTTAGTGTTACCCATGCAGTAGATACCACTTGATATTTTATGTACACCAGTGGTGGTGCGACATGATATGAATATTTCTAATAGTCCATCCTTTATAATACCAAAAAATAACAATCAAATAAAATAGAAAAATACAAAATTAAATAAGAAAAGACTTAAATAATAACTAGTAAATAGAAATGGGATAAGAATAGTCTTTTATCTAATCAATTATTCTCGTGTCATATGTTATGCTCCTATGATCCTCGGAAATGAAGTAAAAAATATTATGGACCTCAATGAAATCATTAATCCTCAAGAATAATCGAATTAGAAATTTTTATTTTTCACAAACTATAAAAACTATAAACCCAGATCATAGTGGAAGTGTGGGGTTGATCCCATGAAGATCAGGGAACACTATGATAACTTTTGACCAACTGTTGGGTCATCCAATTTATATTAATTAATTATTAAACTATTGATATAAAAATAATAAATTAACATGGAGAGAGATAAAGGTAGAAGAGAGAGTGGCTAGTTTATAAGGGTTGTTTTACTAAATAAAGTAATTCAAATTCACTTGAAAAATAATTAGATTAAATAGTTGTGACATCATTCAATTTTAAAGATATAATAAATGGTTAATCCCTATCAATCTACACAAACATATTAATTAATAATAGAGTAATGAAATTAAAAAAATGAAATAATATTTAGATCATATTTCAAAAATTAGAAGAATAATTCAGTTTAATGGTCATGAATTATTATTCACAATCATGTTGGAGTTAATTCACAATTGAAATCATTTTTGCAATGAATCAATAATAAATAAAATAAAATCTATAGGACAAAATTAATTTATTGAAAAAAAATAACCTTATGGAAGAAGGAAAACCATAATTTATTGGTATGAAACCCCTTTAATAGATTCCACTCCCCCTATGGGTTTTAGAAAATAATTATTTGGTGATCACTATCGATGAATTAACCAAAACCAAAAGTGAAAAGATTAGATAATTATGAATGTGAAAGAGAATGAATAAATAAATAAACTGGAATTAAATTAATGTGTATCCAATATTACATCAATGCATAAAATAGGCATGAAAAATGAAAAACCTAACTATGGTGAATGATCTCTAGGTCGGAACCTTAATGGAAACCTCCCAATGGACAAAATCTTTGCACCTTAAATGAATCTTTTTTCTGAAAGGAACATCAATTTTTAATCATATTAGTCACCCATAAAGTTTCATTGGACACAAACTCATAAAGACCCCCAAAAATATCCAAATCTAAAATTTCTACATCTACTAATGTTGAAATTTTACGTTTTGAATTTCATATTCAAGTAGACAATAATACTTTAAAGGTGAAAATTGGGATTTTATATTTTGTATTCATCAATAGTTGGAAAAAATATTTTTGAACACCAGAGGAATATTCACAGCGTGACCCTATGTGACATGTCATCAATTTCTTCTATCTATCATTTTTTAGTCTTCTCCTCTACTGGCCTCCATTTCGAGGAGAAAACATATGGCTTGAAATGTTCACAACATGAATTCACGTTTATGATGTGAAATTTGATCTTATATTATCCATTTGAAAAGCTCCATAATTATTTATCGTGTTCCTCACCACAATACATTGTTCCATGGAGTGAAGTGTCCACATCTTCCTAGATTTCCATGTTTTCATCCAAATTATTCCAGAGTCGATAACATTATCAGTCCTTCTGAAATAGCATGAATTCAATAACATAAATCCGGAATATCAATTAAATAATTTATAACCCTATGTAAACTCATATAAAAACCTATGAAAATATAAATTAAAAATCGATATATCATACTCTTAATCCCTTCATATGGACCCAAAACACCTTGTTTCTTCAAAATGTATTCTTGGTAATATATAATAGAGGATACTATAAATACAATAAAGTCAATTATATCTAAATTTACAATGTGAGAACCATTCCATTAGTCATTCACATATATAACCCCACACTATAGTTAGGTGTTAATTTTATACCATGGTCATCCCAACCATTCCTCACCTTAATATACACTCTCTAAGTCCTAAAATTTACATAAATGAAGATTTGAGGTTTCAAAAAAATCTCATTGATAACTTATTTTTTTATGTTTATATACAAAGACACAGACACACTATGAAAGTATATATAATTAAATATAATTTGATAACTTATAAAAAACCCCATTCGTGTGGAATTTTTAAAGAAATTGTTTTATCACAAATCAATATTTTCAAACTAAATAATGGGTTCATACAAATCCCAGATAATGAAATCATTCAAAGATCATAATCATTTAGTAATGTATTCATAGATTATCTGAATTCTTAGAAAGTATTGAATCCTTATGTTCATTTGTAAATTGTCAACAAATATATAAATTGATGATTCTTTCATGGTATACTAATGATTTTTATGATAAAATTTATTCATAATTCATAATTCATATTTAATAGAATATAATGAATCTTTAATATATATTAGGGTTATCTTATAAACATGTGGCATGAATCGTGTTGTTTTTTGTACAACCTCTTAAAACACCATTTAACTGAATTTAAATTCACCAATGAATTGAATGACCCATATTAAAATTTGAATTAAACCCATGTAACTATATGGTTTTGAGGTATAGATGAAAAATACTTAAATTGGAAATGTTTCCGAGAGTGTCATGTCCCCTATGTCAATGTAGAATGACCCATAACAAATTTTTTAAAGTAAATTACCTAAAATATGAGAACATAAAATATAATAATTTCCAATACATTGGTACAAATAATCACTCTATATAATTTAAATAAAATACGTATAATAAAACATTCTATACAACATGATGTTATGAAAAATCGATGGCCCTCAATCACCCTTTGTTTATCCGTCTATCTGAAATTCCCCCTAACACCAATGATGGATACAGAGAAATCACAGATAGAATAATTTATTAATATTTTATTTTATTTATTGACTAATACTTCTAAATTCTCTATAAATACATTATGGTGTTTCTATTAATGTGTCCAAACCCCACCAGGTCCTCTAACTTCCAGGTCATTATCCCCTCCATAAGTCCCCTATAATGATTCCTCTAAAATAATATCCCTTCCTATATCTATAATAACCCTTGGTCTATTCTAAATTTAAATAACTATTTTTCCCAATAAGATATATGTTGGACTAGAACTATCATAATTCTATATTGATGTAATTAAATATAATTAATCCTCTAATTCTAGTTTCATTAAAAAAATTAATATTACAATCATTCATGTCAACATAATATTCCAAATTAATTTGAATTAAAAAAAATTCCCCAAGCCCCATCATTAATCAGGATCCCATCATTACAATGTCAATAAAATATTTACAATAAAATTTTCACATTTAAAATATCCACATTATGAAATTATCTAAACCTTTATAACCATATAACATCAAAAGAAACACCATGTGATTAAATAATAAAATGTAATCACATTACCATGTCAAACACACTGTACTAAAAAAATTTAATTTATAAACCACATAATTAAATAAATCATTAATGTATGAGTGTCACGATTCTCTAAATTGTATGGATTTTTATATTTTTAAAGTAACTAATATCCCCATTACCAAAAATTTATAAAGACAATTCCTAATAGTGGGATTCAATTTCAATGGTTTCCTCTTCAACCAGTCATAATTTCTAAACAACTATCATTGAAGGAACTCTCCATCCTTAGAATATTTTATTTCAAATTCATGATCTAAATTTTTCTATCCACATAATATTTTATAAACCAAAGATATATATATATACATATATCCATCTAAATATACATGTGAGTCAAATTATTGAATATGATACACTAAAAAATAAAGAACTACCAATACCATATTTTATCAATATGGAACATTGAATATGGATATAAAAAATACTCAATAGAAATAAATGTTTTGAAATGTAAAAATAAATAGAAAAAAATAAAATAACTAAAAAAAGAAAATTTGGATCACTGTTGCCTCATAGAATTAAAATTATCATAAGAAAAACTAGAAAAAGAAAATAAATGGTCAAAAAATGATTGGTATCTTGTAAATAATGGTGAAAAGTTTAATGATATTTTTTTAATGATTTATTAATTTAATGTGATTTATATATTAAAAGTATAAAACCAATATTTCAATTTAAATAGTAAACTGAATGTTAATAATAGTAACCTAAGCATTATGAATAGTAACTTGACCGTTATAATTGAAACTTGACTATTAGAATAGAAAAATGAATTATAAATAATATTTTATATAAATAAAATATCAAAATATAAAAGTTTCATTTCTATAAAATTATTATTCAAATTAGAATGCTGAAGATAACATATATGTGAATTTTTAATAATGTTTATTTTGTCATATTTTTCAAAAATATTTTTTTATATTAAATATTAAAATTGAATAAGTGGAAAAATAAATTTGAAAAAATGAATTTAATTTTTGAAATAAAAACTAATAAAAAATTATGTTTTTTGAAATTTTTCTAAGAAACATGAATTTTCATGTTCATAGGAAAAATATAGTTTTCAAAAATTCTAATGTTTTATAATGTAATATTGATATAATAATGAGTTCATTAATCCTAAAACTATTATAGTGACATATAATATATTTAATAGGATAAATAATTTAATTTAAAATAATAAAATCAATTTATAAACTTAAAATGTAATATCTAAAGTCTAAAAAGTTTATGTATATAATAAAAACAGTTTTTTCAACATTCCTTTTGCATAAACTAATAAATCAGGTTCATGAATGGATTTAAAGTCCTAAAATTATTTATTTTTATTTAAATTTGATTCTTAATGTAAAATATTACCTATATTGCATGTTTTTATTTTGTAATAATATTTTATTCAATATATTATCCTAATATACCCCTACGCCCATGTATAAAAAACCCCTCACTACCCCTAGAGAATCACAACCCATTAACATCAACAGAAACCAAATATGTGCTAATTTATATCCTAAAATTTCATGTAATAACTATATTTTCATTTTGGAGTCATAAAACTCTAATTATTCAATGCATTAATGGTCTTAGAAAAGGAGAACATTAAAAAAATTTAATGCTCCTTTATTTAATTTATTTTTTATTATCATAATCATATCTAAAAACGCCTTAAAAATTTATAATTATTATATAAATATGATATTAATGATATTAGGCTTCTTTAGAAATGTTATTTATAAAAATTAAATTTTTTTATCTCTTTCTTTCTCATTGATGTGCCCAGCTAATTGTCGGTTTTTTCTTCTTACGTGGACGTCTTCAATTCATTACATATCAATACCATCATAGATAGTTATTATAAATTATTTATAATGTATGAATAATTAATTTATTGTATCATTAATCATCTTGAGGTAATTTGACTAATGGATAAATAATAATGAATAAAAACCATGAAATCAAAACCAAACAAGATAATCCAATGAAACTTTACATCAACCATATCTTCTTTTAAAAGATAATAAATAAATAAATTATAATTATTATACATAATAAATAATAAATAAATATTATAAACATATTTATTCATGTTTAATAAAAAAAATAAGTTGAATATATAGGTGGTGTAAGCACAATAAAGAATGATGGGACCTATGGTTAAGGGATTCTCCCCTAACCATTCAGTTTGGGGTTTTCTCTTATTGTGTAATATTTTTTTTTTCAAAATTCATGTGTGTATATTCTACCCCAATTATAAATTTTTTTTATTGACCCTTTTGTTGGAATTAAATATCCATTCCTTTTATTCTTGATGACTTATGCTTGTATCCAACCTTTAAATGTTTGTAAAGGGATACTCTTTATATCCCACTCTTTGGATTCTATATATTTGTATACTATTTTTCAAAAATATTTATACATATTTTTTAACAAATTATCATAATAATTTTATTATTTTCCTTTTATAAAGATTCACATGTCTATTCATTAAATCTCAAACCATTATTCTCTATTCAAACATTGAAATATTTGTAAGGAGACCCAAACCTAACTCTTTCATTTTAATTAATCATATTTTCCACTATATGTTCACCATGTTTCTTCGAAAACATATTTTAAATGAATTCTATTTAAAATTACCCTTTTCATACCTAGATATATGGGTTTATTTGTTAAATTTGTATGCATTCATTTCCAACAATGACATTTCATTCAATACTTTTTCTCAAAATTAATTATTGAATTTTCTTCTATTCATTATTATATTCTCCAAGAAATATGAATCTTTATTTTATAATGACACCCTTAGATATTAAAATTAATATATTCCCTTCTTCTATTGTGAATACCCATGTATACTCATTATTAGATGATTCATGACACTATTATGAAAACCATTCTTTTCACATGGGTTTATTCCATACTTATTATTGATATAAGTTTACTTTCTATATGGCATGCATGATTTATGATCATATTAAAATATAAAATGTGGGAAATGGATTATATATCTCCATAATGTTTTAGAAAATAGATATATCTCATGATATTATATATTTTATATGGGAATATGATTTAATATTTTTTCACATTCTATGTAGTAATATTTGTACACAAATGTTATATATGAACATAATGTCAGTTTTGTTCACATTTAATGTGTAATATTTGTACATAGTTATATGATGTTTCATTATCATGAATGTACCACATTCCATGTCTCATTAAAATTATTTTATCATGATTAAGAATATTATTATATTCTTATAATATTATTATTATTATTATGATCTTCAATATACTATATTGACTATGTATTATGTTCCATCCACATTATCCCTCCCTTACATGGATTTCATCCCACTATTTCTCTAATGTATCCCCAAATGTGATTATTTGTACTAATTATGTCATGAAAGTATTTATAAGGACTTCGAATAGTGGTTTAGATAATATTCACTTTTTATATATATTAATGATTTGTATGAATATATTTTTCCAAAGACATTAAACCCAAGGATTTTAGGATTTGTAATATTGTGTATGTTTATCTTGATAATGATATAATAATCATGTTTAAAATTTATGGGTCACTATATAGTACATATTGGGTTCTATCTTAACTGATTCCCAATAAAAAAAGATAATGATTAGGAAAATAGTTCTTCAATTAAGAAAAAAGGTAAATGTTGTGAATTTTTGAATAATGTTGTGAAATATTATCTAGTATGTTAACCAATAAATTCCACAATCTAAAAAGGAAAATACCATAATATTAATTTTTGATAATTTCCTAAATATTGGTTCCAGAACCTAATAAAACATTAAAAAATACACTATCCTTAACATCATATTTCAAAGGACATTATCAATGATTGGTATAAGAATTATGCCAACTCCAACCAAAAACAATATGATTATGAATTAATTTATCAAAGATAATAGTAACCCACATGGATAATTCTATAATGCATAAAAGTGTTCTATATGGATTGATGAATGAGAAGTGTTTTCAGAAACAAAATCTACCAACGATAAATGGGTTTTCCAAGAATTCAAAATGTTGAGAACACATTCTCAAATATTATCTTAAAAAATTTGAATAACTTGTTTTGTTTTCCCATTTATATGATGGTGTGTAATGAACTAGGCCAAAATTTCATCAAACCTAACACCCAATCCGGTCTACGACATGACCTGAAGGGCATTCCAGATCCCTATGGGCTGGAACCTAGTAGAGCACATCAAATATGAACTAAGTGAGAATGGTTTCATATCCATTAACCCTAATAAAAATAATAATAATCAGAACAAGTAGTAAAGATAAAAATTGAACCTCAAATAAATGATTATAAATACATTCAGTTGCAACATATAAAAAATGAAACCTAAATGAAAAACTGAATCTCAAAAAAAACAAAAAAAACCGCTACCAACGTGATCTCCACTTGACCACATGGTCACGACCATTCACCAACTAATCTTCTACAAAGGAAACTCGAAATCAGAACCTGAACTTGCATAATTAAACTCAGGTCTACAATAACAGAATGGTACAAGTAGGGTGTGAGATTCACAACTCAATAAGAAATAATAAAATAATCCATACATTTTATTTTTTGAAAATAATCCACTAACACTGGATTAGAAATACAATTAGGAAAACATTTTTTTTATTTTATATAAAAAACACAACATCCTCTTTTCTAAAACAATACACACCACATTTTCATTATTTCAAAACAATTTATCATTTTGGAAACCAAATCCTAAATCAAATTCCCAAAAAAAATACCAAGATATGTTGAAAATAAACCAGGAATGAAAACTGAAAACCAATTAAAATAGAAAGTAAACAAGCACATACATGTATAAACCATGGGAATTTCCTAATCATACATAGAGAGAACCCAGAAAATACTTGTTTTGGAACAACTTACTGGTATCTGGTGAATATCTTTAGTCAAATAACAACTATCCACACTAAACATACCAATCTAGTGGTACATCTAACCTAGCCTCTCTGTTAATCTGGGGGGTACCGACCCATCTAATTGGGGTTGATAAAAAACCATCACTCAAACCTATAAAATATTCCTATTAAACCCATAGTAAATGTATACTATGTATGAAAGAGGCCCTCTCACATGTGACACACCATACCTTCCATCACCGAACTTACCTACTCCAAACATAGACATCACCCATGTGATAAACCATATTGGGATATCCCTCTATAGAAATTCATGTCATACACTAAGTCATTGAAGGTGTGAACCAAGCCATCACATCACATGGTCTCATAAAACATTTGTCAATACTTTCAAAGATTCCAAGTGGGCCTTCCGTTCTTTAAATTCCAATATATAAAAATTATTCAATAATTTATTTCTAAAACAACATTAAATACCACTTGTAAACACATAATGTAGAATGGGACTTCTGTCATATTTATTCTAACACATTTACAAAAAATTTACAATAAATTTTCTAAATAATAAAAAACACTAATTTTATACATATAATTCCAAATAGTCCTTCACACCAAATCCAATTTTATTTTCAAAAACCACCTCTTGTTAGAGTGAAAACACACAAAACACTTTAGAATTACAAATGGGAATTCATTTCCTTTTAAGTAAAATCAAGAATTTATCCAATGTACCAAATTGACCATTTCCTCAAATCAAATTTAAAACCATCCTTCAGTCATTTGAAAATAAAGGTTGCATTATTAAAAAAAACGAGATTTAAGAAGAACCATGAGAGAGTGGGTAAAGTGTTTTAAAGTTCCATATTTAATTGAGTTCACATTCAATGGAACACTCTAACATCCATTAAAACACCGAAAAAATATTTTTTAGAATAAAATTTTTCTTTCATACCGAATCCAACAATATCGCATAATTTAAAAAGGTAAAAATATCCAATAAAACCCCTGATAGCCTTCCCAAACAACATAGAAACTACACTATAAAATTCAATGTGTTAGAGATTTAAATGAACCAAAATCACAATCAAACCAATTTAATAAAATATTTCTAAGGGAAAACACTACCCAAATCATCCAATTTGACCTTTAAAAATTAATTGACATTTTATCAAACACATTTGGCGAATATATACTTTGTAATATATGTAAAATCACTTCAAAAACATTTTTTAACCATTTCTATCAATAAAAGAACACCACGATAAACTACAATGTTCATTAAAAACGTTTTAATAATATTTATAAATTAATTGGAATCACACAAGCATCAATGGATTGTGCTGGAAAAGAAAATAATGGAAACTCCTTCCTCAATAAAGTGTGAATGTGATTAAACCCTCAGAGAAGGTAGAAAACACCTTGAATATCATTCCAAACACCCTAAGTATCACAAAAATAAAACTACACATGAAACCTAACATATAGGATTATTACAAGAGGGAACCCTTTCAATAAGAACAATGAAATTGAGAGAGGAGAATAAGAAGAGGGGAATGATATAGGGGGAGGAGAAGTGGACAAAACCCTAAAAACATACCTTGGGACTTCATGGATTGATCCATAGTGGAGGAGGATCTAAGGATATGGGCTAGGGGGATCACTTCATGTACCAAAATGTCTCAAGAGGAGGGGGTCCAATTTTGAGCTAAAATAGAGAAAGGTTATCATAAGGTTTTAATATTGTAATGATCTAGGATGATCGCATAGTTTTCCGCAAAATTTACCAAACTATGCACCAACTATGTAGTAGCCACTACCTAAGAAAGAGCCAACCACACAAAAAACCCACAAAATTTGACTGACCATGCTCTAACTGTGCAGTGGCTTCTATCTAGCTCGAGGACGTACCGCATGGTTACATGGGTTGGGCCACATGAATTTCACTAATTGTGTCGTGCCTATGAACATGCCAAAATTCACCTAGATTTCAAAATTTTGAAAATTTTAAATGGGGATAAACCCAAACCTCAACCAAAGAGACCCAAGATAAGGAAAAGAATAAAATAAGAGAGTATTAAAGGTTGGGAAGTGACAATTTTCCCCACCAAAAATACTTTATTCAATTAAAAAGTCACCCACCAAAAAGATAATCAAAATTTGAATCAATGCCCGATAAAAACCAAGGGAAACCATGAACATAGGGGTGAAAATTCACACCACATGTCACACTTGACTGGTGAAGAGGAATATATAACTTATAAACAATGGGAGAACACACGGGGATTATCCTCTCCCCAATAATCCAACAAACATGATAACGTTAAAATATAAAAAACACCAATATAACTTAAACAAAAAACACAATATAAGGAAACTAAAAACACTAGGACACTGAGATGATGGAAATCCCTATAAGAACCAAAAAACCTCCACAAATGGGAAGATACCAACACTACTAGAACTAATGATTTCCCATGCTGAGCTAAGACTCCCAAAATAATGGGAGGGTAAACCCATGAAAAGAAACTCAAACCAAATAGTGTACTAGAAAAACTATCCATCAATTCCACAAAACTCAAGAATCTCCAAATGAGAACCACTAAAACTGAGAACAACCCTCACAAGAGTTAAACACAACCAAAGAA
Organism: Viscum album; assembly: GCA_963277665.1. NCBI lineage: Eukaryota > Viridiplantae > Streptophyta > Magnoliopsida > Santalales > Viscaceae > Viscum > Viscum album. Next base: position 1,918,262,395 of record OY728163.1, read on the forward strand.
AAAGGAAATATTCTATAATACACATTTAGATGAACATGACCACTTAGATTTCGAAAGAACTTTTTAATTGAACATTTACAATGGAAAGATGAACTCAGAATAGCATTAAATATCACAACAAGGAAACTTTTAATACTTCCATCCCAACACAGGTAATAAAACTATTCCAAGGTTTCACACACCCCTAAAAACTCTTGAAAGTGTTTGAGCTTCCCTCTGAGGCCTATGGGTGGAGTCCTGATTAATAAAGCATCTCCTGCGTTATATTTGGGAACTGACATCCTCAAATCACAATATTCTATTAGGATGATGCTTCCTACAAAACTTATTCAAGTGAACCAAGAAGCCGCGATGGTGACATGCCTTTGGAGGATTGTGATAAGATAGCTTTGAATACCTTAATTGGCCACACTAATGGCACACAAGAAAATAGTCTAAAAAACTGGATGCATAAACCAATGAAGGAGAATTTCTCGAAACATGTTCTCTAGCATGATACCCATGCTTGATGGGAAAACTACATGATAACCAACCTCCGCTGAAGAATTATCGAGAACCAACTCCGATGAAAATGCCTCATCCACTAACTTCTCAAAATGAAGATCCTTGGAGGAGAGGCCCCACTCCATGATATATATAAAAAGACCCCAAAGGAAAATATAATCCTTCAACATATCTTATGATTCTACCTCAAGAGAATAGAAAAACATGTCCTCAAAATGTTCATCATAGTCCTTAACTATCTATCGGGATTGTTGATTACTCATGAGCTCTTCCATTTTCTTTGTCTTCACCACCTCAGGTATAAACCATTGAATAAGGATGATATTAAACACTTCCCAAGTCATCCCAAATTGCATCGGTGGAGGGAAAAACATCTCCCATTTGTCCATGTTTGGACCCTCAAACAAAACCATAATATCACAAACTCTAATAGCTTTAGGAGTTACCCATAACATGAAGACATGCTCGACCTCTTCAAGACACTAAACTACATCTAACAGACCTTGATCAATATGATTAATATGAATCACTCAAGAAGAACCAACATGCACTTTCCACATATACCCACACACGTGTGAACTTTCATAAAGAGTAACAAGGACCTTGCTTACTATTTTATCTTCAAAACCCAAGAATTCACCAAATTTTCAATCCAAAAGACCTTTTTCATAAAACCTATTTTACAAATTTCAAAACCATTTTAAAGAAATAAATTTTAATTCTCAAAAAATTGTTTCAATTTAAAAACTTACCCAACCCAACCAAAACCAAAACAAAATGTTACTCAAGACAAATCACTAGAAGGAGGAAATAATAGTCTTTCCTAACCTGGTGACATGGTAGTGATCCATTCCCCAAGTAAGAAATAACAACTACGATAAACTTTAACCATGAAACTGGACTTCACATGAGTCACCAATCCATGTGAGGTCACAACATGACACTGAATCATCTGCATTGTTATTCCTCAGTCCAAAAAAATCAAAAAAAATACAAGGACTCAATTCATGGACTACCCTTGATAACTCAGGTCTCATCATGAGTGATGGTGATCATGAACAATCCCATAACCTACCTACTCAGACTTGAAAATCCTAATATCCAACTATCAGACACGCCATATAACAAAGAACCTAGATATGATACCATTTTCTCAGTGACCAGGCCAGAATATCATCCAACCTGACACCTGACCCGGTTCGTAGCATAGCCAGAAGGGCGTTCCCGATCTCCACGGGCTGGAAAATAGTGTCTAGAATAAAATATAATTTGAGAGGGAATGAGTTCAGTGCAATAAATTTAATAAAACAAAATTAAAAGAACATGAATCAAATCTAACAACTAAATCCCAAATAAATTTTTATAAACATATTCAGTTACAACAATTGAACAAACAAGAAACTAAATACAAAACAGAAACAAAAAAACAAAAAAAATGTTACCAATGTGATCCCCATGTGACCACATGGTCACCAGTATCCACCAACTGACATGCTAGAAAGGAAACATGAACCAGAAACCTAATCCTACAAAACAACTCGGGTCTACCGAAACCAAATGGTACAAGTAGGGTGTGAGCTTCACAGGTCAATAGGAAATCACCACCGAATCCATAAATTTTCTTTCCTAAAAATATTCCATTGACACTAGTTTGAAAATACATTTAGGAAAATATGTTTTTATCATTTTAGATAAACAATAAAACTTCCTATTTTCTAAAACAACACACGAAACATTTTCGTTAGTTCAAAATAATTTATCACTTGGGAATCCCAAACACAAATCAAATTCCAAAAAATACAAATACCAGTCTATACAAGAATTGTAAATTCAAAACTAATTGAAATAGAAAGAAAAAAATAACATATAAGTAGAAACCATGGGAATTTACATAACACCCCTGAACATACTCAATTCGGAACCGTCTATCAACTTATGGTGAAGCACCCCATTCAATACACAAATAGACACCATAAAATGAACAATCTAATAGAAAATCCTACCTATCCCCTTAGCAAATCCATGTGGTACCAACCCATATAATCGGGGTTAATCAGAAACTCTCACTCAGAACTCTAAAAGGTGACCAGGAAACCCATGGTAAAATTATACTATATAAGTAAGAGGCCCTCACACGTAGGACTCACCTAATCTACCATAACCACACTTGCCTACCTGAAACAAGGATACCACCCATACAAGAACCCATATAGGGAAATCTCTCTATAGGAGTTCCCATGTTACATGAATTCATTTAAGGTTCCAACTGGGCCATCACATCATCTGGTCTCATAAAACATTACTCAATACATTAAAAGATGTCAAGCAATCCTTTCGTTATTTAAATTCCAATATATAACAAAGATTATATAATTTATTTCTAAAAAAATTAAATACCAATTTTAAACACATAATTCCATTTGGACCTTTCATCATGTTAATTCCAACATATTTAAAAAATATTTCCAAACCATTTCCAAAATAATATAAGACACTACTTTCAGACATAAAATGTCAAAAAAGCCTTGACACTAAATCCAATTTCATTTTCAAACACCACTACAAGTCCAAGTGAAAAAACTCAATACACTTGAAAATAATAAATGGGAATTCACTTCCTTTTATGGAAAATTAAACTTTTATCAAAATTACCAAATGGGCCATATCCTCAACCCAAATTTAAAACCATCCTTGAGCCATTTGAAAACAAATGGTCCATTAATAAGGAAACAATAGATTGAAGAAGAACTATTGGATAATGGGTAATGTTTTTTAAAGCACCATATTCATTTGAGTTCACATCCAATGGAAAACTCTAAAAATCCATGAAAACACACAAAATTTTTTTCTAGAATCACCACTTTCTTTAAAAAAATCCAAAAATTTCACATAATTTAAAAGGTGAAAACAATCCTTAAAAACAAAATAATGCCTTCTCAAACTAAATACAAACCACAATATAAAATTCACCATATTCCAAATGTAAAAAACCCTAATCAAAATGCATAAAATTTAATAAAATACTTCCAAGGGAAAACATTTCAAAAATCATCCAATTTTACTTTTAAAATTCAATTGAAATTTTATCAAACACATTTAATTAATATATACTTATGAATATATGGAAAATCAATGCAAAAAAATATTTTAAACAAATTCTACCAATATAAGAATGCCAAAACAAACTAACCATGTTCATATAAAAACATGTGAATCATATTTATAAATTAATTAGAAGCACAAAATCATCAATGTATTGTTCTGAAAAAATAATAATTGAATTACCTACCTAAATGGAGTGAGAATGTGATGAAACTCTCATAAAAGGAATAATACACCCCGATGATCAAACATCACACCCTAAACAACAAGAAAATAAAACTACACATCAACCCTAATATCTAGGGTTCGAAAAATAAAGAGGAATCCAAAGAATAAAAAATAACTAGAGAGAGGAGAATAGGAAGAGGTGAAAGAGAGAGGAGGAGAAATGGAAAAAACCCTAAAAACATGCCTAATGACTTCAAGGATGGATCCATGGTGGAGGAGGAGCCATGGAGATGGGGCTAGGGGGCTCCCTTTATGTGCCAAAAATGACCCAAGAGGCGAGGGTATGATTTTGTGGTAAAAAGGGGAAATAGTAGGATAAAGTTTTTAATAGTATAAAGATATAGACCAATTGCATAGTTCAACCACATGATTTTCCAAATAGTATGATAACCACTTAACAAGAAAGAACCGAACACATGACCAACCCGTACGGTTTGACTACGCATGCTCAAATTGTGAAGTAGCTTATATCCAACTTCAATCCCCACTATATCGTTACCAGGGAAGGTTTTCATGGTTACTAGGGCTGATCTTCATTGTTTCCACTAACCATGTAGTGCCCGCACATAAGAAAAAATTAACCAAGACCTCAGAAATTTAATTTATTTTACTGGGGATCCCCCCACACCTTAACCAAAGAGACACAAGATGTGGAAAATAATAAAATAAGAGAGTATAAAAGGTCAGTGTGTGATAGGGGTGTAAATTATACTCATCATTAATTTTATTCTTATTGAAATTGGGAGTCCATTCAAAAATCTAGATTTAAAATATGACTCACTATTTGAGAAAATTGAATTGTAAAAAATATGATGTATAATAATTTCCATCGCATCAATCATACCAAATACATCTATAAAAAATGTTTCTCAAATATAAAATAAATACAATAATTTATGTGTCATTCCATTACTTCCCAAACATTATCATGTTTTTTTATGATCTCAACAATCCTGTAAAAAAAATACCTGAAAATATTCTCTCAATTAAATATTTAAATTAGTAAAGGATATTATAACCCCATTTTTCTTCAATGTTGTTCCCTTACCTCTTGAAATGTCAACTACCAATAAAAAAAATCCAATGTGTCCTTTTTTATTTCTGGGATACACATCCCGAATTGAATATTAACATTTATTTTTGGGATGCACTTTACATCTTTAATATATGAAGTTATTCTAAAAAATATTTCATTAACTCTATAAGAACCATAATCTATGCCCTAAAATAATGAACTAAATATGATGTAGCATTCAATTGATTAGTGTTTTTTAACAATATATTAGATTTCCCATATTTTTATACTATTCATTTGATAATTACATCTCTTTCACATGCTCCATAAATATGGATGTCACAATAACACTATTGATAATCACACTATCTATTATTTCCTTTACCCCATGTGAATGTCCATCAATAATCCCATCAACTGTTATGGTTTTATCGCTTCCTTCATCTATTGAGTTTGATTCTTCCTAACCAAATCATATATAACAGAATTATGTTTATTCATTGTATAAATAAGAAATAAATAAATAAATTTAAATACTACACACATATAATAAATCTTAGTTTGAGATCATTATATGAGAAAATATATTTCAAACTCTTATATTCTATGTATAAAATATAACATTATCTACAAATTTAATGTCTTTAGGCCTTTAAAGAAAGAAAAACAATGACTAGATCTAGATCATATATAGGATAATTATTTTCTTAAAGTGTAGATTTCATATATCTATACATTAAAACCTTATATACAAACATTACAATACATTTTACACCCAAACTAGAGGTTCCACGATACACTTTATAACAAACTATTGATTCAAGAATAATTAAAATTGTATTCGGGTAAATTCTCTTATTTAATTCTTCAAATTATTTATTGATCTATGTATTAAAATTATTTTTTTCATTTTAAATTTAGGTCTATCATAGGATAAGATAATTTCAAATTTTTTTGAATAAATATATTGTAATGGCATGGATACGAAATTTCAATTCTTTCCCTTCTTAAAATTAATTAAAATTTATTTTTTAGAAGTGACACGGATAAGAAAATTAAACACATGAATCCAAAAGTGATATTCTCTAAATTTTTTATAAAAATTATTCTCTTATATGGTTACTAAAACAACCTTCAAATCTATACAATGATCTTCCTTCATTCATATGTTTACTAGAATATAATCAAAAAATGATCCCACAAAGGTATGCAATTTTTTTTGAAATAATCTATTCATTAATACTGTATATATAATAGTTGGACTTATAACACAAAAAGACATGAAAACAACTCAAGATTTATATATCGGTAAAAAATTATATTTTTGACCCATAAATGATAATATCACGACTAGAGGAAAATATTTAAATAAGAATGATATCCCTTCAGTTAGCCAAAAGATCATTAATTCATGGTAAGGAATATTTATTCATTATTTTTTCCTATTTGAAATTTAGATAATTCATGTATAAATAAAAAAACCATTTCATTTATTTATAAATATAATTGGTTCTACCTATAAAGAAAAACTTGATCAAAAAATCCCCTATATTTGAGATTATCCAAATGAAACTTTAACTCTCTTAACATAAATAACACCATTTTATATGAAGCTTGTGGAATAGGTAAATTTATTGACAACAAATAAAGGGAAATTTTTTTCTTCCATTATTTATAGTAATATGGAAAGAAATCATGGAAAACAAATGGATATTGATTTACCACCACCAGAAGTCAAGTTGTTTCTTTACACCCATTGATCCATGTAAAATCCACTACAATTAACATTATATATATCAGAAATCATATACCGTTTGTCATCCACTCTTTGTATGAATTACCCACTATCCCTTTATAGCGTGTATATCCCCATTTAGCACCTCAAAAAATAACCGCTAAACTATAAATGTTGATTAGATCCTTGAAATATGATAGTTAAATCATCTTAATAATAATATCATGAATTTTAATTTCAATGAAAAAATGTCCCCTGATATTTCCATGTTTCAATAATGATTGAATTTAATGAAAATTAATGTCATTCTTATCCCCTTCACCCATTGGAGTGTCAATATTTATTAAGTATAAAATCAATTATACTTGAAACCCTAGTTGACCAACCAATAATTAATAGATAATCTAATGAAATTTTCTATTATAAATATATAGAAATAATTAAAAAAACAAATATAATAGTACCATATACTACAGAATGTCTCACATAAATCCCATACTCCTTTGATAAATTACCTTTTACAAAGATCCTTACTTGAATCTTATGAAGCATTTAAAAAATCCTACTGAGGATTACCCATTATACCATGATTTCTAGACTTAGTCTATTTTGGCCCATCATCTTTTATCTCTAACCCCTATTCTTTGTTGTAAAAACCCCAACCCTAGTATCCTAGAGCTGGTGTCTACTTTATTACATTATAATTAGATACAAGGAATCACATCCAAAAGGAATGAATAGTTTAGTAGTTTTAAAAAAAGGGATAAATAATTGAAATTATTATTAAAATTGAAAACATAAAGTATAATAAATATTTTCTTTGAGAACACATTATTAATCATACTGTATCCTTGTCTATCAATAACATAACACTTTTTAATATATTAAGGTAAATGAGACATAAGAAAGTGGTGAGCACAGATGCTCAATAAGGTTAAGCGTGTATTAGAATATATGAATAAATAATGAATGATCAATGTAAGAAGTAAAATAACTAAAACACATTCCATTTAATCAAAAACATTGGCATAATATGTAAGGAATAAATGATGATCAAATAATTCTATATAAATAATCATATAATCTTTAAAACATAACCATGGATTTTATAACTAATAAAATAATCAAATGGGATATAAATAACTGAATTTATAATGATTGATTGCATAATTTTAGAAATTTATAACATACCATCGAGTCCTTGTTACTGTACATCTAAATAAATTGGTAAGGCCTAAGCCAAAACCCAATATAGTTTATCTCATTAGACATACCGATTCATTGAGGGGATATAATGCACCCACCCATCACTTACTAAGTCCAGTTAATTCCTTATATAAAGTGTGTGAAAAATAATCAACATAAACATTTGTATTGAAAAACTAACATTCAAAAATTTAATACTTACCCTTATCAAATAAACATAATCATAAACCATCCATAGTAATATGATGAATGGTAATACAATTGTACATCCTCAATAAAAATGATCATAAAACATACATATAAAAGAATAATGATGATTTAAATACCACATATCCCTAGTGGAAAATAAGTAAAATAAAATTTTTCATTTCATAAATGAATGTAAAAGCTATAAAAAATGTCACTAAAACTTTTTTTTGGAAAATAACATTCCCACTTTGAAAATATCATTTTTAAAAGAATTCACAAAACATTTTAAAAATAATTTTCTTTATAAATAAACTTTTAATTCATATAAAATAATCATTAAAATATTGATTGGTCATGTTGGCAGAAAATTCTGTTCATGTCATACGCGTTAAAAGAAATATTCCTTTCACATTTTCAATAAAACACAAACATGAATTGTTTTGAAAATGACATGAAAATTCCTTTAATTTTTTTAAAAAAAATTATAAATGGGTAAAAAATATTTAATAAATCATTTTTAAAATTTTATAAAGAATTGAAAACATTTTTAGAAAAAAATGTGTTTTGATGAAAAAAGATTTCTAACTTAAGAGAGAAATAAAGGTGGATTTTAATAAAAATAATTTTGCAATCATTTTATGTACCAAATAGTGGTAAAATGGTATTATGACTTGAAATTTTTAATGAATAACCAGAGGATAATAAAATAGATATATTTTTATATAAAAAGTTATATAATTCTCTCAAGGGAGAAATAAACATAAACAATCATGAATAATGATGAGATTGTAAGATACGCCATTACCACATCGGTAACATATAAATTATAATCCCCATAAAATAAATGACCTAAAATGAAACAATAAATAACCTGAATATAAATATATAAATTAAATAACATAAAAAGGGTAGGTATATGCACTAAACATAGAAAATAAGTGGTGGATATTTCATATGTCTCATGAAGGTAAAAGTGAGATGAGAAACACATACCTTGAGTATGATTTAATTTGTACATGTATGTAATTCTTGTATAATGGTTTTATAAATTTTATTTACATATATGAAAATAATAATAACATTTATAATATCTTATATGTTCTAATAATAACATTTTATCACCCTTTTGTTAATAATATTTCATTATTTTCATTATTTTGGGTGTTAGATCTCTTGTTTTTTCATGCATGTTTTTTCAAGAATGTTATGGTTCTTATGAATAGGATATATACATATATATAATCTCTATAACTATAATAATGATATAAATATAATATTTAATCATTATATACATTTTGATAACAATTTATAAAATTTCGACATGGGAAATGAATCGTATCGCTTTGTGGAGACAATTGGTCATATGTACGCACGAGCGATGATATCATTCCCTTAATGAGTGAAGTGTAAGGAAGTGGGCGATATATTAATCTTACAGAATCAATATCATATCATATATTTATATAATATATTCACTAATTTTATCCTTATTATATTTCATGTAATGCATAAGTGAAAAATGAATTACAATGCTTCATGATGAGGTAGTCTACCATATACATGAGTAACATTATTGTATTTGAAATTCAATGGAACATAAAAAAGTATATATGATATTAAAATTAAATAATTAGAATAATATTATAAATATAATATAAATATGTTAAATGATTCATTGTATATAGCCTTGAAATGTGTTATAGAAAATAAACTATATTTGTTCGTGAGGTGCTAGTCTTCCACAAACAAAATCGATGGTTTCATTTCCCATTTGAAGTAAGTGGAGATGGATAAATAATTTAATATAAACATAATAACATATTATTATATGGTTGATAATTTTTTTATCATGTTTTAATTTTTTAGACATAATTAATAGTGGAAAAATAAAAAATTAAAGATCTTTTTTAAGATAATTACCTTATCTAAGAGAAAAATCCTTTGTATCTCCTCTTAAGTACCCTAGGGATGGTCTTTCGGGAGGAACATAATCCCAAGAATATTTATAAATATTTTTGGGAGATATTTTGGAATGTTTTTTTGAGAAAAATTGATTTATTTTTGTTAATAAGTGAGTCAAGTGAGTTCCCTTCTATAAGTGGGGAAAGGGAACCCTCTTAGAAATTACTTGGAAATTTCCCAAAAGAATCAAAAATGATAAAGTCAATCACGTGAAAAAAAGATTCAAAAAACCTTAGTATAATATTTGGGAAATTATATTGTGTAAATATGGCTAGACTTTAATCTTTTGATAAGTTTCTAGTTCATTTTAACCTTTATCTTCTTACTATAATTCCATGGTAATCCCATTTTTACCTTAACTGCAGTAATTAATTTTTACTGTTTTCACTATTCATTTTGGTAAAAGAATATGTTGACCTTATTATATTATATAAATTATGCTAATTAAAAATATATAATATATTTTTTAAAATTTAATTCACATAAGAGACATAATTTAATTTAAAATTATACCCACATAAATGACAAAAAAGCGAGTTTCAGTACTGGAAAACCATTCTATACCCATAGATCTATAGCCAGAGTTTAGAAAAAGAACGGGTATAGAGTTTCCTACCAATACTATACTCATGGTTTTAGAAACATATAGTTTGAGATATACCAATAGTTTTTTAAACCTTGTGGGTATAACTCTTTAAAATGGGACCCCCACTCAGTCTCCTCCTCCCCCTCCTCATTCAAATCCCTAACTCCCCTCTCCTAGGTGGCCTTCGATATCTCCATCCCCTCATTAGGTGACCTCATGTGTCCCCCCTCCCCTCCTTAGGAGACATTCAACATCCTCCCCTCCAATGCCCTAATTTCCCTCTCACATAAGTTAGCAGAGACCTCCCATATCCTCTCCTCTATTTCAATCATTTTTTCTTAGATAAATAAGGATTTATTATCTAGTTTCTATTCTATTTCTTTTAATTTAGTTTTATTCAATTTAATTTAGTTTATATTAGTTGTTTAGGTTTGATTCACCTCTATTTTAGGAACTTTTTTTGGTTCAATTCTATTCAAATATATTTTATTCAATTCAAATTTTAAGGATCTATTTTTTATTTTTGTTTTCTTTTTATTGATTTATTATAGATTAGGTCAATTTATTTTAGATGATTTTTTCACTAAATTTTTTCTATCACTTAATTTAAACTAGTTTGGTCAGATTTTTATTTATTTTTCTTAATAGAGTTGGTTTTTATTTTTTAAAATTTAATTTATTTATGTTTTTTTTACTCAGGTTGGACTGGTTTAATTTTATGAAGGTCAGTCTGGATACAATTTTTGACATTATTGTATTCAATTTAATTTCGTTTAGTGCCGTTTAGTTTTTATCTATTTTTATCAAACTGTTTTAGTCTGATTTTGTTCAGATCTATTCATGTTAATGTATTTTGGTTCATATTGGTCCACTCTTGTTTTTTATAAGTCAGTTTGATTTAGTAATGGTCAATTGCACAATATGTGATCCATTGTTATTTAATATAGTTTGTTTCTATTCCATTCAATTTTTATTTGTTTAATTTGGATTTTCTATATAAAAATCAAATCCATTCAGTTATATTACTTATATTAGTTTCCATTAGATTTATTAAATTTTATTTTTTTGTTATTTATTATCTTAAAATGTTTTATTTTATTTTATATGTTTTTTATTGGTTGTATGATATTTATTTCAAGGTAGTTTGGTTCAATTATGTTTCTTTATTTTTCATTTTTTATTTTGACCAATTTTTCATGGTTATGTTTAATAAAAATAAGTTTACTTGTATTTAGTTCAATTCAATTTAGGTCATTTTGGGATGATTTAGTACAATTGTATATTTTGTTGGTTTGGTTTGGTTTATTATATATATATATATATATATATATTCATTGTGACATGATTAAGTTTATTTTGGTTTGATTATCCTTACTTTGATATTATTTTGATTCATTCATTTTGATTGAAGTCACATTGTTTTATTTAGTTCACTTATATTATTTCAAATAGAGTCAATTATTAAAATTATATTCCTATATGGATATAAAATATTTTGATATATTCAATTTTATATTACTCTATTTATAATAAATATACTCTGTTAGATGCACTTTTTTGTTCTATTTGTATTAGTTTGATAGGGATCAATTAAATTTCTCTTTACTTATTTCATTTCCACCTCATTTTATTTTATTTTCCTGAATTCAACTTGTTAAGGATTGAGCTATTTTTGTTATGTTTGTTTTACCTCATGTAAAAACTATCATCATTATAGAACATGTTAGTTAAATATGTGTTTTTGTTTCACTAAATAATCAAATAGCTCAAGAGGGTGATAAAAAATAACATTAAAATTTATTTCATTTTTAAATAAAAAATCCCTTTTATAAGTATGTTTTTTCAATTTTTATATTATGTATAAAAAAATAAATTTAATCAATTATGTATAGGATACAAGTTGTTTTATACAGGTTTAGGGTTAACTGTATAATCCCCTTCTCAAGACCCCTAATACTAAATATGAGTATGAAGATTTGGATTATAAAGTACATTCAACTATGTATCTTCATAGCTATGTATAAGAATTAAAAACTTAGTATTTACCAAATATATGGTATTTTAATAGTTTATATTAAAAAATGACCTTTTTATTGTCTTAATACTCACACATTTTACAATTATTGTGTATTTTTTTAAAATAATTAATCAAGAAAGATGATATTTACACAATGAGATTCTAAATGATGCTAAAACATAATTAAAAGAAATAATTCCATATTTTAAAATGTATTTTATTTGGTTATATGAAAATATGAACTATATATAAATATGATATATGATTAACATGATATAGTTTAAACATTATTAGTCTAAATAACATCTTTGAACTAATATTATAATCTCAAAATATCCTCTTTATATGTGATAATTTATCTTTGAATTAATTATATATGTCTGTATAACCTTGAAATTAATCTTATGAAATTCATAAAGGTCCCTCAATCAATGGTTAAAATATTCTAGAAATTATCTCCAAAAATAAACTTTAATAACACAATATTTTTTATAAATTATTCCAAAAATAATTTTTTAATATCGATTCTTAAATTTGAAAGAAAAAAATATAGACTCAAGTCAATAAATCAATTTAATTGATAAATATGATTACTCAGTATTGAACTTTTGAATCAAGTGCTACAAATACAAATTTTTCATCAACTGTAGAATATGTTATTTCTCTTATTATTTATTTTTCTAGAAAAAAGTATGCTTTGATGAATTTCATTTTACAATTTTTTGTAAGGAATTTTTTAATTATGGTTTATATTATTGATTGGAACATAAATTGTTTTCCTTGTAATAAAATGGATAGAAGTCAGATGTTTCATACCAATAAGATATCAACTATGTTTCAAAATAATTTAGAATCTTTTTTAGATTTTTCATTTAAAAATACTTCAGATGGATGTTGTATACAGTTTCCTGGATATAAATGTTTTGTAAGGCCATAGTTAAGGAAAGAAGAAGTTAGTTACCATACAGTGAAAGCTTGATTTCAAACAAACTATTATGTTTGGCATCACCATGGAGAGATGAGGAAATATTCTATTGAACATGAATGAAAAGAAAGAAGTGATATAGAGAATTTGATATTTGATCAAATTAATTTTTTTTATCATCATGAGAGATATAGTATTCTAGTGCAAGAATGAAATGATATCAATACCCGTGAGGAAAAGACTGAAGATGACGATTTTGGGAGAGTGAAAATTTTAATGGATGTTGCCATTACTTTAAACAATGTGGTACAACTCATTTTAAGGAAATTGTATATAGAACACCATCTTGTGTTCCATGGAAATTCTTCTATCAGTTTCCATTGATTTACTTGCTTCAAAATATACTGATGTATGCAAAAATCTTTAACAATATGCAATGAAATGATAATAAGATAATTAAAGGTAATCATCAGTTGTTTCATCCAACATATGGATTATCATGGTATGAATTTGATGCTTAAGATCATGATTTTTCAGCTGAGGTGTGTAATGTTAGTTTAGGTCTATCCTGTGATTGATTTAATCCGTTTGGTCAGATTCTTGCTACTCACAACACGTGGCGAATTTTTATTCACGATTATAATATTTCCCCATGAATGTGTATGAATAAACCCTTTCAATTTTGTTAGTATAAAAAATATATGTACCTTATTATCCCAAAAATGATATATACATCAACTTGTAACCATTAATAAAAGAGTTGAAGCAACTTTGTGATATGGGTGTGCGCACATTCGATGCATCTTCAAAATATGTATTTCAGATGTTTTATGGACTTTTATGGACTATAAATGATTTAATTTCTTATCTAATGTTTTTTGGTTAGATCAAAGAGTTAAATATATCATGTCCTATTTTTATGAAGAATACATGATCGATATGGCTTAAATAGCATCATAGTTTCAGTTTCATGGGGCATTAAAGATTCCTTCCAATAGATCATCAATACAGGAAGAATCATCAGAGGTTTTATGATACTGTTGACATTGAAAAACCACATCAATGTATGTTTGGATGTTATTTACTTAATGAATTGAATGATTTCAATTTTCATTAGGGAAAGCTCAGCTGAAATATGAAAAGTGGAAGAATGTTGACACTAAAGCCACTCACAATTGGAAAAAGATAAGTATCTATTTTGTGTTTCCAGATTGGTCAAAAAATTTGTTATGTTATTTTTTATACAAAATGTACATTTAGAAAAATATATGTGAAATTTTTCTTTAAATTATTCTAAATATCACGGGGAATACCAAATGACTTTCGATCTCATCGGGATTTGTTTGATAAGGGTATTCAACCAGAACTACATCTTGTGTGTATCGACTAAAACAAATGGAATGTTCATTGTGATTATTCTGTGATGAAACCATCAAAGAATGACCAATTTATAGCAGTTTTGGAAGAATATCAAGGTTCCTAACGTATATTCCAGTAATATATCTAAATGAGTCAACAAAAGGGATTTGAAACTAAAATCTATAAAAACTCATTATTATGACATCCATCATCATGAATTGATTCCAATAGAAATTTTTCATTTTATATCCAATAATATAAGGGTTAAACTGATTCAATTGTTCCATTTTTCAATATTCATTTGTGATAAAAGGTTATCCAAGTCATTATTGATTAAAATAAAGTGAGAGCCACTATTAAATTTGTGTTTTCTGAAAATAACTTTCTCCATCCTCTTTCACCTACTTACATTATTTAATAATTCCTCTTCCAACTAAAACACTTCATTGGGAACTAGTTGATTTTTAGTAGATTTATTATATTAATATAAATATGTGCACAATGAAATATTATGTCTGAAAAAAATTATCCTAAATGTTCAATTGTGAGAGTTTATCTATCTCATGAATGTATGGATTTTTATTCGATGCATTTTTTTATGAGAGCACTAGACATAACAGGATAATGGGAAATAAAGATGATAAGTATAGATAAATTGATACCTTGTTTCAATATCTTCCCCAAATTGGAGGAACTATTTTTTCAAATACATTAGCTACATTGATCCTTGAAGATCAGGATATGGAAAATCAAACATTCTTGTTTAACTATGATTTTATCAATGAAAATAATAAGTTCGTAATTTTGATATTTATATGCTGTCTCATACTATGTCATTTAAAATAGACCATAGACTATTATTATCATTTTAAATAGGTAACATAAAAAAATTATAAGTATATTTCATTGATCTTTTACTTTTGGTAAGAGTGGGGCTTTATCTAACCAAGAGTTTCTTGCTTCGTTGAAATAATTAGCATGAACATTAATTTAATTAACTAAAAATATAGATATCCATTTAATTTTATTATTCATATATTATTTATGTATTGATTTTACATTTTAACTATGTTTCTCAAGAATTAAGAGTTTTGTCTTTTGGTCCCAATTCGTTGGTTCATGAATTTAAATAGTTAATAATCAATTGGTATAAATTTTTTACAATTTATCGAGTTGTGAAAATGAGAACATGGCATGATGGTATTATGTTAACTTATAAAATGGATTTTTATGCCCATGCATCATATATTTTTACCTGATATGAAGGTGTGTATCATTATGGACTTGAGAGAAAATATTCTTATTGGAATACAGCTCTCACGGTGGACTCATTATGATGAAATGTAGATGGTTCTATTCAATGATGTGACATGGTGTATTTATTGATTATTTTTCATTTAGAGTTATTGACAGGAGACGATTCCTTCATACTGATGGGCGATACAGTTTTGGATAAATGTAACAGTAAGTGTTTTATGCAAAAGATCATCTAGTACCATATTATGGTATCATTAATGAATTAATACAAATAATTTTTTTTCATTATTATGGGGATGAAATTTTCCCCATTGACACATAATTTATGATGACCAAAATATTGCATTTGAGAACTCAAATTTTCCCATTGTGAGAGTTGATGTTGAACCTGAAGTAGTGGTGGGTAATATATAGAAGCAACCATACATGTTAAAAATTAATTCAGTTTACCTTAATATGAGTTTCATAGGATGGTATTACTATACTTACTTTAATTTAGTTTTAGTTTTCAATACTATGTCTGTTTTTGTATTTTTTGGTTTTGTTTCATTTAATTATATTTATTTAAATTCAGGGAACTAGGATTAAAATGGGGTTTTTAAAAAATATATAACATGGTTTTAAATTTTTTTTACTAAAATATGTAATGACATTGTTTATTACTTTTTTGCATTCTAAGTTGTATGAGTGTTTTTTAAAAACTATCTCTAAAAAATGTACGTTTTATTCTTATATATTTAGAAAAATAATTTAGAAATTTGAAGGAAATGATTATTTGATCATGATTGATAGATTTATGAGCATGGGTTTCCTCCTTATATATCCTTGGTGAGTATAATAATTGGAATATGTTTCATATACATAACATATAATGTCATGTTCATATTCTTTATTAATTTTTTTAGGGACATCTTGTTCCACTATAGTTGAATCCTCATCCTAAAAGAATGTGTCCTAGCAGGGACGGTCATAGACCTAGACAGAGCACCCATTGTACCTGTTCCAACCCTATCCCACCAGCAGACACCCCATCTACCACAAAATTCTATCCTCTACTTGATCCTCTAGGTATGTTCCTATCCTTGCCTCCATCATTATCTCATTTAGCCTCTATTTCTCATACCATGCCTATGCTGCCTCCAGGGATGTTCTGACTCATGGATCCATTATCATCTCATTTAGACTCTTATTCTCATAACATGTATAAACCACCTCTATGGATGTTTAAACTTTTACCATATCCATATACATTGATGTATCCCTAAGCATACTGCCTATATTATACAATGTCTATTTCCCCCCATTTCCCACCATCCATCTAGCATCTGGTGAGTCTGTTCTTTATCAATCCAATATAGTAAATGAAGATCACCCATATCATGAATTGGAATAGACCCTACCATCAGAGGATGGTAATCTAGGACAACCCACAGATCCATCAAAACCTATTGAGTATCCAACATTAGGTTTTTTATCATAACTATTTTGAATAATATCAATTCATTTTTTTCTATTGTATCTTGACTAAATTATTCTTCTTTCTCCTCTTATCTTATTTAGTGGGATCTTCTAGTAGGTGACATGGGTGCACCCATATGTAGAAATGCTATAATCCCCAAACATATATTATGGTGGATTAAAGTGAAGAAAATTAGAAAATAGGTAATCATTTTGTGCAGTGTAGAAGTTTCCTGGACACTTTAGCCAAATACCATGATATCATTCTGGAGGAAGTAGTCTCATGGAGACATATCGGTAATGGCTTTAAGAAAAAAACATAGGTGCAGATATGGTTATGAAGATTTTATAAATTTATATCTATATTATTTTTGCATTTATACAAATTAACATGGTTTATGAAAATTCAGTTTAACTTTCCCGACTATAAATCTTCTAAGGATGCGAGGTTGATGGATCTTGGGGAGTTATTGTGATCATAGTATCATGAAGTATATGTTGTTTGGAAGAGCATATTTGGTTCTAATTTAGAGGTTGTACCCATATTCCATGATTATCCAAAAACAGTATATCAAAAAATGATCTCATATTAAAAGACTACTGAGTTTAACGTATTCCCAATCTTTAATGGTTTTCATATAAAATTTGATTCATAATACTTTTATTGATTTTCTTGGTAGATTCAGGGAAAAAATGATATATCTATACACATTGGGGTGCACTATAATGCCCGATCATTAGAAGGTCTATGTACATTAATCTGAATTGAAATAATATCCTAATTTATATTGTAAGTTAGTAATATTTTCATACTGAATTTTAAGTTTTATTATAATTAATACCATTAATATAAGGAAAAAAATACCCATTTCAAATGGCCTAGAGTCCAATTGGCCTTATGGCCTAGAGTCTAATTATCCTAATGGCCTAGAGGCTAATTGGTCTCTAGGAATAATGTCTAATTGGCATGGAGCCTTAATGACCAATTTCCCTTTAGGCCTAATGGACAATTGGCCTCTAGGAATAATGGCTAATTGGCCTCTATTCCTAATGGAAAATTGGTCTCTATGTATCATAGAAAATTGTCCTCTTGGCCTAATGTAAAATTGTCCTCTGGGCCTAATGGAAAATTGGGCTCTTGGCCTAATGGCCAATAGTCCATTAGGCCTTGTCATAAATGTTTATCACATGTTTAAATTTATGAATTTTTAATTCATTTAAAAGTTATTACCTTTTATTATTATTAAATATTATAAAATGATTATATTTGGACTATGTTTATACAAATCAATGTCATTTATTGTAAGATGTTTTTGGAATGGAAGTTCATGTGCCTCGATAAAAATTATTTTTCTCATGTTGGAAGAAAAGGGATATAAGTGCAGTAAATGCACTAACACATGAAAATATTATAATTTTTTATTTATATTTTTAATGTTTATATGAAATTCATAATTAAATATCTCTTTAATTTTTTAAATAGTTTTCCATATAGGACCTCGATGATAAGAAAGATGACAACTTTAGGGAAAATGATCATCTAAGTTGGGTATTATGTGAGGAGCATCCAGGGAGAGTCTGATGTCGACTAAGGAAAAACATCACCCCCTCTAAGTATGGGTCCTTGTTAGGATACTCTCAAGATTCTCATACCCCTAACTGCATAGTACTTGTGCAGAAGATGATGAGGAAAAAATGATATGTAGAGGAGCATGGAAGAAGTAAAAATTAATGTGAAATAAGTAATATGATCACCAAACAATCCCTTAAATATATTTCATTTATAATGAAATCACTTTAATTAGAGGATACTACTACTATTGATTCATATAGGGAATCAATTCACACTTTCAATGATTCCCCGAGTGATGCCAATGAGGGTACAAGTGGATATCAAGATGATGGTGGTTGAGATGATGTTGCTGATGATGTTTCTATTCCAGATGATGTTGTTAGTGATGAGGATATTAGTGATGGTGATGATGATGTTTTTGATGGTGATGATTATGTTACTTATGGTGATGAGGATGTTGGAGATGGAGGAGATATTGATCCCCTCTATTTTTGACTTAGTAAGAAAGAGAATTTTTAATGTTTTTAAATGACTTGAATTGATTAATTTTATGGATGTATATGTAGGTTTTAGTATTGTATGCTGTTTTAAAATTATTACAATTAGTTGGTTGAATGCTAAATATAGAATATTGGTACTTTATTGAATGTATTCTGTGTGTCTTATTTGATTTATACATTTATGAGCTAGAGGAATAGGTAGTGCTAATATTGCTCACAGATTTAGGCAGCCAACTATAACACTGGTTCGACAAACCATGGGTATATGTTCTCTGCTAGATAATTTATACACATGATTCTTGTCTAAATTGTGAGTATTTTGTAATCTCAATGATTTGTACCCATGACTTGTATATAAATCGTGGGTACATGTCTATATCAATGCCTCTATTATCCATAGTTCCTAAAACTATGGTATACCTATACCCATAGATTTAGGGTCTATACCCATGGTTTAAAAACACGGGTATACGATGTTTTTCCAGTAAAGTTTCAAAAGATAAAATTCAATAAAAGGGTTTAATATCAAAATTCAATATGAAATTAATTATAATGGAAAAAATTAGTTAAATTTTAATATAATTGAAGTATGTTTACATTAATACAAATTTTAAATATTATTTAAATTTAAAAATAGTTTAAACAAAGTAATAATTTTTAGTAAAAAATAGTATTTCACTATTCATTGAAAAATGAAACATTTCAAAAAAATATAAAAAATTAATCTTAATATAATTTTAATATGATGATTTAAAAAATGAAATTTATTTTTTAAAATAAATTTTCTTAAAGTGGTAAAAATTCATTATATATTATGTGTGACAAGCATGACTAAACCGCCTTTTAAATAAATAATGTTTTTTCGAAAACCATTCATTTACTTTCAAAAGATTAATTTTTTTCAAAAAATAGATTACAATTGAATTTATTTTATACATGAGTAAACCATAAAATTTTCCGAATATATTTATACTATTCATACATTCCAACATAATAGCTAGGTTTTTATGTTCATGTTTAAATATTAATATTTTCATAGAGTATCAGGTATAATGTAAACATGGTGTTTCATGCATCAAAATCAATCAAATATATGGATTTTATTTAAAAATAAATTTATAATTATTTATGAGGTTGTTATATTCTATTTTAATATTGATTTTTTTCATACATGCTATTGAAAATAATTTTCCTATTTTAAAACACTCAAGGAGTTATATTCCCTCGCACCAAATAAATTTTTTCTTCGCACTTTATTCTTGATCTCAATAATAAAGGGTTTGAAATTTGAAAATACCTTTATTGAAACCTCACATCATAAAAAAGGATACTAAGACATATTATTTATAATAGTGAAAGGGAAATAAAAAAGTTTATATAGAATAACACATAACATGGTTTCTATGTAGAGGAAATTTAGTTGCAAATGAAGATATGTACATGTAAGAAAAACATAAGTAATTATAGAGAGTGATAAAGGTCATTGATCATAAGAAAGTTAATTGTTAATGAAATGTTAAGGACCTCAGAACAATAAATTTTTGATGATTTAAAAGACCATCACTTCAACATAAATGAATGTATTAGCATATTTTTTTGTTTCAATGATCTTTTCTTAGAGTTTATGAATTCTTTTACCATATAGACTAAGAATATATAAAATTATACATACATGATATGCAACTATTTTATAGGAAAAATTTCTTATTTTTGACATGCTTTGATCATTTTACACATTATTTTTTAATATAATAAATGAATATACATGATGATTTTTTTATTCTTGAAGCACTAAAATTAACTTTTAATGTATCAAAAGATCTATAAAAGAGTGACAAGTCATTCTGTCTATATATTAATATTTTTCAAAACCAATATAGTTTTCATAAGTTATTCAATATAATACATTAATCTATAAACCTCAACAATAACACCAATGGTTCAACATTAATATTTATCAGTCAAAATTATTAACTAAAAATAATGACATACTAACAAGAAAATAATGTTGTTTATTGGTTGGAATTGAAACCTTATTGTCCTTTGGTTGTGGGTTCGTGCCCCAAATCCTTGACAGATGTGATGGGTTATCACTCAACATGCGGATCATCCTTTTTCTAAAACAATATTAATATAATTCTTATAATGTTTCAAATTTTAATCACCATAATTAACCCAACATAAAAGATTAAATAAACATTAAATGTTACCAGTTCCTTCCTAAAAACAACTTTATAATTATTATCTCAACATTGGGAACATATTAAGTATTATCCTCCCTCAATCATGTGTTTTCTACGAAATTCAATTTTCCACTGAATCACTTTTCATGGTACCATTCAACATATGTATTCATATTATCAAACATATATTGTTACAGTACAATATTTGTACAATTAATAATTATTATAAACATAATATCATTTATTAAAATAATTATATAATATAATTATTGAATTATAAAAATATGTGTTAATCATTATCCTTTATCTGTAGAAATATAATAATATTGACCATGATCTGTTAGCTTAAATTGAGATATATTATCTTGATTCATGGGGAATTCATTTACATAGTTCCGCATCTCCTTACAGTGAAATCTTTTCAAATTGGATGATTCTATGTTAAACATTAAATCAAAATCATGGTGTAATTTTTTTACAAACTTGAAGAAAACTCCTTTTCCTATTAATCATGTATGGAGGTAATTCCTTCCACAAGTATCAAATGTTATAAAATAATTATTTCCCTACTTCGATTTATTTATTTATTTAATTTTTTACTTTTATTTTCTTGATTCCCTTTATAGTTATTAGACTTGGAGGATTATTTCTCTATCCTTATAGCACATAATACTATATCCTCATACGAAGAGAATGTTTGGGAGACTATTTCCCTTCAGAGGATTGTCTTAATACCATAAATGTAATGTTAAATATGATTCTTTGGATTATGTATATAGTCTACAGTAATCCTTTTTTATCCTTGAAATGTTGGCTTCATACTTAGAAACATTTTCATCTTCCTTTTATCTTAGACCCATGAATTGTCTCTCTATATACACACCATTCTTGAAAAAAAATATTTTTACAAGAAGATAACCTTAAAATCATTCTATTATATTATTTTTATTTTCTACCCATCCTTATTGTTTTGAATTAATGACAAACATTGATCCACATCTCTAGATAAATGATAAAATTCCATGAATTTTTTTCCATTTAACTACTATCTAGATCAAGAAATATCTACTCTAAGAAGCTTATCATTTTTTCAACAAAAAATAGATTTTTAGTACCATTGAATGATGGTAGTTGATTATTCCTAAGGAAGTCTAAAATTTTCACACCACATGGTGGATCAACAATATAATATATATAGGAATGGTTATTACTCATAACCTAAGTCAGCTGCCCTGATGTGGTTATAATTTGATCAGTTCCAACTCGAGCTCCAACTCCAGCTCCTGCTTCCTTATCATTCCTTAAAGGCAATCCCTATGGGGTATGTACAGTGATATATTTCTCATTAATCCAGTTATGTTTCATTTTTAAATAATTTAATTCATTATATTAGATCATAACATTATGAAACATAATGTATAATCCCGAAACTACTGAAACACTTAACACAAATTTCATAATAAATTTATAGATAATCTCACAATCTTAAACTTGGTTTCTTTTGGGATATATTTATTTTCAACTATTTTATAATGGTTTTTAATGAAAATTTGATTTATCCTATGAATATCCACTCGGAGTGTCAAGCCCGTGTGTAATGCAGCCCATTACCATGCACCGGGTGGTGATCAGTTCAAGTTGAATGATCCATTTTCATAGTTATTACCCCTATGTATATATTTTCTATTACCACATACACTTGTATTATCCATTCAGAGATGTAATTTCTAGGGAAATATAAATAAAATATATTCCTTACTAAAACATCAGGATTTCCTTTTATACATATCCTCAAATTGTATCATAGGGTTATGTTCCTTTTCATTGTTTTCCAAACTCTTTTCCCCATGGTTTTTACTAAACCTCCCTCTAATACCAATTGCAGCAACCTGGCCCCTGTATCCTAGAGTTGATGTCTACTTTAAGACATTGGCATAAGATACAAGGAATATCTCCTCAGAGGACTAAATAGTTTTGTAGTCTTGGTAAACATGATACATACTTGAAATTATTATTACAATTGAAAACATAAAATACACAATGTATTTTCTTTGAGAAAACTATTATTCCTCATAGTGTATCACTTTATATCAATCACCAAACACTTCCTTCTATCCTAGGGAAAATAAAACTTGAGAAATGGGTGAGATCAAATGCTCAATAAGAGTAAGCGTGTAGAAGAATCTATGAATATTTAAGTAATAATAAATGTTTTAAGATAAATAACTAAAACCCATGACATTTAATCAACACATTATAATCATAATATGGTAGGAATAAATTATGATAGAATAATTCCATATAAATAATCACAAAATCTTGAAAACATAACCATGAATATTCTAAATAATTGAATAATCACATGGAATTCAGATAACTGAATTCATAATGATGGAATGTATAATTATATACATCTACAACATACCATCAAGGCCTTGTAATAGGATATCAAAATAAATGGGTATGACCTCATCCAAAACTTAATCTAGTTTGTCTTATGAACATTTTCATGTCTCTAGGGGCTATAGATGGTCACACCCATCCAATACTATGTCTAAGGATTTCTTAAAATAAAAGGGGTGAAACATAATCAATATAGGAGTTAATATTGAAAAATAATATATAACATATTACAACTTACTCTAATCAAATAAACACAATCATAAACCATCCAGAATAATATGGTTAATGGTTGTAAAATTATACATCCTCAATAAAACTGATCTTAAACCATCCATATAAAGAATAAGTATGATTTCAATACAATATATCCTTAGTGGATCATAAGTAAATATAAATGTCTATATTTCATTGATGAATATAAATACCTTAAAAATGTCACTAATAACATTTTTGAGGAAAATAACCTTTTCACTTTAAAAATACCATTTTTAAAAAAAGTTCATAAAACATTTAAAAAATAATTTACATTGAAAATAACCTTTTTAAATATTTAAAATAATCATAAAAACATTTATTTCTCATCATATATAAAAATTATTATCATGCCGTACAGGTTAAAAGAAAGATTCCATTCTTGTTTTTTATAAAAGTTAATGATGCATTATTTTAAAAATGATATGAAGATTCCATGAAGTGAATTTTTTAAAAATTAAAAATTAGAAAAAATATTTTTAATAAATAAATTTTAAATTTTTAAAAACATTTTTAACATATTTTTACAAAACATGGATTTTGATGAAAAATAATTTTTAACCAAAGAGAGAAATAAAGTCAGATTTTATAAAAAAACAATATCTGTAATATTAAGTACAAAATAGAGGGAAAATTCTATTATTACTTGAAAAAAATCAGGAATAAATAAATATAAATAAAATATATTTAATTTTATATATAAATATCAAATAATTTTCCTAAAGGAGATTAAAACAAATACAATCTCGAATAATGATGTGATTGTGAAATGTGCCCTTACCACTTTAGTAACTTCTGAATCAAATGACCCACAAAATAAATGAAATAAAACAAAACTTTAGTTTCCATGAATATAAATATATTCAAGATATAACATATCAAATGGGAAATATATACTCCAAAAAATAGAAATAGGTGGTGAATATAGAATATGTCTCACGAAAGTAAAAGTGAGATAAGAAACCCTTACCTTAAGTCTGATTTCCTTAATATAGGTTTTTAAATATGTTATAATGGTTTTATTCTTCTCCTTAATTTATAAATGAACTATAATAATATTTAAAATATCATTTATGATCCTTTTATGAAATTTTACCACACATATGTTAATAATATTTCATTGTTTTCATTGTTTTCATTAATAATTTCCTTGTTTTCTCATGCGTGTTTTGCTATGAAATTTATAGTGCTTATTTATAGGATATATATATATAACATATAAATAATTATAATAATTTTATATATTCCATATTTAATAAGTATATAAATTTTTTGAACCATTTATGAAATATGGATATGAAAAATGAATCGCATCGCTTTGTGGAGATGGAAGGTCATACATACGCACGAGTGACGATATCATTCCCTTAACAAGTGAAAGGGTAAAGAAGTGTGTGATATATTAATTTTATATAATCAATATAATATTTTAAATATAACATATATTAATTAATTTTATTCTTGTTACATTCAATGTAAAGCATAAGTTAAAAATGAATCACATCGCATCATAAGGCAATCGTCTACTGTACACACAAGAAACATTATCATCTTTGAATCAAAATAGAAATTAAAATAGTATATGTGATATTAAAATTAAAAAAGTATTGTAATATCATAAATATTATAAAAATGTGTTCAATCCAATATTATATCGAGCCTTCAAATGTGGGGATGGAAAATGAACTATATCGCTTCATGAGGTGTTAGTCTGACACACACACGGTCGATGATTTTATTTCCCATTTGATGGAAGTGGATATAGAGAAATATTTTGTCATAAAAAATAATAAAATATAATTATATAGTAGATAATTATTTTTTAATATTTTATTTTTTAATAAATAATTTATGGTGTAAAATGAAGAAAGAAAATTAAAGATTGTTGTTAAGATAATTATCTTCTTTAAGAGAAACCTCTTTAGATCTCCTATTAAGGACCCTAGGGATGGTCTTTTGGGAGGGCCAGAAGCTATATAATATGTATAAGGATTTTTGTGTGAGATTTTTTTTAGGTTTTCTTAGATTCAAAATTCATTAGGGGTGTGAATAACTGAGGGAAGGGGGTTTCTTTTTTTAATTGGGGAAACATAACCCTATTGGAAATTACTTGGAAATTTCTTAAAAGAATCCAAAATGATAATGTATTTCATATAAAAAAAGCTTCCAAATAAACTTAGGTAATAATTTATGATAGTATATTATATAAATATGGAAATATATTAATATTTTGATATTTTTAAAGATCATTTTAACTCTTATCTTCTTAGTTTAACCCCACGGTAAACCCATTTAACCTCAACCATGATAATTATTTTTTACTATTTTTAATATTTATTTAGGTAAAAAAATAAGTTCAATTTATTAGATAATAAAAATTATTATAAATTCAGATATGGAATATATTTTTTCAAATTCCTTTCAAATAAGTGGAAAAATTAAATTTAAAACTATGCCCACAAATGTAATGAAAAGTGGGGTTTTGAAGGAAAAATTCTCATAAGTATAGACGGTTTTAATATCAATGTTCAATATGAAATTAATTCCATTGATATAAATTAGTAAAATTATAATATAATTAACTAATTTTACTCTAAAACCAATTTTAATTATAATTTATCTTTTGAAAATTATTTAAATTTTTTTTAGTAAAATTGAGTAAAATTCACTATTCATTGAAAAAAGAAACATTTTTGGAAAAATATAAAAAACTCATACTAAGATAATTTTGATACGATGATTTCTAAAATTAATTTTAATTTTTCAAATATTTTTTTATAAAATTGTTAATTTTATTTATAAATTATGTGAACAAAGCGCCAATAAACCACTATTAAAAAAATAAATTTTTTCAAAAAACATTTCTTTTACATTACAATGGTTTTTATTTTATTAATAATCAATATATAACCATTGATTTTAATTTATAAATTTCTAAGACATAAAATTTCTAATAATTTATTTATTACTATTTATTCTTTTCAAATTAATGGATAGGTTATAATGTTCATGTTTAAATAATAATATTTTAATAGAGTGCCATGTTTTGTTTAAAACTAGTTTTGCATGCATCACAAGATATCAAAGAGATTGAATTTATTTAAAAATAAATGTATCAAAAAGTCTCGAGTTGTTATATTCTCTTAAAATATTTTTGTTGTGTGTTATATATGTTATCAAACATTATGTTCCTATTTTAAAAATCATATGGTGTAACATTTTTTGGATTCTCTACCCCTACTCATATACAAGAAAATCCAATAATACATTTTTAGATGTCCCCTATATCAATATTAAAAACACTAATTAAGTGGATCTAAGATATTTTATTTTGTGCGTCCCTCTCTACTATAGTGAAAACACTATATAGAACTATTTATCTAAGATAAGTGAAAAGATAGATCCACAAACATTACTTAAAATAATCTCCCTCCAAGCCACCAAAATCATTTATTCCCCAACCCAAATAATAAAAAATAGAACTTAACTTACATGTAACTTTTTATATATACCACTTTTATAGATTCTATACTGACCACTTTCGTGTAATTTGTAAACATTATCAAGATAATAGTCAAACATATCTATATTTGAAAATTTATATTAAAACCTATATCCTTATTTTTCTCATTCATCACTAACTCTGATACATTCCATTCAATTTTAGAAAACATAGATACATACTCTATTAATAACATATTTTCATTCAAGAACTCTTGAAACTATAATTATTTTTTATATTTAGTTCTTTAATAAAATAATAACCCTTTAAGAACATAGATAAAACGTTATATTCATGATCCTTATATATTTATGCTTTCATATCCATCTTCCACAATTTCTAAGCCAGTCCTTCACATAAAAAGTATGAAAAATCCACTTTTACGGCCTTTGGAATCTATAAAAACATGAATATATAGTTTTTATTCTATAATCATTATTTTGAAATCTATGGTATAATACCACTGCTGAATGATTATATATTATGATTCTAAAACATTGATTCCACATTTCTTTAAATTTATTTGGGTCGGATTTATTATCCAATTCATGGTATAAAAGAATATTTTGCTTATCCACATCCTTTTCAAGAATATATTTTTCAAGGATGGATAATTCTATAATATAAAGAATAATTAAAAAAACAATATAATTCATTAATAAGTCAGAATTACAAAAAACATTACTTTTCATAATAATTATATGTGTATTCCTATATTCAAGGACCAGTTAGGGTTTGTATATACGCAAAGATGGGTGAGAACCAATGGTTAGTGATTTTCATGTTTTATTCTTTTTAAACAAATTTTTCCTCATGTTAGTGAGAAAAATATTTCCTAAACATGATAAAAAAAGAACACCTATTATAACTTAGAAATTTATAATTTTCATTAATCAATAATAGTAGTATGTTATTAGAATGGTTTAGAAATATTCGAAGATCACACAATTCACAATAAAAAAATCTTTTCTATTTACAACAAAAAGGTTTTATCTATCACTTACAGTTCTCTATAGTCGTTTAATAGTGAATGTTCTCTTTTCAAATTTGATATAATAACACATGTTTTTGAAAAAATAGAATATACCTTCACCAATAAACTTCAATACATCATAAATTTTCTACATGGATTCATCACACTTATGCTTCTACAATTCAGGTCTTCCTCTTCTTATATTTATTCAGCATAAGTGAGAAATAACCTCTTCCTTATTTTCCCTCTCTTTTTCTCAATTTCACACACACACAAACATCACAATATGAAATTAATATAAATTATAAATCATGCATCATATGTTATCTCCTTTATTTCATCTTTATTCAGATATTTACAAAACTGTGTAAAAGATTTAAATATCAAAACTCTATAAATCTCAGATCGGGTATTCATAATAACTTACCTAACAATAAACTTGTATAACTATTTATAATTGCATTTAAATTAGGTGATGGTTTAAATTTGGTTATGATCAATCACCGAATCGATCTTGAGTGAATGATCAAAAGTACATGTCCACAGTCACTTGACCTACCATGTGTGAGATAAAAAATCATTCACATGATTTTTTTCATTCCTTATTGTTTATGATCAATAGGTTTATATTCATTCATGTAGTATTTTGGTATTCCTTCATGTGGTATTTTATCATTCCTTCATGTGGTTGGTTCTCTTTTCCACAAAAAATTATTTTTCAAGAAATAATGAATAAAATATAAACTATTTCCTGATGGAATGAGATATAAGAACTCGTTCTATCATTTTATGAACCTTTTAAACTGATCTATAATGATCATATATAAGAACTCGTTCTGTTGTAACTTAATGACTTATATGTTTACAATAAAGCGTAACACCATAAAAAATTCACTTCATGTTCACCAACTTCTTCATTAATCTAACAATAACTGAAAGCCTCATGGTCTTAAAACAATACGTATCCTTTATTTAACACCATTTAGAATCACATTATCATAAAAATTCAAGAAAATTATTTTCAAATTTCTTTCTAAAAACAACATATAAAAAACCCAAACCACATATTCATTGAAAATAAGCATTCCAGGCATGAATACCCATTTAATTCAAAACCATGGTTACGTGACACAATTCTATACCATGACTATCATGATATGTAAACTCATTTTAGTTTGAACCCATCATTGATTAACATTTCACTAGTAATTACACACACAATATTTCTATTATCCATTCATTCACATAAAATTCCTTGAAACTAAATTTTATCTATGAATGATAAAGTTAAACATGCCTTTATTCTACATCAAATCAATAATAAAGACAATAAATTATATAATTAAATCAACATCATACTAATTGATAGGTTTATTTCTTTTGTAGATTTCATAAATGGCTTAGTTTTTTATAATGCATCTAAATATTACCCTATAATTTCATCAAACTATGTCTTCTTTTAAACATATCCCATGTTAAAATCTTACTCATACCATAGAAATAGAAACATAAGAAAAGGGTAAGCTCAGATTAATGATAAGGGAAAAATAAAAATACCATAATGTTAGACAGGGTCAAATTAGAGGCATATGACAAAACATAAGTAGGAGAGAAATCTCTGATTAAAAGAACATGGATTCATAGAAATTGGGTTATATGGATTGATAGGAGAACATGTAATCCCACATGATCATACATATAAAATTATGTAAATACTAGGAAATCATGAGACTAAATCATTAACAATTGAGTATAGAATAATCACATATCAATGTAGTGCGCCACAAATATAAGCATAGAAATACAACATGATGGATCAACATCGCGACATGTTTCTCATACTATATAACCTATATCCCATATTGGATTTGTCATCCCAATTTTGAATAATAATCAAATATATTTTCACCATTATCTCATGATATGTAATGATCTACCAAATGTATTAGAGGGCTATATAGGGCCCACTTATTACATTAAGATTAACTATACACATCTGTGCCACTATAAAAGATATAATACTTACATAATTAAAACCTAGGAACAATAATGTGTTTAAAATTACATTTCAAAAGGGATTACATAAAAACCACATAAACTAGATAAATCAATACAAAATTGAATAACCCAAAAATTAAACTCCATAAAATCATTTATACGATGATTAATAAAACATAACATCATGGAAAATTGATACCTTTTTAGATAAAGAGGAAAACATAATACAGATTTTAAAATATATTAATAATAATTATATTTAAAATTAAATTATGACGATCATATGAATTGATAAAAATTAATATATGAAAATAATAAAGGATAATTTTATCAGTATGTGAAAACATAAACTTGAAATAAAACCCCATTTAAAACAATAGAAACTTAATAGGATAGTAATTATAAATTAATAGTATAATTTTCTAGAAAATAAATATATAAATATAAAGGTATTTGAATTAATAACTCATTTACCCAAAGGTATAAAATTGTACATCATATTTAAAATTATATTCTTGAATATAAAGAACATTTAAGGTCAATGTTCAAAATAAATTTTGTAAATCAAATAGATATATTTGAATTAACAAAGTCCCTTAAAGTTACTATTAATTCCCATGTAAGTGATTCATCATACAATATAATTAATATTAAAATAATAAATATTTATTTCAGAAAATTATTTATATATATTTCCCTTTATACCCTTAATTTGTAATAATTATCTATGAGTATTTGATTTTTATAAGCATGTGTTGATCACATTTTCTAGTTTTGTAATAGCAGTGCATGTTTTCTTATTTTACTAAATTTATTCATTAAAACAAATTAAATGTATATAATAGATGTTCTATATTTTCTTTTAATGCTATAATTTTCTCATATGAGAGTTTTATTATGTTTCTTAAAAGTGAATTTGATGAAAAAATAGTTTTGAGTTATTTATCAATTTTGACATATTACCATATAATACTTAGTAATTAATATTTTTTCATAAATTTTCATATTAATGATAAATAATAATCTTATATACCCTATATATTCATTAATTATAAACTAGAATAATTCATAATGGTGGTAGAGAGAAACAAAATGCATCGTTCTATAGAGGCGGTATTCCACACGTTGGCATAGAAGATGATTTCATTTTTCAAGGAATATGAAAATGGAGAAATATAGTTATTTATTTAAGAAAATTAAAATTTTCATATTTATAATATTTATATTTTAAATTTCAATTTTATACCATCCATGTTCAATGGTGAAAAAATTAAAAGACTTTTATTTTAGGAAGGGGTATTTTGCACATATGCATGGTTCACATTTTCATTTTTCTTAATGGAAAAGGGATGTGTGGAAAATTCTTGTAGAATCATTATAATAATATATCATTATACTTGTGAAACTGATGTTATCATATTATGACGGTTTAAATTAATTTAGTAATAATAAGTGCACATAATGAAATATGAAAAAAAATGTTGTGGTTATAAATTTATACCCCACTACTTGGATTATCTCTTTTGTGATGGGGGTTAAACCAATTAGGGAAGTTATTTTTAGGAGATAATAAACAATTTATGATTTATAAGTGACATTATTATATGTTATGTTAGTGTTTTATCTAAAAATAGGGGGTTGTGGTGTGAGGGGAAGTGAGGAGAAGGGATCCCCTTTTATAAGTGAAAATTGAAATACCTGTAAATTTTTAAAAATGGGAAATCAATCTCAAAGAAATTGGATCTAAAACTAATAAAAAATACATATGAGAAGTGATAAGGTTAAGTTACTCTTCAACCACACATTCCCACACATGTTTTAGTTCATTTACTTTTATATTTTTACTTTTAATATTTTAGAATTTACTATGGTAACTAGTTTTTACCTAAGTAACTCATCCTTTATGATTGAAAAATAAAAAGACACTTATTATATAATGTAATCCTATTTTTTCCAAATTTTATACCCACTTAATTCAATTAAATTAATGAAATTGATAAAAAAAATTAAATTGATAAGTATTTAATGTTTATAAAATAATTTCTTCAGAAAAATATTACTTATGTTATAAACCATTGAATATATCTTTTAAAATTAGAATAAATGTTTTAAAATTTATAGTATAAATCATAAAATGAATATTTTTTCCCTAAAAAGGATTTCTAAATTTGTAAATCATTCTTATAAATTAATAATTCAAACATTGTAATGATATTTTTAAAAAATTTATATTAAATATTTTTCTAGAAACAATTTTTTTAATAAAAGCCTAAAAAATTTAACATATGAAAATATTCTCATGATAAATCCAAAAACTAATATAATTTTACCAAATTAACACCCTGAAGTTTATATTTTTAATTTTTAATTAAATAAATAAATTATGGAAAAACAATTTTTATAGGAAAACAAATTTTGTAATATTAACTATTCCATTTCCTAATTACTATAAATTACTAAATAAACCATTTTTAGTCCATTAACCATACCAAAATATATTACACATTATTAGAAGGTAAATTTTAGTGAAAAAAAGTGTTAGTTTCTTAGATTCACTAGTTGAGTAAATATTTATATTGATCATTAGTTTGCTTTCTTCATCATTTGTTTTTTATATATATTAATATATATATATATCATAATTCTATTACCACTTTTTATATCATCGAATAATATAGAAAACTTAACGTTTTACATATTTTTTTGGTTGTAGTATTGTGTATGGAGAGATATATTAAACATAGTATTTATTTAATGAGGAAAATTTTACTAAAACTCTGGTCATTTCATTCTTCCACCCTTAAAAATAATTTAATCCTGGAAATTTTATTACATGAAAGAAAAAAAGTGAGGGTAATTTTCTCTCATCACATCATCAGGTTCTCATGTGGCCTCCTCAAACATTCAGTTTTTTCATAGAACTTTGACTAGATGTATAAATATCCATACTTCCATACATAGATATTACATCTTAACAAATGAATATTCAATACATAACATTATTATACATGCTATAACCATATATTTTTAGTATCATTGTAATCATGGATACAAACATAACTATTTTTTAAGATATCTACATCATCTCTCACTATGTTATTGATAACTAGAACCCTTATTATATATATCATACTTAAAACCTCTCTTCATAACATGTGGAAAGTAAACATAAGAAAGGGTGTTCTCTAATGCTTAGAAATGGTAAAAAATTGAGATATTAATGATCAATTAATCATAAAATGAGAATAATATTATGAGAACATGATCAAAATATTTGAAAACCATATTTTTCATATCATATATCATAACAATGTTTCATGAAATAAATATTTGTTGTTCATTAGACAAGATCATAAACTAATAAAATAACATAATCCATGAGAGTATAACATTGGCATAAGACATAAGTTTATGGCATACACATAAGTATGGAAACCATCTACTTAATCAAGGCTTACTTCTAAGACTATCATAGTGGATTGTTTTCACTCCCCCATTCCATGTTATCCTTATTCAATGCTTACTCCACAGACTATCACATTATATATAGTCCCTTACTATAAAAGGTTCACTGCCCATTCGAGTACTTATTATATTCAGAGATATAAATCATTACCCAATTCATTGGATGTGTATATAATTCTGGTATCAGCTATCATATAATGAAAATCATGCATATGTGTTCCAAAATATCATAAAACATTCATCATATTATAACTTGTGGAAAATAAACTATTTTACAATCATTTCAACATTAAATTATAGCATAGCCTATGGAAAATAAATCGGTTTCATAAAAAAATTTCATTACAATCATAAAATATCCAAATAAAGAATACGTATTATATCATTGGATAATATCCCCACTCAATCATAATATGGAAATTCCCTTAAAATACCACTTGGAATATTTCTTGAGGAAAATACAATTTTTATTTAGAAATCACTTCTTTAAAATTTAAAAATTTCCCAAATATTACAAAAATAAATATTTTAAATTAAACATGGAAACATATAAATAAAAATTTAAATAATTTATTGATAATGATGGTGGGAAATTTCAATCATGTAATTTACATTAAAACTAATATTCCTTTCACGATTTTGGTAAAAAGTCAAAAATACATCATTCAAAAAAGGATGAGAATATTTAATTTAAACCATTTTATTAAATTTAAATCATGGTTAAAAATGGATTTAAATAATAATATGATAATATTAAAAATATTCTGAATTTTTTTTAATATATGTACATAGAGGAAATATGATTTTAACTGAAGAGAGAAATAAATTCAGTTTTCCTTAAAAACATTCTTTTGACCTCTTGAGTTCATAAAGAGAGAAAAATGAATGGAAAACATTTAATATATAAATTTAAATATAGTTGAATAAATTTCATGAGATTTTTAATGTTTATAGAATTAAATTTTTATTATTGTAAAATTAATCATAAAAATCTTGATTAAACAATGGGATAGTAACGTAAATCTCTTACCTTAAGTCTTAATTTATTTGAAAGTGCTCTAAG
Organism: Viscum album; assembly: GCA_963277665.1. Taxonomy (NCBI): domain Eukaryota; kingdom Viridiplantae; phylum Streptophyta; class Magnoliopsida; order Santalales; family Viscaceae; genus Viscum; species Viscum album. The sequence continues at coordinate 1,918,297,850 of OY728163.1, forward strand.
ATCATATATAATAAAATAAAAATATTATAATTATATTCAAGATTTATTTATATACTTTTAATATCATATAGGATCAAAATATAACATTTAAACACCCATTTATTAATAATTCTTTAATAAAGTCCTTGTTTATGGGTGTTAAATGTTTCGTTTTTCATGAGAATTTTAGTTCGGTAATTCCGGTACTTGTAATTTGATCATGGTTCCTTTATCCCTTTAATTTTATTCATTATATAATTATCATATATTTTCATTATATATATATATATATATATTTATCTATAAAATGATGAGATAAATAAATTAATTACATTTTTCATGGAGACAGTAGGTCTTACGTAAGCAAGAAAGTTGTTTTAACATTCCGATAAATGGAAAGTAATAAAGGTAAATAATAATTAAAATGTATAGAATAATTATTATATCATAAATATCATATATATTCATTAAATATTTCTTTATTACCATCCATGTAAAGTGGAAATTAAAAATTAATCACATCACTTTGTCGAGGTGGTAGTCCATAAGTATTCATGAGCGACATTATCATTTTACAGAGGATTTGAAGGTTGGATGGTAGATATAATATTATAATTTTGTAATCATAATTATATCATAATAGTTATATATAAAAATAAAAACCCCCATAATAACCATCCATAATATAAGCTGATGGTAAATGAATTTTATTACTATGGGGAGGCGGTAGTCCACATGTATATCTGAGCGATACTTTCACTTTCTATTTGATAGAAAAGAGTGTGGACATAGGTTTTTCCAAAACAATAATAAAATTTTAGTATTTTCAGAATAATTAAGTTACAATTTTATGGTTACTAAAATATATTAATAAGAGGTATAAGAATAAATAAATTGAAATAGGTTATATAAGAGGATTGCCACTTTTTTGATAGTCCTCTTTTAGATCCTTTCTTTTAGACCCTTTGAATGTACTTTTTAGTTGAAAAAACATCTAGATCGTGGATAGTGCGATTTATTAGATAATTTGGTAGGTTTTGGTCATGATAAAAGGTTTAATGTCAATTATTTAGATAAATATTGTAACTTTTATTTCAATATGTCTCTACCATGATAATTATACTAGTGTGGCCACCTCCCCACATATCTCATTACCTGCCTAGATATTCCCCACCATATATACCCTTGACTCCTCTATAATCATTCTACCTCCATCAAATTGGTTATATATCCTAATAAATATCCTCCACTAGGGTCTCCACCTCCGCTTCCACCTCTGCATTGGCCCCTGGCTCCGCCTCCTCCTCCGCATCGGCCTCTCCCTCCTCTTCTATATCAGCCTTCCACTCCTCCTCGGAATCGGCCTCCGCATCCTCCTCGGAATCGGCCTCTACCTCGGCCTCCTACGCTACATTGGCCTCTATGTCCTCCAGAACATAAACCTCTACCTCTTCCTCCTCCTCTATATCATCCTCCACCTAGGCCTCCATCTCTGACTATAACTTCGCCTCCACCTGCACCTCTTCCTTATCTCCTATACCACCTCTACCAAATCCTCTGCCTCCCCCACCACCTTAGTCTTTGCCTCAGCCTCGGCCTCCATCTCTTATCCATATAACCACATCTAAATTTATTCTAAAAATTTATAATTCCGATCATGATCACCTTTTTTTGGTTGAAATAAGTGGATCAATAGGGTCTCCTCTCTGAATATGATCCCTTCATCTTCCTTTCAGGTGTTAGGAATAATCAGGTCAGTTTATTTTTAATTTTCAAATTTCCCTAATTTCCTTACCACTTCATATTTACTTATATATATTAAAACATTTCATTCATTCATCCCTAAATAGTTTCCAATTTCATTTCACAGTTTATGATCAAAGAAATTTTCTACAAAATTATTACTTCTTCTTGTATTACATATATCCATTTTAGAAAATCAATAGTCAAATTTGGTTAATAAATGTTTTTTTATTTTCTCCACCCTAATATATTCATCTACATTGATTAATAATTCATACTTTTTTGATATTACCTACTTTTCCTTATGGTAGAAAATATATCATTGTTCATGCATTAAAAATAATGAAATTGGTGGTTTTACATTTCTAATATCTTATTACCTTTTTCTATTTCCCTTAATTTTCTTATTTACATTCTTTTTTATGGAAATATTAATATTGTTTTTATTTTCAATGAATGTTTATATGGATGATGAGTTCACTAATATATATGTTTTTCTTTTACTTTTGTATTTATCATAATTCATTTTGTGGCCTTTAATGATTTACATTAGATCCCAATAATTTCTACATCCAATCCTACTAAGTTTATTCTATTTTTCATATTTATAGCCTTTGGTCCCACTCCATCACCAAACATCTATCCCCCCTTAGTATCAATTCATCTTATACCACCTTCATATATTAAACACACATTTTATATTTCATGTATCAATATTGTTGTCATTTATTTTATTTTCATTCAATTGATTCAATTTATATTATAGTTTTATTTTACATTGTACTCCATGTTAATATTTCTATGATTTTACCTTTTTGACATGTTTTAATGTTTTTTTTCATTTATTATATTTTCATTCAATCTATTAAATTTATATTACTAGTTAGTTTTTATTTTTTATTATTTTCCTCCGTGTTAATATTTTTACAACTTCAACTTTTTATGTGGTTGTTCCTAATTTATTTTATTCCATTTAATGTCTCTAATTAAAATATGACTTAAATATATTATAATAAATTCAAATAACTCTATTTTTAGAAATTTCTGTTTAATATAGAATCATTTTGTGTGAAAAAATAATGTCTTTTAATTTATTTAAAATCATTTCTCATAACCAATAGGTTTTATAATCACATTTCACATATTATTTTGTCCTTGGATTCATCCTTGATGATATCAAATAACTGACTTCTTTTTATTAGGAATCATTTTTCAATGATAAGGTATGAAATTCCATTTGTATGTTATAGTACATTGTTCTACTTCCTATTAAATGGTATTCCTTCATATGGTATGGTTCAAACATTTCCTAACTAAAAGTTTATTCTTTTATATTTAGAAGTTTCTAATTTTTTATTGTATATAATGTTTTTTATAATTTATTCAATTTGTAATTATTAATTTTTTCAAATAGCCAAAGGCTCATTAAATTTATTTCATAATTTTGAATGAAATTTAGAACATTAATTATTCATAATATTTTATATTATAGTGACATAATCTATTGGAGAACTTTGTAACATCCTAAACTGTCTTACCAATAAATTGGTAGTCCGATAGGTGAGTCAAATGGCCTCAAGAGAACCTCCTCATACATCATCGGTTGCTAAATAGTAGTATGTAATGGTGGATATTGGTAGACTAAACCCCCATAATCAAAATACCATAGTGTTACAATAGAATAAAAAATAGAAAGTAACAGAAGTAGTATAAAGTAATTACAATGTAGAAGAAGAATGATTTTACATAACTAAAAAAAGAAGCCAACTCCAGTTTATACAATTTCGGAATGATGGAAGATACATAAGCTAATATATTAAACAAATATAATGATTTACTTCATTGTACATAAAAATATAATATACATCAAATCCCTACAGAAGATCTCCATGAGCATCATGCACTTCATCTTGGTCCTTTTCTCCTAACTCTGAGGTAAAATAAATACAACAATCAACCTAGATCCAGCAAATATAAGGTATACTCCGGTACCAAGGGTAACCAAGTATGGTGTGAGGCATAAATATCAGTAGGTCGTCACCCAATGTGTCTATCCCACACTAGATTGTGTAATATAAATTAAATAGTGTGTTGGTATATAGAATAATAACAAATGGAATAAATAAATGTCACTCATCTGGGTTCCTATAGGACACTTGACATACATACCTACGTCGGACCATGGATGTTGTTTAAAAATATAACCAGTTCATTATTTGATTACTATTAGTTTATAAATAAGTCACATGTTTTAAATAATTACAATTCCAAGATATAACAAGGAAACCTGTGATTATATTTAATAATGAATTAATAAGGTAATAACCAAGGAAACATAGACCTCAAGGGTCAACAACTCAATAATGATTGTATCCTGGCTAAGGGTAAGATTGTAATTCAAGAAAAATATTCAAATCAATTCCAAAATAATATTCCTACTAAGTCAAACAAGCCCATCCAAGGTAAAATTGGGACGAGAAATGACTGTGCTCAAAGGGATTTAACTATGGAACCTAATATTCAATGTTGGATCCAAGGAGTGTATCCAAGGAATCCTATAGTAATTCATGAGGGATCATATGCTGTTATATCAAGCATCCAAAGTTATACAGGGATCGAGTTCTTCGTGCGTATCAACCTAAGAAAACTGTATCCATGAATTCAGAATGGGGTCCTCGGGTGCTCAAGGCATTCCCTCAGGAATCCAAGGTGAGCTAATGTCAGGAAACTCCTATTTTGATAATGAAATCATATATAATTATTTGGTTCATACCATTACCATTCATTAGTGTGACAAGGCTAATTGGCAATGTAACTATTTAATCAAGTTGTAGGTAATCAATATGTCCATTTGGTTCAATCGTTTCCTTTAATTAGTTTGACATGTCCAAGTAGCATGATACCATTCGTTTAATCCATTTATTAGAATTTTCAAAAATTATGGTTCACTATTCTACCTTCTATAATCATGTTAAGGGGTAATATGGAAATGTAACTAGTTATTCATTTATGAACTTGAGTTCATCCATTGAATTCCTTCATGGGAATCCATGTTTCAACCAAAGTATAATTATGATAAACCATTTAGTCTGTCCACAAAATTCATACATGGGAATCCATGTATCACCCAAAGTATAAATGCATTCAATTTTCCAAAGCATGACCAATTTTCTTATGAGGCTCCATGGTTCACTTAGGATATGTCAATGGAAAAATGAAATCATCTACACAAGTAATTATAGTCTAAAAACTAGGTCAATCACTTAGAAGGTTCATTGGTTCTTTAATAATATGAAAGGTGAAACTCTATATTTCTAATTCCATTATAGGCCATGTCCTAAAAATTCCTAATCTCAAACATAACATCAATTCATAAGAAATATCAATACAACAATCCAATAAATCATAAAGATTTAATCACAACTTTTTATCTTGATGAAAATTCACCTTCATGAGAGGGGTTTTATTATAAAATAATGAATTTGTTTCTCAAAAAAATAAATTATTAAAATTAATAATTTCTTTTAATAATTTCAATTTAATTTATTAAAGATGAATTAAATAAAAAACTAATGCATCCTTAAATAGAAGGGAATGGTTATGGACCTTACCTCATGAATTAGACCATGCCAAACTAATTTGGCACTCGACAGAGTTGGCGACGACCACTCGAAACAACCTCACACCCACATTCACAAACATATATATAACCTGATGCATGTACTCCCTGTGAAATGTTGGAATGCATACATGGAAGCCATATGTATTTTATATGTATACATACTTAAGTACATGCATGCACACCATAAATCATTGATCAAAAGCCACTACAAACAATTCTAGAGACTCAATACTCCAAAATGACCCTAAATTAAGATGGTAAAAAAATAGTGGGTTTAAAGTTGACCAAAAAATGATGACGGCAGACCAAATCAAGCTGAACTGCTTCTACTTTGGCGGTGGTTTCCATAACTTAAATAAAGGGGACCTGAGAGACCCATCGCACCATATAACATCAGAAGAAATCATAAAAAACTAGATTAATCATAACACTAGGTTTGGAAAAGAATAAATAGTGTGATAAAAACCAAAAAACATCCAAAGAGATGGAGGAGAAGGAGGTAGAAGGATTTACCTCATGATATTGAGCTATATCCAAGAAGTAACTAGGATAAACCGGTAATCAGAGAGGGATCCAAGAGAGGGTGTTACCGCACATCAATGGAGAGCCCAAGGGGGAAGGTAAAATCTTGTATGATGGAGGAGATGTGTGGGATATGTTTTAATATTTATTTTAATACAATTTCTTAAAATAGATTCAACTTCACAGTCTGATCCACATGGTTTTCCAAACTAGGTGCAAACAATGCTGTATATACTGTGAGGCTAATGCCTCGAAAAGAACATCGTGCAGTATAGGCATAAAGTTATTCAAACCAAGTTCATCCCATTCACACCATCACTTTATCCTTTGAACAAATCCACATGATTTCCTGTAGAGGTTTTCATGGTTTTAGAAAAACTGTGCGCCCTCTAAAGCCTTTGAAAACCATGCTTTTTCGGGTTTGGTGCCCCTGAAAGTCACTAAAACACATGGGAAACTATTCCTTCCTTTAACCATGTACAAAAACATTACCTTAAAGGGTTTCAACTCTCATAATTATGGTCTGAAGTTTAGTATTTAAAAATATAACAATTAATAAAAAAAGGTCAAAATACCTTGGAATTTTGTTCGGTTAAAAAACATGAGACTCTACAATATCCCCATCATAGAAATTATCTTCCCCAGGAAGCCTTTATAAAACAAATAAAACATAAAATGACCTACTAGGTTTGTGAAGTCTCATTCTAACTATCACTTTTCATTAACTATTCCCAACACTCCTTTATGCATTACTTAAGCCATCACAACATGAGCCAATGCTCTCTTTCCTACTGAAACACCAAAATTGAGCTTACATGATCCCTTTAAGAGAGAGACATGATCACATCATGATCTCAATAAACATATGACCAATGGTGCTCCCCACCATGGGTATTAACTTAAAAGAGGGTCCAATTCCATGCCACGATACCTCCACCATCAGGATTTCTATACAAATAACACCTCTAAGCGTCATAAAGACACTCCTATCTTGATTGCATTAAAAAGGAAACATTGAATCCCAATTGAGCTAACAAAAACTGGTTGCAAAAGATTTCATAGAAAACACTTTCAACCTTAAAACCACACTATCCATAAACTAAAAAGGGGTATTAAAACAATTCCTTATGATCGTAAACATTCAACTAAAATAAGACATAATTAGTCGATCCATGTGGCCGACTTATCGTGATGTTTCCTAACATAGATGGCTGATGCATTTAAAACTGAATCATAAAGCCTTTCTCTAAGGAATTTTGCATTTAGAATGGGCACATTATTCGAAGCTGATACCTAACTCCCTGTGATGAATCATAGGTCAAACCATTAACCAGCCATTTAGAATATAGTCTAATGAATGATTACAAGGAAGTTCACACTTCATTTTACAAAGAATACAGTGGTAAAATCCTAGAACATCTAATGTTTAACACCAACTGATATAAGAGTGGAATGTTCTTGGTTGTTAAGTCCAAAGGAATGGCTATATTCCATGAGTCTGAGTAAGAAAATCCTACTTGGGAAACCATGATTCACTTAGGACTAACCCACCCTCGATAAGAACCATATGTATAAGACCCCAGCCTTAAACATTACTTAGTCTTGATTTATTTTATGAATACACGTTGAGGATCTTTTCAGGTTTATAGTTTTAGAGAATTAGATCATAAATCATTCATTACATTCCACATTTAAACAAAGTGGTTTCATAAAAGATAATATTCATTTTTCCCATCAAAGGAATCATATTTTAAAAAATCATGGATTCTTTCATGAAACCTCATTGACCCTATCATCACATCATGTACCTTTCCCTTGACCTGTGAAAAACATTTCAAAAACATGGGATGAGCATAAAAAGCTCAGTAAGGGATATAAAATTATGAAATGAAAACATTAGTCCATGTATGAAATCATACTTTACTAATAAATCATAAGAATTTTAACATACCGCATCAAATCATGAATAAATCATAGAAATAATAAGACATAAAGGTTACTTGATGCATTCATAACATTCTTACGTAGGGAGTTACCCTCATGGTTATGTTTGGAATACCCATCACAGTATATTCCCTAAATCTCTTCGGAGAAACCTTAACATTTAACCCCTTCATGTTACCCAATGCATTGTAGATCTATATCGGGCTCACACGCCCTTAGTTTATCACGAAACCACACGTCTTCATAACAATTCCCATGTACCATAACATAATCGTATCACAGAAATCATGCATAAAGGAAACATAACATTTCCAAATTTCAATCATAAGATATTAATACAACACATAGATATTATAAAAAAATTATGAAAACAATTTTTAATACCAAAATAAATGAAATGTAAAACAATGTATTTATTTTTTCATTTTAAAAAAAAGTTATGGCTTGTAGAGGAAGCCGAAACTCAAATAATGGTCACGGCGGCGGAGAAGTCGTTGTCGCCGCATACGTACGACAATGAAAAACATTCCCTTTTGTCTTTTAGTAAACGCTTCATATAAAAAATATTTCTTTTCAATAAAAGTGAAAGTCAAATGGGTTTATACACTGTATAATAGAAAGTTGTGTATAAAACATAGTATGCCTCAATGAAAGGAGATTGAGACGATGTCCCTTACCTCGTATCTGACTTGACTCGATCGTTCTTTAATCTCATGAATAAAAAATGTGAGTTAATTTATACTTTCTTAATAACCTTTTTCAAGTTCATTATTCCTTTTATATCACTTATTACCATGTCATGAACACTATGTAATTATTTAAGTTAATCACGGTCGTTTTAAAGATCATTGGTACTTGAGTCAAAAATAAACTCTTTATAATTACATGTTTTTCATGTATCCATTATATCCAGAGTTATATTCATGATGTAGATATCATATATATCATATATATTCAGTGTATACATTCATTTATAATATTACACGGCATTTATAGGTAAGAAATGAAACGCACCGTTCATGGAGACGGTAAGCCGTACATACGCATTAACGCTACTTTCATTTCTATTTTGTATTTTATGGAATAGAATCAAAATGATATAAAGTTATATTATAATTACAGTATAATATAATATATAATATCATTAAATACATCCTTTATACATCCCACATATGGCATTAACGAATCAAATTACTTTGAGGGGGCGGTAGTCCGCACTTCCTAAAAAGAAGATATCGCGTTTACCCATAATGGAAACCACAAAGGTATGAAAAAAATGAAAAATACAGAAGATTAAAGAACACATAAACATATTATATATCATATATAAATACAGTTTCATATTTATGTCCACCTTTGAAGGTGTTATAAAAATATTGAACAATCATCGTTTCGTGAGGCAGAAATTGACCTTCCACGGAAACAGTATGCTCTTTAACCATTAGATGAAGGTGTGTGTAAGTGTAGCTTGACTAATTCTTATAAACAAATCCTAGTATAATGAATATACTGGCGTTGTTACAAAAGAAATGAATAAAAAGAGTTTAGGGGGTTGGAGAAGAAAAATAAAACAAAAGAACATTAGATAAGACATTACCTTTAAATCGGATAACTCTTCTTGGTTTGAACCAAAATGGTTTATTAAAGAGATTTCTGCCTAAGTTAAGGCTTCTAGGATTAAGAGAGGGATGTTGAGAGAAAAATGATCAGGGATTGGCTGAGACAAAGGGTTGAGAAGTGTGGGTAAGGAGGTAGATGTGGGGCCCTTTTATAAGAGGAGACGAGGGGCACTCTTGGAAAGGTATAAAATGTTACATTATTTTCAAATGAGTTTCGGATTTTAAAGGTCCCACATTGATGTATTTTGAGGGTAAGGTGATAAGGGTTATAAATATACTCATCTAATAGGTCTTTGACATGTGTAAGTCTTATATTTTACATTATCTTTTCATTTTATTTAAATTGTTCATTAATGAGGTAATCGCTTTATCATCATGATGTCATGAATAATTTAATTTATTTAATGTATAAAAATTATAGAAAATTACTACGATGTAGAAAATATTTTCATCTTTATAATTACTATTTATAGTCCAATATATCATTTATTTAGTCAAAATTAAAAATGTTTTACTCAGGTGATACATTCTTTGTTATATTTAACTTTCTTTAGAAATAAAAAGATTAAAAGTCATTATCACACAAAAGTGATTCCATGGGGTCCCCAAGTTTGGAACAAGGCATCCAATGGTCGGACATGACCCACCCAGTAGAATTAAGACATATTTTGGGGTCATTTATTATTATTATTATATTATTTAACTATTCTTAACTACCCGATTACTAATTAATCAAGATAATTAAAGATAATTACCGTCGTTACTATTCATAATGTACAAAAAACAAAAGAGTATTGATTACATAAATTGGACCTTATGATTCCAAATATGAAATCCATTTTACCAAATTTCAAACACAGAAATTTAAATAATGAATTTAAAAATAATTCTCGTTGTCAAAACAAATAGCGGGTTTTTTTAAAACAATATATATGAAAAGTTTGTCACTTGTATATGCCCAATTCCAAAGTGATATTAATTATAATGACCACCATTGGATTAAATGGTAAAAATATATTTTAATTACACTTTAAAAACAATTAAAAAGATAATCTAACCATATAATTAAATTGGATGAAAAAGCTGTTTTGATGTAAAATGCAGTATTTTTCACTATTCATCAAAAATTGAACATGGTCAGAAAAATACCAAAAATTTATCCACAGTAAATTTCAATGTCCTAATCATAAATAATAAGTTTATTTTGACAAATAGAGTCTATAAAATTGTAAAAATATAGATTTAAAAATTGTTCTCCATCAAAAAGCGGTAAAACAATCTTTTAAAAATATTAGAGAATTCTATGCATAAGATTGGATTTATTCTCATTTTGAGCCTCTAAAACACTATCTAATTCATAAATAGAAATAGGTAGAAATATCTATTATTAATTAATCGGGATGTTACATCCTTCTCCCTTTAGAAAATTGCTTCTCCGTAATTTATTTCCTTAACGAATAAGTGGGGGTATTTATCCCTCATTGCATTTTCAGATTCCCATGTTGCCTCTTCACTCATGTGGTTTCTCCAGAAAACCATTACATGATTAATTACCTTATTCTGCAACACTTTCTCCCTGTGGTCAAGAATCTGGACCGGTATTTCGTCATAACATAGATTCTCTTCCAGCTGAACTACCTTTGGACTCAAGACATGAGATGGATCTGGAATGTACTTTCTTAACATTGAAACATGAAAAACATTGTGTACCTAAGATAAACTCAGAGGTAAAGCCACTCGGTATGAAACTGATCCAACTCTTTCCAGAATTTCATATGGTCTAATGAAACTTTAAAACTACTTTCCTTTCTTACCAAATCGCATCACACTTTTCCTTGGTGAGACTTTGAGAAAAACATGATCACCTACATCAAAAGAGAGATCCTTCCTCCTGTTGTCTGCATAAATCTTCTGCCTACTCTGAGCTGTTCTAATGTGTTTCTGTATCAGCTGAACTTTTTCTGCCAACTCTTCTACCAATTTTCATCCCATCAACTTCCTTTCACCTACTTCATCCCAAAAATCTGGAGTTCAACACTGCTTCCCATATAATGCCTCAAATGGTGCCATCTGTATACTGAAATGAAAATTGTTATTATAAGAAAACTCAACCAATGAAAGATGTTGGTCCCAAATTCCTTGATAATCCATCGAACAAGCACGTAGCATATCCTCCAAAGTCTGAATTGTTCATTCTGACTGCCCATCTGATTGAGGATGAAAAGATGTACTAAAATTTAATTCAGTACCCAATGACTTTTGAAGGACTTTCCAAAAGTTAGAAGTGAACTTGGGATCATGGTCAGATCCAATGGAGAGAGGAACTACATGTAACCTCACTATCTCTTTATGATACAAATGGGAATGTTGATCTAGCGAAAAAGTATCTAATATAGAAAGGAAGTGAGAAGATTTAGTCAAGCGATCAACAATAACCCAGATTGAATTATTACCTCGAGGTGGCTTCGAAAATAACACAACAAAGTCCATAGTTATATCCTCCCATTTCCACTCTGGTACTGGTAACGGCTGAAGCATCCCATTCAGTAACTGCCACTCTGCTTTATCCTGTTGACAAGTCAAACACTTCATAGTAAAATCAGCAATTTCTCTTTTCATTCCGTCCCACCACTAATACTCCTGAAGATCTCAATACATCTTAGTACTGCCTAGATGAACTGAAAATGGAGAACTATGAGCTTCACATAACAACTCTCTCTTAAACTGTGAATCACACGACACACACAATCTCCTCCAAAATCTCAAAACACAATCATTATCAATGTAGAATTCAGGAAACTTACCCTTCTGAACTAGCTATACCCTTTTCTGCAACTCACTATTTTGCTTCTGTGCCTGCTTAATTCTGTCTGATAGAGAAGATTTCACTGATACCTAAAACAAAACGTAATAACATCCTACACCAACAACTTCTATGCCCAAGTTCATCAAATCCATAACCAAGGGATCACATTCGAAACACAACATCATTAATGAAGCATTACTTTTTCGTCTCAAAGTATCAGCCACTTTATTTGCTTTTCCCGGATGGTAATGAATTGTAAAATCATAATCCTCTATTAATTCCAACCATCACCTCTGTCTCATGTTTAATTCTTTTTGAGTGAATATATACCTTAAACTTCTGTGATCGGTATATATTTCACACTTTAATCCTTACAAATGATGCCTCTAAATTTTTAAAGCGAAAACAATATTAGCTAATTCCAAATCATGTGTAGGATAATTTACCTCATGAGTTTTCAACGGACGTGAAGCATAAGAAATTAACTGATCATTCTCCATTAGGATGCAACCATGTCCTTTCAATGAGGCATCATTGTAGATAACAAACTCACCATTCCTAGAAGGTAGTTCTAAAACTGGAGCATTCACCAATATTATTTTCAATTACTGAAAACCATCATCACATTCTTTTATCCAGATAAACATAACACCCTTCTGAGTTAGCTTAGTCATGGGACTAGATAACCATTAAAAATTTCTAACAAGACTTCAGTAATAGCCTTCTAAACTATAGAAGCTACGAATCTCAGTTACATTTGTGTGTCTTGGCCATTCGTCAACAACTTTTTTTTGTAGGATCATCAGTTATCCTATCTTTAGAAATAATGTGAGCAAGGAAAGAAATTTGTTGCAACCAAAACTCACACTTGCTGAATTTCCAATACAATTTCTTTTCTTTTAAGGTTTAAAAAATAACCCTTAAATGTCTTTAATTCTCCTATTTAGTTTTAGAAAACACCAAAATATCATCAATGAAAACAACCACAAACTTATCCAAGAAATCATGGAAAATCCTATTCATGAGGTCCATGAATACAGTAGGTGCATTGGTTATCCCAAAAGGCATTACTACAAATTTATAATGGCCATATCTTGTATGAAATGTTGTCTTCAGAATATTTTCTTCCTTTCCCTTCAACTGATGGTACCCCGATCTCAGGTCAATCTTTGAAAAAAACTGAGCTCGCTGGAGCTGATCAAACAAATCATCGATATGAGGAAAATGATATTTGTTCTTAAAAATGGTGTTATTAAAGGCTGTATAATCAATGCAAAGTCTTTCTAAACCATCGTTATTTTTAACAAATAAAACAGGAGAAACCCATGGTTATGTGTTAGGTCGAATGAAACCTTTCTCTAATAAATCATACAATTTCTCATTCAACTCTAAAAGTTAAATTTGAGCCATTCGATAAGGGGGTTTTGAAATTGTCTTAGCTTCAGGAACTAAGTCAACGGTAAATTCAACTTCTCGATCTAGTATTATTCCAGGCAACTAATAAGGAAAAACATCAGGATACTCATTTACCACTAACACATCATTAATCTGAACAGTTCCAATATTTTCAACGATATGTGCAAGGTAACATTCATTTCCATATTTTACAAGTTTCTCAGCATCTTGATATGTTATCAACAGTAAGGGTTCATTATTGTACACAAAATGAAAGTCTTTTTGAAAAGAAACTTCATAAGATCTACAGTCAATATTAGCATGTTAAATAAAGAGCCAATCCGTACCCAGGATAACATCAAACTATACTAGAGGTAAAACAATAAGGTTTTCAAGTAGGTTCCTTCCACGTATAAGGATAGGAAGATTCTTATAAATTCTTTTTGCCTCACCATTTCCCCCAGGTGTTTTTCCACAAGTTCAGGAGTCATTTCTTGAGATGGTATTCCCATTTTACTAGAAAGGTTATCAAAGATGAAAGAATGTGTAGACACCGAATCAAACAACACACTGGAATAATCTGAAAAAACAAACAAAGTACCTGATACCACTTCATTTGATTGCCCGACATCTGCTGAAGTAGTTGAAAAGGATTTCACCACCCCTTTCTGCTTGTAGTCTAACTACTTCCCATCACTCGATCTCTTTTTCGGACACTTGTTTGCATAGTGACCTATATCATTGCACTTAAAAAATTTCACTAACTGTAAATCAAATTTGGTCTTACCGTCACCCTGATATTTTTCACTGAAATCACGAGCCTTATGTCCCATCTTACCACATTGGTAGAACTTTCCAGAATTCAGAAGACATTCCCCAGCATGCTTTTTACCACATTTATCACAAACTGGAAACATAGTTTTCTTACCATCATACCTTTTTGAAGAATTATTTTCTTTCTCCTGACACCTAGGTCTCTTCTTCTGCTGGTTTTTATAGAACACTTGATCATCGGAAAACTCCATTTCTACCTTCTCAGCACATCGAACAAGCTTTTCCCAACTCTTGAACTCACGAGAAGCTAAATCCCTTCGATAATTTGGCTTTAATCCTGAGTAAAAAGGACTGATTTTACTATCAAGGTCTCAGATAAAATTTGGAGCATACATTGCCAATCGAGTGAAACTTTCTTCATAGGCAACCACTGAGTCTTCCTCTTTCCTCAATTCTAGGAATTTTTTTCCATCCTAAGTCGAGCAGCCTTAGGAAAATACTTCTCATGAATCATAACTTTGAATTCATCCCAGTCGAGAGCGTCAATCTCATCAGCGTCCCTGATATTTTTAACCATCGCCCACTATTGATCTGCTTGACCCTCCAAACAGTAAATAGTAAGACTAACCTTTTGATTGTCTGAACACCCCATGACATCGAAAGTCTTCTCCAGTTCTTTAATCCGCAATTCAGCTAGCACAGGGTCATATGATCCTCTGAATAATGGGGGATGTTGCCTCATGAAATGTTCCACCACTGACATGTTCTTCTACAGTTGATCTGGGTGATCTCATGCATGGATACCAACACCATTTATCTCTTGAGTCAACTGTGCCATTACTGCAAAAAACTATTCAGTTCCAATTCCGTCCATCTCAGGATGCTGATTCGGAAGGTTATTTCCTTTTGTATGCCTTCCTAGCACTGCTTCCCTATTTCCTCTATGGAAAACCATTCTGAACAAACATGTCTTAGATGAAGCAACATGGTAATCTTCAAATGCTATTTTATTTCAATTTGACCATAAAAAAATATTTTTGGATAATCATTTAATAGAATTCTTACTCCTAAAGTTATCTAAACTGACCTTTGATACCAACTATAAGGCCCGAGCCTTAAAAATTACTTAATCTTGATTTATTTCAAGAATACATGTTGAGGATATTTTCAGGTTTAGTGTTTTAGAGAATTAGATCATAAATCATGCATTATATTCCACATTTAAACAAACTGGTTACATAAAATATAGTATTAATTTTTTTCCCATCAAAGGAAACATATTTAAAAAAACATGGATTCTTTCATGACACTTACTTGACCATATGATCACATCATGTACCTTTCCCTTGACATGTGAAAAACATTTCAAAAACTTGGGATGAACGTAAAAAGCTCAGTAATGGATATAAAAGTACGAAATGAAAACATTAGTCCATGTATGAACTCATACTTTACTCATAAAACATAATAATTTTAACATACTTAATCCACTCATGAATAAATCATAGAAATCATAAGATATGAAGGTAACTTGAGGCAATTATAACATTCTTACGTAGGGAGTAACCCTCATGGTTACGTTTGGAATACCCATCATAGTATATTCCCTAAATATCTTCAGAGAAACCTTAACATTTAACCCCTTCATGTTACCCAATGCATTGGAGCGATATATCGGGCTCACCCACCCTTAGTTTATCACGGAACCACACGTCTTCATAACAATTCCCAAGTACCATAATATAATCATATCACATAAATCATGCATAAAAGAAACATAACATTTCCAAATTTCAATCCCAAGATATCAATACAACACCTAGATATCATAAAAACATTATGAAAACCATTTTCAATAACAAAATAAATGAAAGGTATAAAAATGTATTTATTTTTTCATTTTAGAAAAATGTTATGGCTTGTTGAGGAAGCCAAAACTCAAATAATGGTCACGGCGACATAGAAGTCATTGTCGCTGCATACGTACGACAATGAAAAGCATTACATTTTGTCATTTAGGGAATACTTCGTATAAAAAATATTCCTTTTGAATAAACATAAATGTTAAAGGGGTTTATACACCGTATAAAAGAATGTTGTGTATAAAACATAGTATGCCTCAATGAAAGAAGATTGAGACGAATTCCCTAACCTCGTATCCGACTTGAATCGATCGTTCATTAATCTCCTGAATAATAAACATGAGTTAATTTCTGATTCCTTAAGAAACATTTCAAGTTAATTATTCCTTTTATATCACTTATTACCAGGTCATGAACACAATGTAATTATTTTAGTTAATAACGGTCATTTTAACGATCATTGGTACTTGAGTAAAAAATAAACTATTTATAATTACCTGTTGTTCATGTATCCATTATATTTATAGTTATATTCATGACATAGATATCATATATTTCATATATATCCAGTGTAGACATGAATTTATAATATTACATAACATTTATAGGTAAGAAATGAAATGCACCGTTCATGGAGATGGTAAGTCGTACATATGCATGAACGCTACTTTCATTTCTATTTTGTACTATATGGAATTGAATCATAATGATATAAAGGTATATTATAATTCCAGTATAATATCAGATATAATATCATTAATTCCATCCTTTATATGTCCCACATATGGCATTAACGAATCAAATCACTTTGAGGGGGCGGTAGTCCGCACTTCCTAAAATGAAGATATCGCGTTTACCCATAATAGAAACCATAAAGGTATTCCAAAAATGAAAAATACAGAATCTTAAGGAAAAAATAAACATATTATATATCATATATAAATATAGTTTCATCTTAATGGCCACCTTTTAATGTGTTAGATGAATATTGAACAATCATCGTTTCGTGAGGCAGAAATTCGCCATCCATAGAAATAGTATACTCTTTAACCATTAGATGAAGGTGTGTTTAAGTGTAGCTAGAATACTTCTTATAAAAACATCCTATTATATTTAATATACTGGTGTTGTTACAAAATAAATGAATAAAAAGAGTTTAGGGGGTTGGAGAAGCAAAATAAAACAAAATAACATTAGAGAATACTTTACCTTTAAATCGGGTAACTCTTCTTGGTTTGAAACAAAATGGTTTCTTGAAGATATTTCTGCATAAGTTAAGGATTATAGGATGAAGAGAGGTATGTGGAGAGAAGAAATGAGAAGGTATTGTCCCAGCCAAAGGCATGAGAAGTGTGGGTAAGGAGGTAGAGGTTGGGGCCTTTTATAAGAGGAGAGGAAGGGCACTCTTGGAATGGTATAAAATGTTACTTTATTTTCAAATGAGTTTCAGATTTTAAATGTCCCACATTGATGTATTTTGTGGATAATGTGATAAGGGTTCGAAATTTACTAATCCAATAGGTCTTTGACAAGTTTATGTCTTAGATTTTACATTTGTTTTCATTTTATTTAAATCGTTCATTAATGAGGTAATCGCTGCATCATCATGATGTCATAAATAATTTAATTTATTTAATGTATAAAAATTAAAAAAAATACTATGATGTTGGAAATTTTATTATATTTCTAATTACTATTTATAGTCCAATATATCAATTATTTAGACAAAATTAAAAATGTTTTACTCAGGTGATACATTCTTTGTTATATTTAACTTTCTTTAAAAATAAAAAGATAAAAAGTCATTATCACACAAAAGTGATTCCATGGGGTCACCATGTTTGGAACAACGCATACCATGGTCGTCCATGACAAAATAGTATCATTAGGACACATGTTGGGGTCATTTTTTATATTTTGATAATATTTTATTATCCTTAACTACCCGATTACTAATTAACCAAGATAATTAAAGATAATTACCGTCGTTACTAATCATAATGTCCAAAAAACAAAAGAGTCTTGATTACATAATTTGGACCTTCTGATTCCAAATATGAAATCCATTTTACCAAATTAAAAACACAGAAATTCCTATAATTAATTTAAAAATAGTTCCCGTTGTCAAAACAAATAGCGGGTTTTTTTGAAACAATATCTATGAAAAGTTTGGCATTTGTTTATGCCCAATTCCAAAGTGAAATTAATTACAATGACCACAATTGGATTAAATGGTAAAAATTTATTCTAATTAAAATTTATAACCAATTAAAAATATAATATAACCATATAATTAAATTAGATGAAAAATCAGTTTTGATGTAAAATTCAGTATATTTCACTATTCATTAAAAACTGAACATGGTCAGAAAAATACCAAATATTTATCCAAAGTAAATTTCAATGTCCCAATCATAAAGAATAAGTTTATTTTGACAAATAGAGCTTATAAAATTGTCAAAATATAGATTTAAAAATGGTTCTCAATCAAAAGGCGGTAAAACAATCTTTTAAAAATATTAGAGAATTTTATTCATAAGATTGGATTTATTCTCATTTTAAGCCTCTAAATCACTATCAAATTCATAAATAGATATAGTTAAAACTATCTATTATTCATTACATACTTGGGATATTATAATAAGTCAGAATGTAACACCGAGAAAACTCACCCAACAATCTCAACGGTTAAAATATTTTTCATGGCGTAAGTCCATTTCTCTCTTAGCACATTATGCAAGATGTCAAGTTAGGGGACATTCTCGTCACTAAGTAGAATAAACTAATAGGATTTTTGTGGATTCTAGTCAAATTTAACCAACTAATGAAAATAAGATCATTTGAAGAAAAACTAATCAACTTCTTAGAAGAAACTCACCTTCACCTATTGATGGATTATTACAACCGATCACAAGAATTTACCCACCCAAGTATTCCTATGATTTTTCATGATTTAACCCCCTAAATCATCCATGACCAATGGTGTTTTCTAGAGGCTGCATACACCATAAACCAGATCAAAGTCATATTACCAAGCATGCACCAACATTCACAATCCTGAATATCCCAAAGTAATTTTATGAAGAATTGACCATTTTCAATGGTCCTATTGGATTTTTTTCCCTTCTACTTGGAATGTACACTTTTACTATAACCTACACAAAATTATCCATCTTAGTAGTGTCCCAATATTAAAAGTAAACTATGATAAAATAGCTGCTCACAAGCATGATAATAAAAAATAAACTCAATTGTATGTGTGTAACTCCTCCAAGACATTCTAATTTATATCAAATCATACCAAGAAAGAAAAATCAATAATATCCGTGGGTGAAAATAATCGATTGTTTAGAAACTCTATCCCAAGAATTGGGATGAACATGATTCCTTTTTTCTTAGTTCAATCTACTTTGAGATTAATTGAGATAATACTCAACACCATAAAAGATTTATTTTAGAGTCCCATTGCATCATATTTCTATTATCGTGGATGACACCATGAATAATCGTACCTTACAAAGAAGAATAATGGGTAAAATGAACTATGAAGAAGCCAACCATGCTTGAAGAAATCCTAGAATACTGAAAAAAAGCATCAATCATTACTCACACCCATAACAAGGACAAAGAAACCATGACCACCCATTCAAACAAGGGATCTATTGGAAACTGACAGTCCTACTAGGGACAATGACACCTGAATGACACCAAACATCAAGAAAGTCACAACACTAGAAATGAATTTAAATTATAATGGAGCTACCTACCCTAGGATAGCCCCTTCTAAAAAAACATCAACCCTATCACTGGGACATGCCAACTGAAGTCACTAGCTTAAAATAAAATCCTTCAAGTCATTTCTTAAAGTAAAAGAATGCCTATGGAAAATGCTCATGCTTCTATTCCAAGGCTACTCAAAGAGAAACATTATATACACTTACATAAGGGTTCTAAACAAAGTAACCCACTATAGGTTAAATTTACAATACCTTCATATTTAATCACAGTAAATCTTTAATAATTAAAATATTTAATCAAAACATCAAGTAATATTTATTAAAAATAACTCAAGGTTCATGACTTTTATCTAACACCCAAAGGAAAAAAAAAGAAATTATATCAAACCTCATTTACAAAATTAATCATTGATAGAAATATAGTATTTATCTAAAAATTAAACAAAAAAATTCCTTTTTAACAGTTACAACAACCTACCAGGGTACCATTTTAATCAACTTGGGTTTTTTCAAATGAAACTCAATATCAGTTGTCAGGTCATTAAAAATTTCAAACACCCAGATCATGTCATATTATAAAAATGCTACCCAAATGACCTATATGGGTATATTTGTGCCTTTATAAATAAACCATTTTATTTCTAGAAAAAAACTAAATAGTTTTTAACATTTATAACCATTTCACAATACATCATTCCATTACATTTAGTATGGTTTTCCATTTTCCAATTCAAGAAGCGCTCATACAATTCATGGATTGAAAATTGGCTCCCATTAATTGAAACCAACCTAAATTAAAAACTTAACATGATCACATAAAATGTTCCAATCATATTTTTGTCCATATACCAACCTATAGAGTTCCCATACACTTTTTTTTTGTAATTTGGATCCCATTTACTAACCAATTTAACTTTTCATTTAAATTCTAATACCCTTTTACAATGTCTTGAATACACTGGTTATGTTTTCATAGCTATAAGACTGCCATTAACCTTACTTCTGGAAAATGGATCCCGTCATAATAAAAAATATTTAATTTGACAAAAGAAAACAATTATATGTCAATGTAAGATATCATGTCACAGGAAACTAATAGAGAGAAACATTCTGAAATCACAGAAGCATGGAATGTTTATCAAAGAATCATTCTATAATGAGCAGTAAAGAAAAAATTCATGATAATGAATTACCTCAATAGGTATATATGTAATCATTGAATATAACTCAAGGAACAAGATCTAATCAGCTGTCAACCTATAAACACAATTAAATGTCATGACATATGCTTGACTTGTTAATATAAATGTGCCTAGTATAATTCATGCCATGAAACATACTTTTCAAACTAGGACAAGGGTAAAAATAGTATAACTCATAAATAACAACCATTAGAAGTTACAACAATCACTCTAGGTGAAATCATATCTATTCTAACACCAAACGACACGAACAACAATTCCCAGCTCTGAAAACATGGTCATTTCCCGTACACGGGTTGATCGGTCCAAGAACAACTATTAACCAAGCGCTAACACATTCCTAGTATCATTTATAAAACCCAAAAATAGTAATACAAATAAAAAATTTCCTATAATACCACATTGTGACATACCGACCTGACTTACCATTGAACCGATAGCCGGACCGGTGGGGCGCATGGCCTCAAGCGTGCCTCCCTATATGCTAGAGGCTACCTACTAGCATTGAGGGTGTAATTTTGGTTCAATGGGTATAATATACCCTCATAATCAGAGTATCATTGTTTTATAATTTAATAAACAACAGAAAGTAGCATAAATAGTATAAAAAATGAAAACAAATTGAAAGATAAATTATATATAACCGAAAAAAGTTTCCAATGTCAGTTTATACAATTCATAGATAATGGATGATACATAAGATAAATCCGTAAACAGACATCATGTTTTAATTTATAGTAAAAAATAATGAAAATACAATAAAGTACCATGAGCAATCTCTATGATCATATTTTTCTTTAGCTCGGTCCATTGCTCCTAACTCACATGTAAAATAAATACATCAATCAACCTATATCCAAAAAATATAAGGTCTAATCAGGTACCAAGGGTACTCGAGTAGTGTTTCAGATATAAATCTCAGTAGTTTGGAACCAACGGTGTCTATCCTAAAATAGAGTGTGTAATATAAATTAAATAGTGTGCATGCATACAGAATAATAACAAATGGAAAAAATAAACATCACCCGTCCAGGTTCCTATGGGATACCTAATGGCTATGTAGATACCCAAGAATGACATACATGGACATTAAATTTCTTTTGAGTAATACTTAATACATGACATTAAAAAATTCACAAATACCATATTAGTTTAGTGTATTTAGAAACATGGAACATAATCTTCTAATCATGGTGAAAGATCTTCAACATATCAAATAAATATATTCCCCGTTTTAGTTTCCTACCTAAAACCATTATTTATATCCTGGGAAAAAGAAAACATAAAACAGGTGAGGTCAAATGCTCAGTAAGGTTAAACAAGGAGAACATAAAACAAACCATAAACATTTTAATGTAAAAACATTAACATAATGTTTAAACATCAAAATCTTGAGTCGTGAAATAAATCTTGGTAGTAGGTAAGGAATAGATCATAAAAGAACATAAATCATGATAAAATAGCATAATATTAAACCATGGAATTTCGGAAAACCGTTAATAACATAAGATGATTTCAATATAAGCCAATGAAATTTTTACAAGACCATCATTGTTGATAGAGCCCATTACTGAATCGGTTTTACTTTTCATTCCAGCCATGTATTACTAAACTAGATTAACCTATTGTTCCAATCACTTTTATCTTATGAGAATTAAATATTTACCCAATGAATTGGATTTAGATATAGGTCCCACCCATCTCATAATTAAATCATTCTTACATGTTCCACAGAACCTAAATCATTCATCATAGCATAACCTATGTAATAAAATGGGATTCTTAAACATCATGCCATCATAACATAATCCATATAAAATACCATTCCATCATTAACACAGTAAAATAATAGTAATAATGAGGAGAGAAATATAACCCTATTTAAAGAGAATCATCTTAGATGGAAAATAATTTTGATAAACCACTTGAACTCAGTTATTGAGGAAAGTATCCTTTCTTCTTCAAAAATGTTTTCTTTTCCAAAAATTCTGCGCAATTTTAAAAGCAAATAATTTAGTTGAAAATACACTTGAAAACTTGTAGAGGAAGTTTCATGGATGTAAAGCATTGTGAATATGTAAAAATACATTCATGCTGTATATGATAAAATAAAATCTCCTTGTACTTTTGTTAGAAAAGTCCACAAGTACCTCGTACAGTAAAAAAAAGAATGATTCCTTCCATACCATGTGGTAAAATTCAAATATGGTTAAAAATGACTTTAAAAATACATGGAAGAATAGTAGAAACTTTATGAAAACATTTTTAGAAAACATGGACATGGATGATAAATATAACTCAGTAAATACTTATGAATAAATAGTATCAGATAAAAATGAGATTGGAAAAGATATCCCTTACATTAGGTCCGATTTCTTCCGTATGTGTTCGAAACTCCTGTATAGTGGATTTAAAAATATTATTAACTTGTAAAAAAACCACAATAATATTTATGATATCATATATGATTCACTTATGACATTATATTACCTGTTCATTTGTCAATTCCATGTTAATGCAACATTTTGGGTAATAATCGTTTCATTTATCGTACGTGTTTGGATTTCTTTTTACTCCTATTATTAATTAGATAATTATTCACTTACTTCCAGAATGTAGAAAATGATTTATATATATATTATATATTCATTATATAAATATATATAAAAGATAAATTAAATGGAATACACCGTTAATGGAGATGGTATGATGTACGTACGCAAGAACGGTGTTTTCGTTTCCTTAATGAATTGGATGAAAGTAAGTAAATGACACACACACAGACACACACACACATATATATATATAAATCCAGTAGAATTATTATTTCATAAATTTCATTATTATGTATTTTATATACTTTATTATCATTCTTGAATGGTTAACAAAGAGAATAAATCTCATCGCATCGTGGAGACGGTAAGCCGTACGTATGCACAAGCGATGATATTGTTACCATAAATGTTGAATGGTAATGAAGTGGATGGTTATAATAAGTATAATTTCATAATAATAATATATAGTTATTATTTCCACCATTATACCCATCTATGTAAGGTGGTTGTGAAAAATAGATTACACCACTGCGTGGAGACGGTAAGCCGTATGTACACAGGCGCGGTGATTTTGTGTTTTATAGGATGGATAAAAAGTGAAATAGAGTTTTTCCATATTTTTATGACATATAAATATATTATTGATAATGATGTTACTAATTTATAATGATACAACTAATAAAGAGGAATTATAAGAAGAAATAAACTTGAAAGAATCAGTATAAGAGATTACCTCTTCCTCGACGTGCCTCCATTGAATTTCCACTGAGGGAACTGGAGTTGGTCTTTTTAGAAGACCAACACCTCCAGAATGTTACTATAAAATCTGAGAAGATTAATGATTAGAGGTTAGCTAAGATTTAAGGCGAAAAATGGAGTGAAGATGAGAGGGAGGAGGTTCCCTTTTATAAGAGAGGAGAGGGGTACTTTATGGAACTCTCACAAAATATTTATTTATAATAAATTGAAACCCTACCCAAAAGCCTCTAAAGTGTCCCTAATTTTAATATGAGATGAGATAAGGTTGTAATATCAACAACAAATAAAATTTGGACAACTTATTTTGTCAATTTAATCCCTATCTTTTTAATTTACCCCTAGTTATTTTATTATGTTTAAATTTTGTAATAACATTCTAAATATTTAATTATAATGAGTATTTACTTATGTGGTGTTAATTGATGATAAATGGATAATTATGATGTTTTAGACCTTTTAATTATAACTTTTTAATTTTTAAATATTTTTATGATTTTGAAATAATTTAAAAAAATGTAATGTTTATAGAATATCAAGACTGTCAATTTTAAAAATATTCATTAATTATACTTAAAATAATATTCACAGAGTAGATAAATTTGAACCAAAATATTAAATAAACTCATAAAATTTCATATTCACCTAGAAAATTCATTAATAACATTAATTAGTTCATATGATATTTATTTTAAGATTTTTAAAACCATTTATTTGATATTTATATTAATAAAATAATTTTCATATCACTATTATGTCATCATTAATGGTAATTATTTAATCTATAAAAATTATAAATAAATTATAATGATCTGGGTAATTATTTTAGATTTCCATAGACTATATTTAGTCTATTTTATCTCATAGTTATCTATATATTAAAATTAATACATTTGTATGAAAATTGACTGTGACACTTTGTCCATCTCATTAGTTTTTCTTACATTCAAGTAAATTTCAGAGGTAAGTAGCACTAAAGTGATTCCATTTCAAAACATAGATGATAAGGTTCTATTTTAATCATCCAATAGGATTTTTAGAAGTGTTATTGTAATTTTATAATATTATTTTTACGCTTAATTACCCGATTCATCTTTAACCATGGTAATAAAAATAATTACAAAAGTTATTATTCATAATTCACAAAAATAAAAGTAGGCTATTAACAAAATTTTTACCTAATGATTTAATATATGGAATCCATTTTTCAAAATTCCAAACACATAAGTTGTAGTAATTAATTTAATATTAATCCCATTGTCGAAAAAATAGGTTTTTGTTTAAAACATTGCAAAAGATTAAAATGTTTCTACATAGGAATTCAGTGTAAATATAAAGAAAATGAATTAAATTGTCTTAAAATATTAAAATATATTCTATTTATATATTAAAACCATTAAATAATATATTTTTACCATATAAATTATTTAGATGAAAAAGTTGTTTTCAATTAAAATTTAGCGTATTATAACGATTCATTAAAATAAGAAAGTTATTAGAAAAATATTTAAAAATTTATCCAATGTAAATTTTTATGTCCATATTCTAAATAATAATTTTATATTCTCATATATAATTTATAAAACTATAGAAACTAGATTTAAAATGAATGTTCCATCAAAAGGTGGTAAAACTGCATTTTTTTTTTCAAATTATACTTCTTTTATCCAAAAAAATATTCTATTCTAATATCATGTGTAAGATGAATGATAATGTTATATAAAATTAAAAATTTATTTAATAATATTCATAATGACTAGTTTATATAATATTTCAATAATATATCATTTTTTACTAAAACTCAGTATTGTATACGACAAAAGCTATCGATGAAGGCTGCTCTTGCGTGTAATGCAAGCCATGTCAGTGTTGCGTGCAGTGAAAGATCCCATTGGTTTGTCATATAACATAATAAAAACATAGTTCATTTATAAGTTGAAAAATATATATACTCAGTGTTGTGTGAATTTAATTCTATCAAAATAACTAGAAATTGTGTGTAACACAAACCAAGAATAGTGTTGCGTGTATTACAAGCTAATACGATGTTGTGTATAAAACATGCTAATCTTGATGTAGAATACTACAAAAGAAATCAACGAAATATAAAACAAATCTATATTATAAAATATCATGGTGTTACATTATACCCGCCTTAAAATGAATTTCTCCCTCAAAATTTGTCGGGGTTATTAATGGCTTACTACTTGAAAGTTTTTTTTCATAGAAACCAACATCATAAAGAGGAATACTAAAACATAATTTTAAAAAGAATAGACAGAAACATAACAGTTACCCATTATAACTCATCACTGGGATTACACATAGGATAACGTAGGTGGGAAGTTAAAATATGGATATGGAAGAGAAATATAACCATCATGTTCTGATAAAAAGTGATAGAGAATAATGTTTAGAAAAAGTTAACTACCAGAAAGCCATAAATATGGGATGATTTAAGGGACTGTCTAATTCATCGGATAAAAAGGTACTAGGATAACATTTTTGGTTTTCTTGAAACTTTCCCAAAAGATGAATAATTTTTCTTGAGAATAAATACACACTTGATTTTGTTAAAATCTCACCGTTCTTTGGGCCTTGAAAAATTTCCACTTCATCTCTTATTTAATGTAATGAATTTGAATTTGTCATTCTTAAAGTGATAATAGAAAATGTGATAGAATGATATGTCATTTCATATGACATTATCACAAAAATGTTATCACAAGTTATTAAATATACACAAGTACTTCTATGGTGAGATTAATCATATATTGTTCCAAAAAAGAACTTATACTTCATCTATCATACTTATTAATAAAAGAAAACTAATTTCTACTAACTAGTGAATTCCGGTAGGATAGTGGTAGGTGATAAAGGCCTGTCGCACTTCGGTTGTGGGTTAGATTCCCACAGCCTTGTCCGATGTGACAGGTTGTCGCCAGTCCTACAAGTTTTCCTTTTTCTAAAACTATACTACTATAATATTCCAGAAATAATATAAAAATAATTATAGACTTAAAAAATACTATCTGATGACCAATATAATCCATTCCCACCTTTAGTCTTATCCAGTATACTTCTGTTCAAACTCATAGTAC
Source organism: Viscum album (assembly GCA_963277665.1). Taxonomy (NCBI): domain Eukaryota; kingdom Viridiplantae; phylum Streptophyta; class Magnoliopsida; order Santalales; family Viscaceae; genus Viscum; species Viscum album. The sequence continues at coordinate 1,918,325,467 of OY728163.1, forward strand.
AATGAAAATAATTACAAGAAAGGTCATATAACAAGCATGTTAATACCATCATTTATCCCCCATAAATTATAAGATATATCATGTTGGTCACGTTCCAAACATGTGAATACGATAATTGTGTATTCTCTTGAAACATGAATTACCATAAAACCATATTGAAAACATGAATGCCATCAAAAGTTAACTCTTTCCACATAACAAAATCTAAAAATTCTATATACTCAAACCATGATATCACATTGTCGTTATACTAGTCATGGGCTCATTAATACTATCAGACATCTCATTATCTTTTTATCCGTTCATTATACGCATTTCATGTGCTTTCCAAAAATATATGAATAACCATTCATGGTTACCGGTACCGTTCAATATATACTTTCTAATACTTAATGGGGAAAAATAGCATAATAATAATTAGATGTTTCTTTTTTCCATAGTACCCTTAAATAACTTGTACAACATTACTCTTGATAAACATGCAGTCATTCCACTACCTTCTTATACCATTGACTGAGATTTATCATTTTATTCCTCAATACTTCTTTAATTTCCTATATCATGTGTAGTATCTTCAACATCATCAACAAAAATACAACAAATATGACCATGATGATTATATTTATGAGATTTTCTCTATGGGAATCGATTTTCATAATGCCCAAACATTCCATATTAAAATCCATTAACCATTATTGATGTCTTAGTAATACAATAATCCTTATCCATTATGTTAATAGAAAATTTTCCTTTTCAATTAATTGATTTTGTGCTTATTTTCCACAAACAACGTATCTTATAGTTCCTTTGAAATAGTATCCTTGATGTCTCTTCCTACATGATTTACATGAAGAAAATCGAACATTCTTTCCTCTATGATCACTAAGAAACTCCATATTTCTATTATTAGTTTCTTCAGGAAAATCACCAATGTTTAGATTATTTATCATATTCTGAGATTTCTTATTATGAATAATAATGATGTTACTCCTTCTAACTCTCATTTCATTTGTTTTCTCAGGAAGAATATCATTCCATTTTTCATCATATTCTCCATTTACATCAATCCTCATGTTTCCAGCCATTTTCAAAAACCCAAAAAATAATACTGTGAGAGGAAAAAATCATACTAGGAAAACAAAATATCATAGGAGAGTACATTAAATCTATAAAAAATTTGGTTTAATCCTAGGATACTCATTATCATTACAATAATTCTCAGATTGTAACCTATAGTAATACTTATCCTTTGCTATATACATAAGAATACCTTAGAAATAATTCTAGGGATCTCACTAAAGTTTTTAAATCTTTGTTTCCAAAGGATTACTAAAGCTTCACTCTAATAAAAAATGTAGAGACCCAATCTTGACATAAATGGACATTACATTTCTATTTAATAATACTTAATACAAGACATAAACAAAATCCCAAAGACTGTATCATTTTAGTGTCTTTGGAAACATGGATCATAATCTTCAAATCATGTTGAAGGATCTTCAACATCTCCCATAAAGATCTTCCCATTTTTTATTTCCAACCTAAAACCATTATTTATTTTTTGTGGAAGAGAAAACATAAAAATGGTGAGATCAAATTCTCTATAAGGGTAAACATGGAGAACATAAAACAAACCAGAAACATTTGAACGTAAAAACATGAACATAATATTTAATCATCAAAATCTTGAGTCATGAAATAATCTCGGTAGTATATAAGTCATAGAAAATAAAGAAACATTAATGATGATAAATAAAATGGGAATAAAACATAGAATTTTGGAAAACCATTATGTAAAAATATGATTTCCATAGAATCCAAGGAATTTTTTCCAATACCATCATAGTGGACAAAGTCCATTACTAAACTGGGTTTACATACTGTTACAAACATGTATTTCGGATCGAGATTAACCTTTCATTCAATTCATTTATATTTTACGAGATATAAATTTTTACACAATGCATTGGAGGGAGATATAGGTCTTACTCATCTCATAATGAAATCATTAATACATGTGCCACAAAAACATAAATCATTCATCATAGCATAACCCATATAATAAAATTGGATTCTTAAACATCATTCCATCATAACATAATCCAAATAAAATACCATTACAATATTAGCACAATAAAATAATACTAATAATAGGGATATAAACATATCCCATTTTAACTAGATTCATCTTAGAGAGAAAATAATTTTGATAGACCACTTAAAATCAGTTCTTGAGGAAATTACCCTTTCTTATTCAAAAAACGTTTCCTTTTCTAAAAATTCATTTAAATTAAAAACATTTATTTGGAAATACAATTGAAAACATATAGTGGAAGCTTCTTGGAAGTAAATCATTTTGTAGATTTAAAAATCCATTTATGCTATATAAGTTAAAAAAACATTCTCCTCGTACTTTTGTTGGAAATGTCAAAATGTACCACGTATGGTAAATACAAGAAAGATACATTCCATACCATGTGGTAAAAGTAAAAAAAGGGGAAAAATGAATTTAAACATACAAGGAATAATAATAAACATTTAATTAAATGTATTTTAGAATACATGGACATGGATGATAAATACAACCCCTGGAAATACTTACGAATAATCAATCTCGGATAAAAATGAGATTGGAAAAGTTGTCCCTTACCGTAGGTTTGATTTCCTCCATATGTGTATGAAACTATTGTATATTGGGTTTCAAAATATTATTATATTTTAAAAGAACCATATTAATATTTATGTTATCATATATAATTCACTTACGCCTTTATATTATCTGTTCATTTGTCAATTCCATGTTAAAGCAATGTTTCGGGTATCAATCGTTTCATTCAGCTTACGTTTTTGGATTTTTTATTCCCCACATGATTACAGAGATCATGATTTACTTACATCCAGAATGTAAAACATGATTTAAATATATCTTATTTATTCATTATATATATAAGAGATAAATGAAATGGAGTACACCGTTCATGGAGATGGTAGGTCGTACGTACACATGAACGCTGTTTTCGTTTCCTCATAGAATTGAATGGAAGTAAGTAAATGACACACACACACACAAAAATATATATATAAATATAGTATCATTATTATTTAATATATTTCATTATTATCTATTATAAATACTTTATTATCATTCTTGAATGGTTAACATAGATAATGAATCTAATCGCGTCAGGGAGACGGTAAGTAGTACGTACACACGAGTGATGATATTTTTCCCATAATTGTTGAATGGTATAAAATTGGACATTATATAATATCACAGAATTAGTTTCATGTTATAATAATCATATATATATTTATCAATTCCACTATTATACCCATCCAAGTAAGGAGGTGGTGAAAAATGGATTACACCACGGCGTGGAGATGGTAAGCCATACGTACGCACACGCGATGATTTTATTTTTCGTACGATGGATAGAAGTTTAAATAGGGTTGTTTAACATTTATAATGACATATTAGTATATTAGTGATACTGATGTTATTAATTTATAATGAAACAAGTAATGATGTGGAAGTAGAAGAATAAAAAAACTTGAATGAATTTGTAGAAGAGATTACCTCCTCCTCGATGTGCCTCCTTTGAATTTCCACTTAGGGAACTAGAGTTTGTATTTTGAGAAGACCAGAACGTCCATAATGTCACTAGGGAAGTTGAGAAGTGTAATTTTCAGGTTTTGGCGGATCTTGAAGGATCAAAATGGAGTGAATAGGATAGGGAGGAGGTGGCCTTTTATAAGAGAGGAGATGTGTACTTTAAGAAACTCTTAAAAATAATAATTTATAATAAATTCAAAACCTACCCAAAAACCTCAAAAGTGTCCCTTAATAAAAAAATTAGATGAGATAATGTTTTAATATTATCAACCAATAAATTTTGGACAACATATGTTGTCAATTTAAACCTTATCTTTTTAATTGACCCTTAGTTATTCTATTAATGTTTAATTTTTATATTAACATTCTAAATATTTAATAGTAATTAACATTTAATTATGTGGCGTTACTTGACAATAAATTAATAATTTATGGTTTTCTAGAACATATAATTATCACTTTGTAATTTTTGAATATTTTTATGTTTTTTAAATAATTTAATAAAATGTTATGTTTATAAAATATCAATAGTGTCAATTTTGAAACTATTCATTTATTAGAAATTAAATAAAATTAAAAAATAAGATAAATTCAAAAAATATATTCAATAAACTCCTAAAAAGTCATACTCACCTCTAAAATTAATTGATAACAATAATTAGTTCATATGATATTTATTTTAACTTTTTTAAAACAATTTATTTGATATTTCAATTAATAAAATAATTTCTACTTCACTATTGTGTCATCATTAACAGCAATTATTTAATCTATAAAAATTATTAATAAAATTTTATAATGTGATTAATTCTTTTAATTTTATATATACTATCTATAGAATATTTTATCTCATAGTTCTCTATATATTTAAATTAATACAATTATATAGAATGAGATGGTGACACTTTGCCCACTTTATTAGTTTTTATTACATTCATGTCATTTTCATAGGTAAGTGGAAATAAAGTGATTCAATTTGAAAATATATATGATAAGGGTCTAATTTTATCATAAAATAAGATTTTAAAAGGTGTTTAGGTTTTAATTACCAGATTCACCTTTAACCATGGTTAAAACAATAATTCCCAACGTTACTATTCATAATGCCAAAAAATGAAAGTAGAATATTAAAATAATTTCGACCTAATGATTCCAAATATTGAATCCATTTTTCACAATAAAAAACATTGAAGTGGCAGTAATTAATTAAAAATTAATTCTATTGTAAAAAAAAACGATTTTTGTTTAAAACATTGCAAAATATTGAAATGTTTTGACATATGAAATCATTGTAAAATTAATTAAAATGAATTAAATTGTCTTAATAAATAAATATATATTCTATTTATACATTATAACCACTCAATATTATATTTTAACCAAATAAAGTAGTTGATTAAAAAGGTTGTTTTAAATTAAAATTTAGCATAATTTCACTATTCATCAAAATATGAAAGTTATTAGAAAAATATAAAAAAAATTATTCAAAGTAAATTTTTTATGTATTTCTTCTAAAGAATAACTTATCTTCTCAAATAAAATTATAAAATTGTCAAAAACTAGATTTAATATGTATTCACTATCAAAAGGTGATAAAACTGCATTTTTTTTGAAAAATACTTTTTTTTCCAAATAATTGATTTTTATCTTATATAATGTATAAGATGTATGATAATGTCATATAAAATTCAGAATTTGGTTAATAATATTCATAATAGTTATTTTATATAATATTTTAATAATATTTGTTTTAGTGAAAATCAGTATTCCATACCACGCAAGCTATCGTGGAAGGTTTCTATTGCGTGTAATGCTATCCATGTCAGTGTTGCATGTAGTGAAATATTACTTTGGTGTTTCATATAACATAATACACACTTAGTTAATTTATATATTTATTAAAATCTATACTCAGTGTTTTTTGAAATTAATCTATCAAAAGAATGTGAAATTATGTGCAATATAAGCCAAGAATAGAGTTGTGTATACTGCACGCTAATATGGTGTTGCGTATAGAAAAAGATAATCTTGGTGTAGAGTACAACACAATAAATCAAATAAATTAAAAAATAATCTATCTCATAAAATCTCAGGGTGTTACAGGATATACCTTCTTTGTACCATGGCTGGTGTCTGAACATGTAACCAGTTCATTTATTGATTATTACCTATTTATAAATAATTCATATATTTGAAATATTGAATGTTACATGATGTAACAAGGAAAAATGTGGTGATATTTAATAATGAATTTCCAAGGTAATAACCATGGAAACATATACCTCAAGGGTTTCCAACTTAGTAATGACTGTATCCTCGATAAGGGTAAGAGTATAATTCAAGGATCACAGTGTAATGCATTCCACAATAAGATGCATATTGAGTCCAAGGAGTTCTTCTAAGGTAAAACGGGGCTAAGCAATGACTGGCCTCAACGGGATTTAACCATGGAACCTATATGTCAATGTTAGATCCAAGGAGTGTATCCACGGAATCTTGTATTACTACATGAGGGATCCTATGGTGTTATACTGAGAATCTAGTTATAGCTGGGTCGTAACCAAAGAAATCTATATACTTGAATTCATAATGGGGTCCTTAAGGGCTCAAGGCATTCTCTCAGTAATCCAATGTGAGACCGAGTTAGGCCAACACTTTTTTTATAATGAAGTCATATATAAATCATAAGGTCCAATACATCACCTTTCATTAGTTTGAAAAGGCTTATTGGTCATGAAACCATTTAATCAAGACATAATTAATCAATAAGTCAATTTAGTTCAAGAATTTTAATTCATTAGTATGACATTGAAAAGTAGCATGTAACCATTCATTTAATCCATTTATGGAATTTTAAAAAATTTAAGTTCACTTCACTACCTTCTATTATCATGGTAATGTGTTTTATGGACATGTAACAAATTATTCATTTATGAAACTGAGTTCGTCCATGGAATTCCTATATAGGAATCCATATATCACCCAAGGTATAAGTATGATAAACCATTGAGTCCATCCATGGCATTTCTATATGGGAATCCATGTATCAACCAAACTATAAAAGAACTTGTTTTAACAAAAAATTTCAATTGTATCTTTAAGGATCTATGGGTCACTTAGGAGTTGTAAATACAAAAAATTAAATAACCTACATGGGTAATTCCAATATAAAAATCGGGCCATGAACTTAGACGGTGCCTTTGTTTTTAAATAATTTAAAAAGGGATACTATATTTTTCTAATTCCATAATAGGAAATGTCCTAAATAATCCATATATCAAACATAACATCATGTAATAAGAAATATCAATACAACAATCCACGCAAGTATAAAGATTTAATCACTACTTTTTAGTGAAGACAACACACCTCTGTTTTAGAGGTTTTATTATAAAATCAAGAATTCGTTTCTCAAAAAAAATCAATTATTACAATTAAATAGTTCATTTAATAATTTAAATTCAAAATATTAAATATGAATTAAAAATAAAACTAATTCATCCTTAAATAAAAGATCAAGTTTAGCGACCCTAACTCAAGTAGTAGACCATACTAAACTACTTTTCCACTCGATAGATTTGGAGGAGGCCACTCAAAATCACACCATACCCAAACACAAATACATTAAAATATATAAATATATATATCTTTAACCCAATGCATGTATTCTCCGAGACATGATGGAATACATAAATGGATGAAATATATATTTTAAATGTATACATACATAATTATATCAGTGTGGACCATCAATCATTTATCAAAACACACTACAAATAATTCTAGAGACTCAATACCACCTAAAGACAATAAATTAAACAGGAAAAAAAGAAATGGGTTTAAAAATCACCCCAAAACAATGATGATGTAGAAAATCAATCCGAACCACTTCACCTTCAGTGGATTTTGTCGGAACACGAACAATGGGGTTCAGAGAGACCCTTCTCACCACCTAATATCAGAAGAAATTGAAAAAAACTAGAATAATACTAAACTTAGGTTTTGTTGAGTGGATATAGGGTGATGGAAACCAAAAACAGATGAAGTGAAGGAGGATATGGTCGGATAAGGATTTACCTCACGACATCGAGTGATATCCAAGAAGGAAACGGGTTGAACCGAAAATCGAAGAGGGGGCTGAGATAAGGGGGTTTTCATGCATTGAAGGGGGATAACAAGGGGGTGGTCACATCACATATGAGGCAAGAGAGGTAAGAGAAATGTTTTAATTTTTGATATTTTTTTATTTTAATATAATTCAATTCCTTAAAACTGTCCCAACAACATGGTTTGACCCACATGGTTTTCCAAACCATTTTCAAACCATGTGGTGTTTAGTGCCAGGCTACCACCTATAAGAGGACACTATGAGAGATAGAAACATGGTTTAGAAACCCATGCATAGCCTTCTCACACCGCCACTTCCCCCTTTAAACAAATCCACACGATTTCCTATAGTGGTATGCATGGTTTCAAACATACCATGATCCCTCTACAACCTTTCAAAACCATGCTTTTCCAGGTCTAGATCCCCTGAAACTCACTGAGACACCTAAAAAACTTCTCCCAAGCCTAAAAAAATTAACTTAAAGGGTTAAAAATATCAGAATTAAGTTCAAAAGTTTAGTTTTTTAAAAAAGACAAATTAGTAAATGAAATAGTTTAAAATCCTTTAGATTTTTGTCCAGCTAAAAAACAAAAAACTCTATAAATTTAATGACCCTGGTATATGATTTTATAAAAATTATATTAATTTTTATGCTTTCTATGTATATGTTATTTATATATGTATTTATTATATAAAATCATGCGCATATATTATGTTGAAATTAATGTCTATGTATTGACTTTGTCAACTCTCCATATTTATTAAAATAAATGTATCCGTACTAAAATATTTATTCACTTTGATTATGAATTTTTTTAAATATTAAAATATTTTTAATTACATTTCTATTACTTATTTCTCTATAGTTCATCAAACTACACTATATCTAATTCTTTAAATTTAATGTAAACTTTTGGTCCTTTACAATCTACATCTATTTAATCCTCTAAATGATATACATTTAATCCTCTATATCAATTTAATAATATATTTAATACTCTAGAATTTTAGTCTATATTGACTGAGAGAAATACTATATATAATTTGTTACTCTGTAATATGGATCAATTTTATTATTTCTCATATAATCCTTTGTAATCCACATCTATATTTTTAGTGTATATTATTATTGATTATGGAATTTTTATGACATTTATTTTTTAAATCAATTTGAATATATATTGCTTCATGTATAAATGTAATCCCCTATAACTGTATTTTTTTTTCTAATATATTTAGAAATCATAATTTTTTTTTAAATTACACATACATTGCACAATTATATTTTTTCAAATATTCATATAATGAAGATCATGTGTGGAAATATCCATCATCCTGGGTTAACAAAATGTGAATTCAAAACATCTTACCTTTCCATCCTCTCTTTTATGTTCTAATTCATATTACTTTTCTTTATGTTAAAATTTGTTATTACTAAATTGTGAATATTTTAAAATACTCATCATCCATTTTATTCTATTGTTTCATCCAGCTTAATCTTTTTCATTCTCAATTTTTTCTTTAAAAGTTCTGGAAATCGTATAATAATGTCACAAATACATTTAAATTTTGGTGTTTCTTAATATAATTTCACTAAAATTTTAATACTCCTGGTCATGTTTATTATTCTTTCTGTTTTCATACAATTTTCATTTTATAATATATAATTTACAGTATTTTTAGATATTCTAGATCACTAGTGATCGTCTCATATCCAGTATATAATTATAAAATGTTGTCTTTGCATCAATGGATACTTATTTTGTATGATGTGGTTCATCCTGATCCTTTACAAATTATCCTCTATCTATTCATATGTGTCTTATCCTCTTCCACTGCCTCCCATATCCATCTTGGCCTCCAATATCAATTTAAAACACTAATCAATTTTACTCACACATTGAGGAACATTTTTATTTATTCATAAACCCTATCCATCTCTATTCATTATTTTGGGTATATTGATGAAGCATTCTCTCCATATTCAGTATTTTCTATCCATTTTCACTTAATCTTCATTTTGAAACCCTTGGCGATTCACTATATCTAATTAGGCGATAAATTTCGTAATTTTCTAGAGTTGAGGCTATATATTTGTTACCATTTTAATCCCTCTAGAAATTTTATAGTTTATTCAGTAATGAAATAAGGTGTATTTTTTATTTTCATAATTTTATTTTTAAATTTTATTACCTCAAATTTTATGAATACCATTCCTATAAACATCAATGATATCCTATTCAATTATATCTCCATCTCTAGTTTAATCCTTCTAATGCTCACCAATTCTAGGAGCGTACTCTCAAATCCTCATTCTATTATTAAATCATAGTATATTTTATAAAAGTCAAAGTCCTAGAGTAATATTTCACCCTCGTAATGTTTTTATTTATGATCTTTAAACATCTATTTATTTTCAATGCAATTGATTTCACTTAAATTTTCTTCCATAAAATTTCATACATGTATATCCTTACTAAACATCGATCTAGCTCAGTTCCCTCATTGATATGGCTTGGTTATCACCGTCTTTGACTCCCAATGAAACTTTATATCTAGACATATTTCAGTTACACACTCATGACATGAAACCTAATTTGTCAACTAGACTTTAATTTCACCATACCACTACTATTTATCATTTAATCAATTTCACACTTATTATTTTATGAAAAAAAATTCATCAGATGTGGATGCACTTATAATACTGGAAATTTTTTCAAATAGCTATTAGTGAAAAATGATTTTATAGTTATAATTAGTGAAATCTTTTATTTTTTTGAAATTATATTTTTTACCAGTTTTTTCTTTTAAACAACAACTAAGTGATGGGTTTTATTTTATATGATCCCTAAATTATTTTCTCCAATTGTGTTTGTGTTTATGTAACAAGGTATCACCATGTTATCACTACTCTATTGATCACTTTATAATACATTTATATGTTCTTCTATCTAGGATTTTTTCATTAATTTAGAGATGTGTGAGTCATATCCCATGTTTTTATACTTCATTTTCAATTAATTTTTCATGATGATGATGGTGATTCATTTTTGGTACCGATTGGGAATATATAAGGTCATAATCAAACAAGGAAGAGGAGTAGAATGATTAGGTATTGGGTTCCATGGATATATGAATACAACTTTTATTCTTACTATATCATATTGTAGTTCATATACAATGCTTTATCTGTAAAGTATTTTTTCTCTTCATGCATTAATTTTACATTGTTGGATTTTGACTCTGAAAAACAAGTAATTCATTCGTTCAATTAAAATATATAACTTATATTTAATTATATTCATATGTATTATTATTTTTTTGGACTTAAATATTTTCATGATATTATTTCTGAAAAACTATTTTTCTCTCTCAATGATTAGTTTATCCTACTTAATTAAAATTTCATCTATCTAATAGGTGTATAATGAAATTTATTAAGGTAGGGTTTATATTTTTCATCTGGATGGATGGATTACTTCCATATTTCTAATTAGTGTGTATTTTTCACTTTATGTTGTAATACAAACTCTATGAATTTTTAATTTTACTTTTTTTAAATATTTATAATTTATTTATTCAATATATTTATTATTTCCAATCATTTTTCCAATATTCCAATCATTAATAGTTCATTTAAAATATTAAACTACTTTATATAAATTAAAATATAATATTTCATACATTATTTTTTATATAATATTTATGGAATATTTTTATAGATTAAAATTCAATATACACTATTTACAAAGATAACTTTAGTAATACATTATTCAAATATATTTAGTTTCCTCACTTATTCTTTTCAACTAATAAACCCAAGGGTATCCTAATCATTTTTTTAAAAATAATAATATCATTATATATATCTGATTCTTTTTTACATGAGTTTTCATTGATTTAACCATGAATATAATCACATAAAAAGGAAAAAAATCAACTTTACCAGTTAAATTTTATTTAAGATTGTTCACCAAGAAGAATAATATTTAGGTATGTTTAAAATTTTTAAATTCAGGTTTTTTTTTAAAAATTTAATCTTCTAAACTAATTTCTATTCATATATGATATGAGCTTTTTTAATTAAATGATATTCATTCATATTATATTTACATTTAATTCGTTTTATACTATTTTGACACAATAGATGTTTTAAAATTAATTTAGAAATATGAATCTATGGAGTTGGTATTAAAAATATCATCAATAGGTGAGTGATGATGTAACCTCCCCATTTTAAGGTATTTCCCTATTTTATTATGTAATTATTATTATAAGAGTTTTTGGATTTGTTTTAGGAAGTTATGGGGGGGGGGTGGTTGGATGTTTTGTTGGGGAGATTAGTTATAGAATAGATTATTATATCTATGTCCTTCAAAAAACCCTTGGTGTATCCCATGGTGAAGGTGTATTAGTGCTGTTGGAATGGTTAGGATAGTTTTTTAGAGGTTCATAATTTTTTTAATATATTTATTTTTTTATAATTTGTTCTTATTTTTTCAACCAGGTCCTTGTTTTATTCCACATTGTTACGCAGATTGTGTTCATGATCAGTGAGATATTTCTCTCTTTCATTATTATGTACAGAGTTACTGAAGTCAATAAAGATTTCTGATTTTCTATACATATCCGTTTTTCATCATTTTCATTTTTGAAAGATCCTTTCCAAGACCAAAATTTAGAGTAGTAATGTAGTTATATGGAAAAGGGAATTGATGAGAGGCCCCATGTATTTCTATGATTTCCCTTCATGTTGTTCTCCATGAATGGGTTTTACCCAAAAAAGTTATTTTTATCAAACTTCACCTAACCAAAACATGTTTCATTTACAACTTTCATTCATACATGAGTGACCATGAAAATCATTACATTTTGAGTCATTCATTGAAAAGTGATAAGTTATTCAACAAAATTAAGGCTATCCTTCTAGTTTTTTGGTTCGATTATTTCAATTTTGTAGAGTTGCTGCTGAAAATGAAATTTAACAATGGATTGATTAATATAAATATTTTACTTTCACCATCCCCCAACTCCATGACATAATTTTTTATACAATACGTAAGAGGATTTTTAATCCATCACATCAATCCTCCAGGAAATGAATTTTTGGATAGAATTCACTTTGTAGATGGTTCCATAATGGCTAGAAGAGTACATGAATTGTAATTCCCTCAAAACAACCCTAAAAAGTATTCTCAGATCTTGGTTGATAATGGTTCCCATAGAACTAGTATAGGTTAAAGCCTCTCAGGCCTCTCTTAATCCATCCAACATCAAATTTTTATTCCAGATGAAATCAAAGGAATAAATAAAGGATATATGAAACAAAACAAGAGACAAGAATCATGGGAACATATGAATATGGTGGCCTAAATTAATGTAAACAAAGTGAAACTCCTGTAATAAAATTAACCTCTTCAGGTTTCAAGAAAATAATCGAATGGAGGAAAGTGATTTTGGAGAACGAGCTCACAGTAGATGCAAGATGATCCAAAACTTTATTACCCTCAAACCATGTGTGGGTCCCCTTGACATTATGCAGTAGTGTATGGTATTTCATAACCATGTAGGATATTGACCAGGATATATGACGTTGACCATTTATAGAGCTTTGAATAATCAATGAATCAGTCTCATCTTGGGTGATCGTAATATTCCTTTAAAAAAAACAGATAGCCCTGTAAGAATTGCTTCTACCTCTGCATTGACTGGAGAGCCATTCCCATAAATGGTAGTGAAATCCAGTATAATGGTACCATACATATCCCGAACCAAACCCCCTCCTCTGATGTCTCCCAGAAAACATGAATCATCTGAGTTAACATGTTGCACGAGACAGGAGGGGGCCGATATATCCATCACCCATGTGGCCTATTGTGGAAAGAGTTAACTGGAGGAGCACTGATCTGTAAAAGCATAAACGAAGGATCCTACTACCAGTTGGGGATGAGTGTAACCAGGTCCACCATCAAATTCTGCATGCACATGATAATGGATCTTGATATAGGTTTAGGCCCTTCGATGTGATCTTGGTTCCTCAATTTCCATATACACCAACACCCTACACTGATGATCATGGACAATTCCATCCATTCCATGTCTAAATGATTCATCCAGTTAACCCATATATCCAGGAAAGAATCATCACCTTGCGAACCAGAGGATAATGTTGTGAGGGTTCTAATGTGATACCAGATATTATGGGCCCATTTTCTTTTAAAGAATAAGTAAATGTGCTCTCTTCCCACTGACTACAACAACAGTGACATCTAGAGTCCATACTTATTCAAGCCTTAATGTATTTCTCATCTATGCCCACAACATGATTTCTAATCCTCAATGTTATAAAATTGTATTTCTACGGAATATTATTGTAATTGACTATGACATTCTAGATAATGTGACTGCCTTGCGAAGCTGAAAGCTTACAGTATCCTTGGTAGAGAAGCACCCAGAGGAGGACACAGTGAAGACACAAGTGTTAGGGTCTGAGTTGAAAATGATCAACTCAATGGTCTCATGTTTTATTTTTATAGAACAACTTTTATGAATGAGGGGTGAATACTAGCTTCTTTAACGGTGAAAAGGGATCCAGTCATCTTAGAAAACCAATAACAAAGCCTAAACAATTATGCTGCCAGAATATAATATTACCTTCCCCCAAAATCCATTAGGAGTTTTTTAAGGATATAATATTATTGAATTCTTGGAATGAAAAAAATTAAAGAAAGGTACTAAGAGGTCGTCGTACATATACCTATATATTTATCAGCAAAGCAAGAGATTTCTTTCTTTAAGAATATTAACAACGAGTTTAACAAATTTTTAATGTTTTATGGGAATAATGTGGAGGAAGTGATGAAGGAATATGACTATTTAAATAATAAAACGGTTTATTTCATTTCTTTAAGAATCAAAGTATAGTAACCAGTTGTTACACAAATTGGTGGAGCGAACCATGAAATTACAACTTTTTAATTCTCATGATCTAGTCAATTTAATGGTAAATTCATAGTGTAGAATATTTGGAGATATCTTAATTAACTTTTTTTAGTCTCATGTATCTAATGTTGGATAAATATATATTTGGGGTTAATGGTTGGATGGAATCGATGAATTTGAGATGAGCATCGAAGGAGAATGGGAGAAAGAACCATGAAGTTATGTTGAAAAGACAAATCAAAGGAAACTTATCTATGAATTGTTCCAAAATCCATATTATCTGGATGTATTAAAACCTGTAAAGGTTAATATCTCTTTGGATAATCTATTATTTAGGGTTATATTCATACTCATGGGGTTAAGGCCTATATTATCATTTAGCAATGCATAACAAAATAAGGTAGAATAACAAATGATGCAGGCTTTCATTGAATTTTACCGTCATCCTAGGCTTCATAAAATATACTAGTAAGATGCTGACATATAAATATATATTAGTTTAAATTTCATCATGTGTACACCTGATCACTATTTATTTCTACAATAACTTCTTGAATCAATTTATATTTTCAAAAATCATTGAGAAGTGTGCTAAGGCTTGATCAATTCTTTACTTGTTTTAACATTGTAACAATCAATTTAAAATAGATGTATTTTCAAGGAATATTGAGGGTTTTTTAATGTAGATATATTTTATAAACACATAAAAGGTATACATAAACATGTTATACAATACATATCTCAGAACCTACAATGAGGTAATTTAAAAATGAGAAAACATTTTCATGCAATTTTAATAGATTCCCATCCCAAATGAATATTACTTTATGGACCTTCTTATTTGTCCATAGGTTATTAATCTTATAGAAATGGTGGAATCTGCCTTTATTAATCATTTATCAAATTGAAATCACCATAAGGGAATGATGATATTGAGACCTCAAGATACATTGGAAAAACATAGAGATACATTTTTCGCTAACACTAAAATTATATGCACTTCATTTCCACATTATTATATAGATTTTAATTCTATGAAAATGTCAATATTCTATGACTGATAGGTCATTTCATTTGAGGGAGTCAAATATGTAACATTCATATGGTTTAAATCCTCTCATTCTTTATGGAAATAATAATTACAGGGAGAGACAAACCCCAATTTAGTGATCTATTTTGGATTAATATGTTTCATGTGTACATAAATTTATTCTCAAAAATAATTTTTATACTACTTATTGATATATTAGTTTTCAAAACCTTTTTAAAATAAAATTTTTAATTAGGACTTCTTCTAGAATAATAGAAAAAATACTTTTGGTTATTTGTTTTAATTTTATAAATGGTTAGATCTTTTCTTAGTTTATATTATCAGGTATTAGGATCAATTCATCTTCAACCCCTAAACCATTATATTTGGGGAGATCTTGGAAAAATACTAGTGTAGTGTTTATTAATGGTCTTGTATGATGACATTCATAGATTGGGTTTTAGTCTCACACAATGATGGAATCACTATTTTCAAACCATACAACCCATTTCGCTTCATGTGTTATTTCGAGTGTTCTCAACTACTCATTCTGCAATAGTATACAATAGTTCTTCATGAACGATATACCATTTTCTTTACAAAACACTAGTGTTTGCGTGCTTGTGACAGAACTAGTGAGAGGAACCACTTACTAGTATTCATTTCTGTAATTGGGAAAGTCTAAGAATATGAGGGAAGCTAGAAAATGGAAAACCAGAGAGAAATATAGAAGAAAAAAAGGGATCAAAGATGAATATCTGAAACAAGACTTGGGGTGAATGTCTAGAGAATTTACCGGGGTTAGGGAATAATAATATGATTTTACTATTTGTACATTTTATTTATATAGTTGTCATTGATTTTTATTGTTTCTCATCATGTATTTTGAATTAGTCAGTATCTTTTCATACATATAACTCACTACATGCATTGTATCTCTCTGAAATGTACTAGAATATATTACTTTATCTATTTTATCCCATATTGTGTTGCATATCACTGAAATGTATAGGAATATAACGTGATCAATGAAATTTTTTTACCACTATATTGTATTCAGTTCAATTTATTTAATGAAATATATAGAAAATTCATCATTTTCATTTATGTCTGATGATAATTTCAGTTTAAATTAATTCCATTCACCATTATCTAAAAAAAGGATCCTATAAAATTACTCTACGATTTCTTTTTTTCAATATCATTTTATTGGTGTATTTATTTCTATAAATTAGTTACATGAAACACTTGAAAAAAATCTATTATCTTAAGTGAAAAGTGTTGTGTGCACATTTTAACATGTTTTCTCAAACACAAACTTGATATGATATTCATTATACTCAATTTCCCATTAATTTTATGGTTCACAGACATGTACTTGGTGGTTTTATGTCATACATTTCCTTTCTTATGAACTATAGTGGTATGTGGTGAGATTTTCTTGGTTTGATCTATATATTTCTGTATCACTCTATTATGTTTTCTTCTATGATTCTAGTTCAATTATTCCCCCTTTTCAAACTGTATTTCCATTGTTTCGACCTTAACTTTATGTTTCATTCAACTCATGTTACATTTTTATTTTTTATATGGATTTCCCCCTATCATTGGGTTCATGTCATGTTTTTTCTGTGATACATTTCCACGATACACTACATAAGACTGATGCCTGTTAATAATCAACACACACATGCACTAATCCCAAAATAAATAATATATATATATATATATTCACTTGTCGGAAATACATTAGCTATAATATAAAGAATTAATTCAAGGACACTTGTCTCCTAATATATCTACCACATACATGTCCATTATCACTTTCTTTATCTTTTTATATTTCATTTGACTAATGATTTTAATAACTACAAATTATGAGCATCTGTATGCGAATTTTTAATTAAAATGATTATATCATCCAAATGCATGGGTTGGGTATTAGTGGTGTAAAAAATATAAATGAGGGTTTTCCATTTATAGGTGGGTAAGGAGACACACTTGGAATTTATTAAAATATTAAAATATAAGAAATTCTTTCTCACGAAACAATATTCCAAATGGATAGATATATGAAGGTTGGATGGGATAAGGCCAAAAATAGCAAGAAAATAGGATTTGTATATGTTTAATTGAAAAAAAACCTTATATTTTGGTTTAACCCTCCAGCCCTCCCACATTAAACCTGTTATAACCTTTACAATAGTGAAATTTTTTCATATTTCTTAATATTTGTCATGAAAAAAATGAAATTGGACTGATTAAAAAAATTGGAAATAATAACAATAAATATGTAATCCATTTTAAAAAATTAAATCTCTAAATGTGTAATAAATTAAATTTAATATAAACTTGTAAAACATGATGAAAATAGTTTTTAATAAACAATCTTTTCTTTAGTATACAATTTTTTTATACTAAAATCCACATAAAATTAATTAAAATGACCCTACTTGGATTATTCATAATTTAAATTAACTAATGTTAATTTTAAAACCATTTTAAAAAAATTTTTACATTTCAAAATCTTTAAATGGAAATAAATGTTTTAATAAAAATTAGTATTTTCACTACTCATCGAAAAATTAACAATTTCATAAAATTCAGAAAAAAATTAATCTAAGATCATTTTGAAATTAAATTTTTTAAAAATGAAGTTCATTTTGTAAAATAAATTCTATAAAAATGGGAATAATTATATTATTTTCTCATAAAAAACAATAAAACCTATTTATGAGGAAAATGTATTTTTGAAGTATATAAAGACTTTACTAAAAATTGGGAAATTGTTTATCAATATATTATTATTTATCTAAAACCATTATATATATTTTTTAAAAATGTTTCTATTCTTTTCAATATCTCTAACATAATAGTTAGGTAAAAATGGTATATTATATTATAGTTAAATTAGACTCAGGGTTTCGTGTATCACAATCTATCAGGGAAATTAAATTTATTTGGAAATAAATATATCTTAGAATATCAATGTGTAAATTCTACCCCCGTTAAAAATGTAATTTGACCTTTAATTTATATCACATTGATACAATCAAATGATGTTATATTTTTTTCATCAAATCTGTTGGATCCCATGTCGCTTCATTGAATTTATGATTCCCCCAGAGGAATTTAACCAGGTGAGTAGTATTGTTCTATTGCACTTTAACTCTATAATCAATTATTTCTACTAGTTGTTATTTATAGGAAATATCATGCATTGGTGGTGAATCCTTTGAGATTAGTACATGTGAATGATCAGGTATATACTTCTTCAGGAGAGATACATAGAACACATCATCTAATTTAGAGAGGTTTAGTGGAAGCGCTACGTGATAAGATACCATCCTTACTCAATCAAGATGATTTAAGGGGATAATATGCATAGGTATCATCTTTTCTTTCTTTGAAAAAATCATAATATTCTTACAGTGATAATTTTATAGGAAAGCCTTCTCACTAACATTTAATTCAAGATTTCTGGGGAACTCCTTGAACAACCTCGAGCCCTCTCATATTTGTAAAAAGAATTTTATATACCATTATAAAGGTAATTAACTAAACATTTAAACAATAACATACCTCCTAAAAAGGTGGAGCTCTTTAAAACTCCTCACCTTATAACATCTCATCCTCAGGAAGCACTCCCAAGAATCACTAATCCTTCAAGGTAAATAGTTCAGTTCACTAAGACCACAACTTACCTCCCTCTCCCAATTTTCTTTTGAGCCAATATGTACCCTTATTAATTTTCCATTTTATTATGTTTTGAAATTAAAAAACAGTTTTTTATAAAAAAAATTATATTTCTCTAAGAATAATTTTCATAATGAAAATTTTCTTCCTCTAAATAACGTTTTATCCTAACATTGGTTTTTAATATATTATTTAATTTTTTCTCAAACCAAGTCTTACCATATTTTTATTAAGAGAAAAAAATAAGATCCTTAGATAACATAGAACCTTACAGTTTCTTATAATCCAATATCCCCATAATTTTGAATCTGATTTATTTTAAAACCAGACTTCGATTTCTTCCAAAATAGGACTCTGATTTCTTATGAAATCAGACAATTATTTCTCTAGAAATTGGATTCTAATTTCTCTGGAAATTGGACTTAGATTTCTTTAGAAATCAGAATTATATTTCTTTAGAAATCAGATATAGATTTATTCAGAAATCAGACTTCGATTTCTCCAAAAATAAAACTCCGATTTCATTTGAAATTAGACTCCAATTTCTTCTAAAATTAGTCTTTGATATCTCTTTATATCTGAATCAAATTTCTTCAAAAATCAGATTCTAAATTCCCTAGAAATTAGAATCTGAATTCTCATTTGTCAAACTCAGAATTCATCATAAATCAGATTCTGAATTCCTAAAAACTCATATTCATAATTCCTCAGAATTGATACTCCAAATACATTTTATATAGAATCCAATTGTTCTTATTTCTAGAATCTGATTCTCACCTTACTAAGAATCTGATTAATTTATTTTCTTACAGTTTCCCCATTTCCTTAATGTAATATTTCATTTTATAGAATCCTAAACATGTTAATGTTTATTAATCTTAAAAATTGTTTCCTTACATTTTCTTATTTCATACACATGGTAATGTTTCCCACGTTTTCTTGTATGAAATGATTTTGTACAATATGTTTCTATCTAACCATTGGCTGAGTGACACGTGTACATGTCCCTCCAAAATTTAAGCAAAAATATGAAAATTGGAGGAGGATCCGACTGTAGGGATTTTTTGAATATATATACTCATCCACATTATGATTTTGAGAAATGTTGACATAATAAACATCTAGAGATTAAATGATGTCATGTTCTGAAATTTTTTTTAGAGAGATAGAATATCATACCTGTTGCAAATATGGTGAAAAACTTTTTCATGTTGTGAACAACTTGTCCAGTCTTCCTAGTGTGACTCTAATTGGTTGATCAATCGGGGAATTCCTGGGATAGGAAGATAGAGGTATTTACTACCTTAATGTATGAGGGATTGTAGGAATATCGATATAGAATGTGATACTCTTATCAAGGGCTTACCCTGGTGTGGGTAAGATAGACGTTTTCGAAAGTATAAATCAAGGGAAAATTATCTAAGGTTTTTTGATTGTATTCTCTTTAGGATAAAATATTTCCTATACATGTTTACTTTTCTTTGTTACACATTTTTATTTATGTTTTATTTTGTTAAATAAATAATGTATAAATTTCTTATACATTCTTGTACTTATATACTCTAATATAAATAAGATTATATATTCATTACGGTAGAATCATTCCCTAAGTAAATTTTTCTTAAGATTCTTTATCAGATCCATATTTTCGGATCCTAAGAAATATTTTTTCTTAGTTAACGACTAAAGAAGGTTTGTAAATCCATATTGTTAATATTTTTAAAATATGGATTATATTAAAGGATAAAAATAAATGTTTTTAAACCTACAATTCACTCCCTATTTTAATTGACCATATACATCTATATTATGATCCTACATTTTTCTCCTATGCATTAGCATGTTTCCACAATACTTAAACCAACGACATTGTCTTACCCCAAAAATATTATGACATTGTTCACAATAAAAAATGATTTTTCCTTAAAGGATGAACTATCCTCAAGCCCAAAATCATCAATATATACCACATGAAAATGATCTAGGTGATAATTTTGAAGCTGTGACTCATGAAAAACATTATTTATGTAACTATTTGTTGGGGAAGATCAAATTGGTAAACCATTGGTATGATCCTCTCCACAATCTCAACTGAACCCACATACCTTGATGCCAACATTCCCTATCTCTAAATCCAATGGTGACCCGGTGTTAGCAAAACCCTAAAGAATACATGGTCACCCACTGTGAACTACAAGGTTTGATGACATCGATCAATATATGACTTTTGTATACTCTAAGACATGGACATACACTTCTAGATCGACTAAACATGCTCTGAAATCTCTTGAATGAGAGTTTACCCCAACAACTATGATTCTCAAGTGATTCAGACCAATCAAACCTTGTATTCTTCTTGGTCAAATCTTATTGTCGTTCTTCCAAGTGTGAATATTCGTTAATGAACATTTTATATTAACCTGATAATCCCAAAATGATCCAAATATCAAAAACATTCTTGGGATATTCACATGAAAACACTTCTTGAACCTTTTCTGGATCTACAGAAACACCTTCATCCAAGATAATTTGACCCAATAAATGTACCTTTTCAATCAAGAAAGGAAACATTGATTGTTTGGCATATAGTTAATGCTCTCTTCGTGTAATCAAGATGATGTCAATATATTGGGAATGATCATTGTGAGTATGGGATTTCACTATAATTTAATCCAAAAAACAACTAAAAACTCATCTTGGTACAGGTGAAATATTTGGTTCATCAAATCCAAAAACACAACAGGTGTGTTCATCAACCAGAAAGGCATCATGAAGAACTCATATAAACTATAAATACTTAGAAAAGCATTCTATGATATATCAAAAGGTCTCAACCTTAGATGATGATACCCTAACCCCAAATTAATCATTGATAACAAATAATAACCCTTTATTTGTCCCAAGAGATCATCAATACTCATAAGAGGATATTGGTTTATAACCATCAACTGATACAACTTTTTATAATCAACACAAAACCACAGCATTCCATTACACATCCCAAAAAAAATTAGAGAAACTCGTGGTGACATACTCAGATGGGTATAACCTTTATTATAAAATTCCTACAACAATGTTTTAAGTACCTAGAATTCTATTGGTTCAATTGAATATGGTGGAATAAAAATAGGCTCAGCTCTATGAATCAGCTCGATCATGAACTAAACGTCTCTCTTGGGTGGAACCCCTAAGAAGTCCTTCGAAAAAACTTCTGAAAATTGATCCACTATCAGAGTGAATATATCACACTCTTCACCTTCATCATCAAGTAAAATACTCAGAACTTGGTCTATGAGCTCACCCATTTTCATAAGAACTATACCTACACGGACAACCTAGATATTATTTTCCCCAAGATGGACATAATTTTCACCCTTAGAAGACATGAAAATCACTCTCCTACGGTAACAATCAATGTGATAATGTTATGTAACCAACCATATTTTCACTAATATCAAGTCAAAACCTATCATCTAAAACACATACAAGTCCCAAAAGAGATGGTACCCACAATCTCATGGTAATACTGCTAACATTGACATATACCCCCTAATAGAACCCCAACGCAAATTCAATCAACATCAACCCAAACATGTATTCCACTATAATACCCAACCCACATTAAACCGGAGATGATATAAAAGAGTTTGAGGATCCGGTTTCAAATAAATAACTATCATGTATAGAAGACACAAGAATCTTAACTCAAATAGTTGATGGTTCATCCTTGTTAATAACCTGAGTAGGCTGAATAACTTATAGTTGTACTATTACCCTACCCCGTGATTCTATCTAAGTCCCTTATGCTGCACTACCCTACTAATATTGGTAATATTGACCTAAATTACCCTATCTTCCACCCCTATCTAGTATGGCTAGTAGAACTCCATCTGCCTGAGTTATATAAGGTAGATGGTCCCCTACTGATGAATTGTACCGATATGGACCCTCCATCACCTCCCATATGCTGAGGCACTGGCCACGCATGTGGCTAGCCTTACCAAACTAGTATAATATCTCAAGAATACTTCCCTAAGAGGTTGATACACCTCCTTGGTTTTCCTGTTCACCACTACCCTGGTGAAAACTCTCATGAAAACGCTTCATACTATCAGAAGATCTTCCACCAGATTGCTTAACTAAAACTCATTCCTACCACCAGAATCCTTTTTTAGGTTACCCTCATAAATGAGAGCTCATTCCACTACATTAGAGAACCTCTAAAAATAAAATATATTTACCTTGTACTTGATCTCGCAACTAACTCCATCCTTAAAACACCTATTCATAGTTTCCTTATCTCCTAACAATGTAGATAAAAAACACTAAAAGAAAGTGAATTCTCCAACATAATCCATCAGCATCACACTTCTCTAAATAAAATTCCTAAACACTTATGTTTTCCTTTTTCTCAAGGTATCAGGGTAATAGTACTCTTGTAACTTATCTCGAATGTCCTTTTATGTCATTTCCTCAACAACTCATCCCGAGAATGAATATCCCACCAATGTTTTTACAGTACTCATAACATGTAAGCTTAAAAATTGACTATATTCTTTGGAGGAGTGTCTAAGTGGTCCAATATCATCTAGATGGACTCAATATAGAACTCATCTACCTTAGGTCTACCCTCCCTAGAAAATTTTGGAGGGTGCTACAACTGAAACACTATTATAATGTCAAACAAATTTCGTGCAACCTACCCTGGGTATCTCTCCATAAAATGTATAAAATAAGTATTGTTTTCAAAAATATTATATTCCCCTCTATTACCTATAAAATGGATGTTCCAATCCCATTAGTGAAGGATCATTTTTTGTGATTTACTCTTTAACACAACTAGTAAACGTCATCATGGTAGCATCTTTCTTCAATCTCAAACACATGTCTTAAAACACATAACATAGATTCCATTATTTACACAATATAAGACTCAAAATTGGTCATAACCAATCCACTCGGCATTCACTATCCTAACAGGTAAAATCACACCCCATCACTACCATCAACCGTCCCTATCAGGTGCCACATTTAAAACATAGTAAACCAAACTTAAATAGTTATAATCCTATCATTTAACACTATTTCAACCATTTTAATTTCAAACAACATAATTATTTCTCATTTTTGGAATCATTTTAATTTATCACCTTTCAATTGATACAATTTTCAATTTCCATATTAAGCATTATTTTCTTAAAGCCACAAGTAGAACAAAAAAGAATGTTCATTTTCCAAAACATTCCATTTGTGCCTAATATAATGCATGCCTCATAAATATCAAGTTCCTAAAAATTATTCATGCATATAAAAAACTAATTCCATGTTAGAACATGAATAAAAACCAAAAATAATAATAACCTCAAACAAAAAGTGCTTCACCCAAGGTGAAATAACGTTAAACTATAATCATAAACATCCAGAATAACAATCTCATCCTAGGTACATGGGTTTCATCCCACACATGTGATAGCTACTCATATGAATGAGCTTATTACTAATGCTATAAACAACCTAATATTCTATCTTCCTTTCTTAAATAGTAAATAAATAGAAAATATCCTCTCTAATACCACTTTGTAACATCTCTATTGGGATTCCACTAAAACCGATGCCTCGATCTGAAGAGGGATGTAACCTCAAGCATCCCTCCTCATATGCTACATGTTGTCAACTAGCAGTAAAGGTATAATGAGAAATATGATGATACTATACCATATTTACCAGAGTAATACAATGGTATAAAATAATATAAATAAAAACCAAGTAATAATGATCAATATCCATCAACAACCATGAATCGTATAACAGATCCCAAAATTGGTTACATTCCCACAACCAAGTACAATAAACATGTCATGTACTAATAGTGTCAAGTGTCACATAAAAATCCAAAATAAGTCATGTTGGAAGAAAATCCCCAAAACAGGTTTCAATGCCAGGTCAAGTTCCCTCATCCATTCTCCATCCCATGTCCCATATCATTCATCTAACATAGGGTGTTCACCCTTATCTTTACCTATAACCTTGAAATCTACTCGGGTACCCAATTCAGTCCCAAGAAGGATGTGAGTACAACTCATTAGACCACCACCAACAGTTTCTAAAATATTATCCAATCCATAATAGTGTATGCATTAGTATTAATAAATAATTGGCAAGAAGGTAAATTAAATAGGTTTCATTGTTAACCAGTTTCCAATTAGCCCTAATAGTTCCTCAGTTCCACAATAATACCATGAAGGTTTATCCACTAGATATCAAAATGGCATTCATTACACCATATAATTCATTATACCTTGGATCATTAGTCTAGGTATCAAAACTATGGTGTGTACCTCCTTGACCAACACCTATTCCCAATATAGACCACCATGACCAAAATACCATCCATGATGTTGACCGTCATGAACAACACCATTATTGTGGGGTGGAACAACATGATAAACTCCCCATTCTCGATTTCAACAACCATGGACAACATCCTTACAATGGTGTAGACCTACATGACTATCACCCATATCAAATCCATTTAAAAAACTTCTTACGGTTTAACACACTTGTCTCTTTTTACCACATTTTATATCAAAGGGGAGAACTATAAGAACCATGTTCTTATTTTAGAGTTACAGGCTTCTTCATTCCGTTTTCCTTAAGTGTTTTTGAGAAAATATGGAAAATGGGGAATAATCCTGAATTTTAGAACTACACACCATGTACTTTATCCACATGTTGTGTACTTTTGGCCATGTTGGGATGAGTACACAGGGCGTGTAGCCATGCCGGTGACGAGGGTGTAGGAACCGACTACATGCCATGTAGTGATACCTTACACGCCGTGTAGTCAGTCGGAAGGCTTAAACAGTAAGGCAGTGGAGTCACGGCCAGCTAGGAAACAGTACACGCCATGTACCTGAGAGTACATGCCATGTACTCATGTCGACGGATGAACAGTGTGGCGTTGCCGCCAAATGAACAGTTAAATGAAGGGAGTACACGCCGTGTACTTTGTTTTTTCAGCTTAAAATAGGCAGTAGACTCCTCATTTTGCAGAGGAGGTGTTTGAGCCATTTTGGAGCCAAAGGAGGAGGCAGGATCTTTGAAGATCCACCGGGAGTTCGTCTAGAATCCGATTCGGCTTCAGACGATCTCATTGGAACTACACGGGTAAGACCTCTCCTCTCCTGGTACCGTTCTTGACAATTATTCTCCTAACGTAAGTTATTTACGTTTTAATGGGTTTTTTTCTTTGTCAAATCTACGCCGTTATTGGGCATTTCTGGATTCGGCGTTCGTGTATAACGCTCGTTGGCATATAAGGTAGGTGGATTTGTGTTTATTTTCCAACTGTTGTGTGTTTTGTGCATTTTTGTGCCACGAACTCATGTTCAGGTGTCGTGTGGCTGAGGTCATTTCTATGTTTAATGCCTAGAATTGTATAGGTGATTAAATTATGATAATAAAATGCTGTTTGGGATCATTGCATGGATCCGGAACCACCCCGGGGGTGTGTTCCTCTGTTTAGACGTTTGGCCAGGATACTCGAGGGTATGCCTTAAATGTAGTAATTGTAAAATTTCCATGAGAGGGATTGCTTGTTTACTACATTTTGATATGTTGGTCATGGCCCAGTTACCTGTTTACCCTGAGGGCATTGTTGTGAATAGCCGATGGGCATTGCACTGTTTAGCCTGAGGGATGTAGTTATTTCAGCCTGAGGGAAACTTCTTCTGTGCTTGTGGGAAGCTGATTCTGTGCCTGAGGGTGACACTACCTATGCCTGAGGGAAAATTCGGTTATGCCTGAGGGCAGATTCTTGTTTTGGAAACTCATTACCCGAGGGTAGGAGTTTAAGTGTCTGAGGACACTAGTTGTTTTCTAGAAATTCACTGTGGTGATTTCTTATATTAAATGGATTAAATGGATAATAAAATGGAAATATAACTGGTAATGGGTTACTTTTGAGTACTGCATACTTATTTTCATTTTACTACTGCACACTATTATTGCATTCTTACACGCAGTTGGGCACGGGCCTTGGGTCGGTGCCTACTGAGATATATTTCTCACACCCTGTTTGGGTCACGCTTTTCGGCCCAAAAAGATTACGTTGCTGCAGGTGTAGATAGGGGAAAGGGTCCCTATACAGGTACTTGACTTTTTCTGTGGAGTAGGAGGGCATGGGACCGAGCCTAGTATCGCAATGCCGCTGGCAGCTGTTTGCTTTGTTTTGCTGTACTCTGCTGTTTACTATGTTGTATTGATGTATAACATGTTCTGGATATTTTCTTAGAACTTGAGACATGTAGCATCATTATTTATACAATGTTGGTTATATTCACTTCCTTGAGTATGGTTTACTGCTTCCGCTGTTTGTTGTATGTTTTATATAGTTTTCCGCTGGGCTATACATTGACAAAGGAGGGCAAAGTTTCCCCACTATCAGACCTGGGCCCTCGCTGCTAGTCGGCAGCCTCTGGCATTTGGGGAAATGCGCTTGAGGTCACATGGTGAACCGGTCTTGGGGCACCCGTTGCCTGGCACCTGGGTTCGGGATGTTACAATGTGGTATAAGAGGTGGTTCTTTTCTTTGACTTACTATTTGGAGCCGTAGTCAGGGATAGGATGGAACGGTAGTTGGTAATAAGTTGTGCATGGGTGTAGCTAACCCGTGTATAAGGAAAAGCTTGTATACCTCGTATTTTACATTATTTTGAATTTTCAATTTTACGGTTGATATGTTTTCACCATTGGGTGATGCACTTGGATTGTGCTGGTTATATTTTATCAGTGGGTTCTATTTAGTTACAACCCGATGAGATGAGGGTATGCCGTCTCATGCATCATACAGGTACATGTTAGAAATCACATGCTATGCATAGTTTCCATGCCATGTAGGTGCATTAGAATTTGCATGATGTTGTGATAGTTGTTGTGCTAGAAACACATGATGTTGTGATAACTGCTTGATAAATACCTGCCTTGTGATATGGTGTTTTTGTTTGAGCATATTTATAAAATGGACGCCAAACTTTGGTTTTTGGGGAGTATGGGCCCCCATTGACCGGAATTTGGTGGATAATTGACTATTTATTGGTTATAACACATATAAGATGTCAAACTTTGATTCGTGGAGAGTATGGGCCCTCAAGGGTCAGAATTTGACACTTAGGTGTTGTTTTTCAGTATTTTCTGGGTTCCAGAGAAGTTTCTGAGGCATACTATCTGGAAACCCAGTATACACGCCATGTAGGACCTCATACACGCCGTGTGTGTTCTTCTGTTCAGGAAGAAAAATGAACTTTTGTAATACACGTCGTGTACCCTGAGTACACGCCGTGTAGTCTCTCTCTGTGTCACAAACCGTGTGGGCGGCGACACGGGGTAAGGAAGAGCTTGGTTAAAACACTCCGTGTAGTTTTTTTGCACACCGTGTAGTGTGACCCGGAGTCTGGCCATGTAACCAACAACATAGATCAGTGAACTCCTGTACAACATGCCATGTCAATGATGAACACACCGTGTAGTATGACCTGGGGACTCTGCCATGTAACTAACAACACGGGCCGGTGTCACATCTCCCTGAACACACCGTGTATTTGTGGGACACGTCGTGTAGTCTTTTCCACGGACAGACCGTGTGGAGTTAGCCGTGTGGCTGGAAAATAGGGTGTTGTACACGCCGTGTATGGTTGTAACACAAAGTGTAGTGTCAAGCCGAGTAGTCGGCCGTGTCATAGATGACACGGGCAGTTGGAAAATAACACCGTACACGCCATGTAGATAATATACACGTCGTGAAGTTTTTTTGAACAGATGTCGTGTGGCTTAGCCGTGTAGAAGGACCCGGGCAGGGGAAGGAAAGTCAAGTACAAGCCATGTAGTAATTGTACACACCGTGTAGTCTTGTTTTGCAAACTTTGAAATGCCTTCTTCCTCTTGTTCCTTGTGGTTCCTTCGCTTTCAGTCTTAATAATCTTGAACCTGAGGCGTGATTTTGACCTTGTAGTGTCATGCCGCCTAGACGACCGCGAGTTGTTCGCCAGGAGAGCGGCGATGATTATACTCCGGAGATGGTGGGCCATGGGCTACCAGTTGATCCACCAGCAGAGCCAGATCTGACACCAGCTGTTATACCGGACACAGGCAAGGAGGCGCAGTTCCGTGAAGGCTTATTGTAGTTCATGCAGACCTTTCAGGGAGCACCGCAGGCTGCCACATCTATGGCCGAGCTGACACGTATTTTTCAGTAGCAGCATCCACCTACATTTTTAGGGGATGGCGGACCACAAGCCGTAGATTCTTGGTTGGGGTCGATGCAGACTCTTTTTGAGCATCTTGAGACGCCTCCAGGGTGGAGGGTCAAGCTCGCAACTTACATGCTATGTGATTCCACCAAGAGGTGGTGGGATGTTACCACCCGGCCAGAGGATCACATTGACATGGCATGGGAAGATTTGTAGGTAGTCTTCTATGAATTCTTTTTTCCTGAGATGCTGAGGGCAGATAGAGCTCGAGAGTTCATGAATCTGCAGCAGATCACTATGTCAGTGATGGACTACTCTGATCGTTTTATAGATCTTCAGCGTTTTTCACCCATGTTGGTGGGTGATGAGACGTTGAGAGCCGGGCGTTTTGAGGATGGTCTTCGGTATGACATCCGAGCAATGGTATCTGTTTTCAGGTTGCCTACTGTACACGTGATTGTGAACCAGGTGCTGATTACAGAGAGGAACCTGCGGGAATCTAGTGGTGTGATCCAGGGCGGTTCAACACTAGTGACTGGTATTATTTTTGCTGGCAAGAGGAAGAGACAGATTGAATTCTTTCAGGGCAGCAGTACCAGTCATAAGAATGCTTCAGGTGGCCAGGTAATGTACTACCAGTGTGGTAGAGAGGGGTACAAGAGGCCACAATGTTCATGTGACCCATTGGAGTGCCGAGCTTGCGACAAGATGGGTCATCTGCAACGCTTTTGCAGGGTGTTTCCACCGGCTAGTGAGGGGGGTTCTGTGCAGACTCCGCGTTTGGGAGTAGGACCAATGGCATCTTACCAGTCGGGATACTAGAATACGTCAGGGCATGCAGGTAGAGATGGTGGTCGGCCGTGGTAGCCAGACACCGGGATCTCAGAGGCAACAGGGCGGGACAACTCAGGGTAGCAAGGCCGTGTCATGGGGCTGCGACACTGGGCAGGCATATGCAGTGCAACAGACCCAGCAAGAGCAGGATCCCGGACCGTCTACAGTCAGAGGTACTATTCTAGTATCTTTCATCTTGTCTTCAGTACTTTTTGATACGGGTGCTACGCATAGTTTCATATCTATACCCGTTGTGGAGATCCTTAGGCTCGATGTTTCTTCTCCTTCTGATATCATGACGCTAGAAACTCCATTGGGGACTCAGACGGCTGGTGTGCATCAGTGTAAGGAGTGCCCCCTTGAGGTTGGAGTGTGTCACTTCCTTTGGGACCTCTATGTTTTAGAGATGACGAGCTATGACATCATTCTCGGAATGGACTGGTTGGTTCCCTTTCGAGCCTCTGTAGACTGCTATCGTCGTAGGGTTCGTTTCACATCACAAGAGGGTGGAGAGTTTCTATACAAGGGCGAATGGGATGTTCAGGCGAGTCGAGATGGACAAGAGCATCATGGGCGAGGTGGAGTCACAACCCAGATTGCGAGCTTATATCTGGATGATCAAGGGACTTGTTAGATGGATTTCCGTCCAGTTTTCGATCGTTTAAGGGATGTCTTCACAGACGACTTTTTATGTCTACCTCCGGTGCATGAGGTGGATTTCTCTATCGAACTTGTTCCAGGAGCAACACCGGTGTCAATTCCTCCTTATAGGATGGCTACACCTGAGTTATAGGAGCTCAAGAGGCAGTTAGAGGAGCTAAAAGTGAAGGGTTTTATCTAACCCAGTACTTCTCCTTGGGGTTCTCCGGTCCTTTTTTAGAAAAAGGTGTACCGTACCCTTAGACATTGCGTGGATTATCGGAAGTTGAACCAGTTGACTGTTAAGAACCGATATCCCTTTCCAAGGATAGATGATCTGTTTGATCAGCTTCGTGGAGCACAAGTATTCTCGAAGATTGAATTGAGATCTGGATATCATCAGATGCATGTTAGAACATCTGATATACCTCTCACAACATTCAGGAGTAGGAATGGTCTATATGAGTATATAGTTATGTCGTTCGGACTCACGAACGCGCCAACAGTTTTCATGGCTCTGATGAATTGTGTGTTCCATCCATATCTTGATCCATTTGTGGTAGTATTTGTTGATGACATCTTGGTGTACTCTCACACTCGACACGACCATGCCACCTATCTTGAGATTGTATTGAGTACACTAAGAGAGCATCGACTATATGATATGCTCTCAAAGTGCCACTTTTAGATGGACCAGATTCACTTCCTGGGTCATATTATCTCTGAGGCAGGAGTAGTAGTAGACCCAGAGAAGGTGAGAGCAGTAGTTTCCTGGGAGCATCCTAAGAACATGTTTGAGATACAGAGTTTTTTAGGGATGTCTGGTTACTACAGAAGCTTTATGCAGGACTTCTCCCGCTTAGCAGCACCGTTGATAGGTCTGACTAAGAAGGGTGTGAAGTTCGTTTGGTCAGAAGCTTGCGAGATAGCTTTTCAGGACCTGAAGGGAAGGTTGACATCAGCACCAATCCTGATACTCCCAGAGCAGGGGAAGAGCTATACAGTTTACTGTGATGCATCAGGGATTGGGATGGGAGCCGTTTTGATGTAGGGTGACCGAGTTGTGGTGTACGGGTCTCGGCAGTTGAGGCCCCATGAGAGGAATTACCCAATGCATGATCTCTAGTTGGCTGCATTTGTTCATGCATTGCACTGTTGGAGACACTATCTGTTGGGAGAGTATTTTGTGGTTTTCACTGCCCACAAAAGCCTCAAGTATATCTTTACTCAGCGTGACCTGAATATGAGGTAGAGAAGGTGGGTTGAGTACCTACAGTCCTTTGATTTTGAGCTTTTCTATACACCTGGTAAAGGTAATGTAGTAGCCGATGCACTGAGAAGGAAGACATAGATACAGGAAGTGCAGGAGGCCGGTGGTGAGTGGAAGCTTATGTCTTTGTTCTCTGAGATGCATCTGGAGGTGCATGACAGTTAGGGGAAGACTTACCTATCCTCGTTAGCTGTGACTTCTACCCTCATGGACAGAGTGAGTATGAGGCAGCTATCGGTTTCAAAAGGCCGAGTTCTACGGGAGTCGGTGGCAAGTGAGAAACCTCCACCCGGTAGGACGATCGGCGATGATGAGGTTTTTCATTTCCATGGATGTGTATGGGTTCTAGGGGATATATGCGAGAAGCTGATGAAGGAGTTTCATGCTTCAGCTTGGACAGTTCATCCCGGGGTTACCAAGAGGTACCGTGACTCGAGGTGTCAGTACTGGTGGCCAGGTATAAAGGGAGAGATAGCTGGTTTTGTTATGAGATGTTCCACATGTCAGCAGGTGAAGGCAGAGAATCAGAGACCAGCCTGACTGTTACAGCAGTTAACCATTCCAGAGTGGAAATGGGATGATGTCGCAATGGATTTCGTGACGGGTTTTTCGAGGTCACCTCGAGGCAATGATGCAGTGTGGGTTGTCTTGGGCATACTCACGTAGGTGGCTCACTTCTTGCGGATCAAGGAGACCTTCGGTGTATACGAGCTCGGAAGGTTGTATATCCGATAGATCATACGTCTTCATGGGGTCCCTCGTTCTATCATTTCAGATAGGGATGCCTGTTTTACGTCTCGTTTTTGGCAGAGTTTTCAGAGGGCGCTGGGTACACAGGTTCTTCTGAGCACAGCATACCACCCTATGAAAGATGGTCAGTCAGATCGAATTATACAAGTGATAGAGGACATACTGCGTGCATGCGTCCTCGACTTTGGGGGCTTGTGGGAGAAGCAAATACCCTTAGTCGAATTTTCCTATAACAATAGTTTTCAAGAAACTATTGAGATGGCACCATACAAGGCTTTATATGGTAGGCCATGCCGATCAACTTTGTGCTGGTTAGAGGTAGGTGAGGCAGCTTTACTGGGGCCACAACTCGTACAAGAGACATCTGAGTAGATCCAGTTGATTCAGAAGCGGATGGTTACCGCGCAGTCTCGTCAGAAGTCTTATGCTGATCGCCGCAGACGACCTTTGGAGTTCATGGTCAGAGATCAGGTTTTCTTGCGTGTTTTACTGAGGTTGGGACACAAACGGATCAGGAGACATGGAAAGCTTTCACCGAGGTATGAGGGACCATTTGAGAATCTAGAGAGAGTCAGGCTAGTTGCATGTTGGTTGCAGTTACCGTAGTGGTACCGAGCCATGCACAACGTCTTCCACATGTCTTAGTTGCGTCGCTACCTTTCAGACCCGTCTCACACATTTCAGCCAGACGAGGTTGAGCTTCAGTATGATGAATCCTTTGAGGACCATCTGATCCGTATCGTTGACAGAAGCACAAAGGTTCTCTGAGGCCGGTCAGTTCCTCTCGTACGGGTGCTATTGCAGCATGGACGAGTGCAGGATGAGACCTGGGAGCGGGAGGCCGACGTACGCGCTTAGTGGCCAGAGCTTTTCTGAGCTTTCTCTTCGCCACCCTTGTAAGGACAATTTGGGGATGAATTTCTATAAGGGGGAAGTTTGTAGGAACCTGGTTCTTATTTTAGAGGTACAAGCTTCTTCTTTCCCTTTTCCTTAAGTGTTTTTGATAAAATATGGAAAATGGGGAAAAATCCTGAATTTTGGAACTACACGCCGTGTCCATTAACCACACGTCGTGTACTTTTGGCCATGTTGGGATGAGTACACGGGGCGTGTATCCATGCCAGCGACGAGGGGTGTAGGAACCGACTACATGCCGTGTAGTGGTACCTTACACGCCGTGTAGTCATTCTGAAGGCTTAAACAATAAGGCGGTGGAGTCGCGGCCAACTGGGTGATAGTACACACCGTGTACCCGAGAGTACATGCCGTGTACTCATGTCGATGGATGAACTGTGTGGCGGTGCTTCCAAATGAACAATTAAATGAAGGGAGTACACGCCGTGTACTTGGAAGTACACGCTGTGTACTTTGTTTTTTCGGCTTAAAACAGGAAGTAGCCTCCTCATTGGGAAGAGGAGGCGTTTGAGCCATTTTGGAGCCAAAGGAGGAGGCCGGATCCTTGATGATCCACCGGGAATTCGTCTGGAATCCAATTCGGCTTCGGACGATCTCATTGGAACCGCACGGGTAAGCCCTCTCAACTCCGGGAACCGTTCTTGCAAATTAGTCTCCTAACGTATGTTATTTACATTTTAATGGGTTTGGTTCATCGTCAGATCTATGTCATTCTGGGGAATTTCTAGATTCGGCGTTCATGTATAACGCTCTTTGGCGTATAAGGTAGGTGGCTTTGTGTTTATTTTCCAAATGTTGTGTGTTTTGTGCATTTTTGTGCCATGAACCCATGTTGGGGTGTCATGTGGCTGAGGTCGTTGCTGTGTTTAATGCCTAGAATTTCATAGGTGATTAAATTGGGATAATAAAATGCTGGTTGGGATCGTTGCTTGGACCCGGAACCACCCCGGGGGTGTGTTCCTCTGTTTAGCCGTTTGGCCAGGATACCCGAGGGTATGCCTTAAATGTAGTAATTGTAGAATTTTCTTGAGAGGAATTGCTTGTTTACTACATTTTGATATGCTGGGCATGACCCGGTTACCGGTTAATCCTGATGGAGTTGTTGTGAATAGCCGGTGGGCATTGCATTGTTTAGCCTGAGGGCTATAGTTATTTCGGCCTGAGGGCAACTTCTTCTGTGCCTATGGGTAGCTGATTCTGTGCCTGAGGGCGACAATACCTACGCCTGAGGGCAAATTCTGTTATGCCTAAGGTTAGATTCTTGTTTTGGATACTCATTACCCAAGGGTAGGAGTTTATGTGTCTGAGGACACTAGTTGTTTACTAGAAATGCACTGTGGTGATTTCTTATGTTAAATGGATTAAATGGATAATAAAATGGAAATATAACTGGTAATGGGTTACTTCTGAGTACTTCTTACTTATTTGCATTTTACTAATGCACACTATTGTTGCATGCTTACACGCAGTTGAGAATGAGCCTTGGGTGGGTGCCTACTGAGATATATTTCCCACACCCTGTTTGGGTCACGCTTTTCGGCCAAAACAGATTATGTTGCTGCAGGTGTAGATAGGGGCAAGGGTCCCTATACAGGTACTAGACTGTTGTTGTGGAGTAGGAGGGCATGGGACCAAGCCTAGGCTCGCGATGCCGCTACCAGCAGTTTTCTTTGTTTTTTTGTACTCTGCTGTTTACTATACTGTATTGATGTATAACATGTTCTGGCTATTTTCGTAGAACTTGAGACATGTAGAATCATTATTTATACATTGTTGGTTATATTCACTACCTTGTGTATGGTTTACTGCTTCCAATGTTTGTTGTATGTTTTATTTAGTATTCCGCTGTGCTACACTTTGACAAATGAGGGAATAGTTTCCCCACTATCAGACCTAGGCCCTCGCTACTAGTCGGCAGACTTTGGCATTTGGGAAAATGCGCCTGATGTCACGTGGCGAACCGGGCTCGGGGCACCCGTTGCGTGGAACCCGGGTCTGGGACGTTACAAGAACTACATATATTTATCACAATTCCAATGGTTCATCACCTTCATTACAATTATCCCAAATCCATAATTAATCCATTTTACAATTTATTCACAACCACAACCATTAAACATCCTTCCTAACCATTTTATAACATGAACATCCCCTATAAAACAGTTATCACATTTATCCACACACAATCCATTACTCATTTAACTGATTTAAGTTAAGCCAAGAACCCCTTTATTCCATTTTAGTATGATTAACATAATTACATTTTGTTTACTATCATAAAACTTTTAATTCAACATTTAAAAACACAATTCTCATGTTCAATGGGAGTGGGTTACCCATTGGGTGACCATAGCCCTGGTCTACTCTTCAAAAACCGATCCCAAAAGGACTCTGAAAGGTCCAACACATCATTTAGACACTAAATTTATCATTTTCTATAATTTAATTAAATACATAGCCTAAAAACACATATACATATCCATATATGCGTAGTTAAACATTGAGACTTTGGGATATAAGTTTTATACCACATTCCTCAAGTTTGTAGACAACCGCTCACTCAACCTTATCCCTTGATTAAAAATCAAACATAAATCAAATCTCAAACATAGAATCTATTTGGAATAATTTTTTTAGATACATTGGATGGAGATAAAACATGACATTATGGTTATTCTAGAAAATAGAAGGAAGATGAGTGATATACTCACTCAGAGTTTTGATTTTCAATCATTGGTTCTTCAAATGACTAAAAATAAAGGGATATGGATCCTTGGGAAGATTGAGAGGAATGGTTCATAACTATTTTCTATTGTAGGATGAAATGGGATAACATTTAGGTATGTTTTCTTAAATCCCAAAGGGAAAAATGGGTAATTCTCCTCTTTAAATAAGGCTCGCGGTTTGGACACATGTTTGGTCAAACCATACACCAATTGTATGAAACCATTTATACTAGAGGGGTCCATAGCCACACGGTTTTTCTAGG
The DNA here is from genome assembly GCA_963277665.1 of Viscum album. NCBI lineage: Eukaryota > Viridiplantae > Streptophyta > Magnoliopsida > Santalales > Viscaceae > Viscum > Viscum album. Next base: position 1,918,362,503 of record OY728163.1, read on the forward strand.
AAACCCATATGGTTTGAAAAACCATGAAGTGGATGTGCTCCAACCCATATCTGTGGGAGTTACGACACACAAATTCCATGTCCAGGGTGCATATTTAGTGTTAACATTTCACCAATATGCTCCCATCACAGAATGAACTAGTTTATCCCTTTTTCGTGTCCCAAACTCCCCAAACACACAATTTTTTTAATATTCTTTAGAAACTTTTCATTAACCATTCTAAATGTATTTTACTAAAAATTAAAACAAGAACATACCTCCTTGAAATTTTGGGATCCTACAAGAGCCTAGTAGCTTACCTCAGGGTCATCTGAAGTAGATAGTGTGTTAATGTCATTGAAGTATATATAAATATTTGGGTTTTTGATTATTTGTATTATCAATGGAAACATGAATAAAATGGTTGAAAACATTGAAATGAAAAAAATAAGATGACATGAATGAATGGAAAACACATGAAAACAATATCATGAAAATGGGAATAAAGGACACTGAGAAAGCAAAACATAACCTAGGATGATCTTATTTTCTACGGCCTATCATGGATCTAATGAATAATTTTTACCTTCTAATATTAACTCTACATATTATTTGATTTATTTATTGACTCAAACACTTCAATCATCAAAACAGTGAACACTTATGCACATAATGTATCTCAACTAATTAAAAATTATTTTAGAATGTAATAAGATCTTCATTAGAGAATAATTTTACCAAGGGTGTATAAAATACTAGAATGATCCTATTATTTTCTTCACGTGACATAAACATCACCCATAACACTCATTTGAGAGAAATGAATGAAAAATATAAAAACTATAATGAAAAAAAGAGTTTAAAACCATTCATGAGAGTAAGTGTGTAGTCACATCACTCTATTTAACCATCACATTCTAGTAAGATGATAGAGGAAAATAACACTAATATTTATATTTATATATCTAGAAAACATTAGGTTTCACCTCTTAGAGTGGATTAGATGTTTGGTCCCCCATTCTAGAAGGTATAAGAACACACCTAAAATAGAAAAACATAGTACTTTTTTTACCGGGGGAAATTAGTGAATATAATATTCCAAAGTAGAACAGGGAATGAAGAATACATGCATTATTCCCAATTATTTATATATGAGATGATGAAAACCTTTTTAAAACAAACTAACATGAAGAACACTACATGTGGTAGACTTCAATTCCCTCCATATTCTCCATGTGACTCGAGTACTACCTCTCATGAATATCATTTCCCCTGGTATGGATTGAAATTACTGCTTCATGACTCACGTACACTTTATTCATATTGTGTAAAAGTCAAACATAGCTAGGATTTCCATACTCTTCAGTAAATCATTACTTGGTCCTTGAAACCAATATATTTTTACAAGGAATAAAATCAAGAACCTAGTGTGAATCAAAGTTCATTCCTGGACCTACAATATTCTATACCCACAAAGGTCCCCATAGTCTTCAAATAGATAATTCCCAAGGAAAAAACCCAGCGAATATGTTATTCAATTCCCATATCCGAAACTTTGGTTTTGTCACTATCATCAACTAGAAATCACTTCAGTGACTCTTAGCATTCATATTGTCCCTACTCAACATCCGTTGACTCTGTTATGTGACCAGAAGTCCCTGAATTATCATCATCCTCCATACACAATAAAGCTCAGCTTATTCTTGTTCTTCCTCGATTAATGCTTCATGTCCTCAATAATTAATCTCGATATTAACATTGGTCATGCTTAGGTGACTCCCTATGAGTTCATAAAAGGATCATTTTCCTTCATCCCTACTTGAATGGCTCTGGCTCCTAGATTCTCCCTTTTTAGTCTTGGTCTTAGTTCAAAATTATTATTATCCTGGGAATAAACATTCCTAACCTTGTCTTATAAAAATTTAGAATAATTCATGCACATGTTGATAATTCATACAAAAATAACCTTTCAACCTATTTTTTTTTAAATATGGTAATACAAACATGAAAAAATTCAAATGAAAAACAAGTCATGCGAGATTGGAGAACAACTCAATGTCGTATGAAATATGGGAAAATTCATAAGGAAATTATGAAATATGGAATGATGTATAAAGTCATAAAAACATAGGACTTTGCTAAATTATTCAATAAAATTTTAAACATCGGAGGTTCAAAACAATAATTTTTTTAAAATATATATTTTATGATGAAATCATGGAACATCGATTAAAAAAAGTAAATAACAAACACTTCAAAAATAATAACTCAATTATAATTTCATGAAAATCAGCAAAAAGATTGATCATAAAATATAATAAAATAAAATCAAATATTATTAAATCAATTAAGAATGGAAACACAAATTGTCATACAAATATTCAATGAAATAATGTTACTAGATTGATATCATGGTATAAATAGAAATGGTTAACTATTCCAAGTAGAAAAACAACATATAATCTTAAGAAAAAAATTTAGCCACTCAAAATGATAAATGAATCCTGATTACATTCAGTTTGGAGAACTTTTAAAGGATTTTTGGTGTGTACTACCTAACATATGGCTTAGCAATATTAAAAATCCTCCCCTCACACTTAAAACTCAATATTTTCCCCAATGTGGATCTTTAAGATAAAAGAACATTTAAACAGTTTGGATCAAAAATATTTTTAGATCAATAGTTCTAAAGAATGTTTAAGGGTCACAATTATGATAAAAAACTATTATTCCACAAAGAATAGCTATTAGAGAAATCTAAACATGCAAAAATATTTCCCACTACTTAGCACCTATACTTTTTAGTGAAAAACAAAATTTTCGAAAAAGAGCATGCTTAAACATGGAGTTCAAAAGTATTTTAAAATATGTATAAAAATCATATAATGGCACAAAAGCTATAAATAAATCATAAAAGTGGTAATAGTAACTAAAAAATCCATTATTTTCATCATTCCACATCACTTTAAAATCAACATTTTAGAATTTATTTTACCTAAGAAACACAGAATTAATTTAATCTAGTAAATGAGAAATATATGTACTTATATTTTGACACGACCCCCTTCATGTAGAAGCTTTAGAAATTTACGTTTAGAAAAAAAATACTTCCACACTTTTCTAATTGATAATGGTCATTGGCTGTCCAATTCTAGATCATTAAGATTCTTTTTATACATGAAAATAGAATCTAGTTCCTATTTTAAAGGTTATATAGATTGTCTCTCTAAAATAATGAATTGTATGTTCAACCTATTCGTGATACACAAGGGAGGATAAATAGTTGAGTGCTCATATTTTATAAGAACTATAAGATATGTCATATTATTATATTGAAAATAAAATTCCAATTTGAAAAGGAAGTGAAAGATTAAATTTCCAAAAAAAAATGCAGACATGTTTTTATTTTAAGACAGAAGGCATGAATTTTTAAACATCATAGAAAGAAAATGTGATGACCCAAATGTTTATCAATAGAAATTCCCTTAATATAATTATTTCATTAAGTATAAAACACATATAACCACTTTTAGAACACAATAAAAACTTTATAAATGATGAATGGATGAAAAACGATGCATTTATAGAAGTTTAGGAACCTTTTTAAGGGAAAAGTAACTTCACCATTTAAATAGTAATGTGATGTTGGGAATAGTAAATCGGCCAATAGAATAGTAACCTTATCTATGAAAGTATAAATAAAATTTAGGAATCTTCTAAATGATAAAATGATATAATTATATCATAGTATAAGTAAATTACTATTTTATAAATTATTAACTAAGTGTTGGTATTTTTATAAAACATAAAAAATTACTTTTAATTTTATAATAAATATAATTATTGAAAAGAAAAAAAATTCATAAAATAGGTTCATAATTTAACATTTTGTCTTATTACTTTTATAAGATACTTTTATGAGACCATAATTAATTTTTCATTGCGTTATAAAATTAGTTATATTTTTAAATATGGAATTTTACAAGTAAATGATGATTTTAATTAAAAAAATAAATTTCTAATAATTAAAGAATTAATTTCATAAAATGAAGTTCATTTTTTAATTCTACAAATCAATAAATGGTAAGGGTTATTTGTTTTGTATTTATCTAAGATACTTGAATTGTTGGTGAATAGAGAAATATAGTAATTTACGGTATATATACATTCTAAGTTAAATACACTATTTCTTGAGTTATCACTGATGTAAGCACCATAATATCAAACTAACATTAATTATTTAAAATATTTACTAATACCATTCAAACTATTCAGATCATTGATCCAAAATAATAAACAAATTATAAAAATAATAAGAAAACACCCATATCCACCCCAATAAATACCACCCCTCACCATGTCATATCCTCACATCTTCCATGATTTATGCCTTGTCCAAATTATACCCAATAATATTCCCTATATCATCTTAAATTTCCAAGATATTTTGTTCTCAACAAAATACCAAACCCAATTTTCCTAAGGAGGTTCTCAAGGAGTATAATTCAAGAGGTAAAACCCTATTTCTTTTTCTTTTAATTTCATTTCAATTTCCTTTATTTTTATATTTTCTACTCATATCCACTTATCCATGTGTCATGATAACTCCATTATCGTTTTTATAATGTAATTTTAAAATGTTAATTTAATAATTCATCTTTAAGTATCTTACCTTTTTTTATAAACATGAAAATATCATCTCTAATGTGTCGATTTACCACCACCGTGGACGATGTGTTTTTATTTTTCAGTACCACCTTCAAGGATAGTCAGAAAACCATAATTATGGTCAAATAATATTTTATTATAATTTTTATAAATTATATAATTTTTTGGAAGCAATATATAAACATGATGTTAGATAAAATTATTTAAGTTCATAATGGTCGTAAAATCAACAAAACTAATTAAATTTTTTTCATTAACATTCAATGTAATAAATAATAATAATACCACATAAAAATGATATATAAAATATTAAATATTTTTAAAGATCATTAATAACATATAATTTCAATTGTATATAATTATTCCAATTTTACTTGAACATCTGTACACATATACAAGAAAACTATTCTGGAAAACCACAAAAACAAACACTCCCGAATGATGAAATTAAACTCTATAATTCAAAAAAAAATCCCATAAATGAACATACCAAAACTATAATAAATAACATTCATGAATAGAAGGTTAAATATTTTTTTAATTAAAGAATCTAATTATACTATCAAGGGTATAAAAGTGAATAATGTATTCGAACATAGGGTAAGGGGATTCTCAAACCCAACTCTCTTTCTTTGGGCATTCCCTATTTTACTTCATTTTCAGTATGGAAATTTCTTTAATGTTCCTTAAATATAATTTATTTTTCATTAAGTTTTCTTTTATATGATATACATTGTTTCAATATGGTTTTATAAAAAATGAAATGATCTTTCCAAAAGAACTATTCTTTTCAAAAATATAGTTTTTTACTTCTCGTGAGATTGTTTCTACTTCACTAAAGATTGATGATTATTATACTAGGTATGTTATTCCCTATTTTATTTGGGAACACCAATGTTATTAATTAATGTATGATTTTGGAAATTAAATGTAAAAACCCATGTATATATAGATCATATTTATTAGTATTCTTGAAATAAATAAATATATTCTTAATGTTATGTAATTCATAAAATAAATATTTTATTATATGTTTATTTATTTAAAAAATTATTTTTCAATTATATAATTTTAATTCTAAAAACCTAATTTCATTTATAGATTTATCATATTGAAATTGTATTATTATAAATTTCTGATAATTATCTGAATATTTTTTATTTTTGGTGAATAGTAAAAAATATTGCTTTTTTATAAAATATTGTATTTTTTATGACATAATGAAGACATAATCATGATATAAAATTTATTAAATTTATTTAAAAACTAAATTATGATTTTATAATTTTACGATTTTATTTAAATAATTTAATACAAGTATATTATAATTTTGTTCATGATAAGTATAAAAATTATTGTCAATGTCGACTCAGTGCCTCTGCAGCATTGACAATGTCAAATTTGGTTCCTTATAAATAATAATTGACTGCTAAAAACATTTTCAATACTTTTTTATTAATTATCATTTATTAATTATGGTTTTAACTATTAAAGATTATCTTTCGATTCATATAACATAAGTCTTATTTAAATGTTTGTGCAATGCTTACGTAGGGAATGAAAAGATATAATAATAAATTTAAGAAGTTTTTTTTCACATGTGTATGACTGAACATACGTAATGAATGAATATAGAATTTAGTTTTGAACACAACTAATTTATTTTTATGATAGTAATTAATTTTTAAATATTAATATATGAAATAATTAGCATTAATGTTTAGGTAAAGTTTATGTAGTGTATGTGCAAACAAAAGAAAAATAAATAAAAGTTTTTAATTAGAATTGTAATATTTATGAAATAAAATATATTTTTGATAAATAATTTTCTATATAAATTTGTATACCATTATGTTCTTTTGATTTGGATTTGGGACATTTTAGACTGACATGAATCACTTTAATGGCTTTATAATATCGTATTTTACACATAATTGTTTTTAATTTTTATAATATTTTAATATATCATTTTCTAGAAGTTTTCTTGAAAAAAGAAATGGTCATTTGAAATTTAAAAAAGTATTTTTATTCATGAAAAGTTATTTTAATTTTTATAAAACAAATAAATAACATAATGTCTTTCACAATGATGATGCAATATTAATTTAATTAATGTGGAAATATAATTAATGAAATTAAATATAATAAATTAATTATAATATGATATTTTTAAGAATGTTCATGAATATAATATGTTAATATAACATGTATATTATATAATAAAAATGTATCCAAATTTTTAATTTTGTTTTGATGTGTTTGATGTGATAATAATGAATAGTTTTTATTTTGAGAAGAATTATTTTTCATGAATAAAATATTTTATTAAATTATTTAAAAATATAAAAATCCATAATTAGTACAAATGGGATAATATTTTATCTATAAAATAGTACCCTTTAGTTTTTATACATTTTTTAAGTCATAAACCTGATAAAATATTTATTATATTTTAATAATTTGAGTCATTCATAAGTTACCAATCACCTGAGTTATAAAAGGATTCTCATTCCTTCACAAATATTCATCACCTTAAGCCACATTTCTTGACTATATTAGTCCAAATTACCTTCTACAAATCTATATATTATTTATAGTGGTCTTATTTTAGGCATAACAAAATATTTTGTGGTCATAAGGTGTTAAGAAAAAAAGACTTTTTTAAGAAGAAGAAGATAAAGAAACACATTTGATAGGTTGAACTCAAGGTAAGGGGATTATTTTGAAAGAATTTTTTTTATTATAGATTCTTAAATATTCATAGGAAATATTATATTTTGATTTATGATTGTATAAATGGTAATCACTTATAATATTTAGTGGCGTATCGTGGTCTTTTATGCAATCAGTTGTTCTAATGTTTTTGTTTTCCTAAATGTTCATATTTCATCATTAATTGTTGTTTTATCCTAAATATATTGAGTTTTAGAAAAATTTAGATTTATTCATGATGATAAGTAATAAAATTATCTTTTCCTATGAAAAAAATTTATTTATGATTATTAAATGTTTTATGTGGGTTAAAAATGAGAAAGGCAAGTCTTCTAGAATGTTTTATTAAAATTCGGTATTAGGGTGGCATGTGATATGATAAGGTATGGGGAGGGAATCCACGACCCTAAGAGGTTGATTTCTTACAAGTGATAATCCACGAGGATACATGGTTTTCATACAACCCATCAATTATAATTTTAAACCAATTTTTATTATTATTTTAAAATGATTTATAAGTAGAAATCCAAGAAATTTTGGAAGATTATTTTAAAATGGGTTTTCAAATTGATAAGTATTTTAAAAAAAATTTAAAATTTTTTTATTATGAAAATTTTATGAAAAAATGTTTATAAATCATATAAATTGTTTTTTGTTTGATATAAAAGGTTTTATTAACGTATTTTTCATTGTATTTTAAAAGAATTTTATCATTTTTTTAAAACCACTTGTAAAAATAATTGGTCACCCTATGTTTTAAAAATTATTTACCATAGGATTAATTGAAAATTTACAAATTCATTTGCTTTGCTTATGATGTTAGCACATCTGGATTGTTTTAGTTGTTTTTTTTATATTTTTTATATATTTTTGATAATTTAGAACATAATTGTATATTCTTAAAAACCTATACTGGATAAGGCCCTTGATTGTATAATGTACTATGTATTTTTTTGTTATCTTTTTTAAAATAAATACACAACATGTTTTATTTTTAAATCCAAATGTTTGGGTTTGGGTCTTTACATTTTGTATTAGAGGAAATATCTAGGCAACATTGGATATTATACATTATTGTTGCTTTTAAAAAAAAAATTAGTGATATAATTTACTTTTAATCTTCTAGTTAAGTAAGCATAAATAAGAAAACTGTTTTTCTTAATTCTCAATATTTAAAATCAGAATTATATGTAAAATGAATGAATTTTGAGGAATAAATTCATTTAAGATGGAGATTTAACAACCCATGTATTTATATAATCATGTTTATTAGTATTCCTGAATTAAATATTTATATTCATGATGTTAAATAGTTATTAAAATAAATAATTCATTATATTTTTATATATTTAAAACATTAAATTTTCAATTAGAAAATTTTAATTTGAAAGAAATAATTTTATTTTTGAATTCATCATGTTGAAATTAACTTATTATGATATTTTTATATTTTTGGAAAAAATTACTTTTTATTGAATAGTAAAAAATACAGTTTTTATAAAATAATGTATTTTTTTACATCATGAAGACATAATTATTATATAAAATTTATTAATTTTTTTAACTAAATTATAATTTTATAAGAGTAATATTGTACTGAAATAATTCATAACATGTATGTTATACTTTATTTCATGTTAAGTATAAAAATTATTGTCAGGGTCGACGCAGTGCCAATGCAACATTTGTAATGTCAAATTTTGCTCCTTATAAATAATGATTGAGTGATAAAAAACATTTTAATGAATTTTTTTTAATTTATTCTATATTATATTTGTCTTTACCTATTAAATTTGAGTTTTATATTCATATAACATATGTATTATCCAAATTCTTGTACAATGCTTACGTTGGGCAACAAAAGAAAAAATAACAAATTTAAGAAGTTTTTTTTGACATGTGTATGAGTTAATATACATAATGAATGAATATAAAACATTATTTTTAACCTCATTAAATTATATTTATGATATTAATTTATTTTTTAATTTTTATTTATGAAATAATTAACATTAATGCTTATGCAATGTTGATGTAGTATATGTGAAAGCATAAGAAAAAGTAATTGTTTTAATTAAAATTATAAGATTAATTAAATAACCCGTATTTTGTATAAATAATTTTCTATAAGAATGTGTTTACCATTATCTTCTTTTGATTTGTATTTAAGAAATTTTGGACCCACATGAATCCCTTTAACTTATTTATAATATTTTATTTCAAAAGGAAGTCATGTTGTCACATTACACTTTTAATTTTTATAATATTTAATATATCATTTTCCAGAATATTTCTTCAAAAAAAATGATACTTTGAAATATAATAAGTTTTTATCATTCATTAAAATTTATTTTTAATTTTTAGAAAACAAATATATACCATAATGTCTTTCACAAAGATGATGTGGTATTAATTTAATTAATGAATAAATAAAATTAATGATATTAAAAATAATAAAATAAATATAATTTGATATTTTAAAGTTAATTCGTGAATTAACTAGACAAATATAATATGTCTATGATATAATTAAAAAATATTATAATTTGAAACCTTGTTTTGATGTGTTTAATGTCTTAATTATGAATGGTTTTTATTTTTACAAACATTATTTTTCATAAATAAAATATTTTGTTAAATTATTTAAAAATAAAAAATATCCTTAATAAATCCAAATGGGAATATATTGTGTAAAAAATTTAATCCACTTTAGTTTTTAAAACGTTTTTGAAGTCTTAGACCATATAATATTTTTATTATATTTTAATAATTTGAGTAATTCCTAAGTTATTCCTGACCTCAATTATAAAAAAGCTCATTCCTTTACAGATATTCATTACCTTAAATGACATTTTTGTACTAGATTCTACAAAATTATCATATCCAGTTCTATCTCTTCATTATAGATGTTTTATTTTAAGAATAATACCATATTTTTTGGTCTTAAGGTGTTAATCAAAGTGATTTTTCGAAGAGGAGGAAAATAAAGAAACATATGTGATGGGTCGAACTTAAGGTAAAGGGATAGTTTTGAAAGAATTATTTTTATTATATATTCTTATATATTCAAGTAAGCTATTATATTTTCATTCACAACTGTAGATATGGCCATCATTTATAATTTTTAGTGACATATCATGACCTTTTATGCAATCATCTATTCTAATGTTTATTTATTCTTAAATGTTCATATTTTATCCAAAATAGTTGATTTATCCTAAATCTATTGATTTTTAAGAAAATTTAGATTTAATCATGAAGAGAAGTATTAAAATTATTTTATTCTATGAAAATAATTAATTTAAGATTATGAAATTCTTTTAGTTGGTTGTCAATGATAAATGAAGGTCTTCTAAAATGTTTTCGTAAAATTTGGCATTAGGGTATCATATGAAATGATAAGGAATGGGGAGAAACCCATGAACCTAAAGTGACTATTTCCTACAAGTGATACTCCTAGTGTCCACACGGTTTTTATAATACTTATCATGTATCATTTGAAACCACAAATGGTACCATTTTCAACTGATTTTTATAGATAAATCCAAGTATTTTTCAAAGATTATTTTAAAATGGGTTTTCAAAATGACAGGTATTTCAAACATTTAGAAAATTATTTTCTTGTGAAATTTTTATAAAAACCCATGTTTATAAATCCTATCAATTTTTTTTTTGATATAAAATGTTTTACTAAAGTATTTTTTAAAGTATTTTAATATGATTTTAATAATGTTTATAAAACCTCTTAATGGATAAAATAAATGATCACCCTGTGTTTCAAAATTTATTTTCTACATGTTTAATATAAATTACCTGAAGGAATTCACTTCTCTTATGGAGTTACCTCACTTGAAGTGTTTTACTTATTTTATTACGTTTTTATAGAGTTTTGATAATTTTAAATGTAATTTTTTATTCTCCAAAATCTATACTAGAAAGGGTCCTCAATTTTATAACATACTATGTATTTTTAAGTTATCATTTATAAAAAATTACATATGAAGATTTTTTACTGAATTTAGAAGTGTAAGTTCGGGTCATTATATTAAATAAATTTCTTTCTATGAGTAATTTCATGTCAAAGTTTGATATATGTTCTATGTGGCATGTGTGATAATGTAAATTCTATCATATTAATGGTGAGCCCAGAATAATATAGCGTAGAAAAATTCTATAATGTGATGGGTGTGCTCGAAATTATATAGAGCTCCAATGCATTGGGTAATGTGATATATTTCATAAGGCAAAGTGAATTATGCGTGAACATGATTCTATATTTGTTCATAATTATGTGTGGTAGATGACCACTGAGAAAGGATGCTTAATTTTTTTTGCATTTCCACATTCCATGCATTTTTTTAATCTTTCCTCTGCAGATTATGATTAATATCCTTTTCTTATGTTATGATGATGATGATTGTTCTCACCCATTTTTTTGTCTCTTATTCTTCCTCATACTAAGATTTTATCTCATCCCTTTCATATATATATATCCTTAGGTGATTAATTCTACTATGGAAAACATGAGGTGCACTAAGATGCTAAAGAAGAAAGAATTATATACATTTTTCTGTTTTATTATGTAAAAGTTATGTATGGTCCTAAATTTACCAAGATACTAAACTTTTGAATTCTTGTTGTGAAACCTTTTATGCTGTTTATCTTTAAAATGATTTAATAAAAATTTATAAAATTTAGGGTCTCTATAGTTGGTATCAGAGAATGGTTTAGTTAATTTGGGAAATAGGATTGGAGAAGATTAGTAAAAACCCATAGTATGAGACTATGTATATATAAGCCCCCAATAATCTTTTTAGGAAAATGACAAACATATGGATACCAAAAGATATTTATTTAGTGTTAATTTCACAAAGTAATAATTTATTTATTAATGACATGTTTACTTATGTTTTTTTCAAACCTATTCTATTTTAGAAAATAGTGGGAATGAGGATAAACTAGGCTGAAAATCAATATGAGGGACTAAGCAGTTATTTCTTGAATGACATCCCCAATGATTTAGGAGGGGGATTTCAAAATTTTATTACAATTATTACCCTACATTCTTAGTCTAGGAATAATAACCTAAATACTTTTGATTGTGCAACTTCACCTAAGATTGATAAATTGGATATTTAATCTTTTATGTGGCAATGATCACCATCAATTAGTGGATCATCTGATCCCATAGCTGAGAAATAGTAGGTTTAATTGATGGAGAAGATATTTTCTATGCTCCACTATTCTGAAAAATAGAAGGTGAATCTGTTCATTTATTATCTACATAGAGAGGCAGATCGATGGTAGGAATTAATTAAAAATAGCAAGCCAAAAGAAGAAATGGAAGGGATGAATTGGGAAGTCTTTAGGAAAATGATTCTTTATAATTATTTCCCTCGAACTCTTCATATAAAGACATAGATAGAATTCATAGATCTTAAGAAAATGAAAGGTGAATCGTTCATGGACTATGAAGATAATTTCACAAGTCTTGAAAGGTCAATTTTGTATTTTTTTCTCATCAATGATAGAAAAATTTATAGATTATTTATTGGTTTATTACCATACCTTCGAAAGGATATATAAATTCAAGACATTTGGAGTTATGAAGATGTTTTTTGATGTGATCTCAAAGTAGATATAAAGCCTAGAGAATGGTCCCATGTATATGGTGATCTGAAATGAAATATGGAATTTTTGGATGGGGGATCTGCTGAGAAAGGTGAAAAAAATCTCAAACACACACATATCAAAAATGTGGGAGGAAGAATCAAGGGAACTAAAACAAAGTAATGGGGAAATGAAATTAGTGTGAGTGAGAAGACCACCCAGATCATGAATATCAAACATACATAAAGAATTAAGCCAATATGATACAATAAAGGAGAGCACCACCCATAGTTCAATGCTTCAACTTTAGGGAGAAAGGGAACTGTGGAGTCCAGTGCATTAAACATTGAGTCGACGAGGGTAATCAGTGTCATAAACCACCAAAGCTAAAGGGACAAGGTAAAGATTATTCCATCACTACTATTGAGGTTGGGCCAGATATAGATGTGTTGAAAGGTTTTTGGTTATTAATTCATGAATAAAAAATGTACTATTTGATTCTAGTTCTATGTATTATTTCATATATTGTATGTTTAGTAGAAATATTGAAACAGCACATAAAAATATAGAGTTTGAGTTATTTGTGAGAATATAAAATGTGGTAATTAATGAATCCAAAGTGTATAAATCATCCTCTGTTAATGTTTGTATACTGAACCACCCATAAAATCTGGTCTTACTTTGTTGGAGTTTGATGGTATTTTTAGAATGTATTGGATATCTCAATTCAAAGAAAACATCTACTATCGATAATGGGAGATAAAACTTCACATCCCGAAGCATCCTCAAATTATATATAATTGTAAGGAGGATGATTGATCTCCTTCAGATTTATCATATCAAGTGAGGATATTATTGCCTTATGATAATTCATATATTTCTTAAATGATTGAGATAAGGGGGAGAATCCTGATAGAATACATGCCCATTATGAGGGACTACATTGATGTGTTCCCTGGATAATTTCTTGGTCTTCCTCCTAATTGAGAGGTTGAGTTCTCAATTGAAATTTTTTATAGATCTCCTCCTACATCAAAGACACCTTATATAATGACCACCATTAAGTTAGAGAAACTGAATAAACAATTGTATGAGAATCTAGACAAGGGTTTTATATGACCATGTGTTTCATCATGAGATGAACAAGTCCCCATCATCAATAAGAAGGAAAGATCAAATTTCATATTCATTGATTATCATGAGCTCAACAAAATCGTGATAAATAACAAGTATCCACTTCTACAGACAGATTACTTGTTTGATCAACATTGTGGGTTCACGTATTTCTATAAGGTTGAACTTTAGTTAGCATATCACCAATTAAATAGGCGAATAAACGATATTCCTAAGACTGCCTTTCGAATGTGATATGAACACTATGAGTTCATAGTGATGCCTTTCAGATACACTAATTCATGAGAAATATTCATGGATTTAATGAATACAATCTTTAGATATTACCTCGACAAATTTGTGGTATTATTTATTGATGATATTCTTATATACACAAAGAGAAAGGAGGAACATGATGAGAATTTTAATATTTTTCTAAAGAGTATGTAAAGGGAGAATATTTATGAAAATTACAGTAAAAGTGAGTTCTCTATGGAGGAAGTATCATTCTTAGGACATGTTATCACAAGAAAAGGAATATATGTGGACCCTTCTAAGACAAAGATAGTTGATGAGTGGCCCATTCCAACATCTATGATGGATATTTATAATTTCCTTGGTCTATCTAGTTATTACCAGCGATTTGTGAAGAACATATCAAAATTGTAAAACCCAATAACCAATATGACTTAGAAGGGAGAAATGTTTTTCTGGATCAGTGAATGTGAGGATTATTTCAAAGGGTTAAAAAGGAGTTTTATCGCTACACAAGTAATCACTTCTGAAAATTGGGGAACTATTTATGGTATACAGTGATTCTTTGAAGAAGAGGATACATTTTTTACTGAGGAAAAATGATAAGGTGATAGCCTACACCTCATGGTAGTTTGAAATTCATGATAAAAAAAATCCCATATATGATATAGAGTTGGAAACTATGATCATTGCGTTGAAAATATTGTGACATTGACTCTATGGGGATAAGTGTGGAATATATAAGAATCGTAAGAGCCTCAAATATATATTCACATAGAAGAAGCTTAGTATGCACCAATGAAGATGGATATATCTCATCAAGGATTAAGACTACTCAATCCACTACTATCATAGAAAATAGAATAAAGTGGTGTATGATCTATGTAAAAAGGATCCTGCAACATTCTCAATGATGAGAATTTAGAAGGATCTAATCTTATTTGATATTAAAAGGACGTACATGGGAATCATTAAAGAAGGAAAGTCAAAAATCCTTTCCCAATTGATTCATCAACCATGCCTCATGAATAAAACATAGGATACTCAAAAAAATGATTTGGGAATTTAGATGGTGGAATAATTCAAAGAGGCGAAATCCTTAGAGTTCAAAATTAATGAGGAAGGATTTGTAAGATTTGGTTCATGACTATGTGTACCATCAAATCTTGGGTTAAATAAAGAGATTATGAATGACACACATATCTCAACATTATCAATTCACCTAGGGAGAACAAAGATGTATCTAGATATCTAATAAAACTATTGGTGGGACAATATGAAGAAGGGGATCATTGAATATACATCAAAGTGCAGAGTTTGTTAGAAAGTGAAGTCGAAAAGAAAAAATTGTAAGGGGATGATGCAACCATTACCCATACTGACAAGGAAATGGATAAAATCACCATGGAATTTGTCATCGGAATTCCAAAGAAATCCAAGAACAAAAATTCTATATGGGTTGTGTAGGTTACAGGCCTAATGGAATCATGAGAAGGATGGTTACCAAATATTATTTTTCCATTATTGATAATCAATCTTAGGTTTATTTTGATGAATAATTTCATAACCAATGGAATTGAATCAAATAATAAACAAGATATAGAAAACCCTGAACCAAGAGAGAGTATATCAAAACATGTTGTTTATAATTAATTTAAATTAATTAGAATTACCTACAAGGTTTTTCTTTCTATGTTGATGTATCCGACCATAGATCTTTAGTTCATCATCGTTTCATAGAAAAATCATAGTGTATGATTCCTCTAGTACTGATACACACGTATTCAATGAATCTCCATACGTCACCGAAGGATTCATCGTGTACTGGCATGGAAGACCATTGCCCTTGCATTGTCTACATTTTATTAACTTGAGAATGGATTCCAAAGTGTTCTCCTTGATCTGGTGGAGGAGGATCACTCTCGTTCTTGAGAGCATTCTTGGAGAGATAAAAACTCTATAGGCATGAGAGCTTTTCTCCAATTCATTGGCCACACTGATCTCACTTGGCTTTCCCTTGGATAATGATCGAATAATATAACCAGACAATTATTTCACTAGGGTGATAATAAAAGAATTTTCTCAAGTGCCATTAACTTTTTTATTAATCCTAGTGAAACCACCATGTCAAATAATAATAACAATATTATTATTTCCTAACATGCACTTAACTTATGAGTTATAATTAAATATTATTTAATCAAATAATATTGAATAATATTATTTGTCACTAGAAACTGAAACTCGGTCAACCAATCCTTCTCAATATTTATCACTCCTTGAATAATGACTATTTGTTTATTAAAAAAATATCACTTCATTATTTACTGCAAAATAAATAAATATTATATTCACCAAATAGAAAATAAATAAATATTAATTATTACATCCACAATATGTTATCATGAATAACTAGTAATGAAATAAATGTGATCAGGAATACATGAATAATTATTAAACCATTATGAAGAATAATAATTATTCAACTTTTTTAAATAATCAATTATTAAACTGAGATTCTGGATACACTTAGTGTGTCCCCCTCTAGGCCTCTTTCTTAGTAGAATTAGGAAGAGCCGCCTAAAGTCCAATTTCAGCATCTGGAAACATTCCAAGGAACACATATAGAAAAACGTTACTGCCACAATTACATGTCACCTCATACGAATGATTACCTTGTAATATAATCCATTTGTCACTATCTATCTAATCAAGCATGTTGAATGATAGTCCTATCAACCTATATACTCAATATCACTTTCCATGACTTTTTGGAAATAGAACATTACTATCGATCACTATGGACATGGATTTAATTAGGCAATATCATATCCATAATGGTCCTGAGATATTGTCTTTCATTAAATAACAGAAGGGATAAATTCTTCATCTCATTATTCATCAATGCAATATTACTCTTGACACACCCAACATATCCTAACTCACTGTGAAAATATGTCATCATGGTTTTTTTTCAATACATCTATGTGTGTGGATCATAATACTCATTTATAATAATGTTAATTCCTATGTACCAATACACACGTCCACAGATCGGAACATCCAATAAAAAATAGAAATGTGGATTTCCAAATAGAAGGTCTTGTTCACACAATATCCTCCCGGTTATTACAAATTGTGTACACCATGAGAAGGATCCTCGATGTCCTGTGAGTCTCCAACCTTGATATCTTGTATCATTTGTGTCCCTTATAATGATATAATCCGATCATAGAACCTATATTCAAGAATAGTGTCCTGGAAGTTCAGGGTTCTCATAATAGATGGGAACTGCTATGTCTTTTAGTGAGACAACAACTCTTGGTACATTATCACATACAATGTTACATAGAAGATGAATCATGATGTGATAAATAATTTATTAATATTAAAAAACATGAATATAAGTTATAATAAAGTACAAAAAAACTTGGTTCTGGGGCCCCAACTCCAATATAATCCCACTTGCACTAAATCCAACTGCTAATGAACTTTAGTCCTCTAGTTCTCACATGATACTCATTCTTCTACTGAGATAGGCCTTTAATCAAGGGGTCTACCACATTTACTTCCATGGATACTATTCCAACCATAACATCAACCCTTTGATAAAAATAGCTCAAGATATGATACCTTATGATTCTGTGATTTTTCCATTGATGTGTCCATGACTCTTTTGCAGGATCCTGTACTATAGTATTATCACAATGAAATGTTATAGGGTCTTTACTACTAGGTACCACATCAAGCTCCTAGATAAAATTATGAACCCATACATCTTTCTTTTTTGTATCAAAATCCTATATGTACTTGGACATCACTTTAGAAGAAGCTAAAACTAGATGTTTTTATATTTTATAACTCACAGATCTTTTGTTGAGACAGAAAACATATCCTAATTGTGACTTTAGATCATTCTGATCTGTCTGAAAACAATCATCAGTATGCTCTATAATGATAATCTCATTCTCATCCAATGGCCCAAATGCCTTCATTTTTTATTTATTTTTGATAATAAACATTTCAAGGGGTGAGGTGGAACCTTATGATGATAAGATCCTTGATTTTATTCATTTATTCATAACTTTTGTCTACCCCTTTTGTAACTTTCATGTAAAAATGCCTAATTGGTGTGAGATACGCATGTTTTCATACTAAATACAATTTTGATCATTATTTGAATTAATCTAATAATTTCATTTTGACCATTTTAATTATAGCCTTCACCCAGATTATCCAAATTGTATGATGATTATTTTTTAAGTATCCATATTATATTTCCAACATATTATTACAAGAAAGTTTTGTCCAATTTGGCCATTTGACTGGTCATATCGTCTACACAAGAAGGCCCAAAGAATTTGTGATGAAACTCGACCATCCAGGAAGATTGAATTTTTGGGCTCAATCTAAATGTCCAAAATTGTTTGTTATTCAGTAAAATTTTAGGTACAATACAATTCATCTTGGATAAAAATTTCATATCCCAAATCCACCATAAATACTCCCAAATGATTCTATAAATTCCATCCCACCATTCTACTTGAGAATTAAAACTAACACACAATTATGGACTTTTCTCCTGATATAGAAATCAATTAGAGATGAGATTTTGTAGTGTGAAAGACAAGATATATTTGGAATAATTTTAAGAATAAAGTATTCGGATTTTATGGAATAATATTATTGAAATATCCACTCACATTTTAGCCTTCGAAAAAGTTTTGATAAAAAATGGAAATTTGTACAATGTTTAATAAAAAATATATAAATTTGGATAAAAAAGTCTAATAACCACCATCTATTAAGATTATACAAAAACGTCAATATTTACTAGTTTTATGGGGATAATATCTCAATATTCAGCTGTATGGATGGATAAATTGGTGATCCAATTGGAGGGGCATATTTGGAATGCAAATAGTCCACCACCTTGGAAAATAAATGCATCCCCTTATTTTCCTTCCATATATTTGGAAATAATGAATAGAGGAGTATACATTGTCATGATAAAGGCCCTTCCAAATTCTTTAGAGTATCTTCCAAACCCATGTTTTCTCTTTATATACCCTTCCACCTCTCTTTGTTTTCATGTTCTTTTTTGTTCTATTTATTTGTAATTATGTAAGTTTCTTTTAATTTCAATTGAATTTTAATTCATGTTTATTATTCTTGATATATTTTAATAATCCACCCTATATTCAAAAATATTAATTCTCTTAAAATATTTTAAATCAGGGTTAAACCCCTTCCCTTATTTTTCTTCCTCATTCAGTTGAAATTTAGTTTTTAATTATCATTGTAGTTCGTGTGTTCTTTCAAGGAAAAACTCTTTACTTATCTCATTCATTTAATTATTTATGTAATTAATCACCATAAAAACATATTTACATATTAATAAACATATTAATGTATGAATAAATCGACCATTTGGGGGATCCATAATTTGGGGATATTAAGTGATTGAGATCTTTTTCTCAATGAATATTCTTTTGGATAACATTGTGTTTGTTGAAAATAAAATGTCATGGAATAATGACATGTTTTTTTAACATGTGGATTCCATGGATTATTGGAACCACAAATACACTACCATAAACAAGTACTGGTTATTATTAGACACCTAGTGAAGTTATGTCTTGGATTAAATCCTTAAAACATGGTAATTCTGATCAAAGTCTTCTTATGTAGTGGGTGTTAATTTAATGAAATATAAAGCAAATATTAATGATATCATAAGCTTAAATACCCAATAATGAACTCATCCTAATATTTATAAATTTTTTAATCAATAATAAATATTTAATTAATAAATTTAATTAACTTCTTAACCCCCTCCCCCATTAAAAAAAATCACAAAAAATCGACAATAAAAATGTACCATCTCCAAGGATTCGACCCGAGGGCCGTTATACACTTTAGCAAAACACTAGACCATTGAAAGATTGATAGGAAAAAAACATTCATTCTTCAAATAGATCTGTTTCCTGGGATGGTTCAATAAGTAGTTGGTAGTTTTATATTTTTGTAAAACAAAACAATTTTTTGAAGTTAAAACATAAAGGAAAACCAACCTTCTCATAAAAATAATGAACGGAAAAATAATACAAAGAAAAAACACACAATCCCGATCCTTCCAAACATCCTCTAATTTCACATAGCTTCAAAAAGGATCTCTAAGATCTATTTGAACATGAAATAGAGTAAATATATCTCCAAAATTAGAGGAAAATTTTGGATAATCAAATCAATCAAGAGAATATCATTGTTCAACCAATAGAGCAAGATATTGCCAATCCCAGGGAAAAACCCTTAAAGAACTCACTTCCCCTGATATGAACTGTCAGCCCCTTAGAATTTAATATCCAAATATTGAGGTAGATTTCAAACTCAAATAAGGTTTTATTCATCTTCTACATCATTTTCAAGGGATATCTGGTGAGGATACACATCTTCATCTCAAATATTTACAAGTGGTGTTCTCTACCTTAAAACCTCAACGGATTTATGGAGAAGAAATAAAACATTGAGCCTTACCTTTATCTCTAAATGAATCATCCATATCATTGATCTATAACCTCCCTACTAGTTCCATAAAATCACGGATTTTAAAAAAGCATCTCGTTTTAGAAAGATTATTTTTGAAAGGAGGAGAGTGGTATCCATCAATTCCCAAATGAATCACTCCATGATTTCTAGAAGAGGTTCAAAAAGATTGTGGAAACTATCCCACATCACTAAATACCTTACCAAATCTTGATATAATAAATCTATGAGGGTTTATTGGCTATGTACAGAACACTCATTGATGCCGAATGTGGAGATGCTCTTATTGACAAAACTCTTGCAGTTTAATGAGAAATAATATGAAATATGGATGAAAACACGTAACAATCCCATACTTGAGAAATGCCAAAGTCAAAAAAAAATTCCAGGAGAATCAATCTATATTTCCCAATAAGATGACCATGTGGGTGAGTGAACTTATAGGTCTTCTGAGACAACTAGCAGTAGCTTCCAAAATCCCCAACCTCATCTTATCCACAATCATTGTTCCCTAGACCTATCATGAAATATGAAATATATATCTTACAGCTAATCAAACTAACACATGTCCATAACATCAAGAGGATACATCTGATTCATCTGGACCAATGAAGATCATTGTAACACATGCTTAGAGGAATCCCAACCCTCAACAATTACGTCAGTTCATTAGAAACACCCACCAACCCCACTCTAGGCCCTTCTCTTTATCCTATAAATCATGATTGAGGTACGGTAATCCCATTTCTCAACCCCCTAAATTGCATCATTAAAATCCACACTAATTCTAACATGGTCAAGGTGGTGGTTACTTCCAACAACCATATGACTTTGTTTCTCATCCTCAATGGATCAATCTTATGAATCCTCATCTAGGATTCCACTATCCTAATGATCCTTCCCAATACCCAACCAAATATAAGAACATTCCCAAGAACCAAAATCATGGTCATACCAATACAGGAAACACCTCTTCTTTCGATAAACCATGAAAAATCACAGTTGAAGATCATTCCTCCTTCACCCGTTTGAGAATTAAAAACATTGAATCCCAAATTGTTCAACATGCATCTCACCTTAGCTAGAGGAAACCATCCAATTCTTCCCAACACCCAGCTCAATCGTTGCCTATCCCCATGGGTAATGTAAGTGTAATTTCACTTAGATCGGGAAATCAAATTTTTATGCCTCATGATGAGTCATCCAACTCCCCTTTAAATGTTGAACCAAAAAATGAAAAGAAAAATAAACCAAAAAAGGATCCTGAATCCACTCCCTCACCTCCATCAATTCTATTAAAAACCCAATTCTTTTTCCTCAAGCCTTCTCTAATCTATATAAGTCCATTGAACCCGATCCATTAATACTTGACATGTTTATATGTATTGAAGTGAAAATTACCCTATTAGATTACATTAAAAAATAACTACGTATTGAATGTTTCTTAAGGAGTTATTAACCCATAAGTGGATACTTAAGACCTTTGAAATTTTTTAACCCAATATTACATACCCATGAAGTGCATGGATCCATGGACATTTACTCTTCCATGAAAAATCGAGAGTTCCAACTACAATGATTCACTCATTGATTTAGGAACCTTGATAAATTTTATACCCTAATCTATATTCTCTAACATTTGTCTAGTTCTCTTGCATGAAATGATTGTTTTCATCCTGTTATCCAATCGAAGCACAACTAGTCCTGTGGGAATAATTTAGAATGTCCTTGTCCGAGTCAATGAATTTATCTTCCCAGCTGACTTCTATGTCCCCGACAAGGAAGGTTGGAAAAATTCGTGAAAATATCCTTATATTCTAGGAAGAAATATCATCATGAAATATAAAACCAAAATTGATGTTCATATTTTCATCTTATCAATGAAATTTGGTGACCAAATGGTCATGTTCAATATTTTTCTGTCCGTGCGATACCCATCAGAGAATCAATCTATATTATATATCAATTCTAACAAAAGTCTCTCTAAGAGTGTGTTGAACACTGATACATCATATTCTTCCTGTTCTAATGATAAAGGATTCTGTGAATATAACATCATAATTAACTAAGTCATAAACGGAGAAGTTTATGTTGACATTTTAAATGTAAACTTCATTAATCTAAAAGATCTTGAAAACTCTTTGAAACCTCATATTAACTCTGACCTCCACTAATACAACATGGATGATAATGAGGATAATTAACTAGCATGGTCACTTGTTGATTCATATTATAGTAACCAACATTCATCATTTACTATCCATTATTCAGAAAATTCAGTTATATGTGAGGTGAACCATGAACCAATTTATTTATAATTTTATTGATGGCAATGATGTCTGTGAAATTAGTTGCATAATTAATAAATTGATAACTTGTGAGATTGATATTGACCATTATTTCGCAAAAAAAACATTTATTTAAATTATATTGAAAAATATATACAATCTTATGACACCATTGATCCTCATTACTATAAGTTGGTAAGTTATGAAATGAATGTGTAAAAAATAATTAGGATCCCATATTCTGGCATCGTGTTATCTGAGCCTTACATAAATGAACCATTAGAATTAAAAAATATTCCTAAATTTCCAAGCATAGAAAACTAGAACTTTGTGGATAATATCATTCCTTAAGTTGAAGATCAAAGGGAGGATAGTCATATTATACTTCCACTCCCATTGAATTACATGCTCATTGACATGGAAAATAATAAATTATACAATGAACTATCATGAATCCCAATTGAGAAGTTTTTCTGGAAGCACATTGGAGTTGAGAAAATACGGTTTCACCATTAGACTATGGGAAGTCCAAATAAACTCTCCGGATGTAAGAAAAATAAATACAACTTGTCTTGGATGGAAACACCTATTTTATTATACTTGTATGAAAGTTTAATTTCATTTTAGTTTCTCATTAAATAAATAATGTTTTTTGTTTTTGATTATCTTTTAGGTAATGGTCATTTTCCAAAGCATCTCCAAAGAGGACACATCCTTGGAATCACATTGACCTCCATTAGATCCCCAACATCTAAATTAGACCCACTACTGGTTTGAGATGACAACCCATGAAATGAAAATCATTGGAAACACTTTCCTATTAACTTCTCCCTATCTCTCTATCCCTCCCTATCTCTCTCTTATTCTTCTTCCTCACTTATTCTCTTTTTTTACCACATTATTCCTTAAACATTTTATTTAGTATTTCTCTTTTGTGTGGGTGTGTATTTAAAAAAACTAAAATAAACTAAAAAATAAATATGAAAAAAATGTGTACTTACTCACCATCAACTTTTTAATTTTCTTCCCACTATTATGGGGAGTCAAAAGACATGTTTTAATCGAAAAAATTGCATTTTCATCCTAAATTTGGATAAATAATCTTGTGTCAAAACCAAGAAATTTTAAATGCTCAATTTTTTATTTGGAAAATTATTATTCCCCAACTATAATGGAAAAATTTAACTTTCATGCCAAGGTCACCTATGAACATCTTTTCATTTTATATGTTTTTCACCTCTGATTGAGAGTTTTGAGTTTGTGGATCATCAAGGTGAATTTCCTACTTTAGTGTGTTTTAATATGATATAGGCATGTCCTACACCACATGAGAACCATAATTTCTGAATAACCTACCTTTACACTTACATTGATCATCCTTTTGAAATCCCTATTGATCCTATGAAAACTTTTTCTTTGATATCCACATTAAAAGACCAATACCTTGTCCCACCCAACATCTACATGGAATTAAATTATATAATTTATTGAAATTTAAGTGTGGGGGAATGGATTTATTATTGGGTATCCATTTCATGGTTTTCATCATGTTATCCTATGTTTGAGGGAAAGAATATCTTTAAGTGTGGGGAGAGTATTTCTTTCGGTGAGTATGGGGAATAGCTCTCAATTTATATAATTTTTTACATGTTGTTGAAAAGTGTTCAAAAAAAGGAAATTAATAAAAAAACATTATAAAATGGATTTTATCTTGGGAAGGTCAAAAATAACTATTTATTAACCTTTGATATTTGATATAACTATTAAAATTATTGTCATGAGGATATAAAACATGGGTTTGGAGATGAGTGTGAGATCTATTTCATGTTCAACTTATAAAAAAATGTAAAAATTAAAAATATAAAATTAAAAAAACACTCACATCATCATTTATTGTGTCCTTGGGATAAGTTATGTGTTTTGGTACATATTTCATCATTTTATACTCTTAAAATTGTATCCATATATTTTGTTTAATCCTTCACATAGTCATTCCCTTATAAATATGTGTTTACATAACCTTCCATGTCTTATTTAGAATTCTACATTGCTTTTTACATGTTAGTGTTTTACCCCTATTTTCCTCTCTATTGGAAACTAAATTCATACCATTACATAGCAATAGAAAAAACCTAAAAAATTTATCTTCATTCTTGTTCATCTTAGGATAGTTAATGGAAGCTGATATATCCTTAAAAATATAATATTTTCACTTTTTTTTGGTGAATTAGTGATCCTACAGAAATAAATTGTTATCATCGTGAGAGGAGTTTGTTTTGAGGGCCTAAATTTTCCATTTCTAATTTGATCAAGAAAAATGAATTGTTTTTGGAAGATTTGTTATGTAATAATTTTATGTGGAATTAAATATAGATGAGTAAAATGGTCTAAACCTCCCCTGATTGGGGAAATCAAAATTCTAATATTTATTGGCGAGCCAAGTGGAGCGTCAGATTTGGAATGCAAACAACCCACCATATTGGGATATAAATGAATCTCTTTATTCTCCATGAATAATGATGAAATTTTAGAATATATTAGGACACATGGGAATGAAAATGGACTTGATAAATTCTTGGTAGAATTTTCAAAACTCATGTTTTCACTTGAGAGACCATTCATCCTCTATTTATTTTCATATTCTTTTGTGTTCTTCATATTTGTAAATGTGTAAGTTTGTTTTCATTTCAATAGAATTTTAGTTAATTTTTCTTCTTATTTATCACTTTTAATCATGAATCCTATGTTCTTAAATATTAATCACTTAAAATAGTTTAGCCCATGTTGAAACCCCTTCCCTTATTATTTTAGCATTCAATCGAATGTCTGTTTTTAATTTTCATCATTGTTCATGTGTGTGTTGAATTCACAAATCTTTTCTTATATTGTTATTTTGGTTCTATTTATAATTAATCACCATAAAATAGTATTACCAGATTTATGACCATCTCAATGGATGTGTAAATTTACCATTTGGGTGAGTAATAATTTGGGGATATTATGTTATTGAGGGCTTTTCCTCGACGGATATTCTTTAGGATAACATTGATTATGTTGAACATAAAATGTCATGGATAACTGAAATGTTTTGTTGAATATGTGGATTCCAAGGATTATTGAAACAAAAAATACACTATCATAAAAATGTAATGATTTTGATTATACCCCTAGTTTTGTTATATCTTGGATTAAATCCTTATCACTTTGGTTTTTTGATCAAACTCATCTTGTGTAGTGGGTGTTAATTTAATGTAATATAATGAAAAGATAACTGATATCATAAGATTAAATAACCATTAATGAACTCACCAAAATATTTACAAAAGTGTTAAATCAATAAAAAATTATTCATTAATCAATTTATTTATGTTCTGCATACAACCCCCCCCCCAATTAAAAATATATATCGAATAAACATTCAACTATAAAAAAATTGCCATTGCCAAGGATTCTGTTTGAGTGTCATGATACACAATATCAGAGCCCTAGACCCTTGAACAGTCGATAGGTTTAAATCGAATGCACTTGGAATGGAACAGTTGCTGAGGATGGTGCATTATTTATTTGACAGTTTTTTATTTTTGTAAAGAAAAACAAAAAAAATTAAAAAAAATTAAAAACAAACTAAAAAAAACACAAATAAAATACTTCATTATCATAAAATTCATAACCAAAAAAAGACAAAGAAAACCATGCCTTCTTTATACTTCTAAAAATCCTCGAATGCCTCGTAGCCTCCCAAAAAATCCCACAGATCTATTTGACCCTGAAATAGAGAGAACACTTCGCCAACATAGGAGGAACATTAGGGATAATCGAATCACTCATGAGCCAGTCATTTTCCAACCAACTGAACTAGATATGACCAATCATAGAGAAGAAATCATTAATGAACTCACTTCCCTTAATTTAAATTACCAATCACTTTTTATCAAATATCCAAACATTAAGGGTAATTTTGAACTCATATCAGGTTTGATTAGTCTTATACCTCATTTCCACATGCTAGTAGGTGAGGATCCACTTCTTCATCTCAAAGAGTTCCAAGTGTTTTGTTCTACCATGAAGCCTCAAAGAGTTTTTGAAGAAAAAATAAAACCTAGATCATTACTTTTCTCTCTAGCTAACTCTGCCATGTCATGGCTCTAAAACCTCCCTCTTGGTTCCATAAACTCATGTATTTACATGAAGTGTATTTTTTTTGAAAAATAATTTCCTGCTTGTTGTATCACTTCTATCCGAAAAAATAAGTGGTATCCATCAATTCCCTAATGAATCATTCCATGAGTACTTGGATAGGTTCAAAAATCTTATGGAAACCTTCCCATATAACCAAATCCCTAATAAAATCTTGATGCAATTCATCTATGAGGTGTTATTGGCTGTGGAGAGAACACTCATTGATGCATCAAGTGGTGGTGCTCTTGTTGAAAAAATTCTTATAGCTCCACGAGATCTCATAAGCAATATGGCGGAAAAAATGAAACAATTCAATACATGAGCACATGATCAAGTCAAAAAAAGTTCAATATAATCAATCCATATAGACCAGTAAGATGACCAAGTGGATGAGTGAACATATAGGTCTCCTAAGACAACTAGTGGTGGCTGTCAAATCCCCAACCTCATATTCTCCACAATCATTGTTCCCTAGACCTATCAGAAACTGAGGAATCTACAAATCACCACCTCAGCCAACTGACACATTTCCCCAAATTCAAGAGGATTCATTTAATTCATCTAGACCAATAGTTCTCAATGCACTATATGCTTAGAAGAAGACCAATCCTAAATAATTAGTTTAGCTCATTATAATTTTAAACCAACCCCACTCCATGTCCTTCTCTCCTACCATAATCCAGACATGAGGTATAGTAATCCCATTTATCATCCCACTCAATTCCTATAAGGCCCCAGCCTTAAACATTACTTAATATTTAATTAAATGAATAATTCAGATTGAGGTTCTTTTCGGGTTTAGAGTTTTAGATAATTAGGATATAACTATTACATCTCAAAAGATTAAAAAGTAAACACTTCTACTAATTTTCCATAAAATAAATACTCTTAAAAAGAAACATGTATAGTTCCATGTATTAGATAGCATGACTTTCCCTTGATCCCATCCTTGACCCTATTCCGCCTTAAGTCATGTGAAATACATTTTAAAAAAACATGGTGTGAGCATAAAAAATCATAGTAAGGGATACACAAAGAATAAAAACTGTTATTTTTTAAAAACAACATGTAAACCATGTATAATTTACCAAAGTAATACTTTTCACCTTTAAGAAGTAGTAAAAACTCTTCACTGAATAAAATATCATTACATACCCTTTTGTTACCAAAATATTACCATGAAACCCATATAAAGAACACATAACATATAAAGGAAACTTGGGACATAAACATACTTAAATGGAATAACCATATGGTCGACTTCCACACATATCACTTAATGGAATAGCCATAAAGCCGACATCCATACCCAATGCATTGGAGGTTATAACATAACCACCCGTCCTAGTATTCACGGCACCACCTGTCATATGGTTTATCACATAACGACCCGTCAAATTTCCATGTACCATTATAAATTCATAAGACAGAAAACAAAAATAATGGAATGAAAACATTTCTACATTTCAAAATCAATATATCACTTAAATATATTGACATAAGAAATCCATTATAAAAACCATTTTCAATACCAAAATACATAAAAGAGTATATGGTATTTATTTCATTATAAAAAACATCATGGCTTGTTGAGGAAGCCAAAGACCAAATAATACTCACAGCGACGGAAAAGGTCGTTGTCACCGCGTATGTTAAAAGAAACATTCCTTTTTTCCATTTTGTAAAACACTTTGTAGAAAAATATTCCTTTAGTATAAAATTAAAATTCAAAGGGGTTTATACACCGTATAAAAGAAAGCCTTGTATTAGAACAAAATATGCTTCAATGAAAGTAGATTTAGATGAAGTCCCTTACCTCGGGTCCGATGTGACTCGATTGCTCTTTAATCTCCTGAATAATAAACTAAAGTTAATTTATACTTTCTTAAGAACCTTTTTCAATCTTACTATTTCTTTTATATCACTTATTTCTATGTTATAAACATTGTGTAATCATTTAAGTTAATAATGTTCGTTTTGTCGATATCTGGTTCATAAGTCAAAAGTGGACTTCTTACAATTACATGTTGTTTATGTGGGCAAAGGTTCATTATATCCAGAATGATATTCATGATTTGGATATCATATATATCATATATATCCATCATATACATGTATTTATAATAGTACATAACATTTAGAGGTAAGAAATGAAATGCACCGTTCATGGAGACGGTAAGCCGTACGTACGCATGAATGCTACTTTCATTTCAATTTTGTATTAAATGGAGTGAAATCACAATGATATAAGGGTATATAATAATTCTAGTATAACATCATGTATAATAACATTAACTCCATCCTTTATACGTTCCACATATGGCATTAACGAATCAAATCACTTTGAGGGGCGGTAGTCCGCACTTCCTAAAATGAAGATATCACGTTTAACCATAATGGAAATCTTAAAGGTATCCCATAAATAAAAAATACAGAATCTTAAGGGAAATATAAACATAATATATATAATATATAAATATAGTTACATATTAATGGCCACCATTAAAGGGGTTAAAAGAAGATTGAACAATCATCGTTTCGTGAGGCAGAAATTCGCCAACCACAGAAACAGTATGTTCTTTAACCATTAGATGGGGGTGGGTGTATGTGTAGCTAAAATAATTCTCATAACAAAATCCTAGTATATTTAAGATACTGTTTTTTTTTACAAATCAATGTAATAAAAATAGTTTAGAGGGTTGGAGATGCAAAATAAAACAAAAGAACACAAGTGAAGATATTACCTTAAAATCAGGTAACTCTTCTTGGTTTGAACCAAAAGGGTTCCTTGAAGAGATTTATGCCCAAGGTAAGGCTTCAAGGATGGGGATTGGGATGTGGAGAGATAAAATTAGAAGAGCTTGGCCGATGAAAAGGCCCCAGAGGTGTGGGTAAGGAGGTAGAGGTGGGGGCCTTTTATAAGAGGAGAGGAGGGGAACTCTTGGAATGTTAAGAAAAGATACTTTCTTATAAAATGATTATAGGATAAAAAAGGTCCCACAATTATAAATTTAGAGTATAAGGTGATAATGTTATTAAATCCACCCATACAATAGGTTTTTGACAAGTGTAGGTCTTAGATTTTACATTATCGTTTCATTTTATTTAAATTGTTAAATAATGAGGTAATCGCTGCATCATCATGGTGTCATAAATAATTTAATTTATTTAATGTCTAAAAATTATAAAAAAACTATAATTATGTAGGAAATCATTTTAGATTTCCAATTAATATTTATAGTCAAAATTATGACTTGTATAACCCCATGTAAAAACTGTTTTAGAAAAACAACACATGTTTGTGACATTTTTATTTTAAAATTAAATAAAAATTTATTAATGTCATTTTCCTACCAAGTGGATCCATGGGGTCCCCAAGTTGACCCATTGATTTTAATGGTCGTCCATGACTCATCCAATAAGGGTAGGACATGTGTAAAGGTCATTTCATATTATTAAAACATTATTTTTACCTTTAATTACAATAATTACCTCTAATCGCGATTAATAAACTTAAAAGCTACTATTCACCAAAAATTTATTTTAATCCCATTGTACCAAATTTTACATCCTAATGAAAACCATGTATGTAGAAATTTTTAAAATCAAATCACAGAAGTGATAATGTTTCATTTAAACGAAAAATCATTTTTTTAACTGCAACTTAGTGGTTTCACGATTCATCAAAAATTGAAGTTTTTCAGAAAAATACCAAAAATTCACCCTAAGATATATTTGATATTCTGAATTCAAAAATTATGACTATTTAACAAAATTAAAAACATATACGTTTCACTAATTAATTTAATAATTAATTTCCACTGTCAAAACAAATAGCGTGTTTTTATGAAACAATGTGTATCAATAGATTGGCAGTAGTTCAAGTCAAATTTCAAAGTGAAATTATTTCTAATGACCACAATTGGATTAAATTGTAATAATATATTCTAATTGAACTTTAAAACCAATTCAAAATATAATCTAATAATAAAAATAAGTTTGATTAAAGAGAGGTTTTGAATTAAAATACAACATTTTTCACTATTCATTAAAAAATGAACTTTATCGGAAAAATACCAAATATTTACACAAAGTAAATTTTGATGTCCCAATTCCAATAAAGAGTTTTATTTGGTCCAATAGAGTTTATAAGAGTGATAAAAACTATATAAAATGATGGTTCTCCATCAAAAGGTGATAGTTTGACCTTTTAGTGAATATTAGTGTATCTATGCCTAAAATTGAATTCTTTTCTTATTTTAAGACTTTATCATTTATTGGATAATTGTAAAAAACATTTAAAAAACATATATAATCATATGTTAGTTATTTCTATTCATTCCTACCAATATAAAGGCTACGTGTTAACTACCATTTAAAAAAATATCATTATATTACTAGTGTGCAACGTAAGATTTCAAAGAAACTCATTGTTGTGTATCAGGTATGCTATCGAACATAGCAACCCCTTTAAAGTAAAATTAATATTTAATTCACAAATATTAATAAATATGAAAATGATTTATTCTTTATTTACCTGGGATGTTACATCCTTCCCCCCTTTTGGGAATTGTGTCCTCGCAATTTTATTCACTTATCAAAATAATTGGGGGTATTTATCCCTCATAGAATTTTCAGAATCCCATGTTGCCTCGTCAATCATATGGGTTTTCCACAAAACCTTTACCTGGTGAATTACCTTACTATGCAACACTTGCTCTCCATGTTCAAGAATTTGGGCTGGTTGTTCTTCATAAGAGAGATTCTCTTCCAATTGAACTACCTCTGGGCTCAAAACATGAGATGGATCTGGCATATATTTCTCAACATCGAAACATGAAAAACATGGTGTACCTGATCTAAAATCGGAGGTAAGGCTACTCGGTAAGCAACTGATCCAACTTTCTCTTGAATTTTATATGGTCCAATGAACCTTGGACTCAGCTTTCCTTTCTTACCAAGTCGCATCACACTTTTCCATGGTAAAACATTGAGAAAAACATGATCACCTACCTCGAAAGATATATCCTTCCTCCGGTTATCCGCATAACTCTTCTGCCTGCTCTGAGCTATTCTCATGTGTTTCTGAATGAACTAACCTTTTTCTGCCATCTCTTCTACCAATTCTAGTCCCATCAGCTTCCTTTCACCCATTTCATCCCAAAAGTTGGAGTTCGACACTGCTTCCCATATAATTCCTCAAATGGTGCCATCTGTATACTAGAATGAAAACTGTTATTATATGAAAATTCAACCAAAAAAGATGTTGGTCCCAAATTCACTGATAATCCATCAAACAAGCACGTAGCATATCCTCCAAAGTCTGAATTGTTCATCCTGACTGCACATCTAACTGAGGATGAAAAGCTGTACTAAAATTTAATTTAGTACCCAACGACTTCTGAAGGCCCTTCCAAATGTTAGAAGTAAACCTGGGATCACGATCAGATAAAATGGATATGGGAACTCCATGACACCTAACTATCTCTTTAAGATACAATAGATAATGTTGATCTAGAGAGAATTTATCTCGAATAGGAAGGAAATGAGCAGATTTAGTCAAGCGATCAACAATAACCCAGATTGCATTATTGCCTCGAGATGTCTTTGGTAATTCCACAACAACGTCCATGGATAGATTTTCCCATTTCCACTCTTGCACTGGTAATGACTGCAGCATCCCTTTTGGTAACTACCGCTCTACTTTAACCTGCGGACAAGTCAAACACTTCACAGTAAAATAGGCAATATCTCTTTTCATTCCATCCCACCAGTAATACTCCCGCAGATCTCTGTACATCTTAGTACTGCCAGGATGAACTGAAAATGGGGAACTATGAGCGTCACATAACAAATCACCCTTCAACTGTGAATCAAAAGTCACACGTAATGTCTTCCCAAACCTCAAAACACAATCATTATCAATGTTAAATTCTAGAAACATACCCTTCTGAAGCAGATCTACCTTTTTCTACAATCCATAGCCTTTCTTCTGTGATTTCTTAATTCTGTCTAATTTAGATGATCTCACTAAAACTTGAAACAAAACAGAAGAACTTCCTACAAAAAAAAATTCCATGCCAAAGTTCATCAAATAAAAAACCAAAGGATCTCATTCCAAACGTAGCATGGTTAATAAAGCATTACTTTTTCGAATCAAATCATCAACCACTTTATTTGCTTTTACTAGATGGTAATGAATTGTACAATCATAATCCTTGATTAATTTTATCCATCTCCTCTGTCTCATGTTCAATTCTTTTTCAGTGAATATATACTTTAAACATTTTTGATGAGTATATATTTCACACTTTACTCCATACAAATGATGCCTCCAAATTTTTAAAGCAAAAACAACATAAGATAAATCCAAATCATGTGTAGGGTAATTTAATTCATGAATTTTCAACTGACGTGAAGCATAAGAAATTACCTGATCATTCCGCATTAGGATGCAACCAATTCCTTTCAATGAAGCATCACTGTAGATAACAAACTCACCATTCCTGGAAGGAAGTGCCAAAACTGTAGTATTCACCAATCTTCTTTTGAACTCTTGAAAACAATCATCACATTATTTTATCCAGATAAACTTAACACCCTTCCGAGTTAGCTTAGTCATTAGACTAGATAATCATGTACAATTTTCAACAAACATTCGGTAGTAACCTACCAAACCAAGAAAACTACAGATATCGGTTACATTTTTGGGTCTTTTCCATTATTCAACAACTTTTGTTTTATCAGGATCAACAGTTATCCCATTTTTTGAATCAATGTGACCAAGGAAAGAAATGTGTTGTAACCAAAACTCACACTTGCTGAATTTTCCATACAGTTTCTTTTCTTTTAAGGTTTGCAAGATAACCCTTAAATGACTTCCAAGATCCCCTTTACTTTTAGAAAACACCAAAATCTCATCAATGAAAACAACCACAAAATTATCCAAGAACTCATGGAAAATTTTATTCATAAGGTCCATGAATACAAAAGGTGAATTGGTTAACCCAAATGGCATAACTAAAAATTCATAATGGCCATATCTAGTATAGAAATCAGCCTTTGGAACATTTGCTTCTTTTACTTTCAACTAATGGTACCCCGACCTCATGTCAATTTTCGAAAAATATTGAGCTCCCTGCAGCTGATCAAACAAATCATCAATATGAGGCAAAGGATACTTGTTCTTAACAGTAATGTTATTCAAGGCTCTATAATCAATGAAAAGTCTCATTGAACCATATTTCTTTTTAACAAACAAGACAGGAGCACCCCATGGTGATGTGCTAGGTCGAATGAAACCTTTATCTAATAACTCCGGCAATTGTTTCTTTAACTCTAAAATTTCAACTTGAGACATTTGATAAGGAGGTTTTGAAATTGTCTTAGAATCCGGAATTAATTCAACAATAAATTCAACTTCTGGATCATGAATAATACTAGGAAACTCATCAGGAAAAACATCAAGATACTGATTTACCACTGGCACATCATTAATCTGAATAGTTCCTTTATTTTCAACAACATGTGCAAGGTAACATTCATTTCCATATTTTAGTAGTTTCTCAACTTCCAGATATGTTATCAAAAGAAAGGGTTCATTCTTGTACACAAACTGAAAATATTTCTGAAAAGAAACCATTTTAGCTCTGTAGTCAATCATATCATGATAAACAGAAAGCCAATCCATGCCCAAAATAATATCAAACTCTACTAGAGGAAAAACAATAAGGTTTGCTGGTATATTCTTTCTGCACACAAGGACAGGAAGGTTCTTATAATTACGTTTTGTCTCAACGTTCCCTCCCAGTGTTTTTACCATATGTTCAGTATTCACATGTTGAGATGAAATTTGAAATTTACTAGAAAACTTATAATAAATAAAAGAATGTGTAGACCCTGAATCGAACAACACATTGGTATAATCTGAACAAACAAACAATGTACCTGATACTACTTCATTTGATGGCCCATCCTCTGCTGAAGTAGTTTCAAAGGACATCACCACCCATTTCATCTTGTAGTCTGGCTGATTTCCCCCAGTTGAGTTCTTCGTGAGAGACTCATTTGCATAATGACCCATTTCATTACACTAAAAACATATTACCGCTGGATTTTCAGTGCCTGGTTGATCATCTTCTTTATAGTTACATGAATGATGACCAGACTTACTACACCGAAAGAACTTTCCAGACATGGATAAACATTCTCCAGGATTCATTTTACCACACTTCTCATAGTATGGATATTTGGTTTTCTTACCTCCTTGCTTCTTTGTTGAATTATTCTCTTTTCCCTGCCAAATGGACCTATTATTCTGTTGTTTTTCAAAGAACACATGATAATCAGCAAACTCCATTTCCACCTTCTCCACACATCGAATAAGTTTTTCATAACTTTTGAACTCATGAGAAGAAAAATCCCTTCGATACCTTGTCTTTAACCTTGAGTAAAAATGGTTCATTTTACTATCAAGATCTCATATAAAATTTGGAGCATACCTTGCTAGTCGAGTGAAATTTGCTTCATAAGTAGCCACTGAGTCATCCTACTACCTCAATTCTAGGAATTGTTTTTCCATCCTAAGAAGAACCACCTTAGTAAAATATTTCTCAAGAAACATACCTTTGAATTCATCCCAATGAAGATCATCGATCTCATCACTTTCCCTGATATTTTTCACTATCGACCACCACTGATCAACTTCACCTTCAAAACGCTAAATAGAAAGACAAACCTTTTGATGTTCTGAACACCCCATGAAATCAAAAATATTCTCCAGTGGTTTAATCCACCCTTCAGCTAGCATGAGGTCAGATGATCCTCTGAATGATGGGGGATGTTGCCTCATGAAATGTTCCACCACTGACATGTTCCTCTGTGGTTGATCTGGCTGATCTCGTACATGGATACCACCACTGTAAAGACCCATAAAATTAAAGGGAAATTTTTTCTTAATTTTCTTTGGGATTTTACAAGAATGCAGTTTCTGACGGCACCTGATTCTGATGCCCGGTGTGCCCGGAATATTTTTCCACAGTTTAGCTCGGGTACGTTCAGTGAATGAACGAGCGGGTTTTTCTAACTTTTGAACCGGTGCTCGGAATCGAATTCTGAGGGCACCGATGGAATTGAAGCCCCGATATTTTCTTGAAAACATCTTTTCTGGAGTTGCGTTTGCTCGGGTGTGGTTTTTATGTTTTTTGGGTTAAGTAAATGAATAAAATAAAATGGTGCGACCAATTTATTTTATTTTAAGTCGCTTAACCTATGTTAAGTGGATCTTGTGGGACCGACAATATCCTACCCACTTGGTAGGATATTTTTGAGGTGGGGTCTACACAAGCCCCACTATTTCTTTTCTTCTTAAGTAACGCAGCTGCACCCCCCTTTTTAATGAAGTCAACTCTTACATTTAATCTGGATATTAAACGTCTCATTAATTGGGCGGTTTTAAACTCCTCAATTAATTGATCGTTTCTTTTATTTTTGAATTTCAAAGAGTTGTTTTGAGTGTTAATAAAATAAGACAACACTTATTTTATTTGGGTGGGAACTTGTTGCGTGGAGAGGATTTGGAGAAAAGCCTCCTTCTTCGACGAAGAACGCGAAGAATGCGAAGAACACACCGATCTCGGATGAAGAATGAAAAATCCTCGGAGATCGACTACGCGACGTCTTGTATCGCGATGCCAATGACGCTTCTTCCACAACGCTACTTCCGTGACGTTCCTTCTCCACGACACGACGATCCTCCTTCCGCGACGCCTTCTTCCACGACGTGCTTTTCCGCGACGAACCCTCTCTCAACGAATTCGATGAGGTAGGGGTTTTGATTCAATTAAATCTCTGTGATTTATACCATCAGAATATGTTTGAAATTTGTCAGAATCCTTTTTAAACCACTAACGCGGTGGGTGCGGACCAGTAAACAAGTCCAAACCCACCGTCTCTTCGTTCTTGGTGTGCGGATCGGCGGGCGACGATGAAGTATGACGCACGGGCATTGTGAGGTCTTTGTAGTGATGAACTGGTCCCGGGAGGGCCATTGGCGAAGACAGCAGGAAAATCCGACCACCGAAGCCCGTTCGGTGGTCCGCGGAACGTTCCGCCGGTGCGCCTCGCCGGCACGGCGGCACCCGGGAAGGGCCGCCGCGGCTAAAGCCCCGTCGGCAGGCCGCTGGTCCCGCGACCACGCGGGAATGAGGGAGGTGGGATGCGGCGCTCGGCCGCGTCCATTGACAAGGGGCAGCCCCCAATGGGGCCGTGATTACATGCTGGCGGGGGGCAGCATGCCACCCCGCACCGCTCGGCCGAAAAGGCCGAGCTGCCCGACCGGACCGCCAGGCCGGGCCGCGCCCAGGCCGGGCTGGACTGCGCCAACCGGCCCAGGCCACACCCAAGAGGGCCGGACCTGGACCCGGTTCCGGTCGACCCGGTTCGGGCCGACCCAGGGGGTACCGGGCCGGGTCGGACCGGGCACGAACCCCCTAATACCGGACTTTTTTGGTATGTTACCCATAACATGGGCTACAGACCTCCAATCGACGCACCGTCAGTTGCGTAGAAATCCTTGGATCAAGAAGGTCGTTTTGGTATTTTAAAATCAAGGTTTAGGTGTACTTTGGGTTCGGACGGGTTGGTTCAGACACGAAACCAACCGGGCCCTCGGAGTGGAAACACTTATAACTTCAGCTCCGGACGTCCGATTGACGTTCCGTTGACATTGTTGGATTCCTCTTAGTGAGACGGACCTTTTGGCTTACTCCAATCGTGGTTTGGACGCATTTTGAGTACGTTTGGGTTGGTTTTGATTTAAAAACCTACCGGGACCCTGGAACGAAAAATGTAATAACTCTTAGACCGGGCGTCTGATTGACGCGCCGTCTACGACATTGAGTTCCTGATGACGATACAGAAATTTTGGATACATCAACTCCGGACTATGTGACAGTTGATGTATCCGCCCCTCGGCTCGTGGAGCAGACCTTCCCGAATGAGTTGGATGTGTGCGGGAACCCTAGTGCTGGCTGCAACTACGACTGCGACGACGATGACGACTGTGCAGAAATCCTCCGTGGATTCGACGGCGACAACTACATGACTCATCAATCCTACGTGGATCAGTGCTACCGATCCTATGTGGGTTAGATCCCGTGTGGGTCAGCGCTCAGCAGTCCTGTGTGGGCCAGCGCCTACAGATCATGTGTGGGTCCGATCCTGTGTGGGTCATTGTGGGGGTTAGTTACCAATCGATCCCGTATGGGTCAGATCCTTTGTGGGTAACTGCGGGGGTTAGTACCTATCGATCCTTTATGAGTCTGACGACTTAGATGAATCAGTGGCAATATATGATCATCTCTATCATCTTACGAAAATGTATACATGGGTGATCTGAATCTTGACTTTCAATCCCTATCTTTGATAAGATTGACTTGATATCCTGTGTGGATTACGTTTTTCCTTCCTCTATGGAATGGGTTGTGGTTTCTTGTGTGGACTGGTTTTTACTTGGGCTTCGATGTTGGAGCCGAACGAGAGTTGATGACTTAAGTGTATGTATGGGCATATACCTAAGAAGTGTCGGATGTTACTTCGTGTTTGTATCTTTCCTTTGTGGATTCTGGGAGACCGTCGGGGGTCTCGGGGTCCCTACTGAGTATCTTATACTCACCCCTGCACGGGCTATGCCCGCACTATGTTGTGTTGGTTGCAAACGACGGACAACGCTGATCGTGGTTGAGGCTTGCAGAGCAATCGGTACTTGGAGGTGGACCCCAGGGCGGGGCGTACTCGGAGCGGACGGCTGGACCTGAGGAGATGTGGAGGCTATCTATACCCACCTTTCAGGTGGGAGTTCCAGTGGACGACTTGAGCCTACGACTTTACTTTTTAGTTTATGTACTCCCTTTTTCAGTTGTACTTTACTTTCAGTTTGGGTTTGTATTCTGTCCCACTGACTTTTCTGTACTTACTTTTGTACCCAGTTTTTACTTAGTGTTTACTTCTGCTTGCTTGCTCTGTGGTGTTTGTTTACTTTACAAAGGCAATGACTTCCCTATTTACCGAGAATTACGCCTTGGTTCTAGTCACCAGCCCCTGGCCTATGGAAGGAGGGCTTGGGGTAGTCACGACCCGGGCCCCAAGGACGGGTCGTGACAAATTGGTATCAGAGGAGTTCTTTTCTACCGCAGAACTCAAGACTCTGATCTTTTTCTATGTGAATAAATAGTGATAAGAGTTTTGAGTGTTGTTATCAGTCCAGGGAGTCCAGTGTTGGTGCGGCAGCCGACGTATCCGTACACCAGGACCCTGACATCTGATTTCCGACATAATGCATGAAAACATTGATTGCATGTGTGTTTCATGTTTTCATTGTGATTGCTTTGTGTCAGCTCACCAGGTATACTGTTCTGACCGTGGCACTCCTGTCTCTTTTTAGGATGGCCCCATGATGGTAGCCAGCTGGGGTTCCGAGCGTTGTGCGTGACGAAAGCCCACCGAGCGATGAAGCCTCGGTACAGGGCCCTCTGACAGCAGAGGCACCGGCGGTACCACTACCCACTGAGCCACCGATGCTACCAGCCCCAGCCACTGACGATGCACGTTGCCTTAGTGCACTTCATGAGTTTCAGAACCAGCGACCACCCAGGTTCTGCGGGGAGACAGACCCTAAGGTAGCCGAGGATTAGCTGGAGGCAGTTGTATGGGTTTTCAGGTTAGTGAGGACACCAACAGACCTCATGGTGATCCTCGCAACGAGCCCCCTGCACGCGACAACAGGCAGATGGTGGAGCTTGATGCTCCAGGTGCACGACGAGGCATCTCTCCTATGGACGGACTTTGAGAGCCTCTTCCTCTCAGAGTTCATCCCAACCACCCACCGTGCAGTGCGAATCCAGGAGCTTCAACAGCTGCGGCAGGGCATCTTGACGGTCGCCCAGTACTCGACTAGATTTATAGATCTCTAGCGCTATTCGACGGACATGGTACGGGACCCATTCATCCGGCCCCGGACCCTCGAGTAGGGATTGAGGCAGGATATCAGGGCATCACTGATCTCCCTCAGCATTCTGACCCAGGCAAGATTACTAGAGCGAGCCCTTCTCATCGAGAGCCTCCTTGCTGAGCCTACATCAGCAGCGAGACCTACTGCAGGGTGGCACGTAACAGAGTCTTCTGCAGCAGGCAGTCGACGGATGACTCATGGGTCCAGGCAGACCAGACCCTTAGGCAGACGACCTCAAGACACTGGCTCAGCAGTGCGGGGCACACTGCGCGGAGCCATTATTTCGAGAGGCAGACAATGATACCCATGTGGCGGGGAGGGCCACGTGGATCGTGACTGCCCAACCCATCATGCAGAGGAACAGCAGACGGTTTAGGGACCACCCAGGCAGAGGCATAGGGTAGACCTTGGCGGTCCGCGGGGAGCAGGAGAACGAGGCAGTGGAGCTGGCCGAGCAGCAGGTGGTGGGTGATGCTTTGAGGCTCTACCACCACCACCACCAGGAGGTCCACCCTGACCATAGGGAGCTGGCGGGAAGAGACAGGCACAGCTTCAGGTAGCAGATGCCTACGATCACGACGCGCCCGAGATGATTGAATGTACTATCTATGTATATTCCACCCTTTCTATAGTTATTATAGACACAGGAGTGAGTCATTGATTCATAGCCGCTGCCCTTGTTTAGAGCTCGGAAATTCCGACAGAGCTGTTGGCTCGATCCTTACGGCTAGAGACTCCTACGGGAGCAGACTCGATGATTACGCACTGGTGCCGGTAGTGTGAGATTACTCTAGGAGGCGAGAGATTCAGCTGGGATCTTCTTGTAGCAGCGTTGAGGCCTTACAATGTCATATTGGGAATGGATTGGTTATCAACATTCCATCCTCAGATTGACTTAATTAGGCGCATGGTGCGATGTGTACGCATCGACGAGAGCAGGTTCACCATCACCGACGAGAAGGGAGCCTACAAATCACATGATGGACTCCCACAAAGGAGAGGACAACCCATCACTCATCAGTTTTCATACTCATCCTAGGAGCAGTTGACATGCAGAGTCCTGGT
Organism: Viscum album; assembly: GCA_963277665.1. Taxonomy (NCBI): domain Eukaryota; kingdom Viridiplantae; phylum Streptophyta; class Magnoliopsida; order Santalales; family Viscaceae; genus Viscum; species Viscum album. Next base: position 1,918,403,927 of record OY728163.1, read on the forward strand.
TTTCCGACAGTGGTGGATCAGTATGTGGACATTTTTCCCGATGATGTTCTGGGACTACCTCCTCGCAGAGAGTTAGACATTTATTTTGATATGTACCCTGATACAGCCCCGATATCCACCCCAGCATATCGGATGGCTCCCTCCGAGCATCGAGAGCTACGGGTACAGTTTGAGGACTTGCAGGGCAAGGGATTCATCCGACCCAGTGTTTCACCCTGGGCTTCCCCGATATTGTTCACCAAGAAAGTGGACATGAGCTTGTGACTTTGTGTCGATATCGTCACCTGAACCAGGTGACAGTGAAGAATAAGTATCTGCTACCAAGGATTTATGACCTCTTCGATCAGCTCAAGGGAGCACGGTTGTTCTCGAATATAAACCTCAGGTCAGGCTATAATTAGCTCAGAGTTCGGGATGAGGACTTACAGAAGACGACCTTCAGATGTCGGTATGGCCACTATGAGTTCTTGGTTATGCCATTCGGCGTAACCAATGCTCCATAAATTTTCATGGCCCTCATGAACAGGGTCTTTCATCCATGCCTCGATCGATTTGTCGTGGACTTCATCGACGGCATTTTGATTTACTCGACGACGGAGGAGGAGAAAGTCTACCACTTACCGGTTGTACTAGACACACTCCGAGAGCACCAGCTTTATGGAACGCTCTTGAAGTGTCAGTTCTGGATATGCGAGGTCCCCTTCTTGGGACACGTCATCTCTGAGGCAGGAGTTGCAGTGGATCCTGTGATGATCGAGGAAGTGCTGGCTTGGGAGCCACCTAGGAGCGTGACAGAGGTGAAGAGTTTCTTTTGACTAGCTGGGTATAACCGGAGAGTTGTGGCAGACATCTCTATAGTTTCAGCACCACTCTCATCCTTTACGAAAAAGGGGAAACCCTTTGTGTGGTCATACAGATGTCAGCTGAGCTTCCAGGAGCTGAGACAGAGATGGACCAGCGCTCCTATCTTGAGGCTACCGGAGGGGGGTGTTGGGTACGTAGTTTGCTGAGATGCATCAGGGACCGAACTCGGATGTGTCCTAAAGTAGGAGCGGGATGTGATCACCTATGGATCATGTCAGTTGAGGCAGCATGAGTGGAACTACGCTACCCATGACCTGGAGTTAGCAGCAGTGGTCTTCGCTTTGAAGATGTGGAGACACTATCTGATGGGAGAGCGCTTTATAGTCTATTCTGACCATCAGAGTCTCAGGTACATCTTCTCGCAGAAGGACCTAAACCTGAGATAACGGCGATGGATCGAGTTCCTTCAGAACTATGACTTTGAGATAGTCTATACTCCTGGAAAGGGGAACGTGGTAGTCAATGCTCTGAGCAGGAGGATGGGCATTCAGATACTTGGGGAGGCGACAAAGCAATTAGCCTCTTTGCAGATATCCTTCACAGATAGAGATGAAGTAGCCTTCCTTCAGTCACTCACAGTCACTCCTCCACTACTGCAGCGGGTCAGAGAGGCACAGTGTGGGGACGCTGACTATGAGACACGGCGTGTGCAGATATTCTCAGGACAGGCACCTGATGGTTTCTCTATAGGAGGAGAGCACGACTTCCTTTTCAGAGGACGTACCTTGGTACCGGTTGCTTTATGGGAGGATGTGCTGAGAGAGTTTCACACTTCTCCTTTGGCGGCACATCCTGGCGTGGCGAAGATGTACCAGGATCTCAGACGACAGCCCTGGTGGCCGAGCATTAAGAAGGTTGTGGCAGAGTTCGTTTCTCGATGCCTCACCTGCTAGCAGGTGAAGGCAGATCACCAGGTTCCAACAGGCTTGGTACATCCCTTGGAGGTCCTAGAGTGGAAATGGGATGGGATATCTATGGACTTCGTGACTGGACTTCCACGCTCTTCCATAGGTCACAACTCCATTTGGGTGATTGTCGACTAACTCACCAAGTCAGCACACTTCTTACCCATCGGAGAGAAGGGCTCAGTGGAGTGATTAGGACGTATCTACATTCAGGAGATTGTATAGCTTCATGGTGTGCCATCATCTATCATCTCCGATCGAGATGCTCGCTTTACTTCTCGGCTTTGGAAGGGGTTGCAGGAGGCGTTCGGGATGCAGCTACGTCTGAGCACCACCTTTCACCCTCAGACAGATGGTCGGACGGAGAAGACCATTCAAACTCTCGAGGACATTCTCCGCGCATGTGTCCTTAACTTTGGTCATAGCTGGGAGGACCACGTACCCTTGGTGGAGTTCGCGTAAAACAACAGCTACCACTCCACCATCGGGATGGCACCATACGAGATGTTGTACGTCCGACTTTGCAGATCTCCTTTGTGCTGGACAGACCCTGGGGAGTCCGCACTTGTGGGACCAGAGATGGTCCAGGCCATGACAGAGAAGGTCCAGGTCATCCAAGAGCGGATGAGGACAGATCAGAGCCGGTAGAAGACTTATGCTGACAGGAGGCGGAGGCCACTAGAGTTCGAGAATGGAGACCACGCCTTCTTGCGGGTCTCACCTCGACATGGATTACGAAGATTTGGATGAGGCGGAAAGTTGTCTCCACGCTTCATTGGACCATTCCAGGTGTTCAGCAGGATTGACGAGGCGGCTTATCACCTGGATCTACCACCTCAGTTGCACCGGGTGCACGACGTCTTCCACGTTTCTCAGCTGAGGAGACACGTGCACGACCCAATGCATATCATTGACCATGGAGAGCTAGACGTTGATGATGGGGTGAATTTTGCAGAGGTCCCGGTGGAGATTGATGATCGACATGAGCAGATCCTACATGGATGGTCGATTCCTCTAGTGCGCATTAGATGGCAGCACGAGAACCTCCAGGAGAGCACTTGGGAGTGGGAGGCTCAGATGCAAGCTCAGTACTCACACTTGTTTCCCTAGTTTTTGTTGTATCATTACAGGGACATAATTCCCTGAGTTGGGAGTTATGTAAAGACCCGTAAAATTGAAGGGAATTTTTTTGATAATTTTATTTTGAATTTTAAAAAAATTCAGTTTCCAACAGCACCTGATTCTGAGGCCCAGTGTGCCCGGAATCTTTTTCCAAAGTTTAGCTCGGGTACGTTGAGTGAACGAATGAGTGGGTTTTTCTAACATTTGAACCGGTGCTCGGAGTAGAATTCTGAGGGCACCGATGGAATCACATCGCCGATATTTACTTAGAAACACCTTTTCCGGAGTTGCGTTTGATCGTGTAGAGACCCGAAGCTTATCGTACATGGACATTACATTACGTTTGCGGAATACTTAGTACATTACAAAAACACACACACAAGGACCTTAATAGTTTAGTGTCTTTGGAAACTTGGAATATAATCCTCTAATCCTGGTGAAAGATCTTCAACATATCCCATAAAGATCTTCCTTTTTTTTCTTACCTAAAACCTTTCTTTATATCCTGGGGAAATGAAAACATAAAAGGGTGAGCTCAAATGCTCAGTAAGGGTAAACAAAAGAAATATCAATCACATCATATTCATAAGAACATAACATTTTGGAAATCTTAACCTGCAAAAGAGAGCATAATTTCATAACATGGGATAAATCATAGTAGTGAAATGAAATCCCAATAATCATACTTAAAACATGAAGCATTGTGGCATACACACATAATCATAGAGAATCATTTCTTGTTAGTCAAGACTCATTGCCAAGTCTATCTTAGTGGAAAAAGTCCCTTTCTGAACCGAGTCACCCTCGTTTCAGTCCTATTTCACTGAACCGGTATAACCTACCATTCCAGCCATGTATATCTCATGAGATATAAAATCTTTACCCAATGCATTGGAGGGAGATATAGGTCCCACCCATCTCATAATGATACCATTCTTATGTGTGCCACAAATTCATAAATCATACATCATAGCATAACCCATGAAATAAAATGGGATTCTTAAACATCATGCCATCATAACATAATCCATAAACAATTGATATCATTTCATCATAAGAAAATCTAATCCATTTAAATCACAGAGAAATTTTACTTGAAACATACACATATGAAATAATATCATCATAGATGTAAAATAGTTTTGACAAAACACTTGAAATGAATTCTTGAGGAAAATATCCTTTCTTCTTTAAAATCTTGTTCTTTTCACAAAATTCCATGAAATTTTAAAAGATAAGGGTTTTATTGAAAATAATCATGCAATATTGTAGAGGAATCCTCTTGAAAATGAGGTGTTATGAAACCGTAAAAATCCTTTCACACCGTATAAGTTAAAAATAACATTCTCCTCGTACTTTTGTCGGAAAAGTCAAAAAGTACCTCGAACGAAAAATGACAAAAGATTCCTTTCATATCTTTTACTAAAAACTCACCGAAGGGTAAAATAGGATTTAAATTTTTTTTAGGTGAATGGAAATAATATTACATATTGAGGAAACATGGATGTGGATGATAAAATACACCCCAGTAAATACCAAAGTATAAGCAATCTCGGATAAAAATGAGATTGTGATATTTCCCTTACCTTAGGTCTGATTTGCTTCGTAAGTGTCCAAACCTCCGGTATAATGATTTAAATAATGTCATTTACTTATTACAGAATCATATTCATTGTTATTATTTCATATATGGTTCACTTATGACTTTATATTACCCGTTCTTTTGTAAATTCCATGTTAAAGAGCGTTTTGGGTAAAATTGTTTCATTTATCGTAGGTGTTTGGACTTGTTGTTCTTGACATTATTATTACTTATTTCATGATTTACATACTTCCAGAATATACAATATGATTTATATATCATATATATTCAGTATATATATATATATAATAGATAGATAAATGAAATGAAACACACCGTTCATGGAGACGGTAGTCCGTACGTACGCATGAACGCTGTTTTCTTTTCCTTATTGTCTTGAATGGAAGTAAGTAGACGAAATATATATATACATAAATCCAGTAGATTTACCAAGTCATATATATAATTACTATTGCTTATATATACTTTATAATCATTCTTAAATGGTTAACATGGAGAATGAATCTCATCGCGTCGTGGAGACGATAGTCCGTACGTACGCACGAGCGATGATATCATTTCCATAATTATTGAATTGAATTGGAGTGGATGATACAATATATAAAAATCATTATGATGTTATAATAACTATGTATAGTTATTCTTTACACCATAATACCCATCCATGTAAGGTGTTGGTGGAAAAACAGATTACACCACGGCGTGGAGACGGTATTCCGTACGTACGCACGCGCGGTGATTTCGTTTTCCGTAGGATGGATAGATTGTGAATTAGGATTGTTTCATACTTATAATAACATATCATTATATGAGTGATACTGATGTTATTACTTCATAATTAAACAACCTAAGAAGAAGAAGTGGAAGAAGAAATAAAGGTGAAAGAATTGGTAACGGAAATTACCTCTTCTTTGAAGCGCCTCTTTGAGACCTCCTCTTAGGGCACTAAAATTGGTCTTTGAGGAAGCTCAGAACCTCTAGGATGTTTCTAGGGAAGTGGAGAAGAGATTTTGGCAGGGGTTGGCCGAGCTTGAAGGCTCAAAGTTGTGTGAGGAAGAGAGGGAGGAAGTGTCCTTTTATAATGGAGGAGAGGGGTGCCTTTGGAATAACTAAAAATATTATTTTATTATAAAGTCAATTTCGGTTTTAAATAGCTCCAAATTGATTTATTTAGAGGATAAGGTGGGTATGGGTAGAAATCCTCTCATCCAATAGAATTTAGACAAGTTTAGGTTCCTATTTTAACCTTATCATTTAGATTTAACATTAAGTTAAATAATTTTACTTTTACCGTGTCTTCTTGTGTTCTTATATTATAAGGTTAATAAACATACTATAAGAAGCCAATCGAACCCCAAATTATTTATTATTAATATATATAACCTTATCTAAGTCATTTGGCCGAACCTTAGATTTTTAGGAATAAAATACAATTAATAATATAATATTTGTTTTAAAAACTATTTTATGTCAATTTTGACACTATATAGTAATTGATTTTTATGAAAATCATAACAAAATTATTAGTTCAATCCAAGTTAATTAAATAAACACTAAAATGTCATATTAACCTAGAAAATTGGTGTTATTCATAAAAAAGTCTCAAATTACATTTATTTTGGTGTTTATAACATCAATTATGTCAATATTTCATTAATAAGATAATTAATGCATCATCATTGTGTCATAAATAAATTAACTTATTCAATGTATAAAAATTACAAATAAAATACCATTATGTAGGAAATCTGTTTAGCTTTCTAATGAATATTTATATTCAAATTTATCTTATGTATAACCCCATATTAAAAATTATTTACTTATTAAACTTTGATTTTAACTATTTTAACCCTAATGTAAATAAATTAATAATAAATGTCCTAATCTAATCCAAGTGGGCCTAAATGGTCATATTTTATTCCTAAGTTTGTTTTTGGTCGAATTACACTTATCCAATAGAATTAGTACATGTTTTAGGGTAACAGTAATATCATATTCGCCATTAGTTACCCTATTTACTATTAACCGCGGTAAAAAAGATAAAAAATTACTATTCACCAAAAAATTATTTTTATCTAATTGAACCACATTTTACTTACTGATATCAACCGTGTCTGTCGGATTTTTGAAATTCCATTCACAGAAGCGGTAAAATTAAGTTTTATGCAAAATTCAGTTTTTAACCTACCACTTAGTGGTTTCACTATTCATCAAAAATTGAAAGTTTCCAGAAAAATACCAAAAATGAGGCCTAAGCTATATTTGATATTATGAACTCAAAAATGATGTCTATTTTACCAAATTCAAAACATATCAGTTGCATTAATTAGTTTAAAAATTAATTCCCGTCGTCAAAACAAATGGCGTGTTTTTGAGAGATAATAACTATCAAAAGATTGACACTTGTTTATAACTAGTTTAAATGTGAAATTACATCCAATGACCAAAATTGTATTAAATTGTAAAAATATATTCTAAATATAATTTAAAACCAATAAAATTAATAATTTATCACTATTAATTATTTTGATTAAAAAAGTTGTTTCTAATTAAAATTTAGTAATTTTCACTATTCATCATAATATGAAAGTTATCTGAAAAGTACCAAAATTTCACCCTAAGCTAATTTCGATATTCCGAATCTAAAAATGATGTCCATTTTAAAAAAAAATTAAAAAGTGGTTATTACTATTCATAACGGCTAGTTTTAATAATATTTTAATAGCATATCGTTGTTTAGTGAAACTCGACATTGCGTAATACACATGCTATCGAGGAAGGTCGCGATTGCGTCTATTGAAAGGCAAGTCAAGGATGCGTGTTGTGAAAGCTCCTTTTGGTGTAGCGTACAACACAAGACATTAATGAAAAGAATATTTTTCATAAAATCTCGGTGTGTTACAGATCGGGTGTGGTTTTTATGTTTTTCGGGTTAAGTAAATGAATAAAATAAAATGGTGCGACCAATTTATTTTATTTTAAGTCGCTTAACCTATGTTATGTGGATGATGTGGGACCCACAATATCCTACCCACTTGGTAGGATTTTGTGAGGTGGGTCCCACGCGAGCCCCACCGTTTCTTTTATTCTTATGTAACGCACTCGCACCCCCCTTTTTAATGAAGTCAACTCTAGCGTTTAATCTGGATATTAAACGTCTCATTAATTGGACGGTTTTAAACTCCTCAATTAATTGATCATTTATTTTATTTTTGAATTTCAAAGAGTTGGTTTGAGTGTTAATAATATAAGACAACACTTATTTTATTTGGGTGGGAACTTGTTGCGTGGAGAGGATTTGGAGAAAAGCCTTCTTCTTCAACGAAGAACCAGAAGAACTTGACGAACGCGAAGAATGAACCGATCTCCGACGAAGAATTCCAAATCCTCAGAGATCAACTACGCTACGCCATGTACCAAGACGCCAACGATGCTTCTTCCGCGATGCTTCTTCCGTGATGTTCCTTCTCCGCGATGCGACAATCCCCCTTCTGCGGCGCCTTCTTCCGCGACGTGATTTTCCACGACGAACCCTCACTCAACGAATTCGACGAGGTATGGGTTTTGATTCAATTAAATCATTGTGATTTATACCCTCGACATATGTTTAAAATTTGTCGGATTCCTTTTTAAACCGCTAACGCGGTGGGTGTAGAACAACGAACAAGTCTGAAACCACCATCTCTTCGTTCTTGGTGTGCAGATTGGCGGGCGATGATGAAGCAGGCCGCCCGGGCATTGTGAGGTCTTCACAGTGAAGAACCGGTACCTGGAGGGCCGTTGGCGAAGACGGCAGGGAAATCCGACCACCGGAGCCCGTCCGGTGGTCCGCGGAACGTTCTGCCGGTGCGCCTCGCCGGCACGGCGGCTCCAGCGGCCGGATGCGGCGGCCGGCACCGGCCTGCCGCCTAGAGGCGGCGGCGCCCGACGCGTGACCGGGAAGGGCCTTTGTGGCTGAAGTCACGGCGGCAGGACGCTGGTCCCGCGACCGCGCGGGACGGAGGGAGGTGGGACGCGGAGCTCGGCTGCGTCTGTTGACAAGGAGCGGCCCCCCATGGGTCCGTGGTTACATGCTGGCGGGGGCAGCGTGGCACCCCGTACCGCTCGGACAAAATGGCTGAGCTACCCGATCGGACTGCCAGGTCGGGCCGGGCCGTTCCCATGTGGGCCGGGCCTGGACCCGGGTTGGGTCGACCCAGTTCGGGCCGACCCAGGGGGTACTGGGCTGGGTCGGACCGGGCCTGAACCCCCTAACACCAGACTTTTTCGGTCTGTTACCCATAACATGGGCTATGGACCTCCGATCGACGCACCGTCAGTTGCGTAGCAATCCTTGGATCAAGAAGGTAGTTTCGTTATATTACACTCAAGGTTTCGGAGTACTTTTGGTTTGGTCGGGGTGGATCGTACACAAAACCAACTGGGCCCTCGGAGCGGAAACGCATATAACTTGAGCTCTGGACGTCCGATTGACTTGTCGTCGACTTTGTTAGATTCCGCTTAGTGAGACAGAACTTTTGGCTTACTCTTCTCGAGGTTTGGATGAAGTTGGTGTATGGTCAGGTTGGTTTTGACTTAAAAACCAACCGGGCCCCTGGAATGAAAAAGCCAATAACTCTCAGACCGGGCGTCCGATTGACGCGCCGTCTGCGACGTTGAGTTCCTGATGACGATACGGAACTTCTGGATACATCAACTCCAGAATATGTGTCATTTGATGTATCAGCCCCTCGACTCGTGGAGCAGACCCTCCCGAACGTGCTTGCTGTGTGCGGGAACACTAAAGCTGGTTGTGACTTCGACTGCGACGACGATGACGACTGTGTTGAAATCCTCCATGGATTCGACGACGACGACTACAACACTCAGCGATCCTATGTGGATTAGTGCTACCGATCCTATGTGGGTCAAATCTTGTGTGGGTCAGTGCTCAGCGGTCCTGTGTGGGCCAGCGCCTACAGAACCTGTGTGGGTCATTGCAGGGGTTAGTTACCTATTGATCCTGTGTGGGTCAGATCCATTCTGGGTCATTGCGGGGGTTAATATCTATCGATCCTTTGTGGGTCCAACAACTTAGATGTATCAGTGGCAATATCTGATCATCTCTACCTTCTTACGAAGAAGTATACCTGTGTGAGCTGAATCTTGACTTTCAATCCTTATCTTCGATAAGATTGACTTGATATCATTTTGCTTTCCTGTGTAGAATGGTTTTGTTTTCCTGTGTGGACTGGGTTGTACTTGGGCTCGGATGTTGGAGCCGAATGAGAATTGATGACATAGGTATATGTATGGGCATATACATAAGAAGTGTCGGATGTTAATTCATGTTTGTATATTTCCTTTTCGGATTATCCTTTGTAGATTCTGGGAGACCTTTGGGGTCCCTACTGAGTAGCTTATACTCACCCCTGCACGGGCTATGACCACACTACGATGTGTTGGTTGTAGAGGATAGACAACGCGGATCATTGTTGAGGCTTGCAGAGCAGTCGGTACCTAGTGGTGGACCCTAGGGCGGGGCGTACTCGGAGCGGACGGCTGGACCCGTGGAGCTGGGGAGGCTATCTGTACCCACCCTTCAGGTGGGAGTTCCAATGGACGGCTTGAGGCTGCGACTTTACTTTTCAGTTGATGTACTCGCTTTTTCAGTTATACTTTACTTTCAGTTTGGGTTTGTATTCTAGCCCACTTACTTTTCCTCACTTACTATTGTATCCAGTTTTTACATAGTGTTTACTTCTACTTGCTTGCTTTGCGGTGTTTTTTTACTTTACAAAGTCAATGCCTTCCCTATTTACTGGGAATTACACCTTGGTTCTAGTCTCCAGCCCCTGGACTATGGAAGGCGGGCTTAGGGTAGTCATGGCACGTGCCCCGAGGACAGGTCGTGACAACCACCATTTATATCCTAAGCCAACTGTTACATCACTGCAACAAACTATTCAGTTCCGATTCCGACCATCTTTGGTTGCTGATTTGGAAGGTTGTCTTCCTCCTAATGTCATCCCAACATAGCTTCTTTGTTTCCTCTACGGAAAACCATTATGAACATAGAAATATCTTAGGTGATGCAACATGGAAATCTTTAAATGCTATATCATTTCAATCATACCATAAATTAATGTATAATTTAACAATTTTCTAAATCCTAAGGTTTTCTAAACCGACCATTGATACCAACTATAAGGCCCCGGCCTTAAACATTACTTAATATAGAATTAAATGAATAATTCACATTGAGGATCCTTTCAGTTTTAGAGTTTTAGAGAATTAGGACATAACTATTACATCTCAAAAGATTACAAAGTAGACACTTCTACTGTGTTTCCATAAAATAAAAACTCTTAAAAAGAAATATGTCTAGTTCCATGTTTTAGATAGCATGTCATTCCCTTGATCCCATCCATGACCCCATTCCACATTATTTCCTATGAAAAACATTTAAAAAAAACATGGGGTGAGCATAAAAAAGTTCATTAAGGGATAGACAAAGAATGTAAACTGTTAGTTTTTCAAAACAACATGTAAACCATGTATACTTTATCAATGTAATACTTTTCACCTTTAAGAAGTAGTAAAATATCATCACTAAATAAAAGATCATTATTTACTATTTTGTAACCAAAATATTACCATGAAACACATATAAGGAACACATAACATATAAAGGTAACTTGGGACATAAACATACTTAAATGGAATAACCATACTGTCGACTTCCACACATATCACTTAATGGAATAGCCATACGACCGACTTCCATACCCAATGAATTGGAGGTTATAACGTAACAACCTATCCTGGGATTCACGACACCACCTGTCATAGGGTTTATGACGTTACCACCCGTCAAATGTCCATGTACCATTATAAAATCATAAGACATAAAACAAAAATAATGGAAAGAAAACATTTCCACATTTAAAACAGAATATATCACTTAAATATATTGACATAACAAATCCATTATAAAAACCATTTTCTATACCAAAATACATAAAAGAGTATATGGTATTTATTTCATTTTAAAAAAACATCATGGCTTGTTGAGGAAGCCAAAGACCAAATAATACTCGCGGTGGCGGAAAAGGTCGTTGTCACTGCGTACACTAAAAGAAACATTCCTTTTTGTCATTTTGTAAAACGCTTCATAGAAAAAGATTCATTTTTTATAAAATTAAAATTCACATGGGTTTATACACCGTATAAAACAAATCCTTGTATTAGAACAAAATATTCCTCAATGAAAGGAGATTGAGATGAAGTCCCTTACCTCGTGTCCGATGTGACTCGATTGGTCTTTAATCTCCTGAATATTAAACTAAAGTTAATTTATACTTTCTTAAGTACATTTTTCAAGCTTACTATTCCTTTTATATCACTTATTTCCATGTTATAAACCTTATGTAAACATTTAAGTTAATAATGTTCGTTTTGTCGATATCTGGTTCATAAGTCCAAAATGGACTTCTTAAAATTACATGTTGTTTATGTGGTCAAAGGGTCATTATATCCAGAATTATATTAATGATTTGTATATCATATATATCATATATATCAATAATATACATGTATTTATAATATTACATAACATTTAGATGTTAGAAAAGAAATGCACCGTTCTTGGAGACGGTAAGCCGTACGTACGCATGAACGCTACTTTCATTTATATTTCGTATTTAATGGCGTGAACTCATAATGATATAAGAGTATATCATAATTCCAGTATAACATCATATATAATAACATTAACTCCATCCTTTATACATCCCATATATGAAATTAACGAATCAAATCACATTGAGGGGGCGGTAGTCCGCACTTCCAAAAATGAAGATATCGCGTTTAACCATAATGGAAACCTTAAAGGTATCCCATAAATGAGATATATAGAAGCTTAAGGAAAAAATAAATATAATATATATTGTCACGACCCACCTTCACCAAAAGGAGGGAAGGGTCAGCAGATTGCCAGGCCCTTCCTTCTTTAAGATGAAGGAGAGATAATGACCCCCGAAACCCGCCTTCAATAGGTCCCGGAGTGGCGACTAGCACCAAGGGTATAGAAATTTCTCAGAAATGGAAGGCATTACCCTTTTTATTTTATAGGATCGAGAGATAAGGGAAAGGAAACCCAACAACACCAAGGTAGAAAGAAAAGTAAAGCCAAAATTAAACCATTCCCACATGCATGTTTCAAAAGTAAAAGCCACAAAGTACAAAAGGTGACTACAAGGTAAGTACCAAAGGGAAAAGAAAAACAACAACTGAAACTGCTCCAAAGGTCCGAGCTAGTAAGGTAATGTGTGATCCCCGAAGTTCTCCTGGAAACCTGAAAGCAGTTTTATATACGTAGGGTGAGCATAAAAGTACACTCAGTAGGGAAAACCAAGACTCTCGTGCACAAGTGGGGGAACGTACTAAAGTCCCGTGAGAAGAAGAGTATCCCAAACACCTAACAAGGCAAACTATCCATCCCAGGCCTCACCAAGGCTCACTCCCCAAATAACTCAAGTCATGTAATATATATATATAATAAGAGCACATTGATGTTTGGGTACCTCGTGCCACTTTCCCACTGGTTATTGAGGCATCCTACGCATCAGACCAATACTGCCATTCTCACCGCAGTCCCACTGATACACCCGCCCGCACACACCTGGGCCACAACCACATGCAGTCACACTGTCGAAATCCCGCTCGCACACACCTGGGCCTCAACCGCACGCAGTCTCACTGCTGAATCCCGCCCGCACAAACCTGGGCCAAAACTGTCACATGTAACCATGCCTAGAAACACCTAGGCCAGAACAACCTCTACCACACCTGAAGACACCTAGGCTAAAGGATCCACTGCCATTCCCGAAGACACCTGGGCCTCATCCCGAAGACGCTTGGGAAACCACCTTCCGCACACACCTGGCCAGCCACCACACTACCTATCCCGAAGGTTCTTGGGCTAATAATGGACCTCATTCCATCACAGCCTTCCCGAAGAATCTTGGGCTATCTCGGAAAGGGAGCAGAAAAGGAGCTAATAACCAGCCACTAAGAATAGTGTTGAGAAAAACACCCTCCCCCATGAAATGGTGGTGTTCGGAACTAAGTGATCAACTTGGGTGGGGCGCGAATAAGAAACACAAAGCTACAAGTATATATATATAGATAGCAAGCACTCACCCAATCTAGGCTTTTCTTCAGACAGCTTACAGATCACAATAGCACTCATGTCTGAGTCACGACTCACTCTAACAACCCATTTGTCCCCTTTATTATTTCACGTTCATTAATAATGTTAACGTTTAAGAACTACTGGGCAACTAGTAGGCATATTCATAAGTCCAAGAAAGTAAACAGTCAAACTTCAACCAAAACGCCCACACCCAGTTCTCAACAACAGAGGATTCCACCCCAATTTGTGATATAAACAAGCATCCACCCGGTCTTAAAACTCACAACCACTGAAAGTATAAAAGAACAGGGGATCCCATCCCCTCCCACATTTCCAACAATCGGCCCGAATGGAAAACAACCAACTACCACCGCCAACACAAGTCGGGTATTTTCAGATATAAAAGACTTAACACACTCCTTGATTTCAAATTCCTTGTGTTCTAACCGGGAGTTATCACAGAAGGGTTGATCCTGGTGCTTTCAATTATTCAGCCGGATATACGTGATTAAGCGATTCACTTTTCACAACAGGTGTTTACAACCACAAACAAGCCATTTAAAACATCAGCAGGGTTCATTAGTGCACAAACAACGACCACTAATGGCCTCGATTTTCAGGAGGCATAAGCCAGCACAACTCAACAAGATGGTCATAGAAGAAGCAACATCAAAATATAAGACAACATCAACAATCATATCGCCCCTCTTCTTTCTTTATAGAATTCGTTCATTATCTTCAATTAGGTCTGGTTCACCCAATCCTTCAGAATCAAAAGCACGCCCACCCCGCATGATACACAAAAGAGATAGACGAAGGAGAAATTCCCTACTTGTTGATAGATGATCGACGTTTAGGCCAGGGGCGCGGAACTTTACGGATAACGATGCGGTGGGCCCGATGCACCAGAATCTGTTTGTGAAAAGCCACGATTGAGGAAAGGAGAAACCATGGCTAACCCTTAGTTTATAAGAGCCGAGGACGGTTGAGGTGAAAATGCAAAACCGTGTAAGGCGCGGGGGTCGTGGGTTGACCACGTGGATCCACTCGTCACAAAAAAAGGGTCGGGTGGTTTTAGCCGGCTCATGAATTGCTGAAGTATTTAATTAAAGCTCTTATGGGCGTTTCAGGTCTTAAAAACACGCTTAAACGAGTCAGAATAGGGTTTAAAACCCTATTTGAGCAAAGGAGCGCTACTAGAACAACTTGACAAGGCCGGGTGGCGCTGATCGGTCTCACCGATCGGTCACGCTGATCAGTCTCACCGATCGGTCTCCCCGATCGGTCTCGCCGACCGGTCTCGCCAAGCGGTCTCCCCGATCGGTCTCGCCGATCGGTCTCACCGATCGGTCTCATCGATCGGTCTCACCGAGACGCCACTCCTTTAGAACCCGGATTATGGCAAAAGGAAGGACCAAGAGAGTCTGGGTCATCACATCAGATACCTCTCAAACTATTCTCGTCCTCGGGAATTTTAACAACCCAGAAGGAAAGGGCGGGTCCGAACAACCACCCCAATAGATACCTCTCAAGAGTAAACCTCATTGTTAACTAAGAACACCTTCTTGTCACGAACCAAGCAACATACCATTACAAACCGCCCAGGCATGTGGGTTGGGGAGTCTCCTCCCCCATGTCAAGATATTATCCACTTTAGTCGGCACTGATTCATCCGCATGGGTTTAATCGCATCCACCTTAATGCGTCTTGATTAGGGGTCGGGTTCTCTCTTTCCCCATAACCGGGGCGTTTCACACACAAGAAGAGGAAAAAAAGAAACCAGTAAATTTCATAGCCAAAAGACAAAACGTTCTATCCTTACAGGTAAAACATGGAACAAAGCTTAAAACAACTCTGGGTACTGGGTATGCATTTCTTCTTCCCTTTCCCAAGTACTGTCCTCAAGCCCACCATGTCTTCACAACACGCGAACCAATGGAATGGTTCGTCCGCGAAGCACCTTTTCCTTGCGATCCTCGATCACCACTGGTCTCTCCACAAAGGTCACGTCGTCCTGGATGTCCAGATCACCCAAATCAAGGACGTGTGAATCGTCGTGCAGATACCGACGGAGCTAGGACACATGAAAGACATCATGTATCCATAGTAGCGGCGGTGGCAATGATTGCCGGTAAGCCACTTCACCGACCCGCCCCAACACTTGGAAGGGTCCGATGAATCTGGGAGAAATCTTACTCCCTTTGCCGAACCTCCGCTGTCCCCGCCGAGGGGAGACCTTTAAGAACACGTGGTCCCCAACCTCAAACTCCAAGGACCTCCTCCTGGTATCAGCGTATGACTTCTGTCGGTCCTGGGCCGCCTTCAACCTTTCCCGTATGAGCTGAACCTTCTCTGTCGTGTTCTGCACCACCTCCCGACCAAGGATGCCTGCCTCTCCTACTTCGGTCCAACACACAGGCGAACGACATGGCCTCCCGTACAAGGCTTCAAACGGGGCCATGACAATGGTATAGTGGTAGCTATTATTGTATGAAAACTCTACCAGAGGCAAGTATTGCACCCATGACCCTCCTGAGTCCAGAACACATTCTCACAACATATCCTCCATGGTTTGGATGGTGCGCTCTGTTTGTCCATCTGTCTGGGGATGGAAAGAATTGCTAAGGCGTAACTGGGCGCCAAACGCATGCTGCAATCCCCTCCAGACCCACGAGGTAAACCGTGCATCCCTATCCGAGTTATAGACCTCGGAACTCCATGCAACCACAGCACCTCATCCACGTAATTTCGTGCCAAAGAATCCGCAGCACTCGACTCCGTGATCGCCAGAAAGTGAGCCGATTTCGTCAACCTGTCCACTACCACCCAGATGGCTTCATACCCTCCTTGTACCTTGGGTAGTCTCGTGACGAAATCCATTGAGATGTCATCCCACTTCCACTCGGGGACATCTAGGGGCCGTAGTAGGCCGCCTGGAACTCGGTGTTCAGCCTTCACTTGCTGACACACTAGGAACTTGGACACAAACTCTGCCACCGATCGCTTAACTCCGGGCCACCAAAACTACCTCTTCAAACCCTGGTACATCTTGGAAACTCTTGGGTGTACCGCCAGGGGTGAGTTGTGGAACTCACTGAGAACCTTGCTGCGCATCGCCTCTGGGACAAACAACCTTCCCTGGAAAAGCATCTAGTTCTGACCATCCTCGGCCCATCCTCCCGGAGCATTTCCCTGGTCAACTTGGTCATGCATCACCTCACACTCTAGGTCTCCCCACTGAGACTCCTCCACCTGCTGAAACAGGGATGACTGCACTGTCATCTGATCTAGGCAGCCTCTACCGCTATCCATCGTCACATCCAGGTGTAAGGCAGCTAACTCTTCCATTGCCTTCCAGGCGTCCGCCGACTCTCAGACCGCATCCTTCTGTGTCCTCCTGCTCAACGCATCAGCCACCACATTTCCCTTGCCCTCAGTATAAGAGATCTCGAAGTCGTAATCCTGGAGTTACTCCACCCATCTCCGCTGTCGCAAGTTTAAGTCCCGCTGGGAGAAGATATACCTCAAGCTTTTGTGATCCGTGAAGACCACAAATTGTTCCCCGATGAGGTAGTGCCGCCATAACTTTAGCGCAAAAACGACCGCTACAAGCTCTAGGTCGTGGGTGGCATAATTACGCTCATGGGAACGTAGCTGCCTGGACCCATAAGAGATCACCCCTCGTCGCTGCATCAACACACATCCCATGCCCTGTCTGGAAGAATCACAGAATACCTCATAGGCCACCCCTTCTTCTAGTAATCTCAGCACTGGGGTACTGACCCGCTTCACTTTCAGATAGCTGAAGGCTGACTGGCACTGCTCACTCCATACGAAATCCTGGTCCTTCTTGGTTAGAGCCGTCAAAGGGGCTTCTACTCGGGAGAAGTTGGGTACGAATCTCCGGTAGTAACCTGCGAGCCCGAGGAGACTTCGGACTTCTGCCACATTCTTGGGTGCTACCCAAGAAACAATTGCCTCAACCTTTGATGGGTCCACCGCTACCCCCTGCTCGGACACCACGTGCCTGAGGAAGTGAAATTCTCGTGTCCAGAACTTGCATTTTGACAACTTCCCATAGAGCTGGTGCTGTCGGAGGACCTCCAAAACTGCCCTCAGGTGCTCTGCATGGTCCTCCTCTGATCTAGAGTAGACCAGGATGTCGTCGATGAACACAACCACGAACCGATCCAGGTACTCCCGGAAGATGGAGTTCATAAGTCCCATGAACACAGCTAGGGCGTTCATAACACTGAAGGGCATGACTAAGAACTCAAAGTGTCCATACCTGCATCTGAACGCTGTCTTCGGGATGTCGTTCTCTTTAACCCTCGGCTGGTGGTACCCAGATCGCAGGTCGATATTTGAGAACCATCCTGCCCCTTTCAGCTGGTCGAAAAGATCATCTATCCTTGGGAGAGGGTAGCGATTCTTGATCGTCACCTGATTCAGCCTCCTGTAGTCTATGTACAACCTAAGGCCACCATCTACCTTCTTTTCAAACAAGACCGGAGCACCCCACGGTGACGCACTCGGACGAACATAACCCCTCTTCATCAGATCGTTAATCTGTATCCGTAATTCTCGTAGCTCCGAGGGTGCCATCCGGTAAGGAGCCATCGAGATTGGACGAGTTTCGGGCTGCAGGTCTATCCCGAACTCAATATCACGCCGAGGGGGTAGAGTCGTCACCTCCTCAGGAAAGATGTCCATAAACTCACGGACGATCTCTGGCACTTCCACCATTTCCGCATCTACTGATTCCACTATCAGCTCGGTCAACAAGGAGAGGAGAGGTTCCTCTCTCCTATTTCCCTTCGGACTGCTCCGCTCGCCGGTGAAGGTAACACGCCGACTGTCCAAGTCTGAGAACACCACCCTTCTTCGAAAACATTCGATGAGGACGCACATAAGAAATAGCCATTCGATGCCTAGGATGACATCATATGGATGAATCTATAGCAGAAGAAGATCCCTAACCGACTGATGTGGCCCTATCATCAGTCTACATCCCCGACAAATGAACAACAAGTCGGTCTGGCCTCCAAACTGGTGTGCTCAACACCA
This sequence comes from Viscum album, assembly GCA_963277665.1. Lineage (NCBI taxonomy): Eukaryota > Viridiplantae > Streptophyta > Magnoliopsida > Santalales > Viscaceae > Viscum > Viscum album. The sequence continues at coordinate 1,918,422,663 of OY728163.1, forward strand.
AGGGCACTGGAAGTCTCTCGTCATCTAGACCCAAGGCACGGGCTAGACTGGGTGGAACGAAGGAGTGAGAAGCTCTGGTATCGAACAAAGCATAAGCAAGAGTGCTAAACAGACTGATCGTACCTCGAACAACCTCTGGCCCTGCTGGAACTACTACCTCTACAGCATGCAACTGTCCACGCCCAGCTCCCCTGCCCCTCGGCTGTCGGCCACCTCCCCGACCACACCCTGGTCGAGGTCCGTATGGAGCGCCCTGGGGTCGGCCTCCTCCTCCTACGTCTGCCCTCAGAGGAGCGGGAGCTCGCTGTCCCTGCTGCTGCTGCTGGAAAGGTCTGGCTAGAGGCTGCTGCTGGGGCGGGTGCTGGGGATGACTGCCACTTCTGTACTGCACCCGGTCGGGGCACTGACTCCAGAGATGCCCAGAGCTCCCACCGATGTAGCACCGCGGTCCCGGGCCCATAGGAAAAGGGCGAGGGCCGGGGGATCGAAATTTAAATTGCTGTGGCCTGCTCCCTGCGGGTCGAAACCTAGAGGGTCCTGACGCTGGAGGCCTGGTGCTGACAGGCTTCCCTTTCGATGGTCCTAGCTGGATCCCCTCTCGCGACACTCCCCATAGAGCATGCATCTTCTCCACCACTTCGGCCTTCTTCTGTACCTCCAAGTATGTCTGCAGGGTAATGGGGGAAACAACATACTGGAGGGAGGGTCGGAGTGCCTCCTCCAAACGTATTGCCCGAGACTCCTCGTCAGGAAAGAAGTATGAAGCAAAACGTAGGAGGACCTTGAACTTGATCCCCAGCTCCCTCACAGACATACTCCCCTGCTGGAGGGAGAGTAGTTCCTGCCACTTTTATGCCTTCATCGTCAAGGAGAGGAATTCCGCCCAGAAATACCTCTAGAAAACCACCCAAGCCAACTCAGAATCTCCCCTCTCCCCCAGGTAATGCATCCACCACTGACGTGTCGCTCCCCGCATCTGGCTAACGGCCAGCGGAACCCAGTACTCGGTTGGGGCCCAAATTAGGCCGAAGGCTATAACTAGCTCCTCTAGCCAGCCTTCCGTCTTCATATCGGAGGTGCTGCCCTCATACATCTCGAGGGCCTGTCGCTGGAAGGATCGAAGAGTCTTCTGCCACTGGTCGTCCTCTTCCTCTCGATCAGCTCTCTGCCGATCAGCCAAAGTAGTCTCTGGGGCCTCGATCGCCTGTACCACACGTGGTCGCCTTCCAGGTGCCATAGAGGCAAGGTAAACAAAGAATTCCTAAGCCCAAGTAGTGCAGAATATTGTTTTTAATCTTCTTGAAATTTAACTTATTCTTAACTCCCAAGACATCCCAGAAACACAAGAACACAAGTCATTATGATGCATGTACCTTTCCTAGGGTCTCTACCATACAATCAGAGTGGCCTCACTTGGTCGTTCGGTAGGTCCAGAGTCCTTGCATCAGATCATGGGGGGCCCTAAAATCCCATGTCCTAGCCAGTCTTCCCTGGCCTAATTCACACTCCAAGGTCACCCAACACCATTGCCTTACCATACCATGCAATCCTCACTCTGCCTAACTCCATACATCATCCTATCTCTCAACCATTAGACCTATGATACCATTCTGTCACGACCCGCCTTCACCAAAAGGAGGGAAGGGTCAGCAGATTTCCAGGCCCTTCCTTCTTTAAGTTGAAGGAGAGATAATGACCCCCGAAACCCGCCTTCAATAGGCCCCGGAGTGGTGACTAGCACCAAGGGTATAGAAATTTCTCAAAAATGGAAGGCATTACCCTTTTTATTTTATAGGATCGAGAGATAAGGAAAAGGAAACCCAACAACACCATGGTAGAACGAAAAGTAAAGCCAAAAGTAAACCATTCCCACATGCATGTGTCAAAAGTAAAAGACACAAAGTAAAAAAGGTGACTACAAGGTATGTACCAAAGGGAAATGAAAAACAACAACTGAAACTGCTCCAAAGGTCCGAGCTAGTAAGGTCCTGCATGATCCCCGAAGTCCTCCTGGAAACCTGAAAGCACTTTTATATACGTTGGGTGAGCATACAAGTACACTCAGTAGGGAAAACCAAGACTCTCATGCACAAGTGGGGGAACATACAAAGTCCCGTGAGAAGAAGAGTAACCCTAACACCTAACAAAGAAAACTATCCATCCCAGGCCTCACCAAGGCTCACTTCCCAAATAACTCAAGTAAAGTAATAAATATATATAATAAGAGCACATCGATGTTTGGGTACCCCGCACCACTTTCCCACTGGTTATTGAGGCATCCTACGCATCGGACCAATCCCGCCATTTTCCCCACAGTCCCACTACTACACCCGCCCGCAAACACCTGGGCCACAACCACACGCAGTCCCACTACTGAAATCCCGCCCGCACACACCTGGGCCTCAACCGCACCCAGTCCCACTACTGAATCTCGCCCGCACACACCTAGGCCACAACTGTCACATGTAACCATGCCTACAAACACCTAGGCCAGAACAACGACTACCACGCCCGAAGACACCTGGGCTAAAGGATCCACTGCCACGCCCGAAGACACCAGGGCCTCATCCCGAAGTCTCTTGGGAAACCACCTACCACACACACCTGGCCAACCACCACACTACCCAGCCCGAAGGTTCTTGGGCTAATAATGGACCTCAGGCCATCACAGCCTGCCCGAAGACACTTGGGCTATCTGGGAAAGGGAGTATAAAAGGATCTAATAACCTGCCACGAAAAATAGTGTTGGGAAAAACACCCTCCCCCATGAAATGGGGGTGTTCGACACTAAGTGCTCAACTGGGGTGGGGCATGAATAAGAAACACAAATCTACAAGTATATATATATAGGTAGCAAGCACTCACCCAAGATAGGCTTTTCTTCAGACAGCCTACAGATCACAACAACACTCAAGTCCGAGTCACGACTCACACTAACAACCCATTTTTCCCCTTTCTTATTTCACGTTCAGTAATAATGTTTACATTTAAGCACTAATGGGAAACTAGTAGGCATAAGCATAAGTCCAGGAAAGTAAACAGTCAAACGTCAACCAAAACGCCCACACCCGGTTCTCAACAACAAAGGATTCCACCCCAATTTGTGATATAAACAAGTATCCACCCTGTCTTAAAACTCACAACCACCGAAAGTATAAAAGAACAGGGGATCCCATCCCCTCCTATATCTCCAACAATCGGCCCGAAAGGAAAACAACCAACTACCACCGCCAACACAAGTTGGGGATTTTCAGATATAAAAAACTTAACACACTCCATGATTTCAATTTCCATGTGTTCTAACCGGGAGTTATCATAGAAGGGTTGATCATGGTGCTTTCAATTATTTCTCACGGATATACGTGATTAACCGATTCACTTTTCACAGAAAGAGTTTACAACCACAAACAAGCCATTTAAAACATCAGCAAGGTTCATTAGTGCACAAACAACGACCACCAACGACCTTGATTTTCAGGAGGCATAAGCCAGCACAACTCAATAAGATGGTCATAGAAGAAACAACATCAAAATATAAGACAACATCAACAATCACAACCCCCCTCTTCTTTCTTTATAGAATTCGATCATTATCTTTAATTAGGTCTGGTTCACCCAATCCTTCAGAATCAAAAGCACGCCCACCCCGCATGATAAACAAAAGAGATATATGAAGGAGAAATTCCCTACTTGTTGATAGATGATCAACGTTTAGGCCGGGGGCATGGAACTTTACAGATAACGATGCGGCATGCCCGATGCACTAGAAGCTGTTTGTGAAAAGACATGATCGAGAAAAGGAGAAACCACGGCTAACCCTTAGTTTATAAGAGTCGAGGATGGTTGAGGGGAAAACATGAAACTGCGTAAGGCGCGGGGGTCGTGGGTTGACCACGCAGATCCACTCATCACAAAAAAAAAGGGTCGGGTGGATTAATCCGGCTCAAGAATTGAAGAAGTATTTAATTAAAGATCTTATGGGCGTTACGGGTCTTAAAAACACGCTTAAATGAGTTAGAATAGGGTTTAAAAACCTATTTGCGCAAAGGAGCGCTACTGGAACAACTTGACAAGGCCGGGTGGCGCCGATCGGTCTCACCGATTGGTCGCGCCGATCGGTCTCGCCGATCGGTCGCGCCGATCGGTCTCACCGATTGGTCTCACGGATCGGTCTCGCCGATCGGTCTCCCTGATCGGTCTCGCCAATCGGTCTCACCGATCGGTCTCGCAGATCGGTCTCACAGATCGGTCTCGCCGAGACACCACTCCTTTAGAACCCGGATTTTGGAAAAGGAAAGGACCAAGAGATTCTGGGTCATCACATATGTCATATATAAATAGAGTTACATATTAATGGTCACCATTAAAGGTGTTAAAAGAAGATTTAACAATCATCGTTTCGTGTGGCAGAAATTCACCAACCAGAGAAACAATATGTAATTTAACAATTAGACGGAGGTGTGTGTAAGTGTAGCTCAAATCCTTCTCAGAAAAAAATCCTAATATATTGAAGATACTGGTGTTGTTACAAAATAAAGGAATAAAAATAGTTTAGAGGGTTGGAGAAGCAAAATAAAACAAAAGAACACAAGTGAAGACATTAGCTTAAAATCAGGTAACTCTTCCTAATTTGAACCAAAAGGGTTCGTTGAAGAGCTTTCTGCCCAACTTAAGGCTTCAAGGATGCGTAGAGGGATTTGGAGAGATAAAATGATTAGAGAATGGCTGAGAAAAAGGCTTGAGAGGTGTGGGTAAGGAGGTAGAGGCCGAGGCCTTTTATAAGAGGAGAGGCGGGGCACTCTTGTAAAGATAAGAAAAGATACTTTATTATAAAATGATTTTTGGATTAAAAAGGTCCCAAAAATATAATTTTATAGGATAATGTGATAAGGGATATAAATCCACCCATAAAATAGGGTTTTGACAAGTTTAGGTCTTATATTTTACATTATCGTTTCAATTTATTTAAATCGTTAAATAATGTGGTAATCGTTGCATCATCATGGTGTCATAAATAATTTACTTTATATAATGTCTAAAAATTATAAAAAAATATCATGATGTATGAAATCTTATTATATTTCCAATGAATATTTATAGTCAATATTATGACTTGTATGACCCCATGTAAAAATTGTTTTTGAAAAACAACACATGTTTGTGACATTATTATTTTAACATGAAATAAAAGGTTATTAATGTCATTTTCCTACCATAGTGTCTCCATGAGGTTCCCAAGTTGACCCATGGATTGTCTTGGTCGGCCATGACTCATCCAATAAGGGTATTACATGTGTCAAGGTCATTTAATATTATTAAAACATTATTTTTACCTTAAATTACACTAATTACCTCTAATCGTGATTAATAAACTTAAGACTCACTATTCACCAAAAATTTATTTTAATCCCATTGTACCACATTTTACATACTAATGACAACCATGTATGTAGAAATTTTTAAAATCAAATCACAGAAGTCGTAAAGTTTCATTTAAACGAAGAATCAGTTTTTTCAACTGCCACTTAGTGGTTTCACTATTCATCCAAAATTGAAGTTTTTCAGAAAAATACCAAAGATTCACCCTAAACTTATTTTGATATTCCAAATTCAAAAATGATGTCTATTTTAAAAAATTCAAAACATATAAGATTAAATAATTAATTTAATAATTAATTCCCACTGTCAAAACAAATAGCGTGTTTTTATGAAACAATGTGTATCAAAAGATTGACACTAGTTTAAGTCCATTTTCAAAGTGAAATTAATTCAAATGACCACAATTGGATTAAATGGTAAAAATATATTCTAATTGAACATTAAAACCAATTCAAAATATAATCTAATCATATAAATAAATTAGATCAAAATGATGTTTTGAATTAAAATACAACATTTTTCATTATTCATTAAAAAACGAAATTTATCGGAAAAATACCAAAAATTTACACAAAGTAAATTTTGAAGTTCCTATTCTAAAGAAGAGTTTTATTTGGTCCAATAGAATGTATAAGAGTGACCAAAACTATATTTAAAGAGGGTTCTCCATCAAAAGGAGATAGTTCGACCTTATAGTGATTATTAGATTATTTATGCCTAAAATTGAATTCTTTTCTTATTTTAAGCCTTTATCTTTTATTGGATAAATGTAAAAATATTTAAAAAACATATCGAATCATATTTTAGTTATTTCTATTAATTATCGCCAATACAACGGCTACATTTTAATTACCATTTTAAAAAATATTATTATATTACTAGTGTGCAATGTAAGATTTCAATGATACTTATAGTTGTGTATCGGGTACGCTATCGAACATAGAAACCCCTTTAAAGTAAAATTAATATTTAATTCAAAAATATTAATAAATATGAAAATTCTTTATTCTTTATTTACTTGGGATGTTACAATTCCATCCTAAAAATCTACACCAATTCTAATATGGTCAAGGTGGTGGTAACTTCCAACAACCATATCATTTTGTTCCTCAACCTCAATGGATCAATCCACCACATCCTCATCCTGGATTCCACTATCCTAAAAAACCTTCCCAATTACCAACCCAATATATTCACATTCCCAAGAACCAAAATCAAGCTAATACCAATTTGAGGCATGCCTTTTCTTAAAAAAAACCATGGTAAATCATTGTATAAGACCTTGACTTCTTCACTCGTTATAGCCTTACAAACATTGAAACCCAATTTGGTCAACTTACATCCCAGCTTAGCCAGTAACAACCATATAATTATTCCAAACTCCTAGATATATCGTTATCTAACCCCAAGGTTATTATATTCACAATTTAACTTAGATTGAGAAATGAAATTGTTATGCCTCATGATGAGTCCTCCAACGCCACTTAAAATGTTTTCAAGGAAAATGAGTAGAAAAATAAAACATAAGAGGATACTTAATCCACTCTCTTGCTTCCTTCCATTCCATTAAAAAACCCAATTCCTTTTCTTCCATCTATCTCTATGCTAATAATGTCCTTTGAACCCAATCATGAAATGCTCAACATGTTGACATGCATTGAAGTGATAATTACCCTTTAAATTTCTTTAAACAAATCCCTAAGTATGATAAGATTAATAAGGAGTTATTCACCCATAAGAGGAAACTTAGGACCTTTGAAAAAGTTTTGACCCATCAACCCATACCCATGAAGGGAAAATATCTATGGAAATTTACTATTCCATGCCATATAAGGAGTTAAAACATTAAAAATTCACTCATAGACCTAGTATCCTCAATAAATTTAATACCCAAATCCATCTTCTCCAAACTCTGTCTAGTTTTCTTGCACCCAACCAGTGTTGTCATCCACTTAGACAATCAAATAACCACTAGTCTGGAGGGAATAATTTAGGATGTCCTTGTCCGAGTCAATGATATTATCTTCCTTGATGACTTATATTTTCTTGAGATGGTTGGTGTGAAAACTTCTTTCCAATATCCTATGATTCTAGGAAGACCTTTCCTCATGATATCTCAAACCAAAATTGAAGTCCATACAGACATCTTATCCAAGGAAATTAGTGACAAACTAGTCAAGTTAAATGATTTAAAAACCATGTGATACCCATCAGAGAATCAATTTGTATTCTCCATCAATGCTTCTAAAAGATTATCTGAAAAGTGTGTTGAACCCTGATCCATCATGCTCTTCCAATTCTAATGATATAGGTGTTTTTGAATACTACATCCTCACCAACTATGCCATAAACGAATATTTTTATATTGAAATTTCAAATATAAACTCCATTTATATAAAGGATCTTGAAAACTATTTGGAATATCCTCTTGACTATGACCTTTAATGTTTCAGCTTGGATGATAATGTGGAAAATTAACTAGCATTTTTATTTGTTGATTTAGATTAGATTGTCCAACATTCATCATTTCCGATCCATGATTCAGAAAATTCTCTTATATGTGAGGTAAACCCTAAACCAATGTGTTTAAATTGTTCCGATGGAAATGATGGTTGTGATATTTGTTCCCCAATTAATAAGGTGATCATTGGTGATGTTGAAATTGACCATTCTTTGGAAAAAACATTGATATAATGGATATTTAAAATTTTATTTAGTCTTATGACTCCACTGATCCTCAGTACTATACATCGGTATGTGATGAAATAAATGAGTTAAAAAAATTTGGGATCTTGTACTATGGTGTTTTGTTATATGAAACTTACATAAATTCATCATCATAATTCAAAAATCATCCGAAATTTTCATTCAAAGAAAACCAGCGCTTTGTGGATAGAATCATTCCTCATGTTGAAGAACAATGGGAGGATAATCATATTCCCCACACTCCCCCATTGAATTTCATGTTCATAAATAATGATGGGAATAAATTATACAATGAATAATAAGGCATCCCAAAGGATTTTTTTTTTCTAGAATCACACTTGAGTAGACAAAATATGGTTTCAACCATCAGACTATGGGTAGTCCAAAAAAACCATCCTGTTGTAGACAAAATAAATGCACCGCCTTTTGGGAGGCAACAAAAGATTTCATTTACCTTTATGAAATTTTAATTTCATTTTAGTTTTTCATTAAATAAATAATTATTTTACCCTCTATTAGGTAAGGGTCATTTTCCAATGCATTACCAAAGAAGACACACCCTGGGAATCACATCGACTTTTATCTGATCCTCAACTTCTTCATTAGACCCACCACTAGTTTGAGACAACAACTCAACAAATATAAACCAGGGGAACCTATTTCACATTAACATATCTCATATCTCCCCCTCTATTCTTCTTACTCTCTCATTCTATTTTTACCACATTACTCAAACTTTTTATTTGGCCTTTCTTTTTTTTGTGGGTGCGTATTTAAAAAAACTAAAAAAACAAACAAATATATATATATATATGTGTGAAAAAAGAGTTGTAATTACTCACCATCCACTTTTTAATTTTTTTCCAAACATTTTTGGGAGCCAAAAACATGTTTTAATCAAAATATTTTTTAATCTCATCATAAATTTGGATAAATAATCTTGTATCAAAACCAAAAAATTTTGAATGATAAATTTTTTATTTGGAAAATGATTCTTCCCCAACTGCGATGAGTGACATTAGCTTTCATTCCATGGTTACCTATGACCATATTTTCATTTTTTTCATTTTCACCCTCGATTGTGAGTCTTGAGTTTGTGGACCTTTGAGTTGAATTTTCTTCTTTTTTGTGCTTTAATATGATTGAGGAAGTTTCTAAACCACTTGAGAAACATAATATCCAAATAGCCCCCCTTTAACCTTACATTAATACTCATTTTGAATTCCCCTTCAAGCATATGAAATCATTTTCTTTAATATCCACATTACATAACCAATAGCTCATACCACCCTAAATCTAGAAGGACTTATATTTCATAATTTATTTAAAATTATGTGTGGGGGTAATGGATTTCATTTTGGGTATCCATTAATCTATTTTCAATGATTTTTCAAATACATGAGGAAAAGTGTCTCTTTAAGTGCAGGGGAGAGATTTTAATTTGATTATTTTTGAAAATGGATTTTAATTTATGTAATTTTTGACATGTTATTTAAAAGTGTTAAAAAAGAAAAACAAACTTAAGAAAATGGGCTATACCATGGGAGAGTAAAAAATAACTATTTATAAATCTTTGATCTTATTATAACTATTAAAATTAGTGTCATGATTATATCAAACATGGTTTGGGTGATGATTTTGAGATTTTATTGAAGTTTAATGTTCCAAAAAATTCAAAAAAAAAGGAAAATAAAAAATAAATAAACACTTTCATCATATTCTCTTTTGTCATTTGGATATGTTTTGTGTTTTTGTTCATATTTCATCATTTCATCCCCTTAAAATTTTATCCATCTTTTTTGTTTCATCCTTCACATGGTCATTCCATTGTAAATATGTGTTTCCATGACCATCCATGTCCTGTTTAAAATTTTTCATTTCTTTTTTTGTGTTAGTGTTTTACCACTCTTTTACTCTCTCTTAAACATTAAATACCTACCATCCCATAGCCAATGAAAAACCCATAAATGGAAATCTTTATTATTTTTCACCTTAGTACTAGGAATGAATGATGATAGCTCTTTAAAATTAAATTATTTTTTCTTTTGGTTGGTGAATGAGTGAACCTCCTGAAATATTGTTTTATCGATTTGAGAGGAGTATGTTTTAAGATCCTAAATTTTCCATTTATAATTTGATAATGAAAATTTAATTCTTTTTTGAATATTTTTTTGTAAAATTTTTGGTTGCAATTAAATATGGATGAGTGAAATTGGCTAAACCTCCATTGATTGGGGAATTGTTTTTTAAATATTTTTTGATGAGTGAGAATGATTTTTTTATATTTTTATATTTTCTGTACATGAGGAAATGCTCCAGAATAATTGTAGAGGATTTGATTTTATTCATTTATTAATAACTTTTTTCCTAATACCTTTAGAAAATTTCAAATAAATGTTCACAGTTTGTTTAGAATACCCATGTTTTATTACTAAATATAAAGTATCATCATTATTTGAATTAATCCAATCAAGTAAGTTTATTATTTTAATTATAAATATCACCATAATTATCCAAATAATATGATTTTTTAGTGTTCTGTATTTAATTTATATGATATCATTAGAATGAATTTTTGGTCAATTTATCCATTTGAATTCTTATATGGTCCACACATGTAGGCCCTAAGAATCTGTAAAGAAATTGTACCATCAATGAAGATTGAATTTTTAGCCTCAATATAGATGTCCAAAATCATTGATTCTCCACCAAAAGTCTATGGAAAATACAATTAATATTGGATAAAAATTTAAAATCCCAAATCCACCAAAATGTGACCAAATGATTCTATGAAGTCCATCCCACCATTATGTCCATGAATTAAAATCAGCACACAATTATTGAATTTTTTTTATTAATATTGATATCAATATGATCTGATATTTTGAAATTTTAGAACCAAGATATATGTGGCATAATTTTTACATGAAATTATTTAGATTTTATGGCATTTTAATTTTCAAAAATCGTTTCACATTCCAGTCTTAGAAAAAGTGTTGATAAAAATGGACAGCTGCTCATTGTTTAGTAAAACAACCATAAATTTGGATAAAAATGTAGAATGATTGCCAAATATTTATAGTATACTTAAAACATCAGTATAAACAACTTTTATGAATATAATATCTCTATATTTAGTTGTATGGATGGAAAAAATGGTGATCCAAGTGGAGGGGAAAATTTGGAATGCAAATAGCCCACCACCATAGGCTATAAATACACCCCCACATCTTCTTGCATGGAGTTGACTTTTTAGAATAGATGAAGATACATTTAAATGAAAAATTCCCTACTTAAGTATTTGTAGGATCTTCTAAAGTCATGTTTTCTCTTAAGATACCCTTCCTCCTCACTTTTTGTTCATGTTCTTTTCTGTTCTTCTTATTTTCAATTTTGTAAGTTTTTTTTCATTTAAATAGAGTATTAATTCATGTTTCTTATTCTTGATCTCTTTTAATCATCCATCATATATTATTAAATATTAATTATCTTAAAATAGTTTAAATTAAGTTGAAATCCATTCCCTTATTTTTCTTCAACAATCAATTGACAACCCGTTTTTAATTCTTATTATCATTCGTGTCTGTGTTTGATGCACAACTCTTTTCTTATATCGCTCATTTTATTCTGTTTAAAATTTGAGTCCAAAAAAAATATTACTGGATTAATATCCATCTCAATGGATGAGTATTTCTATAATTTTTGTGAGTTAATTTGGGGATATTATGTGATTGAGAGCTTTTTCTCGGTTAATATTCTTTTGTATAATATTGGGTATGTTGAACTGAAAATGTCATGGATTAATGAAATTTTTTGTTTAACAAGTGGATTCCATTGATTATTGGATCCAAAAATACATTATAATAATCAATTACTGATTATGATTAGACCACTAGTTATGTTATTATTTGTATTAAAGTCTTAACACATGGGAATTCTATTCAATGTCATCTTGTAAAGTGAGTGTTAATTTAATGAAATATAAAGGAAAGATCAATGATATCAAAAGTTTTAATCCCCAATAATTAAATCACCCCAATCTTTATAAAATTGATAAATAAATAAAAAATAATTCATTAATCATTTTTATTAATATCTTCAAACCCCCCTCCCCATTAAAAATACAAGTCACAAAAACAATCAACTTTAAAAAAAGTACCATCACCGAGGATTCGACCTGAGTGTATCTATACTAATTAGCAGAGAATCAGACCATAAAATAGTCAGTAAGAGAACATAGGCCACCCTTCACTCCTCATGCCCTCCATACACTTGGAACATTCTGTTAGTTCTGCTATGTTACATAAGGATAGTCTTAACAGCAGTCCAATGTTGTTCTACTAGATCTTCAAGACATCTATCAACCTTTCTCAATTCCTAGGAAAAATCAAGTCTAGCACATAACATTGAAAATATGATTGAACCTATCACTGAGTGTATGAGATCTTACTCATTATATCTTTCTTTTGTTGTGTCTATGACATGTTTTCTTAGAAAGATGTAAACGATGTGAATGTAGAACCAATCCCCTCTTGGATTTTTCCATACTAAATATCTTTAGTATCTAGTCAATATATATACTTTGTATTATTCTAATAATCCTTTGGGATATATCATGAATGATCTTGATCCATAGAAGGTAGGATATTTTTCCTAAGTCCTTTATGGAGAAACACTTTTTCTACTAGTCTTTAATATATTGTATCACTGGTATGTCATTCCCAATAAGTAATATATTGTCAACATATACTACTAGGAGAACAGATGCATTCCCACTAAACCCTTTGTAAAAACATGGATCACATTAATTTTAATGAAACTAAATTATTTTATGGATTCATAAAATCAAATGTACTATGACCTAGATGCTTTTTTAATCCATAAATTAATCTCTACAACTTGAAAATATTTTTGGAATCACCTAGTGTCATAAACCATTCTGGTTTTGTCATAAAGACATGCTCATAAAGGTTACTGTTAAGGAAGGAAGTTTCAACATCCATCTACCAAATCTCATAGTCATGTTAAGATGCTATGGAAAATATGATCCAGATTGATTTAAACATGGAAACTAGTGAAAAATATTCATCTTAGTCAATTCCTTGATGCTTCTTATACCCTATAGCCACTAGACTTTCTTTATAGGTACTTACATTACCCTCCATGTCCATTTTCCTCTTGAATACCCTTTTACACCTAATATGCTTTACATTAACTGGACCATCAACTAGAACCCAAACATAGTTTTGAAACATGGAATCCATCTCAGAATTCATAGATTCAATCCATCTTGTAGCTTTTGATGTTTCTACTACCTCCTTGTAAAAGATAGGTTCATCATTGTCCAACAATAATGAGTCATCATCCTTAGTGACTGGAAAACCATATCTCCCTTATTCTCTTACCTCATGTAGACTCCTACGTAGTACTTGTGTTTTAAGAACAATTTCTTCCATGGGGACCAATGAAAATTTTCCCTATAACAACTCCTGTGTATCTTGAGAATCAACATCATCAAGGTCAATATTTCTCCCACTATACGTTGTGAGGATGTGCTCTTTATCAAGACATATAGCTTGTTTGGAAATATTCCCTTTATTATATGAGGGTTTGCATAGGTAGTATCCCTTTGTTTCCTTGAGATACCCTATACAGATACAATTTGTGCCCAAGGGTACTAGTTTGTTTCCTAAGAATGCCTTAACAAACTCCTTGCATCCCCATAAACATATTTGTAATAAAATGAGATTATTTCAACTCTATAGCTCGAAGGGAATTCAATTTTTCACTTTATTGGCACTCATTTTAATGTGTATACTGCAGTTTGTAATGTATCCTCCCAAAATTATAACTGAAGAACTATATGAATCAACATTGACCGTACTATGTCCAATAAGGTACAGTTACTCCTTTCACCAAAACCATTCCACTTTTGTGTATAAGGTGGAGTGATTTGAGATAGAATCCAAAACTCCTATAAAAATTCGATGAACTCTTGGTTAATATATTCTCCACCTTGAACTTATTGAAGCTTCTTTATCTTCTTACCAAGAAAAATCTCTACTTCATTCATTAATTCCTTGATTTTATTAAAGGACACCGACTTATTCTTCATCATGTGAATATATTCACATCTACTCAAGTCATCAGTAAAAGTTATAAAGTAATAATATCCACCTCTATCATATATTAGAAATAGTCCACAAACACCAATGTGTACCAAACATAAATGGTCTGTGTCCCTATTACCATCTCTACTAATTGTTAGTTTGTTCATTTCACCTTGTTAACAAGCAATGAATCTATCAAGTGGTTTTACCCCATAATAATATAAATAGTCAGCTTGATAGAGCTTTGAAAAACACTTCTAGTTTACCTGATTATGGTAGTGATTCCACAACATGGAGTTATATAAGTCACGTGAACCTGATTCATTATTGATTTAAAACACTTGGTTTTCATAATTTAATATATATAGGCGGTTATATAAATCTATCATACCATAACATATGTTTTCCTTAAAAAAGAAACAATTTTTATTTGCTAATATGAACATAATACCATATGCATCTAAACTTGATACAAAAATTATTTTTTTGGTAAAAATAGGTATATTATAACAATCATGTAAAACCAAAATAATTCTCATTAAAAAAACGGTGTATGTCCCCAACACCTAGAGAAACCAACCTTCCACCATTGGCAGCTCGCAGATCTACCTATGCTCTGAAAATTTTCTGAAATCTACTTGGTTCCTGCATTTTAATGTAGATGTGAGAACCACAATCTGTATATAATACCCAATGTGTAGAAATGGAAATATTAAAATCGATAACGAATGCACATTTGGATTCCCCTTTCTTCTGGGTGTAGTTGATCTTCCAGTGGCCTAACTTACCAAATAAAAAACATAATAACTCATTTTCCTTGCACTGCCTTTGGATATTATTCTTCTTGGTTTCACGGTACTTGGGGGCTTTAGACTATTTATAATTATTAGGTCCCTTTTAGTTGTCCTTCCTCTTCCTATTCAGAATAAGGACAATGAATTTTTTACGTCCCATGTTTTTATCCACTTAGAGAATCAGGGTTAGATGTTTTGGTAGAATATTTTCAATATTTCTCATATTTTATTTCACAATAAAATTATAGAATGTCTTGGGAAATGATGATACTATGATATATTTATGTAACTCATCTGAGAATTTAATCCCTAAGATGTATAAATGCTCAATTTATTCAATAAGATAGACTACGTGAGGCCCGGCTGGTGCAGACTCTCCATGTTTAGTCATGAACAAAGTATTGGAAATCTCTTACCTCTCTTGTCTTGCCTTCTCCTGATAGAGGTCCTGAAGGTGAGACATCATGTTATATGCATTGATTTCTTCATGTTGCTTCAAGATATCATTAGACATGAATAACCACATGAATCACTGAACATATGTAGATTCATTTAGATATTTCTCGTATAGAGAGAGGTCTTCATCACTTGACTCATTTCTAGGCTCACCTAGTAATGGTTCTTCCAACACATACAATTTCTTTTCATGGTGAAGGATGAATCGTAGCTACCTTTGCCACTCCTAGAAATTAGTACTTGTGAGAAGGTTTTTCTTCTCGAGTATGGATCATAATGATATGTTTGATGTAATTTTTTATGTTGTGTCTAAAAATAAGATGATCAGAATTTTAGTGCTTTATCTAATAAAATTTTGACAAATAAATAAATGTTATATTTATTAGTCTATCTCTATTTTATTGAAACCCAATAGCCCTCACCATTGAATTCATAATATCCCGTTTCTAGGATATTATAGTGGAAGGGATCCATATTCAATTCTCTTTATCCCAACTTTTCTTGGTCAAGAAACTAGAATGGTTTTAGGTAGGAATTCAAAATGTCAACTGCATTGACTCAGAGTTCCTTTATCTATTGAGTGGACTCCCCAATCCTGAAATCATTAATTTAAATTTCCTATACATTGGTGTTTCATTTATACCAAGTCTTTCTTTGGAAGTCAACCCTTTATGTCAACCAAGTTAAGTCAACTAAAAACCTAAAATTATAACTCCCTAATATTTGAAAGCACCCCAACTTTGGCTGGTCATGAACTTTTAACTATTCTACGATTATATCCGAAGTGATGGATGGCGATGCTGAATTAATATTTTTTGAGGGATTTTATCCTTTATTTGTAAATTGTCAATTATTATATTTTAAAATACTTATTAATATTAAGTGTGATATACTTTACTAATTAACCATGCGTTAGATAATTTTTACACACAATCTAGTTTATTTTTGTTCCATATTGAATTCTTGTAAATTCATTAATTAGGTGATCATAAAAAACATCCATAATGAATAATAATGAAACCATACGGAATTAAAAAAAAGGGTATGATTATGATTTTGTTCTAATTTTTAGTTTATATTGTGGTTGATAAACTAACCACTGACCTATTGGAGAAACACCTTGAACCATTTAAGGTTTGTGTTTACATCTTTTCACATATCCACCTTTTTATATCTTTGGATTGACTTTTCCTTAGTGTTTAACATAAACCACCTCCACTAGCTTGGTAGTTTCATCCATTACATTTGATTTTACTCACACACATGTGAGGGTAAATGGGGGATTATATAAAAGAATCCACGGGTACACATTCCCTACATATTAATGAGAAGAGAAGGCATGTAGACAAAAAATTTAGTTTAATAATTAATTTAAAGGAAACCAATAATATATATAGGTATGTTATAGCTCATGATCATCCACATGAATGAAACAAATTACACATTTAATAAAACTACAATTCAATTCTTTATTTATTATTATTTAGGCTACATCATGCTTGAATCAATTAATTAGTATTATTAATTAATTAATTCATTTATCTTAAATAATTTGTGAATTTCCTTGAGATTTCATCCATTATAATTTGAAACAAATTAATAAATTCATTTAAAATTAACTGTGTACATAAAATGTACCTTGGAGGTAACCCGATGAATACCCTTCCAAAACTACCTAACAAGTACTATACTTGTATACACTTAATTCTTTGTGGCATACAGTTTGAACATATAATAATAATTGTAATATAACTCATAAATGATGTGATGATCTAAAATATTATACAGATGTTAATAAAACACTTATGTGTGTGTATGTGTGTCAAATCTTGTCACATGGCATGTCCAAGATTTATCCCCAAAAGTATGTACATAGCTCAAGTGTTACATAATATAATTTTTTTAAATCTTCACAAGTAGTAAAAGTACACGACATGTGGAACCGATCTACATGGTGTGTATATTATTCACCGTGTATCCGAAGTAGATGCCTAGGGACTCGGTGTATGATGCGTACTTTAGAAATACTGAAGTACATGGCATTTCCATTTGGTTACACGCTGTGTTGACTGCATGTTATGTGGTCACCGGTTGGGTATGTCGTGTATGGAATACATAGCCTGACCCTAATCTGAAGGGACTACACGTTGTGACTAGTGGGACATGCGATTTATAGTCAGGCTGACCATGCGCCAGTCTGTCTCAATCAACACACGGTGTAAGAATTAACTACACTTCATGTCATTAATTCACACTATTTGAGTAATTTCCAAATTAACACCTAGTGGATTGAACATGAGTACATGATGTGTAATTTCAATTACATGACATGTACTCCTGCGTTATCTGGTCAGAATCCTTGGATCATATGGATCAGTTCCTCGACATTATTTTAATCTTAAAATTAATCATTTCTATTAGATCTATGACAAATGATAGAGAAAGAAATTGATCTCACAATTCAGATTTAATGAACGATTAACTTGAATTGAGAAATTAAATTATGAATGTGTAAATCATCAAAAAAACTAAATAAATACAAACAAAAATGTGACTGCTTTGATACCACTTATAGGTTTCAGGCATAGTAGAAGCAGAAGAGGCATGGGGACCAAATTTTATTTTTTCCATTATCGATATTCATGCTGAGGTCTATTTTATTGAAGAACACTGTCACCAATGGAAGTAAATCAAAGAACAAGAAAGGGATAAATAACATGGAACCTAGAGATAGTAGATCAACACATGTTGTTTACAATTAATTTAATTAAATAATAATTACCTCCAAGGTTATTCTTTCATCATTGATTCTTCCAGCCACAAATCTACAGTGATCCACCATTTCGTTGTCGAATCCATGTGTAGGATTCCTATAACCATGATCCACATATGTTCCACGAATCTATAGATGTTGCCAAAGTAGTCTCTAGGTGCTAGCATGAAAGATTATTATGCTTGTGTCATCCTCCTTTGATCACCTTGAAAAACACTTCTAAAGCATTCCCCATGATCTGTTGGAGGAGGACTTCTTTCGTTCTTGAGAGCGTTCTTGGAGAGGGAAGAAATCTCTAGGCTTGAGAACATTTCTCCAATTTAATGTGCACACCGATTTCATTTGGATTTCCCTTGGATAATGAGAGAATAATATAATTGGGCCTTTAATTCACTAGGGTAATAATAAAATAATTTTCACAAGTGCTTTAATTAATTCAATAATCCTAGCAAAAACCTCATGTCAAATAAAAACAACAATATTATTATTTCCTGACATATGTTTAACTTGAGAGTTATAAATAAATATTATTTAATCAAATAATATTCAATATTATTATCTCACATTTGACCATTAATCTTGGTCCACCAATCCTACACAATATTTATCATTCCATGAATAATGAATATTTATTTATTAAATAAATATCACTGCATTATTTTTTGATAAATAAATAAATATAATATTTAAAAATAGAAAATTAATTTCTATTAATTATTGTATCCATAATATAATCCCTCGAATATCTAGTGGTGGAATAAATGAAATCTGAAATACATGAATAATTATTAAAACATAACTGAGAATAATATTTATTCAAAATTTTAAATAAAAAATTATTTAACTCAGATTCCGGATACACATAGTGTGTTACCCTCTAGGCCACTTTCTTAGTGGCATTAGGTGTAATAGCCTAATGTCCAAGTTTAGCATCTAGAAACACACAGATACACCCATAGATAAAGACATTAATGTTGTAATGACATGCCACCTCATACGAACACTTACTTTGTAATATAATCTATTTATCACAATATCTCCAATCGAGCAGGTTTCATGCCAATGGCATTAACCTATATGCCTGATATCTCTTTATTTTTCTTTCTGGAAATATAACTTGTTTATTGATCACCATGTTCATGGATTTATTTCGGCAATATCATTTCCATAAAAGGCCCTAAGATATTATCTTACATTTAATAATATAATGGATAAATCCTTTCTTACATTATTACTTAATGCAATATTACTCATGACACACCCAATATATCCTACTTCACCGCGAACATCTATCATCACAGTTTTCATCAATAAAACTAAGTGTGCGAATCATAATTCTCATTAATAATAATCCTAAAGTCTAATGACCAATAAACATGTCTTCCGATTAGAACATCTAATGCCATGTAGAAATGTTGATTTTCTACCTGCAGGTCTGGTTCTCATAATATCTTTCTGGTCACTACCAAGGGTTCACACCATGAGAAGGTTCCTCAAAGTCCTATGAGTCTCCACCCCTAATAGCATGTATCATTTGTGTCCCTTCAAATGAAATCATACGACCATAAAACATATATTCAAGAATAGTGTCATGGCACTTTCAGGTTCTAATCAAAGCAGGGAACTGCTATGACCTTTTAGTGAGACATATACTCTTATGACATTATCAGATATAATGTTACGCAGAATAATAATCATGATGTGGAAGGAATTTATTAATTTTTAAAACCTTGAATATTAGTTATCATAGAGTAAAAAAGTAGTTGGTTTGGGGGAACCAAATTCAAAATTTTTTTGTGGATCATCTTACATATATAGCTCACTTTATCACAATTTGAGAGTACTTATTACTAGATCAGCTTGTGTGGATATACATCAAAGAAGTGGTAAGGCTGCATGAAGTACCACAATTGATTGTATTTGATCAAGATACGAGCATCAACTTCCTATTTTTGAAAAGTCTGTAACATGATCTAAACACTAAGATGAACTAAACTACAACTTATAATCCTCAAACTAGTGTCTCATCATAGGAGACTAATCAGATAATAGAATACCTGTTGGGTGAATGTTCTATATACTTCAATGGAGAATGAGACCAACATATGCCTCTGACAAAATTCACTTATAATAATATTTTCTACTCATGTATCCGAATAGATCCATATAAATCCTTATAAGAGAAAATATGTAGAACACAGACATGATGGGATGAAGTTAGTGAATGTAAGCTACTAGGACCTGATATGGTTGAAGAAATGGTGGAACAGGATAAAACCATTCATAAATGTATCAAGGAATGATAAAATTGACATAATATATATAGATAATTGTTGAAAGGACCTTGATTATAAGGATGGAGATATGGTATTCCTCCACATATCTATATGGAATAGGTTCATGAGATTTGGAAAGAAGTGAAAGATAAACCTCAAGTATATCAAACCCTACAAGATTATTGATTGTTCCTGAGTTATGGCCTATCAATTGTCACTTTCACCAACCATGTCTCATGTATATGATGTATTCCATGTATCCATCTTAAGGAAGTACATAACAAATCCTTCACATGTGCTGAATCTAGATGTGGTACAATTGGAAAATGAAATCTCTTATGAGGAGAAATCGATGCAGTTCTTAGACCGCATAGATAATGTTCTATGCAAAGAGACTACTAACCTGGTAAAAGTACTATGGAAGAACCATAAATATGAAGAGGCAACATGGGAACTCAAGGAAGTGATAATGTATAAGTACCCTCACCTATTTTAAACGTAGAATTTAAAATGAAATTTCAACGGAGAAATTTCATAAGGGGGAAGAATGTAACGACCTAAAATTTTATCAATATAAATTCCCTTCAAATAATTTCGTCATATACTATAAACCACACCTAAAATTTTATCAATATAAATTCCCTTCAAATAATTTTTTCATATAGTATAAACCACATAAAATAACTTTGAGAACACAATACAGACTTTATAAATGACTAATGAATGAAATAAGAGTCAATTCTAGATCTTATGGAACCTTTACCAATGGAATAGTAACTTGACCCTTGGAATAGTAATGTGACCCTTAAGAATAGTAAATAATATAATAAAATAGAAACTTCATCTATGAAATTATAAATAAAATTTTGGAATCTTATAAATGATGATATGACATAATTATGTTACAGAATATGTAAATAAATATTTTAAAAATTATTAACTATGTGTTGGTATTTATATAAAACATGAATATTTATTTATAATTTTATAATTAATTTAATTATTTTAAAAAAATTATTTTCATGAAATAGACTCATAAAATAATATTTTGTGATCTTATTGATATAAAATAATTTTATGATACCTTAACTAATTTTTCAAAGTGTTATAAATCAGTTATAATTTTGAAATAAATATTTTCTAATTAAATGTAAATTTTAATTAAAAGTTAAATTTATAATATTTAGGAAATTATTTTCATAAAATGAAGCCCAATTTTGAATTTTAATCCTCTAAAAATGGTTAGAGTGATGTTTCCGGTTTTCTCTAAAATACTTAAATACAGTAATTTACGATATATATACATTATAGGATAAATACATTATTACTTGAGTCAAATATGATTTAAGAACCATAATCACGAACTCCCCTTAATTATTTTAATATATATAGTGATAAGGTTCAAACTATTAATAGTCTTGATCCAAAATAATAAACAAATGAATAAAATATTATGAAAACACTTCTCTCTTCCTCTATAAATATCACTTATAGAAACCACTTATCCTCACAACATATAATATTTGAGCCTTATCCAAATTTGGACCAATCATCTACCCAAATCCCTCCCCCACATCAAAGATCCTTGGGTCTCAAAAAAATATCCAAACCAATTTCCATGAGAATCTAAAGGAGGATAATTGAAGAGGTAAAACCCTCTTTTTTCATTTCATTTCTTTTAAATTTCCTTTATTTTCTTATTCTATACTCATCTACACTTATCAAAGTGGAATCATAACTCTAGTATCTTTCAAGTACTATAATTTTATTATGTTAATTGAATAATTCATCCTCAACTCTCTTTATTTTGCTTTTTTCTAAACATGAAAATACCATTCATGGTGTATCAATTTACCACCACTGTGGATGATGAATTTTCATTTTTCAATACAACCATCAAGGATTGACATAAAACCATAATTATGGTTAAGTAATATTTTATAATACATATTATTAGTCATATAATGTTTTTGCAGCAATTTATAACCATGTTGTTAAATCAAATGATATAATCTCACAATGGTCATATAACCACCAAAACTAATTAAATCATTTTCATTACCATTAAATCTAATAAATCATTCTAATACCATATAAAGAATGATATAAAAGATAATTTAACATTATAAAATATAATTAATGACATATAATTTCAATTATGGACAATTATTCCAATTTTACATGAATTTCCAAACTTCTATACAGGCTAACCAATCATGAAATCTAAGAAAATGAACACTCATGAATGAAGAAATTAAACTCTATAACTCATAAAAACCACATAAATGAACATAATAAAACTATAATTAATAAAATAAATGAATAAAAGGTTATTTTTTTAATTAATGAATTTAATTTGATTATATATGACCTTGAAATGAAAAAACCATTTAAACTTAAGGTGAGGGGATTATCAAACTCAACTCTCCTTGGGTTTTCCCTACTTCACTCCATTTTTAGTATGGATGTTCCTTTAATGTTACTTAAGTATAATTTCTTTTTTCTATCCCTTTTCATGTCCTGGATATTCAGGTTTCCATTATTGTTTTATGAAAAATTAAAGAATTTTCCAAAAGAACACTTCTTTCCAAAAATACATCTTTTACTTTTGGTGAGATTGTTTCTTCATCACTCAAGATTGACGATTCTTATACTGATTTTTTTATTAACTATTTGTTTTGGAAACCCCAATGTTATTCATGAATTTATGTTTTTTGAAATTAAAATTATTTCTTTCAATGGGTTATTTTATGTCCAAGATTGATATACGCTCTATGTGGAATGACTAATAATGTAAATGTTATGATGTGATAAGGGCATGAGGAATTTATAGCCCTTGAAAATATTATGATGTGACGGGTGAGCCCGAAATTATATAGTTCTCCAATAAATTGGGTAATGTTATGTATATCAAGTTATAATGTTAATTATATGTGAACACGATGTTAGTTTGTTCACAACTATGTGTGGTAGTGGAACACTAAGACACGATGTGTCATTTTTATGTATTGTCATTTTCCGTGTATTTTTCTAATGTTTCCTCTAAAGACAATGATTATGACACTTTTTATTATGTTATTATGCTCACTCATGTTTTATGTCTCTCATTCATCCTCTTATTTATCTTTTAGCTAACCCCCTCCATTTATGTATATCCTCAAGTGATTACTTTTACTAAGGAGAACATGAGAGCCACTAAGAAGCTAGAGAAAAAGGAATTAAATATATATTTACATTTTATTATGTAAAATTTATATATGGTATTAATTTTATCATTATACTAAACCTTTGGATCATTTAGTGTATCCTTTTAAGTTAATTATTTTTAAAATTATGTAATAGTCATGTAAGGAAATTTGGGTTACTATAGATATCATTTTGTATTTGAATTTGATTTAAATACATTAACAACTTTATTTATTTTTTGAAAAATTACAGTTATTAAACATTTTATCAAATAGTTTATTAAACATTTTATTAATTCCTCTTATTAAATTATCAATTTTATTTTAAATTTTTATTTTCTCAAGTTTATTGAAATTAAAGTCTTCATAATTAATTAATATTGTGATTATAGTTCGAAAAATTATCATTGTATTGTTTTAAGACAAATTTTATACTTATTATTTTAATATTTAATATTTTTATTTTTCTTTAGTTTAATTGTTTTTGGGAAATAAATTTCCATCCTTTGGGGGCACTAGTTTAGCCTCAACCACATAGGGGGGACCCCTTCTGGTCAACCCCATGGGAATGTCTTCCTAGTGTGACCTCACAAGGATTCTATAGAGGCTGGTGTGTAAATAGTGCATGACTATGGCATGCGAGGCCTGTGTATAAGGCCCCATGGTGCATGCCCAGAGGTGATAAGGGTGGTCCTGGTCGCCTGTCTGTCCCTTAGCCCAATGTATGATGTTTGTTTAATTTTGAACCAGGAATTCCCATGTCTTGGTAGATATAACACTCCATCTCTTTTTTTCTAGATCAATGTGGGACACCATTTTTTAATTTTATTGCTCATATGTCTTCTTTCTTGTACAATAGTAGTGTCTCTCATATAACTTTTATCTAATTTGATATCGCATGTATTTTACTTTGATGTCCCATTCTTTTCTGTTTCAAATCCACACCGTCAACGACTTTCCAATCAAACCAAAGACTTCTAGTAACTATGATGATCTTCAATGATTCACAGATGAATCAATCTTAATTTCTTTAATCCTTCAATATTATCTTCTTTGATTTCACTTTTTTACTTATTATTCTTCTATTTAGTTTCTAACAATATCTTATCCTCTTCTTCGGTGCTCTGAGAATTTATTACAAGCATCGACAAGAGCTTCTGTTCCTTAGGTTCATAGGCCTTCATTTGTTGGTTGCCTATTAAGTCATTGTTGGTGAATACCATTGGTGGAGTATGAGTCACCATTGGTAAAGACTAACATGTGGTGATGAGTCGCCATTGAAAAAATACCAACGATGAGTCATCACCTACCACTGTCTTTCAATGGTGAGTAATATTTTACCCACTATTGGACATCAACGGTAGGTAATTTTTACCCACCTGTGGTTGTTCAACATTTGCTGTTAAAAGCCTTGGAACTATGTTATTCGGGCTTTTTATCTTTTTTTGTTTTATTCTCGTATGACAGATGCTCTTCAAGATCCCACATGAGCTACTCTTTAATCCTGATTCTAAAGTGTTTTCCTTTTATTTTAAGTGGTTTTCATTTAATATATTTGTGGTTATTAATCATTTTTGGTAGAAGTTATTTAATTCTTAAACAGGAGCTCCCTTTCTTATTCATTTATATTTCCATAGTTATTATATTTCTTTTTGTTTAATTTTTTAAGAATATATTATTCATTAATTCTTTATTGTTTGTGTTTCCTTTGTTGTACAAATCCATGGAATAAGCTTGTTCAAGCTCCAATAAAAGTTATCCCCCTCCTCCTTCATTTTTTTACTATAATTCTCATTCTGTTTATTGTTGTTTTTCTTTGATTCTAATATTTCTATATGTTTTTGATTTATTATTTTATCTGAAGATTATTTTATATATTGTATCAACCTTTTCTTCATCAATTTATTTTAATCAGTTGTTATTTCACTGCTGGAAGAAGCTTCTTCTTTCTTTAATCCCCTTTTTCTACTGGTTTTTAGTAATATTATAGTTGTTGTTTGAAGTGTTTTTTATTTTTTATTAATTAATTTATTCATCTATTTATTATTATTTTGGTTTGTAAATGTTTTCAATGAGCCATCATTAGATGCTCCGAACAGTAGGTCATGAGTTACCATTTAAATTCTATCTATATGATTTTTATTACCTCATTTGAATCATTTTACTGCTGTTTTTCATGGAATAAACATAGTTTTGATTAAATCATTTTTTTGTGATTAAAATTTCATTGGATGTTCATGCTCTATTTAGCCACTATTAGAACCCAATAGTGGGTTATGGGTCACTATTATGTATTCCAATGGTAGGTCAATGACCCACCATTAGTTAAATATTAATGTTTATAATTTTTATATCTTATTTAAATTTAAATTATTAAAAATAATTATTTTGTTACATTTTTTATTATTTTATGTTGAAATACATATTGTTGAGTATTAGAAAATTAATTGTAACATTATTTTATGAACTTTTACACATGTGGAATAATGTTCTTATAATGCTCTATTATTATGTATATTTCTCTCTATGAATAATGTAAATGACTATTTTTTTCTTTCAATTTTTTTATAATAATTATTTTTTTACTATTTTATTACATATAATATTAGTTTTTTTATATAATTATTTAATGATGAAATGTAATGCCCAATTATATTTTTATATTTTTCAGTATGGGTTTTAACAATTCTTTGGTAACACTCATATTATTATATTTATTTTCACTAATAAGTGTCATAAAGATATTGGATATGAACACGCTCCTGTAGATCTCAATTTTAAGGATTCGGGAGATTGATTCAAGGAATAAAAAACACATACCTATTCAAATCATTGATTTAGATTGCTTGTTATACATCTTCGACATCATGCTGCTCTGAATTTTTCACTATCTTCTAAAAAATATTAATTATTCTCATTATCACCAAATGACTCTATATTAAACATTTTTTCCTTCAAGTGATTAATGATCATCGATTCCACAAACAAACCTGGGTCAACCATGAACCGGTAACCCGATCCAGTCTATGACATATCCTGAAGGGCATTCCTAATCTCCACGTGTTGGAAACTAGTTTCGAGCATCAGATATAAATCGAGTGGGAATGATTTCATCCCAATAAATAGGATCAAATAAATAAACTAATCAAAATGAATATGTAGAATCAATGCACAACTAAATATAAAAAAAAAGTTTATCTAGATACAATTTTCAACTAAACAGACTGAAGACTAAAACAAGCAAAATAAAACTAATAACAAACTAAAATTGGTAGAAGCTACCACTATCTCCATGTGACATCTTGATCACCTCAAACCATAAGACCAACCCGCTCCAACCATGGGCACCTGAACCAGGAAACCTAAACCGGTTATGAACATATAAAATAGCTCAGGTCTACTGACACTGAGTGGTATAGGTAGGGTGTGAGCTAATAACTCAGCAGGAAATCACCACCGAGTCCAAGTGTTTCCTTTCCAAAAATAGTCCATTAAAAATATTTAGATTTTTAATTATAAAAATATATTTTTCACATTTTAATAAACAACCACAAATTTTCCATTTTAAATTCCAACACATTCCACCATCAATTTTTCAAGAAAACTACCATTTTATAAAAAACCCCAAACCAAAATATACTTGTAACAATTTTCAAAGGAACAACATTAAATGGAAAATAGTTTCAAACAATTCCACATTAATTAAAAAGTATTTACTTTTAAAATTACCAACCTAGTCTACCATATGCCGACGGGTGGTGCAATATAGTCATTAGGAACTATTCACCGGAACACCCCTAGGAACTAGTTAGTTGTGGGACCCATGAACTTCATATCACATTGAAAAGTAACCATAATAAATATTTGTTCTCATACACACGAGACACTAGTTGGAGACTCATCCATAACCAAGTGGTCCCCAACACCATCATCATAATAGTTTAGTTAGTATTGTCATCGTCAAAATTTCTACGTGAAACAGGGATAGATCCACTCTGGATCACTAGATTACTAGTCACGTCCACCCACCTAGATACCCATGTTTCCCTTTTTTTCTCAAGTATGTTTCACATATCACATGATACCACTTACAAAATTCAACAACAAAAAAACCATCACATTTCATAAAACACCACTTGCACACCACAAACCCATTCTTGAAAACATATGCACATCGAAATATTTACAAATCACTTATAAAACCACAACGAACAACATTTCCCTAATAATTTTCTAAACAATCCTTTATCCATTTTAGGAAAAACATGCAACTATAAAAAAATTCCAAATGGGACTTTATGTTTACAAACCCAAATAAATTTACCAAAACATTTACATATTTTTTGTAAAACCAACTTCATGTGTGAAATGCCAAAAATATAATCATGGAAAACATTTTCCAAAACACACACACCAAAATCCAATTGGGCATACCCACATGAGATTCCATTTTAAACCACATTTAGAAACCCCATGTAGGATACAAAATTATTTAGAAAATAAGAACCATTAAAAAAACCAAGGTTTTAAGGAAGACCGATTTAAAGAACCATATTCATTTGTGGGAACAACCATGCGTGCACATAGTGAACCCTTGGATATGCTAGGATCTTATGGTACACCAATCATCCAAGAGGACACCCAAAATACTTTTCCACAAAACCCAGCATTTTCCTTAAAAATAAATCTGACCATCCACACTATTTTTGAAACCAAAAATAATACCCTTATAATCATGAATCCATTTTTAAAACATTTCAAAACATTTAACAAGATAAAACATTACCAAACCATACACACCAACTCACGTTCACAAAAAGTAAATAACCATTACACCATAATCAAGGATTAACATTTCGTAAAAACCCCAAATTTAATATTAAAAGCCTTATGGCACTTTAAACAATAACCCTAGGTGCTATAAAATAGGGAATTTCACATGAATCCCTTTGAAAACGTATTTGTATTTTTAAATTATACCAAAATTAAATCACCTTTCTCATCAATTCATATATATATTAGAGGTGTGAAAGAAATTTAAGAATTAAATGAAAACACACAAGTGGCCGTAGAGTGTTCTAGAAGGGAAAAAGTTGGAAACACCTACCTCAACAATGTGAAGATGGGATAAAACATCATGGAGAGAAATAATCAAGATTACAGATGATTCTCACAATATAGGCACAAGAATGTGAAAAAAAAATCTTCCAACTATAACCGTATGGTTTGTCAAAACAAAAACCAATCCATGAGAGAGCAAATAAATGGGAGAGTGGGATGAGTAGAATAGAAATGAAGAAGATTTGATGATGAACCACCGACCTATGGTGAGAAATCGTAAGAAAAGTGGTCAAAATGGAGAAGGAAGAAAGGGAAGACACCTATGGTTAATGCCTAACTAGTATAACTTCATTTTGTGTAGAATCACAGAAAATAGATCTCTACGTCCAACGTTATTAAACCTGTAAGTGGATGGATGGTTTTGCTATATGGTTTTGTAAACAGTGCACAAACAGTGCAATGGATACTAAAAAAATACTGAAACATTGTAGGGTTAGGGTGCATGGTTTGGGGAATCCATGATCAAACTATGTGTCCCCATAAATTGTCCAAACCCCTCAAATTACACCCCAAACACTAGGGAAGTTCACCCAACGATCCCTTAATATTTTAAACACAAAGTAGTGACATCATGGGTGTCACAAACACCCCAACACATCACTATTTCCCAATACCTTTAACCATAACAATGATTTGGGTTAGAAGAAAAAAAGACTACCAAAACACAATTAATTTTGGTGGACACTCATCCCGAACATCATCCAAAAGATCCAATATCAAGAAATAAACAAAAACAAATGAAAATTGTGGTTGGGTTGTGACAATTCACCACACCAAAAACATTTTATACCCCCATAAAGTCACCCATCCAATGGATAAACAAATCATAAGTCCATTCCTGATCAAATACAAGAAAAATCATGAACTTTGGGATGACTATTCACTCCCCAAGTCATACATAACTGATCAAGCTGAAACCACATCACAAGAATGAGTGGAGAAAAAGAGGGGGTTCTCCCCACCACAAATCCTCAACTAATAAAAACTAAATTAAATCCCCAAATAACACCCTCAACGAAACTAGTAACTATGGATTTTAATATATTAATTTCTCTTGGTAGCTCGCACATTTTTTCCGCATGGTTTACTAAACCGTGTACCAACTGTGCATGTGCTACTAGAAAGAATGGGCTCCCCACACAACTTGGACATATGGTTTCAAAATCGTGTACCAACTATGCCAATGCCTCTATATGAAAATGACTCTGAGCCACAAGGTTTCTTGGGAAAGTCACACAATTTCCTCTAACCATGCAGAAATCGTGAATAGGATAATAATTCACCCTAAACTTCCAAAATTTGAAAATTTTTATTGGGACTATACCCAACATTCCTTGTACAAGATTGAAATTACTACTATCAAAATAGGGAACCTCTCACACAAATTGAACCCACAATACATCAATTTTACAAAACTCAGGCATCAAAAAATAAGCACTCTTGAAAGTTAAAACCGATACCGACCTACAAAATGTCAAGACACACTCAAAAGAAAAATGAAAAATTTCAGAAGGCCACTTTCAGACAGTCTCAACCACATGGTTTAAAAAAAAGTCCATAATAACATTAAAAAAAATCTATGAACATAAATAAACAAGAAAAAAAGAACAAAGAATAATTAAATATCTTCTTCCCAACACTCAAAGAAAAAACTATAACAAGGTTTGACTCACACTTATAAACCCCTGACTATGCGCGAGCTTCACCCCGAGACCTATGGCTGGGGCTCTGATGGCAGAAGCATCTCTAGCCTCACAGTTAGGCATGAGAATCCCCCAATAAAAACTTATTTTGGAGGGATGAGACAAGATGAAATAAAACATCCATTGGTCAAAAAGTGGACCCTCAAACCATCCTAAAACAAAAATGGACTTTAACAACCTCAGGAGTTCCCACGAACCCAAGGTCATGTTATACTTCCTTCAAACCACTTCACTACCTCGAACAATCCTCTATCACTTTGATGGTCCAACGATAAATACGAATAATAAAAAACTGGGAATGCCTCATTGAACATTTTGGGGACATTTCGGGATGACATATTCCAAACAACACAAAGTAATCAAATTAAAAACCAATATCAATATAAAGAACAATTAGAAGGAACATTTCATGACCATACAAAAGGCTCACAGAACAAAAATTTACCAACACAATCAAAAATAAACCTTCCAAAAACTCCCATTTAATTTAAAATTCAAAACTACCTTCAACTAAGGATATTTTTCAAATACCAAAAACCACTTTTAACAAAAAAAAATCCACATTCTAAAACAAAAACCAATTTCCATAATTATTTATCTTTCAATTTAAAATTCATTTTGGAAAAACAAGGCCATGCCTTTTATTTCAATCACCCACCCATGGTGTCCTATTAACAATCATATATGTTCCCATACAGATCTATATTCATTATAAATACACAAGTTTCAACCTACACTTTCCCTACAAACTCTCACATATGTGAACATTCATAAGGAGTACCAAGGGTGACATGTTTATATACCTCATCAAATCCAAAACATTTACTATATTTCAATATAAAAGAATTATATCATTAAAACACATTTTACTAATCTAGACCCCACTTGAAAGAAATATTTTTTCACATTCATAAACCAGTTTCATTTTAAAATATTACTCACATAAACCATGACAGAAATGAAACATGACTCATCCCAAGCCACCAGAATGAGGAACTAGTGTCTATGCCTAACTTGGTGACATGGTAGTGGGCTATTCCCTATGTAATACATAACAACAAGATAACTGTAAACCATGTACTTTTACTGCACATGGGTCACTATTCCATGTGAGCTCAAAATGTGACACTAGTTCACCTCTATTGTCATCCCCCAATCCAAAACAAAGACAATAGAATCAAATCTCGAACTACCCCTAGTAACTCGAGGTTCAGAACTAGAAAGGGTTCATGACGCCCTTCCTGTACCTACCTCCCGAGTCCTAACAACCTTAATCTCCAACTACCAAACACCATAATTAATGAGGACCACCTTTCATACAATTTTGTCATGAACCAACCCAGGTCGACCATGAACTAGTCACCGAAGTCGTTCCGCGACATGTCCTGAAGGGTGTTTCGGATCCCCACATGCTGACAACTAGTGCCGAGAATCAGATATAAATGGAGTGGGGATGATTTTAGACCAATAAATAGGACCAAATAACTATAAAATCAAAATTAGAATTCATAAAAAAACAACAACAAAACATAAATAATTAAGCAGCTAATCCAGAAACAATATGCAAATAAATAGACTAAAGAATAAAAATCAAGAAAAATTAAACCGAGAACAAAATAAAACAATGCCAAGATACCACTATCCTTATGTGACATCTTGGTCACCTCTAACCACAGTACCAACCCTGCTCCATCCATGAGCACAGATGCTAGGAAACCTGAAAAAACATTGAACCTGCAAAACATCTCAGGTCTACCGACACTAAGTAGTATAGGGAGGGTATGAGCTAACATCTTAGTTAGAAATCACCACAGAGTCCAAGTGTTTCCTTTCCAAAAATATTCCCTTAAAACTAGTTTGAAATAAAATTATAAGAAATAGATTTTTCCCATTTTATTAAACAACCACAAATTTACCATTTTAAATCCCAACACACTCCACCATCATTTTTTCAATAAAACTACCATTTTATAACAAAAACCCAAACCAAAAAATTCTTGTAATCATTTTCAAAGGAACAACATTAAATGGAAAACAATTTCAAGTAATTCTACATTAAATAAAAAGCAGTAAATTTTAAAATTACCAACCCAACCAACCTCATGCTGGAAGGAGTTGTGATATAATCATTGAGCACTAGAAACAGGAACAACCCTAGGAACTAGGTAGTTGTGGGCCCTAGGTACTCTCTTTCTCGGTGAAAAGTGACAATAATATATATAAATTCTTGTGCACATGATCCACTAGTAATAGAATCATCCATAAACTAGTGGTCTCTAACATTATCATCATCATAGTTTAGTTAGTGTTGTAATCGTTAAACTTGTTATGTGAAATATGGACGAAACCACTCCACATCACTAGCATACTAGTACACATCTTCCCACCTAGATACCTAGGATTTCTTTTTTTTCCCAACGATATTTCACACTTCACATGATACCACTAACAAAATTCATCCACAAAACAAAGCATAACATTTCATAAACCACCACTTTGACACCACTAACCCATTCATGAAAACATATGGACATCGAAATATTTTAAAATCACTTATATAACCATAGGGAACTCCATTTCCCCAAGAATTTTCTAAACAATCCTTTCCACATTTTAGAAAAACAAGAAACTCTAAAAAAATCCCAAATGGGCCTTTATGTTTATACACCAAAATACATTTAGCAAAATATTTCCAAATCATTTCTAAAACCATATTCAAGTGTAAAATGAAAAACAACCCCTCAAGACAAAAATTTTCCATAACACACAACCAAAACCCAAACGGTCATACCCCCATGAGATTCTATTTTCAACAGAATTTATAAACCATATGAAGGATAAATAATTATTTAGAAAATAAGGACCATTTAGGAAAATAATATTTTAAGGAACACTGATTTAAATAACCAACATCATCTAACAACACAACTATGTGTGCACCTAGTGCACCCATGGATGTGCCGACATCTGATGGTACACAGAACATCTAAGAGGAAACCCAAAAATCTTTTCCACAAAACCCACAATTTTTTCTAAAACCACATATGATCATTGACACTATTCATAGAATGTAAAACAATACCTTTATAACCATGAAACCCTTTTAAAACATTTTAACACATTTAATAAGATAAAACATTACCAAAAAATACACACCAAATCATGTTAAAAAAAATAAATAACCATAACACTATAATCAAGGATAAACACTTCATAAAAATCCCCAATTTAACTTTAAAAGAATAATGAAACATTAAATAATAACCATAGGTGCTATAAACAAAGGAAATTGACAAAAATAACTTGGAAGACCTATTTTTTGTAAATTACACCAACATTAAATCACCATTTGCATCAAGCCATATTTATATTTGAGGTCTAAAAGGAATTAATAATTAAATGAAAACACACAAGTTCCTGTGGAGTATTCTAAAAAGAAACAAATTGGAAATACCTACATCAACCATGTGTAGAGAGGATAAAAATCCAATGAGAAGAAGAATCAAGCCTTACAGATGATCCAAACACCATATACACAAGAAAATGAACCATAATCATCCAACCCATACCCTAGGGTTTTTCCAAACAATAACCATGCCACGAGAGAGCAATGAAATCAGAGAGTGGGAATATGGGAAGAGAAATGAAAAATCTTTGATGAAGAAAAACTGACCATCATTGATAAATTTCACCAAAAATAGTCATAAACTATGTAAGAAGAGTAGGAAGGAATCTCTGGTCAGTGCCCAACTTGCAGGGATTCATTTTGGAGGTGGAATCACACAATATAGATCTTTATATAAAATTTTATTATGCCAATAAGTGGCTAAATGATTTTGTAAACCATGCGATAACTGTGTGACAGAGACTAGAAAACTTTTCCAACTTTTTAGGGTTAGGTTGCACATTTTGGAAAATCGTGCTCAAACCATGTTCCCCAAAAAATTATCCAAATCCCCTCAAATTACATGCCAAACACTAGGGAAGGTCACCCAATGATATTTGAATGTTTTAAACACAACGTAGTGACACTGTGGGTGTCACAACCTCCCCAACAAGACACTTTCTCCAAATACTTTTTATCATAACCATGATTTGGGTTAGAAGAAAACAAAGACCACCAAAACACAAGGACTTTTGGTGGACAATCAACCCAAACATCAAACAAAAGATACAATATCAAGGAATTAAAAAAAATGAAATTTTTGGTTGGGGTGTGATAATAAAGCTTAAACATTATCAAAATTCTAATCATCTTGTATTTTTTTATTTGTGAAATCTTTATTTTCTTATATTTGTAATTTCTTGTATTCGGTTTATGATTTTACCATCAAAAAAGATACTTCTTATCTTTTGTTATTATACCACTGAAAAGGATGTTTGGGTTGTGAATCCCTATCAAAAGTCATGATATAGACTAGGTTGAGTCTCTTGTAAAAAAACTAGTTTGTCCCTCCAGACTGTTTAAATGAAAATGTCTTCAAATAAGGTTCTCACCACATTAAAAGTGAGTTTCTTAGTGAGTATCAGTCTCCTCAAGGAGTAGAGGAGATTGATGAGTGGACTTGGATCTTGATGATATTATCAACTATATATCCTTGTGTTATTTTCTTTTTATTTCCACTACATATCATATTTGAACATTTCAGTCACTATTGTTTAATATTTTATAAACATTAATTTTTTAGTAAATAATTTTTTAAAATTATTTTCCCTCCACACTCTAGCCAAATTTTCCATCAATAACAATTCAAAAATAACATCTTATTCACTATTTGTGAATAAAAAATAGTGGTACCTTAAAAAAACATCAAATGTCTCAACTAATTTAATAAAGTATAATGGTGCTAAAAATAGATGTCAAAATTGATTAGACATAAGTTTTTAACTAAATTAATTATATTAATCATTTACACCCATCATCTATACTCACATTCAATATGTCATACTGCTAATAAAAAAGTATTACACACATGATCATAGTTAATTTTTTTAAATAAATTTCAATTATAACAGAAAAAGTGTGCATGCCACTAGTTTAAGAATGCAAGTAGTTTCAATTTTTCATAAAAAGAGAAACAATGAACAGAAATAAATGTACCTCTCCCCACACTTTTTTCAGATTCTAAATAAAATTTTAACACTTAAAAAATTATAGTGGAAGGATACAACCTATAATTCCCTTTTTTTGGTACATGAGATTTTTTTCACACTATGGATTGCATTTCATCATGTTTTTAAAAATAAAATCATTATAAAATTGATAAATGGAAAAACTATAAAGAAACCCTAACATTTATTCTAGGTGATCAGTACAAGGTTTTAAATTTGAATGGAATACCCAGATGATATGTTAGGTACCAGGATGGGAAGCGGAAGCCGATGGGCTGATAATATAATTTTTTTCGCATAACCAAAGCATCGTTACAACTTCGACTCCAATGACCTATCCAAGTATGGTATGAGGACCACGTGTGGATTTGAAAAAGAAAAAAAAAGAATGAAAAAGTAACTTGTTAGGATATGACATGTTCAAGTTCATCGCATGATGCCGACTACTATTTCTTGAAGACTCTGATGTCGAATCCCTATAGATCATCAACAGAATCCTCTCGATATTCTCATGTGTCGTTCATTGGAATCTAGGTGCCAGCGCGGTACACCAAAGAGATCTTCAACATAGCAGTGATCACCACAAGGAGAGAGACTTCAATCCCAGAAGGATAATCTTGAAGTTCTAACGTTCTTTAGAGAATATCTCTCTAGAACCTAGGAGGAGAGAGAGGCTCTCATGTTTGAAACATGAATAGTTTTTGGGGAGATCCTATCACTTTCTTATATAGGGGATATCTAAAATACCCGATATGGGTTCTTGGCCCCCATTTAATAGATATTATCTATATAAGTATTATAATATTTTTAATTCAAATTAAATTATTCTATAAATAATATTTATAATTTTATCCCTAACTACAATATATATTAAATATATATTATTCATTATAATCATGAGTCTATTACTCGAATCACTTATCCTGAAAATATTAAACGAACCCTGGATATTTTAATTCATTTAAATAATATTTCATCATTGTATTTACTTAATCACTTGTAAATACTTGTTATAAATTCAACATATTATTCCAAGCTTGAATAATGAAAGACTTTATTTATTACTTGGTAATCCATGGAACATGAATAATACTCAGACCCATTGGTGGGGCACACTAAGTTCTATATTCCTATTCCCAGAATCGGGCAGATTCTCAAAGCATTATAGTGTGTGACCCTCAAGGCCCTTATCTTAATAGTAGTGAATAATATCCATTGACCAAGATTAGTGTCTAAAAACCCATCGAGGCCACTACATATTAAGGTAAAGCCTAATAAATGACTACCTTCCTACAAACATTGTCTGTGTAATATAATCGCTTCTTCATCAATATCTCAAAAACGTTGAATGCACACTAGTGTCATCATCCTAAATCTTGCATTATTTTATTTTTTGATATGTATGAATGAAATTACCTTCCACTAACATTGCAATGGATTTAATGAAGGTGAAACAATCTTAATAAAAAAGTCCCAAGATATCTATTCCTAAACTCGGAAGCGATAAATCCTATCTCGATCATTCAATCAATTTCACGTCACCAATGTCTTACCCAACACGGACTACCTCACTATGAAATAATCGTTGTGGTTTTCTCCCAACGTCAAAGTATGAAATTAAATAAAATATATTGATAGTTACATCATGATTAGATACCACTACACATGTTCATAGATAGGAATAACCAATGAAACCTGAAACATGTGGTGTTCCAATTATGCTAGTCTATCATCATGATCTCAACTACAAGATATCATCAATTGAAAACATCATGAGAAAAAGTCTCAATACTTCTGAGCCCCCATCACCTGATTGTTGCAAAAAATCTGTGTCCTTTCAGAATTATATAACTAAACCATAGGAAATTATTTTATGATTAGTCTCATAACATCTCGTGATTCTCATTATAGATTGGGATCTTCAATAACCCTTTGATATGACATGTAATCTATGGAAATTTCCATAAGCAAAGTGGATGCAGAAGTATATACACTATTATTGGAAGTTAAACACATGTATATATAAAAAACTATATACATATAGTGGTAATCAAAGTACAATATAAGTTGGGTCTAGGGCACCCACCTTCAACATGATATCCCTCAATTTATATAAATAAAAAAACAAAAAACAATAATAAAGTCATAACAAAAAATAGAAAAACTAAAATGAAATAAAAAATAGATAATAATGTCATTACAAGCCAAGAGTACTGTATTTAAATTATATAAAGCTGAAAATATCTTTTTTTGTCCCCAATTATAAGGGGTATTTGGATTTTGAAACACAAACCACTACAAATTTTTTTTCTGGGGGAATGACATATTAAATAGGAAAGGCCACCTGGTAGCTCATGCATTTTAAAATTATGATGTTTTATATTAACAATAAAAGTAGGATTAACTATTTAGAAATTAATTTCATTTTATTAAATAAGTGAAAATAAAATGGAGAAGATATACTAATTTACATGGATACTTTCTCTTTATAAATTTCCACCTCAGAATTGGATTTATTTTCTATATCTTCAATAACTCCAATACTAAAATCTCTAGTCAAATTAGGGAGTTCCAATAGGGCCTCAACAGATGTAGATCCATATTTCCCATGACCATATAGAAGTTCACAATGCTATACTGCCTCTTAAATACGTATATAGAGAAAAATATCAAGATCAAATTTAACATATTCAAAATAGAATAGAAAACCTGTTTCTTCTGAAACGAATTCATCTCCCTAAAATTGTTCAGTTTGTTATGTATCTTGACCGATCAATACCCCTTAAAAGTATTTCTAGGAAAGATGGGAGGCAATCAACCTCCTACAACCATTCCTCTATGCTCACTACCACAGATGTGGTATCTTATATAAAAAAAGAGAGTGTTTTCATAGTTGGATCAATCAATTCAAGCATGTAAAAATCATAATACTTGTGTAAAACCAATCAATCAAATG
Organism: Viscum album; assembly: GCA_963277665.1. Taxonomy (NCBI): domain Eukaryota; kingdom Viridiplantae; phylum Streptophyta; class Magnoliopsida; order Santalales; family Viscaceae; genus Viscum; species Viscum album. The sequence goes on from OY728163.1 coordinate 1,918,461,234, forward strand.
AGATGATGTAATTAATTAATCATTCAAAACAACCACAAATTATTATAATTTATCTTGATCCCTATCATTTAATTATTCAGTATTAGTATCAATGTGATGATCTTATATAGGTTGGTCTTGTGGTGGGGGTACAAAGGAAAAAAAGTAGTAGACCCTAAGGATGGAAACCAAGACATCCTTTCTTTTCTGCTCCCTGTCACATACCTATTGAATTATTTTTACCATATATACTCAACCATACTTGATATATGATCGATGTATCTACTCAAAAACCTCACTTACTAAAAACAATGAAAGCTCATGCATGAATTTTCTGAGAGCTCATGATACATTCTCCAATATTTTAATAAGATATACATAGGATAATTATCTTAGAAAATATGTTTCACAAGATTGAATGACACAAATAAGTTCATAAAGGCTAGGGATTTAAACAAGTTCAAGTACTCACAAGCTACCCGGGCTTAGATTGATGTATACTTTAACTGAACTCGGTTTTCTTGAGTCGATCTCGAGCTCAAGCTACTCAGGAAATAAATTGAGTTGAGTTCGATTATTATAACAACATAATCGAGAAGCCTTTGATCCTAATCGAGTATCTACTTTTGTAATATATTATTTTTTAAATATATATGTATTTAATTTAGAGATTGATCTTTTAATATTGAGTACTAATTCAAGTTCGAGATCTAATTGGCCTATATTTCATAATTAGAATTTTGAAAAGTTATTATAATCGAACCAAGTCAAGCCTAATTGAATGCTCGATCTAGCCCGAGTAGAGCTCGAGCCAAAAAATCAATACTCGTTCGAGCACTGAGCTGAGGTTGAGCACCATGTTCAAGTACCAAGCTCGAGCTCGAGTAATGAGATATTTGGATTGGCTCGACTCGATTACACCAATGATCATGTCACACAATTATCACCCATCAAACTCTTTTGAGTGAAATGAATGAGAAAGTGGAAAAATATAATAGGAAAAGTATAGAAAATTGATTCCTAGAGTGAGTGTGTCATCACATCTCCCCATATCACCATCAATGTATTCTAAGAGAGAAGAATAGGTTGATATTCCTCATGATAGTCATATTCCCAGATAGATTTGGTTTTCACCTCCTAGAGATGATTAGGGGGTTAGTCGCCAAGGTAGAAGAACACAGAAAAATAAGAAAAACATAACACATTTATTTAAAGATAGAAATCAATAGACAAAATTTCCATTGTATAATAATTAATGAAAAAACATGTGTTCATCCATCTTATATACAATTCTGTAAAATTTATCTCCAAGAGTAAAGAAATGTACTTATTGAAAATAAATTTAACACATTATACTATAGAAATAAGATAAAAAAATAGAATTTCAATTTGAATTATCAAATTTCTTTAAATTTATACATTATAATCAAAACATCGAATGAAAAATCCATTAATTAACCAAGATGACACTCACATACCATAAAGATAAATAAAATGAATTTTACCTAATATTTAATATAATGTGTGAAGATAAATTCCACTAATCACCACTGGTCACTTCACATCCAGGTGATATCTAGATTTCGTATTCTATTATTTATCATCATTCTAATCCATTTGAAATAACTAGTCTAATGAAAATAATTCAACAAACCATCATCATTGAATATCATTGAATGCAGAACTAGGAAAATAGACCAAAAAAGAGGACCACATAGAATACCACACACAATTAAAAAAGACATAACATGATAGAGTCATATCAGTATGTGAAGAGAAAACAGACTAGAGAACACAATGCTTGGAATTAAACTTAGGTAAAAAAATATAGAGACAATAATTCAAACAGGTTATGAAACTTCTATAATGGTGCATAAAAAATTGAATATAGAGCTACGAATTCAATATCCTATAAAAAATACAATTCGTTACAAATTACACACCTAACCATAAAATGCAATGTATAATAATGTAAATGTAAAAAAAGTTAATAATACATTATTTAAAAGAGGAAATTAATTCAAAAAAAATTCTAATGAGTTAATGCAACATGCCACTATCATAAAACCAACCAATGTAAGAATGAAAGATCAATATTATCACCTTTACATCATGAATCTTGACACACACACCCCTGAAACCACATGCAAACCAAACAATGTTGTCCAAAGAAATAAAATTTCCATTAAAACAAATGAATTGAATATTCATCCAAAACAAATAACAACCAACCATAAAAGAAAATGAATCCCAAAAACTATAAATATATATCTCAAATTTCATTATTTATTTACGGTAGAAAAATTTTAACTGTACATGCAACCAAAAAAATATGAACCAACCACAAACAATTAAATCTCTTTTTTGAATTCATTTACCAAAACCATAAAAATAGTTATTTTTTATTTACTATTGCAACTTTCAATAAGAATCCCAAAATAAATGAATATGAATCAAGAACCATAAACCCATTAGTGTGTAAGAAATGTTAATCAAACTATAAATATGTATCTAATGTTAACGAGATGTAATATAAAATACATATGTCTAAATATTTTCACTGAAAATAGTATTAGAATGTAAAAATATTTTGTTTTAAAATACATATAACCCTATTTGTCCACTTAACATGGAATTGGAATTAGAAAACAAAATTTAACCATATCATCTACTCTGAACAATTTTAAAACCTCATCTAAAACACAACCATGTTGAATACACAATGTTGTGATGGATTGAAAATAAATTTTTATTCACAATCCCAAACAATAAACATTATATCTTGCTTTTCTATCATCATGGTATTAAAACCTGGAATACATTGTATCATTTAGACCCTGAACACTCAACATGAACCATGATTTATTGTGTTTTTTGTTTTTCATTATCTTTTAATGACCATGAATAGATTTACCATAATAAAATTAAATGATTCCAAATATATCATAATATATAATGATCATTACCAACATGACATGAATTCTCAAGGAATATACAACCGAAGAAATTTTTTTACTGTGTCAAAACATTTAAATTTATTTGTTTTATGTTAATTTAAATAATTACAGTGTTAATATAATGGATTTTAAAAAATTACCTTATTATGGAATTTTTTTAGAATAAAATTCACTATTTTTTAAAGAATAAGAATAAGTCAGTGGAATTGACATTATGAATTAGACAAAAATAAAGAAATAAATTCTCTAAGTAAAAAATAAATTCATTCTCAAAGGAATTTAGAAAAAATTTAAATTATATACCCTAAATAAAGAGTGTCTCGCAATCCTTGATTCAATTTTATAAATTCATCTTGATTCATGGATAAAATTTCTTAACTACATAATGGTAACAAGTTAATTAGGTTTTTCTATCATGATGTATGAATAGGAGGGAAAAAAATTGAGGGAGGAAGATATGAAGAATAAAATAATCACTAGAATGTGCAATATATAACAGTTGAAAACATATGACTCATAGGGGAAGAGAAGTAAAAGGAGGGGGAGGGAGGGAGGAAAATGGAGGAATGAATAGTAGAGTCTAGGGAGAAGTATTGGTTTGGTTCTAAATAGGAAGGGTGCATGCAGGTGTAATGGAAAGTGGGTGAGTGATTAAGGCATTGATTACAGTTTCTTGGGTTGGTCTTACACTTGATCACGAATAGAATTGGGGAGGGAGGTGAAAGAGAGAGGGACAGGGAATTGTTATGGCTTGGGATAGGGAGTGGGGTTGGGGGTGCGGTGGGAATAGGGAGGGATGGGGAAGGTGGGTTATGGGGATTCGACCATAAAGGCCAACAGTGTGGGGTGTTATATGATGATCAAGTTATAATGAAAAAATTTATAAAATTCTATATATTTTATATAAAAATATATATTGTAAAAAAATTATGTTTATATTTATATTGTAATCAATAAATATTATTAAATTATGGATCTTTTAATTAATCATATATTTTTATTATCAAAACGATAAGATTTAAATAGGTTATATATATATATAAATTCAAATTTTGGTAAAATATTTCATATTATTGAATTATTTTTTATAATGGGTTTTATAATGGAAAATGATTTGTCAGTAATGATAAAAAATAAAAGAGAATTTAGTTATCATTATGTCAATTATTGGTATTATAATGAAAGGTCAACAAATTTAAATGCTAGTAAGGGATTTGTTAGCATTGAACTTATAATATAAATAAATATATCTATTGGTAAAAAAACTGTTGGTTCCTATAGTTAATATTTATAAAAATAAATATATGTTTGAAGTAGTCATTTTTACTAAAATAGATATTGTCCATAAAAAATTTTCTAAAGGTAAAATCAATTTTTTTGTAGTGAGACTTGGACACCTTGTGAAAATTAATATGAGAAAAATATATAAATACAATTTAGTTAGGTATGTCCCCGACCTAAATGGAATGGAAATTTTCTTTCAAAAATCATTAAAAAGGGAAAATAGTTTAAGGAACACATAATAGAGTGAAAATTCAGTCCATTATAACTCTAGATCATATCCATTCATATGCAAGTGGAACTATGATGTATTAGTGAACCAAGGATGATCTTTATTTCACCACTTTCATTAATGATTACAATTAGATAAAAAATCTATTATTCATGAATCATAAGTTAAAATCCATTGAGATCTTCAAATTTTTTAAATTATAGGTTCAGAAAAAATTTTGTTTTTATAACAAGAAGATGAAATAAAATAATGAAAGAGAATACACTAGAAATTCATCTGAGTGATCTTTAAAGAAACATGGAATAAATATTCAATACAAAAAACTATAAACCCAAAAAAAATGGTGTTGTAGAGAGTAAAAATATGATATTTTTTGAAATGATAAGGACTATGTTAGTTGACCATAATGATTACATTTTTTTCTTGTAGAAAGATGTTTTCACTACTTATCACATTTAAAATAGGTTGTTACTAAGAATTGAAAAATATATGACACCATATGAGATGTGCTATAATATAAATATAACTATAATGTACTTTAATTTCTTTATTATCCCATGTTACCTGATGATTAAAAAAATGAATATTGGTAAATTTTATGAAAAGGTATAAGAAGGCATATTCATGGGGTATATTTCAAATGTAAGTGACTAAAAATGCTAAAAAGTATATATAAGTTCCTTAAATGTTAATATATTTAAATAATTACAAATCAGAGTACGAAATTAATAATATTACGAAAAAATGAATATTATAAAGTTGGAATCTTGTAGATTTCAGATAAAATTAATAAAAATGAAGATAGTAATGAGTAGAATGCAGTATATCTTTACTAAAATTAGACTTATAACGAAATGAATAATAAAAATCAGATATAAAGGAATAAAATATTTTAAATGAATGTTAATTATAAAAACATTATTTATAATCATGATACACCTATCCAAAAAATAAGTTGTTCATATTTGAAAACCAAACTACACATATATCATAGGTTGATCCACAAACAGTTTCTGAAGCATTTGAACTTGAACAGTGGATCAATGATATGAATGTGGAGATCGATAATATTTATAAGAACTCATATTTGGAGTTTTTCCAATGATTTGAGTACAGAAATGTGATTAACAACAATTTGGGTATTATAAAATAAGATTAAAAATGGAGAAGTAAAAAAAGAAAAAGTAATGATGATTTTAAAATTATACTCACAATTGGAAGGAGATGATTTTAATAAAATTGATGTACCAATATATAGTCTTTAGACCATAAAGATTTTATATGATGTGGAAGCTTATAAGATCTATACAATTGTATACCAATTAGGGGTTTTAACCAATATGTGTTAATTAGATTTGTTTATAATACATGAGTGTTCGTGTTATATATCTATTTACAATATATGGAGATTTTTATTGTTGTAGTTGAAGGATTGCAATAGATAAACTAAATCCATGATATTTTATGAATGATGAAGAAGTTTCTTTCCTTAAAGGGTGAACATATTTATTAAGAAGACTTTGTATTTGTTCTTCTTTAATATATAAGATGGAGGATTTTTGTTATTTGGAATTTTTTTAAGTGAGTGTTTATCCAAAAAGAGGGCCAACCCTCTTAAGGAATACACCCAAACTTCATGACCTAACAAGATTGTGTGAGAGAAAAAAGGAAAAAAAGGAGTGGATAAGGGAGAAAGATTGTGAAGCCCCATGCATGTGTGAGTGTAGGCTAGTTTTAAGGTCATCATAATGTGTGAAAAGGGTGCTTAGTCTCCACTTATATGAGTCTGTGTGATGGGTCATAATAGAGTAACGAATCTATTCAGACTTGACTGGCTGGTTATATTACATCCTAGTATATTAATTAGCAGTATCCGGAATTCCCTATTAACATGGTACATGTTTATAATCACGAATTGTTCATCCTTTAGGTATCTTATGGGATTAAAATAAAAATAGATCCTCATCTAAAATGATGAGACATTGGTTTAATATTCCTCCTGAATGATGAAATATAAACTCACTATATCATAGAAAGTAAATACTATGACAAACAAGCTTATTTAATCTTCAAAATGGCCATAGAAATCTCACCTTCCATTGAACATTGAATGATGGTCTGCGATTATTTCTTTATGAATTGATGAAGCCCCCTAAGTGAATTTTTATGAAAATTGTGGACCACTGTATAATGTAGAGGGAAAAATATCAAAGGACCTTCAATGCCATGGTATCAAGAATTATGAGGTTATAAAGATCATTTTATCCATTGGAATTTCTTAGGTAATGTATAGGCATTGGATTAGGATGAATGAAGGTAAGTGGATGCACGATGTAAAGTTGAAAAGTAAAACTCTTGTAAAGGTGAAAATGAACAACTGGAATCTATGAAAATGATAGGATAATTTTGAACAAGGGTAATAATATTCCCTCAAGTAACATCAAGGTAATCTATGTTTATGATCTACATAAAGGGAGTGGGTTTTCTGAATTTAAATGGGAAATATCTTTCTATATTATTTGGTGATTAAAATATTTAAATACTGAAATTCATGACCAATAAATCCAATGCTCATTGATGTTTTCTATTCCATTAATAATAGGGAATTAATAATATCAATTTAGTGGAAGAATAAAATGTTAGGATTAACTATATTTAAAAGACAAAGAAGCAGTATAAGAATCAAAAAATTGTGGTGTGAATTTTATGGTTGAAAATATATAGATCCTTTAATGAAGGATATTATAGTGTGACTCAGAGGTTTCACTAATTTGAGTTATTGATAGTAAAATTCTATATTCTCCAGTATTTATATTAAAAAATAAAAAATATTACCATGTAGTGATATTCATGTGGAGGTTAAACTAAGAGATATAGAAATTTGGATGATTATTTCTTGTACCATTTAAAAGAGTGATAATAGCCATAATAATTAAGGTATTTTCCATGTTTTTAAAATATCTAAAGTAATCTATGATATTTCAATGTGCCTATGAAAATAAAAAAAGGAAAAAAGGAAAAAGTATATATATCATAAAAAATTTACAAAAGAAGATATGTAAAATTTATCAATATATATGGGAATAGAAAAAAAGAGGAGGAGGTCAACCATGACATATCATGATACAACCTGTATATCGAAGGGGTGTTTTTTTCATGATGTAAGGCATTTTATTTACAAAATTTAAAAGGGAGTGGAATTAAAAAAGTATTCTAAGGAATTATAATAAAACGGTGAGTCCTTGTTATATCATGAATAACATACCAATTTGAGATGGGGATTCCATGATATTTTATGAAAGGATACTGCTGAAAGTGATACTGACATCATGGTTACGATGGATCATGTGGTGTTTAAATGATGCTACTATATATTCTATGAAACATTAATACAATTATGTTGTTCCTGGAAAGCATGAAATTTTTTCCTTTCCATTTATAATTGTATGTGAAGTGGGTAAGAATTAAGGATATGGTCCATAGGAGATAGTGAATCTACCCTAAACAATTGTAATGGTAGTGGGACGATAATGGAAGGTCCTATCATAAAATGTAAGTTCTTTTGGTTCATAGGAATATTTTTATGCATGATCCTTAGACCAGACTAGTGTGGGTGGACCAATTAAAATAACATGTGTCATACATTACACTTTACATGCAAACCAACTAGTACAAAGGGGTAAAACAAACATAAATACATTTTATAAGAAGAATTGTTTAAATATTTAGGCCATGTATTTGGATGAGTTCATAAAATAAAGATAAAAATCTTATAAAACTTATAATTAAGAGGTTAAGATCCATTATGGTAGTGATATTTTAAGGAAGTGTGATTATAATGGATTAATATTCATACCCTAATCCACCCATATTGGTTTATCTCACCTAATCCCCCGTGGGTATAATAATTACTATCATATCATATATTTATTGTTGTTGTATTTTTTATAAGAATTGATCTGGTTGTTAATTGATGTTGAAGTTTCAATGATGTGTGATATTATTTTGTGCTATGGAAAAGGGAAGAAATTCAAAGAAGAAGTATAAGTCTACTGGAATTCTTGATTGAGGAAATGTATATGGAAAGTGTGTGATTTAGTTAGAGGATACAAGTAACTTAAAAAATAAAGGTATGGAGAAATCATATTGTGAAACTAGTTATTCATTTATTGATTAAATATTAATTATTGAGGGGGATGATAAGATATGTTAAATAGGGTCATCTGATGATAAGGAAATTCCATTGAAGTTAAAATTGTATTTTTTTCCACATGAAATGGGATAATAATCAGTAATTAAAATATGTAAATTTTAATCTTAAACAAGAGAACATGTCTCATAAGATCCAAATAAATTTTCATAATCTTTAAGTGAAAAACATGATGGGATTAAATAAAATACATATTGAAGTAATAACCAATCCTATGGAGAATAATGATTCCTAATCTAAAGAACATAAGACAGTGTATATAAAGGTGGAAAAACTCGAAGATGACATCATGGGGATGAATATGAACACAAAATATGTTCAACATTTAATGAATAATTAGAATGAACTCTATGTATATTTGATTGAACTAGTTGAGGAGAACTAAAAGATCTATCAAAAGATGGTAAGTCTCAAAGATTATATTTACCAAATGAATTAAAAGATGGAGGAGCATATTGATATGTAAAAAAGAAATATCCCATGAATTATAAGATGAAATATATAATGAGAAGATTCTTAAAAAAGATCTTGATTCATAGATTTAATCTAGAAGAAATAAAATCCATAAATTAAAGGAAGACTTGATGTTGAATCAAAATAAAACAGACTTACGTAATTCAAAGGGTAAAAAACATAAGGATTGGTTACATTAGATATTTTAACATCCTCCAATAGGTGATATTGAATTGCAGGGAAAATATGATTTATCTAAATAAAATATTGTGGAGATTGTGGTTTTATAAAGATATCATTACATTGGATAATCTGGTATTGGCTATGATCCACCCAATCCCAAGAATGAGAATTAGATGACCACGGGAATTCCCATGAAAAGTAAAAATCATGTAGGTACTGGAAGTGAATGTATAGGAGTCTCTACAAATATTATGGAAGCTTTTTGGGATCTAGAAGAATATATGGTAACATGTGATATTTATGTGTAATGCATTACCAAATCAAAATATTTTATCTAAAGTATGTCAGTACATTTCATATTGTGAATCTAGTGGAAAAATTAAGATATAGAGTTTCAAAAAACACCAAAAAAGGTATGTCTATCATTATAATTATGAATATCATAAAAACCATCATTCAATTGAAAATGTAAAAATAAGATAAATTGGGACTAATGGAATAAAATACCCATCATTTAAATATGTATCTAACCCATTGTGAAATAAATTTTAAAACCTATATATAGAATATTCATACGATGAATCTAATTTTATGAGATTCTCCAAGTCAGTATCTATGGAAAAAGAATCTTTGAGAGACAGGAAAATGACTTGGAAGTATGAAAGGAGTATACATGATCCAAAAAATACAGAATTCCTTGTTAAAAGAATATCTCAAAGAAATATATAGTGATAAAATAAATAATATTTATAGGGATAAGGAAAATAGAATTATGGGTTGGAGAAAGAAAGGTCAACCTATTATAGAAAGGTAAATCATTAAGGGTAGAGTAGCTAAAATAAAAACAAGTTTCGAAATAGGTTTTAATGAAGAGAATAATCCCAAATAAGTTTATAGGAGATGAGATTATATTAAATATAATGAATATATAGATTCCAAAAAAATGGTTAAAAAATGGTGATCCAAGTTGACTCCCCATGCTCCTCAACTTTAGGATAATGGAAGCTACCCCTCCTCCCTTATGAATTAAATGTTTTTAACTCATTAAAAGAGGTGAAAAAACATAGGTGGGAGAAATAATATAGGGGATAATTGTGTTCAAAAATAATAAATATAAAACCTAAAAACATATATGAATAATATTGGAAAATTGATTTCATAATATGAAATAATTATAATTAGAAGAATATGGACACTAGATCTAAAATATTCAGGTATTAATGAATTTTATTATTGTATTTTATAAAGGAATAGACTGATATGTATTTAATATTGTGTATAAGGATATATATCATGTATCTATTGTTCTATGATTAATTTTTATTGTAATATTAATTTATATGATGTGTGTTTAGTGGAATATGTCCTCTAAAGAATAAAATTAGATTGAGAAATTATCAAGAATGTAATTTTTGTTTATCTATTGATCAAGTGGAGTTCATTTTTATTAATTTATTTCCCAAAAATTGAGAAATACATCAAGGAATTGATATTACAATTAGGGGGGTTATAGATTAAGTACTATAGGCTGTTCATACTCATCAATGGTTAAAGAAACATATGAGAAGATATATGAAATGGGAGTTAAATGGAATGATAAATTTGGTTTTGAAAAATTAAAACTACTAATGTTAAAAGTGGTATGTCACACAACCACTATTTTTACTATTTATATTATAATAGTTTGGTGTAAATTTAGTTTAGGTCCCAAAGTTTGATGATAAAATGGAAATGAAAAGTATATATGAGTTTAATTGATCATTTGAGGAACATTGACATCCTTTGAAGTGATGAATTAGACTATTGTTTTTTTATATCGATCTGAAGATCATTATTCTTAGATTATTTTATAACACCAAAGGAAATATGTGGTAATTCCAATCAATAGATTGTTTTATGTTAAGAAGCTATTATAGAGGAATTTATTTCAAATAATTTAAATAGGGGGCATTTATAATTATGAAGTCTAACCAGAAAATTTAAAAATTGAAGGGTACTCGTTCATGGAATATCCCACTATCATTCATTTAATACAAGGGGATAATGCATCAAGGAAATATTTGAAAATAATGTATCAAATGTGGGAAATATGAGGAAGATCTATACTTATAAAATTAAATATTAAAGCGGTGGAATGATTAATGAATTTTATCATAAACATGGAGTTAATTTTGATGTTACCCTTTTTATTCCATTGATAAATTTATAAAGAAAATCCCTTAAAATGAAGTTATTAAGATTAATAGGATTATAAAAAAACAAGAAGGATGATATTTTTGAAACCCAATGTATTTATAATTTATTTATTTAATATATTTTTTAATTTTATTTTTTGATAATATTTCAATGTAGGTTCTATGGAGTAGCTGAGAATATATAAATATTTGTACTATTGAAGTTATTGGATGAGAATAGATTCTTCATATTAATATCGTTTTATGAAATATGATGTGATTTCAAATATTGTAGATTAAAAATATTTATAAAGAATCCAAGGTACCTGTTCAACCTTAATATATATGAAGAATGATTTCTGGTTTTGGAAAACTACTATAAGGGATGGTTTACCAAAATAGGTTCCATCCCTCTCAATGTCGACACCTTATTAATCAGAACAAAAAACCTATTGGTCAATATTAAAGGCTCATTTAACTAGGTGAAAGGATAAAGACTGTGTTGGTGCATTCATGTTTGAGGTAAAAATTGTGTGTTATCAACACAATATTGGAAAATAGTGCACAATATCCACTCATACCATTTGGTACAGTTGGATATAGAATATCATTGGCTCTAGTTGGACTTGGCTGGATGATTATTCCATTTTTGGTATGTTAATAAGTATTATACATACTATTCTTCCAATGTGGGATGCATTTATAATCTATAACTATTCAAATTTTATGTATTATTTTCAATATTCATATTATACCCGTTCATCTTCTGAAATGATGATGCACCAGTCACCCCTTCCTAAAACATATGCTCTACTAATTTGACCACACTCTTTGAAGTATACACCATGTTGAAGAATATTATTGAATCTTGAAGATTACCATGAAAATCTCACAAAACTATTTCACTTTTTTGGAGGGGACCTATGTATAGTGAGTCGAAGAAGAATCTGAAAGAACCCCCTCACCATACTATAGAATATAATTCAATTAATTGAAATGACACTATATTTTCAAGAATAATATTTTTAAAAATGTTCATTATAGAAGATTTTTTACCATGGTATTCAATTATTATACCATTTATGGTGTTCATTGATTTGTTATATTCCAAAATTCGTTATAGAGATGAAATATTCTTAAAAAAATATCAATGACCAGAAGGAAGGTATTTAACCATAATTTAACAACAAATTTTGAATTATTGAGTGGAAAATAAAATAACCTTTACTAATTTATTTAATTAATCCACATCAAAAGTGGATATGGAATAATACTTCTCTTTCACTATTTGATTTAGTGGAAGTTCATATCTATTTCTAAAATTGATTCTTGGTTTGGTTCCCTAGATATAATAATTATAATATTACTTTAAATCAAAGCCCTAAAACATTTGTGATATATAGATTTTAACTTTCTAATCTATAAACATTTTGGTAAACCAATTTATATACCTGCATCAGTCTAGTACTTGGTTCTCTCCAATTTCAAAATTGATGTATTCCCCATTTCTATTGAGATATATTCTCGAGTGTTTCTATATATATTTTTAGATTCTGTGAGACAAAATAATTTAGTAATAATTTTCTTTCTCACTTATAACATACATTTACGTTATAAAATTCTTAATAGAAATCTTGTCAGACCATTGGGACTCTCCAAACCTTCTCATTTCTTTGGAAAAACATCAAACCGCATCACTATAACTTTTTAAGTCTAAAATTTATAGATTTTAAATTTAAATCATTAAAATATCAATCAATTTTATTTTCGTGGTTAATAAAAACTATATTTTTAATATGAAATCATTATAAAATTTTATCCATATTCCTTTATCAATTCAATCTAAATTTTTTTCATTTCAAAAACACTCTTTATATTTTAATATATTGGGTGAAAATGAAATATTTTTAAGGTAATATCCTCTTGAATCATCCCACTCAATTGAATTAGCATATTATTTTAGTTTTGAGTTCCTGATAAATTTCCACTACTAATTTATTTATCCTTATAAGTAATGTACAACATAAACATACTTCTCATACATAGAATAATGAAGCATACCAATTATATTTTCTATCTAGTTGATAAATTTCATTATAATTAATGGACTTCCAAATCCTGTAAATAGTGGTGGTTATTATATCATAAATGATTAAACCCATATTTTCCCCTTCTTTAGAATATAGAGATACTCTATAGGATTTATATTATTGTTACTACCTTGTGAAAAATGTGATATCATAACCATTAGATTTATATTCTCACTCCCGTCACATTTGGAAAACCATTTGGACATTTTGCAAACTAATCATAATAATGATAGTTTTTATGGTTCCAGTCAATTGAAATTGTTTTCTAAAATAAAAAAGGGCTCATGAGAAAAATAAATTTAATAAATTTTATTATTCAAAAAATCATTGGTATGAAATCTTTCCTATTTAAAATAATTAAACAATTGTTCTTAGAATAAGTCATATTTAGTGTTTTACTTAAATACATTGAATCATAATCCAAAAAAAATCACTATACACTTATATTATTGTAAATGTAATAATATATAATTTAAAAAAATTGTTTTAAATTTTTTATCATAATCAACCTAATAATCCATAAAATAAAACATATTCAAAAACCGAAATATTTATTAACATTAATGAGTAGACATATATGATCTAAATTTGAACACATAAACCCATAAAATTCATTAAATTCATCATGATGGCCCTTGAAAACACATAAAATAACTATAATATTATTAATACATATGGTATTCTGGGACTAATATCAATAATATGATAATATCACAATAAGGGGTAAACATAAAGACCATGAAAGGTTAAATAAATTGGAATATAATAGAATAAAAATATGTATGTAAAGATCATAAAAAATTTAATGATTTCAATAATTAATGTAATACATGAATAAAATCATAGGTATGAGAAATAACTATAATGAATAGATATCATAAGAATAAGTCAAGGCTCATTGTCAACAACCCATAACATAGTGGTCCAGGTTATATTCTAATAATTCATACAAAGCATCAAATGAAATATAAAAAATATATAATATATTATGAGTCTATATAATTATTTTCTCATCAATTATTTCGTAATATGCACATAAATGTATTTTCCACATTTAAATAAAGGGTGGAAAATTATTATACTTCTATAAAAATTTCATAACAAGGGTAATTCATGAAAAAATACTTGTTATGTAACATTTTTGTACGGTGTTATCTAAGAAAAAATAAAAAATATAGGATGTTATAAAACATATAAATAAAAAAATAATATGTATTTAAATAATATGATTCATTATAAAAATAATTTATTTAAAATATAAATAGATAAAGAATAGACAATTCAATGAAAAATTGAGGAAATTGAGAAACAAACCCCTTACCTCATGTCCAAAATCACATTAACATAATCAAACTACAATTATAGAAAAACATGTTTCGTTAATTGTTTATTTAAAACCTTACTACAATTTAGTTGACTTATTATTAATCACTTATGATTAATATTATTAAATATTTGGAATTTATTTTCTATATTTTTTTCTAAGAGTGCCTCATTTCTAAATATTTTTTGATCATCAATATATTAAAAGTTCATTAGTAATTATTAATCTTATGGTTATTCATGTGTCATAAAATCATGTTAATTTGTTTATAATATGTTTAAAAAGTAATGAAGATCAATTTTTGATTAATAAAAATTATAATTTTACTGTTCAAAATAGATATTTAGTAATTTATATTTTAGAAGAAGTGTAAAAATGATAGAATTGTTCTATTAAATATATAAATAATTATATGTTAGATTTATATTGACTTAATATTCAATTAAATACATATTTAATTTTAAATTTAACAAATATTTTTGTTATTATAATCCATGATAGTGGTGATAGTAATATAATAACATCATTCATATAGATTATTAAACCAACCATATTATTAAAATGAAAAAGTAATGATTATTAAAATAAGAAATTGATATTTGGTTTTTTTTTCATATTTAAATAAGTCTTTTAAAATTTAATTTTTATCTTTTAAAGATTAATTGTATTTATAAATATTATTTTTTAAAATAAAAAAATAGTTTTTATTAATAGTTTTCTTATTTTTTTTTCAAAACTATTCTTTTACTTATTTCATACAATGTTTTGAAACTTTTTGATTATATTGTACACGAAGTTTTCAATGATAATTAATAGGTTTAACAGAGGGAATTTGGAAGAAATGAAATGATTTTTTAGAGTTAGTTAAATTGAGTGGTGGAAAAGGACATTTACTGATGATGAGTATAATATTAAAAAAATATTTCATAAAAAAATAATTTTGTCTCATGAATCAAAATAATAATAATAATCTTAACCATAAAGTACTATTCAAGTAGATAAGTTCTCTAATGATGAGTTTTTATGTAAAATATTATTAAGGATATTTTAATTTTACTATTTTCTTTCCTTATTGTCTTTATTAATTCTTTTAAATATATTGTGTTATGTCTGTGTTCCTTTTTTTTATTTTTTGGAATATAGTTCCCCATATATTATGGTGAAATTCATGTATAATATTTCAATACTAGATTTTTTTTTCAATTTATTCTAAAACATACATTTTAAGTAATGCGTGTCAAACCTAAGTCTTTCTTACATTCTTGTAGATTCTATTTATCCATATATTTATCTTAAACTAGATTATACCATATTTTATTAAATTCACTATTCTACTCTATAATTTTATTTTAATGATAATATATGAAATTTAAAACATATATAATTTTGAAATCATTTTTTTCTTCAAATTTACATACCATTTAATGAAAAATTAAACTCAAGGATTAATTAATATAATTATGAAATAAAAAACCCATTATCATTAAAAAATTTCTAAGAGCTATATTTCTTGATACATAATACAAATAATAATTATTCCATAAAAATTTATTATTATATATAGGTTAATAATATATGTGTGGATGTATATGCATATTTATATTCATGTATGTGTCAATATATATAATCTATTATTTTTAATATTTGTATATAATTATAACACCAACATAATGGTCACATCTAACTGCTACATAATGATAATATATTAGTCATGCTAAACCACCACCATATAAATTTACAACATTCATGCATTGAGCACCTTGGCTCCTCCAATTTCTATATTTTCTCTCAAATTCTAATAAATAATTATACTTATCAATCCATTAAATTTATATCAAGGTTTTAGATTCATTTTTTAATTTTTTTTCTTCTTTTTATTATATTTCATTATTTCTATTGTAATTTTCATATCTATGTTTTTTATTATAGACTATGATTAATGAAATTTAAAAATCTTAGTCAATGTGGTTATTTATACTTATTGGCTATGAATATTTTTTTTAGTTTTGATGTATCTATAATTGTGATATATATTATTCTAATACTGAATAACGTAATGGGTTTTTTTATTTTGTATTTTTGTTATTATGGGATTCTCTATTAAGTTAAATAAAAGTAATTTCTATATACTTGAGTTCATATTGTTATAAAACATAATTTTATTTAAAAGTAAAATAAAATTATTTAGTTATTACATTATCCTTGAACTTTATTATTCAAATAAGAATTACTTCCATACATAAAGGAAAAATTATGGAATATATAAGATACATGAGTAGTCATTTAAGATCCTTACTATAAGTTTTCATGGAATCACCTATGAATTTGAAAAGAATAAGAACAACAAATGATAAAATCCATCTCAAATAGATCATATAATATACAATTTTATCAATAATATTGGAAAAAGTTATTCTAGTAATATAAAACTTATTTTATTTATTATTAGGATACACTTTAAGAGATAAGTTTTAGTGTTCTGTAATGGGGATATAAACATGCATCAAGGTTTCTATCTTATTCTTCTTCAGATTTTATTAATATTGTAAAATTTTGATAAATAAAAAATCAATTTTTTATCTCATAAAGTTTATATTCTTAAAATATTATTTTTATTTATAATGTATTTAATTTGAATAAAAATATTAAATTGATATTTAACTTAATTAATCACCTCCACATGTTTCTAAATAATAAATATATCATTAATGTAAAATTGGAAATAAATCACAATATGATTTTTATGCTGAAATTAAACACATGACACATAATTACATAACTTAAACACACTTTCTAATAAAAATTAATCAAAATTATAATATCAATTACATGAGGAATATTTATTCCATAAATATATTTGTTAATAAGAAAAAATTTATTATTTTTTAAACTTTTAGTTAATTTTTAAAAGGATATAGAGAAATTTTATTATCTATGACAACATATTGAAAACAATATTTATCATTAATTAATTGAATATAGAAATAATTAATAGTACTGAAAAAAGTGAAAACTTAATATAATAGTTTTTGACAATAAAAATAAAATCTAATTATGATCCATACCTTCATATTTCAATAAAACATTAAAATGTAACTTGTCCTTGAATATTAATTTAATTTATCCTATAATATTTTCGTTTAACATATGTTTCTATATAAAACCATTTATTTTTAAATCATTCGGTTTAATAAAAACATTATAGGTGGTATTTCATATCTTTATTCATGGAAACCATCCATTTATTAGAATATTTTCTTTTAATAATATATTATATGTTTACGATTAATTCTTCATTTCATACTTATTATACTAAATAAAAATAAATTTATATCTTTATAGTAAAACCTATAATGGTATATTAATCAATACTATATATCAATATCTAGTGATTAATAATTAGATGCTCTACAAGAATACATAAAATAATAACATTATTATCAATGCCAACAATGTTCACTATTAGTTTTAGTAGCATTCTCATTTTATACTCATATTTATGTGTTCTTAGATTAGAATAATTTATTGGTGGGTAACCTCATTGGAATATTTCCCATAGAGTGTGTTTTAAAGAATAAAGTACACGAAAATAACATATGGCGACCTATATACAGGGTAATTAGTTTGATAAGTGGACAAATTTCTATTTTAGCACATGGGTGGTCTAACATATGGGATGACATGCATTTGTGAGTAAATGATGGTTTCTAAAAGAACATGACCTGGGGTCCAAATGTGATTTAAAGAAAAAAATGTATTATTCAATGAGGCCTTATTATTATAATGAAATATTTTAAATTGTATGTATTATAATTTTTAGTGAAACCAAATGAAATATATGATGAGAAATATATTAATCACCCCTTATATGAAAAATATGAATTTTATTGAGTGAATAAGGATTCTAGTGGAGCATATAATTATTAATCATTAGATATTGATCAATAGTTGTGATTAATCCCCTATTATAGGTTTTTTATAATGATATAACTATATTTTTATTTAGTATAGTAAGTATAATATAAACAAATATCATGATATAATATGTGAAAGACTATTATATCTTTATTAAATAAAATTACCACATATTAATTTATTATTAAGTAAGATTGACTAGTAAAATATAAATTTCATATTTATTTTTATAGCTGAAACATATCCTTCACCTCACATGATAGAGTTTCTTTTATTTTTAGGATGAATGTGTTATAAATATGAATAATCATCATCAAATTCTATGTATGAAGGATATTTATCCTATAAAATTGATACATTGATTATTTTTATTAAGATTGATCATAATTATTTTTAACGTTGAATCAATTAATATTTTTTAAACAAAGCATTGATTAAATAAATTCTTTCTTTTATATATATTATTTATTTTATGTTCTTAAATTTTAATTTTGGATTTACAATATATAAGCATGATTTGAATAATATCTTCTAAAAGGGATAGAGTAAGACATTTTAATAATTTATTTTAATGAAAGTGTGATCATTATGAGTATCCCATTATATATTTTAGGAACATATATTATATTTAAATTTTCATGTAATAGAAAATATTTATCTATTATAAATAATATAAAGCATTTATCATGATATTTTTTGATGATACAATTATTGATTAGAAATTATATGTAAAGTATGTGCAAAATCTATAAATTGTTTTACAAAACATCCAATAATTATAAATATCTGAAATATATTCTAAATGGATGAATTTTATTGGGGAATTAAAATTTATGTATTACTTCATCCTAGAAAATTGTATTTCCATTGATCTAAAGATGATTAAATCTATGATGACATACAAAACCCCTACCAATAAATTTTTTATTTTCCGTTATTTGGTCTAACATTCTATGACCAAAACATTAATCATAATTCATAAAAATGTTCCTCACTGATGACATATCTAACTCATATTGTGGTTTATTTCAAATGGTGTGATAATTATAAATAATAATATGATGAAATAAATGGAAAGTTTAATTTAACTACTGGTTTGGTGTTGGATGAATAAGGAAAATAATATATTATATATTGTAATACATCATGATAATTGTTGGTGTGTATTATTATAAAAGGAATAAATTTAGACCCTTATAGGCCAAGTATTTTTTGAATGTATGGAAAGAATTATCCTACAAATGATAAGGAATTAATATTTAATGTACTTGATCTAAAATTTTATTGGACTATCTTTTAGAAGAATGATTTATTGTATATAATATTCTTAAAAGTTTAAAATAAAATTTTTCCCAAAAATATTTCAATTTGGAATGAGAATATATAATTTTTTGGTTAATTTAGCAGTTAATTATTTAATCATTATGGAGCTAGTTCATATATAGGTATTATCATCAAATAATTCATTGGGTTTGGGCTATGTGGGGTTATTTGAAATCACAAGTTTCACTTTTTTTTAATTTCTCATGATGAAATAAGAGACACACTTTTGTTAAAATGGATTTGATGTTTTTATTTAATAAAATCCTATTTATTGTTTTGTATTTCAATATTTTATAATTTTTTTAAGAAATATAAATTAATTTAAAATTTCATGGTATGGTATTGTGGCCATTTATGAAATAAATATTTATTAATTTGTTTTTTTGGAAAATATTTATAGATAAAATAATTTCAAGATTAATTTCTTATAGATAACATTAAGAATAATATTGATAAGATTTATTAAATTTTTAGTGGTGTTTGGATCAATGTGTTAATTTAGTAAGAACATTATTTGGAGTTTAAAAATGACCATGTATAAAATTAATGATCACATAAGGCAACTATAATGATTAAAACATAGAAGAACAAAAATTTATGTATTTACAAACTCATTAATCATGCCTTCTATATTATTTATGTCATGTGATAGTGAAGTGAAAAATTGAAAAATTCATGGGAAGGTTAATCTAACATTTCTTTATAGAGAACTGGTCTTGAAAAAATTATAAGGTGTCCTGAATAATGATCAATGTGACCTTTATTTGTAGTGAATATTAAATCATCTAAGTCATTAGTATAGTACAATGATGTCCACCATGAATATGAAAAATAAGGACCATGTAGATCAAGTGGAATAATAATGAGTTTTGGATATTTTATGAACTTATATAATTATTCATGAATGGAGTGGTTGTGGTTGAATTAACAATGAATACTAATTTTTTATGTCATAGTGAGTGACATATGAATATTTTCTTCACGATATTACTCTACGTTTTAATCCATTTTACATTCCTTTTAATTCATTAAATATAGAAAAATAGAGTTATGAAATGTATTCATAGAATGGTAAAATGAGATATGTATAAATAATTTAACTAAATTATTTTTTTGAAATATAAAAATGAAAATTTCATAACCAAGAAAAAATAGTACATTAATCTTGAAATTTAAATATTATCTTGTGTAGTGATAACTGTGATATTTATGAGAGTATACTTCATTAGAAAAATGATATTTAGATAAATATATCTTAGATGATCCATTATATGTAATGTGTTTATTATTAATAGAAAATAAATATATTGAGAATAATAGAGAATTATGTGAAGATATTTACATTTTTTAACAAATAATGTTCAAATTTAAGAGAATGTTAGAGGTAATGATTAATAAAAGTTTTCATGGACTTAAAAAGTTATATTTATAAAGACAATCTCTCAATATATAAATAAATTTGATGTAATATAGTTAATTATGTAAAAAATTAGATTCCGAATTTTTTTTATGAAATAGGAGAGAATGAGTGAGAATAGTTGAATTAAAAATATCTAATATTAGATAATTGAAATTTCATTTTTAAAGGTAAATTATTTTTATTTATTCTTGTAAGAGGAATTTGATAATGGATGTGTGAAAAAATTGTGTAAAGAAAATGTTTATAGAGAGGAAAATGTATTTAATCTAAACCAATAATTAGTTAAAATAGTAAATTTGGTGAGATATAAATTGAGATTTTTTCATCCTTATACTAATATCCATGCTAGTGGCGAACCAAGATTTTTTTTACCCTCTATGAATTATAATTCTATTGATTTTTATACACTTGTTAATGATAATAGAATTTTTTTATTATATACAACAAGATTCATTAGTTGAAATAAAATATAATATAATAATTATTTTTATTATACACTAATTAACCCCCTCTCTATGTATATTCTATATTCTTAACAATTGGTATTGAGTCTGGTTATTCTTATGTGGGGATTATTACAGAATTATAGATTATGATTCGACTGGTTAATTAAAAAGGCATTATAATATTTAGTGTAAAAAATTAAAAAATATATAAATATATCATTTTATAATTATTTTATCATTTGGAATCAAATTTTATGTAGTTATTTCTGGGATTTTATTTGATTGAATTTTGTGATGTTCACTATCTGATAATGATCATAATGGTAGGGATGTTAATGCTGAATAAATGAATGTTTTAGGACAAGAACATTATAAAACATCTCAAAAATATTTATGGGGTGAAAATTATTGAAAGATATATGGAATATCTTGATTCATATTTATTATAGGGACATAAAATTAATGGTGAAAAAATTTCACATAATTTTTGGATAATTATAAAATTTAAATATCCAGTAATATGAATTTGTTCATGAATTTTTCAATTAAGTAATTGGAGTTGTGTAATAAATGTGTGGGTTAGGTAAATTTATTAATAATGTTTTCATTTTTATGAATATTTTTAAGAATATATCCAACCTATTTCAGTCCAAATGATTCCGTATTTAAATATAAAGATCAAAACTCTATATAGTTTAAAGAGTAAAAAGTACCCTAGGTGAATATTAGATGTAAATAAATGATGATATTCTCTCTAAGAAAATTTGGAATATGAGATGAACTATAAATAATAAAAATATGAACTCTAATAATAAGGTTCTTAATGGTGATGGATCACAAAAAATAATCAAATTTATTTCCTAAAAATTATAAAAAAAAAGTAATATTTATAGAAAAAGATAAGCATCTATGTTTTAGGTGTGGTAAAAATATAAAAGTTTCTAAAAAATATCTAATCAAAATTTTCTAGTATAATGAGTAAAAATAAACATCAAATAATACATTAAATAAAATATAAAAAACATTTAGAAAACTAATATCTAAAATAAAAAATTTCTTATTAGGTAATATAAATCATCAATTATTCAGAATTTAAAGAAAATAATGATTTCAAAGAATTATATGAATATTAAATAGTTTTTATAATCATTTAATTAGACTCTAACCAACACATTGTATGTGAGTATATTTAATAATAAGTGCTCTACATAAAGGTCTGAAACATTAGATGAGATTAAAATTTATAGGGAAAGGAAAAAAATTTATAATCATTTAATTATTTTTGAATGGTATATATAGATGAATAAGAAAATGTGAACCATGGATTAAAAATGAAACTAAAAGTTTAAATACTAGAAATTATGAAATAAAAGAAATGATTATTGAATTGAAACTAACAAAATAAAAGGATAGAATATTTGGTTGATTTCACACTATAATAAAAGAAAATAGTGAAAAATTGATGATTTAGAAACTATGGTAGTTAAAACAAGGTGAAAAAAAGATTATAAACTATTATTATATACACCTATTATGATGTAAATAAAGCTATTAAAATTTATAATCATATTAGATGAGAATACTATGGATTGGGTTTATAAATTCTAAAGGATGATGTGGGATATTTTAAATAAGCAATGTTCACATCTAGAGGGTAAGGTCTGTTTAGGAAATAAGGAAAATAATGTAGATAATAAATTATATGTGAAGATTTGGGATGATATACTAACAAATAAAGAAATATAAGAGATCCAAAATTGGTGGAATGTGCTGAATTAAATACTGAACCTAAAATACCTACAATTGGGTGATATTTTATTGTAAAATTGGAATATATTTCAGATTTTCTTCCAATTTCAAAGAGTATATAGATTATTGAAAATATATAAATATTTAAGAATAGAATAATTATTGATCAATGGTATTTAATAATTCATTTTTACTATTCATATTGTGTAAGGTATGGTAATTGGGAAACATATTGTTTATAAAACGTTAGAATAAGTGTTCCTTAGAGAATAAGTGATATAATTTCGTGAATAAATCAATAAAAACTTTTGATATTATAATAACCCCAAATAACATATTTCATTATTGTAAAAATAACGAAATCCAATATAATTTGAAGGAAGAGTTGAAATAAATTGACTACCTAGTAAATATTAACGAGTTTTGGTGAATATAAATAAGTATTAAAACATTAATGTGGCTAAAATTTATAAAAAGGAAAGAATGATAAATGAGTTTGAATTTGTGACAGTGAGTATTCTTTTCACATTGCGGAAAATACAAACTTGTCAAAGAATTTAAAACAAAACAATAGAAGAATAGAAATATTTTGGAATTTTGGATCTCAGAACATTAATATATTTAAGAAAGTATTTGTTAGAGAAAATACATATTAAACATTGTTATGCAACTAGTGGATGAACTGCAAAACCATTTAGTCAATGTGAGTCAACTATGTGATTTGTAAAATACATTTACTTTAATAATATTACATTCACATTAAACAAATAGATGGTACTTTAGTAATTAATTGTAGAACCACAAGAATATTTTTTATCATATAAATAATGAGGAATATACATGTTTCTTTTTAATTTAAAATTAACAATTTATTGAATTAATGGCTTGTTCATATAAAATAGGATTCAAAGAATTAATTATAAAAATCATCTATATTCAAGAGATATACCCACTCTAAATAAGTATCATTAGAAAATTTTTAGACCATGACCTGATGGAAAAATTATCAGGAATTCATACAAGTCCATAATAAGAGAATTTTTGAAATGAGAAGGACTATCTTAGTTGTCCATAAATTTTCCAATTTATTCTAGTACAAAGTCATTTTCACTACTTATCACATTTAAAATATGTTCTTATTATGACCTGAAAATATATGACACCATATAGAAATGTGGTACAAGAGAAATATAACTACAAATTACTTTTATGTCTTTGTTATCCCATGTTACATGATGATTAAAAAAATGAATATTGGTAAATTGGAAGAAAAAGTATAAGAAGGCATCTTCAAGGGGTATATTTCAAAAGTAAGTGATGGAAAATTTTAAAAAAAGTATATATATGTTTTTTAAATTTTATTATATTTAAATAATTAAAAATAAGAGTACAACATACAATTATATTGCAGAACTATATGAATATTCTGAAGTTGGAAACATGTATATTTTAGAGAAAATAACTAAAAATGAAGAAATAAATAAGTTGAATTCAGTGGATATTTACTCAAATTAGACTTATACTAATATAAATACTAAAAATCAGATATAAAGGAATAAAATATTGTAAATTTATGGTAATTTAAAAAACATTATATAATCAAGATACACCTATCCAAAGAAGAAGGGGGTTGAGATTTGAAAACCAAACTACACATATGTCATAGGTTAATCCAAAAACTGTTTCAAAATCATTTGAACATGAAGAGTGGATCAATGATATGAATGTGGAGATGAATAAAATTTAGAAGAACTCAGCTTTGGTGTTTTCAAACAATTTGAGTACAAATATATGTTAAACAACAAGTGAAGTTTTATAAAATAATTTTAAAAATGGAGATTTAAAAAAGAAAAATTAATGATGATTTTAAATTGATTCTCACAATTAGGAGGAGTTTCTTTTAATGAATTGGTTGTATCAATACCTTGTCTTGAGACCATCAGGATTTTCATTGATGTGGAAGTTTAAAGGATATATAAAAGTTTATACCAATAAGGGTTTGTATTGGATTTTTTTCAAATATTTTTTATTTAGATTTGATTATAATACTTGAGTGTTTGTTTTAGGGATCTAATTAAAATATATGAAGATTTGTATTATTGAAGTTAAAGGATTGTAATGGATACATTACATCCATGTTATTTTATGAATAATGAATTAGTTTCTATCCTTGAAGGGTGAAAATATTTATTAAGAAGACTTTGTTCCAGTTCGGCTTTAATATATAAGTTTGGGGAGTTTTGTTTTTTTGGAAATTGTTATAAGTGAGGGTTTATCGAAAATAGGTCCAACCCCCTTAAGGCAGACACCCAAACAACATGACCTAACAAGATGGTGTCTGAGAAAAAAAAATGAAAAAATGAGTGGATATGGGGAGAGAGATTGTGAAGGTCCATTCATCTGTGAGGGTAGGCAGGTTTGAGGGTCATCACAATGTGGTAATATGGTGATTAGTCTCCACTCATATGTGTATATATGATGGGTCATAATAGAGTAAAAACTCAATTTATACTTGACTAGATGGTTATGTATCATCCTTGTATATTAATGAGTAGTATCTGAAACAACCTTTTGATGTGGTACATGTTTATAATCAAGAATTGTTCAACCTTTAGGTATCCTATGGGATTCAAATAAAAATAGTTCCTTGTCTAAAATTTAGAGGCATCGGTTTCATATTCCTCTTGTATGATCTCAAATAAACTCACTATATCATAGAATGTTAATTCCATGTCAAAAAAACTTATTAAAGCTTCAAAAAGTCTATAGAAATCTCACCTTCTATTGAACCTAGAATGATGGTCTGGGATGATTTCTTTTTGAAATTATGAAGCCAATTATTGGAATTTTTATGAACATTGTGGACCTATTTATAATGTGGAGGAAAATATATATAATGCACTTCCATGACATGGAATCAAATAATAGGATGTTTTAAAGATCCTTTTATCAATTGAAATTTTATAGGTAATGTATAGGTATTGGATTGTTCTGCATGAGGATAAGTGGATGCATTATATAAAGATGAAAAGTAAAAATCTTGTAAAAGTGAAAATGCAGAAGTGGGATCTTTGAAAGGGTTAGGATAATTTTGAATCCGGGTAATAGTACAACCTCAAGTTACTTCAAGATAATATATGTTTATGATCTACATAAAGGTTGTGGGTTTTCAGAATTAAAATGGAAAATATCATTCTTTATTATTCTGTGATTCAAATATTTGAATAGAGAAAGTCCTGACTAATAAATCATAAGATCTTTATAGTTTTTTATACCATAAATAATAGAGAAATAATAATGTCAATTTATTGGAAGAATAAAATGATAGGATTAAATACATTTCAAATATTATGAAGCGGGATAAGAATATAAAAATAGTGGTTTGAGTTTGAAGGCTAAAAATATTTGGATCCTTTAATGAAGGATATTATAGTGATACTCAGGGGATTCACTAATTTAACTTATGGATAGAAAAATTTTATATTCTCCAACATTCATATTTTCAAATATAAAAATATTACCATAATGTGATATTCATGTGGAGGATAAAACGATAGATATATAAATTTGTATGACTAGTTCTTGAATCATTTAAAAGAGTGATCATATCCATAATAATTTAGGTACTTTCCATGTTTTTAAAATATATAAAGTCATCTATGATATTTCAATGTTCCTATGATAATAAAATAATATAAAATAAAAAAGGATATATATCTAAAAAATTATCTATATAAGATATGTAAATTTTTTCAATATATATGGGAATTGAAGAAAATTAAAGGATCTCAACCATGACATATCTTAATACAACCTGCATGTTGAAGGGGAGTTTTTTTCCTGATGTAAGGAATTTTAATTCCAAAATTTTTAAGATAGTGAAATTGCAAAAGTATTCATAGAAATTAGAATAAATAGGTGAGGCCTTGTCATATCATGAATAACATACCAATTTCAGGAGGGGATTCCATGATATTTTATTAATGAATACCACTCAAAGTGATATTGACATCAAGGTTATGAAGGATCATGTGGTGTTCATAGGATCCCACTCTATATTTGATGCAACATTAATACAATGATGTTGTTCCTCGCATGCATGCCATTTTTTATATTCCCTTTAGAATAGAAAGTGATTTAGGTTAGAATGAGGGATATGATTCTCATGAGATAGTTCATCTACCATAATCAATTATAATGGTAGTGGTTTAAGCATGGATTACACTATCATAAAAAAATTAGTTCTTTTAGTGCATATAAATATTTTATTTCATGATCAATAGACCAGACCAGTGTGGGTGGACCAATTAAAATCACTTGTTTCATACATTACACTATATATAAAGACCAACTAATACACATGGGTAAAACAAATGCAAATAGTTTTTATGAGAAGAATTGTTTTAAAATTCAGGCCATGTATTTGGATTAGTGCATAACATAAAGATAAAAATATAGTGAAACCTATCATTAAGAGGTTAAGATCCATTATGGTAGTGATATTTTTAGAAAAAGTTATAATAGTGGATAAATATTCATACCCTAATCCACTCCCTATTATTATATCTCACCTAAGTCACTTTGGTAATAATAAATAGTATCGTATCATATCATATATTTATTTTTGTTATATTTTTTATATTAATTGATCTGGTTGTTAACTGATGTTGATGTTTTAGTGAAGTCTTATATTAGTGTGTGCTATGGAAAAGGGAGGAACTTAAAAGAATAAGTATAAGTCCATTGGAATTAATGATTTAAGAAATGACCATGGTTAGTGTGTGGTTTAGTTATATGACACAAGTAAATTACAAAAGAAAGGTATGGATGAATTATATTGTGAAACTATTTATTCATTTATTGATTATATTGTAATTATTTAGAGGTATGATAAGATATATTAAATTTGGTATTCTGATGATAAGAAAATTCCAAGGAAGTTAAAATTGGATGTTATCCACTTGAAAGGGGAGAGGAATCAGTAATTAAAATAAGGAAATTTTAATCATAAATAAGAGACCATGTCTAATAAGATCCAAATAAATGTTCATAATATTTAAGTGAAAAACATGAAGGGATTAAATAAAATACATATTGAATTAATAACCAATACTATGAAGAATAATGATTCCTATTCTATAGAACTTAAGATGATGTATATAAAGGTGAAAAAAATCAAAGATGACATCACAGAGAAGAATATGACGACAAAATATGTTCTAAATTTAATGAATAAGAAGGATCAACTCAATGTGTATCTGATAAAACTACATGAGGAGAACGAAAGGATCTATCAAAATAAGGTATGTCTCAAAGATTATATTTACCAAATTAATTCAAAGATGGAGGAGCACATTGATATGTAACAATAACTCTCCTAAGAATTATAATATGTGATATATAGTGAGAAGATTATTAGAAAAAGATCTTGTTTTTTAGATTGAATCCAGAACAAATAAGATCCATAATTTAAAGAAAGAATTGATGTTAAACCAAAAGAAAAGGGACCGACATAATTCCAAGGATATGAAAAAACATAAGGTTGAGTTACATTAGATATTTTATCATCCTTCATCATATGATAGAAAATTGGAGGGAAAATATGCCTTATTTTAATTGTGATTTTATAAAGATATCATTCCATTGGATAAACTGGTATTGGCTATGATTCACCCTATCCCAGGAATGGGAATAAGATGACCATGGGAATTCCCATGAAAATTAAAAATCATGTTGGTACAGGAAATGAATCTAGAAGAGTCTCTACAAAAGTTATAGTAACTTTTTGAGCTCTAGAAGAATATATGGTAACATGTGATATTTATGTGTAATGTATTAACACATAAAAGTATTTCATTATAAAGCATGTGAGTATAGGACATATTTTGAATCTAATTGAAAACTAAATAGATTGAGTTTCCAAAAAAAATAAGGTATGTTTATCATTCTAATTAAGATTATCAAAATTACTATGCTTCAAAAAAAATGTAAAAAGAAGATAAATTGGGATTAATGGAATAAAATATCCATCATTTAAATATGAATATAACCCATTGTGAAATAAATTTTATTACCTATTTATAGAAGATTCATATGATTAATCTAATTTTAAGAGATTATCCAAGTCTGTATCTATGGAAGAAGATTCTTGGAGAGACAAGTAAATGGCTTGAAAGTATGATAAGAGTATGCATGATCCTAAAACTATAGATGTCCATTTGAAAATAATATCTCAAAGAAATATATATATTGAAAAAATAAATAATACTTATAGGGATAAGGAAAATAAAATCATGGGTTGGAGAAAAAAGGGAAACCTATTATAGGAAGGTAAATCCTTAAGGTTAGAGCAGCTAAAGAAATAGCATGTTTTGACATAGGTTTTAAAGAAGAGAATAATCTCAAATTAGTTGAAAGGATATGGGATTCCATTAAATATAATTAAAATCTAGATTCCAAAATAATTATTAAAGAATAAATGGTGATATAAAGTGACTCTCGATCCTCCATAACATTAGGATAATGGAAGGTACCCCTCCTCCCTTAGGAATTAAATGTTTCTAACTCATTTAAAGAGGTGAAAAACTTATGTGGGAGAGGAAATACAAGGGATACTTTTTTTAAAAATATAAAATAAAAAATCTAAAAACACATATAAATAATATTAAAAAATTGTTTTTATAATCTTACAAAATAATAATTAGAAGAATATATAAATTAGATCTAAAATATTCATGCAATGGTGAATTTTATGACTGGATTTTATAATGGAATGGACTTATATGAATTAAATATGGTGTATAAGGATTGACATAAAATATCTATTATTCTATGACAAATTTTTATTGTAATAAGTATTTATAGGTTGCGTGTTTAGTGAAATATGTCTACTAAAGACAGAAATCAGAATGAGAAAAATTGCAAGATTGTAATTTTTGTTTATCTATTGATCTAGAAGAGTTCATATTATATAATTGATGACCCCAAAATTGAGAAATACATCAAATAAATGATATTAAAATTTGGGGTGGTTATAAATGAAGTACTATAGGTTGTTCATACTAATTATTGGTTGAAGAAACACATGAGAAGATATATGACATGTGATTTAATTGGAATGATAAATTTGGTCTCAAAAAATAGAAACAACTAATGTTAAAAGTGGAATGTCACACACCCATTGTTTTTTTACAATTTATATTATATAATATTGTGTAAATATAGTTTAGTTCCCAAATTTTGATTATAAAATGGAAATGAAAAGTATATATGAGTTTAATTGATCATTTGAGGAACATTGACATCCTTGGAAGTGATGTATTAAACTGTTGTTTTTTATATTGATCCCAAGATCATTAGTTTTAGATGATTTATTAACCCCAAATTTATTATGTGGTAATTAAAATTAAAGGATTTTTTGATGTTAAGAATCCATTATAGAGGAATTTATTTTAAATTATTTAAATATGGGGAATTTATAATTATGAAGTCAAAATTTTTTTTAAAAAAATTTCGGGGTACTATTCATGGAATATCACACTATAAATCAATTGATACAAAATTAGAAAGTATTAATGAAATAATGAAAAATAAAGAATCAAATTTGGGTAATATGAAGAAGAGCTATACTTTTGAAATTCATTAATAAAGGGGTGGAATGATTGATGAATTTTATCATGAATATAGAGTTTGATTTAGAGTTACACTTTGTATTCCATTAGTAAATTTGGAGAGAAAATACCTTAAAAATGAAGGAATTATTTTTAATGGGATTATAAAAAACACAATGGGGAATATTGTTTAAACCCAAAGTATTTTTATTTTAGTTATTTAAAATATGTTTTAATTTGATTTTTTTATAATATTTCAATGTTGGTTCTATTGTGTAGTTTGAAATATATAAACATTAGTACTATTAATGTTTAAGGATGGGAATAGATTCATCACAACCTTATTGTTTTATGAAATAAGAAGTGATTTAAAATCTTGTAGATAAAAATATTTATAATTAATCTTAGGTACCAGTTCTACCTAAATATATATGTTGCGTGAGTTCTAGTTTTGGAAAACTACTATAAGGGAGGGTTTACCAAAAATGCGCCAACCCTCTCAATGTTAACCCCTATATAGTCAGAAGAAAAAACCTATCAGTCAATATTAAAGGCACACTCAACCTGGTGGAAGGAGATAGAGTGTGTATAAACATTCATGTTTGAGGTAAACAAGGTTTGTTTCCAAAACAATATAGGAAAATGGTGCACAATATTCACTCATACCGTTTGGTACAGTTGGATATACAATATCACTGTCACTATTTGGACATGACTGGATGATTATTCTATGTCTTGGTATATTAATAAGTAGTATCCCTACTATTCTTCCAATGTGGGATGAATTTATAATCTATAACTATTAAAATTTTATGTATTGTTTTCATTATTCAAATTAAAAATGTTCTTCTTATGAAATAATGATGCATAAGTAACAACCATCCTATAACCTATGCTCTACTAATTTGACCACACCATTTTAAGTAGACACCATGTTGAAAAATCTTATTGAATCTCGAAAATTCCCATGGTAATCTCCCAAAACTATTTCACTTGTTGGAGGGGACTAATGTATAGTGAGTCAAAGAAGAATATGGTGGAACCATCACACCATACTATAGAATCTAATTCAATAAATGGAAATGACACTATATTTTCATGAATAATATCCTTAACAATGTTCATTATAGTAGAGTTATGGCCATGGGATTCAATTATTATACCATTGAGAGTTTTCATTGATTTTTTTATATTCCAATATTTGTTATATAGATTAAATATTCTTAAAAAAATATCAACGACTAGAAGGAAGGAATTGAACAATAATTTAACATGAAATTTTGAATTATTAAGTGGAAAATTAATTTAAATTTTACTACTTCATTTAATTAATCCACATAAAAAGTGGATAAGGAATAATCTTCCCTTTCACTATTGGATTATGTGGAAGTTCACATCTATTTATAACATTTATTTTATGTTTGGTTCCCTAGCTATAATAATTCTTATATTCCTTTAAATAAAATCATTTAAATATGGGTGATATATTGATTTTAACTTTATAATCTCTCAACATGTTGGTTAACCACTTTATATACCTGCATCGGTCTAGTACATGGTTCTCTCTTATTTCATAATTGAAGTATTACTCATTCCTATTGAAATATTTTCTCGAGTGTTTATTCATATATTTTTGGATTATGGGAAACAAAATAATTTACTAATAATGTACTTTCTCACTTATTACATACATATATGTTAAAATATTCCTATCTCAAAGCTTCTCAGACCATTGTGACTCTCCAAACCATATCATTTCTTTGGGAAAACATCAAACCACATCATTATAACTTCTTAATTCTAAAATTTATAGAGTTTAATTTTAAATCCTTAAAATATCTATCCTTTTTATTGTCATGGTTAATAAAAATATAATATTTGTAACATGAAATCTTTATAAAATTTTATCCATAATCTTTTATCAATTCATTCTATATTTTCATGCATTTCAAAAACTCTCTTTCTATTTTGATATAGAGGGTGAAAAGGAAATATTCTTCTCAGAATATCCTCTTGAATAACCCCATTCGATTAAGTTAGAAAATTCTTGTAGTTTTGAGTTCATGATAAATTTACACTACTAATTTATTTATCCTAATAAGTAATATAGAACATAAAAATACTTCTCCTATACAGAATAATAAATCATACAAATTATATATTCTATCAAGTTGATAAATTTCATTATAATTAATTTATTTCAAAATACCTAAAATAGTGGTGATTGTTATCTCATAAATGATTAAACCCATATTTTCCCCTTCATTAGAACATAGAGATACTCTATATGATTTATATTATTTTTATTACCTTGAGAGGAATGAGTTATCATAACCATAAGATTTAAATTCTCACTCCCATCACATTTTGCCAACCATTGGGAAAATTCTCAAACTAATCATAATAATGATAGTTTTTTATATTTCCTCTCAATTGAAATTGTTTTCTAAAACCATAAAGTGATCATGAGAAAAATAAATTGTATAAAATTTATTATTCAATAAATCATTGGTATGAATACTTGCCTATTTGAAATAATTAAACATTTTTTAATAAAATAAGTCATTTTTAATGCTTCCTTAAATACTCCCTAACTTAATCCAAAACAATTCTCTATAAATTTCTATGATGTTAACTGTAATAGTATATAATTCACATAAATAGTTTTAATTTTTTTTATCATAATCAATCTTAATAATATTTATAATAACACATTTATATAAATCTAAAGATTTACTAACATTTTTTATTAGGCATATATTATCCAAATTTGTACATATAAACACATAAAATTTATTAAATTATTCATGATGACCCTTTAAAACATATAAGATAACTATAATATTATTAATACATATCGTATTTTGGGAGATATACCAATCATAGGATAATATCCCAATAAGGGGTAAACATAAAAACCATGAAAGGTTAAATAAATTTGAATATTATAGAATAAAAAGATGTATTTAGAGATCTCAAATTATTTGATGATTTCAATAATTAATGTAAAACATGAATCAAATCATAGGTACGTAAAATAACCATAATAAATAGATATCATAAGAATAAGTCAAGGATCATTGTCAATAAACCATATGATAGTTGCCTAGGTTGTCTGCTAATATAGCATACAAAGCATAAAATAAAATATAAAAAATATATAATATATTAGGAATCTATATAATTATGTTCTCATAAAGTATATCATAATATGTACATAAATGTATTTTCCTCATAAAAATAAATTGTTGAAAATTATTATATTTATATAAAATTGTCATAAAATGGGTAATTCATGAAAAAATACATGTTATATAAAACTTTTGTAGAGTATTATTTAAGAATCAATGAAAGATAGAGGATATTATAAAACATATAAATTAGAAAAGTAATATGTAATTAAATAATATGATACATTTTCAAAATAATTTTTAAAAAATAGAAATAGATAAAGAATAAAAAATTCAATGAAAATTAAGGAAATTGAGAAAAAACCCCTTACCTCAAGTCCCAAATCTAATTATCATAATAATACTCCATTTATAGAAACATTTTATTTATTATTTATTTATTTCAAACCTTACTACAATTTATTTAACTTATCATTAATTACTTATTATTATCATTAATCATTATTGGGCATTTATTGTCTATAATTGTTGTTTAGAGGGGCTCATTTCTGAATTTTTTTTGATCATCACTATATTAAATGTTCAATAGTCATTATTAATCTCATGGTTGTTCATAGGTCAAAAAATCAAGTTAATTTGTTCAAAATATGTTAAAAATGTTATGAAGATCAAATTTTTATTCATCAAAAATTTAATTTTAGTATTCCAAACAGATATTTAGTCATTTATTTTTTATAATGAGTGTAAAATTGATAGAATTGTTGTATTAAATATATAAATAATTATATGTTATCTCTATATAGAAATAAAAATAAATTAAATGTGTATTTAATTATAAATTTAATTAATAATTTTGTTATTATCATCCATGATAGTGGTGATAGTAATATAATAACATCATCCATGTAGATTATTAAACCAACCATATTATTAAAATGAAATTTTATTTTGAATAAAATTAGAAATTTATCTTTGGATTCTTTATTTATATTTAAATTAGCCTAGTAAAATTTAATTTTTATCTTATAAGTATTAATTGTATTTATAAATATATATTTTTAAAATAAAATAATATAGTTTTGATTAGTTGTTGTCACCATTTTTTTCAAAACTAATAATTTAAAAATTTCCTACAATGTTTTGAATCATTGTGATTATATTGGAAAAGAAGCTCTAAATGATAATGAACTGGTTTAAGAGAGTGAATTTGGGAGAAATTAAATGATTTTTTGGAGTGAATTAAATTGAGTGGTGGAAAAGAAAATTTACTGATAAAGAGTTAAATATTTCAAAAAATATTTCATAAAAAAATAATTTTGTCTCATAAATCAAAATAATAATAATTATTTTATCCATAATGTAGTATTCAAGTAGATAAGTTTTCTTATGAAGAGTTTTTATGCCCGATATTATTAAGGATATTTTAATTTTACTATTTTCTATCCTTCTTATGTTCATTCATTCATTTTAAAAAAAATACATTTCAAGTAATACATGTAAAACCTATACGTTTCTTACATTTATGTAGATATTATTTATCCATATATTTATCTTAAACTAGATTATACCATATTTTATAAAATTCACTATTCACCTCTATAATTTACTATTTTTAATAACCGAAGAAATTTCAAACAAATATAATTTTGAAATATTTTTTTTTAAATTTACATACCATTTTATAAAAACATAATCTACGTATAATTATTATAATTTTTAAATAAAAACTCCATTATTATTATAAAAAATTCTAAGAGAGATATTTCTTGATACAAAAAATAAATAATAATTATATCATACAAATTTATTATAATCTATAGGTTAATAATATATATATGGATGTATATGCATATTTATGTGCATGTATGTGTCAATATATATAATATATTATTTTTAATTTTTATTTATAATTATAACACCAACATAAAGGTTACATCTAACTACCATATAACGACCATATAATAGTCATTCTAATCGACAACCATATCAATTTCCAACATTAGTGAAATGAGCACCTTGGCTCCGACCATTTCTATATTTTCTCTCAAATTCTGATAAATAATTATATATATCATTCCATCAAATTTATATCAAGGTTTTAGATTACTTCTTTAATTTTTTTATTTATAATATATTTCATTATATCTATTGTGATTTTAATATATATGTTTTTTATTAGACACTATGTGTAAATAAATTTAAAACTCATATTCATTGTGGTTATTTATACTTACAGGCTGTGAATATTTTTTGTAGTTTTGATGTATCTATAATTGTGATGTCTAATATTTTATTATTGAATAATCTAATGGGTTTTTTATTTTTTATTTTTGTTATTATGGGATACTCTATTAGGTTAAATAAAATTAATTTCTCCATAATTGAGTTCTTATTGTTATAAAACATAATATTATTTTCAAGTACAATAAAAACATTAAGTTATCAAAATATCTTTAAACATTATTATTCAAATTAGAATATTTACAATAATATAAAGCATAAATTATAGAATATATAAGATACATGATTATTCATTTAATATCCTTCCTATAAGGTTTCATGATATCATCTATGAATTTGAAAAGGATCAGAACACGAAATGATAAAATCTTTCTTAAATAGATCACATAATAAACAATTTTATCAATAATAATGGGAAATTTTATTCTAGTAATATACATATATTTTATTTATTATTATGAGAAACATTAAGTGATAATTTTAATTGTTCTGTAGTCGGGATATTAACATGCTTAAAGGATTCTATCTTATTCCTCTTCAGATTTTATTATCATAAAAAAATTTTGATTAATAAAAAATGAAATTTTTATCACTTATAGTTTATATTATTAAAATATTATTTTCAGGGTGTATTTATCTCATTTCTATATAATACTCAATTGATATTTATCTTAATTAATCACAGCCACATGTTTCTAAATGAACATTTCATTAATGGAAAATTGAAAGTAAATCACAATATGATTTTTATAATGAAATTAAACACATGACACATAATTACCTAAGTTAAATATAAATTATAATTAAAATGAATCAAAATTATAATATCATTTATATGTTGTATATTAATTATATAAATATTTTTTTAAGAAGAAAAAATTTATTATTTTGTAAACTTTTATTTATTTTTTATAAGGTTACAAAAAAATTTACTATCTAACTCAACATATTGAAAAAAAATTATCACTAATTAATTAAAGATATAAATAATTTATAGTATTGAAACATCTGAATACTTAATATAATAGTTATTAACAATAAAAGATAGAATCTCATTATATTCTATAACATCATTTTTCAAGAAACCATTAAAAATTAACTACTGCTTGTGTATTAATTAAATTTCTTCTATAATATTTTAATTATCATAAGTATCTAAATACAACCAATTATTTTTTAATCATTTGGTTTAATAATAACTTTTTAGGAGGTATTTCTTATCTTCATTCATGGAAACTATCCATCTATTAGAATATTTTATTTTAATAATATATTATTTGTTTAGGGTTCATTCTTCATTTCATACTTACTATAATACATAAAAATGTCATAATATATTTATAGTAAAACCAATAATGGGGGACTAATCACTACTATAGATCAATGTATAGTGATTAATAATTAGATGCAACACACGAATACATAAAATAATAACATTATTACCCATGCCAACAATGTTCACTATTAATTTTAGTAGAATTATTATTTTAAAATAATAATTAAGTGTTCTTAGATTAGATTAATTTCTTGATGGGTATCCTCAAAGGAATATTTCTCAAAGAGTGTGTTATAAAGAATAAAGAACATGAAAATAACATATAGTAACATATATGGATGTTAATTAGTTTGATAAGTGGATAAATTTCCATTTAGGCACACGGGTGGTCCGATAGATGGGATGACATGCGTTTGTTTGTAAATGATGGTTCCTAAAATGCCATGGCCTGAGGTCCATTTGGGATGAAAAAAAATGTATTATTCAATGGGGCCTTATTATTATAATGAAATATTTTAAATTAGTTTTACTATAAGTTTTAGTGGAACCAACTAAAATAGATGATCATAAATATAAGAATCACCTCTTATAAGAAAAATAAGAATCTGAATTAGTGACTAAGGATTCTAGTAGAGCATAAAATTATTAATCATTGGATATTGATCTATAGTAGTGATTAATCCCCCATTATATGTTTTCCTATAAATACATAACTACATTTTCATTTAGTATAGTAAGTATAATATAAATAAATATCATGATATAATATGTGAATGTCTCTTAGATCTTTATTCATTAACATTAACACATTTTAATTAATCATTAATTTAGATTGGCATGTAAAATATAATTCTCACATTGATTTGTATAGCTAAAAATCATCCTTCACCTCACTTGATAGAGTACTTATGATTTTCAAGGTGAATATGTTTTGAATATGAATATATCATAATCAATTTCTATGTATAATGGATATGTATCATATAAAATGGAAACATTTTTCTTTGGATGTGTAAGTGAATGAACATATAAAATTTATATTAGTCATTGAAAGGTTTCTAATATATTTTATAAGGACTATTCTAGATAACTTTTAAAAAGGGAAGTAGTGTTTTAAATAAAACTATAACCTAAGAATAATCCAATTTCTCTTTTCTCTTATCATATAGAACCAGATAAAATAAAAAATTGAAATTATAACACACGGAATTTTTAAAAAAGATATCATTAATATATTTGTCCAACCAATTGAAACATCAATTATTTTTATTAAGAAAGGCCACAATTATTTTTAACTTTGAATCAATTAAAAATTGTTAAACAAAGTTTTGATTAGAAAAATTATTTCTCTTATGTATATAATTTATTTGACATTCTTAAATTGGAAATTATGCTTTCCAATATATATGTGTGATTTGAATAATATATTCTAAACGTGATAGAGTAATACATTATAATAATTTCATTTGACAAAAGTGTGATCATTATGAGTATCTCATTATACCTTTTAGGAACATAAACTTTCTTTAAATTTTCATGTAATATAAAATCAATATCTTTTATAGATACTATAAATCATTTATCACGATATTTTTTGATGATAAAATTATTTATTTGAGATTATATATAAAGTATGAGAAATATCTATAAATTGTTTTCCAGACTATCCAATAATTTTAAATATATGAAAAATATACTAAATAGGAAAAATTGTATTGGGGATGTAAAATTTATGTATTGCTTTATCTTATAAAATTTTATTTCCATTTATATAAAGATGATTAAATTTATGATGATTTTGAAAACCACTTACCAATAAATTAGTGATTTTGAGTTATTTGATCTGACATTCTACAACCAAAACATTATTCATAATTTTTAAAAATTTCCTCATTGAGGACATATCTAACTCATATTGGTGTGAATTTTTAGTGGAGTGATAATTATAAATAAATATTTTATGATATAAATTTATATTTAACCTTAACAGAAGGATTGGTGTTGGATGACTACGAAAAAGACTATATTGTTTATTGTAATACATCACTATAAGGGTTGGTGTGTATGATTATGAAGGGAATATATTTAGTCCCTTATAGGCGATGTATTTTTTGAATGTATAGAAATAATTATACTATAAATGATAAGGGATTAATAGTAATTGTACATGATCTAAAATTTTAAGGGAATTATCTCTTAGGAGAAAGGTTTGTTGAATATAATATTCCTAAAAGTTTAAAATAAAACTTTTAAGAAAAATATTTCAATTTAGAATGGGAATATATAATCATTTTTGGTAATTTATTTGTTAATGATTTAATTCTTATAACGCTAGTTCATAGATAGGTATTATTGTCATGTTATGAAAGATCTTGATAAGTTTTGTTAAATTTATATTGGTGTTTAGATCAATGTGTTAATTTAGATTAAACATTATTTGAAATCTATAAATGGCCATGAATAACATTCATGATCACATAAAGTAACTATAAAGATGAAAATATAGATGAAAACAATTTATGAATTTACATACACATTAAATAGTCCTTCCATATCATTTAAGGGAAGTGATAGTGAAGTGGAAAATTGATAAATTTCTGGAAAGGTTAATCTACCGTTTATTTATAGAGAATTGGTCCAAAAAATTTAATAAGTAGTCATGAATAATGATCAAAGTTACCATTATCTATAGTGACTATAAAATTTTCTAAGTCATTAGTATAGTACAAAAAATTCCACCATGAATATGAAAAGGAGGGACCATGTAGTTCAAATGGAATAATCATGAATTTAGGATGTTTTATAAAATAATATAATTATCCATGAATTGAGTTGTTTCAATTGAATTAACTATGAATAATAATTTTTAGATATCTTAGTAAGTGACATAGGAATATTTTCATCACAATATTACTCTATATTTTAATCCTTTTTAATGTCCTTTTAATTAGTTAATGATTCAAAAATAGTGGTATGAAATGAATTTATAGAATTTTAAAATGTGATGTGTATTAATATGATAACTAAATAAATTTTTTATTGAAATATAAATATGATAATTTCATAACCATGAAAATAATTGTTAATTTATCCTGAAATATCAATATTATCATGTATAGTTATAACTATGATATTTTTGAGAGTTTACTTCATTAGATAAATGATATTTAGACAAATATATCTTATAGGATACTTTATAAGTAATGTGTTTATTATGAATGGGAAATAAATCTCTTGAGAAAAATATAGAATTATATGAATATATTTACATTTTTTAACAAAGAATGTTCAAATTTTAGAAAAATATAGAGGTAGTGATTGATCAAAGTTTTCTTGGATTTAAAAATAGAGAGATATAAAGATAATATATCAATATATAAATAATTGTGAGGGAATATAGTAAATTATATAAAAAATTAGATACCAAATTTTTTTATGAAATATAACAGAATGAGTGAGCATAGGTGAATTAAAAAGATCTAATATAAGATAACTGAAACACCATTTTAAAGGTAAATTATTTTTATTTGTTTTTGTAAGATGTATTTGATAATGGAAGTGTGAAAAAATGTTTAAAGACAATATTTATGGAGAGAAATATTTATTTAATCTAACCCTATAATTAGTCAAAATATTGAATTTGGTGGGATAGAAATTGGGATTTTTTTCATCATTATAATAATATCCATGTTAGTGGTGAATGAATTAAAATATTTTTTCCCTCTATTAATTATAATTATTTTTATTTTTATTCACTTATTAATGATAATATAATTTTTTTAATTATATACAACAAGATTTATTTATGGAAAAAAATATAATACAATTATTAATTTTATTATACCCTAATTAACCCCCTCTCTAAGTATATTCTATGTTCATAACAACTTTTACTAAGTCATGTTGTTTATATGTGGTGATTTTTATAAAAATACAGATTATGATTCCTCTAGTTAATTATAAAGGCATTCTAATATTTAGTGTAAAAAATTAAAAAATAAATAAATATAACATTTTATATATTTTCTATCATTTGGAATCTAGTTTAAAGTTATTATTATTGGGATTATATTTGATGGAATTATGTGATGTTAACTATCTAATAATTATCATAAGGATAGTGATGTTAATGTCAAATAAATGAATGTTTTAGTATAAAAACATTATAAAACAACTCAAAATGATTTATGGGATGTAAATTATTGAAAGATGTATGGGATATATTTATTCATATTTATAATGGAGATATAAAATTTAAGTAGGAAAATGTTCACATAATGCGTGGATAGTTATAAAATTTAAATACGTAGTACTACAAATTTGTTCATGAATTTTTCAATTAAGTAATTGGAGTTGTGGAATAAATTTGTGGGTTAGGTAAATTTGATAATAATATTTTTATCGTTATGAATATTTTTAAGAATATAACCATCTTATTTCAGTCCAAATTATTCTTGATTTGAAGAAATAGATCTTAACTCTATGTATTTTTAAGAGTATAAAGTACATAGGTTGAATATAAGATGTAAATAAAAGATGATATTATCTCTAAAAAAATATAGAACACGAGATGAATTATAAATCTAAAAAATATGAACTCTAATAATAAGGTTTCTAATGGTGATGAATCACAAGAAATAATGAAGTTTATTTCCTAAAAATTATAAAAACAAAATCAAAGTTTAATGAAAAACATGAACTTCAATGTTTTAGGTGTGTTGGATATATAAAATTATCTAAAAAATGTCGAATTTTTATTAGGAAAATAAGTAAAATTAAACACCAAATAATACATTAAATAAAATATAAAAAACATTAATAAAACTAATATCTAAAAGAAAAATTTTATCATTAACTAATATAAATCCTGAATTAATCGGAATTTAAAGAAATTAATGATTTCAAGTAATTATATGAATACTAAATGGTTTCTATAATCAGTCAATTAGACTCTAACAAAGAAATTATAGGTGAGTATATTGATTAATAAATACTTTACATAAATGACCAAAACATTAGATGAGATTAAAATTTATATGGAAAGAAAAAAATAATTTATAATCTTTTATTTATTAGTGAATGATATATATAAATAAATAAGAAAATGTGAACCATGGATTAAAAATGAAACTAAAAGATTAAAGCAAAGAAATTATGAAATACTAGAAATTATTATTGAATTGAAACTAAAAAAATTAAAAGGATAAAATATTTGGTTGAATTAACACTATAATAAAAGAAAATAGAGAAAAAATTGAAGATCTAGAAACTATGTTAGTTAAAACTAAGAGAAAACAAGATTATCAACTATTATTATATACGCATGTTATGATTCCAATTAATCTATTATAATTTATAATCATATTAGATAATAATACTAAGGATATGGTCTATAATTTATCATGAATGATGTATGATATTTTATGTCAATGATGTTCATATATAGAGGGTAAGGTTGGATTAGGATATAAGGAAAATAGTGTAGATAAAAAATCATATTTGAAGATTTGGGATGATATCTTATGAAATAAAACTAATCTAAGAGATCCCAAACTGGTGGAATGTGCTAAAATAAATTCTCAACATAAAACACCTACAATGGGGTGTTATTTTATTGTAAATTTTGAATATATTTTATATTTTTATCCCATTTCAAATAGTATACAGATTATTGAAAATATATAATGATATAAGATTAAAATAATTATTAATGAATGGAAGTTAATATTTCATATTTACTATTCTTATTGTGTAAGGTATAATAATAAAGAAACTTATTGTTTTTAAAACATTAGAATAAGTGTGCTTTAGATAACAAGAGAACTAATTTTTTGAATAACTCAATAAAAATATTGGAGATTATATTAATCCCACAGAATATATTTTTATATTGTAAAATAAGGAAATCCGATTTCTTTTGAAGGGAGAGTTGAAATAAATTGAATACTTGGTAATTATTAAAGGGTTTTGGTGAATAGAAATATGTAGGAAAAAAATAATGCGGTTGAAATTTATCCAAAGGAAAGAATGTTAAATGGGTTTGAATTTGTAACAGTAGGTATTTTTTTCACATTGCTAAAAATAAAAACTTGTCAATGAATTTGAAATAAAGCAATGGAATAATAGAAATATTCTATAATGATGGATCTCAGAACATTAATGGATTTAGTAATGTAATAGTTAGAGAAAATATATATTAAACATTGTTATGCAGCTTGGGGATGAACCAACAAACCATTTATTCAATGTGAGTCAACTATGTGATTTGTAAAATACATTTATTACAATAATAATACATTCACATTAAAATAAATATATGGTTATTTAGTAATTAATTTGAAAACCCCACAAATTATTTTTATTAGATAAATAATGATGAATATACATGTTTCTTTTTAAATGAAAATAAAAAACTAATTGAATTAAAGGGTTGTTTATAAAAATTAGGATTCAAATAATTAATTAAAAAATAATGTATATTCAAAAGATATACCGACTCTAAATATATATCATGAGCATATATTGATACCATTTCAAGAAGGAAGAATTATTAGGAATTCATTCAAGTCCATAATAAAGAAATCAATATACTTTTTGGAATTAATTCACGTGGATGTATGTAGCCTAATCACTAAAAAATTATCTTACGTTTAAAATTATTATGTTTTATTTAATTTTGATTATATAATGATAAATTGGATAATACTAATTATCTATAAAATATATGTACATAATTATATGAAAATGTATAGAAAATATTTTGACAAAATATCCCAAAGGATGATTTGAATACTCACACAATGTCATTGAGTTTACAAATAATAAATTTTGGATAATATCATACAAAATGGTATATTTTATCATGTATTAGTTTTGAGGATACCCA
The DNA here is from genome assembly GCA_963277665.1 of Viscum album. Classification (NCBI taxonomy): domain Eukaryota; kingdom Viridiplantae; phylum Streptophyta; class Magnoliopsida; order Santalales; family Viscaceae; genus Viscum; species Viscum album. The sequence goes on from OY728163.1 coordinate 1,918,506,114, forward strand.
AATATAATGAAGTATTTGAAAAATTAAATTATAATATAAAAAATATTTTCATAATAATATTGATTGAAAAAGTGATTCTATAAAATTACAAGAAAGTTATAGTTATAGTAATTGTTTAAATATTAAAAATTCAATTGTGAAACCCATGTAATAAAAAGAATCCATATGTAATATGGTGTAATGAAAAAATATCTCAATATTTTTAAGTGTTTGAAAATAATTGTTATATTTTAAATAAATAAGGGAAAATAGGGAAATATTGTAGAAAATATTGTGAGGATATATTTTTGGGATACTCATTTAGGATAAAGAAATTAAAAAATAATAAGAAAGGGGTTGGTAATATTATTTTAAGTAAGTTGTCTTCTATTATTAAAAATTAAAAGAATATTTAATAAAAATGAAGGAAAATTTAATGAATTTGAATAAATAATATATTCTCAGAAAAATTCAAAAAACTAGAAATGATATTAAATATTATCCCAATATAGTGATATTTCACTATATAAATCTTATGAAAAGACAATGAAGATGAGAAAATTTTATTAATAAAATATTATTGGTAAAAAATTATCATATTTAAAAATTTAGTATAAATATAATAACAATTCAGTAGAAAAAAATGGGTCTTTGAAAATTATCTTAGTAAGAATGTTGTATTGATTCAAAATAAATTAATACTAGTCTACAAGGGTTACTCATAACTTAATGTTGTATATATTATATAAATAGTTTCCTTTATAGAAATAATATAAATAAATAGTTTATTATAAACAATTATTTTCTGAAAAATATTTTAAATATTTGAAACATATGTAAAATTATACTTCTTTAATGCGTTATTAGAAAATAATGATTACATAGGTCACTAAATGAATTTAAATTTGATATTTATGGAAGAAATTATTATCTTTAGAAATTATTGTTATGGGATAAAACACTGGATTTATAATATTCTTGACTAGATATGTTTTAAAAAAAGTGTATGTTGAAAACTATAGGAATTTAAAGTAATCTATCCATGAAGTTAAGTAATATAGAAATATGTATAGTGTTAGTGTATGTAGATGAAATAATATTTGGCTGAAAAAATAAAAAGGTTATTGCATTTTTTAGGGACAGTGAAATGTGTTTTTGAAAAGTATTTTATTATGTAACATATATTTTTTGGGTTTAAAAGACATCAAAAAACCAAAGGGAAAATTTTAAATCTTAAAAATAATAATGTCACCGTTATAAAAAATATATTCTATATTGGTAAAAGAAAGACAATTTCATTACAAATTGAAATTTAATAAATATCTTAATGTGTGATGGAAGATTATAAAATAAAAAAAAGAATTGATATATGATGGTAAGTATACTTATTTTAACTATTAGTAGACCAAATAATATAGATGATATATTCTTAGAGGCAAGGTATCAACGAATCAAAAGGATAATAATATTTTGGCCGTGAAGATAGTTTTGTTACAGATAAATTGTACAGTATAGTATGAGTTATATGTTTCTCATTATAGTGAATAAAAACCAATATATTTTTTTGACACTGATGGAATAACTCTATAAATTATTTTTAATCCAAATATAGAGTTTCATTAAATTTATAAATCAAGGGGTATTCCATGGTTTTGTAAAAAGTAGGAAAATATATTACCTAATATAATAGTTGATGAGTATATTTCAATAGATAATTTTTGTACTCAATTAATCTGGAGATAAAAGCTACTAAAAGGAAAGGATGAAGAGGTTTCCCTGGTAATATATATTATTTATGATAACATGAGTGTTAAATGTTTTATAAAAATATAGTACATCATTCATGAAGAAAACTATTGAGATAAAATATTACTTTTCTCAAAAAAATTGGAATACACTATAATGAAGTTTTATAATATACCAAATTATTTTTAGATTATATATGTAATAATAAAGGAACTCTTATGGGATTATTATTAAAATAATAGGGTTAAACATGGTGTTAAACCTCCTCCTTACGCATGATGGAATAAAAAGAAATTCTACTCTTTTTAATGTGTTAATTATCATTGATTTATGTTGGTGAAAACAATAAAGACAAAATCATTTTTGTTTTTTATAAAATGATAAGAAGTTATTTATAAAATTTTCTAATAGATAAAGGGGAGGTTAATATAATATTATCAATGTAGGGGAATTATGAATATAGAGTAATTTTTTATTATGACGAAATTAAATTAATACATCATATTTTCATAAAATTTTAAATCCTACTGCTTTTTAGAACTCTTATTTCTTGAAATAAGATTAAAAAATTAGAATTAGAGATAAATTATATATTTTTATAGAAAATATAACAAATTGAGATCACTGGTTGATTTTGTTTAATTACCAACTAACCCAAAGGGTGATATTATTTATCCCATTATGGAAATTAATTTTCTTGGGCTATATTTTTTGGGAAAAAATGATGGAGAATATTATTTTGATCTAAATATCATTGATAAATTTTAGAATAAATCTAATGAAATTATATTGAATTTTTTAAGGTTTTAAAATCAAAGTGTCTCCTAATGAAGAAAAAAATATAAATTTATGAAAGTTTCAATTAATGGATTCTATTATAACATGAATTGTATATGGAATAAAAAATTAATCAATGGAAAATCCAATGTTTTTTATATAGTTGAAAAAGATACTTATTATAGTTCATGATAAATGATAATGAAGAAAAAAATTGAAAATGAAAATGCATGGTTAGATGAAGATCCCATGAATTTGATGATAATGACTATGAGAAAGAAATATCTGACCGTGACTATTGGATAATGTGACCATGATCTAATGTGATCATAAAATAGTTAAAGACATTTATGTATTACAATAATAGTCTCTTTGAATATGAAAATAATTTACGATTAGTTCAAATGAATTAAATATGGGTTTAATAGTATTTTGAAAAGTAAGAAATTGAATATAAATGGTGTTACCATGAATATTACTTTTGATACGTCATAGTGAAATATATATATGCATACTCTTATGATAATAAAATAATTTATTATTCATGTCAATTTACATTTCAATTTATTCATTGATTATTCTAAATGTGGTGATGACCTGAAATTCATTCCATGATCAATGGGGATTGGTATAAATAATTTTAATTTATTTATTAGTGATTTAAATGGAAATATATTATTTTTGTAAATGAGTCAAAGTAGAAACATATATTTATCTATTTTAGTATTATTTGACATGGTGCTATCACGATGACATATTTTATAAAATTTATTATAATATATAAATTATTGTCAATTTATTATATTTTAGAATATATTTTATTCAATTCAAGTTTTAAAAATTATTGGGAATTAAACATTCCTAGAATAATGGATAATGATTTAAAGATATTTAAATAGTAAATCAGGATTATTCAAATTTGAGAATGTATATAAGGCAGTGATTGTTTAAAAAAAATTGTGAATTTCAAAAGAGAACTTAATATATATATATATATCAACTCTATATATTAATAAGTTTAAGAGAAGATAGTGAACATTGAATATCATGGGATACATACTTTTTGTAACATCCCAAGTAAGTAAATAATTATGTATTTTCATATATATTTCTATTTTTGAATTATATAGTGTTATAAAAGATTAAAATGAGAATAAATCAAATCTTAAGCATTGAATTCTATAATATTTTTAAAAGATTGTTTTACCACCTTTTGAGGGAGAACCATTTTTAAATATATATTTTGACAATTTTATAATCCCTATTTGTCAAAATAAACTTATTCTTTAGTATTGGGACATTGAAATTTACTTTGGATAAATTTTTGGTATTTTTCTGACTATGTTTATTTTTTAATAAATAATGAAAAAATACTGCATTTTACTTCAAAACTGCTTTTCATCTAATTTAATTAGATTGATAGGTTATCTTTTTAATTTGTTTTAAAGTGTAAATAGAATATATTTTCACCATTTAATCCAATGGTGGTCATTTAAATTAATTTCCCTTTGAAATTGGACATAAACAATTGTCAAACTTTTGATAGATATTGTTTCTAAAAAACCCGCTATTTGTTTTGACAACGGGAATAATTTTTAAATTAATTACTAAAATTTCAGTGTTTGGAATTTGGTAAAATTAATTCCATATTTTTAATCAGAAGGTCCAAATTATTTAGTTAAGACTCCTTTGTTTTTGGACATTATGAATAGTAATGACGATAATTATCTTTAATTATCGGGATTAATTAGTAATTGAGTAGTTATGGGTAATAATTTAATATCATAATAATATAAAATGACCCCAAAATGTTTCCTAATGCTACTGGTTGTTTCATTTCCAACCATGTGATTCCTTGTGCCAAACATTGGGACACCAAGATAGCACTTTTGGGTGATAGTGAATTTTTATTATATTTTTTTAAAGGGAATGTATAACCAAAGTATGCATCACACAAGTAAAACAATTTTAGAATTGTCTGAATAAATGATCGATTAGACTATAAATAGTCACTAGAAATCTAAAAATATTTACTACATCATGATATTATTTTTATAATTTTTAGACATTAAATAAATTAAATTTTTTATGACACCATGATGATGCAGCGATTACCTCATTAATGAACGATTTAAATAAAATGAAAAGATAAGGTAAAATATAAGACTTACACTTGTCAAAGACCAATTGTATGGGTGTATTTTTAACACTTGTCACCTTATCCTAGAAATATATAATTGTGGGACCTTTAAAATCTGAAACTCATTATATAATAAAGTAATATTTCATGACTTTCCAAGAGTGATCCTCACCCCTCTTATAAAAGGCCCCCACCTCAACCACCAAACCCACACCTCTCAAGACATTGGATCAGACAATCTCTACTCATTTTATCTCTCCACATCCCTCTCTTTATCCTAGAAGTGCTACCTTATTCAGAAAGCTCTTCAAAAACCCTTTTGGTTCAAACTATGGGGAGTTACCCGATTTAACTGTAATGAATTCTCTTATGTGGTTTTTTTTAATTTGCTTCTCCAAACCCCTAAACACTTTTTATTCCTCTATTTTGTAACAGCACTAGTATATCTAATATACTAGGATGTTTTTATGAGAAGTATTTGATTTAAAATTACACACACCTCCTCTTAATGGTTAAAGAACATACTGTTTCTGTGGTTGGAGAATTTCTACCTCATGAAACGATGATTGTTCAATATTCTTTTAACACCTTTCATGGTAGCCATTAAGATGTCACTATAATTGTATATGATATATATTATGTTTATTTTATCCTTATTCTTCTGTATTTTTTAATTTATTTCATACCTTTATTGTTTCCATAATGGGTAAACGCAAAATCTTCATTTTAGGAAGTGCGGACTACCGCCCCCTCAAAGTGATTTGATTCATTAATGCCATATGTGGGATGTATAAAGGTTTGAGTTAATGATATTATATATGATATTATACTGGAATTATAATGTAACTTTATTTCATTATGATTTCACTCCATTAAATACGAAATAGAAATGAAAGTAGCGTTCATGCGTACGTACGACTTACCGTCTCCGGGAATGGTGAATTTCATTTATTACCTCTAAATGTTATGTAATATTATAAATTCATGTATATAATGGATATATATGACATATAAGATATCTAAATCATTATATAATTCTGGATATAATGGATATTTTACCACATGAACAACTTGTAATTATAAGAAGTTTATCTTTGGCTCAAGTAGTAAAGATCGACAAAACGACCGTTATTAACTTAAATAATTACATAATGTTCATAACATTGTAATAAGTGATATAAAAGGAATAATTAACATGAAAAGGTTCTTAAGAAAGTACAAATCAACTCTAGTTTATTATTCAGGAGATTAAATAATGATCGAGTCAAGTCGGACACGAGGTATAGGACTTCATCTCAATATACTTTCATTGAGGAATATTTTGTTTTATACACATCGTTATTTTATATAGTGTATAAACTCCTTTGACTTTTAATTATATTGAAAAGGAATCTTCTTTATATGAAGCATTTTACTAAATGACAAAAGGGAATGTTTTTGTCGTATGTATGCGGTGACAACGACTTCTCCACCGTCGTGACCATGATTTTTGTTTCGGCTTCCTCTACAAGACAAAAAAAAATTTAGTGAAAAATAAATGCCATGTTTTACTTTTCGATTATTTTGGTATTCAAAATGGTTTTGATAATGTTTTGATTATATTAATGTGTTTTGGATATCTTGTGATTTAAATGTAGAAGTGTTATGTTTCCTTTATGCATGTTTTATTTGATACAATTATGTTATGGTTCTTGGGAATTTTTTATGAAGATGGGTGGTTCCGTGATAAACTAATGGCAGGTGAGCCCAATATATATCTCTAATTAATTGGGTAACGTGAAGGAGTTAACAACTAAGGTTTCTCCGAAGAGATTTAGGGAATATACTGTGATTGTTATTCCAAACGTAACCATGAGGGTTACTCCCTACGTAAGAATGTTATGAATGCCTAAAGTTACCTTTATGTATTATATTTTCTATGATTTATTCATAAATATAATGATTTTATGAGGTATGAAAAAGTTCTTTTGTTTTATGAGTAAAGTATTATTTCATTAATTTTTATGTAGGCATGGGCTAGTGTTTTCATTCCGTACTTTTATATCCATTGCTGAGCTTTTTATGCTCATCCCATGTTTTTGTAATGTTTTTGATAGTTCAATGGAAAGGTACATGATGTGATGATAGTGTCCAGGAAGTGTGAAGAAATAATCCATGATTTATTTTAAATATGTCTCCTTTGATGGGAAAAAAGAATATTATCTTTTATGTAACCACCTTGTTGAAATGTAGAATGTAATGCATGATTTATGATCTAATTCTTTAAAAATCTAAACCTGAAAAGATCCTCAATGTGTATTCTTGAAATAACTCAAGATTAAGTAAAGTTTAAGGCTGGGGCCTTATATTTGGTTTCAACGGTCAGTTTAGATAACTTCAAGAGTTATAATTATATTAAATGATTATCCAAACATATTTTTTTTATGGTCAAATTGAGATGATATAGAATTTGAAGATTTCTATGTTGCTTCGTCTAAGACATGTTTGTTCCGAATGGTTTTCCACAAAGGAAACAGGGAAGTAGTTCTAGGAAGGCATATCAAAGGAAATGACCTTCCGAATGAGCATCGTGAGATGGTCGGAATTTGAACTGAACAATTTGTTGTAGTAATGGTGCAGTTGACTCAAGAGATAAATGGTGGTGGTATCCATGCCTGAGATTAGCCAGATCAACCACAGAGGAACATGTTAGTGGTGGAACATTTCATGAGACAACACCCCCATCATTCAGAGGATCATCTAACCCTGTGCTAGATGAAGGGTGGATTAAAGAAATTGAGAAGATTTTTGATGTAATGGGGTGTTCAGACAATCAAAAGGTTAGTCTTTCTATTTACCGTTTTGAGGGTGAAGTAGATCAGTAGTGGTCGACGGTTAAAAATATCAGGGACACTGATGAGATTGATGCTCTTGACTGGGATGAATTCAATGGTATGTTTCTTGTGAAATATTTTCCTAAGGATTTTCAACTTAGTATGAGAAAAAAATTCTTGGAATTGAGGCAAGAAGACGACTCAGTGGCTGCTTATGAAGAAAGGTTCACTTGATTGGAAAGGTATGATCCAAATTTTATTCGAGACCTTGATAGTAAAATCAATAATTTTTACTCAGGATTAAAGCCAAAATATCGATGGTCATTATCTTCTCGCAAGTTCAAAAGTTATGAAAAGCTTGTTCGATGTGTTGATAAGGTGGAAATGGAGTTTGAAGATGATCAAGTGTTCTATAACAACCAACAGAAGAAGAGACCGGGGTGGCAGGAGAAAGGGAATAATCCTTCAAAAAGGTCTGATGGTAAGAAAACTAAGTATTCAGTTTGTGATAAATGTTGTAAAAGGCATGCTGTGGAATGTCTTCTAAATTTTGGAAAGTGCTACCAATGTGGTAAGATGGGACATAAGGATCGTGATTGCACTGAAAAATATCAGGGTGATGGTAAGACCAAATTTGATTTACAGTTAGTGAAATGTTTCATGTGCAATGAGACGGGTCCTTATGCAAACGAGTGTTCAACAAGGAGCTCAAATGATGGGAAGCAGTCATACTACAAGAAGAAAGGTGTGGTGAAATCATTTGCAACTACTTCGGATGATATTGGGCCATCAAATGAAGTGGTATCAGGTACTTTTTTTGTTTTTTCAGATTATTCCAATGTGTTGTTTGATTCGGGGTCTACACAATCTTTCATCTCTAAAACATTTTCTAGTAAATTGGTTATTCCATCTCAAGAAATGACTCCTGAAATTGTGGTAAAAACACATGAGGGAAAATTTGAGGCAAAAATAATTTATAAGAATCTTCCTATCCTTATCCGTGGAAAGAACCTACTTGAAAACCTTATTGTTTTACCTCTAGTAGAGTTTGATGTTATCGTGGGTATGAATTGGCTCTCTCTTTACCATGTTATGATTTATTTTAGAGTTAACGAATTTTCTCTTTAGAAAGACTTTTAGTTTGTGTACAAGAATGAACCCTTATTTTCGATAACATATCAAGAGGCTGAGAAACTTTTAAAAGATGGAAATGAATTATACCTTGAAAATATTGTTGAAAAATAAAGGAACCATTCAGATTAATGTTGTTCTAGTGGTAAATGAGAATCCTGATGATTTTACTGATGAGTTTCCTGGAATAATACCAGATCAGGAAGTTGAATTTACTATTGACTTAATTCCTGATGCTAAGAAAATTTCAAAACCCCCTTATCGAATGGCTCAAATTGAACTTTTAGAGTTGAAAGAGAAATTTCAAGATTTATTAGAGAAAGGTTTCATTCGACCTAGCACATCACCATGGGGTTCTACTGTTTTATTTGTTAAAATGAAAGATTTCTCTATGATTTTTCATTGATTATAGATCCTTGAATAACATCACTGTTAATAACAAAAATCCTTTTCCTCATATCGATGATTTGTTTCATCAGCTTCAGGGAGCTTAGTATTTTCCAAAGATTGATCTGAGATCGGGGTACCATTAGTTGAAGGTAAAGGAAGCAGAAGTTCCAAAGACCGCATTTCATACAAGATATGGCCATTTTGAATTTATAGTAATGCCTTTTGGGTTGACCAATGCACCTGCTGTATTCATGGACCTTATGAATAGAATTTTCCATGAGTTCTTGGATAAATTTGTAGTTGTTTTCATTGATGATATTTTTGTGTTTTCTATAAGTAAATAGGAGAATGAAATTCATTTACGGGTTATTTTAAAAACCTTAAATGAAAAGAAATTTTATGAGAAATTCAACAAGTGTGAGTTTTGGTTGCAAAAAATTTCTTTCCTTGGTCACATTGTTTCTAATGATGGAATAACTGTTGATCCTGCAAAAACAAAGGTTGTTGAAGAATGGCCAAGACCCATAAATGTAACTGAGATTAGTAGTTTTCTTGGTTTGTAAGGCTATTAACGAAGGTTTGTTAGATAGTTTATATAGTTATATAGTCCAATGACTAAGCTAAATCGGATGGGTGTTATGTTTATATGGAAAAAAGAATGTGGTGATTATTTTCAGGAGATTAAAAGAATATTGGTGAATGATCCAGTTCTGGCACTACCTTCCAGGAATGGTGAGTTTGTTATCTTCAGTTATGCTTCATTGAAAGTACTTTGTTGCGTCCTAATGCAGAATTATCACGTAATTGCTTATGCTTCACGACAGTTGAAAACTATTGAGGTAAATTACCCTACACATGATTTGGAATTAGCTACTGTTGTTTTCACTTTAAAAATTTGGAGGCATCATTTATATGATGTAATGTGTGAGATATATACTAATAAAAAAAGTTTAAAGTAAATATTCACTCAGATAGAGTTGAACATGAGACAGAGTATATGTATATAATTAATCAAGGATTATGATTGTACAATTCATTACCATCCGGGAAAAGCAAATAAAGTGTCTGATGCTTTGTGTCGAAAAAGTAATGCTTCATTAACCATGTCACATTTGGAACATGATCCTTTGATTAAGGATTTGATGAAATTTAGCATAGATGTTGTTGGTGTAGGATGTTCTTCTGTTTTGTTGCAGGTGTCAGTGAGATCATCTCAATCATACAGAATTAATCAATCTTAGAAGTAAGATAGTGAGTTGCAGAAAAAGGTAGAGCTGGTTCAGAAGGGAAAGTTACCTGAATTCAACATTGATAATGACCGTGTTTTGATATTTGGGAAGATATTGTATGTGTCGTGTGTTTTACAGTTGAAGAGAGAGTTGTTATGTGAAGCTCATAGTTCTCGGTTTTCAGTTTATCCAGGCAGTACTAATATGTATAGATATCATCGGGAGTATTAGTGGTGGGACGGAATGAAAAGAGACATTGTTGATTTTACAGTGAAGTGTTGGACTTGTCAACAGGTTAAAGCAGAGTGACTGTTACCGAAAGGGATGCTTCAGTATTTAATAGTGCCAGAGTGGAAATGGGAGAATATATCCATGGACTTCATTGTGGGATTGCTGACGAATCCTCGAGGTAATAATGAAATCTAGGTTATTGTTGATCGCTTGACTAAATCTGCTCATTTCTTTGTTATATGAGATACTTTCTCCCTAGATCAACTTTCTCATTTGTATCACAAAGAGATAGTCGGGTTACATGGAGTTCCCTTATCCATTGCATCTGATCGTGATCCCAGGTTTACTTCTTACTTTGGAAAGGCCTTCATAAGTAGTTGGGTACTGAATTAAATTTTAGTACAGCTTTTCATCCTCAATCAGATGGGCAGTTAGAATGAACAATTCAGAATTTGGAGTATATGCTACGTGCTTGTTCAATGGATTATCAGGTAAGTTTGGACAAACATCTTTCTTTGGTTGATTTTTCTAATAATAAAAGTTTTCATTCCAGTATAGAGATGGCACCATTTGAGGAATTATATGGGATGCTGTGTCGAACTCCAGCTTTTTGGGATGATGTTGGTTAAAGGAAGTTGATGGGACCAGAATTGGTAGAAGAGTTGGAAAAAAGTGTTCAGATGATACAAAAACACATGAGAACAACTCATAGAAGGAATCAACGTTATGTGGACAATGGGAGGAGGGATCTCATTTTTGAGATAGGTGATCATGTCTTCCCCAAAGTTTCACCATGGAAATGTGTGATGTGATTCGGTAAGAAAGGAATGTTGAATCCAAGGTTCATTAGACCATATGAAATTATGGAGAGAGTTGGTTTAGTTGAATACCGAGTGGCTTTATCTCCGAGTTTATCTCAGGTACATAATGTTTTTCATGTTTCAATGTTAAGGAAGTACATGCCAGACCCAGTCATGTTTTGAGTCCAGAGGTAGTTCAGCTAGAAGAGAACCTTTCTAATGAGGAAAAATCGATCCAGATTCTTGACCAAATGGAGCATGTATTACAGAATAAGGTAATTCATCAAGTAATGGTTTTTTTTTGGAAAAACCACATGATTGAAGAGGCAACATGGGAATATGAAAATGTAATGAGGGATAAATACCCACACTTATTCGATAAGTAAATAAATTACAGGGATACAATTTTCTAATGGGGGAAGGATATAACCTCCCATGTAAGTAAATAATTATGTATTTTCATTTATATGTCTATTTATGAATTAGATAGTGTTTTAAAAGCGTATAATGAGAATAAATCCAATCTTAAGCATTAAATTATATAATAATTTTAAAAAATTATATTACCGCCTTTTGGTGGTGAACCATTGTAAATATGTATTTGACAATTTTATTAGCTTTATTTTTCAAAATAAACTTATTATTTAGGATTGGAACATTGAAATTTACTTTGGATAAATATTTGATATTTTTCTGACTATGTTCATTTTTTTTAATGAATAGTGAAAAAATACTGCATTTTACTTCAAAAATGATTTTTTCATATAATTTAATTATATGGATAGGTTATCTTTTTAATTGGTTTTAAAGTATAAATAGAATATACTTTAAAATTTAATACAATTGTGGTCATTGGAATTAATTTCACTTTTAAATTGGACATAATCAATTTTCAAACTTTTGATAGATATTGTTTCTAAAAAAACCGCTATTTGTTTTGACAAAGAGAATTATTTTTAAATTAATTACTACAATTTATATTTTTGGTATTTGGTTAAATGGATTCAATATTTGGAATCATAAGGTCCAAATTATTTAATTTAGACTCTTCTGTTTTTGGACATAATGAATAGTAACGACAGCAATTATCGTTAATTATCATGATTAATTAGTAATAGAGTAGTTAAGGGTAATAAAATAATATCATAATAATAACAAATGACCCCAAAATGTTTCCTAATGCTACTGGTTGTGTCATGGCCGACCATGTGATGCCTTGTGCCAAACTTTGGTACCCCATGGAATCACTTTTGGGTGAGAGTGACTTTTTATTATATATTTTTAAAGGGAAAGTATAACCAAAGAATGTATCACCCAAGTAAAACAATTTTAGTTTTGTCTACATAAATTATATCTTATACTATAAATATTCATTAGAAATCTAAAATGATTCCCTATATCCTGATATTTTTTTTATAATTTTTAGACATTAAATAAATTAATGTTTTTATGACACCATGATGATGTTTCGATTACATCATTACTGAATGATTTACATAAAATGAAAAGATAATGTAAAATATAAGACATATACTTGTAAAATACCTATTGGATGAGTAGATTTAAAACCCTTATCACCTTATCCTCTAAATATATTATTTTGGGACCTTTAAAATCCAAAACTCATTATATAATAAAGTAACATTTCTTGACTTTCCATGAGTGCCCTTCCTCCCTCTTATAAATAGCCCCCACCTCTACCACCGTACCCACACCTCTAAAGCCATTGGCTCTGCCAATATCTACTCATTTTATATCTCCACATCCTTCTATTCATCCTAGAAGCCTTGCCTTATTCAGAAAGCTCCTCAAGGAACCCTTTTGGTTCAAACCAAGGGGAGTTACCTGATTTAAAGGTAGTGTCTTCTCTTATGTTTTTTTGTTTTATTTCGCTTCTCTAACCCCCTAAAATATTTTTATTACTCTATTTTGTAACAACACCAGTATATTAAATATAATATCAAGTTTTTATGAGGATTATTTGATTTACACTTACACACACCTCTATCTAATCGTTAAAGAACATACTGTTTATGTGGTTAGCGAATTTATGCCTCATGAAATGAAGATTGTTGAATATTCTATTAAAACCTTTAATGGTTTCCATTTAGATGACACTATATTTTTATATGATATATATTATGTTTATGTTTTACTTATTCTTCTGTATTTTTTCATTTATGGAATACCTTTATGGTTTCCATTATGGGTAAACGTGATATCTTCATTTTAGGAAGTGCGGACTACCTCCCCCTCAAAGCGATTTGATTCCTTAATGCCATATTTGGGAAGTATAAATGATGTATTTAATGATATTATATATTATATTATAATGGAATTATAATATACCTTTCCATAATTATTATTTCACACCATTAAATATTAAATATAAATGAAGGTAGCATTAATGCGTACGTATGGCTTACCGTCTCTATGAACAGTGAATTTCATTTCATACCACTAAATGTTATGTAATATTATAAATCCATGTATATACTAGATATATATGATATATATGATATCTAAATCATTAATATAATTATGTATATAATGGATATTTTACCACATGAACAACTTGTAATTATAAGAAGATTGTTTTGGGCTCAAGTACCAAAGATCGACAAAACGGCCGTTATTAACTTAAATAATTACATAATGTTCATAACATGGTAATAAGTGATATAAAAGAAATAACGAACTTGAAAATGGTTCTTAAGAAAGTATAAATTAAATGTAGTTTATTATTCAAGAGATTAAAGAACGATCGAGTCAAGTTGGACACGAGGTATGGGACTTCGTCTCAATCTCCTTTCATTGAGGCATATTTTTTTTATACACAACTTTATTTTATATAGTGTATAAACCCCTTTGAATTTTAATTTTATTAAAAAGGAATATTTTTTATATGAAGCATTTTACTAAACGAAAAAAGGGAATGTTTTTGTCGTATGTATGCGGCAACAACGACCTCTCCGCCGCCGTGACCATTATTTGAGTTTCGGCATCCTCTACAAGACATAACTTTTTTTAGTGAAAAATAAATACTATGTTTTAGTTTTTGTTTAATTTGGTATTGAAAATGGTTTTTATAATGTTTTTATTATACCAATGAGTTTTTTATATCTTGTTATTTAAATGTGGAAGTGATATGTTTCCTTTATGCATGTTTAATGTGATACGATTATGTTGTGGTTCTTGGGCATTGTTTATGAAGATAGGTGGTTCCGTGATAAAATAAGGGTGGGTGAGCCTGATATAGCTCTCCAATACATTGGGTAATGTGAAGGAGTTAAACGCTAAGGTTTCTCCGAAGATATTTAGGGAATATACTGTGATGGGTATTCCAAACCTATCCAGGAGGGTTACTCCCTATGTAAGAATGTTATGAATTCCTCAAGTTACCTTTATTTATTATGTTTTCTATGAGTTATTCAAAAATATTATGATTTCATGAGGTATGAAAATGTGCTTATGTTTTATGAGTAAAGTATGATTTCATTAATTCTTATGTATACATGGACTAATGTCTTCATACCGTACTTGTATATGCATTACTGAGCTTTTTATGCCTATCCCAAGTTTTTGAAATGTTTTTCACAGGTCAAGTAAAAGGTACATGATGTGATGATAGTGTCGAGGCAGTGTCAAGAAAGAATCCTTCTTTTATTTTAAATATGGCTCCTTTTATGGGAAAAAGTGTATTGTCTTTTATGTAACCACCTTGTTGAAATGTTGAATGTAATACATGATTTATGATCAAATTCTATAAAACTCTAAACGTGAAAAGATCCTCAATGTGTATTATTTAATTAACTCAAGATTAAGTAATGTTTAAGGATGGGGCCTTATACTTTTTCTAGAGAAAACGATAATGAATGTTTAGGTATAATTGAAATAAAAAAGGAAAATAGGAGACTATTGAAACACTATGTATTATTCCACATTTATCTCATATGGAATACTTAGATCTTTTTTGTTTTGAATTATAGATCCCCTAGCACTTATGATTGGTAAAATGGTGTTTTTAAATTGTAAATGAAATTTTAATTTTTTTTCTAAGGGATTCATTGTTCCCAAGTTGTGATGTTTATCCTTGGACTGAAATATTTTGATATTCCAAAATGGGTGTATTATATAGGATATTTAATATTTAATAAATTAATATGATTTATTCTAAATATATGTGAACATTGATATATCTTATACAATGTTGTGATTAGAAATTATTTTTTTATAATTGAGTTCATAACTAGTGGTTTTTCCTAGGTTTGGTAAAAACCATGTTTAGGTTTTGGGCCATACATTGGACCAATTTAGGTTTGATTAATCTAATTTAATATTGGTATATTAATTCTCCTACCCTAATCTATCCCCCAATTCATATGAGAAATGTGTAAATACCCCTATTGATAACACAAAATTAAGAGAGTGTATGGAGGGAGAGGTAGAATTATTCATTTTAGGAGGTCAATCAAAGATGGATTTAAGTGAAGTGAGTATAGGTTTCATATACAATCTTGAAGCCTTAGTGATTTATCAAAAGCAACATCTTATTATTTATGAAATTTTCTTCATTTTAATTTTTTCACAGATTCCCATCTATATCATGGATTTTTTTTTGTTTTATAATAATGTAAGTCCTGTAGAGGGAAATTTATGGTAAAAGGGAGGGGGGTTGTGATTTGTAAGGTATTTCATTTAGAAAACCCAATTTCATAGATAATAGTTTAAGAACGAATGTTCTGTGAGTTCTAATGTAATGTTTTCTATATTTACACCACATCTATGGTCACTGATACATGAATCTAGGCATGGAAATGTATATGGTAAAACACCATATGTGAGCTATATACCATGTGAATTTACTCTCCATGCCATTTTACAAAACATGGGTTGAGCCAGGGTGTGAGACTTGATACTCCATGTGGAATACATTTCATATAAATGGAGGAACATTGTGTGCATAGAAAGTAAAAACTGAATAATATGGGTTATGTTAGAATATCTAGACATTGGGGGAACACATCATGTACACATGGTACATGTAATATTATTTTCCATTATAAGTGTATTTTTCATGTTTTCTCTCTGAAAATCCAGATTTTGAAAAGTGGGTAGTCTAATCACAAAAATATTTCCTTATAGAATGACATAGCGGGGTCCTCATCCATATTGGAGGCTCTTAGTGAGATGATATGACTATGGTTATATATAATATCCCCGTGGAAATAATAATGATATCCAAGTGATTATATATAGTGGGTTGGAGGATGGTGATAACTCAATAAGCATTCATATGACAGTGAATTGATTCCTCCCATATATTCCAATATTGATATTCTTAGGGTTTTTCGGTGGTTGTGGATTCTATGATGATGGTAAAAGAAAGAATAAAGTATTTTGAAATAGTCTTAAGATATTACCTCAATGTAGTTGGGTAACTTTAAGGTACTCAGAGAAGGGTGTGGAACTCAAAGAGTTTTACCAATTTTCTATGCATCCTAGAATTTGAGTTAGTGAATATGGAGTCGATGGTATATTGGGGGGTTATTCATTTTGTTAATTTCATATTATACTTTATGACCAATATTATTTTTATATGGTAGAAACCTTATATATTATGCATTTCAACTTGGTTTGTTCCCTTGGTAGATGGAGAGTAGTGAATAAAGACTACTCTTAGTGGAAACTTTTCACTAAATCATGGGTTCCAATGACTATTTGACTTGAGAGGTATAGATATAAGACATTTGTATACTCCCTTAGGATTGTAATATGAGATTAATTTTGAGTCATCCCCTACATTTATGGAGTTATTACTCCCCCATAGGTGTGGGATATGGGTCCTCTATATATGGATATGGTTTCATAAAGCCCCCTATTTGAGACATGTGATGATTATTACCTAAAGGAGATTTTTTTTCAATTTTTTCAACCTTATTACATAGTGAAGTGTCACCACCACGGGGTTAGTAACTCAATTTTTCAGTCTATGTATCTCGGTGAGGTGTGGGTCCCTTGATTTTGGTATCAAATCAACTATGTGATAATGGTTCTATTTTTTCTATTTGGATATGTTTGGGTGTTGGCAGATCTATAACACGTGGTAATCTCTAGTATCAACATTAATTTGAGGTTATTGTAGAGGTTGACTATGTGTGTAGGGATTCACTTTTATGTTGGGTTATCTCCTCCTCTCATTGTATCCCATCATGGATGAGAAGGCGTCTTCCCTCCTATAGGGCAGGGAAGGGTTGTCCCCCTTGCAACAAGTTATGGGTCTCCCTGATTAGTTAGTCGAGGGACTCTATACACAACAAGTGAAATTTTCATATGGTATCTCTTTGTGATGAGGTTATGTTTTAAGAACAATGATATATTGGTGGTTTTAAATAGATGGACTTTAGGTATGGAAAGTGGTGTTATTGGTTCAAGTGGAGTATCTTCTGGTTTGGTGTGTTTTGATTTGGTATGAGGTATACCTAATTGGATTCCCAAGGTTTGATACGGTTATTTAAGTTATCATACCCTAATAAAGACTTATTTAATTTGATCATATAAATTACATAAAATAATGGAGTGTTTACCTTTGAGTCAAGAGGATTATCTATAGTGGACAAGCATGGATGTGTTTCCCACTTAAGCTAATGTGTAGGAATTAATTTTCAGATATCGCATGAGATTTGTTCATAGAGTACTTATTCCATGGAATTAGTATACATTATAGGATATCTCTATTATTTTTAACAAGGTTTATGATAAGGATTAATTTTGAAATTAATTTTATGGCTTGTTCTTTAGCTGGTGTTTCCCCCTTGTTTGAGTTGGGCATATGTATGATTCAAATCATTGGTTTTCAAATAAAATGCAATCCTATTTTCCTATTTTGTGGAATCCGACGAGGTATTTTTATGCTCACCCATTCCTATGATAGGTTCCCAAATTTGTTGTGTATGTGGGGAAAATATACATGTCAATTGTGATATTAGTTGATTTGGAGATAGTGGAGCTAGCAGTTCTAGTAGTTCCCAAGCATTGTGGTTTCAATGGGGTCCATATTTGGAAATGATTATATGGAGTTGGTACAATGTAATTATTCCATTATTCCAATTTTTTTGAGGTTAATTTATATCATGAGATATTTTTTCATATATTTTTACCCTCCTATAAAGGCATTTATATTTTACTCCATGGGTGTTTTAGTAGATGTATGCACAAATATTTCCATTATAGTTATATAAGAATATCCATCATGTTTTTGGATATTTTTTTATTACATGGTCATGTATATATTCTACTGGTTGTATAGGATATTACCTCTCACATGTGTAGTATTCATATTTGGTGCATGTAATCAGCCATTGATTGATTTGAGGTATGATTCAAGTGGAACACTCAACCTATCACTGACCTTAGTGGGGACATAGTGGTTCAGGATGTTTGATATTAGTATCAAATAACGTTTCTACCTCATGAATGTGTTTTTAGATAGGCATCTTGTGAATTTATATTTGGGAATTTAATGAAAACAAATCATGAAGGCAATCATGTTTGGTTGATAGACAAGGGAACCCATGTTGTATGTCATGGATAATGAATTCCTATATAAGAAATCTGATAAACATTATAATAACATGAGTTTGTAGAGAATTGGTCATATGGTAGAGTTTATATGTTAATTCATCATGTATCAATTAATTCCTTTTCAATTTCTAAAAAAATTCTTATATATTTCATCATTCCATGAAGATATTGATTTCACTAATGAAAAATGATTTAATTGAGGTGTGATATATACATTATGTGGATGATAGGAGTCAAGGGAATACTCACTAACCTATGAGATTTACGTTGAATTATATATATATAATCCAACTAGGATCTATTTGGATACTAGGGTGAGAGTGAGTGAGATTATAGATAGTTTAGGTATCCCTTCAGATAACTATGATACATGATCCACTATTTGTCGATCATTTTTTGTAAGTTCATTATTCCCCACAAACACTCATAGCATCATATCCTCTACTTCCATAGTTGGTATAACCCCATATAAGAGCTTACTAAGCGTGAAGGATCATCCACCAAGGTCGATACTCCCACAACTACAGTCTATTTTGGCAAGGAAAGATTCCCCCATGTGAGATCATGGTGTTTAATAACCCCTCAAAAATATAAGGTTGTGGGTTACCCACAATGAGGTATAATACCATCCTTTTGGAATGGTTTTTTTTACTCCCATGATGCTGATGTGGTGAAGGTACCCCATACTACAGTTGGGTCAATAATCCCTTAATGGATATGGTGGAATTCATCCATTTTCATCAGTTGTGTTTTATAAAACATGGGATGTGGGTCCTCTATTTGTGTGAGTTGGTACTCTCCACATATAATAGAGTAGATACTATTACTCATAAGCATATTAATTCATTTTATTTGTATACGGATGGTACTTCCTTAGTCCCAATGAGGTGTGGGTTCCAAATATAAAAGAGGATCCAGTCATTCTATAAGATTTTGTGTAGGTCCAACATCAATATGGATTGATGTGGTGTGAATTCTCCACCGGTAGGTTTAGTACCCCCTATGATGTTTTCAAATTATCATAAAAGAATGAGTCTCTAACTATAGTTAAAAAATTGGATATATTTTGGATAAAGGGAGTCATTTGATTGTGATTTCCTAACCAAGAGTACATATCTAAAATAATGCTTCAATTGGGGTTGATATAGCTTATCAGACTCTTTAATTTTCTGTACGATGAGTAGAATTTGGGTATTGAGAGACTTATCTATATGTATTATTCCATCCCATGAATTTGGGAATCCTTTATATAGGGTTTTTTCTCTTGGGTAGTAGTAACACTAAAAATAATTATCACCATTATTATTTTATCTTGTTGTGTGCTTTGAAGGAATTTGATTGAATAGTTATAAATATATCCTAAGGTGGGGTATGTTGAAATATTCAAGGGAAATTTTATTTATTAACACCAATATATATTTTTATCTCATTGTTTTATGGTTGGATAGAGAGATATATATCTATATATAGTCCTTATGCCATTGATGTATGATTGGAGACTCCCTAGAAGAAAAATTATCCTTATTCTGCCAATAGTGTGAGATGGTTTTAGGGAATAAGTTTTCCTAAGATTGTTCTAAAATATATTTAGGCCTATCACTGATATCATCGATGATGGATGAACAATAATAACCTAATCTCTAGTGTATGTATATATTTTTGAATTTTTCTCTAATCGATCTAAAATGGCATGGTCCTATTTTATTGAATGTGGTACCCAAGATATGATTAATGTGAACCTTTTGGAATTGGTAACTAGTTTTTTCACTATTTGGATGGTGATATTCATGTAGTATTTTTGGTTTGGGGGATCTATCCTATAGTTATAAAGGGGATGGTTCTTTCTGGTGAGGTGTCATGGTCAATATCAGGGATTTGAGTTTTGAGCTATTAAGAGTGTCCTTATTTTGAGATTTAAAAGGAGTGTAAGTGGAGGTTTAGTTATACAATCAACATTCATTTTCTATAGGATGAATCCGTATTTGTAGTACTATTTAGAACCATTTTAATTGTTAATATCTCTATTATAAGACAGATATATTATATATTAATATAGTTTATAGGATTCATGTATTTTATTATTCGATAGTGAACCATCTTGGATTTGGGATACATTGGTGGTGTAGAGAAAAATATAATGGGAGACCCCTTAATTTATCTTGAGATTTGAGATGAGGTGTATAATTCAATAGGATGATTGTGGTAGATGTTTTAGTATGGGAATATTTTGACCATGAGTCCTTTATATGATGTATCATGTCATGTTTGGTGAATTAAAACCATACCAAGGTCAGAAGAACATGTCTTTTCCTTGGATTTATTTGATAGAGACAGATGAGTGTATTAGTTTTATCCATATACCCTAATCAAGAAAATTATTATGTACATTATTTTTATTCGTTGATGCATAAGGATAGTGTACTGAGCCCATGTGGTGTGATATGATGCTCATGTTGAAGGCCCATATGGTTAAGTTTGTTGTGATTAGACTGTCTCAATATGAAAATCTTCTTTTTCATCCTTTTTTAATGTGGGGAGTATGATTCTCATATAGTATATACCTACATATATTAGTTGTATATGAGGGATAAAAATGGTTCATGGTAATCATTCATGAGGGAGTTAGTGGAAATCTCATGATAGTATGGAAATGATTTTAGTGGATATTATTAATGAAATTTTTGAGAGGTATGTTGTGATGATTTTAGTAGATTATCCTATGGTGGGTTTAGTCTATATTAAAATCATGAAGGAATGTGAATCTTAGATGTGGTATCCTTGATCTATGTTATATTTATGGTATTTTCTCTCGAGTAGGGTTTTATTCTAGGTCTTTGTGGATCTATGAACCATCATATGTTATATGGGATCATGTGTGGTTTTGTTATCATTCACTATGAGGATGGTTTATAGACTTCCCATTATGAATTTTGAGTTTTCTATTTTTGAGAATGAAATTTATTCATAGTGGGGAGGTTGTAGTAACCCTAGAGTAGCCTATATAGAATACTTAGAACATTTTAGAGTTTTCGAGCCTCTTTCCCTTGACACGGGTAAAATGGTGATTTATACAAGTAAATGACAACTAAAAAATTATCTAATTATTATTTAGTTACTAGGATGTGATATTTACCCATGGTGTGGAATTCAGTGAGTTTTCAAGATGAGCACAATTTCCAAAATATTTAATATTTTATAAATAAATACCATTTATTCTATTGTGTTGGAACATTGATATATCCTAAAATAATATTTTGATTGAAATTTTGGATTAGTGATTGATTATAGAATTGGTGGTTTTATCCAAGCAAGGTATAAATCATGTTCGGGTTTTGGGCACTGAGTAGGGCCTATTTATGGGAGATTAATTGAATTTAATATTTGTTTATTAATTTTTCTACCCTAATGAACACTTCATTTCATATGATAGTATGGGATACTCACCCCATTTTAGATGTATTGTAAAAATGAGAGGGGAAATGGGGAGGGAGGATTTTTCATCCGTGGAGTCTGATCAGAGTCAGATCGGGGTGCAGTAATGATCAGGTGTGGATCTAAACATAAAGCATCATTGATTTTATATGAGGTAGGGGTGATTATTTTTTATTTTTCCATAGTATTCATTATTCACTATTTCCAATCAATATATTAAATTTTTGAGATACTATGGGATGGTTTATGTTCCTTAGTGGAGTGGCTTGGGGTAAAATGGGGGTTTTAGTTTATTTTAGGGGGCTTTTAATTGAAAAAAAGGATCACATAACATATAGTATAATTACACGTGTCTTGTATTTATTTAGTGTAATAGAGGTAGAATATGAAGTCTATATGGATTTATTTCATATAGAAATGATATATAGGTCCACTAGTACATGAATTAGGTCATATACAATTACACATACATACACCCCATGTGAGGTACGCAATGTGTATACTTACGCACTATATCCTATTGCACAATAAGGGTTGATACAAGGTATGTGACCGGATATACATTGTGGTGTACACATTGTGTATGATTTATACATATCATGTACTATGTAATTACATGATAATATGGAAATAGGTACACACCCAATGAAATAGATTGGGGGTACATTCCATGTACACATGGTACAATCCATCCAAATTCCCCTGAGATGTTTATTAACTAGTCTTATTTCCAAATAGTTGGATTTGGACTAGTGGGTAGTCCATTACTAGAAATTTATAATTAGAATGTGATAGTGGGGTATTAATATTTCTAAAATCATCTTAGTGAGATTATTTATGATTGTTTGAGGATTATATCCATTTCGTAGTGATGATGGGATCTAGGTGATGATGCAGAGTAGGTTTAAGGACACTGAGCCCCATGGTAACCTTCACATGATCAGGTGTGGAATCCTTACATGTATTTAAAGATAAGAATAATGATATTTTTCCAATGGTTTTCAGTCCTTATAGGAAGATAAATTCATGAATTTGTTTTTTAATTATATTCTTCAATACTTCCCTCTTTATAGTAGGGTAGCCTATAGGGAGTCATTGATAGGTGTGAAAATCAAAGAGTTTTACCTCATTATTGTATAGCATATAGTTAGGGTTGTTATGTACTGTTTAGATTAGAGTTCATGGAGTTGTACATTCACTACATTTTGGTATTTTCCTTCACTAAAAATTTTATGACATATGGTATATATCTTCTCTCTTCCACATTTCACAATAGGTTGTGTTCATGTTAGATGTAATGTAATGAATAAAGAGTACTCTCGGTGGCCCCTTTCATCAAACCACATGTTCTAATGACTATATTTCATAAGATTTATGGATATAATACTTGTATACTCCATAAAACATATATAATGGGTTGATGTTTTGTTCATCCATTACGCTGATGGATTTAACACACCCCTACAGGTGTTGGGTGTGGGTCTTCCTTGCTAGGTGATGGTTACTCAGAGCTCCATATTTTTAGAGATAACAAATTATTATGTAAAAAAATATGGGTTTCTCATTGGTTGACCTTATCCCTTGGTGAGATATGAGCTTCCATAAATTAGGGTTGGTAACTCCCTTAGTTGGTCAGTATAACCTAATAAGGTGTGGGGCCATCAGTTTTGGTATCAGATCAGTGGTATGATTGTGGGGGAATTTAAACAATGTGAATTAGTATATGTGTTTGGCGATCTATGATGTATTGGGATATAGAGGATCCCCTTTAGTATGACAATCAATAAGATCTAGGATGACTTGGTAGGTATTACCCTTTTTCATGTTTGACTTCATACTTTGAGCATAACTAGATCAAAAGATACTCTATGGATACTTTCATTGATGAGGATATGTAATCCCTTAGGTATGAGGGGGTAGTGAAACCCTTCCTAGAATGAGGTATGGGTATCCCATTTTCGTTAGAATAGAGACCATAAAATTTGTGAGTTGGATATTCATACATGCCTTTAGTGGCATATAGTTTTGTTCCAGGAATAATGATATGTCACCAATTTTAGATAAATTCCCTTATGGTTGGGAAATTAGTGTTTTTAGTGTAAGAATACTAGCTCGTTGTTTGTTTCATTTTACTTCAGTATATGTTCTTATAAACTATATTCATGGTATTTAATATGGTGGTATATATTTTGGTACCCTCAAACAAGATTATAAGGTTTAATAATCCATGTCATTGATGTGAAAGGAGATGTTCACCTTTGAGTCATGAGGTGTATCAATAGTGGACTGGTAGGTTAGTGTTTCCCATTATGGCTGATAAGTAGGGAGGTGTTATCCCATTAGGCATGATATTTGTCTATGGATTCCTCATTCCATGGAATGAGTGTGAATTTGTGGTTATACCTATAATTTTTTATCATAATATAGGGTTGATGTTATTTTAGGTAGTGATTCCATGGATTTTTCTTTCACTAGTTTCCCCCCTAGTGGATTTGGGAATTTTAATGTTTCATCGCCTATGTTTCATGAAAATATATTATCCTTTTTATTTTTATGTTTTCATGGTGTCTTACATGGTTTTTTTATACTCAAACCTATATGTGTTTGGTGTCCACACGTCTTGTGATTGTGTAGATAGTACATAGATCGATGGTAATTTTGGTGGGTGTAGAGATAATAGATCAAGAGGCGTTGGATCTTAGTAGAGTCGATGGAATTTATTTCTAGTAGTTCTAGTATGTATTTGGAATAATTTTGTGATCCTCTTCTTCCTAGAAACATGATTTCTTTGACATTTTGGGATATTGGTCCTTGTATTTTTCTATCTTATAATGACATTCATATAGTATTCTCTATGATATTTAGAATATGTATGCTTGAATTTTTTTAATTCACATATATATGTATATCCTTCATGGATGTGGATATTTTTTACTAGATTATGATGTAAAAATATATATGTTTTACATGATAAGGAATCAAATTCCTTCTTAGTTATAGTCAACAACCTTTGGCCTATTAGAGGTGTGTTGATGTAGAAAACTTGGCTTACTACTGGCCTAGGTGAGGAATCAGTGGGCCATGTCATGTCACACTATCACTGAAGGGTTCACTTATTTTTATTTTTTTATTGGATGAATTTAAATAATTAATGTATCCCAATTATGTTTAAGGGAATTATTCTTAAGGGGGAAGAGTGATATACTGTAAACTAATAATCCGTACAATTATAGAACTTTATGAGACCAAAAATTATTTATTCTAATCCATGGAGTAGACTCCATGTTAAAGTTAAAAAATGTAAAATCAGTGGGTTCTAATTACCTCATAATTATATTTATTATTATATTTTCCTTATGTATAAGAAAATTTTGTTATTATTTATGTATAATATGATACATTTATGAAATCAAATGTGCATGAATCAATTTTTATTACATCCTAATTTACCCCCTCAATATATATTCATTATAGGGCCTCATATAAAGGGCATGTACTTTTTCAAAATATACAAATGTATACACTAATTTATGTCAAATTTTAATTTATATAATACATATAATAAAATTCTAATGCGTAATATTTTATTTTTCTAATTAAATGTATACTTTTGTGTGTATTCATTATATGATCTAGGTCCTAAAAAACCAAGTATCAGGATACCCATTGAAATATTTTTCTAATCTAAATTTCAAGATTTAAAGGAACAAATTTTTTATCTTTATATTGTATAAAAAAATTAACTTTTAAATAAATAAACATATATATCTATTTAATACCTCAGTGGTTTTATTTTTCATTTCATTTTCACTCATTAAAAATCCTTGGTGGTTTGATAACTTAATAAAAATTTTCTATACTGATATCCACACTAGATAACAAAGATTAAGACATAAATAAAAAATCATTGGGTATTTTTACATTGAAATCAAGTATTTTACAGTGTTCAATGATGATAATATATGAATCAAATTAATATTCCCTTATAATATCTCGAGAAAAAAGGGGAGTTTTTCTAATTATCTTTGTCTTAAGTATCATATATGTTTTGATGAATTTGACTCTTATAGGGCTCATGGTGTGAATATATTTTTAAATTTCATGGATTTAGTTAATGAAATTAAATTATGTATATTACATTAAATATGAACAATGAAATATATCTTATTATATATTAAATATATATCTATTTATTTAATAATAAATTAACAATTCACATTACCTCTTTAAAATAAATAATTATTTAATGTGATATAAAATATGTCCTATGTAATAAATAAGTAATTAAGTTAATAATTAAATTCTAGTTTATATACTTTAATCCATTAACAAAATATGAACCCTCCCTATAATTATTAAATTCCAAACCATAATATAATTAGGCCTTTTTAAAAATATTATTATATTCACTAATCAAACCCAGGATAACTTGTGAATATAATAAGAGATAAATCCATATAACTTATTCTGATTTAGAAAAACTTGTGATTCATTTATAATTGATATAACTCATATATATATTGGATCATAAATGAGGAAAGATAATAACACAAAAAATTAGTTAAATGTAATGATCTTATTATTACACATTGAATTATAACATCTAAATTACTAATATTAGATGTATTAAGTCCAAACCATATACCAAGTTTTTTATTTAGAAACACATTTCTAAACTCATTTTTTTAGAAAATTTGGGGTCAAGTCTGTTTTATAAAAATGTCAAAGAACACAAACCCATGTTGTAGGAAAAGGAGGAACCCAGTAGAAACTGTACATCTAGGGCACAAAGGCCTTTGTGTAAAGTGGATCAAAGGACCAATGTCCCAAAACCATTAAAAACAACATGTACTGGGAGACTAGTGGGACAACTCCCATTACAATCCATGCCTGAAGGACCAACACCAAAAAGGTAGAAAACCCAAATGCAGCAGAAACATGAACCATTTGTCTGTTGGTTGATCCACTATCATGCAACAGACTCGCGACCAGATCTGCCTTGTTCCCACACCACATCCCACGCCTGGAACTGGATACCCGCCAGAACTATCACGAAGCCACCAACATTCCTTTCCAACCCACCTGCCGAGGTCTTAGAGCCATCCACTGACCCCTGGAACCATAACATGAACACCTGAATAAACTCCATGCCATTGGTCCACCAAACAAACCCCATCGACCAACCAAACCATGAAGACACCATAACGATCTGTCTAAAGCAGATGAAGCACCACGAGGGATGCATCCACCTATCCCTCACACCCAAATCCCTACGGCCTATGTCCACCACCTCTCCTAGTACACCACCGCCACCACCCGGCATCGTCCCCATGTCGTCAATCTAACCCACACCTAACTCAGATCCACCATTGTGGACCAAAAATATGCTACTATTCCTTGATTATAATTCTAATAATTTTAATCATCCATTTCAATAAATAAAATCATTATATACATTTATAAATATTATAATACAAAGGGCAAATACACATGTTTCATATAAGAAAATTCAATAATATAATTTTTTTGAGTTCATATTGGATGGTTCTCATTATTCATCCTCTTAGATGTCTCTATTTTGAACATCAATAAAAGAAGTCTCAATGCTTATAAACCCCCATAACTTGATAATAAAAAATTCTCTATATCATATCCTAATAATGTATATATACCATAGAATATATATTAGAGATTATTCTCATAATATTTATAGGATCTCAATATAGAGGTGAATTTATATAAGCCATCTATGTGAAAATTACTCTAATGAAATTATCAGATATCTCATACATACAAAAATAATATATGATAATATATATATATATATATATATATATATATATATATAATTAAATACATGATCTAGTAATCAAAAGTAAATGATAAATTTGGACCAGAGGGACTAACTCTCATTTTCACAAAAAAACTACCGGTAATCCTTAATCTTCTAGATCTTATATGATATGCATACTTTTATTGAAAAAAATGCATTTAGTTAGTGATTTTAATACATTATACAATATAAATACTCTTCTTGTCACACCCATCCTTTTAAAATTATTTTATTAACTGCCTGACCTTCTTGACTTTCTGAATAAATTAATAAAATAAAATGAATAATAATATTAGAAAAAAATAAAATAAGAAAAATAAAATTAAGTTTAATTAATTTTTTTAATAATACTAACAATTATTATATTAGTATTAAGAATATTATTATTATAATAATTTTTGTTGAAATTAGTATTAAATAATAATAATAATAATAATTTTTGTTATTATTAGTTTTTTCTTCATTTAAACTTTTTTTCTTTTTGGGTTAGGGGTTGTCCTCCCCCTTTATTTCATTAGGTCGCACCCATACCTTCTATATCGAACCCCATACTCCTTTCTATTCTAGACATCCATCCTCACACCACCCTCTCATTCCCAGATAGACTCCCTCATGCTGCCCTCTCCCTCCCAACAATCCACCCTCGTGCCACCCTCACCTTCTAGCCGACCCTCCTCTGGAGCTGCGACCCTCTGACCTCCCTCCTCCAGAATCCCAACCCACCGGACTCCCTTCTCTAGTGACCAGACCCACTTGGAGAATACCCTATATTTCTACTACACCCTCTCCTTCCAGGTCCAATTTGTATTCCTTATGGTGCGATTGGAGATTTACATAGAATTTTGTGAATTTCTACACAAGAGGCAATTGGTTCAATTCCCTAACAAATTTATATAATTTAAATTGTTTTTTATATAATTTTCAAATGATCAAAATTTTATTATGGTGTTTATATCATGTTTTGGAAATTCTTTAACATTTATATGTTTTGAAAATAAATTTTATAAAGGAAACTTATTATGTCTTTATATAGGCCTTGTTGTGAAAAATTAGTGGAAGTGTTCAATTAATTACTTAAGTAGTGTGAAATTTTTTTCTATGTTTGTTGAAATGTTGATGTGGTGTGAATGGATTTTATAAAGAAAAAATGATTAGATTTTGGGTTTTTGTTTTAGTTTGACGTTTTTTGAAAACATCTTATCGGTTGGTTATAGGGTGTGAATCATGTTTTCAAAAACACATAAGATGATAATGTGTTGGAAATGAGGTTTTTAATTAAACTTTTGTTTCCATGGAATGGTAATCCTGTTTAAAATCCTTGAAATTATATTAAAAATTTATTTTTTAATGGACATCAAGTTTTGATAAGCTTAGGTTGCACATTTGGATATAAAGTTTCATTTTAATATGAAATATGATGTGTTTTGGGGTAATCATTTTTTAACTAATTTGAAGGGTTTCATAAATATATTAATTGGATTCTTTAATCTGCACATGGAGTGATAAAGTGGTTTTTGATAGGATTAAGTGTATGTTAAGTTTTAAAGGGAAATATATATGTGAAACTTGGTGTTTTTCATATGAAAACCCTTATTTTTCTGTTTGTAAATGTTCTATAAACTTTTTAATTGATTTATTAAATTATGTGAGAGGTTTGAATTATGTTCATAAAGGGTTTTAGTGTGCATGTGTGTGGTAAAATGGGTTTCCAATGGAACATGGTACATTTGGGCATATTCACCTTATTATGGACTTTTGAATATTAATTGTGAATTTTTTAAATGATAAAAATCTTGTTTAAAAAATATGGTCTTAGTATATGTGTGGTGTTAATGAAGGGGATTATCCATTAAGTCAGCTGGCTTTAATTGTGAATTTTACTTGTGTTTTATATAAAGGGGAAATATATGAACTATGCAAGTAAGGATAAACGAATTGAAAAGAGGTTTTGGTTTGAGTATAGTTGAAAATGGTCTATTTTATGAAAATTGCTAGTTTCCTAGATATTATTCTCAATAGATTATGAAAGGTGTTGTTCATGTGATATTTTAATGTGAAACATGATTGAGCATAAAAATAGAATCCTAGGAAACTAGGTTGACGGACTAGGACTAACGGGCTAGTGATTTAGAAGTGGCTACGACCCAGTTTTAATTAGTCGTATTGATGAATAAAACACTAACTAAATATTTGGATAATGATTGTAGATTACTAGGGTTACATGGTTTTCCCCTAATAGAGGATCATGTATGAAAACATAGGTCTTCATGGTTTATATACCACATTTTCACTGAGATGCGAGGTTCCTAGAATCCCACTTGAGCTAGTTTTACCCTATGGATTCACCTATAATGCTCTACCTTATAAGATAAGGTACCATACATCAGAATATTTAGGATATATTTTGTGTGTGTGTGTTTGTACTTTTATAATCCCCTTTCTATTTTAATAAAATTACTGTTTTTTCTTTGAAGTGGTTAATTATCTTCAAAATGTTTACTCAAAAATGTTTTAGAAACATTAATTATAATTAAACATGTTATATTTTCTTAAAATGTTTTTTCATGGAATAATTTATCCACGTGGAGTCCTACACGGATTTATCTCACACCCTGTTTACACCTTTTGGTGTATGCAGACCATGTTGTCCTTTGTTTCAGGTTAAATCAAGACGTTAGTGTTGGCAGTTTTTGAGTTCCTTATGGAATTTGGTGTAGACCATGGTGGTGGAAGTTTGAGGATGTGGCTCATCTCATTTCATGGATGTATGGTATAGAGTTTTGTTTACTAATTTTTTCCCAATAATTTTGAGGTTTTGTTTAAAGATGTAAATATTTTAATATGAAAGTTGTTACTGGTGTGTTTGGATAATTTTTTCAGATCTGAATTTTTAGTGCTTGTTGGTAATTTTAATATGATGAATTTGGATAAATCATTCCCTCTTATTTTATATGATACACAAGCACTTGTTCCAGCACTTGGTGATTATAAACACCCTTTGGGCCTTGCGGCGGACCAGGTCAGGCACCAAGTCAGATGAAAACCCGACTTGGTTTTTGAAAAATTGTATCTGGGTAAGGGTATGCTCTTTTGAGTCTTGTTCCATTGAGAAGAGTTTGGGTAGATAAGAGTTATGATTTTTAGGACTTGACATTCCGATTATGAGTAGGGTGCCTAGCTGGCACACCTTGTTATTGGACTCAAGTCACCAGGGGAAGATGAGTTTTATTTGTGTTTTTTGGCCCATGTTGTAACTTGTTGTTTGAGAAATGAAATGGGAGGTAGGTGAACAGTCTTCGTGAGCTCATAGGTCCTAGAAATCCTTGTGTAACAAATAATATTTTCCAAGAACACTCTCTATAATTGTGTTGTGACCAGTGTATGGACACCAACCATATGGCTGAGTCTCCCATCGACACTAGTTTCCACTTCAATCTTCTTGTGACTCCTTCAGTTATGAAAAAAATTATTTTTGAAAACAATATTTTCAAATGTATGGGAATTTAATTTTAAAACACGTATTTTACTTTCAATATATGGAAAATTTGTTTTCACATATTTTTTAATAATACTGTGTAAAAGTGGTATTTCATGAAATGGTATTGAGTGAATGGGGTTGAGTTTATCAGGAATAGTTTTTAATAACATAGACTAGTGGGTTGATTATTGTTTTCAATAATGGAAATATTTTCATCTAAAGCATAGTGTTATTATAGGTGTCCAAGCATGGGTTATGTGAGGAAAGAAGATGGGTTCATGTTGTGGCATACGAAAATTCATGTGTGAGGCTTATAAGGCACATTTTGTGAATATGAACACATAATACTTTTTATAGATCTAAATTTTATCATCAAGAAAAGATGGGATGTTTGATAACTCGTGATTCTGTGGTGTACTTTATTTTTTTGGGAATGTCATTGTAGGGTGTTGTCAGTTTTAAAACACCTCTTATTTGAGTGATGTTTCTGGGTTTTCTTTCGTCGCAAAGTTATTTTAAATTATTGGTTAGAAGTATTTTTTTAGACGTGTTGGAGGGATCCTTAGTGGTGTTTCCCTTCATGTTTTCTGATGATAGTTTGTGGCATTGATGGACAATTTAATGGTTTAATTGGGTTCTTTGGACTTCTCGTCAGCTAATATATTCCCCCATAAAGGGTTAGTGCACAGTTGAAGTGCGGCCACAAGTGGGTCTTCATTGGTGAATCCTCCTGTTGATTAGTGTATGAACCTTCTTCTTCTTGAACATAAGAATAATAATACACCTCAATTTTTGCGGTATAGTGGATCCTCTCATAGCGGGAGAGTGGATGTGAGGGGATTTAGAAAAAACATTGGTCTCCTGGGTTACCTAGGATTTTGACAATGGAATTTTACATCGTTAAGTCTGTAGATCCTGTCTATAAGTGGTGAAATAAATTCTAGTGGGGAAAATGGAATCATTTTGGAGTGTTCGTTGTGGGATTCTATTTTAAAATGGACTTTGGGTCGTTTGTTTTTTTGTCTATGTAAGTGATCATTTTATTCCACTTATGTGGTGAATCTAGTTATAATAGGAGGTTATGGACTATTGTAGTAATTTTATGTTGTTAGGAAATCATGTTAATTTACCTCTATTTGAAATGTCCCTTTTGGTTTCACATGTCATTTTGAGTGATACTTTACAGTGTCATGTTTTCACCCGATGGAAGAGGTGAAGCTTGTGAACCCTTATGAGAACCTCAGTTCTCATAAAATCATGTTTTCGTTACGAAATCCTAAAATTATATAACATAGAGTAAGGTTTCTTCTATGTGGCCTTACTCACAAAGTGTCTTATTCGATGTAAAGATTGGAAATGAAAGTACATCTTAAAAGCCTTTATTTTGGATAAGTGATGTGTGAAAAAACTGGATTCTAAAGCATGCTTCGACTGATAGAGTTGTTTAGATTGTTGTATGGTCATTTGTGGCACCCTAAGGAGAAGCTTCGTTTGGGGGGCTTCTGAAGCCTGACTGCGAGGCATGAGATTCTTCAATCAATAGAGCTCAAACCATAGGTATCATAGTGAATTTCATTCATAGTCTAGAGAACCCCAATGATGTGAATGGTTTGGATCTGAGTTTTGTTTTCATTGTGGGATATGGATATAGTTTAAGACTCTGGTGTAGTTGTTTTGTTTTAATTTTTCCTATTTAGTGGAATAAAGTGGGTTGAGCTTATTTCCATGTTATGACCCATATTGGTGTAACAGTTTCTAATTGGTAATAAGAATGTATAGTATTCTTATTTCCTTAGAATCCTAGTGGTTGTGCTCTAGAAAATGTGGCTCTTCACTTAATGGCCCATGTGTGGTATAAGATTATAAATCAAGAGTACTTAGATTTTCTTTCACTGGGGGGAAATAAATAGTTGGGATGTGTCAGTTGTGGTCTAGTTGGTCCATTGGTTGTTCCCCTTCCCTTCCCTCCACTTGCGGTGGGGGTTCTGGGTCCGTGTAGAGAAGTACTCAACTTTGAATAATCTGGATAGTTTTTATGGTGGGGGAACACATCACGGGTCTCGCTAAAATTACTCCAGAATGAATTGGTGTTGCCCTAATTCTTATGATGGGGAGTCTGTTAGAGCCTCCACATGTTAGTGTCATGGTTATTAATTGGTTATTTTGGTGGGGAGTCAGTTCGGGCCTCCCCAGGATAGAAATTAAGAATCTTTTTTAATTTTAGGTGGACTACATGAGCTCTCGATAATGATTATAGTGCTTGTCTCAGGGTGTTGGATTGTGTATGGGGAGAAGATACTTTCCTTTAATTAATCATCTGGAGGTTCTTTCTCTTTTGGGGGTGGTTGAAACTTATCAAGGATTACATTTTGGGTCTCCGAGTTCAATTTTTTGGTCCTTTTATTTATTGGTTGTTTTCTTTAGCAACTATCACATTTTTGTTTTTTAGCATTCTCCTTGAGCTAAGATAGAGTATTAGTTCTTTTTTTCTAAACAGCCTTGTTGTTGATTTATAGGTGTGGAAAAAGTTATGGTAGAGATAATTGTTCGACCATATGTTTTTAAATTATTTATTTTATTAATTTTATTTAAATTAGGTAGTTTGGGTTGAAACCTAGTTTAAATGTTTCAGTTTTTATTAAAAAACACACGTTTTGGGCATGGCAGCATCGGGCGGGTGGGCAGAGCATGGTTTGGGAAACCGTACGACTTCGTCATGGACACTGTACAACCTTCCCGATGTTCAAAATAAATAAATAGAATTAAATGAATAATAAAATGAGAACATACAAAAATAAAAAAAAAGAAGTTTAATGAATTATTTTATCAATAATAATAACGATAATATTAATAATAATAATAATATTATTATTATTATTATTATTATTGACATTAGTATTAAATTATTATTATTATTATTATTTTTGTTGTTATTTTGGTCTCCCCCATTCTTAAATCGGGTCGCACCCCTACACTGTGCGTCAAACACCTACACCCTTTACCTTCAATCCATCCATCTACACACTCCCATCTCCCCCCCAACTAGCCTCCCTCATGCCACATTCTCCCTCCCAGCCAGCCGCACATGCCTCATGGTCGGAACTTCTCTAGAGTCAAAACCCATTGGCCTCCCTCCTCCAAAACTATGACCCACCGGCCTCCCTTCTCTCGTGACTGGACCCCCCACCACCATCGGCTGAGCCCTTATTTTGTCATTTCACCCACTCCATCCATGTCTAATTTTTCTTACTCGTGGTGAGATTAGGGTGTTATTATAGTGTGTCACATAATTTTGGTAATTTCTACACGTGAGGTTCGTGGTTCCATGCGTTGATATTTTTAAATAATTTAATTTGTTATTTTGTTAATTTTCTCTTTCTCTGTAGTCTATTTTTTTAGCGTGATCATGTTTCAGATATTTTTTTACATGCATATGTGTTGAAAAAGAATTTTCTAAAGGAAAATTATTATGTTCTTATATATTCCTTATTGTGAATTTTTGTGGAAGTGTTCAATTAATCGATTAAGTTGTGCGAAATGATTTTCTATTTTGGTTGGAATGTTGATGTGGTGTGAGTTGATTTTATAAAGAAAAATTGATTAAATTTTGGGTGTGTGTTTAGAATTATGTTTCATGAAAATGTTTTTTGGGCTGTTTGTTGGGTATTAATATTGTTTTAAAAAACACATAAGATTCAAATATGTTGGAAAAACAGTTTTTAATAAAAATTGTGTTTACTTGACATGGTAATATTATTTTACACCCTTAAAATTTAGTTTGATAGTGATTATATAATGGAAATAATGTTTTGATAAGCTTATGTTGTACATTTGGTTTTGTTGTAAACATTTTTGTTCTAATTCAAACTATTTCATAAATTCATTAATTGGATTTATTACACTATAGGTGGAGTGTGAAATTTGTTTTGATATTATTAAACTTGTTTAATATTTTAAATGGTAATTTATATGTGAAACTTGGTGTTTTCATATGAAAACCCTTGTTTTTTTGTTTAGAAATGTTCTAAAATCATTTTAATTGATTTATAAAATTACGTGAGTGGTGAAAATTTTGTTCGAAAAGGGGTTTTCTACATGTGTGTGTGAAAAAATGGGGCTTCAATGGAACATGAAACATTTTATCATGTTCTCATTATTGTTCTTTATTAAATATTATTTGTTAATTTTTTAAATGATAAAAATATTGTTTAAAAAAATAGTCTTAGGGTATTTGTGGGGTAAATAAAGGGGCTTGGACCTTATGTTGGTTGGATTTAATTGGGCATTTTACTTGTGTTTTTTTTAAAGGGTAAATCTATGAACTATTATAGTAAAAATAAAAGCATTGAAAATATGATTTTGTGTGAGTAAAGTTGAAGCTATTATGTTTTATGAAATTTTGTGGTTTCCCGGATATTTTTTATTGGTTTATGAAAGTGGTGTTTTTTTTATATGTTAGTGTGAAACAAGATTGAACAAAAAATGGGAATCATGGGTAACTAAGTGGATAGACTAAGACTATCTAGCTAGTGATTCAGAAGTGGCTATTACCTAGTTTCACATAGTGGGATTGATTACTACAACACTAACTAAATATGTAGATGATGATTGGAGACTAATATGTTTAGAGGATTTCCACTACTAGTGGACCATGTATGAGAACATAGTTTTTCATGGTTTCTAGACCAAATTTTCTATGAGATGTGAGGTTACAAGAATCCCAATTGAACTAGTTTGATCCTAGGGATTCACTTATGTTTCTCTAGATTATATGATGTGGTACCATCTGTTGGAATACGATGGACCTATTATTTGTGTGTGTGTGTAAATTTAGAACCTCTTTATCTTTTACGGAAATTGTTGTTTTGTTTTTCATTGAAGTGGTTTCTTTTATTTAAAATGTTTACTCACAAATGTTTTCCTAGAAATGTTTTAGAAGCATTAATTTTAATTGAGCACGTTATATTGTCTTAAAATATTTTGGCATGGAATCATTTATCTAGCTATCATTCTACTGGGATTTGGCTCACACCCTGCGTACACATTTTTGTGAATGTAGACCATGTTATCCTTTGTTTTGGGTTAAATAAAGGCTTTAGTGTTGACCATTCTTGAGTTTCATGTGGCTTTTGATGCGAACCATGGTGGTGGCAGTTTGAGGACGTGGTTCCTCACATTAAGTGGATGATTGGTATAGAGTTCTGTTTATTTTCTGTAGTAATAATTTTTTGGTTTTTTCTAAAGTTGTTAATATTTAAATATAAAAGTTTGTAAGGGGAGTTTGGATAAATTTTTCATATATGTATTTTTATTTTTTTGGTCATTTTAATATGTTGAATTTAGGTATTTAATTCCCTCTTG
This sequence comes from Viscum album, assembly GCA_963277665.1. NCBI lineage: Eukaryota > Viridiplantae > Streptophyta > Magnoliopsida > Santalales > Viscaceae > Viscum > Viscum album. The sequence continues at coordinate 1,918,543,038 of OY728163.1, forward strand.
TTTTATATAATACCCAAGAACTTTTATGAGACCATGGGGATCATGAATTCCCTTTGGGACATTCCACAGACCAATTCGGGCATCAGGTCGAATGACGACCCAGCTTGGTTCGTGACTTTACTGAGCAAGACCTCAAATCTATTTGTAAAATCGCCGAATAAATGATATTTCCTCATTATATTACATTTCAATTTGTGTAATTTAAGACATTAGGAATGAACCATAACTACAATATTATCATTGGAAACCATAATTCTATATACAATACAATATACTATAAACAAATATAAGATAAGTTTTTTATCCAAAACGATTCGTTAACAATATATGAGGTTATAATATATTTGGCTGTATTTGGTTCTATAACCACATGTCACATTTATCTTAGCCAACACACAACACCTCCATTATATAATATTACATTGATTTACTAAAACTCTAAATAATTATAATTAGTTGGGGTGATAATATATTTATATCCCCACACTTCTAGCCCCTAATATCCAAAAAAATATGGAATATGTCATTTTTATATCTCATATACTTTCAGATAGTTTTAGCTTCTTCCTAATACATTTTTCTTGGAGTTTGTTGATATTTTCCTATTATTACCATGGGGTAAGAAACATCAAGCCTAGAATACAACATCATGTACATTATAGATCCAATAACTAAATAATTAGTGTATATACTCATTATTTGTTTCACATATTGTTCAAAAGTACACATATTATTGATTATATTTAAACCATATGATAGTGAAAAACAATCCATTTATTGACTATTATATCATATACCAATTCAATACCATATCAATTTATATACTTTTAAATATCTAAGAAGTATATTTCATCAATATCTGAAGATATAAATCCCTTTAACATAGGATACTTCTATTTTTTTCTTTTATGTATTAGCATTCATTCAATAATTTTTTTCTAACAGTAAGGCTAGTAACTAATTTTCCATTAATAATATGTTATAGACTATATCAATAGGAAGAAATTGGTATTACTACTTACATTTTTATATATTCATGTATCAATTTAATTATTTATGAAACCAATTTTCTTTATAACCTCACCAATAATGAAAATTCCATGATATCATAGCCTACATAATCCCATAAATGGATCTTCATATCTTGTAGACTTTATTAAATTACTTTTCTATCCCAAACCAGTCTGGTTGATCCATATAGAGATATTCAACAAGTTTTTGAATCCATATTATAATTATTATAATTATGGTAATCTATAATAAAAACTAGAACTATGTTAGATTTTAGTATAGAAATTGGTTAAAAGGTTTAATCATATTTTATTCCATGATGCATCCTAAAACATTTAATAACCAATAATGACATATATGTATTAAATTTATCATCCATGTCTATTTATTATTGAATAACTATTTTCATCCATGGATTTTCACCACTTCTAAATATTTTACGAACTTCAAAATTTGATTTTGGTATCAGGAATCCATTTTTTATTTAAAGGATTATTTCAATTTGGTTTCTTTTAAGTTTTCCACATTTTATGGGGAATACACTATAGGTAATATAAAGTATTTGAGGAATTTTTTTAATGATTTTTAATGGGATCATCTCTGTCCATATCATACTAGAAAATATGGTGATACTGTATTATTGTGTTAATCATATTATATGATTATCAAAACATCCTATGATCAATGAAGGTAGTACAAAATTAATAGTAAACATTTATATTATTTTCCACTTTATTATATAATTAAATTAAATGTCAACATGTAATATTTTAATTTATTCATGTGATGAATTCATAATTGGATGAACCATTTAATCTTTGATTATGTAATGTTTGCTGTAAATGCATGCACGTATGAGAAGTTATTTCATGGGATTATAAAAGAAGTGTGTGACATGATTATAATGGGTTTTTTGTTTACAAGATTCAAGCCAATTATACTTATCCCATATTCTCTCACTCCCTTTATAATTTTTACATTGAGAAACTAGTATGTCATAGAAGGAAGGAGACTCTTGCCTATTTTATGAGTGATTTTGTGTCAACCAAGTGATAAACCAAACAGAATAGAGTTATTTGGTTTAACATAAGGGATATTTATCAGGAATTATGATCCAATAAATAAGTGGTATCAATATATTGTTTATGATTGGTAAGGATATTCATTTTATTTACACATTATTTTAGGTTTCATGCATGGTTGATATTTGGTTTAAGTGTTTCTTGTCATATCCGCTATATTGATTAATTGTTAATAAGTCCTTAAAAACCAATTGGCGGTATCAAATCTATTACATGATTGTTTTATTCTTTAAATCATGTATTAAATGAAATAATGAATATTTATGCCCATCATATTGTGTATTAGAAACTTTGGTATTGATTTCATTACATGAAATGGGAATTTTAAAATATATTATTGAATATGATATGCGTGGATAAAATTATGATATATGATAACATAATATATGACTGGATTCATTTACTATTATATGATATCAGTTAGATGATGAAATTATTATAATCTATTGGTTTTCATCATTTCATAGGGTATGGCATGGGGGATCACAATAGAAGACAATGTCATTGTTTGAATAAAAATTGAAATATACCATAAAAAAGGTATTGATTCTAGTCATAGAATATGTCTCCTGTTGTACTAAAGGGATATTGAAGTCCGGAATTACAAATCTAAAAATATTATTGGTAATATAGGATACTTAATCTAATGATATAATATATATCATAAAATTCGATATACAAAGTAAATATTTATTTTCATAAATTTAAATTATAATTTATAAAAAAAGTTATTTTGGTATATTTATTTATATTTAAAATTATTTCTAAATAAATTAATTTAAATATTTAAATATTTTATTATTAATTGTTTTGAACCATTTATTAAAAAAATATTCCATAAATAAAAAGCATTAATATTAGATACCATTAAACATATATTACGTGACTAATATTCTCTATATAAATTCATTATATAGAAACTACAAGTGAAATTTATAGTTTTTATAAATTAAAAAATAAGTCTCTATATAAAATATAATTTATATTAATTTTTTAATTATTAATAATTCATTTGAATTGTTTAAATAAAAAGGGTCATATTTAAGAAATTATTTAAACCGTATCAAAAGTAGTTTTTGTTGGTCGGAGTGGACACTCATGAGGGGGGGGGGGGTGAATTGATTCCCAATTAAATTTTTTGTTAAAATATTGTCTAGTTAAAATTCCCCGATTTATAAAATAAGGTAAACTGTAGTGAATTTATACAGACTGTAAATGTTCACTTAGCTTCTCAAAGATTGATTAGGTCTTAGTTAGTTTAACCACAAGATCAAACTAAATTTTGAAACTAATCTACAAATTTACAATAAGTGTAAACACTTGCTAATCTAACTATCAAAGTAGCTTCAAAATAATTTAGTATTTTAAAGTAATAGCAGCGAAATAAATATAATATATGTTGTGTACATTAAACTTAAATAAAAGATGCACAACAGATATAACAAGAGGTTTAGTCTCAAGCGGAGACTTAGTCCTCTCAAATATATATAAGAATTTGATCCACAACCTGGATCTGGGTTAACAACTATAGCATCCCGCCTTTTTATAACATAAACATTCATTACATTACACAAAACTGAGGATCTTTAAGGTTTAGTGTCTTGGAAACCAGGATCATAACACATGAAAACAACATAAAACATTCTTATTAAACCCTTGAAATAATTCTCCTTAAGTTCATCCTAGGTTTATTACTGCATCTCATAACCTAGGGACATACATCAAAAGAAAGGGTGAGCAGAAGGCCTAGTAAGGGAAACAATAGAAACATTTAACATGTGAACTTGAGATACATCAACTATGTCATGAAAAAGAACTTTACGGAATGAGAGAGAAATAATGTGGCATATCATAATAAAAATAAAATTTTTGAGAAAATTATGATGTGGATACATCATTTAACATAGACAGTCATGAACATATCACCAAGGTCCATCCCCAAGGTGTCATTTCAAAATTACCAAGGTTATTCACCAAGATATCGTGAAAATTGTAATCTCTAGTGGTTATATCATTACCCAATGTATTGGAGCTCTATCAGGGTGCACCCTTAAATTTTTCTTTATCATCATGTGACCCACATATATAATCATTAAAAATTTCATAAATAACCCATATAGCATAAAATAAATGGGTTTCATTTCATAATCATAACGTTTTAAAAACTTCTTTAACAACATGATCTTAATGTCACTTTAATCCCACAGAAATGGAAAGCGGGTCTCATGTATATAAATCTCAGAATTTAAAATAGAACACATTGACATATATGTGAATAACCTTGTATAAATATGAGCTTTGAGTATTCACTTTAAAACATAAAATAATTTTGAAAAAAGAGAGAGAGGCATTTTGAGACAAAAATTCTGCAGCATAACGGCTATGTTTCGGGGTTTTAGAAAACATTGAAAAGTGAGGGGACATGGGTCAAACATTCATAAATGACCCATAAAACAGTATAGGGACAAAATAAAAAGGATATATGAACATGGTAATGAAATTTTAAGGATATACCATTTGAAATGAAAAACATGGAAGGAAGACAAAAGTTAGATTTCTCTTATGAAAATTTGGCAGCCTAACGACGTCACTTAAACTTCAACAAAAATGAACTGAAAAGATAAAATAGGGTCTCTCATCATATGAACATAAAATATCAGTATTATAGATATAGAAATAATACCCCAAAATAATAAAAATGAACTTGAAATACTTGACATGGAATTAGAACATTGAAAAAGGAGAAAGGTGAAAGAACCACTTAAAAATTCGGCAGCCTAACGACGCCACTTAAAACATCAAAATACTGAATTGAAGAGATAAAATGGGGTATCTCATAATATGATAATAAAATATCAGTATGATAAATTTAGATATCATACCCCAACATAATAAAAAGGAACTTGAAATACTTTACATGAAAATAGATCTTGAGAAATGAGAAGGGAGAAAGAATCCGTTACAAAAATTTCAGCAGCCTAACGACGCCACTTAAACCCTCATAAAAAGAAATAATGAGAGCAAGAGGGGATCTCTCATTATATGAACATGAAAATTTCAGTAAGTGGAGTAAAAAATAACATCCTTTAACATAAGAACATGGAGCATAAAATAAATGACATAAAAGATATTACTTGAAAAGAAAGAGAGAGGTCAGATCTCTTACCATAAAACGTAACTATTAAAACTCAAAGGATTGGACCATGAGAGCTTTGGGGCCCCTTGGGATGACTTATTGGGAGGTAAGGAGACCATAATGTCGTTGGGGGAGAGTGGGGAGTCGAATGGATGAGAGGACGGCTTGGTATTTATAGGGAAAGTGAGGGGACAAGGCATTAATGGCCAAGGGACACCTCATAAGTGGGTTTCTCAAAACCATGTGCTCTACCAAGATATTTCCCAGGAAGTTAGGCCAGATGGGGCCCCCAATACAATAATTCATCACCTTTGTACGACCATCCCTTAAAATATCTCATGACATCATCATGACACAGTTATGATGCCATTAAACATACTGAAACCCTAAAACTGCTTTTTTTCCTATTCACTGAAAATTCATCTTTCTCAGAAAAAATCCCAAAATTTCACCTTAACCAAATATCAATGCTCTGATTAGAAATATGAAATCCATTTTATAAAAATAATTTTCTAAATATTTTTACTTTAATTTTTAAATAAAAACACTATTCACTGAAAATTCATTTTTTCAGAAAAAACCCCAAAATTACCATAACTTAATATTGGTGCTCTAAGTTAAAAAATGAAATAAATATTATAAAAATAATTTTCCAAATATTTTTAATTTAATTTTTAATTAAAAAACATTATTCACTCTAAAAAAATAATACTTGAATAATAATTTATGAAACCGTTATTTAACCATTTTTTAATCACATTACTTAATTAAGGTGCCTAGATTATATTAATATTTTCTTTAAGTGAGATTTCTAATCCATTTGGTCAAATTACTAATCCTAAGCATAAAATCACTATTCATAGTTTACTATTCATAAAAAATTATGTTGATCTTATTAGAGTATAAATTTCGTACTGAACATAATTTTAAAAGACCATTTTCTGAAAATCATTACACATTTTTAATTATTAATGGTTTACATAAATATTTTTTTTTTAAAATATCCTTTGTCTAAAATTCACCAAAAATATGCATACAATATTTATCCGGACATTTGATAAGTCATAAACATCATCATAAGAAGAAATCCCAATTTTTATTTAAAACAAAGGATTACACAAGGCAGTTACGGTCTCCTTACATAGCCACTTATCACACCAGCATAAGTCCTAAGTGTAAGGTGTTCTAAGGTGAGAGAATCTGAGGGAGGCTCAGCCAACATCGCACGAGTAGAAATTTCTATCAGTTTGAACTTCTCGCGTAGGCGATTCCGTTCTAGCTTCACACGATGAAGTTCGGATTGGGTTTGGTCTAGAGCATAGCCCAGTGGTGCTACCTCCTTTTCAAGTTATGTTAGATGGGCATCGATTGGTCCAAGACTACTGGGTCAGACCATCAAATCTTTTTTCTATATTAATTAACCAATATTACTTGTATTTAGAGACAATAATCAAAACGTTTAGTTTCCAGCGGTCATATTGACCAATGGTCATATAACAGTCAAAACCCAACGGTCTCATTTTAATTATACTCATGTTATCAAATGAAACATTTATCTTGAGTACAAAAATAAAATAAAATTACACACAAAATTAGGAAACAAGATTTAATCAAAATTTTGGGTCGTTACAATCACCCCCCTTAAGAAATTGCGTCCTCGAAATTTTTAAAATTGGGTTTTGAAATTTTATTGAAAGTTCCACATCAGAAAAGGAGTTAGAAAAACTATTACTTTAAAAGAATGAAAGGGAAGTACAAAGGTCACCCGAGTTAACCCATAATAGGATTCTATGGAGGAAAACATGGATATGGAAGAAAAAACAAAGGGTCAGGTTCTGGGAGAGATTGATAGAAAACATGATTATGAGAAAGTTAACCATAAGAAAATCCCAAACATATGATGTGTGTAAACGGTCTTTGATTACCTAGTAGGAAACGTAAACCAAAAACATTTTTTTACGTTCCTTTTCATAATTTTGAGTTATTAATTTACTACATAGAACAAAAACATAAGAAAATATACCTACCTTCATGTAGAGTTTCATCCTTTAATAAGTTTCTACCAAAACTAATATTTTCTCCAAACGATGAGCATTCAAAACTACTTGGTCTCATCAAAACACAAGAATAATCTTCTAGAGAATCACATAATCCACAAAAGATTAACTATATATTTCTTCTATCTTTAAAAATTATCCCAAAAATAGAAAGGGTAAGGTAAAACAACTCTTCAAAAAGAAAGAATCCCATAGGAATGGAAACTATTTTTTAAATCTTCAAGGTTCCATGGTACTAAGAAAAGTTCATCATAGACCATTCCATAAATAATGGTCCTTAAAATTCCTCAAAATAAAACAAACTAAGATTGAAATCCAAATACAAGAAGGATTTGATAACATAGTATTCCAAAATAAACTTCATTGTTCATCCCCAAACAACATCAACCACTCCTAACATCTTATAACAAAAGTAGCTAACCTAAACATATTTTACCCAAGATAGGTTAATCATTCCCATAAGTAACCTAAATTAGTATAAGTCCACCTTAAATTCATTGATTCTTCAGAATATAAGTCAACCTTACTCCTCAATGAAAAGACAGTAGTAATCTATTTACCTCAATCATATAGGGTCCCCAAAATAGTGAACGTCTTCCAAAATAATAATCATCTTTTAATCCCCGAATCATCTCTGTCATATTAATACGGCAATCGTCGCATTTCTTAACACATTGGTTGTTGGGACATGTTCTTCCATTTCCCACCATTAACTAAGAAGGAAAAGTATAATTAGGGGCTTAAATACTTAGCTAATAATCATGAAAAGGACCTTAAATCATATAAGGATAACATATAGAAGAAAAGTATACCCTAACTTGTGATCCCCTAGGTTCCCATATAGGTTATCCATGATCATATATTCTTATGTGAATCTTTATTTTATTTTATCTTTGTTCCTTTAACAATTGTTCATACTAAGCTTATGAATTTACCAAATCATATCCCCCAGGAGTGTTATAACCAAGAGTGCAGCACGGCCTGTTGTCGTGTACCAGTTCCCGTTTGAGTCTAGCTCAAAGAGGTGTTTTCGGGTTTTACCTCTATGTACATCTGTGCTAGAGCCACCTCTACCTGCTCATATCCAGACTTGGATGTATTTGCTTGGCAACCCATTACTCAATACTCACCAAAATACCAGGAAGATTTCCTATATATAAAATTTTCTATAGGCTTCTTCCTAAAGTTTTCATATCCTAATTTCCACAAATAACTAAACCATCCTTTGATACCAACTATAGCATCCTGCCTTTTTATAACATAAACATTCATTACATTACACAAAACTGAGGATCTTTACGGTTTAGTTTCATGGAAACCAGGAACATAACACATGAAAACATCATAAAACATTATTCTTAAACCCTTTAAAGCATTCTCCTTATGTTCATCCTAGGTTCATTACTGCATCTCATAAAATGGGGACGTACATCAAAATAAGGGGTAAGAAGAAGGCCCATCAAGGGAAACAAGAGAAACATTTAACATGTGATCTTGAGATACATCAACTATGTCATGAAAAGAACCTTAAGGAATGAGAGAGAAATCATGTGGCATATCATAATAAAAATAACATTGTTCATAACATTAATATGTGGCTACATCATTTAACATAGACAATCATGAACATATAACCAAGGTCCATCCCCAAGGTGTCATTTGAAAATTACCAAGGTTATTCACCAAGATATCGTGAAAATTGTAATCTCTAGTGGTTACAACATTACCCAATGCATTGGAGGGATATCAGGGCGCACCCTTAAATTTGTCTTTATAATAATGTGATCCACATATATCATCATAAAACATTTCATAAATAACCAATATAGCATAAAATAAATGGGTTTCATTTCATAATAATAACGTTTTAAAAACTGTTTTAAAGACATGATCTTAATGTCACTTTAAACACACGAAAAGGGAATACAGGTCTCATGTATGTGAATCCCAGAATTTAAAATAGAAAATTTTTATATATATGTGAATACCCTTTTAGAAATAAGAGCTTTGAGTATTCACTTTATAACATAAAATAATTTTGAGAAAAGAGAGAGGCATTTTAAGACAAAAATTTTGCAGCATAAAGGCTATGTTTCGGGGTTTTAGAAAACATTGAAAAGAGAGGGGACATGGGTCAAACATTAATCAATGACCCATAAAACAGTATTGGGACAGTATAATAATGATATATTAACATAGTAAGGAAATTTTAAGGACATACCATTTGATATGGAAAACATGGAAGGAAGACAAAAGTTAGATTTCTCTTATGAAAATTCAGCAGCCTAACAGCGTCACTTAAACTTCAACAAAAATGAACTGAAAATTTCAAATAGGGTCTCTCATAATATGAACATAAAATATCAGTATGATAGATATAGAAATCATACCACAACATAATAAAAAGGAACATGAAATACTTGACATGGAATTAGAACATTGAAAAAGGAGAAATGTGAAAGAACAACTTAAAAATCCGACAGCCTAACGGCGCCACTTAAAACTTCAAAATTCTGAATTGAAGAGATCAAATGGGGTCTCTAATCATATGATAATAAAATATCAGTATGACAAATTTAGATATCATAACCCAAATTAATAAAAAGGAACTTTAAATACTTTAAATGAAAATAGATCTTGAAAAATGAGAAGGGAGAAAGAATCTGTTACAAAAATGTTGGCAACCTAACGACGCCACTTAAAACATCATAAAACGAAATAATGAGAGTAAGAGGGGATATATAATTATATTAACATGAATAGGGCAGTAAGATGAGTATAAAATAACATCCTTTAACATAAGAACATGGAGCATAAAATATATGACATAAAAGAGATTACCTGAAAAGAAAGAGAGAGGTCGGATCCCTTACCTTAAAACGTAACTCTTAAAACTCAATGGTTTGGACCTTCAGGGCTTGGGGGAACCTTGGGAGGACTCCTTGGGAGGTAAGGAGACCAGAACTTCGTTGGGGGAGACTGGGGAGTCAAATGGATGAGAGGAGGTCATGGTATTTATAGGGAAAGTGAGGGGACAAGGCATTAATGGCCAAGGGACACCTCATAACTGGGTTTCTCAAAACCAGGTTCTCTAGCAAGATATTTCCCATGATGTTAGGCCACATGGGTCCCCGAATAAAATAATTAATCACCTTTGGTCGACCATCCCTTAAAATATCTCATGACATAATCATGACACAGTTATGATGTCATTAAACATACTGAAACCCTAAAGCTACTTTTTTACTATTCACTGAAAAATCATCTTTCTCAGAAAAAATCCCAAAATTTCACCTTAACCAAATATCGACGCTCTGATTACAAATATGAAATCCATTTCATATAAATAATTTTCTAAATATTTTTAATTTAATTTTTAAATAAAAACACTATTCACCGAAAATTCAACTTTTCAAAAAAAACCCAAAAATTACCATAACATAATATCGATGCTCTGAGTTCAAAAATGAAATCAATTTTATAAAAATAATTTTCTAACTAATTTTAATTTAATTTTTAATTAAAAAACACTATTCACTCAAAAAAACTAATACTTGAATAATAATTTATGAAACCGTTATTTACCCATTTTATTGAATCACATTACTTAATCAAGGTGCCTAGATTATATTAATACTTTCTTTAAGTGAGATTACTAATCCATTTGGTCACATTACTAATCCTAAGCATAAAACCACTATTCATAATTTACTATTCATAAAAATTATGTTGATCTTATTAGACTCTAAATTTCGTACTGAACGTAATTGTAGAAGACCATTTTTTTAAAATCATTACATATTTTTAATAATTTAAGGTTTAAATAAATGTTTTTTTTAAAAAAAATATCCTTTCTTTAAAATTCATCAAAAATCTGCATACTATATGTATCCAGACATTTGAAAAGTCATAAACATCATCATAAGATAAAATCCCAATTTTTATTTAAAACAAAGGATTACACAAGGCAGTTACGGTCTCCTTACATTGAACCTTATCACACCAGCATAAGACATAAGTGTAAGGTGTGCTATGGTGAGAGAATCCGAGTGAGGTTCGGCCAACATCGCACGAGTAGTAATTTCTATCTGTTTGAACTTCTCGCGAAGGCGATTCCATTCTAGTTTCACACGATGAAGTTCGGCTTGGGTTTGGTCCAGAGCAAAGCCCAGTGGTGCTACCTCTTTCCCAAGTTCTGTTAGATGGGCTTCGATTGGTCCAAGACTACAGGGTGAGGCCATCAAATCTTCTTTATATATTAATTAACCAAGATTACTTGTATTTAGAGACAATAATCAAAACGTTTAGTTTCCAGCGGTCATATTGACCAATGGTCATATAATAGTCAAAACCCAACGGTATCATTTTAATTATACTCATGTTATCAAATGAAACATTTTTGTTGAGTACAGAAATAAAATAAAATAACACACAAAATTAGGAAATAATATTTATTCAATATTTCGGGTCGTTACAATCTTCCCCCTTAAGAAATTGCATCCTCGCAAATTTTAAATTTGGTTTTTGAAATTTTATTGAAAGTCCTACATCAGAAAAGGAGTCAGTAAAACTATTACTTTAAAAGAAAGAAAGGGAAGTACAGAGGTCACCCGAGTTAACCCATAATAGGATTCCATGGAGGAAAACATGGATATGGAGGAAAAAACACAGGGTCAGGTTCTGGGGGAGAGTGATAGAAAACATGATTAGGAGAAAGTTAACCATAAGATAATCCCAAACTTATGATGTGTGTAAACGGTCTTTGATTACCTAGTAGGAAACGTAAACCAACAACATTTTTTTACGTTCCATTTCATAATTTTGAGGAATTCATTTACTACATAGAACAAAAACATAAGAAAATATACCTACCTTCATGTAGAGTTTCATCCTTTAATAAGTTTCTACCAAAACTAATCTTTTCTCCAAACGATGAGCATTCAAAACTACTAGGTCTCATCAAAAAAAAAGAATCATCTTCTAGATAATCACATAATCCACAAAAGATTAACTATCTATTTCTTCAATCTTTAAACATTATCCCAAAAACAGAAAGTGTAAGGTAAAACAACTCTTCAAAAAGAATGAATCCCATAGGAATGAAAACTACTTTTAAATCTTCAAGGTTCCATGGTAATACCCAAAGTTCATCATAGACCATTCCATAAATAAAGGTCCTTAAAATTCCTCAAAATAAAAAAAATTAAGATTGAAACCCAAATATAAGAAGGATTAGATAACATAGACTTACAAAATAAACTTCATTGTTCATCCCCAAAAAACATCAACCAATCCTAACATCTTATAAAAAAGTAGCTAAACTAAAAATATTTTACCCAAGATAGGATAATCATTCCCATAAGTAACTTAAAATACTATATGTCCACCTTAAATTCATTGATTCTTCAAAATATAATTCAACCTTACTCCTCAATGAAAATACCATAGTAATCTATATACCTCAATCACATTGGGTCCCCAAAATAGTGAACGTCTTCCAAAATAATAATAATCTCTTAATCCCCTAATCATCTTTGTCATATTAATATGGAAATCATCGCATTTCTTAACACATTGTTTGTTGGTACATGTTCTTCCATTTACCTCTATTAACTAAGAAGAGAAAGTATAATTAGGGTCTTAAATACTTAGCTAATAATCATGAAAAGGAACTTAAATCATATAAGGATGACTTGTAGAAGAAAAGTATACCCTAAATTGTGATCCCCTAGGTTCCCATCTAGGTTATCCATGATCATATATTCTTATGTGAATATTTATTTTATTTTATCTTTGTTCCTTTAACAATGGTTCATAGTAAGCTTATGAATTTAACAAAGCATATCCCCTGGGAGTGTCGTAACCAAGAGTGCAACTAGGCCGGTTGTCGTGTACCAGTTCCTGTTTGAGTCTATCTCAAAGCGGTGTTTTCGGGATTTACCCCAATGTACATCTGTGCTAGAGCCACCTCTACCTGCTCATATCCAGACAGGGATGTATTTTCTTGGCAACCCATTACACAATACTCACCAAAATACCAGGAAGATTTCCTATATAAAAACATTTCTATAGGATTCTTCCTAATTTTTTCATATCCTAATTTCCATTAATAACTAAACCATACTTTTATACCAACTATAGCATCCCACCATTTTATAACATAAAATTTCATTACATTACACAAAACTGAGGATCTTTAAGGTTTAGTGTCTTGGAAACCAGGAACTTAACACATTAAAACAACATAAAACATTCTTCTTAAACCCTTGAAATCCTTCTCTGTATGTTCATCCTAGGTTCATTACTGCATCTCATAACCTGGGGACATATATCAAAAGAAAGGGTGAGCAGAAGGCCCAGTAAGGGAAACAAGAGGAACATTTAAAATGTGAACTTGAGATACATCAACTATGTCATGAAAAGAACTTTAAGGAATGAGAGAGAAATCATGTTCCATATCATAATAAAAATAAAATTTTTCATAACTTTAAGATGTGGCTACATCATTTAACATAGAAAATAATGAACATATCACAAAGGTCCATCCCCAAGGTTTCATTTGAAAATTACCAAGGTTATTCACCAAGATATCGTGAAAATTTTAATCTCTAGTGGTTACATCATTACCCAATGCATTGGAGCACTATCAGGGCACACCCTTAAATTTGTCTTTATAATCATGTGAGACACATATATAATCATCAAATATTTCATAAATAACCCATATAGCATAAAATAAATGGGTTTCATTTCATAATCATAACGTTTTAAAAACTGCTTTAACGACATGATCTTAATGTCACTTTAAACCCACAGAAAGGGAAAGCGGGTCTCATGTATGTAAATAACAAAATTTAAAATAGAACATTTTGATATATATGTGAATACCCTTGTAGAAAAAAGATCTTTGAGTATTCACTTTATAACATAAAATAATTTTTAGAAAAGAGAGAGAGGCATTTTAAGACAAAAATTCTGCAGCATAACAGCTATGTTTCGGGGTTTTAGAAAACATTGAAAAGAGAGGGGACATGGGTCAAACATTCATAAATGACCCATAAAACAGTATAGGGACAGAATAAGAAGGATATATGAACATGGTAATGAAATTTTAAGGACATACCATTTGAAATGAAAAACATGGAAGGAAGAAAAAAGTTAGATCTCTCTTATGAAAATTCAGCAGCCTAACGGCGTCACTTAAACTTCAACAAAAATGAACTGAAAAGATCAAATAGGGTCTCTAATCATATGAACATAAAATTTCAGTATGATATATATAGAGATCGTACCCCTACATAATAAAAAGGATCTTTATAGACTTTACATGGAATTAGAACTTTGAAAAAGGAGAAAGGTGAAAGAACCACTTAAAAATTCGGCAGCCTAACGACACCACTTAAAACATCAAAATACTGAATTGAAGAGATCAAATGGGGTCACTCATCATATGATCATAAAATATCAGTATGATAAATTTAGAGATCATACCCCAAAATAATAAAAAGGAACTTGAAATACATTACATGAAAATAGATCTTCAAAAATGAGAAGGGGGAAAGAATCCGTTACAAATATTTCGGCAGCCTAACGGCTCCACTTAAAACATCATAAAACGAAATAATGAGAGTAAGAGGGGATCTCTCATTATATGAAAATAAAAAGGGATGTAAGAGGAGTATAAAAGAACATTATTTAACATAAGAACATGGAGCATAAAATAAATGACATAAAAGAGATTACTTGAAAAGAAAGAGAGAGGTCAGATCCCTTAGCTTAAATCGTAACTCTTAAAACTCAAAGGTTTGGACCTTGAGGGCTTGGGGGAACCTTGGGAGGAATAATTTGTAGGTAAGGAGACCAAAAAATCGTTGGGGGAGAGTGGGGAGTAGAATGGATGAGAGGAGGGCTTGGTATTTATAGGGAAAGTGAGGGGACACGACATTAATGGCCAAGGGACACCTTATAAGTGGGTTTTTCAAAACCATGTAATCTCCAAAGATATTTCCCATGATGTTAGGACACATGGGGACCCCAATACAACAATTCATCAAATTTGGTTGACCATACCTTAAATTATCTCATGAAATCATTATGACACAGTTATGATGTCATTAAACATACTGAAACCCTAAAACTGCTTTTTTTACTATTCAATGAAAATTCATCTTTCTCAGGATAAATCCCAAAATGTCACCTTAACCAAATGTCGATGCTCTGATTACAAATATGAACTCCATTATATAAAAATAATTTTAGGAATATTTTCACTTTAATTTTTAAATAAAAACACTATTCACAGAAAAATCATTTTTTCAGAAAGTACCCCAAAAATTACCATAACATAATATCAGTGCTCTAAGTTCAAAAATGAAATCGATTTTATAAAAATAACTTTTTAAATATTTTTAATTTAATTTATAATTAAAAAACACTATTCATTCGAAAAAAACTAATACTTGAATAATAATTTATGAAACCGTTATTTAATTATTTTATTGAATCACATTACTTAAACAAGGTGCCTAGATTATATTAATACTTTCTTTAAGTGAGATTACTAATTCATTTGGTCACATTACTAATCCTAAGCATAAAATCACTATTCATAGTTTACTATTCATCAAAAATTAAGTTAATCACATTAGTCTCTAAATTTCAAACTGAAAATAATTATAGAAGACAATTTTTTGAAAATCATTACACATTATTAATTATTTAAGGTTTACATAAATATATATATTTTTAAAAAATATCCTTTCATTAAAATTTACTAAAAATATGCATACTATATTTATCCGGACATTTGAAAAGTCATAAAAATCATCATAAGAAGAAATCACAATTTTTATTTGAAACAAAGGATTACACAAGGCAGTTACGGTCTCCTTACATAGCCTCTTATTACACCAGCATAAGATATAAGTGTAAGGAGTGATAAGGTGAGAGAATCTGAGGGAGGCTCGGCCAACATCGCATGAGTAGTAATTTATATCAGTTTGAACTTCTCGCGAAGGAGATTCCGTTCTAGCTTCACACGATGAAGTTCGGCTTGGGTTTGGTTCAGAGAATGTCCCAGTGGTGCTACCTCCTTCCCAAGTTCTGTTAGATGGGCTTCGATTGGTCCAAGACTACTAGGTGAGGCCATCAAATATTTTTTCTATATTAATTAACCAAGATTACTTGTATTTATAGACAATAATCAAAACGTTATGTTTCCAGCGGTCATATTGACCAATGGTCATATAACAGTAAAAACCCGACGGTCTCATTTCAATTATACTCATTTTATCAAATGAAACATTTTTTTGAGTACAAAAATAAAACAAAATAACACACAAAATTAGGAAACATGATTTATTCAAAATTTCGGGTCGTTACAACAACAGTTTTACAAAAACTATCCAGTTCAACGACCACTACCACTGTTATTCGTGGGAAACAAAACAATAGCAAACCAGCTGTTCAGGTCAAACATGACCTCTACCACTATCCCAGTGGGAAAGAAAAGATGTAAGAGTTTGAGTGAGGATTTTCAGATCCTCCAGTTAAATTTCAGGAGACAGTATGTGTGTAAAAATACAGAAGATGACACACACTGCTCGAAAAGTAAATAATGAATCACAGAGCAGAGATGAAGAGTTTAGAAATGGCTCTAGTGATTTTCAATGTAGCTCTGGACTCATTGGATTGAGCAGGAATGCTTCAGAGTCCTTCTCTGGTTTTTCTGTTGAAAAACAGAGTGACGTAGTTCAGCTTGGGTTCTACAGTCTTTTGATTCGTCGTGTGTTCTTCAGAAATGTAGGATTGCATGTATGGAACTTCATTGAGGATCATGCAATGTGTTATTCACAGTTGTGCTCCAGATTGTTCTTCGTTTCAGTACAGAGCTCGCATGTATTGTAGTATATGTGTCGATACGTTTCAAGCGCGCGCCTTTCCTCTAATGTAGCTCAATCATCTTTATATTCCACAGGCTCTGGTAGTAGTAATGATTCCCTTTTCATAGGTACAAGATACGGTTTCCTGTCAAACCATCAATTAACATTAAATAACATTAATTGCATTAAAAACAACAAATACGACCATTAACATCAATTAAAATAATATTGACAAAAGCTTAGGAAATGATGTCACAGTGATCATGGAAACAGTTTCTTCTTCACGGTGTCTGATCACAGTGTCTGGTCTTAGTGTCGGGTCACGGTGTCTGGTCGCGGTGTCTGGTCACGGTGTCTGGTCACGGTGTCTGGTCACGTTGTCTGGTCATGGTGTCTGGTCACGGTGTCTGGTCACGGTGAGTCCTTCACGGTGAGTCCTTCACGATGAGTCCATACTTAGACAAAAAATCTGTATTTGGACTAAGAAAGTGATATGCAGAATATGAGTTAAGGTTACTCATTAGAGATAATATATGAGAGAATTGTGATTATGCATAAAACATGTAAAGAGTAATTAATATCCATAATATTTGTTATTATAAGAACATGATATGCACCTATTGTTGAGTTTGAAGAGCATTAACAAGATGTGCATTGAAGATCAAGATTAATTAATAGTAATGAGATTTGTGATTATTAAAACATTATTAACAAATGAGGAGTCCAACAATCTCCCCCTTTTTGATGATCACAAATCATATATAGGCAGAATATAAAATACATGTAATATTAAATATACTAGCATAGAAAAAACATTATTGAATAGATACTTGCAGTTTTCTCCCCCATTTATACTATTATAGAACTGATACTTGTAGGTTTTTCTCCCCCTTTTGGGATTATCAAAAAATAGAGAAAAGGAAATGAAACCCGTCAATTGTCATTAATCAAAGCATTCATCATAAAAAGTATAGGAGAAGTACAAAAGATAATTTAGAAATGACATCCCATCAAAAAGAAAAACAGTCGGTAAAATCTGTAGGGATCCATTTTTTTCTTGCCTTTATCAACAGCAGGAGCTAGTGCTGAAGTTGAAGAATGTATTGAAGAGGTAGAAAACGAGGGTAAGGGTAGAACTTCAAAAACATATGGAGCCAAAGTAGGAGCAGTAGAAGATATAGGCTTAGGTTTGTCAAGAATGACTGGACAGATCTAAGAAAGGGCTTGGATAACTATCATGGTAGTAGACGCTAAGGCAGGTAGTCCAGGTCTAAGGGGTGCAGCAGCTAGAACAACTATAGCAGTACTCTGCAGAAGAAGATACGGATTCAAAAGATTGATGAACTCAGTAATGATTTCACCACCATACTGCATAGCCATTTCAAAATCATCTTTATTCTCCAGAAATCTGTCCAACAATCTGGTGAACTCTGAATGTTTCTAAACTTGAGCTTTAAAATATTGAGTCACTGGAGAGATTCTCAGATTTTCCACAAGATATCTAATGTGATATGTTATGTCACTTTTAGAGAAAATCCGGGAAATATAAAAATCTATTTTCTTGGAGATCTCTTGTTGAGCATCATTGGATATCTTTGAATGAATCCTAAGCAAGTCCAATGCTCTATCACTGTTCTTAATCACTTTTGACAAAGAAGATAGATCCAAGCCACTGAAGGCATTCATTAATTCTTCCATAATTAAAGATCTCAGCAGAGAATCGTCCAAAGCAAGTGTGGAGGTCTGACCAGAAGCAGGTGAAGCCTTGACAGATTCGGTTAGAACTTTGAGCTATTTCAAAACTTTTTCCAGACATCCAGTGTATTCATCTGTAAGCTTATTCAGAGTTTCCACAAGCTCTCTCACGCATTCCAGCATCTTCGTGTGCCTTTTTCCAATCTTTTCATCAAAAGATAGTAGGTAAGCATGAGCTTGAGACACAATCTCCTTAGCAAGGAGGGAATCAAGAGACTCAGGTGAAACAACAATAGGTGCAGGGGAAAAAACAATAGCAGGCTCTGATCTCACTAATAGCTCATGCTGCAGACTTTCTACCATACATTTCATATTTGCAACATCAGCACTCAACAGCTTATTATCTACTCGGACTTCTTGAATTTCTCGGATCATCCTTGGTTGAATATGAAAGATAATATTTTCCAAGAGAATTGATGTATCTTCTTGACTTAATTGATTCACTGGGCGAGGTTGAGTGGACACAGTTTTCTCAAAACCAGCTAAAAAAATCTCGCCAAAAACATTCAGATCCTCATTGGTTACAAAGGAATGAATCTTAGGTAAGGATGCAGGTAAAGGTAGAGGTTCAGATTCTGGTTGAGGGTCAGAGTCATCTTTAGACTCAGATTCTGATCCATATTGAGGTTGGGGCACTGGTTCTGATTCTTAATGACCTAATGACATCAGTTGAAATAGAGAAGAAAGATTCATTCCAGTTGTAGAAACCTGAAGTGACTCATTCACATCATAAATTCTTGGGAACTCATACCGAGAGTGTACAAAGAATGTGACAGAATGTTGAGAAGCTTCACCAGATACAGCTTCGACAATATCAAGATTTCGAGTTTCCTCCCCCTCAACTTGTGCTTCCCAGTCAGATTCATGAGGTTCAGAAACATGGACAAGATCCACAGGATCATCCCTAATCTCTTTAGAAAACTCTTGCCTTGACAGCTGAAAGGAAATTTCCATTCTTTCTTCAGCAAATGGAATAATCTTAGGAATCGATTGTTCCACTGGATAAGCTTCGAGACTTACTTCTTTCTCAACAGAAAGAGTCTCTTCAACAAAAACTTCCTCAATGTTTGCTTTCTGTTCTGAACCAGGAAA
This sequence comes from Viscum album, assembly GCA_963277665.1. NCBI lineage: Eukaryota > Viridiplantae > Streptophyta > Magnoliopsida > Santalales > Viscaceae > Viscum > Viscum album. The sequence goes on from OY728163.1 coordinate 1,918,563,052, forward strand.
AACTAATTTCCTTGCAGCATTGGGATGGGATTCTTCCTCATTAAGAACAACTAAAGGATCCTTAGTCCTTTCCTCTCAACAACAAATTCCTCTCGTTGAGGTATTTTAGCAGGGATAATAGCAGGTATAACACCCCTTTCCTCTTCAACAGGAACTGTTTCCATTGAAGGTATCACATATTCTTCTCTAGGTGGAACTTCAGATGTTACTTATTCTTGTTCTTCTTCTTATGAGTACTCAGCCTCTTCATCTGGTTCCAAGCTAGTATCAGCTAGGTTCTTAGGCCTCCTTGGATAGTCAATAGGATTAAACTTTTTATACAGTTGATTACTATCCTCAACCCATTGCTTTTTCTAGGGATTCCAGCAAATCTTCCTCCTTCTGAAGATAGGCATGGATAGGCAGAAATCAATGTCCTCTAATTTTTCTTCATTCGGTCCAACCATTATTTTTGAGACTAACATGACTGAAATCATCCTTGAATAAAATAGGGAGGTGGATTTGGAAGTTACTTTGATCAGCTCACAGATATGGTTGATAATATACTTACACAGATTGATATTTTGGCCATTCTTCAACAGGTGAATTAGGAACACATCCGGATACTTCATCACAGAAAAATCTCCTTTTCTTGGACTAACAAAATTCTGAAAAAACTTGAACAAAAGTCTTGTCTCCCCATCCAGTTCAGCAATTATGGCCCTTCTCTTGGTTACATTTCTAGTTAGATTTTCCAAATCAGTCTCTAGGTCAAAGATGTCAGTTGTTGGATGAGGGTCTCTCTGGTAATCTTCGCACACTCCTTCATGTGGAATTCTTAGGCATGCGGCCCACAACATTGAAGAGAAAGAGAACTTCTGACCATCGATCTAGCTGGTCACCAAAAAGATTTCTCCAAACTGAAAAGAAAACATCCCATACTGATAGAATTGAGATACAAGCCTCGGGTAAATCGGTCTATTCTGTCTAGGGAACCATTCAATCCATCCTTGTTCTTTTAAAACATTCAAAATTAACGATCTTCTAGACATCAACCATTCAGGGAAAACTTCTTTTTCAGGTAAAATGGTACGGCTTACCAGGTTTGGGTTTAGAGGTCCTTAGGGAGCTATCCTCGGTATCCTCATTTGTTTCTTAGAGCGGTGCTTCTTAGACGAGGGTGAAGATGGACGCTTCATCTTGGAATTCACTAAAGGTTTGGGCGAGAGGGAAGATAAGGTTCAGGAGAGAATTCGGGTAAGGAGTCGAATGAAACCCTTACGTTTTATCATTTGGGAATGTCAAACGTCATAAAAACACAAACGTGGGAAATCAAAGAGGAGAAATAAAAATTACCGCGACACGGGTAAAAATAAAAATAATCATACTTCTCAAGGTGAGACAGAAAACTAGCCATCACGGTGAGACAATTTATAGTCATCACGGTGAATCAGTGAGCAGTTTATATAGTCACAGTGAGACAATGAGTTGTCAGACCGTGAGCATAAAACAGTAACGTAGAAACAGTAAGTATAAAACCGTAAAGTAAAGTACAGTAAAGTATTAACCATTATGATCAGTAAGATATTCATTTATGATTAATCATACCAATATCATGTATGATGTAGTCTAATCTTTCAGAATTTAATGGTTTAGTTAATATATCAGCAAGTTGATATTCAGTACCAATGAATTCCAAAGTGATATCACCTTTTTGATAATGATCCCTCAAAAAGTGATGTATTACATCAATATTGTTTGTACTAGAATGAGAAACATGATTCTTAGAAATATTAATAGCAGTTGTGTTGTCACAATTTATTGAGACATGTCTGAATTGATATCCATAGTCTAGTAATGTGTGTTTCATCCACAAAATTTGTGCACAACAACTTCCAGCAGCCATGTATTCAGCTTATGTAGTTGAAAATGCAACAGAATTTTGTTTCTTACTACACCATGATACTAGTGACTTGTCTAAAAGATGACATGTTCTAGAGGTGCTTTTTCTATCTAGCTTACATCCAGCAAAGTCAACATCAGAATAACTAACTAGTTCAAATGATTGTCCTTTGGGATAGAACATTCCTAAATTGGGAGTATGCTTGAGGTATTTGAAAATTCTCATTACAACATTTAAATGTGACTCTTTAGGGTTTGCTTGAAAACGGGCACACATACACACACTAAACATAATATCAAGACGACTAGTAGTCAGGTAGAGTAGACTTCCAATCATTCCACTATAAGTGGTTTGATCAACAGATTTACCATTTTCATCAAGATCCATCTTACAGGTGGTACTCATGGGAGTGTCACTACTTTTTTTGCTATCCAATCCAAAACATTTTAAAAGATCTCTAGTATATTTACTTTGAGTTAAAATAATTCCATCATCGTTTTGAAAAATTTAAAAATCGAGAAAGAATTTAAGTTCACCCATTAAACTCATTTCAAATTCATTTTGGATCATTTTTGAAAAATCATTACATAAATAATTTTTAGAAGATCCAAAGATAATATCATCAACCTAAATTTGTACTACTAAATCATCTTTAGAAACTCATTTTATAAAAGAGTAGGATCAACTATTCCTTTTGTAGAACCTTTAGAAATTAGAAAAGTACTAAATCTATCATACCAAGCTCTTGGAGCTTGATTTAAACCATATAAAGCATTTGATAGTTTGATAATATGATTTGGAAAATGGGGGTTTGAAAAACCAGGTGGTTGTTCAACAAAAACATCCTCAGCGATATATCCATTTATGAATGCACTCTTGACATCCATTTGATATAGTTTGAAATTTAGATGTAAAGCATAAGCATGTAAAATCCTAATAGCTTCTAATCTGGCTACTAGAGCAAAATTCTCCTCATATTCAATACCTTCTTCTTGACTATAGACTTGTGCAACTAGTCTAGCTTTATTTCTAACTATGTTTGCAGATTCATCTACATTATTTCTAAACACCCATTTTGGGCCTATTGTGAAAGTGCCCTTAGGTATTTCTACAGGATTCCAAACTTAATTTCTTTCAAACTGATTGAGTTCTTCTTGCATAGCAATTACCCAAAATTCATCATTAATAGAATCATCAATGTTTTAAGGTTCAAGCTGTGACAAGAAGGCTTGATGTTCAACCTGATTTATAATAGAAGCTCTAGTCTGTGTCCCTATATCAAGATTTCCTAAAACAGCATCTAAAGGATGATTCTTCAGAATTCTAGTTGATCTAGTAAAGGTAGGGCTATAAATTTCAGGTTCATCAACAGGTTGGGAATCAACAGAAGTAGGTTCTGGAATATTTCCAGAACTGGACGTTTTAACTATAGGTCCACTATCTTTATCATTAAGGTTCAAAACAGAGAGATCATCTTCAAGATTTTGAAGAGAGGTTTTAGGATCATGTGGATCAGTTTCATCAAACTTGATGTGAACAGATTCTTCCACACACTTGGTTCTCTTATTGAAAACTCTATAGGCTTTACTAGAGATAGAATAACCTAGGAAAATTCCTTCATCACTCTTGGATGAAAACTTGTCAAGGTTATATTTGGTATTAAGAATAAAGACATTGCAGCCAAAGAGTTTGAAGTAGTTAACCTTAGGTTTCCTATGGTTCCACAACTCATAAGGGGTCCTGTTAAGAAGCGGTATGATTAAGACTCTATTAATAATATAACAAGCTGTATTTACAGCTTCATCCCAAAAATATAGAGTTAGGTCATACTCATTGAGCATGGTTCTAGAAATTTCTTCCAAGGTTCTATTCCTTCTGTGCCAAAGCCATGTCTCTTTATGAAAAGAATTTAAACAAGTAATATTCTGCTTAGATAAAGAATTTAAATCAACAGCATAAACATTTTCATTTCACAGGGCAAAAAATACTAAAGCATTTTTAGAATTAAAAACATTGCAAGAATCATTTTCAAATTTAACATTAAAACCATCATCACATAACTGATAAATACTTAACAGATTATATTTAAGTCCATAAAAAAATTAAACATTAGAAATTAATACTGAGTCAGTGTTACCAATATGGCATAAGCCGATGATTTTTCCTTTAAAATTATCAGCAAAGGTGACAAAAACTCCATCAATACTGAATAATCTTTTAATGAATGAGAAGTCTCCATACATATGTCTTGAAAATCCACTGTCCAAGTACCAGGTCTTCCTACAGGATCTCTTTAATCAGGTTTCCTACAAAACAGATTTAGATAGGAAATGATTTTGGTACCCAGATCTTCTTGGTTCCAGACAGGTTAGCCAATAAAACATTAGGTACCCATGTTTTCCTAATGGGTCTCATAAGATTTCAAGAGTCAACAGATTTTGAATGATAAATATTATTAGATCCATAACTATGAATATAACTAGTTGAAGCATATGAAGTTTCATAACTAGGTACATTTTGTCCATATTTAGGAATGAATTTAGTTTTGGTAATTTTCCTTTGTCCAGGTTGGTATCATATACGAGTAGTGTATCTAGGTGCTATTTTCTTACCTAGAATCTGAGTAAGAGTATCTTTACCATTCATGAATTTATCTAAATCCTTTCTGAGTTGATCATTAGATAATTTCAGTTCAGTGTTTTCTTTAAGAAATAGAGCATTCTTTTCTATTTCAATATCAAGATCAGATTTATGTTTAACAGTTAAAGCATACTGTTTCTTTAAACCATTGTATTTGTCTTTCAGCTCATTACAGGTTTCTTATAACATTTCAAAATATTGAAATAGTTCAGATTTTGACATGTTAATAGAGTCAGTATCATCTCCAGAATAAGAAGAATTTGAAGAATGAGTTTCAGCTGTTACCTCAGAAGTGTTTTTCATAAAACACATGATTTCCTTATTTCCGTGTTCAGTTTCAGAAACATCAGATTCAGTGGAGCTATCCTCAGAAGCGCTCCAAGTATCCTTCATAGCCTTTTTGTACTTATTGTCCTTTAAAATCATATTTCTTCTTGAATTTGAGCTTTGGGCAGTCTTCTTTAATATGCCCTTTTCTTTTTCACTCATAACAGAAAACTTCATTAATTTTATCAAATCTCTTCCAATCCTTTTTCCAATGTTCCTTATTGTCATACTTTCCTTTGTAATTTGATTTGATAAAGAATTTATTTTTCCTATAATACTTCTTAACCCTTCAGGCAATGTTAGCCATTTCAGCATCACTATCAGAAGCACTTTCACTGTCTTCACAGCATGGACTCTCGTTTCTAGCTTGAAGTTTCTCCTTATCCTTGTTCTTTGATGTTGAAGATTTGAAAGCAACATACTTTCTTCTAGGTTCATCTTTATCTTCTTTGTTCACCTTGAGTTCTTCCTCATACATCATAAGCTTACCAATGAGTTCTTTAACAGGTAGAGCAGCAATGTCACATGACTCTCTGATTGAAACGGATGAGCCTCTGCATCGGTCTGGTAAACATCTCAAGATTATCATAATTTTTTCCTTTGCTAGAACAACTTTTCTAAGTGACTTCATTGTATTGACTATCTCATTAAACTTGAGATACATGTCAGAAATAGGATCATCAGTTTTCATTATAAAATTATCCTATTTAATAGTATAAGTATTTAATCTCATTTCCTTAACATTGGTTGTTCATTCATGAGAAACGCCCAAGGTATCCCAAATTTCAAAAGCAGTTTTACAAGAAAAAATTCTGTTAAACTATTCATCTCCTAAAGCATAGTACATGGCATTCATGGCTTTACAATTATTGTATTAAGCTGTATTTTTATGTTCATCCCAAGTGGATCTAGCAGTAGTGGGAAGTTTATATTATGATTCTATGGCAGTCCAAATATCAAAACCTATGCTTTCTAAATGAATTTTCATTTTAAGTTTCCACTGAGCATAGTTGGTACCATTGAAGAAAGGTGGCCTGTTAGTAGTAGCACCCTCTAGTCTATTATCCATAACTAGATTTTAGAAAGACAATTTAAAGAGATAAAAAATTTAGAACTAACAGAAATTTAAGATATTTAAAGATGCAACTAAAATCACAGTTGAAAAATAGAGTATTTCAAAAAACATTGAACAAAAAAACTAATCCTATGATACCAAATGTTGGTTGGAGTGGACACTCAAGAGGGGGGTGAATTGAGTCCCAATTAAAATTTCTATTAAAATATTGTCTAGTTAAAATCCCCCGATTTGTAAAACATGTTAAACTGTAGTGAATTTATACAGATTGTAAATGTTCACTTAGCTTCTAAAAGATTGATTAGGTCTCAGTTAGTTTAACCACAATTTCAAACTAAATTTTGAAACTAATCTACTGATTTACAATAAATGTAAACACTTCCTAATATAACTATCAAAGTATCATCAAAATAATTTTGTTATTTTAAAGTAATAGCAGCGGAATAAATAAAATATATATCGTATACATTAAACATAAATAAAAGATGCATAACAGATATAACAAGAGTTTCAGTCTCAAGCTTAGACTTAGTCCTCTCAAATATATATAAGAATTTGATCCACACCCTGGATCGGGGTTAACAACAGTTTTACAAAAACTGTCCAGGTCCACGACCTCTACCACTATTATTCGTGGGAAACAAAACAACAGCAAACCAGCTGTTCAGGTCATGAACGACCTCTAACACTATCCCAGTGGGAAATAAAAGATGTAAGAGTTTGAGTGAGGATTTAAAGATCCTCCAGTTAAAGTTCAAGAGACAATGAATGTGTGTAAAAATATAGAAGATGACACACACTGCTCGAAAAGTAAATAATGAATCACAGAGCAGAGATGTAGAGTTTAGAAATGGCTCTAGTGATTGTCAATGTAGCTCTGGACTCATTGGATTATGCAGGAATGCTTCAGATTGCTTCTCTGGTTTTTCGGTTGAAAAACAGAGTGTCGTAGTTTAGCTTGTGTTCTACATTATTTTGATTCGTCATGTGTTCTTCAGAAATATAGGATTGCATGTATGGAACTTCTTTGAGGATCATGCAATGTGTTCTTCACAGTTGTTCTCTGGATTGTTCTTTGGTTCAGTACAGAGCTCTCATGTATTGTAGTATATTTGTCGAGATGTGTCAAGCGCACGCCTTTACTCTAATGAAACTCAATCTTCTTTATATTCCACGGGCTCTGGGAGTAGTAATGATTCCCCTTTCATATGTACGAGATACGGTTTCCTATCATGACAACAAATAACATTAAATAACATTAATTGCATTAATGACAACAAATATGACCATTAGAATCATTTAAAATAATATTGAAAAAATCTTATGAAACAGTGTCACAATGATCATGGAAATGATGTCTTCTTCACGGTGTCTGATCATAGTTTCTGGTCACGGTGTCTGGTCACGGTGTCTGGTCACGGTGTCTGGACACGATGTCTAGTCACGGTGTCTGGTCGCGGTGTCTAGTCACGGTGTCTGGTCACGGCGAGTCCTTCACGGTGAGTCCATACTTAGACAAAAAAATATGTATTTGGACTAAGACAGTGATATGAAGAATATGAATTAAGGATACTCATTAGAGATAATATATGAGGGAATTGTGATTATGCATAAAACTTGTAAAGATTAATTAACATCTATAAGATTTGTTATTATAAAAACATGATAAGCACCTATTGTTGAGTTTGAAGAGCATTATCAAGATGTGCACTAAAGATTAAGATTAATTAACAATAATGAGATTTGTGATTATTAAAACATGATTAACACATGAGGAGTCCAACAGTTTTGATATTTGATATGATCAAGGATTAAATAATACTAAATATTTTATATTTTTAATGTTTACATAATATATGAATAGTTTATATTTATAGTGTTTTTATTAAAAAAATTATACTTAAAAACTAATTTAATATAATATGAAAATATTATGGAGTCCATATTAGAAGTAAATATAAAAATTAATGTTTAATTATTATAGAATGTTCATAATGCCTGGATATATTATAAAGTATTTCTGATTAATTCATTTATGAATTTTTAATAAATAGTATATATAATGTTTAAATATATAAATTATTCATTTATTAAATTGTTCACATCATTATTCATGGATATAATTATTTTTTTAGTGGATGTATTCAATAGTTTAAAGTGTTTAACTGCTTCTATAAATTTTCATACAGGTGTTTTAGGTGGTACATGCTAGGTATAGTAATTGATATTATTTCTTGTACCTTGACTTTGGATTATACTAGGTTATAAGCATGAATTAAAAAATTAATTATAGTTTTTACATATCATGTGTTAAAATAAAGATGTAATTAAAGTATATATTATGTAAAATAATCATAGGTAGAGGGACATTGGGATAGATATCTCACTAGCTTGTAGGATTATTACTAGTCTAGAAAAGTGAGTTTTCACTATACATTACTCCAATGTTACACTTTAAGATATTTTTTATTTTATATAATTATAATAATTTAAAATAAAGGGTTTCAATTACCATGATTATGTGATAAATTTTAATATGTATGAATACAATTGACTTTTAATTTGGTTTAGTGACATAATCATTGAGTTGTGTAAAGATATTCACATCAATATAATTCCAAACTAAACCATTATAGACCTACATAAAAGTGATTGAAATATGTGAGATAAGATGGTGAGGTTAAACCCCCTTTAAAATACCATGTGTCAGATGCCTTTGTAATAAAACACATGGAAATGCCGCATTAATTAAATCATGTAGGTTCTATTAAAGTATGATACCCATTGATTGTCTTTTTTATGTAATGGTAGAAATTAATAACCCTAAATGTTAGGTACTAATGTTTAATTATGATAAGGGGTACACTTATATAGGAAACACAAATAGTTAATATATTAGAGGAATGATTTTATGTTTATCCATAATTTGGATAAGAAAAAAAGTTTACTGCTTAACAATCGAAGATTCGTATTTGATATGATTGGGATGATTCCCTACCTAATGTTCAACGTGAGGAGAGGAATAAAAAAGTGAACTAATTTTTAGTGAAACATGGATCTTGATCCACTAATGTATATAATGAGTCTAAAAGGTTTTATTATTTTTATAGGAGAATATATAGTGAATGACTATATTAATTTATTATAAAACATAGCATAGATTTAATAAAAGATTTTATTATCAATAAATTCAACCATCACCATTAAAAATAAATTTGGCAGATATCCTTGATAATGGATAAACCTAATGTAATAATCTTCTTAGACAGGTGAAAATAATAAGAATTGTTCTTTAAAAAGGAATAAAATTTAATTTTTAGAGAAAAACATTCATATGATACCAACTATTTAATTTTTTCAACACTTAAATCTAGATACATATAAGAAGAATAAGATTATTAAATTATAGTTTTAAATGAATTATATACATAATGACTGAATAAAAATTAGTTTCCACTTATATATACAATATGATTGAGTATATTAAATGAATTAGAGTGACTGGAAGATTCCTAAAAACATGTTCTAGTTATGGAATTAATTATATTGGAAATGTTCTAGAAAGATGACTGAGTTTAATAAAAACATACCGCATTTTCATAAATTATTTTTAATATATAAAATATTAAAATATAAATCCTTGTACTACTGTTTTATTCATAGTACATGTGGGTAAAAGTTCAAACTAGAATATGAAAAACTTCTTAGAAATTCATTTTTTGAGTATTTAACCATGTTCATTAAAATATAAATAAACACTCAATAAAGAGGGATATATTTTCAATTGATGGAATTTTATAGTCTACTAAAAGACATTGGGGAAACTATAGGAATGTTTCATGTAATTTATAATTGTTATAGTAATCAATTTCTCGATTTTGAAAGGTATATCAAACAAAATTTATACTATATAAATATTTTAAGTGTGTGGAATTTCACAATCAGGGAAAGATTTATATATCTTATGTTTCCATTCAAATGACGGATTAATTGGTTATTTAATTATAAACTATAATATAAAGTACTATATAATGCTTTGATAGACCTTCTTAGAGGATATGTATGGTTATATTATTTCTATTATATGAAAAGATATTATTTTTATAAATAAGGTGATATTTTAATCAACAAAATACAATGCATTTACTACTCATATTTTATGATTCATTGAATTTTATAGCATATTTCAGAAAATTATAAGAGAATTTTTTTAAGCTAGGATAAATGTTTTTATCTAGTTAATTGTTTAAATACAAGGGATTTCATCCCACCACCATAATTGGAATATTTTATAGAATAAATATTAATTTTTGAATAACTTTTCAATCCACGTAAAATATCATATATGGTATAGATATAATATTTTATTTTTTATATATTACACTATATGAAATAATAGTTATTTTCTTAACATAAAGAAGTTTGGTTTACTTAAAATGATATTATTGAAAATATTTTATCGAAAATTATATTCATAGTATGTTTGGACATATATAACATCAAAGTTAAAAATAAAATATTATTGTAGTTAAAGAAAAAATGAATTTCAATAATATCATAAAAAAGTTTAGGGTATACTGAAAAAAATATTAATGTAAAGAGTTACATTATTTAGTGAAAGATCTCAATGAAATACTTTATGAAAAGGATTGTATGAATGATGATGTAGAATATAGAATGAGGTATAAGTAGACAACACAAGTTATTAATGTCACAATATTAAATGTTTTTATGTTAAAGAGTTTGAATACTATGTTCAAGAAGTTTTACTTTAGAAATATGATTCCTAGGTATTATAATTATCCAAACTATCTTTATATATAGATTTTACTCAATAAAATTGTTTAGTGGGAGGTTTTTATTAGATGGTCACATGGAGACATGATAGGAATAATATAGTGGTGTAATCAGTTTAACAATACCCTAAAAGTAAAAAAGCATATGTCTTCTCTAGTGGTTTATTATATGTGATATTTATATGAGTTCTTATGTATGGGTTTTAGTATTATTAATTATGTTTGATAATATAAAAAATAATATGAAAATATAAAATTTTGTTTCCCCTTTTTGTATTGGTTTTATATATTAAGAGTATGAATATTCTCATAAAACATAAAAATAGTTTTTCAAACTAGGTGACCATCCCCTAAGTATACCACGTGGATATTTTTATATTATTTATTTGGTATAATTGGGGGGGATTATTTCATATATTGATTTACCCAATACCTAAGGCTGGAGAGATACCTATTATGAGAGTCTTCATAGTTTGATATATCTATTACATAGACCTTTAAGATTAACTAATCAGGGATGGTCGGGTATTTTTTAATCCATTCATCAGTGTGGGATTAAAAATGATGGAATTATTATACTAAAATGAAAAATATTATATGTGGGCCCTCAAATGAGATAGAATAAGGAACTGTGAAACTTCACATTGATTAGGCGTACAATATTCGAATCTATTGGGGGAGGGGTATGTGATGTGCTTATCTATATGGGATAATGACATGCGATGTATTTAATAAAAAGGTTAGTCTATACTTGGAGAATTGAGAATATATGAGTTATTTTATAGGATTGATATTCTTAATGCACTATGGTTATCAATGTCTCGAAAAAATGGATCATGTGAAAATTCATTGTTGAATGTGATACCGCTGGTGTAAATAGGTATAGAGATTAAACTATTTTATGGAGATCATTCTAGACACCTTTGTATCCAAAGTAGAATTGGTGATTTTTTAGTAGATGATATTTTCATTCATTTATAATGTCATAAATAATTATTTTATTGTAATTATATTAAGGGTCATGTTATCAAACATTGTATTTGAAGAAATTGTGATTGGGTCTTAATCATATATAAATATGTATATATATTGAAAAGGTGATTTAGGGTGTACCCAAAAAGGAGTTTGGATTGGTATTTACATGTTATCAAATATTATGTGATACAAGAAAAATGAATTGTAGTTTTTCAAAATATTTTTAGAAATATCCCAAAGGAGTGTTGGAGAAGGTTTCAGAAGTTGTTATATACAATATAATATATGGTGAGACGATACAAAGTCTATAAGGAACTAGTGAAAGTGAAACATTGATAGAGATATGACCTAAAGAATATATAAATAATAAACTTTCTTGGGATATATGTTGTATTATTTTATATTAGTAAGTTATAAGGTATGACATACATGTTTTGGGTAAATCATATCATAAAATATAAAGATATTATATAGAATATGCCTCATTTATTTCATAATAAATGGTATAGTGTTAGTGTAATGTTTCATTAATCATTATATACAATTACCATAATATCTTATAATTAGTAATGGGAGTTGATCATTAATTGTTATCATTTATAGTTTCCTCTACTGTGGTCTTTCAATAAATGAAACATTAAGGAGAATCATTTGGATTCATACATGTGATGAATACATAGTTTTATGAAACACACACTCTTATGTTATGTAGCATAAGTAGTAAACACATACACACATGAAGCGTATCTTATAGGGATTTTAAAATAAGGTTTTTCCATAACAATTGTGGGTTGTTTTAGGCATAGATTCCTATTAATACCTTTTTCTTCAGATCTCTCTCACTCCCATTCATTTCCACTGTTAGTCTCTAGCATGTTTTTGAAAATATGGCAATATCTTGTAATCGATGAGTTATTTAGTTTAAACCTGGGGATACACTATATTGGAGGAAGTCATCTTCATTACATTAATGGATCATCATAATGAATTATTATTTGAGACATACGTGTTATCGATCTATAGTGTAAGGTTCAAAAAGTTCTTCATTTTATTTATACATTGTTTTAGGATTCATGCATGGGTGATCATGGTTTTAAGAGTTTATTATTTTTTAATCTATATGGATTATATGTTATTCATTCCTTAGAAACCCATAATCATTATCCAAAACAAATAATGTATCACATTAAATAGTGATAAGAAAATCATATATCTCTTATTCTGTAACTTCACTTGTTTAATTTCACAGTACTTGGGTCTTTCTTGCAACATCATCAACGATGAATTGTATATTTTTTTCTTGTGAAAATTTTTGTTATTATTGAGATTTAAATTTATTAAATTTTATATTTATCCAACTATATTTTTTGGACATGGTCTACATTTCTACATATATCTCCCATCTCTCAATTATAACCTTTATACTAGAGGCATTATATCAGAATCATCTTTGGGTATCAGAACGATTACCTATAAATATCCACCTTATGAATTGATATTTCTGTTTTATTCATGAATAAATATTAATAAATTATTTTTAACCTTACCCTACTATAAAAAAACATTTTAAGATTAGGACTTTTAGGTTTAACATCAGTTTTATATTCTATGAAAATGAAACCATTATTGTAAGTGTTGTTTTTAATATTGATAAAAAATAGTAAAATAATTATTTGAAAGGATTCTAATTTTGGTTGTTTTGATAACCATTATAAAAAGTGTAAAATCATACAAATTTAATGTTAATTATTAAAAACCCAATATATAAAGTCTGTTATAACTTTCATTGTAATAATAACCAACCGTATAATTTTCTCTTTATCTCAACAATTTTTTAAACAATGTTGAAAGTGAATATTTTTATAAATATATCTAAAAAAATTAATCACTTTCTAAAAAAATATGAGATAAATGAACGAAAATTAAATAAATAAAATGAAAACAATAAAAATCAATTGAAAGCTTCAACTTAGTTTCATTATTTGTGGTGGTGTCCATTAAATCTATATATTAATTTTTGACATTCTTATTATTTTAAGGAAATAAATCATGTGGAATCCAAAATTATTGTTGGTAAGGAATATTGCACAATGTCTTGTAAATCTTAAGTGGATGTTTTATGTTCTTAACCTGATCATAAGAAGCCATATTCATTATAAAATAATAATAATAATAAATTATAGGTATGAATAATAGAAACATTAAAAAACTAAATGATGAGAGAAGAATGATAAATACCATGTTTAAATTATCAAATTAATAAGTGATGGCATAATGTTACAAATCAAAGAGGGTTATATTGGATATATAGGAAGAGGGGGGAGATAATTAATATATTCTAATTGGTAATGATTTCATGGTGATTAATAAAATTTAAGTGGTATTTTAATAATTGAAACCTTACTATAAAAAATGTGAAATATCTACAGCGTGAAATGAAAATTTGACTTTAGAAATCAATTATATAAATTACCAACATTTAAATCCTTTTATAATTTTAGGTTTTAACATTATATATTTACATAAGATATGTTGAAACATTTTCATGATGATTTATAATGTCAGTTATATAAAACAATTTACATTAAAAAAAATTATTATTAAATTTAAAAGTTAGTTATTCGAACAAACAATTTCAAAACCCAATTGGAAAGGGTTTGAACATATGTTATGTAAATAAACAATATTAAAACATTTTTAATGAATGTTTTTAAAAAAAATACTAAAACTTCAACAAGAAATAAAAATTTTAAACATGTTTTATAAATGAATATGTTGGAATTAGAAATTCTTCTTATACCATAACTCATATAAGATATCATGTATTAATTTTTCTGGTTTAGAGATTAGTTTATATGTTTCTAATTATAATTTAAATCATCTAAATTATAATGAAATGCACACATAACATATCATCAATATCAAAATGATAAACAAGATATAATTTCTATATTCAATTACACCATTTCACTAGGGGTGTAGAAGGATGATTGATTTCATATACCATCCCATAATATTCTAAATAATCTGTAAATTCATTAGTAAGATATTATTAACCATGATATGAAAAAATATTCTTCATCTTCATACTATGTTGATTCAATAATTCAATTTCAATTCCTTAAATTTATTAAAATAATATAATTTATATCTCATCATGTAGATATATCAATATCAGTTGATGTGATTAGTAAAAGTAATGAAGTATGAGAATCCACCTCAAGGTTCTATTAGAAATGGTCTATATAAATCTATGTGAATTAATTTTTGAAACAATTTTTCTCTTTCATCATTAACATTAAATGGTGTCTTGGTTATTTTTCCTTATAAATAGGTACGAAAAATATCTAAGGGTTTTAAATAAAAAAATCTTAATAAAATTATCAATGTAATTTTTTACAACTCGCCATGTTTACATGGTCAATAAAAAAATTCAACAATCAATTATAATATTATTCATGTTATTTGGATTCATTATAAATTGGTAACATGTGATTTTATAATTAAACTATATATAAATCATTATTTAGATATGACATACTATAGAATATGATGTATTTTTAAATGAAATTAAATGTAATTTAAAACATGATTTTTTATTGAAACTTGACACATAAATTATGTTCTTGGAAAATATAGAAACAAAATAACAAAAAATAATTCAACTAAGAAAATTTCAATAATAATCTCTTATATAAAATGTAGCAATATTTTCTCAATTAATAGTTCATTTGTCTACTTAAACTCTTTGAATATTTATGAATCTACTTAGTTCCTATATTTGGATAGAAATTTTTAATCTACATGATTTATATAATAATGAAGGTATTTAAATCAAAATGTTAAATTAAGTGGTGAATACACTTGATGTTGAAGCTTCCCCTTAATTTTTCTTCACTATATTTTAATTTTTCTTCTAATGGCCATTCTTTCCATAAGAATAGATAAAAACTCCCTCAATTAATATTCCTTAGTGTATTTGGTTTCATTGTATGATTTTGTAAAGGTTACAATGACTTTGATTCTAGAATTATGAATTTTTAATCTCAATTATTCATATTCAATATAATGTATCAAGACTTGGATTTAATCATGTCCTTATCATCTTGGTAAACAATGAATTAATGATCAGAGAGATTATTCTATATATCATTTAATATATAACTTATAATTATTTTAGAAAGATGGATTGGTAATGACAAAAAATCATATAATTAGATAATTATTTAACCATATTGAATAAAAATTGAGTCTATTGATCAATTTTAGTAGTCATATTTAGTTTATGATTATCACTATTAGTTTATTCTATTAACATACATGAGAACTGTGAAATTGTGTTATATATATTTCTTTTATATAATTCTCATAAAAAACACCTTAGAGTTTTACGATATTGTATAAACATATTTTCCTCATACTTGTTATAAATATCAGTCAAAATTTATAATATCTTGATACATTGGATATCAAATTTATCCTTCATTTACCTAATGTAGAAATATATAACCACCATAATATTTGATTGAGGTTGCTCGGTAAGTAGAAGAGACTCTAAAACATAGGATTTATGACCACCTATGAGGTAATGATAATTCCAAGGGGAAATAAACATTATAAATATATACAAACTCTTATTAATAGTAAATAAAAAGGAAAATTATATGTTGAGTAAAATGTTAAACCCAAAAATAACTTATAATCTCCAGAATACTACTTTAAACTAATAATGAGAAATAAATATTTTAATGGTCAATTTTAATTAAAAATTTGCGTTATAATTTTATTAATAAAAAAAATATTACTAGGAATTATAAATTTAAGATAACGAGGTATTATAACTATATCATTTTTAATTAATATTTTAATTGTTGAAATTAAATAGTAAAACCCCATAGTCTATGTTTTATTCTCTAATTAAAAAAAGTACCTATTTTTTCATTTTCCCATGTTCCTAGATTAATTTATCAATCAGGTGAATTAACCCCATTTTTGAATATAAATTACATAAACACATTTAGTGGAAAATAAAAATACTCTATAAACAAAAATTATTATTTCAATGAAATCTATCTAGTTAATAACCATTGGTCATGATATTAAAAATATAAATATTACAGGGTAATTTTTAATTATATAGAATAAAAAATCATTAAAAAGATCATAACCATTCAATAAACTATCATACAAATATTTATTCAGAGGATGAATACCACTCTAATTTTTCATAAAAATGCATGCATATAATATTTTTAGTAATAAAATATTCCAAATATTTATCCTATCTAAAATTAACCCTTATATTCATACTATATATAACTCATGAAAAATTACTTATCTAGTTGTTTTCATTTCATATTTTCTTGTTTTCTTATTATTACAATTGTGATCCTTTTAAATACTATTCTAGACAATATAAAATCGTGATATGGATCCTAAATTACAGCATGTTTTCAATATATTTTCCATTTGAATAGATCATTATCTTGAATATATTATATAAAATCATATATATTCAAAATAGTTTATAGTTCATGTCAAAATATATTTTAAATACCATAATGTAATGATTCAAACTAGAATATGAAATCTATTATTCATCTCTAGTTAACCATCATTATTCCTTCACATAATATTCACATATCATTGTTTAATTATTTCATCATAGTCCACCATGGTTTAAAAGACCATAATTTTTTGGCATCTAATGGTTTTTTCTTCTTCCATTACATTACTTCACTATAATAAATCCATCTTATTATGAAAATTTTTATTCTTGAATTCCTTATTTCAGTAAAATGACATTTTTTGTTAACCATGGCATAGTTCCTTATATAGTAACCAAATTATGACCACATTTTTGTGTTCAAGTTCACGTGATTTATAACTATATTAATGTTTCCCTTCTTATGCATCATTAAATATACCCTATGTTATGCATTTCATAGTGGAATCAGTAGGTTTCATAATCAAGCCACTTATTCTATATAGTGAAACGTTTATTTAAAAAATTACATATTCAAGGTTGACTTATCATTTCTTCATGTCCATCCATTTAATTTATGTTTTCTCCCATTTTTTCAAAAAAATCCAAATTTATTCAACTATAGTTTTAACCTAAAAATTTTATTTAATCAATAATTTTTTTAAATTATAATGTTATAGTCTCATAAATATCATGAAAAAAATATAAAAATAAATTTTATTTATCAAATCCCCAACAATTAAACACATTTTTATCTTTGAGAATATACTACACATCATTAAAACGAAAAATTATTATATAAAAACAGTAGATAATTTGGAAAATAAAATCAGTTAACTATACATGTGGGTGGGTTTTCAAATTTCACATGAAAAAATATTTTCGAGTTATTAATTTTTCAAAAAAGAAATACACCATATATTTCAATTTACATTAAAATTTTAATTTTATTAAATTTTATTTTAATATATAATAAAAGAAGTGATACAGAATGGTATCCAAAAGGATTATATTATGGATGTCCAGAAGGATAAAAATGTTTTGGGAGGGGGTGTGAAGGGATTATATAAGACATAACTTAAAGGCGTAACATTTTTTCTAGGGATAAAGATTTTAATATTTAAGAAGGTATGAAGGCCTATTTTGGTGCATAAGAGACCTAAATATTTTAGACGGCATATGAACAATAGTTTTTTTAGTGGTCAGTATCTGGTACCCTATTACACTATCACAATAGAACCATTTAGTGATTTATCCATATCTCAACAATCATTTTATACTTGAGCTCCCACCTAATTACCTTTTACTGATACTTCTATTCTTTCTTGGTAATAAAAAATGAACTATGACCTATAAAATACACTTATAATTCAAAAAATAAGGATTACCATTTAATTAATACACACCACTCATCACCACTCTGACATTTATTTGGTGATTGATGTATATAGTGCAATCCATTCACCGAGGACCTACTTCTTCATAATAATAATATCACCTCGACACTATCCATCAGGACAGGTGCCCAATAATTTTACACTCTCTTGGACCTTCTCAAGATGATAATATAATAATCTACCTTATTTTCCCATTACATAATTTAAATATTCCCAGATAAGTCAAGGAACATGAGGATATGATTTGATATGAAATATAATTGGAATATTATTTAAATTTTTCTATATTGATTTATTTGATCTCCTCATGATACTATTTATTATATTTAGAATGTGACAAGATGAAGACTGTGAATAGTCATTAAAGAATCCAAAATAACATTATAATCCTAATCAAAACTTATCCCACCATCCCCAATATCAATTTATTCTAAAAAATGAGATGATTTTGTTATGTATAGGACCGTCCATGGAAATTCAATTATCATACATCCCCATAAAATATTATTTTATTTTATATTTAAAAAATAAATACCAATTTATAAATAGAATATTTTAATATATTCCTTTACCAAAATACCCTAAGAAATGATCGTATCAATATTATTTTAAATAGAATGTTTGAAAAAATTCCTTTATATAAATCTGTAAATTGACCCAAATGAAGAATCTTCACATTAGTACTCAAATTTTAATATTTACTCATCCACAAAGCATCCCAATCATTCAATGTCAAATAAAAATGGTAGCTAAAATAATTAATGATGTTATTTTTATGTGACTCATTATTCTATAGATTTAATATGTAGAAAAAAACTAATTGTGATATTTTTATTTCCCCTCCTAAAATTCATATGATCAAGTGGATAAAAATATAGATAATTTAAAACAACAATCCCCTAAAATAAACATATTTTTTTTGTTTATTATATTATTATATATGTCACTATTATAGGCCTAAAAATAAAAATAACTATTCAAATTTTAAGTATTTATTTCATTAATATTAAAAATAATGTGGTGTTTTAATTTATACTCTTAAAATATTCCTAACAAAAAATTGTAAAAATCAATCCATCAAATAATTCCAAAATATAACAACCCAAGGATGAAATATATGAATATTACATCTTTTTGATGAATATTCATTATATTTTATGAATGCAATCCTGATGATAGTGATAGTTTAGTTCTTTCGGAAACATTGAATATATTCTTCTAACTTATGAACCATCTTCAACATCTCCCATAAAGATCTTCCCCTTTAGTATCCTACTTAAATGATTTCTTTTTAACTTGAGGAATGGAGACAAAATAAAGGGCGAGAATAGATGCTCCGTAAGGGTAAATAAACTATAAATGAACATTTGAATGTAACAAAAACATGAGCATAAATTTTGAATATAAAAATATTGAGTCATGAAATAAATATTAGCAGTGAATAAGGCATAAATCATAAAGGAACATTAACCATGATGACATATAATTGGAATAAAACATGAACTTGTGGAAAAAATATAATCATAGAAAATTATTTCCTTATCTATCCAAGGCTCATATACAAGACCATTATAACAGACAAAGTCGATTACTGAACCACATTTACATACTATTCTTACCCTGTATTACTGAACTGAATCTAATTTCCAGTGAATTCATGTGTATATCATGAGATAAATCTTTACCCAATGAATTGGTTGGATATATAGGTCCCACACATCTCATAATTAAATCATTGATACATGGACCACAAAAACATAAACCATTCATCATATCATAACCCAAGAAACAAAAAAATGGGTTTCTTAAGCATCATTCCATCATAATCCATTTAAGATAAATGGATTTCATAAAAAACCATCATAAAAAATTCAAACCAAAGTAATAATAGGGATATAAACATAACCTTATTTCATCTTATATTGAGGTTAATTTTGATAAAATACTTGAAATTAATTCTTGAAGAAAATATCCTTTCTTCTTCAATATTTATTTCTTTTCTCAAAATTCCATACATTTTCAAATGAATGGAATTTAATTAAAAATATAGATTAAAAATTTTAATGGAATAATCATGTAATAAGAAATTTTTAATGATTAAGAATACATTCATGTTGTATAATTTTAAAAAAACTATCCTCATACATTTGATGGATAGGTAAAAAAGTACCTCGTATGGTAAATGAAAGAAATATTCCTTCAAAACAATGTTGTAAAAGTAATTTTTTTTGGGAAAAATGACTTTAAAAATACATATAGGAATAATAATCATTTTAGGGAAACATTTTTAGAAAACATGGACATGTATACAAATATACCCCCAGTAAATACTTATATAAAATCAATCTCAGATAAAAATGAGATTGAAAAATTATCCATTACCTTACGTTTGATATCCATTGTATGTATTAAAAAATTATGTATAATGATTTAAATAATTTTATTTAATTATTACATAATCAATATCATTTTTATGATATCATATATTATTATATTATCCTCCGTTTGTTAGTAACATTTCACTGTCCCTCGTTTTTCAAATATTAACTGCTTTATGTTCTTATACAAATTTTTTCAAACAAGTTCATGTTACAAATAATAGGTTATAGTTATATCAATTAAATAATGATATTAGTATAATATATATCATATTTATTCATTCCATTCTGGTATATAATTGTGATTTAATGAAGATCATGTAGAATAAATCACATCACATCGTGGATATGGTAGGTCGTACACACGCACGAGTGACAATATCATTCACTTAATCATTAAATGGTATGGAATTTTATGTTATATTAATTATAAAGAATAATTATCATGTTATATTAATTATTTAAATCCATTATACTAATAATTACACCCATCCAAATTATGTATTGTTTTATAAAAATTTACACCATGTCATGGAGATGGTAAGCAATACGCACACACACATGTTGATATTGTTATTCCTAGGATAGATAGAAAGAGGTGTAATGTTGTACAATAATTATAATAACATCTCATAATGTTCAATATACTAAATTTATTACTTTATAATTAAAAAAATATTATAAAATGAAGTAGAAGAAGAAATGAATTTTGAAATAGGTGATAAAACAATTATCACTTTTTTCGAGTATCTCTTTTTGATTTTCACAAAATGTCTTATTATGATATATTTTTTCCAAAGTGTGGTATATTGGAGGAAGTTAGGGGTGTTTAGAGATAAATTTAGTATAATTTGGAGGAGATAAGTGGCTTGAGATGTGTTTGTAAGTGGTTAGATATGGTGTCCTCTTATAAGAGGGAGGAGAGACACTTTACAAAAGTCTTGAAATATTATTGTATTATAACATTATTTTAAAATTATAATAGCTACAAATTGATATATTTATAGGATAAAATAAGTATAGTTATTAATAATCTCATAAATTTTTTTTAGGAAAGTATTTATATTATTTTAAACCTTATCTTTTTAGTTTACCCTTAATTACTCTATTTTAATTTTAGTTAAGGTAGAAACACTTTAATTATTAATAGGATATTTAGTTTACTTATATGGGGTAAATATAATATAATTGGAAAATTAATTAAATTTTATACCTTATAAAATCCACTTTGTAATTTTAATATATCATTATGATTTTTAAATAATTTAATAAATTATTTTTTTAATAAAATAACTATATTGTCAATTTTAACATGAATCATTTAATTAAATTTAAATAAAATCCATAAAGACATATATCTTAGAACCAAAGAATGTAATATACTTATAACATTTAATAATAACCTATAAAAATCTAGGATTACATAAATTATTTCATATAAATTTTCTACTATTTACAATATCATTTATTTGATATTTCTCTTAATAAAATAATTATTGTATTAATGTTGTGTCAATATTTATGGTAATTATTTATTATATAAAACATATAAATAAATTAAAATTATTTGGATAAATTAATTATATTTCTTTATACAATTTATGTTAGAATTGTTACCAATTTTATCACTAAATTAAAATTATTATACTTATAAGAGATAAGAGAGTGACATGTTGTCACATTCTTTTGTTTTAATTATAATAAATCACTTTCATAGAAAAAATTCCATTAGATGAATCAATTATGACCCTTAAGTGATATTGGAAAACATTAATTCATCCAATATTATTTTTGCTGCTGCTAGGGTAATTTTTTTTTCTTTATCATATTGTTTGTTACCCTAATTTACCTAATTTACTTTTAACCGTACTAAATAAAAATTATCATAGTTACTATTCATAATATCCAATAGGAATTAAATTAAACTAGTTACAAAACATGTACCCACTAAATCAAAATATGGAATGAATTTTTTAAAATTCAAAAACACAATTTGTAGTAATTAATTTAAAATTAATTCCCATTTTCAAAGCAAGAAAACATGTTTTTGAGGAAGTAAAACCCATCAATAGATTAGTGTGCATTTGTATCTAATTTAAATGTGAAATTAACTACAACGTCCAAAAATGTATTAAATTTTAAAAACATAATCTAATTATATTTTAAAACCAACTATAAGGATAACCTTCATGTATATATAAATTATATAAAAAATTATCTTTAAATTAAAATGCAGTATTTTTCAATATTCATTAAAAAATGAATATTATTGGAAAAATACATAAATTTCAACCAAATTAAATTTTTATGTCCCTGTAACAATGAAGAAATTTATTTTTTTAAATAACTTATAAAATTATAAAAAAACTATACTTTAAATGGGTTCTCCATCAAAACGCCTTAAAACTAGATTTTTTAAAAATGCTCATTTTATCCATAAAATTGATTTTTTTTATATCATGTCTTGAAAACATATAAGATGAATATTAAAACTTAAATTAAGTATATTTCATATATATTTCATTAATAAAATATATAAAGAGTGATTTTATTATTTTATAGACTCGCATGTTTTCATTTAAATAGTTTTTTAGAAGTAAGTTTATACAATCCATACCCTCCATTATAATGAGTAGGTTATAATATTTAGGCCTAAATTATACATGGTCTTGAGTGAAATGAATTCTATCAAAGGAACTTGAAATTTTTTGTCATAGAATACGAGAATAGTGTTGATTATACTGCAAGATAATATGGTATTATTTAGAACAAAATATAATATCGATGTAACATACAAGACAAGAAATTATAAAATATTTAAAAATATTTATCTTATAAAATCTCAGGGTGTTACAAAACAAATAAATAAGGGTTTGAATATCTATACATGATTAATCACATGTAAATATAATTTAATTCATCATAAAACAATTTAAAACATGTTTTCTTGCATTATAAATAATTAATAAATAATTATAGGATGGGTATGGATGAGCAATGAGCGAAGAACCCTAATTGAAGCATGAATATAAATCATAATGAGTAATACATTGGGATTAAGGAGATATTTTCTCACTATAATAATGATATTCTGTCAAAACAAGAATTGGATGAGAAGAAACCTAATAATTAGCATGTGGTGTTATTTTCATTATATTCTTAAGACATGATATAAATTAGTGTGTGGAAAGGAACCACTGTACATTCCTCTACAAAAATTCAGAATATAAGATCCATGATTTTATTAAGGTATGTTTTCATTTATATTCTACTTAAAGTATCTGTTATTTGGGTAAATAAATGTTTCCTAAGATCACGAGGGGCCTCGGGGGTGTTCTAGGGGTTCTGGGCATTAAAGGAAGGTAAAAGGTCCAAACAATGCAAGACACATGGTTGCTGAACAGTTAAGTAAACTTTATGGCCTTCCCAAGAAAACTGTGCAATTTGAGATTGTCGCATTCTACATGGTTGGACCATGGTTTGTAAATTGTACAAGGCTCCCCAGGTAACTATGTGACCCAACACCCCTTGGATAGTGGCTTGTGTACAGTTTACGGATGGTTTGGAAAACCGTGTGGGTAAACCGTGTCCCCTTAAATGTTGACAAATTTATAAAATTTCCACATCTAGATTTTTAACTATCACCCAATTTTCTTCCCATATTCTTCCATCTCATTCCAATTTAAGTACCTAAACCTCCCATGTTTCCAAGGGATTTACATCATACATTTGAAAACCATTTAGAGTGATTTTGGTTATAAATTAAAGATCCAGGTGAGTTTAATCTTCTCATTTCTTCACTTTTTTTGGATTAGGTCCTGTATCATGGGAAATCATCTTATAAATAAAAAAACCATAAATTTTTTATTGAATATATGTTTATAATTCAATGGGTGGTTTAATCCCGATATAAGTTGGCAATTGAGAGTGTTCTCATGATCTGATTTGATGTAGGTGGTTAAAAAGTTATATCCTATAGTTTTGTTATTGATTTGTGCATGTGCACTGATATATTTCTTCCCTATTCATTTTCATATGTCACCATGAGTAAGATTCAGTAAAATTGTTGGATGTGTAATGTTTTATACACCTCATGATTCCCTTGGGATGTTTTTAGTATGATTATAATGATTTTGGGCCACCCACGGGGTGCATTGGATTTTCCGAACCTATAAATTCGCAATGATATGTTTAGAGTTGACTTAAAATAACATAGATACCCTACGGAACATGTCGAATATGTTCAGTGGAGTTCTAAATGGAATATTGATAGTTTTACCTTGGTATTGATACTGGAATAAGGTGTTGTTTGGTGTGCCTTGAAAAGGTTTAATTGGGTGAATTAAAATTATGTCAAATGACTTATGAATTATGTTTAAATGACTAAAAGGATCAGTATAAATGAAATGATTAACATGATGAATTGGAAATGGATTATGAATTGAATAACATGTAAATAGGTTTTTATAAGGTAATGTATGAATATGTGTAATGGGTTAATACATGAGAAATGTGGGGTATTATTAAAGGGTTGAATGTAATAATGTGATTTTTTATGTGATATAAGAATTGTACATTAAATGCATACGTGGGAAAATTATTTTGATTTGATAAATGCGATAAATGGGATAATTTATATTAATGGGTGAATATTGGATAGTGTATTGGGATTGCTAAATATAATTAATGGGTTAAGGCATGAGAATGGGAATTGGGATAAATGACAATGTAATGTAAATGGAAAATGTGTTATTATGTTATGGAATAGTATAAACTATCTTGTTGATGGTTAAAGAATGTGATTTCTATTTTTATTGGTTTTTTGTTGTGATATGGTATGTGTGTGGTGAATGTATAAATAATATTATTCACATGGCTTGGTAGAGTGGGGTATTGACATGAGGTTATGTACGCACGGTTCATGTTAGACTGAGGCTCTAAATTCCACCCAAAAATGAATGGGTTAGGGTTGGGGACAAAAAATCTATTGCACTTATGGTTTCATTCCACCAGGGATGAGGCTTTAAGGGAAGGATAGGGTGTTGATTTGATATGTTTATCCCTAGTGAGATAGTCACTTGATTTATTCACTTATTCACAATTATTAATCACCTTATACCCATATATAGACAATTTATATGCCTAAACCATGGAACACATGATGAAAAGGGATTATGTAGTGAATATGAAATAAATTATAAAAATGGTAATAAAGATATAAATGGATTAATTGTACTTGGATATCTAATGAAACCTAAATTTTCCTTTCGCTCCTCTTACAATTTACATCATATTTCATGCACTGTCTATTTGGAATGGATATTTTGTATACACCATTGGTGGTGTCCTACTAAGTTGTACTCACACCTTTATTGGGACTTCATTGGCTACCCGAGTATACTTCTTATTGCAATTTTAGATTAGGAAAAGGGATCATTGCATAGAATTTGAATTAGGCATGGGATATATATGGATATGTATTCAGACATGGATTCTAGAACCATTGGGGTTTTTTGGTTGTATTTATTTTGTATTTCCCTCATTTTAGCACTATTATGATGAAATTACATGGTTAATGTTGAATTGTTGTTTGTTCCCAGTTTTGGGAGATTTTTGGCTATTCTAGTTTATTAGTTTTTACACAACGTTCAAAAATTTATACTGTTAAGTATTATGGCTTACTTTGGTAAAGAGATTGTAGTATCCTCACTTGGATTATTAGACCCTCACCGCAAGTTGGTATCCTCTTGCATATGTGGAGGCATGCTTAAGGTCATGTGAAGACCCAAATCATGGAACCCGTTTAGTGGATTCTGGGTCAGGAATGATACACGGATTCTCTTGTAGAAAGATTTGAAACCTGTAAACACTCAATCACAGTGAGAATATCCATAACACAATGGGAGAATCCATGGAATATGGAGTATTCATTGAGATAATTTTTAAAAATATATATATGTGGCTTCTTTGACTAGATATTGATCTCTTTTGGTAAAAGATTTATTCATACTATCTTTACATATGACACATTAATGGGAAGAGCATAAGGTTTTGTATCTCTAGTTATAAATTTAATATTTAATCATATCTATGAATGATATTACCATTTCAATCCATTTTATATTAAAATTAACTCTTCCTAGTTTTGGGTGAAAATATATGGCATGATCTGTCTCTTTCGGTATCAAAGATTTCTAAACAAAATTTACCTTGTTATTGGAAATCAAATCCAAATAGAGAGGGAAACAAAGATATCTAGGGTTTTTGTAACACCCCGAGCTTCCATTATACGCTTCTCATTCAATAATGCAATAGCGTGTGTTGTACGCAACCTCGAGCTCTAACACACACCACAACGAATTAAACTAGCCGTTGTGAATAGTAATACCTACTTTTTGTAATTTTATAAATATTATTTATCAAAATGGACCTCATTTATGGATTTGGAATATCGAAATTAGTCTATGTTGAATTTTTGCTATTTTTCTGAGAACTTCTATTTTTTATGAATAGTGAAAAATACTTAAAAACAACTTTTTTAATAAAAATAATTTATAGTGATAAATTATACTATTTAGTGGTTTTAGAGTATAATTAGAATATATTTTTACCATTTTATCCAATGGTGGTCATTAGAATTAATTTAACATTGAAATTGGACATAAACAATTGCCAATCTATTGATATAAATTGTTTCTTAAAAACACGCTATTTATTGTAACAGCGGTAATTAATTATAAAATTAATTAATGCAACTTATATGTTTGGAATTATGTAAAATATACATCATTTTTTAATTTGGAATATCAATTATAGCTTAGGGTGAAATTTTGGCCTTAT
Source organism: Viscum album (assembly GCA_963277665.1). Classification (NCBI taxonomy): domain Eukaryota; kingdom Viridiplantae; phylum Streptophyta; class Magnoliopsida; order Santalales; family Viscaceae; genus Viscum; species Viscum album. The sequence goes on from OY728163.1 coordinate 1,918,590,847, forward strand.
TCTGAAAAACTTCAATTTTTGATGAATAGTGAAACCACTAAGTGGTTGTTAAAAAGTGATTTTTCGTTAAAATGAAATATTACCATTTCTGTGATTTGATTTTCAAAAATCCGACATACATGTTTGTCATTAAGAAGTAAAATGTGGTTCAATGAGATTAAAATAATGTTTTGGTGAATAGTAACTTATAAGTTCTTAATCGCGATTAGAGGTAATTAGTGTAGTTTAAGGTACAAATAATGTTTTAATAATATTAGATGAGCATGACACTTGTTCTACTCTTATTGGATGAGTCATGGCCGACCAAGACAACCCATGGGTCAACTTGGGGACCCCATGGAGCCACTTTATTTGGAAAATGAAATTATTATATATTTATTTAATGTTAAAATTAAATTGACACAATCATGAGTTGTTTTACTAAAACAGTTTTTATGTGCGGTTACACAAGTCCAAATTTTGATTAAAAATATTCATTAGAAATATAAAAAGATTTCCTACATCATAGTATTTTATTTATAATTTTTAGACATTAAATAAATTAAATTAATTATGACATCATGATGATGCAGCGATGACCTCATTATTTAACGATTTAAATAAAATGGGAAGATAATGTAAAATCCAAAGATTACACTTGTCAAAAACCTATTGGATGAGTATATTTCAAACCCTTATCATCTTATCCTCGAATTATATAAGTGTGGGACCTCTAAAATTCGAAACTCATTTTATAATAATGTGACTTTTCTTTACTTTCCAAAAGTGCCCCTCCTCTCCACTTATAAAAGGCCCCCACCTCTCCCACCTCATTTACACTTTCAAGCCATTTGGCTCGGCCAAAATCTGCTCAAATACTCTCCCAACTTCCCCATCTTACTCCTAGAAGCCTCACTTTGGGCATAACTCTTCCCAAGGAAGCCTTTGGCTCAAATCAAAAAGAGTTACCCGATTTTGAGGTAATGTCTTCTCTAATGTTGTTTTGTTTTATTTTTCTTCTCCAACCCCCTAAAATCTTTTTATTCATTTCTTTTGTAACAACACCAGTATCCTCAATATACTAGGATGTTGTTATAAGAAGGATTCGAGCTACACTTACACACACCTAAATATAATGGTGAAAGAATATACGGTTTCTGTGGATGGAGAATTTTTGCCTCACGAAACGATGATTGTTCAACACTCATATAACACCTTCAAAGGTGGCTATTAAGATGTCACTATTTTTATATATTATATATAATATGTTTATGTTTTACTTATTCTTCTTTATTTCTCATTTATACCATACTTTATGATTTCCATTATGGGTAAAACGTGATAATTTCATTTTAGGAAGTGCGGACTACCGCCCCCTTAAAGTGATTTGAATCGTTAATGCCATATGTGGGATGTATAAAGGATGGAGTAAATGGTATTATACACTATATTATACTGGAATTATATTATACCTTTATATAATTATTATTTCATTCCATTAAATACGAAATAGAAATGAAAGTAGCGTTCATGCGTACGTACTGCTTACCGTCTCCATGAACGGTGCATTTCATTTCTTACCTCTAAATGTTATGTAATATTATGAATGAATGTATATACTGGATATATATGATATATATGATATCTACATCATTAATATAATTCTGGATATAATGGATATTTCACCACATGAACAACTTGTAATTATAAGAGGGTTATTGTTCAAACAAGTACCAAAGATCGACAAAACGACCGTTATTAACATAAATAATTACATAACGTTCATAACATTGTAATAAGTGATATAAAAAGGATAATGAAATTGAAAATGGTTCTTAATAAGGTAGATATTAACTCTAGTTTATTATTCAGGAGGTTAAAGAACGGTTGAGTCAAGTCGGACACGAGGTAAGGGAACTTCTTAACCCAATTTCTATTCTTTGGGTTAATCTCCTACTTTCAAATTATGTCATGATATTATTATGTCCTATCTTGTATTTATAATTTATTTATGTGTACATATAGTGAATACACATAATAGATCTATTTTATTTTAAAAATTTTATTGGTAAGTGACTTCGTCTCAATCACCATTCATTGAGGAATTTTTTGTTTTATACACAAATTTCATTTATATAGTGTAAAAACCCCTTTTGACTTTTACATTAATTAAAAGGTTATATTTTATAATTATGTTATTTTTAAATGGTTTAAAAATGATATTTCTCTCTAATATATGAAAATACAGTGCAAATGTATATGTATTTAATGCATGGTCAAAAATGCTTTTGAAAAACCCGACTCTCGAGTGTGGTAGACAGGAAGGGATTGGGAGTGAACCCATCATGGCCTGTAATTAGTCGAGCAGTCTCAGAATTAGTTATTTTGTTTTCAGAAGCCTGCATAATGATTTCAGAAAAACACTGGAATATATTTGAGCAATTTTGAACGTAAGTATCTTCTAAAAAAAATTGCATCGGTAGGTCTCATGAGACAACTAGACGTGGAATTGGCCGAGGCCCTTTCCCAATTTGATTTATGGTTTTGGCCGAGGCCTTAATAATTTTAGACGTCTTGGCTGAGGCCTTGAAAAAATGTTTCAGAATGTCCGGCATTATACATTCTCTTATTATGAAAGTGGTTATTGATATTTCATGTGATTATTCGACCAGTAGAATATCCATGTGAAGAAGTGAATGGAATTATCTCATTTTACTTTTGCCATATTATGTTGATGTTCAAGTTTAAATGGCTTTTGTTTTAGTTATACATTGCCTTAAATTTTTATGTTTATTTATGAAAGCTTCCGCAATATTGTTATCCTTACTGAGCATCTGAGCTCACCCCTTTCAATGTTTTAATATCTTCCAGGATGTGAAGAAGTAATTTATGAATGACCTGCAGGGATAGTCAGAAGAGGATATTAGTGTGGACTATGAAGACTTTGTTATTATTTTTTCACTTTATGATGTAATGAAACACTTATGAATGTATCTAGTGTTTCCAAGGCTACTAAACTAATCGGTCTTTCGAGACTTGATCTTTTGTGATCATGCCAATGTTACGAAGTATTGCACCGACTCTGGGTTGCTGGGGTCGGGGCGTTACAGTTGGTATCAGAGGCAGTTTAGTACAAACTTTGGAAGCGAGATTTAGACAAATTCTGATTAGAGCACGTAGACCTAAGATGAACATTGAGGATTAGTATATAAGAACTTCCTAATATTTTGGTATTGTAGAGATTTTGTGAGTTTTCCGAGCAATACATCCCTGTCTGGATACGAGCAGGTAGAGGCGGCTCTGGCACAGATGTACCTAGGGGTAAAACCTGAAAACACCGCTTTGAGCTAGACTCGAACGGGAACTGGTGCACGACAACGGGCCTTGCTGCACTCTTGGTTAAGACACTCCCGGGGGATATGCTTAGGATAATTCTCATTTTATTTACAAACCACTATGAAGGGTTATGAGTATATACTTCCTCAAAGAAAACATTTCTTTTTATGATTATGGATTATATCCATAAATAGTTCAATTTATGTAAAGTGTTTTACAAGTATGGAATTATGTATTTTGATTCATAAACTAATCTAGTTTATGACATTGTTTAGAAATGGCGCCTAGTGGAAGGAATGGAAACCGTATCAATTCACGAACTCCGTGTAGGGATTTCCCTCCTGCTCAAGATAATTATTGTGGATCTGGAGATACAACTGGTGCTGATAAACTTATTACCATACTGGGACAACTCACTCGGGTTATGAATAATAACCTTACTCGTATGGAGCACCCTGATCCACAACGTGGAGGATCAATGCTAGACCTTTTCATGAAGAAACAACCACCAACCTTCAATGGGAGTACAAATCCTATAGTAGCTGAGCAATGGATAAATTCCTTAGAGAAAATATTCCATGCCTTGGGGAGTAGTGAAAGGGAGAAGGTTGTCATGGCAGTTTACCGCCTCACTGGAGATGCCGATCAGCGGTGGTCGCTGATTCAAAACACAAAGGAAGATGATGACGTATCGAATATGGAATGGAGGGAGTACAAAGAGCTTTTCTTAGAAAAATACTTTCCTCGTGACCATCGAGCAGATATGGAAAGGCAATTTCTGAGTCTGAGGCAGAAGGTGGATGAGAATGTCGCAAAGTATGAGGCTATCTTTACAAGGTTAGAGAGGCATGCTGCCGATTATATACGTAACCCAAGGAGTAAGATTGATATTTTCTTTGATGGGTTAAAACCATTTCTCCGTCGAGCTTTAGTATCACAATCCTTCTCATCATACGAAGATATCGTCTCGTATGCTATCAATACAGAAAAGGAATTCTCTAAGTCTTATGACAACAAAGTAAAGCAAGAGAAGAAGAGAACGGGGGAACAAAAGACAGATAAAGGGAAAAAGGGAAAGAAGGATTTTCCATTATGTGATAATTGTGGGAAGAATCACCCTGGTACTTGCCTAAAAGGAATGAGAGTTTGTTATAAATGTGGAGAAAATGGTCACCAGGCTCGTGATTGCAAGGGAAAGAAAGAGGCTGTCAAAGTTGAATGCTACAATTGTAGGGAAATGGGGCATTATGAAAATGAATGTCATAAGCATCAAGAAATCTTAACTCAGAAAAGTCCAAGGGATCAAGGACAATCTTATGTTGTGACTACAGTTGAAGCGGAATAATTAATGTATTGGTGCTTTTGGACTCAAGGATTATATTCTGGTTATAAGAATAATGTGATATATATAAAGATTGTACTGCAGTACTTTTTGATTTCAGTAAGGTTTTAATATGATTAAGGTAATCATATTTTTAGTATGTGACAATAAGAGAAACTTTTCTTTGTTGGGGAATCTGATGTTACAATTGATTTTGGAATTTAGAGACCTTTTAGAGAAAGTCTGGATGGAGGTATTTTGGATAACTATTAAGGTTGGAATGGATTAAGTTGAACCATGGATAGTATTGTTTAAGGTTAAAGCAATTCTGAAGATTATTTTTGGAATATTATAATACTATAGTTTTAGGAAAAGGACAACCTTCAGGGTGGGGAATAACCCGTCGCGTCGGACAAAGCTGCAGGAATCGAACCCACAACCATGGTGCGACAAGCCTTTATTTCCTACCACTAGCCTACAGGAAGTCCCTGGTTATTAAAAAATAATTTTACTAATCTAAATGGTATGTGTTAACATTTGGAACCATATATAATTAGGATAAGTATAATATTTTTGGGTTCTATTATCTTTTTGAGTGAAAGGTGAGTTGAAGGTTGAAACTCTAATTGTCAAGCATAAATATATATATACCTATCTGTTATTCAATTAATAAATTAATTCTTAAACTTTAGTAAAGGGATATTAAAAAAATTATGTTACCCTAATACCTTATGTCTTGTTGAACTGATGATATTTTAAATCAACATAGATTGAAGGCTTTGAGGCCCTCAATTTGACAGTTGATTGTGATTGATGACCTCAATCACTCCCTACAAATATTTACGTTTTTCCTCCAATTATATGTCTCTAATTTGCACCAATGTTCTCCTTATCGAGATCATAATTTGGTGGTGACTTTCTTATTTCCATTTCCCTCTTATTAAGGCTAAATTTTATTAACCTTATTTCCGATGTGGGTTTTCCACAAAGGTATTTTTTGTTTTCATCCTTTTATTTTCAAAGAAAAATTTCAAATTGTGAGGATGCAATTTATTGAAGGAGGGGAGAATGTAACACCCCGAGCTTCCATTATACGCTTCTCATTCAATAATGCAATAGCGTGTGTTGTACGCAACCTCGAGCTCTAACACACACCACAACGAATTAAACTAGCTGTTGTGAATAGTAATACCAACTTTTTGAAATTTTATAAATTTTATTTATCAAAATAGACTTCATTTTTGGATTCGGAATATCGAAATTAGTCTATGTTGAATTTTTGGTATTTTTCTGAGAACTTCTATTTTTTATGAATAGTGAAAAATACTTAAAAACAACTTTTTTAATCAAAATAATTTATAGTGATAAATTATACTATTTAGTGGTTTTAGAGTATAATTAGAATATATTTTTACCATTTTATCCAATGGTGGTCATTAGAATTAATTTAACATTGAAATTGGACATAAACAATTGCCAATCTATTGATATAAATTGTTTCTTAAAAACACGCTATTTGTTGTAACAGCGGGAATTAATTATAAAATTAATTAATGAAACTTATATGTTTGGAATTTTTTAAAATAGACATCATTTTTTAATTCGGAATATCAATTATAGCTTAGGGTGAAATTTTGGCCTTATTCTGAAAAACTTCAATTTTTGATGAATAGTGAAACCACTAAGTGGTTGTTAAAAACTGATTTTTCGTTAAAATGAAATATTACCACTTCTGTGATTTGATTTTCAAAAATCCGACATACATGGATTTCATTAAGAAGTAAAATGTTGTTCAATGAGATTAAAATAATTTTTTGGTGAATAGTAACTTTTAAGTTCTTAATCGCGATTAGAGGTAATTAGTGTAGTTTAAGGTACAAATAATGTTTTAATAATATGAGATGAGCATAAAACATGTCCTACTATTATTGGATGAGTCATGGACGACCAAGACAACCCATGGGTCAACTTGGGGACCCCATGGAGCCACTTTAGTTGGAAAATGTCATTATTATATATTTATTTAATGTTAAAATTAAATTTACACAATCATGAGTTGTTTTACTAAAACAGTTTTTAAGTTGGGTTACACAAGTCCAAATTTTGATTATAAATATTCATTAGAAAGATAAAACTATTTCCTAAATCATAGTGTTTTTTTTATAATTTTTAGACATTAAATAAATTAAATTAATTATGACATCATGATGATGCAACAATGACCTCATTATTTAACGATTTAAATAAAATGGAAAGATAATGTAAAATCCAAAGCGTACACTTGTCAAAAAACTATTCGATGAGTATATTTCGAACCCTTATCATCTTATCCTCGAATTATATAAGTGTGGGACCACTAAAATTCGAAACTCATTTTATAATAATGTGACTTTTCTTTACTTTCCAAAAGAGCCCCTCCACTCCACTTATAAAAGGCCCCCACCTCTCCCACCTCATTTACACTTTCAAGCCATTTGGATAGGCCAACATCTGCCCAAATACTCTCCCAACTTCCCCCTCTTACTCCTAGAAGCCTCACTTTGGGCAGAACTCTTCCCAAGGAAGCCTTTGGCTCAAATCAAAAAGAGTTACCCGATTTTGAGGTAATGTCTTCTCTAATGTTGTTTTGTTTTATTTTTCTTCTCCAACCCCCTAAAATATTTTTATTCATTTCTTTTGTAACAACACCAGTATCCTCAATATACTAGGATATTGTTATAATAAGGATTCGAGCTACACTTACAGACACCTAAATCTAATGGTGAATGAACATACGGTTTCTGTGGATGGCGAATTTCTGCCTCACGAAACGATGATTGTTCAACACTCATATAACACCTTCAAAGATGGCCATTAAGATGTAACTATTTTTATATATGATATATAATATGTTTATTTTTTACTTATGCTTCTGTATTTCTCATTTATGCCATACTTTATGATTTCCATTATGGGTAAAACGCGATAATTTCATTTTAGGAAGTGCGGACTACCGCCCCCTCAAAGTGATTTGAATCGTTAATGCCATATGTGGGATGTATAAAGGATGGAGTAAATGGTATTATACACTATATTATACTGGAATTATATTATACCTTTATATAATTATGATTTCATTCCATTAAATATGAAATAGAAATGAAAGTAGCGTTCATGCGTACGTACGGCTTACCGTCTCCATGAACGGTGCATTTCATTTCTTACCTCTAAATGTTATGTAATATTATGAATGAATGTATATACTGGATATATATGATATATATGATATCTACACCATGAATATAATTATGGATATAATGGATATTTTACCACATGAACAACTTGTAATTATAAGAAGGTTATTGTTGAAACAAGTACCAAAGATCGACAAAACGACCGTTATTAACTTAAATAATTACATAACGTTCATAACATTGTAATAAGTGATATAAAAAGGATAATGAAATTGAAAATGGTTCTTAATAAGGTAGATATTAACTCTAGTTTATTATTCAGGAGGTTAAAGAACGGTTGAGTCAAGTCGGACACGAGGTAAGGGAACTTCTTAACCCAATTTCTATTCTTTGGGTTAATCTCCTACTTTCAAATTATGTCCTGATATTATTATGTCTTATCTTGTATTTATACTTTATTTATGTGTACATATAGTGAATACACATAATAGATCTATTTTATTTAAAAAACGGTATTGGTAAGTGACTTCGTCTCAATCACCATTCATGAGGAATATTTTGTTTTATACACAAATTTCATTTATATGGTGTATAAACCCCTTTTGACTTTTACATTAATTCAAAAGGTTATCTTTTATAATTATGTTATTTTTAAATGGTTTAAAAAATGATATTTCTCTCTAATATATGAAAATCCACAGCAAATGTATATGTATTTAATGCAATCTTAAAAATGCTTTTGAAAAACCCGACTCTCGAGTGTGGTAGACAGGAAGGGATTGGGAGTGGACCCATCATGGCCTGTAATTAGTCGAGCAGTCTCAGAATTAGTTATTTTGTTTTCAGAAGCTTGCATAATGATTTCAGAAAAACACTGGAGTATATTTGAGCAATTTTGAACGTAAGTATCTTCTAAAAAATGTTGCATCGGTAGGTCTCATGAGACAACTAGACGTGGAATTGGCCGATGCCCTTTCCCAATTTGATTTATGGTTTTGGCCGAGGCCTTAATCATTTTAGACGTCTTGGCCGATGCCTTGACAAAATGTTTCAGAATTTCCGGCATTATACATTCCCTCATTATGAAAGTGGTTATTGATATTTCATGTGATTATTCGACCAGTAGAATATCCATGTGAAGAAGTGAATGGAATTATCTCATTTTACTTTTGCCATATTATGTTGATGTTCAAGTTTAAAGGGCTTTTGTTTTAGTTATACATTGCCTTAAATTTTTATGTTTATTTATGAAAGCTTCCGCAATATTGTTATCCTTACTGAGCATCTGAGCTCACCTCTTTCAATGTTTTAATATTTTCCAGGATGTGAAGAAGTATTTTATGAATGACCTGCAGGGATAGTCAAAAGAGGATATGAGTGTGGACTATGAAGACTTTGTTATTAGTTTTTCACTTTATGAAGTAATGTAACACTTATAAATGTATCTAGTGTTTCCAAGGCTACTAAACTAATCGGTCTTTCGAGATTTGATCTTTTGTGATCATTCCAATGTTAGGAAGTATTGCACCGACTTTGGGTTGCTGGGGTCGGGGCGTTACAGTTTTTTTATTTTTCATGGGTTCTTATAAAGATTGATCTCTCTAAACCATAAATTATAAATGAATTTTTTTCTACCTGAGATGATAAATTGAATCATTGGGATGAATTTTAAAAATTATAATAGTTCTATAATGATTTAAATATGACTGGGAATGAGGTAAAAAATATTGTGAAGTCCAATTCTATATGTTATATTCAATGATTCATAGGAATTAATTAATTTATTATAGGAAGAATAGGAACTTTGATAAAAATAATGGAAATTAATATCAATTTACAATGCTCTTGGATGACTCAAGAATGTTAGTAACTCCATAAAATCAAAGGATAAAGGGTTTCTTGAACTGAAGTTTGGTTCATCACTAGAAGATCAATATATTGAAAATCATAGGGTAAATATAGTTGAGGTTCATTTAACGACTAAAAATATATCTTATGAAGTTGTGTACATTGTTAGTAATGAGAATGATGGCAGTGTTGAGGTGATATTTGATGTTGTAGAGGGAAATTAGGGGAAGCATGGTTCTTTACTGAAATACCGCCTTATGAGAAATTATATTGAAACCATGGTGGGGACACAAAAAGAGAATTACAATGGGTCATATTTTGTTAAGGATAGGGATGATACTGGAAATAATGAAAAAATTGAGGCGATTTAGGTTATTTTAGATGTAACCAAGGATAAAAAAAATATGCATTCTACTAATAAACTTTCTCTAGAGTATTTGAGCCATATTCAGGGAACACAGAATATGGATCATGGGGGTTATCTAGGTGAGAAACATGTTCATGATCATAATTTTTTTTTCAAAAGATGTAATTGTAATTGTGGATAAGATATAATAATAGAATAATCATTAAGGATGTCAGCCGATTAATGATGAAAGATTACTAAAGAAGCATATAGAAAAGGTAAATTCAAGAATAGAGTGTATCACCAAATCCAATCAATTATGTTATATCCTTAGTTGGGTAGATGAATCTAATTGTGAGGAGGAATAACATTAGGCGATGGTTGGAAGATTTTCAACCAATAATATACACTTTATAATGGATAAAACTATGTTAAAATGAATATTATGCTATATTAAAACTAAGGGTTAGGAAATGATACCATTACCACAAACCATGGAAATTTCATTGAGACAAAAAGAAAAATTCTATTTTGGATAGTAGAATATAAAATAAATTTATAAAATTTAATGGCCTTTAAATAGGTAAATATTGATAACTCTATAGTGGATAATAAACTGCAAGATATTAAAATGGATACTATATGGGTCTTAATTTATTCATGTGTACATTTTATCTCTTCATGTGTTAGTTACCGATATGTTCTCATGAATCAGAATGACACTAACATCACTTTTATATTTTATTATTACTCTTAATTGAGGGAGAGGGTGTTATTACATGAATTGAAAATGACATATTCCAAAAGGAACTTTGGTTGGATCATTATTGGTGATTTCATTACAATTATCAGACCAGATAGAAAATTTTATCAAACATCAATAAGATTTTTGCAAATAAGTTTTCCTCTTATATTGTTGATTTTAACATAGTTGAAGTCTCTAATTTCACAAGATAATTTACATGGGTAAGGTTTAATGTGAATGGAATACATGAAAGTAAACTTGAAAATTTTATCTTTCACATGGATGAGAATCCCTCAACATGGAAATGTCTGGTCCAATAATGGTGGTGATTAATATAGATTATTTGAGATCATATCTATTACCTTTTAAGTACAAATATTCATGGATCACTATCCATAGAGGTAGGGAAATAATTATGGATGGATGATGAGAATAAAGTAATATAAAAGTACATCAATTTGTTTATATAAATATCAAGAAGGTTATGAATTTTATAAAAGGATAGAGTATGGATATTTTCCCCAAAATTGATAATGATATTAAAGTGGATGAAAAAGAGATGGACTCTTATATTGTATTTAATATGATTTAGGATAAAATATCATATGATGAACTATAAATGAATTCAATGTTGTATAATCTCATGGACATCAAGGATATGATTTCTAAGAACTAATATATTGTTTTATGGCTTCAATATAGTGATCGAAACTCCAGGATCTTCTACTACCTTCACAACGTGAAGAGTGTTAGTAAATAGATTAATTAAATTAGAGTGGATGAATTTATTTTCACACCAGAAGTTGAAATTTATTGAGTTACTATTAAATATTTTCTAAATCTATATAATGATGATGATAATGATCCTAAAATTCATATGGTGGAAATTATAACTCACTATATTGATGATAGTAAAAGTAATAATTTAATAATACTTCAAATAATAGATGAAATCACGTCTACTATATTTTCATTAAAAATAGATAGTCCTTTATATTTTTTGGTTCTGGTAATAAATTATTCATATTATATGAGTATATTGATCATAATGAAATTGTTAAAGCTGTTTGTGAATTATTTCAATTTTCCTCTATACATTTTGTGGTGAGCTCCCACATTATTAAATTTTTTACCAAGAAGGAATATGATATTGACATTAATGTATTTAGACTTGTTTCTATTGGTAATAATATCCTTATGATCATAATCAAGATATTATACTTGAGGCCTAAGAATGTGATTGGGAATTTCAATACTCAAAAATAGTTTCGTTTTGTCCATACAAGGTGCATACAAACATGCATACATACTATATCCAAATAGATTAATGTTCTTTAAAAGAGAGATAATAATAAGACATTTTATTTAATGGATTAAATTTCACATTCTTCTAATACATTCAAGTGGAGTTTAATTTTTGACATCCTAAAGAGGTATGGCTTCTCTAATAATATCATTATATTGTGGAAGGAAATTCTCTTCTGTGATACACTTTTTATTCATATTAAGGGATCAAATAATGGTTTCTTGGGATGAAAAATTGGATTATGACAAGGGAACCCTATCCCTAGCCTTATTTTTTCTATTTTAGATGATTACTTGAGTAAATATGTCATTAATCTTTCCATAAATAGGTTTTTAAGATAAAATAAATATTGGAAGACATTTATTTCCTCCCCCGCGTATCTTATATTCCAACAACATTATTCTATTTGGGGGGGGGGGTTTAAAGAATTCTATGCTTGATATTTTTGATATGTTCAATAACTATGAGGATCCTTTTGGGAAATATATGAGCTAGAGAAAATATTTCATTTCTTGGGAAATGGAATAATACCTATATGAAATGAAGGATTTATAGATACCTAGGGGACACAAGAGGCTATTTTAAATTTAAATGTTAGGTATCCCTATTTATTGGGAGAAGTTCATCATCTACTACCTTGAGATCATCTATAGTAATATTATTGTATAAATAATAACATGGAAGGTTAGAAGTATGTCTCAGGTGGGAAAACCCTTCCTTATTAAATATGTGATTAACTAAATGATTGTATATTACTTTTCTATTAAAACCTTCATGGAATAATTATAAAAAAGATTAATTGTTTGATTGTAAATTTTATTTTTACTGGATGTGTCCATTGGAAGAATTTTTTTATAGTTTCCTAGAAGGTGTCCACCAATCGTATTGATATGGGTGGGCTTGAGATTAAAGACCTTCATAAATTAAATAAAGTCATCATTAACTTTTTTTTTGGAATCCTATTTCATCAAATGGTGATGATTTATATTTATGAAAAGAAATATTTGTTTCTAGGATTAAATTTGGATTTACTTATTTTCATTCTTCAAATACCTTGTCTACCCAAGAACTTTAATATCAATATTTAGGGTTCTATTTGAAATTGTTAGTTTTTAAGGAATATGACCTTAACTATTGGACACAAATTGTTCATGATCGATGGATTATGAATATATTGGTTGTACTAAAACATCTTAAGACCCTTATAATTGTAGGCCTCAACCAAAATTAGAGAATAAGTGATATAGTTATGACTTTGAACACTACATTAAATGTGTGAAACTATAGGTATATTAATTATGAAATATGGATCAAGATTCCATCTTAAAAAACATATTTATTTCTAGGAATAGTTATTGGTTGAAGTGTAATAATGACATAAGTATACCTTAGTGGCTTGAAAAGTTTCATAATCCTTTCATTTCCCAATCAAGATTTCTAATTCTATGAAAATTGAGGAAAATTTGGCAACCGTTGGATATTGACATTAAAAAGATAGTTTAGTATTTACCTCGGTCTGCTACATTTTTCTAGAGATAAAGATAATTAATTAAATCAATAAATTAATAGATATTTTGTGAGATAAATATATAATTCTGTGAGATACATTTTTTATAACACCCTGAGTTTTAGAAATGAATACTTTGTTCAATAACATATAAGATATAAACCATTTTGCCTAAATGAACCATTTTATACTATTTAAACATTTTCATTATCGCATGGACATTAAAATTAGAAGTATGAAATGGTAATATCCAAATTTCGAAAATTATGTATAAATATTTATGATTAAGAAAGTATATATGAAAATAAGGACTTAATTTTTAGTAAAGACTTTGCAAGCTTCAAAAATATATTTTTCATCAAAAATGTTATTTACATTGTCTGTGAAAAAAATATAAATAATTTATTCCAATTTATTATATTTCATTGTAAAAAATGATCTTTTTTTTTGAAATCAGAAGTCAAAATTAAATAAGGGTGATAATTTGGAATTTTTCTAAAAGAAGTTATTTTTAGTGAATCGTAATAAATACTGTTTTTTGGAAAACAATAACTTATTTTCATTAAATTATGTAATTTAAAAGTACCATTATGAATTTAATGTTAGTTTAAATTGAAAATATTATTTTATAGTTTTATTTAATCTAATTAATTACATTTTAATCATATTTATACTAGATTTTGGTACGAGTTTATTTTTACAGTTAAAAATACATTTTTTCTAAATAATGTTTTTAAGTGAATAATGGTTTTTAATTTTAATTAATTAAAATAATTTATAATTAGGAATTAAATATAATAAATTTACCTATTAAATATATATATATATTTAAATTTTTATAATGAATATTTCTGGTCATATAGTTAATGTAAAATCATATTTTCCATGAAAAAAAATGTATTTTCCTAAAAACCCGCTTTTCGTCATGCTTTTCCAAATACTTATAAAATGAATTTGAACCCCTTATAGAGATTTAAAATTATAAACTATATTATATATTTTTAATAATAATTATTTACATTATTTAATAATGCTAATTTAATTTTTCTTTATAATATATGATAAAAAAATTAAATTTTCTCACTATAGTGATAGTTTAATCGAGGTTTTGCGCGTTACACACACTTGTATTAATTTTTTTTACACACAGAGAATTTTTATTTGATAAATTGGATTTAATATTTATAATTATATGGTTAAAATTAAATAATAAGGCTCATTTTAATTATATTTTTGAAGGATAAATTACTAAAGTTAAAAAACTAGTTACCATGGTGAAAACTAAAATAGTTAAAGTGAGTAAAATTGGAGGAAAAAGGAATAACATATGTAAAAAATGATTCTTTTTTATAGTGGAGCTATGTATAAACCTTAAATTACCTCAAATAATATATTTATCAATTTTGGAGGCACTTGGGTTGAGGGTGACCTCTCATTATTGATTAGATTTGGGTATTTACAAAAATGAGACTCCTCCTCAATTATAAACGGAACCACCTCCTATCACTTATTCACATATATTATGAAATTTAGATTGACTATAATATAGACAAATCTCTCAAAAAAATAATCACACACAATTTATAGGTTTTTTTATTCCCAGGATACTAATATTTGTGTCTTTAATAAGATATACAAAGGAGGTTTTGTTAAGATAAGGTAATCATCTTCACTAAGATCTTGCTTTTTTACATCTTCTTTTTACACCTTAAATTAGGTATTAATATTAAAATCTATTAAAAATATTATCGCACATATAATGATATGTTATTTTCTTAATGTCATAATATTTATCCATTTCATTATCCATCAAATAGGAAACAAATCCATCACTTGTGTGTATGGTGGACTACCGCCTCACGAACTGATGCAATTGTTTTCCACCAAAAAATGACATGGATAGTCATAATGAGGGATTAAAAAATATATCTAATAAATTAAATGAATTTTAATTATTTAGAATTAATATATAATCTACTTCCTTTCCCTCTCACCCACTATGGGAATGATACCCCCACTCATGCGTACATACGACCTACCATCTTAAAAAATAAATGTGATTCATTTTCCATGTAATCCATTAAATAATGGTTATAAAACATTATATAATCAATAAATATTATATTTATAATATTTATAACATTGTGTAAATTATGTAACTATATCATCTGAATAATAATTGGAACATCCGTGACAAAACATGCATGTCAAAACACAGCAGTTAGCACACAAAACAATGGTAATAATGATATATTATTAACGAATGAGTGATAATATGTTATAAGAAGATCACATATGATATTATAAATTTGAATATAGTTCTATTATAATTTAAAAATATGTTTAAAACCATTATATATGATGTTAAATCTTGTCAAACAACAGGGAAACATTATGTTAGGAACATCGTCTCACTTTCACTTCAGCCAGGAATATTTTAATGTTATGAACCTAGTTTATTATATATGGTGTATATAATAACCATTTTACATCTAATATCAAGAATCCATTATTAATAAATTAGTTTTAAGGTTCAATTTAAATTATTTCATCTATGGGTATTTTAATTGAATGTTTCCAAGTAGTATTAAATTTTGTAACTTAATTTATTTTCTGTGGGTTATATTACATCTTCATTATATTTAAAATTATAAAATTATTTTTGTAATGTTTTTTTATTATTGTATTTTGTATTTAAATTTTTTTAATAAAATTTATATTGTATAAAAAAATGAAAAATCCATTTATTTATCATTACTTCGATGGTATTAAGAGATTTTATCTCAATTGCCACTCCATTGAGATGTATTTGGTATTTTGAAACATTGTAATTTTACAAGATGTATCTACCAACCCCTTGATATGTGATATCATGAATAAATTTATATTCATGGTATTTAATGTTTCATTAAAATTAATTTCATTTATGGGGGTTATGATTTAAAAGTTACAAAATCGGTAAGGGTTTATCCTTCAATCTCATAATAATCGAGATTGTTTATGTTAGAATTTAATTTGAATAAAATTATTTAATAATTTTTTAATAAACCAATTAATTTTATTCACCCCTGTATATTCATGCAATTTTCAAGTAATAGTTTTATTTTCGTCTCTCTGGTACTTAAATTGATGGAGAAAATGTTTTTATGAAAAGCGTATATTAGTTCTATTTTCCTTCCAAAATTATTATTCCTTCATTTCTTTATTTTTTTAAAGACTTTTGAATAATAACTTTTATATTGTCCAATGATTTATTAAGGAAATTTTTAACCATGTTTTAGTTTTTTTAAAAATGTTGTTAATTCAATCTTATTGTCATTTTCCTAACAAGGTACATTATGATTTTTATCAAAAATGTGATAGAAATATTTATTTTAAAATACTTATCACATAATAAATTCCCCTCCCTCATTGTGATGACCCAGACCCCCCTTGGTCCCTTCCTTTTCCAAATTCTGGATCGGTGAGACCGATCGGTGAGACCGATCGGTGAGACCGATCGGTGAGACCGATCAGTGTCACCGATTGGCGGAACCGGCCGACGTCGCCCGACCTTGCCAAGTTGTTCCAGTAACACTCTTTTTTTCGCAAATAGGGTTTTAAACCCTATTCTGCCTCGTGAAAATGTCTTGGAGACCCGAAACGCGCACAAAAGTTTTAATTAAATGCTTCATTAATTCATGAGTCGGTTTAAACCACCCAGCACCTTTAATGATGAGTCAAGCCGCGTGGTCAACCCACGACTCCCACGTCTTACGCGGTTTTGCGTTTTCATCTCAACCGTCCCCGGCTCTTATAAATTAAGGGTTAGGCCGTGGCTTCCCCCTTTTTCGATCGTGGCTCTTCTGGTGCATCGGGACCGCCGCGTCGTGATCCGTAAAGTTCCGCGCCCCTGACCTAAACTTTGATCATCTATCAACAGGTAGGGAATTTCTTTCGTCTCTCACTTCTGTGCATCATGCGGGGTGGGCGTTATCTTTTGTTCTCATGAGAAATGGTTGAGCCTTTAAATGAAGATAATAACTGGTTAAAGAAGGGGAAGGGGTTGTGATCGTTGTTTATGCCTTATCTTGTGATCATACTTTTTAGTTGTGCTGGTTTATGTTTTCTGAAAATTGAGGCCGTTGGTGGTAGTTGTATGTGCACTGATAAATCCCCTCGTGATGTTTTAAATAAATTGCTGAATTTGTGAACTCCTGCTATGAAATTGGTTAATCACGTATATCCGGCTGAATAATTGAAAGCACCGGGATCAACCCTTCTGTGATAACTCCCGGTTAGAACACACAGAATTTGAAATCATGGAGTGTGTTAAGTCGTTTAAATCAGAAAATTCCTGACTTGTGTTGGTAGCGGTGGTTGGTTGTCTTCCTTTCGGGCCGATTGCTGGAAATGTGGGAGGGGATGGGATCCCCTGTTCTTTTTTTTACTCTCGGTGGCTGTGTGAATTTGGGGGATGGGATCTCCTGTTGGTATGGTTTCAGTGTTTGTGAGTTTTTATCACAAATTAGGGAGAGATCCTCTGTTGGCAGAACCGGGTGTGAGTGTTTTGGTTGATCTATGCTTTTGACGCTTTCCTTGGTTATGCTTATGATAGTTGCCCAGTAGTGCTTAAAATTAAATGAACATTTTGACTGAACGTGAAACAAGAATGGGACAAATGGTTTTGTGGGCAAGGGTTCTGAATTGTGACTCGGACTCAGTGGTGTTGTGTTCTGTAGGTTGTCTAGGAAAACCTATGTTTTGGGTGAGTGTTTGTTACCTATATCTATACTTGTAGCTTTGTGTTTCTCATTCGCGCCCCACCCAATTTGAGTACTTAGTGCCGAACACCCCCATTTATGGGGGAAGGGTGTTTTTCCCAACACTGTACTTAGTGGCTGGTTATTAGCTCCTTTTCTGCTCCGTTTCCCGGATAGCCCAAGTATCTTCGGGCAGGCTGTGATGGCCTGAAGTCCATTATTAGCCCAAGAACCATCGGGCAGGGTGTTTTGGTGGTTGGACAGGTGTGTGCGGCAGGTGGTTTCCCAAGTGTCCTCGGGATGAGGCCCAGGTGTCTTCGGGCGTGGAAGTGGATCCTTTAGCCCAGGTGTCTTCGGGCGTAGCGGTGGTTGTTCTGGCCTAGGTGTTTGCAGGCATGGTTACATGTGATAGTTGTGGCCCAGGTATGTGCGGGCGGGATTCGGCAGTGGGACTGCGTGTGGTTGTGGCCCAGGTGTGTGCGGGCGGGTGTGGTAGTGGGACTGCGGTGAGAATGGCGGGATTGGTCCGACGCGTAGGATGTCTCAATAACCAGTGGGAAAGTGGCGCGGGGTACCCAAACATCGATGTGCTCTTATCTATATATTACTTGACTTGCGTTATTTGGGGAGTGAGCCTTGGTGAGGCCTGGGATGGATAGTTGCCTTGTTAGTTTCTGGTTCATCTCTTTTCTCATGGGACTTTAGTACGTTCCCCCACTTGTGCACGAGAGTCTTGGTTTTCCCTACTGAGTGTACTTGTATGCTCACCCTACGTACATAAAACTGCTTTCAGGTTTCCAGGAGGACTTCGGGGATCACGCAGGACCTTACTAGCTCGGACTTTTGCAGTCGTTGCAGTTGTTCTCCTTTTCTTTTGGTACTTACCTTGTAGTCACCTTCTTGCACCTTGTGGATTTCACTTTTGAAACATGCATGTGGGAATGGTTTACTCTTGGCTTTACTTTTCTTTCTACCTTGGTGTTGTTGGGTTTTCTCCTCCTTATCTTTCTATCCTATAAAATAAAAAGCGTAATGCCTTCCATTTGCGAGGATTTCCTATACCCTTGGTGCTAGTCGCCACTCCGGGACCTATTGAAGGCGGGTTTCGGGGGTCATTATCTCTCCTTCAACTTAAAGAAGGAAGGGCCTGGCGATCTGCTGACCCTTCCCTCCTTTTGGTGAAGGCGGGTCGTGACAGAATGGTATCAAAGGCAGGTTGAGAGATAGGACGGAGTCTGGAGTTAGGCACAGTGAGGATTGTATGTGGTGGTAAGGCAACGGTGTTGGGTGACCTTGGAGCATGAATTAGGCCAGGGAAGACCGGCTAGGACACGGGATTTTAGGGCCCCCCATGATCTGATGCAAGGACTCTGGACCTACCGAATGACCAAGTGAGGCCACACTGATTGCAGGGTAGAGACCCTAGGAAAGGTTCATGCATCATAAATGACTTGTGTTCTTGTGTTTCTAGGATGTCTTGGTAATTAAGAATAAATTAAATCTTAATAAGTTTTAAGAACGATTTTCTTTTCACTACTTGGGATTAGGCTTTCCTTGTTTACCTTGCAGCTATGGCACCTGGAAGGCGACCACGTGTGGTACAGGCGATCGAGGCCCCTGAGACTGCCTTGGCCAATCAGGAGAGAGCTGATCGAGAGGAAGAGGACGACCAGTGGCAGAAGACTCTTTGAGCCTTCCAGCGACAGGCCCTCGAGAAGTATGAGGGAAGCACCTCCGATGTGAAGACGGAAGGCTGGCTAGAGGAGCTAGTCATAGCCTTCGGCCAGATTCGGGCCCCGACCGAGTACTGGGTTCCTCTGGCTGTTAGCCAGATAGGAGGAGCGGCACGTCAGTGGTGGATGCTTCACCTGGGGAGTAGGAAAGAGTCTGAGGTTGCCTGGGCGGATTTCGAGAAGGAGTTCCGGGTGGAGTTTCTCTCCTCGACAATGAAGGCGGAGAAGAGGCTGGAGCTACTCTCCCTCCAGCAGGGGAACATGTCCGTGAGGGAACTTGGAATCATGTTCAAGGACCTCCTGCGTTTTTCTAAGGACCTCTTTCCCGATGAGGAGTCTCGGGCAAGACGCTTGGAGGAGGCGCTCCGACCCTCCCTCCAGTATGCTGTTACCCCCTTTACCCTTCCGACGTACTTAGAGGTTCAGAAGAAGGCCGAAGTGGTGGAAAGGATGCATGCTCTTGGCGGAGTGTCACGAGAAGGGATCCAGCTGGGACCATCGAAGGGGAATGCCGTCAGCGCCAGGCCTCCAGCATCGGGACCCTCCAGGTTCCGACCCGCAGGGAGCAGGCCGCAGCAGTTTCAGTTTCGATCCCCTGGCCCACGTTCTTTTCCTTCAGGCTCGGGACCACGGTTGTAAAGACTCGCAAATTTCAAGGAAATTTTTTTTCTTAATTTTCTTTGGAATTTTACAAGAGCGCAGCTTCAGACGGCACCTGATTCCGAGGCCCGGTGTGCCCGAAATCAATTTCCGAAGTTTGGCTCGGGTACGTTCAGTGAACGGACGAGCGGGTTTTTCTATCTTTTGAACCGGTGCCCAGAATCGAATTCTGAGGGCACCGATGAAATCGTAGCGCCGGTTTTTGCTTAGAAACGCCTCTTCCGGAGTTGCGTTTGCTCAGACGTGGTTTTAAAATTTTGGGGCTTAAAGTCAGAAATAAAATAAAATTTGTGCGACAACTTTATTTTATTTCACTTAAGCTGCTTGGAAGCCACTTGAAGCCACTTAAAGGCGGCTTGATCTGAGTTGAACTGGATAGGATGCTATCCAGAAATATCCTACCACCTTGGTAGGATATTTTTGAGGTGGGGCCCGCACGAGCCCCGCCGTTTCTTTCGCTAAGTAACGCACCCGCGAAAACCCGTCAAAGTAACTGAAAAGTCAACCGACGCGTTTTCTTAAATTCTTAACAGACCATTTAATTGAGCGGTTTATTTCGTGAATTAAATGGGCTGTTTCGCTCGTTGAATTAATTCAACGAACTGATGGGTCGTTACTTACGCTTTTGCGTTTGTTGGCATGTTTATAAAATAAGACCAACCTAAAAATCCTTTGAAACGATTTGAGAGGACCTTTGTTTCTTCATCTCCCCTCCTCGCGAAGAACGCGAAGAACGCGAAGAACGCGAAGAACGCGAAGAACGCGAAGAACGCCGGCGACCGGAATTCGACGACGCACACCGTGATCTGCGACGTCGACGAGCTCTACCCGCGACGTTCTTCGACGACGCCTCTTCTTCCGCGGCCGATCCTCGTTCGGCAATTAAGGTGAGAAACTAATCGTTTATTTCTCCCTTTTTAATTTTAATAATAACGGATTTAAGTTAATTAAATCCCTTTGATCTTGATCCGGAGATTGGCGACGCGACGCCGGATACCGCGACGACGCGACGATCCCCCTTCTTCCGCGACGAGCAATCCCGTGACGATCCCTCGTTCGGCAACGACAGGTGCGAGGTAGGGGTTTATTTCCTTGATGATTCTTTCCAATGTTTATTCTTTTGAAATAAAGAACCCGATCACGGAACAATTTTAATTTATTTAAAATTGTTGATTGTTTTTTCCTTTTCCCCCGTTGAGTTTATGACTAACGCGGTGGGTGCGGGTCTAACGAACAAGACCCGGCAACCCTCCGCCGATCTTTTGTTGTGCGGATTTGGCGGACGACGACGAACCATGCGGCAAGGGCGATCCGTTGATCCCGCAGTGAAGATCGGCCCCCGGGAGGAGCAACGGCACAGACGGGAGGTAAAACGGGCCGCCGGAGCAACTCTGGCGACCGGAGGCGGCGGCGCCCGGCGCGCCGCCGTGGAGGAGTTCCGCCGCGGCTGAAGCCGCGGCGGTGGGGGCCGGTTCCACGGCCGCGCGGAACCGGGGAGGGACGCGGCGGCCCGGCCGCGTCCGCGTGACAGGCGGCCCCCCCCGCGGGGCCACGTTTTCCTCCAAGCCGCGGGTCAAACCCGCGGCGGTTGCTTCGGCCGCTCGGCCGAAGCCGAGCCCGCCGGTCCGGTCGGCCGGGCCGCGCCCAGGCCGGACCGGACCCGGCCGAGCCGGGTCGGGCCGACCCGGTTCGGCCAGCCCAGGGGGGGGGGGGTTCGGGTCGGGTCGCCCCGGGCCCAGAACCCCCGTTTTCGGGCCTTCTTCGGTCTTTTGCCCATATCTTGGAACTGGGACCTCCGATTGACGAACCGTCAGCGGCTACGCGATCCTTGGATCGATACGGTCGTTTCGGTATATTATACACAAGGTTTCGGAAGACTTTGGGTTTGGCCGGGTTGGTTCGTACACGAAACCAACCGGGCCCTCGGAGCGGAAACGCTCATAACTTGAGCTACGGACGTCCGATCGACGTACCGTCAGCTGTGGTAGTTTCCTCTAAGTGAGACGGAACTTTTGGCATACTCCGCCCGAGGATCGGACACATGCGGAGTACGGTCGGGTTGGTTTTGCCCTAAAAACCAACCGGGCTCCTGGGACGAAAATGCCAATAACTCTCAGACCGGGCGTCCGATTGACGCGCCGTCTGTTGCGTTGAGATCCTGTTGTCGATACGGAACTTTTGGATACATCAACTTCGGACTACGTGTCAGTTGATGTATCAGCCTCTCGGCTCGTGGAGCGGACCCTCCTAAACGAGCTCGCTATGTGCGGGAACCCTAGCGCTGGCTGTGACTTCGACGACAGAGCAGAGATCCTCTGTGGACTGCGACGACGGCAGAGCAGAGATCCTCCGTGGACTGCGACGATGGCAGAGCAGAGATCCTCCGTGGACTGCGACGACGGCAGAGCAGAGATCCTTTGTGGACTGCGGCGACGACTGTGCAGAGATCCTCAATGGAATGCGTCGACTACTGCACTCAGCGATCCTACGTGGATCAGTGCTACAGGTTCTGTGTGAGCCCGATCCTATGTGGGTCCTTACTACCGGTTCTGTGTGAGCCACTGCCTACAGGTTCTGTGTGAGCCCGATCCTACGTGGGTCTTTTGCGGGGGTTAGTACCTATCGATCCTTCGTGGGTCCGATGACTTAGATGGATCAGTGATCATCTTTGACGTCATCTGAAAAAGTATACCTGGTTGAGCTGAATCTTATGTTACTCTCCTTTGTGGATTGTGTTGAACTATCCTTTGTGGATTTACTGTTTACTCTCATTTGTGGATTTGAGTCTTGCTTTCCTTCGTGGATTGAGTTGTTCATGAGCTCGTGAGCAGAGCTAGAATTGGGGACTTAGGTATATGTATGGGCATATACCTAAGTCGAGTCAGATGTTACTTCGTGATTGCATCTTTCTTTTGTGCTATATCCTTTGTGGATTTCGGGAGACCTTCAGGGGTCTCGGGGTCCTTACTGAGTAGTTATACTCACCCCTGCACGGTCTATGCCCGCACCTTGTTGTGTTGGATGCAGACGACGGACAGCGCTGATCACGGTCGCCGCCGTGGAGCAGGACAGTACCTGGAGGTGGACCACTGGGCGGGACGTGCTCGGAGCGGACGTGGGACCCGAGGAGCCTGGAGGCTATCTTTACCCACCCTTCAGGTGGGATTGCCAGTGGAAGACACGAGGCCGCCATCTTTTCTTCAGTTGCTGTTCTTTACCTTTTCAGTTGTACTTTACAGTTGGGCTTGTATTTCCGGCCCCCTTTACTTTTCTGCACTTTGTAGTTACTTTCCGCTTGCTGACTCTGTGGTGGTTGTTACTCATAAAGGCAATGCCTTCCCTGTTTACCAGGATTTTTCGCCTTGGTGCTAGTCGCCAGCCCCTGGCCTATGGAAGGCGGGCTTGGGGTAGTCACGGCACGGGCCCCGAGGTCGGGTCGTGACAAATTGGTATCAGAGGTGGTCGGTTCTACCGCAGACTCTGATCGACTTTTCTTTCTATATGAAGCAATAGTGTTTAGTGTATTGAGTGTGGTTATCAGTTCAGGGAGACCAGTGTTGGTGCGGCGGCCGACGTATCCGTACACCAGGACCCTGACTCCTGATTTCCGACTTAATTCATGAAAACATTGATTGCGTGTGTGTTTCAAGTTTTCTTTGTGATTACTTGTGTCTGCTCACCGGGTATACTGATCTGCTTTATGAAAGTCTCAAGTTTTCCTTGTGATTACTTGTGCCAGCTCACCAGGTATACTGTTCTGACTGTGGTGCTCTTGTTCTCCTTTTCAGAATGGCCCCGCAACGACAGCCAGCTAGGGTTCCGAGTGTAGGGCGCGACGGCAGCCCACCGAGCGATGAGGCCTCGGTGCAGGGCCCTTTGCCAGCAGTGGCACCGGCGGTAGCTTTACCCGCCGAGCCACCGATGCTACCAGTACCAGACGCTGACGATGCACGTCGCCTTAGGGCACTGCATGAGTTTCAGAGCCAGCGACCGCCCAGGTTTCGCGGTGAGGCGGACCCCCAGGCCGCCGAGGACTGGCTAGAGGCGGTGGTACGGATCTTTAGGCTAGTGAGGACACCAGCGGATCTCATGGTGATTCTCGCGGCGAGCCTCCTGCAGGCGGCGGCATGACGATGGTGGAGCTTGATGCTCCAGGTTCACGATGAGGCATCCGTGCTCTGGACGGACTTCGAGAGCCTCTTCCGCTCTGAGTTCGTCCCGGCCACCCTCCGAGCGGTGCGCTTCCAGGAGCTTCTCAAGCTGCGCCAGGGCAGCATGACGGTCGCTCATTACGCGGCGAGGTTCACTGACCTATCTCGCTACTCGACTGACATGGTACGGGACCCCTTCTTCCGGGCCCTGACCTTCGAGCAGGGCTTGCGACAGGAGATTCGGGCGTCGCTGGTCTCCCTCAGCATTCCGACCCAGGCGGGAGTGCTGGAGCGAGCCCTCCTGATCGAGAGCTTCCTGGAAGAGCCTTCTTCAGCGGCGAGACCTAGCGCAGGGCGGCAGGTAGCTGAGTCTTCGGCAGCAGGTAGCCGACGGATGACTCTCGGGTCCAGGCAGACCAGACCCCCACGCAGACGGCCTCTGGACACCGGCTCAGCGGTGCGGGGCACACAGCGGAGTGCCAGCCTTCCGAGAGGCAGGCTGTGCTACTCCTGCGGCGGGCAGGGTCACATGGCTCGTGACTGCCCGACTCACCGACCAGAGGAGCAGCAGACGGTGGAGGGGCCACCCAGGCAGAGGCAGAGGGTCGACCGTGGCGGTCCGCAGGGAGGAGGCGGACGAGGCAGAGGAGCTGGCCGAGCAGCGGGTGGTGGGCGAATCTTCCAGGCTCTACCCCCACCACCACCAGGAGGGCCACCTCGACCACAGGGAGCTGGCGGGCAGGGACAGGCCCAGCTCCAGGCAGTGGAGGCCTACGACCCCGACATACCAGAGATGATTCGAGGTACAATCTGTGTCTATTCCACCCTTGCTGCAGTACTTATAGACACAGGAGCGAGTCACTCTTTCATAGCCTCTGCCCTTGTTCGGAGCTCGGAGATTCCGACTGAGCCGTTGGCTCGATCCTTATGGCTAGAGACTCCTACGGGAGCAGACTCGACGATTACGCACTGGTGCCGGCAGTGTGAGCTTACTCTAGGAGGCGAGAGCTTCGGCTGGGATCTCCTTGTAGCGGCGTCGAGGCCTTACGACGTCATCTTGGGCATGGATTGGCTATCCACGGTTCATGCCCAGATCGACTGTTTTAGGCGCAAGGTGTGATGTGTTCGCACCGACGGGAGCAGGTTTACCTTCACCGGCGAGAAGGGAACCTTTGCAGCACAGGATGGAATTCCGCGGAGGAGAGTGCAGCCCATCTCTCATCAGTTGGCTAGCCTCATCCTAGGAGCAGTGGACGTGCAGAGTCCAGCTTTTCCTGCAGTGGTGGACCAGTACGTGGACGTCTTTCCCGACGACGTTCCAGGGCTACCTCCTCGTAGAGAGGTAGACTTTTACATCGACTTGTACCCCGAGACAGCCCCGATATCTTCTCCAGCATATCGGATGGCCCCCGCCGAGCTTCGGGAGCTGCGGGTACAGTTGGAGGACTTGCAGAGCAAGGGGTTTATCCGACCCAGTGTTTCACCCTGGGCTTCCCCGATTTTGTTCGCCAAGAAGGCGGACGGGAGCTTGCGACTGTGTGTCGACTATCGTCGCCTGAACCAGGTGACAGTGAGGAACATGTATCCGCTGCCATGGATTTATGACCTCTTCGATCAGCTCAAGGGAGCGCGGTGGTTCTCGAAGATAGACCTCCGGTCAGGCTATCATCAGCTCAGAGTTCGAGACGAGGACGTGCAGAAGACGGCCTTCAGGTGTCGGTATGGCCATTATGAGTTCTTGGTTATGACGTTCAGCGTAACCAATGCTCCAGCAGTGTTCATGAGCCTCATGAACAGGATCTTCCAGCCATACCTCGACCGATTTGTCGTGGTCTTCATTGAGGACATTTTGGTATACTCGACGACTGAGGAGGAGCATGCCTACCACCTGCGAGTTGTGCTAGACACACTCCGAGAGCACCAGATTTATGGAAAGCTCTCAAAATGCCAGTTCTGGTTACGTGAGGTCCATTTCTTGGGGAACGTCATTTCTGAGGCGGGAGTTGCAGTGGACCCCGCGAAGATCGAGGCAGTGCTAGCTTGGGAGCCACCCAAGAGCGTGACGGAGGTGCGGAGCTTCTTGGGCCAAGCCGGATACTATCGGAGATTTGTGCCGGACTTCTCCAAAGTTGCGGCCCCACTCTCAGCCTTGAAAAAGAAGGGGAAACCCTTTGTGTGGTCAGACATATGTCAGCAGAGCTTCCAGGAGCTGAGACAGAGATTGACCAGCACACCTATCTTGAGGTTGCCTGAGGAGGGAGTTGGATACGTAGTTTACTGCGATGCATCAGGGACTGGACTCGGGTGCGTCCTGATGCAGGAGCGGGCCGTGATCGCCTACGGATCACGTCAGTTGAGGCTGCATGAGCAGAACTACGCCACTCATGACCTGGAGTTAGCAGCAGTGGTCTTCGCTTTGAAGACTTGGCGGCACTATCTGATGGGCGAGCGCTTCACAGTCTTTTCTGACCACCAGAGTCTCAGGTATATCTTCTCTCAGAAGGACCTGAACCTGAGACAGCGGAGATGGCTTGAGTTCCTCCAGGACTATGACTTTGAGATAGTCTATACTCCTGGGAAGGGGAATGTGGTAGCTGATGCCCTCAGCAGGAGGACCGGCATTCAGCTACTTGAGGAGGCGACGGAGCAGCTAGCCTCCTTACAGATATCCTTCGTGGATAGAGAAGGAGCCGCCTTTCTTCAGTCTCTCACAGTCTCTCCTCCACTTCTACAGCGGGTCAGAGAGGCTCAGCGTGGGGACGCTGACTGTGAGACCCGGCGTGCACTGATATCCTCAGGTCAGGCGCCTGATGGATTCTCCCTTGGAGCAGAGCACGACATCCTTTTCAGAGGGCGTACCTTCATACCAGTCGCCTTACAAGAGGAGGTGCTGAGAGAGTTTCACACTTCTCCCTTGGCGGTGCATCCCGGAGTGGCGAATATGTACCAGGATCTCAGGCGACAGCACTGGTGGCCGGGCATGAAGAAAGCTGTGGCAGAGTTCGTTTCACGATGCCTCACCTGCCAGCAGGTGAAGGCAGAGCATCAGTTACCAGCAGGCTTGGTACAGCCCTTGGAGGTCCCGGAGTGGAAGTGGGACGGCATATCTATGGACTTCGTGACTGGACTTCCACGCACTTCCAGAGGTCACGACTCCATTTGGGTGATTGTCGACCGACTCACCAAGTCGGCACACTTCTTACCCATCAGAGAGCAGGGATCAATGGAGATCTTGGGACGTATTTACGTCCAGGAGATCGTACGGCTTCACGGGGTGCCATCATCTATCGTCTCCGATCGAGATGCTCGTTTCACTTCCCGGCTTTGGAAGGGGTTGCAGGAGGCGTTCGGGACGCGGCTCCATCTGAGCACAGCCTTCCACCCTCAGATGGATGGTCAGACTGAGAGGACCATACAGACACTCGAGGACATGCTCCGTGCATGTGTTCTCGACTTTGGTCGTAGCTAGGAGGACCACCTACCCATGGTGGAGTTCGCGTACAACAACAGCTACCACTCCACCATCGGGATGGCACCATACGAGGCGTTGTACGGCAGACCCTGCAGATCACCGTTGTGCTGGACAGACCCTGGGGAGTCAGCACTCGTGGGACCAGAGATGGTCCGAGCCATGACAGAAAAGGTCCAGATCATCCAGGAGAGGATGAGGACAGCTCAGAGCCGGCAGAAGTCATATGCTGACAGGAGGCGGAGGCCACTGGAGTTCGAGGATGGTGACCACGTCTTTTTGCGTGTCTCACCTCGACGTGGTTTACGGAGATTTGGCCGAGGCGGCAAGTTGTCTCCATGCTTCATCGGGCCTTTCCAGGTCCTCAGCAGGATAGGAGAGGTGGCTTATCGCCTGGTTCTACCACCTCAGTTGCACCGGGTGCACGACGTCTTTCACGTGTCTCAGCTGAGGAGATACGTGCACGACCCGACGCACATCATCGACTTTGGGGAGCTGGACGTGGACGATGGGGAGACTTTTGCGGAGGTCCCAGTGGAGATCGAGGATCGACAAGAGCGGGTCCTACGTGGGCGGTCGATTCCTCTTGTGCGCGTCAGATGGCAGCACGGGAATCTCTAGGAGAGCACTTGGGAGCGGGAGGCTCAGATGCGTGCTCAGTACCCCCATTTGTTCCCCTAGTTTTTGATGTATCTTTACGGGGACGTAAAGCCCTGAGGTGGGAGTAATGTAAAGACCCGCAAATTTCAAGGAAATTTTTTTTCTTAATTTTCTTTGGAATTTTACAACAGCGCAGCTTCAGACGGCACCTGATTCTGAGGCCCGGTGTGCCCGGAATCAATTTCCGAAGTTTGGCTCGGGTACGTTCAGCGAACGGACGAGCGGGTTTTTCTATCTTTTGAACCGGTGCCCGGAATCGAATTCTGAGGGCACCGATGAAATCGTAGCGCCGGTTTTTCCTTAGAAACGCCTCTTCCGGAGTTGCGTTTGCTCAGACGTGGTTTTAAAATTTTGGGGCTTAAAGTCAGAAATAAAATAAAATTTGTGCGACAACTTTATTTTATTTCACTTAAGCTGCTTGGAAGCCACTTGAAGCCACTTAAAGGCGGCTTGATCTGAGTTGAACTGGATAGGATGCTATCCAGAAATATCCTTCCCCCTTGGTAGGATATTTGTGAGGTGGGGCCTGCACGAGCCCCGCCGTTTCTTTCGCTAAGTAACGCACCCGCGAAAACCCGTCAAAGTAACTGAAAAGTCAACCGACGCGTTTTCTTAAATTCTTAACAGACCATTTAATTGAGCGGTTTATTTCGTGAATTAAATGGGCTGTTTCGCTCGTTGAATTAATTCAACGAACTGATGGGTCGTTACTTACGCTTTTGCGTTTGTTGGCATGTTTATAAAATAAGACCAACCTAAAAATCCTTTGAAAGGATTTGAGAGGACCTTTGTTTCTTCATCTCCCCTCCTCGGGAAGAACGCGAAGAACGCGAAGAACGCGAAGAACGCGAAGAACGCCGGCGACCGGAATTCGACGACGCACACCATGATCTGCGACGTCGACGAGCTCTACCCGCGACGTTCTTCGATGACGCCTCTTCTTCCGCGGCCGATCCTCGTTCGGCAATTAATGTGAGAAACGAATCGTTTATTTCTCCCTTTTTAATTTTAATAATAATGGATTTAAGTTAATTAAATCCGTTTGATCTTGATCCGGAGACTGGCGACGCGACGCCGGATACCGCGACGACGCGACGATCCCCCTTCTTCCGCGACGAGCAATCCCGCGACGATCCCTCGTTCGGCAACGACAACTGCAAGGTAGGGGTTTATTTCCTTGATGATTCTTTCCAGTGTTTATTCTTTTGAAATAATGAACCTGATCACGGAACAATTTTAATTTATTTAAAATTGTTGATTGGTTTTTCCTTTTCCCCCGTTGAGTTTATGACTAACGCAGAGGGTGCGGGTCTAACGAACAAGACCCGACAACCCTCCGCCGATCTTTTATTGTGCGGATTTGGCGGACGACGACGAACCATGCGGCAAGGGCGATCCGTTGATCCCACAGTGAAGATCGGCCCCCGGGAGGAGCAACGACGCAGACGGGCGGCCCCCCCGCGGGGCCGCGTTTTCCTCCAAGCCGCGGGTCAAACCCGCGGCGGTTGCTTCGGCCGCTCGGCCGAAGCCGAGCCGGACGGTCCGGTCGGCCGGGCCGCGCCCAGGCCGGACCGGACCCGGCCTAGCCGGGTCGGGCCGACCCTGTTCGGCCAGCCCAGGGGGGGGGGGGGGGGGGGGTTCGGGCCGGGTCGCCCCGAGCCCAGAACCCCCGTTTTCGGGCCTTCTTCGGTCTTTTTCCAATATCTTGGGCCTGGGACCTCCGATTGACGAACCGTCAGTGGCTATGCGATCCTTGGATCGATACGGTCGTTTCGGTATATTATACTCAAGGTTTCAGAAGACTTTGGGTTCGGCCGGGTTGGTTCGTACACGAAACCAACCGGGCCCTCGGAGCGGAAACGCTCATAACTTGAGCTACGGACGTCTGATCGACGTACCGTCAGCTGTGGTAGTTTCCTCTAAGTGAGACGGAACTTTTGGCATACTCCGCCCGAGGATCGGACACAGGAGGAGTACGGTCGGGTTGGTTTTCCCCTAAAAACCAACCGGGCCCCTGGGACGAAAATGCCAATAACTCTCAGACCGGGCGTCCGATTGACGCGCCGTCTGTTGCGTTGAGATCCTGTTGTCGATGCGGAACTTTTGGATACATCAACTTCGGACTACGTGTCAGTTGATGTATCAGCCTCTCGGCTCGTGGAGCGGACCCTCCTAAACGATCTCGCTATGTGCGGGAACCCTAGCGCTGGCTGTGACTTCGACGACAGAGCAGAGATCCTCCGTGGACTGCGATGACGGCAGAGCAGAGATCCTCCGTGGACTGCGACGATGGCAGAGCAGAGATCCTCCGTGGACTGCGACGACGGTAGAGCAGAGATCCTTCGTGGACTGCGGCAACGACTGTGCAGAGATCCTCAGTGGACTGCGTCGACTACTGCACTTAGCGATCCTACGTGGATCAGTGCTACAGGTTCTGTGTGAGCCCGATCCTATGTGGGTCCTTACTACCGGTTCTGTGTGAGCCACTGCCTACAGGTTCTGTGTGAGCCCGATCCTACGTGGGTCTTTTGCGGGGGTTAGTACCTATCGATCCTTCGTGGGTCCGACGACTTAGATGGATCAGTGATCATCTTTGACGTCATCTGAAAAAGTATACCTGGTTGAGCTGAATCTTATGTTACTCTCCTTTGTGGATTGTGTTGAACTATCCTTTGTGGATTTACTGTTTACTCTCCTTTGTGGATTGTGTTGAACTATCCTTTGTGGATTTACTGTTTACTCTCCTTTGTGGATTTGAGTCTTGCTTTCCTTTGTGGATTGAGTTGTTCTTGAGCTCGTGAGCAGAGCTAGAATTGGGGACTTAGGTATATGTATGGGCATATACCTAAGTCGAGTCAGATGTTACTTCGTGATTGCATCTTTCTTTTGTGCTATATCCTTTATGGATTTCGGGAGACCTTCGGGGGTCTCGGGGTCCTTACTGAGTAGTTATACACACCCCTGCACGGGCTATGCCCGCACCTTGTTGTGTTGGATGCAGACGACGGACAGCGCTGATCACGGTCGCCGCCGTGGAGCAGGACAGTACCTGGATGTGGACCACTGGGCGGGACGTGCTCGGAGCGGACGTGGGACCCGAGGAGCCTGGAGGCTATCTGTACCCACCCTTCAGGTGGGATTTCCAGTGGACGACACGAGGCCGCCGTCTTTTCTTCAGTTGCTGTTCTTTACCTTTTCAGTTGTACTTTACAGTTGGGCTTGTATTTCCGGCCCCCTTTACTTTTCTGCACTTTGTAGTTACTTTCCGCTTGCTGACTCTGTGGTGGTTGTTACTCATAAAGGCAATGCCTTCCCTGTTTACCGGGATTTTTCGCCTTGGTGCTAGTCGCCAGCCCCTGGCCTATGGAAGGCGGGCTTGGGGTAGTCACGGCACGGGCCCCGAGGTCGGGTCGTGACAACGGTGCTTCATCTGCGGGAGCCCTGGACATCTCCGGAGTCAGTGCCCCGATCGGGTGCAGTACAGCAGTGGCAGTCATCCCCAGCATCCGCCGCAGCAGCAGTTTCCAGTCACACCCTTCCGGCAGCAGCAGCAGGGACAGCAAGCTCCCGCTCCTCCGCAGGCAGACATAGGAGGGGGAGGCCGACCTGAGGGCGCTCCCCAGGGACCCCGACCAGGGCGTGGTCGGGGAGGTGGCTGACAGCCGAGGGGCAGGGGAGCTGGGCGTGGACAACTACACGCCGCAGAAGCAACAGTTCCAACAGGGCCGGAGGTTGTTCGAGGTACGATCAGTGTGTTTAACACTCTTGCTTATGCTTTGTTCGATACCGGAGCTTCGCACTCCTTTGTTGCACCCAGTCTAGCCCGTGCCTTGGGTCTAGATGCCGAGAGACTTCCAGTACCCCTGGTGTTGAGCACACCAGTTGGAGGTCAGACCGACTTGCTGTTCGTTTGTCGGGGATGTAGACTGATGTTGGGACCACATCAGTCGGTTAGGGATCCCCTCCTGCTACAGATTCGACCGTACGATGTCATCCTAGTCATCGACTGGCTATTTTCTGTGTGCGCCGTCATCGACTGTTTCCAAAGAAGAGTGGTGTTCTCAGGTTTGGACGGCCAGCGTGTTACCTTCACCGGTGAGCGGAGCTGTCCGAAGGGAAACAGGAGGGAGGAACCTCTCCTCTCCCTGTTGACCGAACTGACGATAGGATCAGTAGATGCGGAAATGGTGGAAGTACCAGAGATCGTTCGTGAGTTTATGGATGTCTTTCATGAGGAGGTGACGACTCTACCCCCTCGACGTGATATCGAGTTCGGGATAGACCTACAGCCCGGCTCTCGACCAATCTCAATGGCTCCTTACCGGATGGCACCTTCGGAGCTACGGGAGTTGCAGATACAAATTGACGATCTGATGAGGAGGGGTTATGTTCGTCCAAGTGCGTCATCGTGGGGTGCTCCAGTCTTGTTCGCAAGGAAGGAAGATGGTGGCCTCAGGTTGTGCATCGACTACAGGAGGCTGAATCAGGTAACGATCAAGAGTCGCTACCCTCTTCCGAGGATAGATGATCTTTTCGACCAACTGAAGGGGGAAGGATGGTTCTCGAAGATCGACCTACGATCCGGGTACCACCACCTGAGGGTGAAGGATAGCGACGTCCCGAAGACGGCGTTCAGGTGCAGGTATGGGCACTTCGAGTTCGTGGTCATGCCCTTTGGTGTTACGAACGCCCCAGCCGTGTTCATGGGGCTTATGAACTCCATCTTTTGGGAGTACCTGGATCGGTTTGTGGTGGTATTCATCGACGATATCCTGATCTATTCAAGGTCAGAAGAGGACCATGTAGAGCACCTGAGGACAGTTTTGGAGGTCCTCCGACAGCACCAGCTCTATGGGAAGTTGCAAAGTGCAAGTTCTGGGCACGAGAAGTGCACTTCCTCGGAAACGTAGTGTCTGAGCAGGGAGTAGCGGTCGACCCATCAAAGGTTGAGGCAATTGTTTCTTGGGCAGCACCCAAGAATGTGGCGGGAGTTCGGAGTTTCCTCGGGCTGGCAGGCTACTACTGGAGATTCGTACCCAACTTCTCCCGGGTAGCAGCCCCTTTGACGGCTTTGACCAAGAAGGACCAGGTTTTCGTGTGGAGCGAGCAACGTGAGTCGTCCTTCAGCTACCTAAAAGAAAAGCTGGTTAGTGCCCCAGTGTTGAGATTACCAGAAGAAGGGATGTCCTATGAGGTATTCTGCGATGCTTCAGGACAGGGCCTGGGGTGCGTATTGATGCAGCAACAAGGGGTGATCTCTTACGGGTCCAGGCAGCTACGCCCCCATGAGCGGAACTATGCCACCCATGACTTGGAGCTTGCAGCGGTAGTGTTCACAATGAAGCTGTGGCGACATTACCTCTTTGGGGAGCGCTTTGTGGTCTTCACCGATCACAAGAGCTTGCACTATATATTCTCCCAGCGTGACTTGAACTTGCGACAGCGGAGGTGGGTCGAGTTTCTCTAGGACTACGACTTTGAGATCTCGTACACTAAAGGTAAGGGAAACGTTGTGGCTGATGCCCTGAGTAGGAAGCCGCATCAGGAAGTGGTTCGGGAATCTGCTGATGCTTGGAAGGCGATGGGGGAGTTGGCTGCCTTGCACTTGGATGCAAGGGTGGAAGGTACTAGAGGCTGCTTGTTTCAGATGACGGTACAGTCCTCTTTGTTGCAGCAAGTGGAACAGTCTCAGTGGGGAGATCCTGAGGTGGAAGTGTTGCGGGATCGTGTCGATCAGGGGAATGCTCCGGAAGGATGGTCGGAGGATAGCCGACATCGGATGCTCTTTCATGGGAGGTTGTTTGTTCCAGAGGTGATGCGTGATGAAGTCCTTCGTGAGTTCCATAGCTCAGCCTTGGAAGTACATCCAGGTGTTTCGAAAATGTACCAAGGCCTGAGGGGACAGTTTTGGTGGCCCGGGTTGAAACGGGCAGTGGCAGAGTTTGTGGCTAAATGCCTGGTGTGTCAGCAGGTGAAGGCTGAACACCGTGTTCCAGGTGGTTTGTTGCATCCTCTAGATGTTCCCGAGTGGAAGTGGGACGACGTCTCGATGGACTTCGTCACAGGACTACCCAGATCTCAGGGCGGGCATGATGCTATCTGGGTAGTGGTGGATCGTTTGACAAAATCTGCTCACTTCTTGGCTATAAAGGAGTCAGGACCTGTGAGTACCTTATCACAGAGGTACATGGATGAGGTGGTGCATTTGGATGGAGTCCCGAAGACTATCGTCTCAGATCGGGACACTCGGTTCACCTCACGAGTCTGGAAGGGGTTACAGCATGCTTTTGGCACCCAGCTACGCCTTAGCACTGCTTTTCACCCTCAGACTAATGGACAGACAGAGCGGACTATCCAGACATTGGAGGACATGCTGCGAGCATGTGTCCTGGATTTCGGAGGATCATGGGTACGACACTTGCCTTTAGTAGAGTTTTCCTACAACAACAGCTTCCACTCTACTATCGGCATGGCTCCTTTTGAGGCTTTGTATGGGAGACCATGTCGTTCACCCTTATGCTGGGCAGAGGTTGGTGAGACTGGTACTCTTGGACCAGAAGTAGTGTAGAGCACCATGGAGAAAGTCCAGCTAGTGCGGGAGAGGATGAAAGCAGCTCAGGATCGGCAGAAATCTTATGCTGATCGTCGGAGGAGGCCCTTGGAGTTCGAGGTGGGAGATCATGTGTTCTTGAAGGTTTCCCCTCGACGGGGGAAGCGGAGGTTCGGAAAGGGGAGTAAGCTCTCCCCTAGGTTCATCGGACCCTTCGAGGTGCTGAGGCGAGTTGGCGGGGTGGCATATCAGCTGGCCCTACCACCTCAGTTGGAGAGGGTCCATGACGTCTTCAATGTCTCCCAGCTTCGTCAGTACTTGCATGATGACTCTCATGTCATCAACTGGGGGGAGCTAGATGTGGGAGAAGACGCGACCTTCGAGGAACGGCCAGTCAGGATCAAGGATCGCAAGGAGAAAGTGCTCTGTGGACGAACCATCGGCTTGGTTCGTGTGTTGTGGAGACATGGCGGCCTCGAAGAGAGTACGTGGGAGAGGGAAGCACAGATGCGTGCCCAATACCCCGTGTTGTTTTGAGCTTTGTTCCTTTTGTACCTGTTGTGGTAGAACTTCTGACTTTTGGTTATGAAATGTACTAGTCCCATTCCTCTGTTATGTGTGAAAAGCCCCGGCTAAAGGGAAGAGGGAACCCGACCCCTAATCAAGACGCATTAAGGTGGATGCGATTAAACCCGTGCGGGCGAGTCAGTGCC
The DNA here is from genome assembly GCA_963277665.1 of Viscum album. Taxonomy (NCBI): domain Eukaryota; kingdom Viridiplantae; phylum Streptophyta; class Magnoliopsida; order Santalales; family Viscaceae; genus Viscum; species Viscum album. The sequence goes on from OY728163.1 coordinate 1,918,627,086, forward strand.
GCCCAAAGCGGATAATATCATGACATGGGGGAGGGGAACTCCCCAAACCCACATGACCGGGCGGTTTGGCATGGTATGTTGCTTAGTTCATGACAGGGGAGTGTTTTTAGTTAGCATAGGTTCACTCCTAAGAGGTATCATTCGAAGATGGTTGTTCGGACCCTCTCTTTCCTTCTGGTTTGTTGTGATTCTCGAGGACGAGAATCGTTTAAGAGGTATCTGATGTGATGACCCAGACCCCCCTTGGTCCCTTCCTTTGCCAAAATCTGGATCGGTGAGACCGATCGGTGAGACCGATCGGTGTCACCGATCGGCGGAACCGGCCGACGTCGCCCGACCTTGCCAAGTTGTTCCAGTAACGCTCTTTTTTTCGCAAATAGGGTTTTAAACCCTATTCTGCCTCGTGAAAATGTCTTGGAGACCCGAAACGCGCACAAAAGTTTTAATTAAATGCTTCATTAATTCATGAGTTGGTTTAAACCACCCAGCACCTTTAATGATGAGTCAAGCCGCGTGGTCAACCCACGACTCCCACGTCATACGCGGTTTTGCGTTTTCATCTCAACCGTCCCCGGCTCTTATAAATTAAGGGTTAGGCCGTGGCTTCCCCCTTTTTCGATCGTGGATCTTCTGGTGCACCGGGACCGCCGCGTCGTTATCCGTAAAGTTCCGCGCCCCGACCTAAACGTCGATCATCTATCAACAGGTAGAGAATTTCTTTCGTCTCTCACTTCTGTGCATCATGCGGGGTGGGCGTTATCTTTTGTTCTCATGAGAAATGGTTGAGCCTTTAAATGAATATAATAACCGGTTAAAGAAGGGGAAGGGGTTGTGATCGTTGTTTATGCCTTATCTTGTGATCATCCTTTTTAGTTGTGCTGGTTTATGTTTTCTGAAAATTGAGGCCGTTGGTGGTCGTTGTATGTGCACTGATAAATCCCGTCGTGATGTTTTAAATGAATTGCTGAATTTGTGAACTCCTGCTGTGAAATTGGTTAATCACGTATATCCGGCTGAATAATTGAAAGCACCAGGATCAACCCTTCTGTGATAACTCCCGGTTAGAACACATGGAATTTGAAATCATGGAGTGTGTTGAGTCTTTTAAAACTGAAAATTCCTGACTTGTGTTAGTAGCGGTGGTTGGTTGTCTTCCTTTCAGGCCGATTGCTGGAAATGTGGGAGGGGATGGGATCCCCTGTTCTTTTTTTTTACTCTCGGTGGCTGTGTGAATTTGGGGGATGGGATCTCCTATTGGTATGGTTTTAGTGTTTGTGAGTTTTTATCACAAATTGGGGAGAGATCCTCTATTGGCAGAACCGGGTGTGAGTGTTTTGGTTGATCTATGCTTTTGACGCTTTCCTTGGTTATGCTTATGGTAGTTGCCCAGTAGTGCTTAAAATTAAATGAACATTTTGACTGAACGTGAAACAAGAATGGGACAAATGGTTTTGTGGGCAAGGGTTGTGAATTGTGACTCGGACTTAGTGGTGTTGTGTTCTGTAGGTTGGCTAGGAATACCCAAGTTTTGGGTGAGTGTTTGTTACCTATATCTATACTTGTAGCTTTGTGTTTCTCATTCGCGCCCCACCCAAGTTGAGTACTTATTTCCGAACACCCCCATTTATGGGGGAAGGGTGTTTTTCCCAACACTGTACTTAGTGGCTGGTTATTAGCTCCTTTTCTGCTCCCTTTCCTGGATATCCCAAGTATCTTCAGGCAGGCTGTGATGGCCTGAAGTCCATTATTAGACCAAGAACCATCGGCCAGGGTGTTGTGGTGGTTGGACAGGTGTTTGCGGCAGGTGGTTTCCCAAGTGTCCTCGGGATGAGGCCCAGGTGTCTTCGGGCGTGGCAGTGGATCCTTTAGCCCAGGTGTCTTCGGGCGTAGCGTTGGTTGTTCTGGCCTAGGTGTTTGCAGGCATGGATACATGTGATAGTTGTGGCCCAGGTGTGTGCGGGCGGGATTCGGCAGTGGGACTGCGTGTGGTTGTGGCCCAGGTGTGTGCGGGCGGGTGTGGCAGTGGGACTGCGGTGAGAATGGCGGGATTGGTCCGATGCGTAGGATGTCTCAATAACCAGTGGGAAAGTGGCGCGGGGTACCCAAACATCGATGTGCTCTTATATATATATTACTTGACTTGCGTTATTTCGGGAGCGAGCCTTGGTGAGGCCTAGGATGGATAGTTGCCTTGTTAGTTTCTGGTTCTTCTCTTTTCTCACGGGACTTTAGTACGTTCCCCCACTTGTGCACGAGAGTCTTGGTTTTCCCTACTGAGTGTACTTGTATGCTCACCCTACGTACATAAAACTGCTTTCAGGTTTCCAGGAGGACTTCGTGGATCACGCAGGACCTTACTAGCTCGGACTTTTGCAGCCGTTGCAGTTGTTCTCCTTTTCGTTTGGTACTTACCTTGTAGTCACCTTCTTGCACCTTGTGGCTTTCACTTTTGAAACATGCATGTGGGAATGGTTTACTTTTGGCTTTACTTTTCTTTCTACCTTGGTGTTGTCGGGTTTTCTCCTCCTTATCTTTCGATCCTATAAAATAAAAAGGGTAATGCCTTCCATTTGTGAGGATTTCCTATACCCTTGGTGCTAGTCGCCACTCCGGGAACTATTTAAGGCGGGTTTCGGGGGTCATTATCTCTCCTTCAACTTAAAGAAGGAAGGGCCTGGCGATCTGCTGACCCTTCCCTCCTTTTGGTGAAGGCGGGTCGTGACACTCATGATCTCTATTTTCGTTGAATCATGATATACAAGATTATATGGTTATTTTTAATAATCTTTTTCCTAACATTTTTTGTTTTTGTTTTGAATAGTGATTTTCAAAGTGAAAAGGATATTTTCCTCAAAAAACATTTTAATAGTCATTTTATGGAATTTATATTCATAAATTGAATTCACCTTCATTTTAATTATAATTAAATGGAAATATTTTGATATGATACAATAATAATTCATTTATAATATGGATTATGATATTTTTGACCAGATAAAGTATTGAAATTCCCATTCTTGATTAATTATATAGTCATTAAAATTCTATTAAAACATTAACTTTCTTCTGAGAATTAGAAAATAAATTTCTATTTAATATCCATATTCTTTGTATCATGTATTTGATTATTTCCTAAACCATATACCATTTAAACATTTGGTGTATTACTTTTAATGTTATTTTATTATCAATGGAAAAATTGATATTTCATATTTTTTATTTAATGCAACTTTTTATTAATAAGGAATATTACACATGAATTAAATCAGTCATTTGATATACAAGGAATTATTTAGAGATGAAAAGAGAAGTGAGCTCCAGAATTATATAGCCCCTCAACTAATCAATAGGTACCATGAGAAAAATCCGTAAAAAATCATTAAATAGGGTTTTTATGTATACCTACCCATATAAAAATTATCATGGTGAAAGGTCATTATGAGTTATATATTATGATGTATAGGATCATGATGTACAATATTAAGAATTTACAACATTGAAAATTTAGTTATTATTATCTATGAGATCTTTTCACTATAATTATCCATGGATACATTTTGTTACTCAAGTTATTGATTAAATGACTTGTGTTATTAGTTATTTATCTTGTCACATGGATTATTCCATGTTGATTATTCCTTATTTATTATTATTTCTTTATTTATGATAGCTTTCACTATACTTAACCCTTATAGAGAATATTAACTCACCCTTTATTTGTTTTCCTTTACATAATACATAAAAAAGTAATCCTTAAATTAGTTAAAGGATGAAAATATTTTCTTTTACATTGTTGTAATTTATGTTTTCAAATAAAAAATAGACTCAAGTATGTATATAGTATAAAAAACTAATAAAATGTTCATTTTTTTGGGACTAGATCACATATTTTTCAGGCCAATGTAATAAATTAACCACTAATTATAGTCTATTAAAGTTGTGGTATTTTCATTTTTTTATTATTTGTGTCATGATAATGAATTTAGTTAGATAATGGATTCCATCACAAAGTATAACCTCAATGATAATATATATAGATTTTTTTAGTGGCTATGATAGTTGTAATTTATTTTAAATGGGACACTATAAATGTAATTGTTTTCAATAATTATATGTCCTCATTTCATGAAGGTGTAAATATGATTCATAATGATCTGAATGTTTCATAAAAACCTCAAAAAAGGTACTATGAACAAAGAATTTAAAGTCCATTGTATAATTCATCTTCATAGGGTTTCGGGGAGAGCCAAAAAAACCACTAGGGATTTAACTTATTATATGGATTCCACCTATTCAAAGCTAGACCATGGTGAATGTTAATGGGGTGACATAGCCTCTTAGGAAATGGTGATATGTTTTGGACATAAAGAGGATTCACTAAACGTTTATTCTGTAGGTACACTGGACATGGTAGCACTTAAAAATTAGAATTATGGGTTATGATTTTTGATATTAATGTTTATATGAATTTTGGTTGGAAGCACATATGGATTAAATTAGATCAGTTTATTGCAAAGGAAGAACTTAAGTATAGAGGAAGATTTATTTTTTGGAGACTCCTCCTGGATTATATTAGTTTCCTGAATACACTTGATGATTTCCAAATGCATGTATCTTATGTATATAGGATGTATAATCAAGTAGATGATTCACTATAAAATAAATATATAAGATCAATTAGCACTAAAAGGAATTTTATGATGCATTCATATTATGATTCACTTGTGGAGTTAAACAAATGCGAAGATTTACACACTTGTATTTTTAAAACTCTTGTGTGATGCCATTTTTTAATAAATTTTTGGGTCCAAGATTATTTTTTCCCTGATAATTCTTACAAAAAACACAGTTCACCTCAAATAAGTGTTTTTTTAAATTATTTTATCTCAACACTTCTTACCATGTCATCTTAAAAAGGAATAAAACTTTCATTTAATCATAAAAAAAATGATCTAATTTTAGTTTCATGTACATAGATGCACCTTTTACTATCTTTTAAATTACATGTAATCTTATTTATGTTTTAACTTTCACTATGTTCATTGAAAAATCAACTAATTTCTAAATATTTTTGAAAAATAAAGTGTTCATTCACAACATAACCAAATTTATTATCCCACATCAATATTACCAGCACAAATGACTTTTTATTAAATAAAAATGAAGTAAAAAGCCTATAAAGGTAAATAATGGAAGTTAAAAATAATTAATAACAATCAAACCATCTCTAACAATCTTGTACCCCTTGGGAGAAAATGAACCAACCCTAGAAAAGAAAAGAGAACAATCATTCCTATAAGATTTAGATGCTAAATAGTTAGCAATGAAATTCCCCCATTAGCATGTATGGAGTACATTAAATTGGTTTTCAATCAGCCACTTAAATTTCATCATGTAGTATTAAATGGACAATAGAATGGGGAGATTACCTCTGAGATCATTCTAAAGAACTAATGAGTCTGTATCCATTTTTTTAATGGGAATTTATTTCAGATTTTAAAAGAGTAGGCCTGCCAGTATGGTAAATATTAAATTTAAATTTATCTTTCTCAACATCGTCTATATTTTCAGTATTATTATTTTGGTTTTCTTTCTATCTATTTCACACTTTTACATTTTATCTCAACACCTTCTCCATTCAATTCATCAATGAAAAAAATATATTCAAAAATATATTCAACTATATCTTTATCAATATCCTCTATATTTTAAAAAGTCTTGAATTTATTTTTCTTTCTATCTATTTCTACCTTTTGAATTTCATTAAAACACCTTATCCATAAATTTTATCAATGAAAATAATATATTATACATTTATACTATTTTCCATACTTTAAAACTATTTTCCATCAACAAGATGTTTCATTACATGATTTATACTAAATTTTACATTTTCAATAATAATTTTATATATAAATAAAAACTTTAACTATCAATAAGGTCCTTAATACTGCACAAGGAACCCTCCTAATAATTTGAGTTGTGGATTTCTATCTTTCTCATTCCAAATCATAGGGAAATACACTAATAAGTAAAATTCATCAACTTTACACAACTTATATTCAAGTAAACCATATATATATATATATATATTATGATTTTTTTTTATAAAAAACCTTATTGGGGGGGGGGGTGAATCTATTCCAAACCAACATTCTTAAATATTGAGTATGAAATTATGTTCAAACATTCACATAAATAATATAGATATTTTCTATATTTAAAAAATCCATTATGAAAATTTATATAAAATCTACCTACATATCTTATTTTATTAACATATTTCGTGTTAATATAGATGAAAATTATTCAATAAGAGTGGCCAAACCCATTTTTTTAATTTTTCTATTATTTATAACAAATTATATCATGAAATTATCATATGTTGGAAATTTAATTAAATATTATTCAAGTAAGATACTAATATAATATTTTATAAAATTTATCATAAACATAATCCTTTATTATTTAACCCTCCCTTGATTTATTACCCTTATGATTAGTAGTGATGAACTATAAGGTGGTGTCCATTTCTCTAAAATTTCCTTTGGATATTCCTTTTCCTTTTCTATTTTATTTTTATATTTTTCATCTTTATTTTCATGTTTTCATTATATCGTTTCTATATTTTTATTATTTCATCACTTTACTCTATGTTTTTTACTCTCCATAAGGTAATAGACTTAATTACCAAATTTGGATGACCCCTATGTCAATCAGTATCATTTTTGACGTACTTTTTTTAGATTAATTTAAATATTTATTACATATAATCAATGATTCATTATCACATTAATTTTTTTCGGATTGTACAAAAACATTTTTGAAGAGCATTATTTCTAGTCAAGAAATTTGCCATGGTTTCCTTTAAAAATAAAATTTTAAAATTATATCCATATTTTCATAATTTTACACTAAAACCCCTTTAATAAAGCTATTTTTAATTCTATCATTAATTTCCTTAACGTCCCCATTACATGAAGTTATTTTTCTCTTATAAAATAATGATAATTTAAATCATTATTGGACATACCATGGGGTTGATTCAAGGATTTAATCATGTAAAATTTATTTATTAAGGCCTCTAATTAAGATTAAATCCTATAATTTAAATTTACTATGTGAAATATTATTCCATTTTTTACTCCTTCTAACTTCCTTTGAAAATTTTGGCATGAAATTTCATTCAACAACTGAAGAAAATATCTATACATTTTCTTCGTAAATAATAATCTAGTCGAAAAATCTATGATCATCATATTTCTTTTAGAAGATACCTTATAAAAAATCTTAAATAAAATTTATAAACCATGATTATTAAACAATATTAACATGTTCTTAAACTCAATCCATTATTTATAATTTTTTTTAACAAAAATATCTAAATTTAATAATTTTTACTCTTAGCTTCATTAATTTTTAGGGAGGAAAAAATCCAATTAGAAAATATATTTACACCTCATCCTATATAGTAACAAAATGTTGAGTAAAAATTTTAATCCACTTATAACAAATTTCATGTAGTAATTATTTAAATAACCATAGACTTTCTATATCATCAGAGACATCACTAAATTTGAAAGAAACAAAATGTTCTTGAAAATGTAAAAAGATATCTTTTGGAATTAACTTGTGATAGTCCTAAAAATAGAATTGAGTTAAATATCTATTTAATTATGGTAAATTTTATCTCAAAAAATATTTAAAGTAACCAATAGTACCCTAATGCTTCATTTTATTACCATATATAATGGTAAAATATACGGAATTAGAGATTTTATCCATATATGTATTTTTCGCAAAGAATGTTTCACCTCTTGAACTCCATAAAATCCATAAATTTTCTTTACATTATTCTACTTCATTAATTTGTTACCAATCATAGGTTTCTATTCAAAAAATTATTCTATATTTAATGATCTAATATATATTTTATTGTTTATTCATGAATAATATTTAACCTAAAAATCCTATAATGAGAACACTATGTGTAGTAAAAATTATTAAATAATAAAAGGGTTAGAAAAGAAATTTACTGGTCTATTAATTATCATATTCTAATATGTTAATTTTGTTACCGAAAAATAGCTCCAACATATTTAACCACCCAATAGGTATCATTAATTAAAATTAGAATCATGTTTATAAATTTATATTAACTTTTAAAATACTAACTAAAAATGTATATTATGTGGTCACTCTATAGTTGAACCCATAGAGAACATAACCATTCAATCACCCTTCGTTATAAATAAGAAACAAATGCATTTACCCAAAGATTTTATCACACATATACATGAATATTTTCGTGATATATATAAAATAGGTCAAATATACTTAATTTATACACCTCTCAACTACCATCAAACTCAAATTGAGTCCTACCAATGTATCTATTCTATTTTTTTCAATTTTCTATTTTGATTATTTTCTTTAAATCATGAAAAACATTCCCTTTTTATAGATTTCCCCCACTGACATAAAACCAGAACATAGATCTCAAAACTTTATTTGAAGTTAGTTTATCAACTCCCATTTACCATCAATGAGCATTACAATTATAATTACTCATCTTTATTCAATTTTATATTTTCATTTCATTATGCCTTATAAAACCGTAATGTTGACTTGATCATGGTTTCTATATTATCTATTGATTCATGTTTACCTAAAAAACTAGCACATTACAAAATTTTCACTTCATTAATTAATCATTTTAATAAACCATGACAAATTTTGGAAAATAAATACATGGTTAATAATATAGAAATCAACTCATATCTACTCAAAGTGTGTTCACAGTCACTTGCATCATCACCACATGATAATACCTTTTATTTTTGATGACCAAAGAAACTATATTTTATGATTTTTATAGTTAAAATAAATGTATTCAATATATATTTTATTTATTCCATGGTTAACCATGTATATAAAAAATCACATACTCATTAACAACTCCACTCTTTTTATGGTTCACCCATGAAGTTAATTTTTTCTTCAATAATTTTATTGTTATTAAACTTTTTAAAATACTTTTATAAGATAAATTATCCCATTATTCAATAAAAAGTAATTTATATAGAGGTAAAATCATAAAAAACTTTCATAAAAATATGATTATAAATATATGCTATCAATTTCCATAATTATTGTTGTACTTTGAACAAGACCCTTTAACACTATAGGAAGTTAACATTGGTGATAGTATTTTCTCTACTTAATTTTCTTTATACTTGGAACATCCTTCCTAATAATTATCATTCCATAGAGATAAAATGTCACTTTGCCTTAGGTGCACACCTCATTCAGTAAAGGATTATGACCAGTTACAATGGTGTAATCATATTACGTGTATAATTATTACCCTAAAACAAACCATCTCAAATCAAGATTAATATAGTGAAATTTAAATAACCAAAAACATTATAAATCATGGTCACAAGACATAAAATATATCATTAAAATAATCATATTAACTCCCATAACACAATACATCAAAATAAAGATAAACCCAATCCCATAAAAGATTTATCATTATAAAATACTTATTAAATGAAAAAAAGAATAATAAAAAATAGAACATTATATAATATCTTAAAACCTCCCTAAATCATCATACATTTATAAATCATTAACATTTTCCCAGAACCCAACTCCAAGATTTACAATTTCATTTCCATTATTTATTTGACAACAAAAAAAAATTTATATCTTGAGATGAGTACATAAAGGGTATAATAATAAACTCAATAGGATACAAATGGAAACCCTAGAAATCTATTGTAACCTTAAATGATCATATATATACAATATAATTTTATATATTGAATTTTATATTTAAAAACAACACACATCAAACATAAATCAAAGCTTATCAAGCCAAATTGACTCCTTTTGACCTTATTTGACCAAACTTTGAGGGATATATGATGTATCTATTAAATCCTCATAGTAAAACACATGGAATATTTTATAATATATAAAAATACATGTATATCTCTCTTTAAAAAAGTATGTCTTATCTAAATAATTTTCTAAATTATCATCATATCAAAACACAAGGATTAACCAAATATATTGATTAATTCTTATGATATCCAAATATACCAATTACACCAAATTATAGAAAAACAAATAGATTATGAAATTTTTATTTTATCATATTACAATATTAGGAAAATAATTTCAACATACAAAAAAATAATTTTTAACCAAAAAACATCTCATAATATCTAAACACCAATTTGAAATTCAAAAATAACTGTTTATCACTCTCATATACATTTCCCATATTTTTTCAAACTCATAGACCACATATGTAATTTGGAAAACTCCATTTTAGTTACCATAGAACTTTATTCATTATATTTTTATCATTTCAATACCACAAAATCATCCCAAATACCATTTATAAATCATTTAATTAATTATGAAAATAAAATAACAATTTCAACAGGTAAAATAAAATTATCATGTTTATTTTAAATTATTAACATAAAAAACATCATTTAAATACATCAATTGTTCAATAATACCCCAATAATATATAAATATATCTCAATTCATTATTTCCAACAAAAAAGGAAAAATCCTATTCTAAAACCCAATGATTAATATTCTAACTACATACTGCAATATTTATCAATCATTAAATATCATTTTAACTTAAGAAAAACTCATCACCTATTCTTTATACTCTCGTTTTCTGAAAGTAGTCATGTTATTATTACTAAATTATTTTATGTCAAATCAACTAAACATTTTTTCTTTATTTTTAACATCATTTGAATGCCATATATAAACTATGTAGTAAAATTCATATCTAAAATTATCAAAAAAAATTTAACAAGTTAATTATAATCAAGAAAGGGTTTGAATTCATGTAAATGATGATTATGTAATAGTTCGCACAAGACACAAAGTCATAATTCCTCTAAAATCACTAAAAATCAGTGTAGAACCCCAAATATAAGGAAACATACCAAATTAAACAAATAAAAAATCAATAATATGGATAAAAATAATTAGTATGATCAAAAGAATTTTTATACTTAAAATCTCACCAGTTAGAAGGAAAAAGTACACTATTAAAAGTTTTTTAATCCATACCATTGTGATCCAAGTGACCACTAATGGATTGTGGTGGATTAGTACATGGATTAAAATGTTGTCTAGAAGATTGAAATGAATCGATATGTCTCTTTGGACTACCAGTGATCCCCACTAGGTTCTTGATAGTCTCATCTTCAAATCATGAAACTCAATTTCTTAGAATCATTGGAATGAAATTCTTATTTTTCATCAAATTAAAAATAAAAATAAAATACACTAAATTCTATTAAAAACCAAAAATTAAATTATCTATACGTAAGATATACATAGTTCATACAATCTCCCTAATATATGTTTTATCATCCCCATAACGTATCTTGGAGTATCTTCAGTGAACATCTCATTATATTGAGTAATAATTTATGTTTCTCATACCCATGTTTCCTTTTAACATGTCCATAAAAAAATCCCATAGATAAGTGACAAATTCATTCCTTATAATTTATTCTCACTTTTGATAGTAATAACAAATATATATAAAAAATAGGAATCATGCATCCTTATCTCCATATGATCACAACCAACCATATGAGACAAGTTCAACTCATATCTATTTAGATACAATACTTGATACACATCGAGAATTCCAATATACAATGAAGGTAAATCTAAAAAATATACATCCCTATAAAAATAATCAAAGGTAAAAAAAATTCCTATAAACTGTGTTTTTAATTTTTCTTTTTTCCATATCTTATGTGTCCCATCATTGATGAAACTCAAAGGAATATGTGATATCCCAAACTAAACTCCCAAGGACATCATATCCTATTTTCATATGATTTATATTTACTCTAAGTTGTATATAAGCACTTCAATATCTAATAAACGTTATTAATAGTATCCCATAAAATTATTGGATCGATCAATGATGAATCACCAACATCCATTTATCTCTTTGTTAATTGATATGGTCTTCATTAAAAATACTTGAAAATTTTCATTGGAATAGTCATATGGTAGTTTTTTATAATAAATATTTAAAATAACTAGATAATTTTTACATGATCCACTATATTCTTGAATTAATTCATTCCACACATCCTATAAAAGTTGGATAGTGTTCCTAGACTAACCACCAATCTATGGTTGAAACATAGTACTCAAATATTATTATATGAAAAAATCACAATGAAAAATCTCTCATATGTGTGATGTATATCTCACATTAGTATCATACATACTCTTATGAACTACTAGAATCCAAAGAATATCTTGTAATTTTATATTAACCTTCTCATTAGTAACTTAATCCTCCTTGATTAGAGAGAAATGATCTAATTTTTTCGATTGACCAACTATCACCCAAATGACATTGTCACCCATGGATGATCCTGTCAGAATTAACCTGAAATATAGAATATCCTCATCCCATTTTGAAATTTTAACATTAAAAATTTGTGACCTAATATCTATTTTATTATTATCCACCATTACCTACCAATTTGAGAGGAATTGTAATAAAAACACCTAAATATAACTCTTCATCTATAAACATGAAACATGTTATAAAACACCATAATATATTGTGGTTGGGAAAAAATAAACAACGCACTAAGAGAAAAAGAAGTGAATTATAACATACTCATTAATTTGTGATAGAAAAATCCACAATACATTTATATACAAGATAGAGTTGTCATCCAACATCAAGTTAGATATTTTCACCTGACCATATATATTTTTGAAGAATGATTTTCCTTTAAAATCAATAATTATGATATATTTAAAAAATAACATCAAGGGTAAATTTGTATTGAAATGTTAAAATATGAAATGAATATCATACTCATATTTGTCTAGAAATAACTATGAGAAAATATATAAGAATTTTCCTTTATATATAGATTTTTTCACAACCTATAACTAAAATTTCTTACTGAGAGCATTAACCACAACATTTCTTATTCTTGAATTATATACGACTCTATATAAAAGTATTTTATATACCATCCCCAACAATATTACCTAAGAATAGGATTCTACTAAGATAAAATATACATCAATATATTGTGGGGTGTGTAATCTATAATTATCTCTCCATATAGATAGTGTCATAAAAACATCAAATTGAACATAATGGATTCCAAATCAATATTATGACATAAATAATTTCATATAGCCTATGATCACAAGATCTATAAGTCATGACATGATCATACTATATTAGTAAACAACCAAGGTTCATTTTATATATCTAGAAACATATTTTATATAACTTTTATAAATAAGGTAAAATGAGAAAAACAACTGATATGGTCCTCATTTATAATTCATAAATTTTATTGTCACATTAATCATCCCATAAAAAATTATCATCCTTCATAGTTTAATCCATAATTGGTTCATCAAAATAGAATAAATCTGAAATAAATTTTCAATAATATTTATTGAGTCCTATAAAACAAAAAATATAAAATAAATTATTAGATAGACCATAATATATCACCATAGTTACTATTTTTAGATCCACTAAAATTTTAAATTCTAGAAAAAAAATATGTATGTTATATCCACTCTTTAGTCTAATAGTGGAATTTCAATAATTTTTATTAGATTATTTTATAATGTAATGTATATAATATAAAATCCAAATGTTTACTAGAATCCTCTTATAAACTTTAGAATGTAAAAATATATTTATTAAGAAAATTTAAATAGATTAAAAATAATTACAAAATATTCAGTTACCCAAATCCATTGGCATATCTTTAGTTATTGTTAAATCTAAGGCCATCACTAAGAATTTAAAATTCCTATATTTATCAGGAAATGCAATCTTTAGCACATCATTATCCGAAACCTGAACTAATGACAAGTTGATTGATGTTTAAACTTGTATAACAAAAAACTATTCCCAATGATGTTCAAATAGATCCTGGGTAATAGATATTGTTTTAAAATAACCACTTTATAAAACATTATATAATAAATATAAAACATAAAAATCCCATTTAAAATCTCAAAAAAATATAGTATTTCCCAATTGGTAAATAATCTACCAAATAAACCATTTCAACTCAATATCCTCTAATATAATATTTAGATCTGGAAGCATATATGGAGACATATCATATAGATAAATTAAAATAGAAAAAATAACATGTACCGAATCTATCAAAAACTATAACACTCTCTCCTATGGGAAATTGAAAAATATTTATGAAACAACTCCTGAAAATAGTAAAAAAGAATTTGGTTCCATTATTTGAATATATATTTAACACTATAAAGAGTTTTCAATAATAACTAACCACTTTTCAGGATTTATCATTAAAATAATCCTATAGTACTTGTTAGAGTATATATACACACAAAATATCTATTATGTTTCACTTTTATACAAATAAAAATAATGATAATTAGAGCACATGATTTTTACAAGGTTCTCACCAGAGTGGGTAACATTATCATTTTTAAGATTGGTGAGACTAGATTTATAAAATATACCACTAATATCATAAAGTGAATACATGTAAGGAAAGGTAATATTCTTAATCCAATTAATTTCTCTTGATAATGATATAAGGTATTCCATTTTTAAAATGAAAGATTATCTTCGATGAATAAGATTTTTTTTTGTTTTTAATGATTTCAAGACATTAATGGAATGATATATTATATTTAATGTTGATTATTCCACATAACACCATAAAATAATAAATTTTCATTAGATAAAAATTCTATCAATTCCAAACTTCTCATGAAGAATTATTTCTTTTTGATTTAAAATATCTCCCCTCTTAGAAATTATGCACTAAAAAACTATATTCTTATTTAATTTCATAAATTTTTGAATAATAAATAAATTCTTATATATATATTTAAATGTTTAAATTAATATAATAATTATAAAAAATTATCATAAAATTTAATATTTGTCTTCTCTTAAATATTCAAAAAAATCTAGAATAATTTTTTTAGAAAATCATCCAAATAAAAAACTCATTTTAATCCAATGGTATGATAATACATATACATATATTTAATTATTCATAAATCTTAGTATAATATTCTTTTATGACCCCATTTATATCTCATTAATAAAATTTAATTTCTTTAATTTAATATATATTTTCTTTAAATCTATAAAAATTTTATTTTATTTTTATTAAGAAATAAATCTATAGTTAAATCGTCATTATTATAGTCAAAACAATTTAACAATATTATCTCCATAAACAGTGGTTAAAACCACCCCACCACCTTCTGATGTCATCATAAAATTTTTAACGAATCCTTATAGAATATAAAATAATGAAAAAGATAATTATATAAATATTTTAGAATTTTATTTTAAAATCAGTGGTACATTAGAATATATATATATTGTGAAAAATTCAAATTCGCCTTTTCATTCATTACGGTCAACATTTTCTACTTTAAAGTAACATGAATGTTTTTATATAGTCAACTATAAACCCATCACATTGACTTATTTTGATTTATATGATAAATTTTATAATGTTTATTATTGAAACAAAACTATTTAGGGTCACTTGGTTTGTAATACTATTATACCATGACTAATTCCTTTCCCAACATTTTAAAAAATTGAAAATATTATCATCAGGTCTAAATATTTCCACAATACTTCCAATCCATTTCCTATCACTGAGAAAAATCAGTATAAATTTTTTAAAATATTATAATTTCATTTATGGAATTGAAAAAAATGATATAAAACCCAATCATAATAACATTGTTTTTGATACATGTGTAAAAATTGAATCAATATTTATTTTAGCAAACTAAAACTACTCAAACCATCTATGAATTAATTTTTTATTTCTATGTTAGATCCAAAATAGTTTGACTATATTAAAAATATCATTCAACAATAAATTTAAAATAATAATTCTAGGATGGAAATAAATTCAAATGTAACAATAATCACTAATGCATGCCTAAAAATTGGTGAAATAATCCATTACAAAAATAACATAAAACATTGGTGTAGAAAATTTAAATAAATCAACAATATTCCAATTCCCACTAATGATAATGAAATTGAAAACCCACCTCATATTTTTATTTTTCTTCGTTACCAATAAGGTATCCACATTCATCACCAAGAAAACATATCTTTATATTCAAAACTAACCACAATAGGGATAGAAAAAAAAATGAGATGAACCAGTATTTAATAAAATAGTATCCAAAGGATGTTTAACTATTATCATTCCATAAATCATCAAATATATCTCATTATCATCATATGGAAACTAATATACATCAAATAGTTGACTAGGTATAATTCAAGTATCCTGATATGAAGTCAGCATACTACCTTGATCCACACAAACCTATAAACACATGCCCTATGAACGGTTTCACCACCTTTTTTAGATCTCCATATAGACTTACAACCTCTACACATAAAATCTCTACCTTCTTATGTTTGATATTCCGACCCCAAATAAAAATTTAATTCAACAATATTATACTACCACTTATAGTAAAATCACTTAAGATTATCAACTTTTCCCCAAAAGGATAGAAATGTCTCCCAATTAAACTCTTTAATTTTCATCTCATATACAAAAACATATCATTATTGTCACATTATACCTTTTAAGGGACTGTTTTTTTTGAATCTCATGGTAATTTATTGTAATGAATTATAGAAAACTAATGTAATATTAACCTTGTTTGGAAAAAATATATACATAATATTACACATACCACAACCAATAGGTTTAGTGTTTATGAAAAATAGGTTCATATAACTATATTCACATAAAAAATTAAACATTATTTAAATCTTCACCCTAAACCTCATAAATATTTCATAATATTCTTTGTAAATATGATACCATGAGTATATAAATCAAGTAAAGGGTATCATTGAATGCCTATTATGATACTAAAAACAAGAATGAATGTGATAAATGAATCATTGTGAGTTTTTTGGTGAGAATAATAGTCATAAACATATAATAAGAATAGGATCACCATAATAAAAATATGGGAATAATATAAATGATATAAGGAATGCAGAACATGTATAAAAATGAAGCATCATAAGAATAATCCATGAATTAATTGAAAGATAACAAAACATAGTTTCTCTAGGATCTCTGCCAAAAACCCATTCATAATATCATATGTGATAAAAAAATAACTTAATGCACTGTATGGATATATAATTCAAAGATCAATATTCATATTATAATTTTAATTAATTCATATAGAATAAAATTAATAGAAATTATATAATTTTCACATATAAATCCATATTCTTAATATGGATATCCCATGAATAAATAGAAACATGTTTCATAATAAAATCATACATAAAAGAATATCATCAAAATTTAAGTAACAATTAAAGAGATAAGTAAGTGATAATGAGGGAAAATATAAAGGTCTTAATATATATTCAATATAATGAAAAATTAATTTTCATTATATAGATCATTGATATCCTTAATGGGTTATAGAAACCTAAAATTTAGAATAAGAATAATTCAAGAGTATAATTAAGAATATTTATTCAAATAAATTTTATTATATGAGAAATAATAATAAATCTGTAGTGGGGATAAGAGAATAAAAATTAAATCCATATAAAATAATAATGAATGAAAAAAATATAGAATAATAAATTTTATGAAAATATTTTAAAAAATTTATTATTGAGAGAACATGTTTTTAAAGTGAAAAATAAATGAGGTTTTTATACAATTTTTTATAAACATAACTGAGATATTGAAAAATAATAATTTCAAAAATATGAAGTGAAATTATTATATATACATAAATATTTTAGAACATATAAAATCAATGAGAAGATGATAAAAATTACATTTAAAAACTATAAGAGAAGAAATAAACATGGAATCCCCTTACGTGAAGTCTTGTTTTACATTATATAAAATTTCCATACATTATAACCAAATGAAAATTTTCAATACATTAGTAAAAAAATAGTTTTCATTAATTTATATTATTTTTGTATTTTATCACCATTGGAAGTTATTTATTAACCTTTTAGATAAAAAGGAGTGATAAAATGTTTGTTTGAATTATCCTAATTCATTAAAAATATAATACTATTAATAAATATTATTTATCTGTTAAGAACAATTTCAATTGAAACATAGAAATTTATAAGAACACTCACACACACATTTTATGTGATATACACTAACCATCCATAAAGGTGGTGGGAAATAAACAAATATAATGTCCTTGTTGTTTTAAATACTGACCAAGAAAAGATACACTAAGGTGGGGAAATATATTGTATACATATATTAAAAAAAATTATAAAAAGTTTCTAGTAGATTAATAAAATTGATATAATATATATTGAATAATTAATTATATTATGGAGGTAATTAATTGAAAAGAGAAAAGGATATTCAAAGTAGAAAATATAGAGAAAGTAAAGTTGTCTATTCATAGACAATTTCCTTTTGCTAAGGAACAAATTTATTCAAGAAATGTATCTAATACACATAAGAGGACTAAAATGAGGTATATGTATATAGTTTAGGCTATGGGATTCTTTTTCTATATTACTTGGCTTGAGAGTGATGTAATGTCCTGAAATTTACTAAGGTACAGAATATCAAATTTTGGTTTATAATCATTAAAAGGCCATATTAAGGATGATTAAAATGTTAAAGGTGGTATTAGATTCATCTGGGCCTCATTCAAAGCCTATATCCTGAATATGGGATGAGGTAGATGGGGCGACATGGTTAGATGAAACAATGTTTCTCAACCCACATTGTTTCCGTGAACTATGCGGTTGTTGATAGTGGGAACCTAAGACCCGCACATGGTGTCAATAACTATGCAACCCATGGTGCATGGCCATGTGTTACATCAACATTTATTAATAGAGAATTTTCATTGTTTTTTCATGGTTAGAAAAACCATTTATCAAACCCTGTGGGGTTCCCCTTATAAAAATAACTAGTGCAAATTTCGTCCAGGGTTTAATCAACCATGTACAAATCCTGTGCGTAGAGGTTTTAGGGATGAAAATAAATTTTTTACACCTTTAAATATTTAATAAAATTCATTTTTCTCCCTTGTTTTATCCATCTTCTAAAGCTATTTTCCTCTCGTAGAAACACTTTTATCCTCTCAACTTTGGAATTCAAGATACTCTTTTTTCCAACATCCAAATCAATCATTGTTAGATTTAATAGAAATATATTGGAATGATATATAATCTTATATAAATAATTTTCAAGTTCTTCATCTTATCTATTTCATTATTTTTTTTGCAAGATAATTTTCCCCAACATCCATGATTCTGACAGTTATTTCAATTTCTTCTAACCTAGCCCATGTCAAATGTTGAGACTAGACAGGAGAATATCAATGAGGATAAGGTAGGTGGTTAGGGAATTTTCCCTTCATTTCATTGTGTTCCACAAATTTAACAATTGTGCCTTCAGTTGGTACCTTACATTTTCACCTCTAAATTGATTAATGAAATTAAACTGAATGACTTACCTATCATCTAGTGATCGAGTGAATGGACAATCAACCCCTTTGGTTGATCACATTTCAAAATTTCAGATAAATGGGCATTCACACAATTGAAGGATTAAATTATCTTACGCTTTAGCTTCATGAACACCATTAAGGGGTTTTTTCATCATGATAACTTCCATCATATATAAATTAAATCTGATTAGGTTGATGATCCATTGATTAATTCCATACACCTTTTTCCATGAATGAATGGGTTGAAATACCTAAATTGTCTAAGTGAATGTATTCATATTTGTGTCATGAATGTCTTGTTAAAATTGGGATCCTTGATCAATATGATAATTATGATATAAATATCTAAATAAAATTTAATGGTCTTTATTTCTAGTCTAGTTATAAATTTTCTTTATTTGTTTAATGATTTCACCGTAGTGCCGAGGGCGATAGAAGGGGTTATGATTTAAGGACCCCTTGGACGGTAACTACTGTCTTTCTATTAGAACCATTAATTCATTGTAAACATGTTGGGGGGATATCAGTTATGCCTAAGATTGGATTTCCATGTGTCATATGTATTTACCTGCACACAAGTGACACCAGTTCCCTAGGGGAGACTCCATGGACGAGCTGGGAGGTAAGATGGTTTTTCCATTCCTCAAGAGAGATTCATTCCCCTATGTGCGATACTAGGTATAGAATCATAGGATTATTAGTAATTTAATTTTATGACACCATTCCAGGAGTGATACATGGGATTTCACCCTTGGATAAACATAGCAAGACTCCTTGACATTGGTCCTCTGATGAAACCATTGAGCAATACAATGTGGGTCTCTTTAGATTTACATGGATAGAATCTGGGCGTCTTAGTATAATTTATGATGTAGTTTTCTAATATAAATAAATAAAATTTAATCAAATTATTTGAAAATTTGAATTGAGCCTTGGATTTAGAAAATATAGGGACATGTCCTCCAATACCAATAATAAGCTTGGGAACAATCAATCTCTTGTATTATTACCCCACTCACTTCACCATTGTAGAATCCCTATTCTAGAATCACTATCATATGCCGAATCAGGAAAATTGGATGAGTATCCATGTTTAACCTAGTCTAATGAAATGAATTATTTAATATGTATAGAATTTAAATTATTAATACACAATTCTTGTTTTATAACAAATGTTATGGAAAGACCTATACACTATGGGTGTCAGACCATAGAGATTTGTATCAGATAACATTCTCAGGCTTCTTTGGTACATGAATAAACATTATGCTTGTAGTCATAAATGAATGGAAGAAACTACCTTCCAATGCTTGATATCACATGTATCCCTAGGATGAAAATTTGGGAGTAGAGTATTTAGGTAATGCTTGACATACTAGTCATATTAATTTTTAGTCTTTTATATATTTTACCAATATATTGTATAAACTAGAATCCCATGCACCTTACATAGTCATATTTTTATAGAACATGAGATACCATAAACATGCTGTACTATCTTTTTATTTAGCTTCCTCTTATTTTATTATTTATGTCATGCATGATATAAATTTATTGGTATGCAGCCATAAGATCCTTAGTTAGTTTCCACAATTGGTAATTATTTTTATTTACTGTTATCTTCACTCTGATCTGTGAGGGAATAGTCTCCCCATAGACACACCTTAGGCCCTCACTGCTAATTAAAATCCTATGAAATTTAGGGAGGTGTGCTTGAGATCTTCTGGACCACCGTCTCAGGCCATCGTTAAGTGGTATCTGGGATGGGACGCAAAAAAATTGTATTAGAGATTTATTTTTTCACTTTAATCCTATTATTTTGGTTTATAAAGGAGACTATGATATTTTAATTTAGTCATGAGTCAATTTCTTGGTTTAGCTAGGCCACGTATGGAGGAAACCAAAATTACCTGGGAGGGGTAAATGCAGTTATTTCTTACATTGTTAAAAATTCATGTATTTCACCATTGGGTGATGCACTTTCATTGTGAACATTTCATTATTGATAAAATTAATAATAATATGGGATTTATTTACATTTCCCTGATGATATTATTGAATATTAGAATCATGCATGTAACACCACGAGCTTCCACGATACGCTTCTCATTCAATAATACAATAGCTTGCATTGTACGCAACTTCGAGTTCTAAAACACCGCGACTAATCAAAGTAGCCGTTATGAATAGTAATAACCACTTTTTAAAATTATAGAAATTTTATATTTCAAAATTGACTTCATTTTTGGATTCGGAATATCGAAATTAGCCTATGTTGATTTTTTGGTATTTTTCTAAGAACTTCTAATTTTTTATGAATAGTGAAAAATACTTTAAAACAACTTTTTTAATCAAAATAATTTATTGTGATAAATTATACTATTTAGTGTTTTTAAAGTATAATTAGAATTTATTTTTACCATTTTATCCAATGGTGGTCATTAGAATTAATTTAACATTGAAATTGGATATAAACAATTGCCAATCTTTTGATATAAATTGTTTCTTAAAAACACGCTATTTGTTTTAACAACGGGAATTAATTATAAAATTAATTAATGCAACTTATATGTTTGGAATGTTTTAAAATAGACATCATTTTTGAATTCGGAATATCAATTATAGCTTAGGGTGAAGTTTTGGCCTTATTCTGAAAAACTTCAATTTTTGATGAATAGTGAAACCACTAACTGGTTGTTAAAAACTGATTTTTTCGTTAAAATGAAATATTACCACTTCTGTGAATTGATTTTCAAAAATCCGACATACATGGTTTTCATTAAGAAGTAAAATGTGGTTCAATGAGATTAAAATAATTTTTTGGTGAATAGTAACTTTTAAGTTCTTAATCGCGATTAGAGGTAATTAGTGTAGTTTAAGGTAAAAATAATGTTTTAATAATATGATATGAGCTTGACACTTGTTCTACTACAATTTGATGAGTCATGGCCGACCAAGACAATCCATGGGTCAACTTGGGGACCCCATGGAGCCACTTTAGTTGGAAAATGACATAAATACCTTTTATTAAATGTTAAAGTAAAAAATGACACAAACATGAGTTGTTTTACTAAAACAGTTTTTAAGTGGGGTTACACAAGTCCAAATTTTGATTATAAATATTAATTAGAAAGCTAAAAAGATTTCCTACATCATAGTATTTTTTTTATAATTTTTAGACATTAAATAAATTAAATTATTTATGACATCATTATGATTCAGCGATGACCTCATTATTTAACGATTTAAATAAAATGAGAAGATAATGCAAAATCCAAGGCTTACACTTGTCTAAAGCCTATTGGATGAGGATATTTCGAAACCTTATCACCTTATCCTCGAATTATATAAGTATGGGACCTTTAGAATCCGAAAAGCATTGTATAATAATGTAACATTTCAATCTTTCCAAAAGAGCCCCTCCTCTCCACTTATAAAAGGCCCCCACCTCTCCCACCTTATTCACACCTTCAGGCCATTTGGCTCGGCCAAACTCTGCCCAAATACTCTCACAACATCCCTCTCTTACTCCTAGAAGCCTCACATTGGGCAGAACTCTTCCCAAGGAAGCCTTTGGCTCAAATCAAAAAGAGTTACCCGGTTTTGAGGTAATGTCTTCTCTAATGTTGTTTTGGTTTATTTTTCTTCTCCAAACCCCTAAACTATTTTTATTCATTTCTTTTGTAACAACACCATTATACTCAATATACTAGGATATTGTTATAATAATTATTCTAGCTACACTTACACACACCTACATCTAATGGTTAAAGAACATACGGTTTCTGTGGATGGCGAATTTCTGCCTCACGAAACGATGATTGTTCAACACTCATATAACACCTTCAAAGGTGTCCATTAAGATGTCACTATTTTTATATATGATATATAATATGTTTATGTTTTATTTATTCTTCTGTATTTCTCATTTATGGCATACTTTATGATTTCCATTATGGGTAAAACGCGATAATTTCATTTTAGGAAGTGCGGACTACCGCCCCCTCAAAGTGATGTGAATAGTTAATGCCATATGTGGGATGTATAAAGGATGGAGTAAATGGTATTATACACTATATTATACTGGAATTATATTATAAATTTATATTATTATGATTTCATTCAATTAAATATGATATTGAAATGAAAGTAGCGTTCATGCGTACGTACGGCTTACCGTCTCAATGAACGGTGCATTTCATTTCTTACCTGTAAATGTTACATAATATTATAAATGAATGTATATACTGGATATATAAGATATATATATGACATCTAAATCATGAATATAATCTTGGAGACAATGGATATTCTACCACATAAACAACTTTTAATTATAAGAAGTTTATTGTTGACTCAAGTACCAAAGATCGACAAAACGACCGTTATTAACTTAAATAATTACATAATGTTCATATCATTGTAATAAGTGATATAATAAGGATAATGAAATTGAAAATGGTTCTTAATAAGGTAGATATTAACTCTAGTTTATTATTCAGGAGGTTAAAGGACGGTTGAGTCAAGTCAGACACAAGGTAAGGGAACTTCTTAACCCAACATCCATTATTTGGGTTAATCTCCTACTTTCCAATTATGTCATGATATTATTATGTATTATTTTGTATTTTTACTTTCTTTATGTGTACCTATAGTGAATACACATAATCGATCTATTTTATTTTAGAAATGATCTTTTTAAGGACTTCGTCTCAATCTCCTTTCATTGAGTCATATTTGGTTTTATACACAACTTTCTTTTATATGGTGTATAAACCCCTTTGACTTTTACGTTTATTCAAAAAGAATCTTTTTATATGAAGCGTTTTACTAAACGACAAAAAGGGAATGTTTTTCTTTCCGTACTTATGCGGCGACAACGACTTCTCTGCCACCGTGACCATTATTTGAGTTTCGGCTTCCTCTACAAGCCATCATTTTTTTAATGAAAAATAAATACAAAGTTTTAACTTTCTTTTATTTTGGTATTGAAAATGGTTTTGAAAGCGTTTTTATTATATCAATGAGTTGTATTGATATCTTGTGATTGAAATGTGGAAATGTTATGTTTCCTTTATGCTTGTTTTTTGTGATACGATTATGTTATGGTTTATGATATGTTTAAACCTATTCATATGAGGAATGCATTGGACTTAATAAGTGACGGGTGGAGCCCGCTATAGCTCCTCGATGCATCGGCAGGTCTCATGAGACAAACTAGTGTCTTGGCACGAGGCCTTGACAAAATCTTATTTGTGGTCTTGGCACGAGGCCTTGACTACGTGGTTATGATAGTCTGGCATTATGCATTCCATCATTATGAAAGTGGTTATTGATATTGCATGTGATTATTCGGCCAGTAGAATATCCATGTGAAGAAGTAAATGGAATTATCTCATTTTACTTTTACCATATTATGTTGAAGTTCAAGTTTAAAAGTCTTTTGTTTTAGTTATACATTGCCTTAAATGTTAATGTTTATTTATGAAAGCTTCCGCTATATTGTTAACCTTACTGAGCATCTGAGCTCACCCCTTTCAATGTTTTAATATTTTTCCAGGATGTGAAGAAGTATTTTATGAATGACCTAAAGGGGTAGTCAAAAAGGGATATGATTGTGGACTATGAAGACCATGTTATTGTAGTTTTTTTACTTTTTGATGTAATGAAAGACTTATGAATGTATCTAGTGTTTCCAAGGCTACTAAACTAATCGGTCTTTCGAGACTTGATCTTTTGTGATCATGCCAATGTTACGAAGTAATGCACCGACTCTGGGTAGCTGGGGTCGGGGCGTTACAGTTGGTATCAGAGGTAGTTTAGTACTAACCTTGGAAGATATATTTAGATAAACTCTGATTAGATCACATAGCCCAAAGATAGACTTTGAGGATTAGTATAGAAGAACTTCCTAGAATTTTGTTATTGTAGAGATTTTGTGAGTTTTCCGAGCAATAAATCTCTGTCTGGATACGAGCAAGTAGAGGCGGCTCTGGCACAGATGTACCTAGGGGTAAAACCCTAAAACACCACTTTGATCTAGACTTGAACGGGAACTGGTGCACGACAACGGGCCTTGCTGCACTCTTGGTTACGACACTCCCGGGGGATATGCTTAGGATAACTCTCATTTTCTCTACAAATCATTATGAAGGTTTTATGAGTATATACTTCCTCAAAGAAAACATTTTTATGATTATGGATTATATCCATAAATAGTTCAATTTATGTTAAGTGTTTTATAAGTATAGGATTATGCATTTTGATTCATAAACTGATCTAGTTTATGCCATTGTTTAGAAATGGTGCCTAGTGGAAGAAATGGAAACCGTATCAATGCACGCACTCCATGTAGGGATTGACCTCCTGCTCAAGATAATTATAGTGGGGCTGGTGATGCAACTGGTGCCGATCAACTTATTACCATACTGGGACAACTCACTCAGGTTATGAATAATAACCTTACTCGTATGGAGCACCCTGATCCTCAACGTGGAGGATCAATGCTAGAACGTTTCATGAGGCAACAACCACCATCCTTCAATGGGAGTACAAATCCTATAGTAGCTGAGCAATGGATAAATTCATTAGAGAAAATATTCCATGCCTTGGGGAGTAGTGAAAGGGAGAAGGTTGTCATGGCAGTTTACCGCCTCACTGGAGATGCCGATCAATGGTGGTCACTAATTCAAAACACAAAAGAAGATGATGAATTAACAAACATGGAATGGAAGGAGTTCAAAGAGCTGTTCTTAGAAAAATACTTTCCTCGAGACCATCGACCGGATATGGAAAGGCAATTTCTGAGTCTGAGGCAGAAGGAGGATGAGAATGTAGCAAAGTATGAGGCTAACTTTACAAGGTTAGCAAGGTATGCTGCCAATAATATACGTAACCCAAGGAGTAAGATTGATCGTTTCTTTGATGGGTTAAAACCATTTCTCCGTCGAGCTTTTGTATCACAATCCTTCTCATCATACGAAGATATTGTCTCGTGTGCTATCAAGACAGAAAAGGAATTCTCTAAGTCTTATGACAACAAAGTAAAGAAAGAGAAGAAGAGAACGGTGGAACAAGTGACAGATAAAGGGAAAAATGGAAAGAAGGATTTTCCATTATGTGATAATTGTGGGAAGAATCACCCTGGTACTTGCCTAAAAGGAATGGGAGTTTGTTATAAATGTGGAGAAAAGGGTCACCAGGCTCGTGATTACAAGGGAAAGAAAGAGGCTGTCAAAGTTTAATGCTACAATTGTAAGGAAACAGGGCATTAAGCAAATTAATGTCCTAAGAATCAAGGAAAATTACCTCAGAAAAGTCCAAGGGATCAAGGCCAATCTTATGCTGTGACTACAGTTGAAGCGGAATAATTAATATATTGGTGCTTTTGGACTCAAGGATTATATTCTGGTTATAAGAATAATGTGATATATATATATATGGATTGTACTGTAGTACTTTTTGATTTCAGTAAGGTTTTAATATGATTAAGGTAATCATATTTTTAGTATGTGACAATAAGAGAAACTTTTCTTTTTTTGGGGAATCTGATGTTACAATTGATTTTGGAATTTAGAGACCTTTTAGAGAAAGTCTGGATGGAGGTATTTTGGATAACTATTAAGGTTGGAATGGATTAAGTTGAACCATGGATAGTATTGTTTAAGGTTAAAGAATTTCTGAAGATTATTTTTGGAATATTATAATACTATAGTTTTAGGAAAAAGGACAACCTGCAGGGTGGGGCATAACCCGTCGCCTCGGACAAAGCTGCAGGAATCGAACCCACAACCATAGTGCGATAGGCCTTTATTTCCTACCACTAGCCTACAGGAAGTCCCTGGTTATTAAAAAATAATTTTACTAATCTAAATGGTATGTGTTAATATTTGTAACCTTATACAATTAGGATAAGTATAATATTTTTGGGTTCTATTATCTTTTTGAGTTAAAGGTGAGTTGAAGGTTGAAACTCTAATTGTCAAGCATAAATATATACATACCTATCTGTTATTCAATGAATAAATTAATTCTTAAACTTTAGTAAAGGGATATTAAAACAAAAAATGTGTTATCCTAATACCTTATGTCTTGTTGAACTAATGATATTTTAAATCAACAAAGATTGAAGGCTTTGAGGCCCTCAATTTGACAGTTGATTGTGATTGATGATCTCAATCACTCCCTACGAATATTTATGTTTTTCCTCCAATTATATGTCTCTAATTTCCACCAATGTTCTCCTAATCGAGATCATAATTGGGTGGTGACTTTTTCATTTCCCTTTCCCTCTTATTAAGGCTAAATTTTATTAATCTTATTTCCGATGTGGGTTTTCCTCAAAGGTATTTTCTCTTTTCAACCTTTTATTTTCAAAGAAAAATTTCAAATTGCGAGGATGCAATTTATTGAAGGAGGGGAGAATGTAACACCTAGAGCTTCCACGATACGCTTCTCATTCAATAATGCAATAGCTTGCATTGTACGCAACTTCGAGTTCTAAAATACCGCGACTAATCAAAGTAGCCGTTATGAATAGTAATAACCACTTTTTAAAATTATAGAAATTTTATATTTAAAAATTGACTTCATTTTTGGATTCGGAATATCGAAATTAGCCTATGTTGAATTTTTTGTATTTTTCTGAGAACATCTAATTTTTTATTAATAGTGAAAAATACTTTAAAACAACTTTTTTAATCAAAATAATTTATTGTGATAAATTATACTATTTAGTGGTTTTAAAGTATAATTAGAATATATTTTTACCATTTTATCCAATTGTGGTCATTAGAATTAATTTAACATTGAAATTGGACATAAACAATTGCCAATCTTTTGATATAAATTGTTTCTTAAAAACACGCAATTTGTTGTAACGGCGGGAATTAATTACAAAATTAATTAATGCAACTTATATGTTTGGAATTTTGTAAAATAGACATCATTTTTGAATTCGGAATATCAATTATAGCTTAGGGTCAGGTTTTGGCCTTATTCTGAAAAACTTCAATTTTTGATGAATAGTGAAACCACTAAGTGGTTGTTAAAAACTGATTTTTTCATTAAAATGAAATATTACCACTTCTGTGATTTAATTTTCAAAAATCCGACATACATGGTTGTCATTAAGAAGTAAAATGTGGTTCAATGAGATTAAAATAATTTTTTGGTGAATAGTCACTTTTAAGTTCTTAATCGCGATTAGAGGTAATTAGTGTCGTTTAAGGTAAAAATAAGGTTTTAATAATATGATATGAGATTGACACTTGTCCTACTACTATTGGATGAGTTATGGACGACCAAGAAAATCCATGGGTCAACTTGGGGACCCCATGGAGCCACTTTAGTTGGAAAATGACATAAATACCTTTTATTAAATGTTAAAGTAAAAAATGACACAAACATGAGTTGTTTTACTAAAACAGTTTTTAGTGGGGTTAAACAAGTCCAAATTTTAATTATAAATATTAATTAGAAAGATAAAAAGATTTCCTACATCATAGTATTTTTTTTATAATTTTTAGACATTAAATAAATAAATTATTTATGACATCATTATGATGCAGCGATGACCTCATTATTTAACGATTTAAATAAAATGAGAAGAGAATGAAAAATCCAAGGCTTACACTTGTCCAAAGCCTATTGGATGAGGAGATTTAGAAACCTTATCACCTTATCCACGAATTATATAAGTGTGGGATCTTTAGAATCCGAAAAGCATTGTATAATAATGTAACATTTCAATCTTTCCAAAAGAGCCCCTCCTCTCCACTTATAAAAGGACCCCACCTCTCCCACCTTATTCACACCTTCAGGCCATTTGGCTCGGCCAAACACTGCCCAAATAATCTCCCAACATCCCTCTATTAATCCTAGAAGCCTCACTTTGGGCAGAACTCTTCCCAAGTAAGCCTTTGTCTCAAATCAAAAAGAGTTACCCGGTTTTGTGGTAATGTCTTCTCTAATGTTGTTTTGGTTTATTTTTCTTCTCCAACCCCCTAAACTCTTTTTATTCATTTCTTTTGTAACAACAACAGTATCCTCAATATACTAGGATGTTGTTATAAGAAGTATTCGAGCTACACTTACACACACCTACATCTAATGGTTAAAGAACATAAGGTTTCTGTGGATGGCGAATTTCTGCCTCACGAAATGATGATTGTTCAACACTCATATAACACCTTCAAAGGTGGCCATTAAGATGTCACTATTTTTATATATGATATATAATATGTTTATGTTTTACTTATGCTTCTGTATTTCTCATTTATGGCATACTTTATGATTTCCATTATGGGTAAAACGCGATAATTTCATTTTAGGAAGTGCGGACTACCGCCCCCTCAAAGTGATGTGAATCGTTAATGCCATATGTGGGATGTATAAAGGATGGAGTAAATGGTATTATACACTATATTATACTGGAATTATATTATAAATTTATATCATTATGATTTCATTCCATTAAATATGAAATTAAAATGAAAGTAGCGTTCATGCGTACGTACGGCTTACCGTCTCCATTAACGGTGCATTTCATTTCTTACCTCTAAATGTTACAAAATATTATAAATGAATGTATATAATGGATATATAAGATATATATATGACATATAAATCATGAATATAATTATGGAGACAATGGATATTCTACCACATAAACAACTTGTAATTATAAGAAGTTTATTGTTGACTCAAGTACCAAAGATCGACAAAACGACCGTTATTAACTTAAATAATTACATAATGTTCATATCATTGTAATAAGTGATATAATAAGGATAATGAAATTGAAAATAGTTCTTAATAAGGTAAATATTAACTCTAGTTTATTATTTAAGAGGTTAAATAATGGTTGAGTCAAGTCAGACACAAGGTAAGGGAACTTCTTAACCCAACTTCCATTCTTTGGGTTAATCTCCTACTTTCCAATTATGTCATGATATTATTATGTATTATTTTGTATTTTTACTTTCTTTATTTGTACCTATAGTTAATACACATAATAGATCTATTTTATTTTAGAAATGATCTTTTTAAGGACTTCGTCTCAATCTCCTTTCATTGAGTCATATTTGGTTTTATACACAACTTTCTTTTATACGGTGTATAAACCCCTTTGACTTTTACGTTTATTCAAAAATAATCTTTTTTATATGAAGCATTTTACTAAACGACAAAAAGGGAATGTTTTTCTTTCCGTACTTATGCGGCGACAATGACTTCTCCGCCGCCATGACCATTATTTGAGTTTCGGCTTCCTCTACAAGCCATCATTTTTTTAATGAAAAATAAATACAAAGTTTTAACTTTCATTTATTTTGGTATTGAAAATGGTTTTGAAAGCATTTTTATTATATCAATGAGTTGTATTGATATCTTGTGATTGAAATGTGGAAATGTTATGTTTCCTTTATGCATGTTTTATGTGATACGATTATGTTATGGTTTATGATATGTTTAAACCTATTTATATGAGGAATGCATTGGACTTAATAAGTGACGGGTGGAGGCCGCTATAGCTCCTCGATGCATCGGCAGGTCTCATGAGACAAACTAGTGTCTTGGCACGAGGCCTTGAAAAAATCTTATTTGTGGTCTTGGCACGAGGCCTTGACTACGTGGTTATGATAGTATGGCATTATGCATTCCATCATTATGAAAGTGGTTATTGATATTGCATGTGATTATTCGACCAGTAGAATATCCATGTGAAGAAGTAAATGGCATTATCTCATTTTACTTTTACCATATTATGTTGAATTTCAAGTTTAAAAGGCTTTTGTTTTAGTTATACATTGCCTTAAATGTTTATGTTTATTTATGAAAGCTTCCGCTATATTGTTAACCTTACTGAGCATCTGAGCTCACCCCTTTCAATGTTTTAATATTTTTCCAGGATGTGAAGAAGTATTTTATGAATGACCTAAAGGGGTAGTCAGAAAGGGATATGATTGTGGACTATGAAGACCATGTTATTGTAGTTTGTTTACTTTTTGATGTAATGAAAGACTTATGAATGTATCTAGTGTTTCCAAGGCTACTAAACTAATCGGTCTTTCCAGACATGATCTTTTGTGATCATGCCAATGTTACGAAGTAATGCACTGACTCTGGGTAGCTGGGGTCGGGGCATTACAATTCATCATAGTAAGCACAATAGGATTTAGAATACTATTCATTTTTTCATGCCATATTTAGATTCCAACTTGCATCACATTTATTGCATCTGATTTCTATATGTGCCTTGTTAGTTGTAAATTTCAAAGTTATTTTACTCTATAAGTTGGAATAATTGGTTCAATTGACCAATCATTCCACATTTAATGGTTTTATTGGAATGTGCCAATGACATCTTATCTGATCAAACCATATCTATGGCTTGATACACCGGTTTCTAGTTTAATGGTTTGGAAGAAATTACACGACGAACCAATTTAAATTTATAAGGTGTATGGGCCCTTATAATATGTAATTTGTATTGAAATTTACTATATCATGATTCTAATAACCAAATGGATTAAAATGAATATGGTTCTTAAAATGAAGTGTCTCCCATATATGAGACCTATGTCTGCCCCGACAATGTGGTGAAAAGTAGGTTGTATATTCTATTTTCCTTTTGAGACTCATTATATTTTCCTAGACCTATATATTGAAGTAGGATAAGGGTTATAGAATTATATATGTGGAATTCATACCTATCCCTATTTAAAAATTTCCCATTTTGTTATAAATCTCATCTGAGGCTTTTCCATGGAATTTTTACAGTTATGCTTTCGTAATGACCTCATGTTGTACGTAAGGAAAGTGGAAATGAGCATACTCTAGAGGTGGTGGCCCCTGATCCACCCATTATACCTCAAGTAGTTCCACTTGAGATACCTCTAATAGACCTTCCAATGGGTGACGATGCCCAATTCTATGATAGATTCCTTAAGTTCATGAAATTAGTTCAAGGTGCACCTCAACCTTCCCCATTAGTGGGAAAACTGACTCAGGTGTTCCAATAGAAATATCCATCCAATTTATTAGGGATTAGAGAGCATCATGATAATGATTCATGGTTAGAGTCTATTGGGTCAACCATTGATCATATCAAGAAGCCTATAGAGAGGAGGGTCATGTTTGCATCATAAATGCTACACAACTCTGCCAAGAGATGGTGGGATGTTTTGAAATAGACTGGTGGACACTAGGGTATGTTCTGGGTGGACTTCCAGGAATCATCATCAATTAATTCTTCCCACAGACCTTGAGAACTGATTGTGTTTGTGAATTCAAGCACTCTGAGCAAGGTGACATGTCAGTGATGGAATAGTCATCTTTTTTCACCTAATTGTGGAATTTTTCACCAACATAAAACAGTGATGAGTTAACTAATGTGAGGATATTAGAGGATGTGATTTCTTATATTATTAAAACATAGGTGAAATTATTTTGGCTGAACGCCATTTCAAATATTGTGAAGTAGTCCCTCATTACTGAGCAGAACGTGAGGGAATCAGGCATCATGAAGCATGGAAGTTCATCTTCCAAGAAATGATATGGGCTATCCAGTTGTAAGAAGTGACTCTTATAGGGTACACATTGGGGAAGTACCATATAGGTGGAACACAAAAATAACTTTTTTTGTTTTTCAACATTGTGGATGGAAAGATATTAAAAATACTCAGTGTACAAGTAACCCAATTGAATACTGAACATTTGATAGGATGGGTCGCCTCCATTGTTTTTGAAGGTATTTACCATCAATTCCAAGTGAATTAGGTTTTGTGACAAAACCAACATCAATAATATAGTCATTTAATCATTTTATGGTAGGTATCTGGTCTTCTACAGGCTGTCTAGGCTATGTAGGTGGTCATGGTAAAGGAAATCAGGATTTAGAGCTCCATCGTCAGTAGAGCGGACCTACGAAGGATAGTCAGGTTGTGTCTTAGGGTCGTGACTGAGGCCATATATATATATTTTATTTTATACAATATAAGAGTATATTATATTGTTATATAAAGTTAGAGGTACTATTCTGGTAGCTTATACATTAGTACATTCCCTATTTGATATGGGTGCATCACACTATTTTTATATCTGCTGTAACCATGGGAGGTCTGGGATTAGTGGTTGAGTACTCTTGTGGTGTTATGAACCTTTAAATGTTGTTAAGATTCTAAAAATATGGTATAATCTATTTAAAGTATTTCCCAGTAGAAATATGTGGGAATTATTTTTATTGGAGTTTCTTCATCCTTGAAATGATTAGCTTTGACATCATTATCAGTATGGACTGGCTTGTGTAGTAATGAACACAAGTGGATTGAATTCATTACCAAGTGTCATTAACATCACCTTAGGGAAAGTTTTATGTCCATAAGGGAGAATTTGATCTTGAATCTAATAAATTTGGACTCACGTGTACTTGGATTGGAACAGTAACAACCCAGATGACCGATCTATTTATGAACAATCAGGGAATGCAGCTTGTGGAATTCCATACAGTTTTGGATCACTTCAGGTATGTCTTCCCTGATGTTTTATTTAGCTTACCGTCTAAGAGTGAGATTGATATAACTATTGAGATTGTGTCAGGTGTGGAACCAGTTTTCATTACTCCTTATATAATTACACCTACAGAGATATAGGAACTCAAAAAGCAAAATGAATACTTAATGTTTAAGGGTTTTAGATGACTGTGCACATCAACTTGGGATTCACCTGTTGTTCTTGATATGAAGGTGGATGATGCCATTAAGGTTTAAATGGATTAACACATACTAAAATAACTTACGTTGTTGATTAAGTATCCACTGCATTGCATAGACAACCACTTTGACTATCTCTAAGTACAAATTTTTTCTATAAGATCGATTTGTGGTTGGGATGTTAAAAGGGTCACATTATGCCATCAAACATATCACATAAAATGTTCTAGAGTAGGTACGGCTTGTATGAGTATATGGTTATTCCATTCAGCCTATCGATCATGACGAAATTCATTATGGATTTGATGAATTGGTTTTTCCACTAGTATCTTGATTCATATGTGGTATTACTTTTAGATGAATTATTAGTATACTCACTCACCAGACATGACCATTCTATTCATCATGAGATCATATTGAGTACATTAAAATAGAACCATCTATATTTGAAGCTCAGTAAATTCCACTATTGGATTAGTATGTTTCACTTCTTGTGTCATATAATATCAGAGGAAGGCATATCAGTTGACCCAGAAAAGGTTATCACCATGGTTTCATAGGAGTATCCCAATAAGATGTTCGATATATGCAGATTCTTAGGGATGGAATGATATAGAAAGCATTTCATCTAGGAATTAGCACTCCTAAAATTATCACTGACAACATTAACCAAGAATGGTGTCAAATTATGCTTGAATGAATCTTGTGTGACAAAATTTTCTGGAGTTAAAGGAGATACTCACTTTAGCACTGATCCTGGTTCTACAATAGCTTGGAATAATTTATACACTTTATTTTGATGATTATAGTATCAGAGCTAGGTACAGTTTCGATGCTAGGTGATTGAGTCATTGCATATAGATCCTACTAGTTGAGGCATCTTGAGTGGAACTATCTTACACATGAACTAAATTTTCCAGCCCTGGTTAATGCTCTACATTGTTGGAGGCACTAATTTTTGGGTGAGTGGTTAATTTTTTGAAATGGAACATAAGAGTCTCAAATACATATCCACATACTAAGACTTGATTTTGAGGTAGTGAAACTGGGTGAAATACTGACAGTTATTCAGCATTGAGTTGGGTTACACACCTAGAAAGGGAAATGTTGTGGCTGACACCTTGATTTGGAATAATTTGAAAACTGTCATGGAGGTCAATAATGAGTAGAAATTGATGGATTTTTTCTCTAAGATGCATATATAGGTTCTTGAATTGCACAATCAACTAGTTCTAGTATATATAGCAGTGAAATCCTCCCTTAGGGAGCTAGTCCGAATGAGGCAACTGTTTTATTCTAAGGGTCTCATTTTTAGGGATAGTGTCACTAGAGAGAACTCGTCTCATTGACGGAATGTTGATGGAATTGAGACCTTTCTCTTATATGGGTGTGTATGGTTATCATATGATATATGAGAAGAGATTATTAGGTAATCACACAACTTTGTATGGATAATTCATCCTAGTCTTTCAATGATGTAACAAGACTTGCATCATTACACTGGTGGCTAGGTATAAAGAGGAAGATAATAAGATTCATCACTCGACACTCCACATGTTATCAAGTGAAGGCATAGAACCATTGACCTAAAGGAAATCTACACCCCCTCTCAATTATTGACTGGAAATGTAATGATGACACTATGGATTTTTTCAATGGATTTACGATATCCCTTCAAGGTAGTGATCCATTATGAGTGATTGTCGATAGGATGAGCATTGTCACACACTTCTAACCAAGCTAGGAGTCCTTATTTGTTGATGATATTGTATGGTTGCAAATATGTGAGATATTATTACATAATGGTGTTACGATTCTATCATTTTAGACCAAGACACCCTCTTTATTTCATGGTTTTAGAAAGGGTTGAAAAAGGCACTGAGTTAACAAGTAGTCTTGAGTAGTTCATATCTCCCTCAGAATGATGGGAAGTATGAGTAGACCATTTAGGTGACAGGGGATATGCTATGGTCTTGTATTATTGATTTTGGATGTTCATGGGAGAATAATATTCTTGTAGTTGACTTTTCCTAAAACAATAGATTTCATGAAACAATTAATAGGGATCTATATGAGTCACTCTATAGTGTACAGTTCCATTAAAATTTGTGATAGCTATAAGAAGTTAAGGAAATTATATTGGGTCATCATATCATTCTAGAAAATTTAGTGAAAGTATATATGACTCAGTAGTGTACGGCTATAACTATGTCCAAGTAGAAGTAATATAAGAATCATCATTGTAGACCTCTAGAGTTTGAGCTGGGACCTCGAGTATATTTATGTGTATCACCTAGATTTGATCACAGTTGGTTATTAGGATATGAAAATTAATAAACTCAATATGTTGGGTCATTCAAGATAGTGGAGAGAATTAGGATAATAGCCAATTTGTTGTTTTTTACCATAGATTTACTATTCCATTCACAGAATCATAGAAGTATCTTAGTTTTGAGAGTGACATCCATACCCATCTCATTTGTTTGACCCTAAGGACATCAAGCTAGATGTAGATGCATCATTCGAGGATCATCCGATATGAATTGTTGATAGGAGCATGAAGGCACATCAAGGAAAATGGGTTTCTCTGGTTTTAGGGCCTTGCAGAACAGATGTGTACAAGATGAGACCAGGGAGCTAGAAACCAGTTTATTTGTATAGTGGCTGGAACTCTTCTCAAAATACATTTTACTACCCTCAACATGGTAACTTGGGGAAGAGTTGTCTTATAGAGGGGAGATTGTAATGCCCCATATTTTCTTAAGGTAGAGACTATTTAATTTTTGGTTTAATCTCTTTAAATGGACATAGTAACGATTCTTAAAAGATTAAATGATGTATCAAATATGCCTATGGATCATTTGAAGCTAGGAGCCCCAAAATGAGATAAAGCAGACCAAACTGCACTGTTAGAGGGAACTCTACCACCAAGTATGCACAATTTCCTCGAGTCATGTGGTTTCAGGCAATGGGAACTTGGGGGCCACACGACCGTTCGAGCCATCCAAATTTCTTGTCAGAGTGGGTTTTTACGAGTTTTTCATGGATAGAAAAACCATGTGGGTGCCCCCTTATATATTGAATGGTGCATAGTTGGCACACAGATTGTCCAGTCAAGAGGCCAAACCAGGAACAATGGTTTAATGGGTAGACATTACCAATTTTACACCCTTTAATGATTTATGAAAATTTCTTCGTCTCCCCTATTTTCTTTAGTAGGTAAAAATATTATCCTCACATAGAAACCCTTTTATCCCATCAACATAGGAATTAAGGAAAATCCTTCTTCTAACTCTAGAATTGATCACTAACTTATCCAATAGAATGTTACAGGTACAATATTGAATCCTAATTAATATTTTTCAAGTTATTCTTCTT
Organism: Viscum album; assembly: GCA_963277665.1. Taxonomy (NCBI): domain Eukaryota; kingdom Viridiplantae; phylum Streptophyta; class Magnoliopsida; order Santalales; family Viscaceae; genus Viscum; species Viscum album. Next base: position 1,918,664,759 of record OY728163.1, read on the forward strand.
ATTTTTTGTGCTATTTGAGTAGAAGCTCATTTTCACCAATTTCATGGATTTTGATAGTTTTTTTGATTTATTCCAACTTTGATAGATTAATAGGTCGATACTAGATGAGGGAAGCTTTATGAGGCTAAGGTATGTTGTTTTGGTCTTTTCCCTTTGTTTCTTTGTGTGCCATAATTTGCGCTATTATGCTGCGAGCTAGACCCTTTCGGTTTCACCTCTTATTTTTTAGTGAAATTAAAATTAATTCCATACATAGCCATTAAAAACCCACGTGAATGGATAATAAACCCCTTGGGTAGATCCCCTTTTTAAATGCCACCCAATGGCTGTGCTTAGCCTTTATGACTTAAATGCCTTTATGATTTGGATTCTTGATCAATATTAGGGATTTCTTCTTATGATAAATTCTATGGGGTATAAATTAATTTTGATTATGGTGATGATCAATTGACTAATTATTTATACCATATTCCATGAATGTATGGGTTGAACTACCTATATTATTCAATTGAATATATTTCCACATGTGTCATGAACAACATGTTTAAATTGGGAGACATGACTAATATGATAATTGTGATATAAATACCTAAATAAAATGGAACGATATTAATTTCTATCTATTATATATATATGATTTATTTTTTTAATGATTTCATCAATGTGTTGAGGGTGATATAAGGGGTTATGACTTAAGGACCCCTAAAACGATATCTCACTCCATTATATTAGAATCGTTGATGCTTTGTAAACATGTCTGGAGTTTTGAAAACTATTCTTTAGATGGTCTCAATATGATTTATCTATTTTAACCTCTAGAAGAGTGACATCGGTTCCCTAGGGGAGACCCCTTAGACGAGCTCGAAGTCATGATGTTGGTACCATGACTCAATAAAGACTCAGGCCCCTACGTGTGATACTAGGTATGAATGTGTAGGTATATTAGTACTTGAACTTTACCACACCATACCAGGAGTAATACATGGGACTTATCCCTTGGGTCACCGTATAAAGCCTCTATGGAATTGTTCATATGATGAGCCCCTTGAGTAATACATGGCAGGTATCTTCGGATTTCCATCGATGTGATTAAGGTGTCTCGCTATATTTTAAAATTTGGTTTTCAAATTGAATTAATGAGAAGGTTAATGAAATATATCAAAATAACAATTTATCATTAGATTTAGAAAAAATAGGAGCATATCCTCCAAGTTCAATCACAGGTTTGGGGATAGTTTATTTCTTTGATTATTACCCCCACTCACTTTTCCCTTGTAGAAAACCCAAGAACAAACTCATCTACACACACCAAAGTAGGTAGATTAGACGGTTATCCAAGTGGAACCTAGTCTAATGAAATTAATTATTTATTATGTATTGAATTTAAATTATTAAGTAACACTTATCATTTGAGAATGTATGAAATGGAAAGTCCTAGACACTATAGGTGATAGTATACTGAAATTTCTATCTCACACCCTGCTTGAGTACCATTGGTACCTAAGTAGTCTTTATGTTCATAGGTATAGACAAAGGGAAGTATCCAAATTCGAATTCTTGATATCAAATTCAGTCATAGGATAGAGATTTGGTAGGAGAGGAATCATCCTATACTTGAGATGAACTTCATTGTAGTTTTTGGACTTTTGTATATTTTGTCAGCAGGTTGTATATGCTAGTATCCCCATCCTCTTTCTTTGTCATTTTTATGAAGATAATGTCATACCGTTATCATTCTATACTATCTATTTATTATTATTCTTCTTATTATAATATATATATGGTATTCCTGATTTATATTTATTATTCTACTTCCACATGATTTTAATTAAGTTTCTTATACTAGTTATTATTATTATTTACTGCTGTGATTGCTCTGTTTTGTGAGGCAATAGTATCCCCATAGACACACCCTACTCCCTCACTCGTAGTCAAAAAACTTTGGCCATTAAGGAGGTGTGCTTGGGGTCTTGCGGCCCACCGGCTCGGGGCATGATTAAATAGCATCCGTGTAGGGGTGCTACAAGTGAGAGGGGGTATTAACACATGAAGAGGAAGAAAATATTGAGATAAAATAATCAATAAAATATCATTAAATGAATCAAACATGAAATAATTATTTTATTTTGGAATATGAATAACAATTAATTAAAAATTAATATTTTCATGAATTTTAAACCGTTAAAAGACTAATATTTTGGGTTTTAATACATTAAAAATATAGAATTATAATAACTAAATTTTTTTAATAGAATATATTATATTTTTAGACTTTTGAATTTACATTTAGGTTTTTAAATAAAATATAATATTTTTAAATATATTATATTTCATGTGAAACATATTTTGGGTCTTAAAATATTTTATATATGTCATTTTTGTTGAATAATTGTTCTTCTTCAATTTATCCTATGTTATGATGCTAATAAAATCCATTCATTTTTTACTAATGTTTTTACTTTAAGATAATGTTGGAATGTTTATTTATTTAGTATATTTTCTCAATGAGAATTTTCATTCTATGTTTTTGATAAGAATGTTTAATAAGTTAAAAATATGACAAATAAATAAGTTAGTCAATTTTATGTAGTGAATGGCGTAAATAAAAATTATAATATTAATAACTTATGAAAATTAATTGTGTTGATTTTATAAAATTTAATTGTATTTATTTTCAAAATTGTTTTTAAAAATGTAATTGTATTTCTAGTGAAATAATGTTACTGTTCATTATAAGAATATTTGAGAACCATTAATTTCTTAAGTTATATTATTATGTGATGATAATAAAGAACCAAACATTATGAATATATTGAATATTCTAGCAATGTTTGTGCATATTGGGATAAATTTTACACATGTATGATCAGACATGAAGCTTTCATTCAAATATGTTATAAAACATTTGAGATAAAAATAATAAGTTGCAAGATATAATCAGTTTAAAGATATGATTTCAGGATCTTTCCTAATGTATTAAGGTTACCAGACCAAGTCCATCGCACACAGTATGATCATAATAAAAATGATTGGATTATACTTTCTATCTCTAACAAAATAAGAAGATATTTTCAGACTTCCAGATATAGATATATGAACTAAATCAGGTGGGGTGCGAGATAATGTTTATAAATGAAGTTATAACAGACATAATCTCAATGTATCATTGAATGGTTGAGTATCATAAAAAGATGTATGATTTCATTATACCGAGGAATCTGTGAAGATATATCATATTGATTTTAGTAGATCGAGCTCCACATGAAGGTTGATTAGACATAGGATAACCGTATGGATACATGCCAACCCATTTAACAGATCAAGACTGATAATATTATTTGCATATATGAGATGAGGTAATATGTATAAATCACAATTTAAAGGAAAAACGAGTGTACTGGGTCGAGTTAATCATATATATAAGAATCAAATAGGTCAACATTAGATGATGACTTATCAGATAGAGAAGCACTTATGATTGAAATTGACAGATCTTTGAAAAAATACATTAACATTGAAGATACTAATATATTATTTTAACACTAATAAATGCATCAATATTTGAGGCTGTTTTATGAAATCATAGATTATAATTTTTTTGGATACATTGATCAGAAATTTCTAGAAATATTGAAGGCTGTCAAAAAAATTTGAGTTGAGTAGGAAAAGGAAAATAAATCTCACCATTTCCCCTTATTTTTCATATTAGTTTACCTATATATAGCGGTGAAGGTATACTATAAATTTATTAGTTTTGGATGATATTATAAAATATCTGACTTAATGTATTTTTATTGAGATAGAATCATTAGTATGCAATAGATAAATATCTTATTTAAAGAAGAGGTACTAGATACAGTTATTGGAAAGAGGTCTACCAGAAAGAGAAACCAAAAACTAGTGTAACTGATAGAGAATCAACAGAAAATGGAACTGGATGAAGGTGAACTGAACTAAGGTGCACTTTATGGAGTCATACCTAACAATGATCGAGGTGCAAAAAATAGTTTTCTAAAGAAAAAGTGTACTAGACATTGTATTTTTGTAAAAAGTTTTACATGAAACATTCATATCTTATATTATGAAAGAATTGAAGAATACAATTTTTTTTAAAAAATGTGATTAAGTATAATCACAATAGGGTTATAGAATGATCTTTATGGAAGTGGGATAATTATATTCACTATATTATATAGAATATATCTATGGATTGATGAGATTTTACATGGTAAGATTATAGTCACCCACATTGGAGGTGAACCTTGTAAAAATATTAGTTTACTTTTTTAATTTTTTATATTTGTATAAGAGTGATGATATGTTATAAATTTGAGGGTATTAACACTAAAATAATATATATAGGTTAATTTATACAGAATAAAATTTATTATAGATCAGTAATGCTTAAACTCCACTTCTCAGTGGTTTATAAATTCATGGAAACAACAAGTGATATCAGAGAAGGTAGGTTCCCTACACAAGATCAATATATTCCTTATTATGGATAATCTATACTCAGTTAATAGTTGAATTATTTGTAATTCCCTTTGTTGAAATAATTATGGATGAAAAAATAGTATGATAACCTATATTTTTTCTATTGGTCTAAAGGTTATTGATTCAACTACGTTATGGTTTCCCCCCATAGTGAAATATTCTTGTATAACATTTTATAATAAAAGAAATCATGAGTTTTATGGAAACTCTCAAATTTCTATACATATGACCTTATTAGAAATATTATATAAATTTGATGGGTTTCAAAACATCAAAGGATACATGGAAAAACATGAAATCATTTTCAAGGGAAATATAAAAGTGATGAATGAAATTTCTAAACCTTGAGAATCGTGTTGATTTATATTATAATGGAGGATAATGAAACTATTGATGATTAATTCACATTAGTTAATAAATAGATAGCCAAGTCATAGAATTTGGGGATGTCTTGGATGATTCAATTTTTTATGAAATTGATGATGAATTTTCTCTACATGGTAGAAAAAAATAATATTTTCATTAAATGATGAAGATGATTTATCTCTTGATGAATTATTTAACATGTCTTTTGTGTACGATATGAGGAAAGATTTAGACTTCAAAAGGAATATTAAGGAAGGGATAAAATTTAAAGATACAAGGAAAATGAAAATATATGAATGTAAAAATGAGGTATTAGGACTTAGTGAATTATAAGATAATGAATAAAATTATGAAATGAAGGATAAAATCTTGTCCCTTATCTCAAAAAATTATAGAAAATTTAGAGTGATCACATCACGATTCACTACTTTATTTCACCCATATATAACTATTTTAATCATGTTTTATATTTAAAATTACAAATATTATCTCAAATTGAAAATCCAATTTTATTCAAATATAAAATGATTATCACTGTTAAAAAGGAAAATTATTCTAGTTTTAGTGATTTTGTTGTAGTAGGATGTGATTTGGAGGGTCATAGATGATCTAAAAGGAATGTGGGTCAAACTGAATGGAATCTCAGGGACATCTATCCACTTTTTCCACATTTTGTAAAATCCATACGTCCAATTGGGATGAAATTTAATGGTACTCTATATAACATCAATGGGTATAATTCATATCAAGAAATAGAATCCCCAATAATCAATTAAGGGGGAAATCCATACCAATATTTTCTGGGGATAGAATCGTCATGAAGTCAAATATTTTGTTCTATATATCTTCCATATCTCGAGATTTAATCCTCAATTGGCCACCATATTTTACATGGAGATATTAATGATTATTTACTATAAGTTTTATCTTTTTAAAAGTCGAAATAAGGCTATTTAAAAACCCAAAACTGAGACATAAATTGTTTCTCTAAATCTATGTTCCCAAAACCACTTCCCATTTTGGCAATAAATGGATACCTTGGGAACCTCATTTGCATGTTAGAAAAAGGAGTGAATTTATTCCATTTTTGAGTTTTAGAGGAGTCCTCTCATGACCTTGGATGTTTTAGAACATTCTTTAGACATAGGGTGAGCTCTTGAAGTAAGGATACCATAATCAAAGCCTTCATATCCTTCTCATGTTGTAATATTTATGTTTGTGTAATAAAATTATTAGTTCCTATTTTAATTCTGTTGGTTTTATATATTTTTTTCAATTCACGTATTCATTAATCTTCTTATTTGGGCTGGAAATCATAAGTATAACTGATATTGGGTTATACCCTTTCTAAACCATTGAAAATGCAAAATGTTTCTACGATGACTACACCACCCGTGTAAGAGTAGTTTTTTTTGTAATACATCTAAATGTTACCTTATTCATTAATTTATTTTAAATCAATGTGATACTATAATATATTTAATATGATTCATGAATTGAGTATTTTAATTAGATGAATCTATGTAACAAATTGAAAAATTAACACCAAAACATGTGAGGTCGAGATTAGTTTAAATTTTGATAGTGAAAACATAATCGGTAAAATAAGACCACATGGGGGAAATTTATAGAGTTCAATTATAATCCCTAAACACAATTCATCCTCATTTTAAAGAAAATATATTTTTAAAAATTGACCACTCACCATAATCTAGATTCCAAATTTCAATCAAAGCAGGGTGTTGTGTTTGCATGTTTTGAAATTGTCCTGGGGTTAACTTTTTTCAACTTTGTGGTAATGTTAAATCCTATAAGGTTAGAGGGTTAACAAATTAAGGGATAATTATTAATTGGATACTAATTTAAATGATAATTATGAATAATTAAATGAAGAGGTATAGTTATATTGGTTACACCTTTTAATTGTTTTTAAAAACATCTTCTTTTTGTGTCTTTTTAATCGAGTTTAATTTAAAAAAAATGAAATCTTATTACAAAAAAATTCTTCTAGTTTTATAAATGAGAAATAGCCCCAATCCATTCAAGTAGTATGTTTATGTTATTTAATTTTATTTTCAAAATACCTTTAATATAGTGTTTTAATTTGCATCATCATTTGTGAGATGACCTTGGTCATCCAATCTCTTGCACGTAAATAACCTGAAATCAAATATCATTTGAGAGTACCCACAGTAGCACCTTTAAGATTGGAGCTGTTACATGGGAGGAAATTAATTTATTCATCCACTTAGAGTAATTTATTTTATTTTTAACATAATTATTTTCTTGTACTCTTTCATTATTCATTCCCCATTCTCTTATTTTTTTCTCTTACTTTCTTCTTTTAATTTTTTTGGAGAAACCCAAACTTATTTTATATATTATTATAGTCCACTTTTATTATTTTCATTTTTATTTTATTTATGACAAAAAATAATCACTAAGATCTCTTAGATAATTTCATGGATATTGAACACAACCTTAGGGTTAAAATAATACATTCTTAGTCTATGAGATGTTTCAACATTCATATAGTTAGAGAATTTCTCCATTCAGGGAACATGGAAATAAAAAACACTACTAAATAAATCTTAAATCATGAAGCATTGGATGAAAACAATAACAATTAACTTAATAGAACCATTCGAGAATTGGATGCACCAGACATTAATTATCAATCATATTGTATTACATACCCAAATCTTGAATCAGACCTTGAACTGGAATTTGGGTTAATTCACCTTCTTTAAAAGTTTAATGGAAATTATAGGGAGGATAAAAAAATATCTTAAACAATCTAATGTTGTTTGCTCAAACCTGAAATGAAGAAATATATTTGAAGATAAAATCAAACTAAGAGAATTCCCATTCTCACATGATGGAGCTGTGAAAGATTGGATGTATTATTTACAACTTAAAGATTTATATTGTTGGAATGATTTGAAATGACTTTTCAGGAAGATATTTTTTCCAGTATCAAGGACCACATTCATTATAAAAGAGATATTTGGGATCAAGAAATCACAATCGGAGTCAATGTATGAGTACTCAGAGTAATTTATGTAGTTCTGTGCAAGCTACCCGCATAGCCAAATTATGGAGAAACTCCTCATCTAATACATTTATTAAGGAATCACACCTATGTAGCGGAGAATGGTAGAATATGAACATGGAGGGGTACTTGTGTAAAAAATATTATAAGCTTCACGTGATTTGATTGACAAGATGACACAAAACTCATTATGGTTTTGGGATCGAGGTACAACACATGTTAGAGGAGTACATCGAGTAAGTCCTTATTCTTTTTAAAATTGTTCGATTGATACTAAGTTAGAATAATTGACCACTATGGTGAGATGGATTGCAATGGATCAAAATAAATCCCAACCCACTCCTACAATATCATGTTTCATCTGCACTGAAAAAAAACCACCCAACAGATTATATCCTATAACTACAAGGGAACGAAGATTTTTGGTGGTATTTACTAAAAGACCACATCCGTAGAAAAAACAACCACATCCCCTAAAGAAGTAAGATTCCTTAGCACCATCATACAACCAAGGGTGGAAAGATCAATCAGACATGAGTTATGGCTCTCGAAAAAAAGGCTCCGTTTTAAACAAAACTTCCAGAAAACTCCTCCTTAACAATAGGGTTTCCAAGAACCTCAAAGGAAATTTGAAACTCAAGAATAAACAAGTCAAAAAAAGTTAATTCTCAACCAAAGGAATATTCTAACACAAATTATATTTTGAAAAAAAATCATAATCAACTCAATGATTTGAATAATAATGTTTTGGAGTTGAGGGTGTTTAAGACTCAAATGATCCAGATTTCCACTGCTCTCCATGAACCGGTAAGTAAGAACTTTTGAAATTTTCCTTCCCAACCTACTCCAAATACTAAGGGTAATATTATTTTCATCACATTGTGTAGTGTGAGGAAACCAAACTGATACATCTACACCTGTCGTTCCCCCAAGATTCACATCAACTCTGGAGAGGCCCCATTCAAGAACAACTGATGAGAACCCCATGGAGAAAGACAAAGGTAAGATAAATATTGATTATGTTCCCCCTAAAACCCTTATATTTATAAACATAGTTTTACAAAAAAAATAATACAGATGAAGAGGTGATTCCAATAAGATGTTTTGGATACATTCTAGCATATAGAGATCAATATCCCTCTACTTAAAGCCATCATGAAAATCCCAAGGTATGTGAAATTTTTAAAATAACATTGTACCAATCGAAGAGGGATCAAGAGAAACGAGAGGATCAATCTTGGATAGACCGTTTCGACACTCATTACAAAACTCTAAAAATTCTAACAAAGTGAAAGGATATAGATTCAGTCACCATCCCATGAACCATAGGGGATTTTCATTTTTTGGATCTCTTTGTGATTTAGGAGCTTCCATAAATGTAATGCATCGCTCGGTATTATCTTATTTACATGTTGGTGAGTTGAAGACAATGAGAGTGGTGGTGAAGTTAGTGAATAGAGCTAAAACATATCCAGTAGGAGTCCTCGATGATGTACGTTTTTGGGTAAGAGACATGATATTTCCACCAGATTTATATGTTCTTAACATGGAGGATGATCATGAAAGTTCATGTGATCCCATTATCATAGGTAGTTCCTTCTTTAAAACTACATAAAAAATCATAAATGTTAATGAGGGTACAATTTCTATTGAGTTTGGAGATGAAGTTGTGATATTTAATGTTATATAATCCCTGAAGTACCCCTTGGAGGACCATTATACTTTTGTTGTCTCCCATTTTGAACCACCAAGTAAAAACCTCATAGATATTGACTTTCCTGTTCTTAGGAATATTATGAGTATTGGTTCTAGTTTGATGTACATGATCACTTCCATACCTATTTATAATGCACAAAAATCTCCTAGATTTGATTTTGAAATTGATTCATATTCTGATTTTGATAATGCATACTCTTATTATGACATGGATTTTGAGTATAACAACGGATTTGTTAATTTATTCTCTGATTTTGATGATGTATATTATGATAGTAATGTTATTTGTGAACATATTTCATTTCCTTCAATGTCTCCATCCATACATCACTCCCTTTATTGGCTGTAAATATATTAACCCAAAATATCAAATACTCATACATGTTAAGTGATGAGATATTATCTATTATAATTACTAATAATCAAACTTTTGAACAAAAAAAACATTTTAAACTTTTTAGGGAGATCATTAAAGAAATTATGAAGAACTTGGCTGACATATTATGTATTAGACCATCTATTTTCATGAATATGATTCTTTTGAAGGATGGGAAAAAACCGGTTATGTAGCCACAAAGGAGACTAAACCCTATACTTGTGGGGGGGGGGGGTTTAAAAAATGGATGAAAAATTTCTCGAAGAAGGTATAATATATCCCATCTTAGATTCCAAATGTGTATGTTCTATTTAGGCTGTGCCTATGAAAAGTGGTGTTACTATTATTAGAAATGAAAAAGATGAGTTAATTACAATGAGGGTTCAAAATAGTTGGTGTGTTATTATTGATTATAGGATACTAAATCAATACACTCACATGGACCATTTCCCCATCTCATTTATTGATCAAATGCATGAGAGACTAGCTAGGAAGACACATTAATGTTTCATTGATGTATTTTTAGGATATTTTTTAGTGTCCTATAGCTCTAAAGGATCAAGAGATAAAACATTCACTTGTTCATTCAGTACATTTTCTTACTAGAGGATTTCATTTGGACTTTGCAACAACCCAGGTACTATTCATATATGTATGGTGAGTGTTTTTCCTGATTTTATATAGACCTATATAGAAGTATTTCTGGATGATTTTATAGTGTATGGGTCTTCATTTGATGATTGTATCTCTAGTTTGGGAACCGTTTTGAATGGTTGTATTGAGAACAATCTGGTCTTGAAGTTTGGAAAATGTCGTTTCATGGTAGCGCCTGGCATTGCACTATGGAATGTACTGTCAAAACAGGGGACAAAGGTTGATAAATCTATGGTTGATATTATTTCATCCTTAACCTATCATTCATGTGTTCATGATGTTATATCATTCCCAGGGAATGTAGGATTTTATCAGCGCTTCATCGAATATTTTAGTAATATTTATCTTCCTATGTCACGATTAAAAAAAATAGGATTCTGATAATGTGTTTGATTATTCTTTCAGGACTACCTTTGATTAGATAAAGAAGTGTTTGATCACTCTGCTGATCATACAACCCCCATAGTGGGAGCTTCCTTTTGAGCTTATGTGTGACATCTTCAACTTCACTGTTGGAGATTTCTTATCACAGAGGGTGGAGGGATGTTCACATGTTATTTAATATGCATAGTGCACATTAGATTTATCACAATAAAACTAAAAAACCTAATAAAACGTGTTTATTTCTATCATATTTTCGTTAGAAAAAATCCATTCATATATACTAGGGTCTAAAGTAGTTGTTTTTTCTGACCATGTAGCTGTGAGGTACTTATTGAAGATCCTAGATGCAAAGCCAAGGCTTATCCTATGGATGATCATTATTCAGGAATTTGATATTGAAATTAAGGACAAGAACATGTCTGAAAGCCTAGTTATAAAATCAATGAGTATGATTACTCAAACCTTAGAGACTGACACCTTGGACCATGTACCACTTCAGGACACCTTCCATGATGAGCATCTTTACGCCATCTCAGGTATGGATCCTTGGTATACAGATTTAGTTAAGTACATTTTTTCCTATAAAATTTATACAAGTTTAAATAAACATTAAGTCCAAAAGTTATATAGTGAGTCTAGGTTTTATTTGTGGGATAACCCATACCCATGGAACATGTGTAGTGATCATGTTATTATGAGGTGTGTTCCTGATCCTATGTTCTAGTTGGTTCTGCATTTATTTCATACACATTCATGTGGAGGACTCATTTAACCCCAACAAATATCTTGGAAATTTATAGACTCTTTATTATAATTGCTGATCTTATTACATGATGCTCATGTGTTTTGAAATTCATTCTCTCATTTCCAACACACTGGGAACATTTTTAGGAGACACAAATACCCCAAAAACCTATATTATTCTGTGAGATTTTTGATGTACGGGGTATAAATTTTATGGGTACTTTTTCTAGTTTGTTTTGTTATCTGTATATTTTGGATTAATTTGATTATGTGAGTAAATGGGTAGAGGCTAAGGCCACCATGACTGATGACTCTCATGTTGTAGATGACATTGTTAAGTCATCGATTTTTTGTATGTTTGGATTATCAATGCCCATCATCAGTGACCAAGGGACACAATTATTCAATATGGATTTGGATTCCCTCCTTCGAATGTATGGGGTGAAAAAAACATCAACACCATACCACCCCAAAAAAAATGGTTAGTCTGAGGTTTCAAATAAGGAGTTTAAACAAATTTTGGAGAAAATAATTCAGCCAAATAAGAAGGATTAAAGAAAGTGATTAGATGATGCGTTTTGGGATTATAGGATGCCGTACAAGACAAGCATTGGTATTTACCCATTTAAAATTGTCTTTTGTAAATCCTTTCATCTCCCAATGGATGAAGAGAATCAAGTATATTGGGAAATAAATAAATTCAACATGGATTTGTCCCAAGATGTAATCCAAATGAAGCCACAAATACATGAGTTTGGGGAGATTTGATTGTCATCATATGAGAACTCAAGCCCTAAAAGGAAAGATCAAAAGCAGCTCATGGTAGAGTTTTCCAATAAATGGAGTTTCATGTGGGAGAGAAATTTCTTCTATATAGTTCACAAATAAAGCCGATGCTCGTTAATTTGTGTTCCAGATGGTTAGGTACTTATATTGTATCTAATATTATTCCTTATGGTGCAATGGAGATCACACAATAAGACACTAGAAAAGGAAATAGAGTCAATAGAAAATGTTTAAAGAAATACATTGAGGGACTTCATACTGATGAAGTAGATTTCATCACACTACATAACCCATTCATCACTTGAGAATATCTAGTTATTCCCAACCCATTCAATTTTACATTACTTTTTCTATTAAAATTTTTTCATTTCATGTGCACATATCATCTCATAGGATCACATTGTGGAAAATGAAATATTTTAAACGTGGGGGATGGAAAAAATTAGGATAGGTATTTAGGTTTCTCATTTGTGTGTTTTCTGTGTATTTTCTATTATGGTTTTGGTTGAAATTTTCAAAAAACAGTAATAAAAAAAATAAATATATCATGTTAAATACTCAAGTTAAACATATGGAAAACTGGAATTTTTTTTTGAAAATTAATTTTTATAATTATAGGAATGAATAATATTTCATCATCAAGGGTTGATTTTAATAAAAAATGAAGTGTTCGACGATATGACGGGCTGTGTAGTTATAAAATATTTTATATTTTTACTAAATTATTTGTGATATCTGTTCATGTTAAATTGTGTCATTGATTTCTCCATAAAAATTTTCACTCAACCATGAATTGTGAAATTTATCCTACTAAATTGAATGTATAGTCTTGTTAGGTAAAACAATTCATTTTTTGATCCATGTGTTCGTTTCTATTTCAATCAATTTCAATATTGTACCTAATTGACCTATGCATGTATATCTATTATATGAATATTTTATGCCCTAAAAAAACTTTAAAAAAATATGGGTTCTATCTTAGGCACGTCAAAAACCACTCTTTATCAACCTTTGATGTTGTTATAACTATTACTATTAGTACCGTGGTAATATCAAACATGGGTCGAGAATTGAGTGTTATATTTTTTCCAAGTTAATATAAAAAAAATAAAATAAATTAGAAGAGTGTTGAAATGTATAACACATGGGGATATCTATGTCAAGAGCTCATGTTTTGAATTTCGTGAATGCCTAATTGAGTGGATCTTGAAATCTAATTGCGAATAAATATTGAATAGGTTCAGTGAATTAAACCTTGAAAGAAGAATTGTTTTAGTTGATCTGAATATACTTAATAATGGTTGGATTTATTATCATGGAATGGATGGAACACACACACATGGATAATTAGTGGAATTATAGAGGCATGACACATTTCTCTATGATTAGTGTTATGAATCTCACTGGATATTGTTTTGACACAATTTCGTTGAAAATGAGTTTAAAATTTATTGATATTGACTCCTGATTAGATTTTTACATTGAATATATTTCCACTATGGATTGAGAAATATGAATATTCATATCTTGTCACAATACTTTCAAATACATGTTATGAGGTTTTTCCTAGGAGTGAAAAATGGTGGGTGGGGGTGTGATCACATCACGATTCACTACTTTATTTCACCCTTACATCACTGTTTAAACTTGTTTTGAATTTAAAATTACAATTATCATCTCAAATTGAACATCCAAATTGATTCAATTATTAAATTTTTATCATTTTAAATATTTTCAATTATTATAATTTTGTTTATTTCATTTTAGTCAGAGGTTATTTGGAGGACCAGAGATGATCTAGAAGGAAAATGGGTCGAACTACATTGAATCCCAAGGAAATATGCCCACTTTTTTGTACATTATGAGTAATATGTGCCTCCAAACAAGATTTAATTTTATGGGCCCATATATAAATTCATGGTATACAACTCATTTCATGAATACACATCCCCAATCATCCATTAAACGAGCCATATGAACCAATATGTTTAGGGATAGAATCTTCACGAAGTCAAATATTTCATTTTGTATTTCGGCCATATCTCATGAAGTCATCCCCCATTGGCCTCCAAATTTGACATAAAGAAAGTAAATATGCTTACCTACAATTTTTTTTTTATTTTCCAAGTCGATATAAGGCCATGTACCAACCCAAAACCAAGACATAGGTGGTGTCTTGAAATTTGGGTGCTGAAAAGCACATTCCATTTTGGCTATAAATTGACACCTTGGGAGCCTCATTTTCATGTTTGATTAAGGAGAAAAGCGATGCCATTTTTTAGTTCTAGAGGATTCCTCCAATGACTTTGGTCGTTCTGAAACATCTTTTACACATAGGAGGAGATCTCGAAGCAAATATCCCTTCATCAAATCCTTCCTCTCCTTCTCATATGGTAATATTTGTCTTTATGTAATAAACTTCTTTGTTCCACTATTATTTATTCAATTATTTTTTTCACTTACCTTTTTTATTAATATTTCACTTTTTTTGGAAATAAATACTACAAATGATATTAGCTTCTACCGTTTCAAAACATTTGTGAATGAAAAATGCTTCTACGTTACTACACCACCCATGGAAGAGTAGTTATTTTTAGTAATCGATCTACCACATACCTTATACATTAATTTATTTTGAATAAATGAGATAATATAATACACTTAATATTATACATGAATTGATTATTTTAATTATATTAATCTATGTAATAAATTGGAAAATTATCACAAAAACATGGAAGGTCGAGATTTGTGTAAATTTTGAGAGTGAAAACCTAGTCAGTAAAACATGAGCACATGGGATAAATTTGTAACGTTAAAATATAATACCTAAACAAAATTCATCTTAATTTTCAATAATGGATATGTTCTCTAATTTACCAGTGACCATAAGCTATATTTCAAATGTCAATAAAAGTAGGGTGTTGTGTTTTCGTGTTCGGATGGTGGCATAGGGTTTAACATTTTTCATCTTTATGGTAATGTTAACTCGTATATGTTTTGAGGGTTAAAAATAGGGTATTATAATTAATTGGATATTAATTTAAAATATAATTATTAATAAGTAAATGAAGAGGTAGAGATTGATTGATTACACCTTCTAAATTATTTTCTAAAAAACATCTTCTTGTTGTTTCTCTTTAATTGAACATAATTTTATAAAATGACATATTATTCTAGAAAAAATCATATATTTTTATAAATGATAAAAAACCCCAATCCTTTCATTTATTATGTTTGTTTTATTTAATTTTATTTTCAAAATACCTTTAATATGTTATTTTAATTTACATCCTCTATTGTGAGATGACCTTGGTCAGCCACTCTGTTGTACTAAAATAACCCGAAACCAAACATGATTTGAGAGCACCATGATAGTTCTTTTAATATAGGTATGTAAAAAGGTAATATTATAGCGACCCAAACTTTTCATAAATTACTTTTACATAATTTAGAATATAACCAACATAATATTATTACACAATTTGGATCCAATGTGTCAATGTATTAGGAAAACTATAACCAAACATAACATTTACAACATAAAACGTAAACATTTATTTAATCCATTCTTCTCCAGCTTCTTATTGTCCCATGAAAACTCCTTAATACAAAGAATTAACTGAATAAATAAATCAAAAATGGTGGAAATAAAATCCCATTAAAAGGATAGTTAATAAAAATATAGCATGGGGTGATCATAATCTTAACAGTATCATAAAAATCATGAGAAGAATCATTAGACCAAGGTATGTAATGTGTCAATATATAAAAAATAAAAACATCATGTATTAGTGGTTAACTACCACACATTTTTTTGAACAATTCTAGTATCATGTTCAGACATTATTTTGGTTTCAATCATGAGATTTATCACATTACCCAATGCATTGGAGCACTATATAAATCTTGGTGTACCCATAACATTCAAACATTCATATTGCACTATATAATTCTGGGTCCACCTATCTTATCATTACAATTACATTATCAAGCATACCACATGAAAAATATTTCAAACATGAACATAGAATAACATATGGAAATAAATTGGTTTCACATCATACACTCATAAACATATGGTTCCCAAAATAAATATCAAATATCATTCATGAGAACAAACTATTAACCTTGAGTTAAGTGTGAAACAATCTTCAAGAAGTAAAAATGGTATGTTTATTTGAAAGAATATTTCTTTTGGAAAACATTGGGGTTTTTCATAAAATAAATTGATGAAAATTTATATCCTAGAAAAGGTAATATAATGATGAATAAATAATATTTTGAGGTATATTTATACTAAAAATGGGTTTATGGGGAAAACATATTGAAAGAGAGTTGGGTTGGAGAATTTCCCCTTACAATCTATCAGAATGATTTATTCGGTTTAATGTCCTGTATAATGAAATTAAATTAATTAATTAGAAATTCAATAGACTTTTATACATGAATATGGTTAATTATTGTTTCATTGAGTTGTTTTATGGGCCATTGGATGAGTTATAGAGTTTAAATTCAGTGTTCGAGATTGATCTTTTTCTTAGATTTCATGAATAGTATGAATTGAAGTTCGTGTAAAACATGGATAAACATACTGAACTGATATAACATGTTATTAAATATTTTACATAACATGAATTAATATTATAAATAATTTTTATATACAATGAGAATGAATCATTAGATAAGAATTCAATGATGATCATTTGGGTTAATTCGGTTAGTTTTTCGACCACAATGAAATTGTTTTGATTAATCATTTAGTTATATGTACAGAAGTTAGTTACAGAACATTAAATAGGATATAATATATATTATATAATCTGGTTCAACCATAAAAATGGTTTCATGACCAGATCTGATGGTGGTAAGAGAAAATGAAAACATGTCGTTCTTGAAAGTGATAAACTAACACCTCACGAACTATGTTTTCCTTTCTAAAATAAAAAGAAGAGTATAAGAAGGATGGATGATATAATATACCATTAGTTTCATAAAATTACATTATATGTATGATACTGAAGTTACAATATCATTTCAGTGGGGATAGGTGACAATATATTAAAAAAATAACTTCTAATTGAATGGAAAATTAAAGAAAAGAGAGAGAGAAATTACCTATTGAATCATCCTCTTGAGATCCTACATAAGGAACCTCTGCTTTTAATTATGATTATAACAAATGTATTTTACGTGGGGGAGGGGATAGGGACGTTTTTTGGGATGATTTTAGGAAATTATTTAATCTTGAGCGGTGTGAAAAATTAGTGTTTGAAGGGTGGTTTTTATAGTGTAGGGGAGAGCGGTTTTCTCAATATTATATTCATTAATAAATTTTTTCTTCAAAAGACAAGTAATGTGGATTATTACATGAAAAAATACTAATAAGTTCATGTGAGTTCAATAAAATTGGGATTAATTCAGCATAACAACATACATGTCTCAATAATTAAATATTTTAACTTATTTTGTGAATTATCGTATTTCACTATTCATAAAAAATTCATGCATTTCAGAAAACTAATAAAATTCACCCTAAATTTTTTTGATGTGTATAATCTAAAAATTGACTCCATTTTTCAAAAATAATTTTCAAAATATGATCAATTTCATATTTAATTAAACTCATTATTTACTAGAAAAAATATAGATTTTAAAATTAAAACTATTTTTATAATGTCTTAAAAACGTACATAAATTATTACAAAATTATCATTAATCCAGATGACATAAAAATATTAATTTAAAAAACATTTTAGGATAATAAATTTTCTTTAAAATTAATTAATTAATTATAATTAATTATTTTTGAATTAAAAATCAATGATACTTCTACAATGGCCATATTATCACTTATAAGATGCATAATTTTTTTAATCATTCATGGGTGAGGTTACTATTATTTTAGATGATTTACTATTCATAAGGGTCATGTTAATATTTATAAGGGTAGGATACTATTCATAGGGTTAGGTTAGTATTAATTAAAAATTATGCTTGTTCCATTAAACTCTAAAAATCACCCTGAACACAACCATGTATATCATATTTTTGAAATTCAATACATAGATGTGGAAAAATTCTGTTTAAGGATCACAAAGTATTTAGTATCATGATATTTCATTGTGATTCAAAATGTGATTATACAAAATGCATACTAATAATAAGGGAATTCCATTGATAAAAACATGGGTTGTTATATTATTCCTCCCTTATGAAATTTTTCTCTTGATATTTTATTTTACACAAACAGTTGAGGGTACTTACCCTTCATCACCTCTTCCAATTCTAAAGTAGCTCCTTCAAACATATAGTTCCTCCACAAAACTTTAACAAGATGTGTTGTCTTGTTATATAGGACCTTATCTCTCTTATCCAGAATCTTTACTAGCCACTCCTCATATGAGAGATCATCTTCTAGCTGTTGAGTTCAGTACATGTGAGGGATCCTGTATGTACTAACTTAGAAGAGATACGTGAAAAACATCATGAACGTGAGCCATATTTAGTAGAAGTGTGAGATGATAATCCACAGATCCTCTGCATTGAGGGATCCCAAAGGGGCTAATATATCGTGGGCTTAATATCCCTTTCTTTCCAAACCGCATGACTCTCTTCCTTAGTGATATTTTAAGGAAGACTTTATCTCCAACATCGAACTCCAAGTCCCTTCAATGGTTTTCAACATAGCTCTTTTTCCGACTCTCAGCATCTTTGATTAATTTCTATATTACATTAACCTTCTTTGTCATCTCTTTCATAAGATCAAGTCCATGTAGCTTTCTTTCTAAAACTTTATCTCAATAGGTTGGAGTTCTACATCTCTTTCCACACAAAGCTTCATATGGAGCATTCTAGATACTTGAGTTGAAGCTACTGTTGTATGAGAACTAAAACAATGGGAGATAATAAACACATCCATATTTTAATTATATAGATCATTATATTATCATATATTCAAGAATATAAATCGTCCTTTTAGACTAGCTATCGGGTTGGGGGTTATAGGTCATCTGAAATTTAATTCAGTACTCAATGAATGTTGAAGACTCCTCTATAATTTAGATGTGAACCTTGGATCATAGTTAGATACAATCGAGAGTGGAACACCATTTAGTCACACCAATTCCTTCATAGATATTTTTGCATGTTTTTCAAGAGAGATATATTTCAAAATATCGAAAAATGGGATGTCTTGGTTAGTCATTCAACCATTACCCACATCACATATTTCACTTGGACATCTTGGGAATACCTATGAACTAGTCCATAGGGACATTCTCCCATTTCTACATGGGTATATGTAGTGGTTTGATTATAAATTTATACTTTTGTCACTCTGATTTAACTTACTGAAATAATATGATCCTTGACATATATTCTTAAATCCCCTTCATCATGTTATCCCACCATAAGTGTTCTCAGAGATCTCAGTGCATTGTGGTGTGACCAGGAATGATAGACACTATTGAGCTATGTGAATTTTTTAATAACTCATAATTTATACCAGATGATGAAGGTACAGAAAGTAATTTTACAAACCAAATCACACCATTATCACTGATAGGGAGCTATTTCAGTTTCACATCCCTTACTAGGTTCACGTTCTTTTGTAACTCTATATAAAACCTTTATGCCTCCTTAATCTTCTATTGGATAGATGGTTGTGAAATAATTTGGGAAATTAAAGATGTATCACATGCCCTTATGATTTCCAAATCCATCCTTTCATTATCCAATAATATTGGGTCCTCCGAAATCCATAACATGGATATAGTAGAAGATTATTTTTTTATAGAGCATCATCTACCTTGTTCTCATTTCCTTGATAGTAGTGAATAGATAAATTGTATTCCTTTATTAGCTCTAACCATATTTTTGGAAGCATGTTGAGATTCTATTGTATAAATATATACTTTAGTATCTTGTGGTCGGTTTATATGTCACACTTCATGACATAATGGTTGTGCCGCTAGATTTTTAAGGAAATAATCATGAATGCTAGCTCTAGATCAGGCGTCGGGTAGTTCCACCCATGGATATTCAATTTCCATGAGGAGTAGACTATAACATTATCATTTTTCCTGAGTAAAATCCCAAGAATTTCTTTAAATCACCACTTCATATAAAAAAACATTATCTACTTCTCAGTAATGTGATTACAGGTGCAGTGATCAGCATTATCTTTGGCTCTATGAATCTTTTCTCACATTCTTCCATGCAGACAAACATTACCCCTTTCCTTGTTTATATTATTAGTGGACTTGAAATTCATGCAAAATTTATCACAAAATGTCCCCAGTACCCATCTAATCTATGAAAAATACAAATTTCTATGACACTAAATGGTCTGGTTCATTCCATAATCACCTTTTTATAAAGGCCCATATAAATTCCCACACTTGGGATCACATGTCCCATGAACGTGACTTGGTTTATCCAAAAGTCACACTTTCTAAACTTGTTGTACAACTTCTCCTTTATGAATGTCTCCAACAAAGATCTTAGATGTTCTTTATATTCCTTTTTTATCACGGATTAGATGATAATATCATCGATAAAAACTACCAAAATTTTTTCGAGTTAATTTTTAATGACTCTATTCATTAAATCCATGAAGATTGTAGGGTAATTAGTAAGTCCAAAGGGCATCAACGGAAACTTATAGTTCTCATACCTTGTACAAAAGGCAGTCTACTAAATATATTCATACTTCACCTTTAGCTGATGATATACTGAACTAAGATCCACCTTTTTGAATTATTGACCTCTTTTTAGTTAATCAAAAGAGTCATGTATCCTTGAAATATGATACATGTTCATTATAGTGATCATGTTGAGTTCCTGATAATCGATATACAACCGCATTAATCCTTTCTTCTTCTTTACAAAGAGCCCTGGTACACCCCAAGGTGATGCACCAAGGAGTATGAACCCTTTGTCCAAATTCTCTTACAACTTCTTATTTAACTCCTCCGGCTCAATAAGATACATACTATAGGGTCACTTTTATATAGTATTAGCTTTGGGTATGAGTGATATTGAGAACTCCACCTCAAAATCTAGGGAAGTCCAGGAAATTATTTGGGAAATACATCATCATAATCCCCCACGATTGGAATTTTTTCATGTTTGGAACTTTCCTTTAGCTCAACCATTTGGGTGAGGTATGATTCTTCATAACGTATCAATGCCCACACTTTTGACGGATTTTTCAAAGGACTATCATGATCTTTCATGAATTTTTAGAGGATCATGGGATGGTTTGAAAAATGAAAAGGCATTTCCTTTTCCTGATGGTTGATATGTGCTCTATATAATAAGATCCAATCCACTACCATTATAGTGTCGAATTCTACCAAGGGAAGTATTACGAGATTCACTGGAAGAATCATCCCACATATTCCAATAAGAGAGGAGTATAACACTTGTGTTTCAATTATTCCGCCACATTTTGTATTTAAAGATATATCTACTTCAATATTTTGGGACTTAGATTCTATAGTTATATAAAACATGAATGATATAATGGAATGAGTAGAACCATAATCAAATAATAATTTTCATTTATCGAGTGAATAGTAAGTGTACCATGTACAACTTTATTATCTTGAGCCAATATTGTAGTAGTGATGGCTTAATCCTTCCCATGTTCCATTGGATTTGGTGGCTGTTGATGCTGATTACCATCATGGACTCAAGGTTTAGAGAACTGGATTGCATAGTTCCCATTCTCACTACAGTTATAGCATTGAACCATGGGAGGGGATCCCCTTTCATACACTACATTATTCTTCTTTATCATGTATTTTCAACACTCTTGAGAATTATGGTCTTCTTTCACACACTTGAATCATTTCCCCTTCCCATTGTGGTAGTTCCCATGATGAAAATTCTAACATTTTTGGCATGTGGACCATTGAGTTTTCTTTCCAACTTTATCATTAGATCCTTCAACTTTAAACTGTATCTTCTGTTTCTTATCAACATAGCCATGGGACCAATTTATACACTCCATTTCTACATTGAGGGAACACTTAAGAACTTCTTCATAACACCCAATGTCTAAAATTTCAATATCCCTTTAAAGGTGTGGCTTTAATCCACTAAAGCATCTATCAAATTTCCTATCATTTTTGATAAAGTAACCCGAAGCATACCATGAAAGCCTTCTTAAATTCTCCTCATAGGCCATGCCAGATTCTCCTTCATTTTTATTGAGCTCTATGAATTATCTGTCCATAATTATAGCAAGATTTATTGGGAAATACTTGTTAAGAGTCTTCCCATTCCACCACATTAATTTCGTCAGCCGGATTAGTGTTCTTATCCAATTCCCACAATTGGTCGAACTCTCTTTCTAGAAGATAAACAACCAGAGTCACCTTCTCCATATTAGAACAGTGAAATACAAAACATATAATCTCAATGGAGTTGAACCACTATTCTATAACTAGAGGATCATGAGACCCACTAAACAACAGTGGATGTTGATGCATAAAACACTCGACATCTAGTTTCCCCCTCTTTGGCGAAGGAGGGAGTTATCCATTATACTGGTTATTGTTAATAACCTGAGATATATGGGTAATCAATGCCATGATGTTTGAACTCTACTACATAAAGAATTTAGGATGTCATCCGGAAAATCATTACATTGTCCATCACACGGGTTGCTGGCCTAGTTTCTCATGGTTACTACAATTTTCTAAAATAGAAAAGGATAGAAAAAAACTTAAGTCAACAAGTTAAGAATAATTAAATTATTCATTTGTAAAATTATCAATAAAATACTAAATTATGGGATCCCTATGTAATTCTTATTATGTGTAAATTTTTACTTAGTCTCATACAAGATGTTTCCTCTAGGGTTTACTAGTCCTTGTTCCAAAATTAAAAAAACCATGCCTCTAATACAAACTATTGTGACCCAGCCTTTCCTTACATTACTATTACATCGTTTAGAATATAAAAAAATAATAGAATTACACAATGAGGATCAAAATGTTTAGTTTCATTGGAATAATAGGAAAAACATAACATTTACAAAATAAGACATAAACATTTATTTAATCCATTCTTCTCCAGATTCTTATTATCCCTTGAATAATCTTAGTACACAAAATTACCAAAAGATATATATAATAAAGGGGTGATGTAAAATCCATGCAAGAAGATCATTAATAATAATATAGATTGGGGTGAGCATAATTATAACATCATCATCAAAATAATGTGAGGAATCAATAGAAAATGGCCTGAAATGTGGTAATGCATAAAAAATGAAACCATCGTGTCTTAGTGGGTAAATAACAGACATAATTTTGAAAAATCTAGCATCATGTTAACAAAAAATTTCAATTTAACTCATCAGATTCATCAGTTTACCCAATGCATTGGTGTATTGTAGAATTCTAGGGACACCCGCCATAATCAAACATTCATATTGTGCAATATAATTCTAGGCACACCCGTCTCATTATAACATTTACATTATCATGCATGACACATTTAAAATATTTCAAACATGAAAATTGAATAACCTATGGAATTAAATGTTCTTCACATCATAAATTCATAAATTTTTCTCCCAAAATAAATATGGAATATCATTCATTACATAGAACCATTAACCTTGGGTGAAGAGTGAAACAATCTTCAAGAAGTAAAAATGGTGTGTTTATTTAGAAGAATCATTATATTAGAAAACAATATGTTTTTCATAAAATAAATTATAGAATATTTATACCATATAAATTTTAATATAATTATTAATAAATTATTTCTATGTCATATCCATACTGAAAATGGGTTGAAGAGGGAATACCCAACGAAAGAGAGTTTGGTTAGAAAATTTTCGCTTACATTGTATCTGAACTATTAATTAAGATTATTGTCATGTATTATGACATTATATTTATTAATTACAAATTAAATAACCTCTTATTCATTTATATGGTTCATTATAGTTTCATTATGTTCTTTTATGTTCTTTTGGATGAGTTATAGAGTTAAAATTAATTGTTCGAGAGTGTTCTTTTTCTTTGTTTTCATGAACGGTATGAATGGATGTTCACGTAGAACATAGATAGACATATAGAACTTATAAAACATATTATTAATGATGTTAAAAAACATGAAATTATCTTATAAATAATTTATTTATACAACATGAAAATGAATCATTAGATAAGAATTTAATTATGATCATTTTGGTTAATTCAAGGGTTTTTTACCACAATGAACTTATTTTGTTTAATAATTTATTAATATGTACATAAGTTATTTCTAGAACATTAAATAGGATATAAAACATATAACATAATATTTTTCAACCATAAAAATGGTTTCTTGAATAGATCTTAATGTGGTAAAGGAAAATGAAAACATGGCATACCTGAAGGTGACAAATTAACACCTCACGAACAATGCTTTTCTTTCTAAAATAAAAAGAAGAAGAGAAGGGGTTGGATGATATAATATCCCATTATTATCATAAAATTACATTATATGTATGATAATAGAGTTACCATAATATGTTGATTATGATAGGTGGGGAGTGATTAATAAATAACTTTAAATTGAATGGACATTATATGAAAAGAGAGAGAAACATTACCTCTTTAATCATCCTATTGAGATCCTCCTTAAAGAACCCTGGATTTTTCTTCTGATGAGACCAAAAGTTCTTGGACATGGGGGAGGGTATTAGAAAGATGTTTGGGTAGAGTTTAATAAAGGATTTATGATTTATGGGAGTGAATAAATGAACGTGTGAAGGGTGATATATATATTAGAGGGGAGAGGGGTTTTCTCAATATTATATTCTTTAACTTATTATTTATTCACTAGAAAAGTAATAGAGATAATTCCATGAATAAGAATATTAATAATTTTATGTGTGTTCGAACCAATTGGTCTTACATCAGTATATCATCATACATGACTCTATAATTAATTAATTGAACTTATTTTGTGAATTATCATATTTCTCTATTCATAAAAAATTCAATTATTTCTGAAAAATACCAAAAATATCCCCAAACTAATTTTTGATGGGTAAAATAAAAAAACGAACTCCATTTTTTGAAAATAATTTTCTAAATATGATTAATATAATTTTTAATTAAAATCTAAAGTTTTGTGGAAAATATTGATTTTAAAATTAAAACCGATTTTATATTGCTTTCAAAAATTAGATATGTTCTTATAAAATTATCTAAAAACCAAAATACATATTATTGTTAATTTAAAATAAAATATTAAGAAAATAAATTTTGTTTTAAATTAATTAATTAATTATAATCAATTATTTATGACTTACAAACATACAAATACTTTTACTATGGTCATATTATCACTTATAAGATGCTGAAGTTTTATTTAATCATTCATGGGAGAGGATACTATTATTTTGGATGATTTACAATTCATAAGGGTCATATAACTACTAATTAAAGTAGGTTACTATTCATAAAGATAGTATAGAATTTTCCAAAAATTATGTTTGTTCTATTTGACCCCAAAAATCACCCTGAACACAATTATCTGTGTATGATTTTCAAAATTCAAAACATATAAGTGGAAAAATTATGTTTAATTATCATATTGTATCTAGTATCATGATATATAATTATTCTTCCTAATGTGGTTGTACTATAAGGTATGATTATAATAAGTAAATTCCATTGATAAAACTTTGGGTCATTATTAATATGTCATTTAATGTTTCTGAGTGTAGAGACATTAGAAATTTCATAATAAACTATAGAAGAAAGAAATATTGAAATTATGATAAAAATTTGAAGAAAAATCATAGAATAAGAAGTTGGAAAAAATCTTAAGGAATAAAAGTGATCAACCATAATACGGAAAAGTTTTCAGTAAGAAAACATTAATCATGTTTTGTAAAAGGGAGGAATATAACTCCACTAAAAATATTCTATTTTATGATGAAGATTAAAATAAATCTAGAACCATTATTACTCATGTTTAAAAAGAGGGAAAATACTTCAAACAATGAATAAGAAGAAGGTAAATAATCTTATATGGAAAATCATTTGAGATATAAAATTGTGGAATGTCTTGAAAAAAATATAAATATATAAAACAAATCTAGAATATTGAATACATAAAATGAGATGAAGACAAAAAGAATGTAAGAACCTTTTAATAAAGAATATGGGTACATTGAAATGATTAAAATCCCCAAGATGAAACTTTCAGAACATGGTATGATGGTGAAATATTATGATGAAAAAATTACAATTATAGTATATTTACAATGTAAGACCTAATCAGGATGATATAAGGCAAAAATTACCTTGAATAAAATGAAAGATAATTTAAACAATTCTTTTTAGGTAAAATATGAAGTATGTCAAGTTGCTGAAAGAACTCATCACGATAATATGGTGACATTCAAACCAAATTATCTCAAATATTAATGTGATTGTACTATCTATTCTTATTTAATAACAAAAAATGAGAGATATCTGTTTATAAAAGATGAAAAAAACACTTCACATTAATGTATGTAAAAAAATAATAATTATAATAATGATTCCATAATCCAAGGGTAATTAGATACAAAAAGATTATTGAATCTTTAAAAACATATCTTAGGAAAAAACCATACTTATATATACGATCAAGATTAATTGTATATGCTTATTTCTGTGGTATATTATTTCATAAAAGTACAATTTTTTTACAACATGTACCTCCTTGGGAGTAGGCATGAACAAAGTGGTAGAAATAATGGAAGAAAAAGAGGAAAATTCGTAATGTTATAGCAATAAAGAAAAATAAAGTCAATAAAAGTTTAAAATCTATCAAGGAAAAATAGATTTCATTTCTTTGTGGATGTTTGTGGAAAGAGTGACCAACCATGTAACTATGCTGAATAATTTACAAAAATATTTCCAAAAAAAATTCCTTATACTAAAAATGAAAAGGAAATCGGGAAAAAAATTAAGATGTCTATAAAAGGTAGCAAAAAGTATAGTCCAAGGATTCTTGAAAGTTGTTGTTCATCATATTGGATGGGTGATATAAAAATTTATAATAATATTTAATATCATGAGGTGGGATGATGTCACTTTAATAAAAGATAGTTCCATAAAAATAAGAGGAATTTGGATGACTAACATTGATGATTACAAAGCAATGAAAAAAAGAAGATGTTTTGATTGTTAAAGGTAATAAACATAACTTACGTAGTGTTAGAATTTTTTTTATGATGGTATGTAATTTATCATTTTAAAATACTCATATATTACATGATGATTGAAATATGGAATATTTTTAAATAAGGGACAAATAACCAAGGAAAACCAATTTCATATTTGAAATCCATGTAATTGTTTTTTTCTTTGAAATGAGGATAAAAAGAAATTATAGCATTAAATACTTGGGCATATGTTCTAGAAACATATGAGAATAATTTCTATGGAAGTTGATAAATTGACTTAGCTATACTATATAAGAATTATTATGTTTTTTATATAATTTGTTTAAGGAACAATTGTCAGTGGAAGATATAAAGAAGTTGAAATTCTATGAACAAGACATATTCAGTTCGTATAATCTAAACTATGTGGGATAATTATACATAAATATAAAATATTATATTTAATTTATTATATTAATTTATGATTTCAATTTACTAGATAATATAATGTTTATAAAACATAAAGAAGATGTTGCAAAGTTGTTCAAAAATTTCAGATGGGATATTGGGAAAGAGATGGTTATATATATATTGAAGTTGATGACAGACAATAGAAAGGAATATAAAAGTAAGTGTTAGAAGTTCTATACAAAGAAACATATAATCAAACCTAAATATTATGAATTATACAATATTTAATATAATATAAAAATAGAAAGAAAAAAATTTAGCTAAAATGGAAAAACATGCTTTCTAAATAAAATCATTAAACATTTTTCTAGAGGGAAGTTAAAAGAATAACTATGCATGTTCAAAACTGATTTTTACTTCTAATATAAACAAAAATGACTCCCTATGATGTTTTAATAAGAAATATCCTCCCAGGAAATACTTCTACATTTTTGGGTTTCCAAGCTTAATGAAGATAAAAAATATTAACTTAGGAAAGTTTAATTAAATGATTGAAAAATGTATTTTCATTGGATATTTATCCAACCAAAATAGTTAAAATTATTAGAATAAATGATTATATAATTTATTTGATTCATTTAATGTAAAAGTTATTAAAAATCTATCCACCATAAAAACAATTATTGATGATGATGAGGATGTTCCAAAAAAACATAGAATGATGACTTATAAAGATGTTGATGAGAAACAAGATGAATATGAGAATAATCATGTACTTGTTGATTCTAATCAATCTAGTTATGAGGAATATAATACTGGAAGGAAATCATAAAAAATATATACTTCAAAAAAACATTTTTAATATGATAATATCATAATAAAATTATCTCTAGTTTAGATAAGATAGAAATTTTATTTGAAAATTAGACATCACTTAAATTATTGCTGGAACCACAATCAATTTTAGTTGTAGTTGACCATTAATAATGGTTAAATTTGATGAATGAAGAGTTAGATCAAATATATAAGAATAAAATATTGGACCTTATTCCTCTATTGAAAGTAAAGCATGTTATTGGAAAAAATGGGTGTCTATAAATAATATCAATTAATGTATATAAATATCAATAAATAAAGAGTGACCAGTTTTAAAATGATAATAACAATTAAAATCTGTTTATTTAGAAGATAAATCTTTCCCTATTTTATGAATAGAAACTATCCATTTTTTCTACTACAGCTCATCAAAATTATAAAGTCTAGTAGATAGTTTTGAAGTTAAAATTCATAAAAGAAGAAATAGAGGAAGATGTTTAAATTAAGAAAACTATTATGCTCATACTTAAAAATTATTTATCCCTGGTGGGAAAAATGGTGAAATATTTTTATGGATTGAAACAGTCCCCTGGTGCCCAGAATTCAAAATTTTATAGTTTTTTGAAGCAAATAATTTTTTTTTGGAGGAAATGATGATAAAACTTTATATGTGAAGGTGAGGATTATAGGTACCCTGATTTTAATTATTTTCATTTATGATATAATATTTTTAGGTGAAAAGGATAAAAATTGTTAAGAATATTATAAAACAATAAAAATATATTTTTTAACATTCAATTCATGAAGAGTTAAATTTCTTTCTTGGACTAAAATATCAATAGAAATGTAGATATTTCATAATTTCAAAAGAAATGTATATTGAGGAGTTATCATAAAAGTTTAGTAGGATAAATTAAGTGGAGGTTTCTACACCTATTTCATTTTTCTTGAGATTGTGTAAAGATATTCTTGGGAAATGTGTGAATCAGAAAGATTTATAGAAGCTGATAGAAAGCTTAATCTATCTTATGGATTCAAGACCAGAAATTGCATATACGGTAACCTTCTATGCAAGATATCAGAGTCATCAAAAAGAGTCACACATGTTGAAAGATAATAGAATACATTGTTATATTAAAGGAATATCAAATTATAGTCTGATATATAATATATGTAATGATATAACCCTTCATGGGTTCACTAACATAGATTGGGTTGGATATTTTACTGATTGGAAATAAATATCCACTAGAACATTCTTCATGGGATAATGTCGTGTGATCTAGTATGGTAAGATCACTATTTTGTTACTTCGAGTACAGTCGATGTAGAATATGTTTACACCAACTAGAAATGTAGAACAATGATGTGAAAAAATGTACAGTTGTAATATTTTTGTGTAAATTTTGGAAGAAATCGAATATTTTTTGTGATAATTAATGTATCATTGATCTTTCTAAAAATACTAAGAAACAATCCCTGTAAAATAGCATTAAAATTAAACAATATTTTATGAAGGAAAAAAATTACTGGTAGAGATTTAATGATTTAATATGATCTAATGAAAGTAAATATTTCTTATGATTTCACTAAATATATGCTAATAGAAATATTTAAAGAATTAAGTCTAATTCTATATGTTCAGCCTCCATATCCCACTAGAAAATGTTCATAAATGACCCATAGAATACTTTGGATTTTTTTTCGAAGGGGTAGATTTATTACATCTATTTACTCTATCTAATTAGAATCTAAAGTTGGTGTTATCATAAAAATTTGGATTAAATGATTGTGGTTGGTATGTCTTATCATGATCAGAAAACTTCATTTCATCCAGAGATAAAATTCCTTTAAAAATTTATCATAAACCAAATGTATGGTTTTAGGGAACTATCATTGATAAAGGATTTGTTTTGATGGAATTTTAGAAATAATTTGTTATACATATTGAGATTGTTGATAAAAAAAGGGTATATTTAAGATATATTGGGTTGATTTTGTAAATGTATTTTATATTTTTTTCACACTCTGTTTCTTTTTTTTATTTTAGGTGAAATTAAGTTTCTATTCATCATAAGAATTTTTTAGCTATATTCATTAATGAAGATATATGATTCTATAATGATCTTAAAGTTCAATAAATTATAAAGATATTCATTATTCTAGATGATTTTTTGTAATATTTTTTGAAAATTTTTAAACAGATGACCACCCATGAAGTTTCAAGAAAAATAGTTTGAAAAAATTTTGAGTTAGAATTTTGAAGTTATATGTTATATAATGTTTTAAGATATGAAGTCATAAATTTTACTTCCACATAAATATTACCATAATGATTTCATCAACCAAAATATGATTAGACTATGAATGACTAGTTATAGACTTTATATATCTTGTTGAAGAAGAAGTATTTGAGAAAATACTAAAAAGAGATGATAGAATTAATATAAGAGGAGAGAGAGCTAATGTATACAAATGATGTTAAAATTTATGGACTCGTAGAGGATAATTATATGTATTTGAATCAGATATAGAAATATGATTACATCGGTTGGATGATTGTGCAAAGTTATACTAAACTACATTTAGCGGATTGATTTCTACATCAAGGTCATTCAAGTAGAGGATGACTTGATGGATAGATGTTGGCATGTCAAATAGGTTAAGTCGGATGGATGTAAATTAGCCCATGAGATAAATGAGAAATGTCTATAACATAAGATGAGGTAATCCTGAGTGTACCAAATAGAGTTAATTGGAGAGAGATGAAATGGGAAGGGGTGAACCATATTAATAATTATTAGATGAAGAAGTCGTTATGAAGGAAATAGAAACAACCATAAAAATACTTCTTAATAATATTTATGTTGATCTACAATTTCAAAAAATATATATATTGTGATATTTGATAATGTTTGAAGTAATAATTTACACCATATTTTATGGAAAATTTGATAGTAATGTTTTAAAAGGCTTGAATGTGGTAAAAGAACGTTGAGTTGAGTGGGGAAATTTAAATTGAGCCTTAAATAACCCATTTTTAGAGAATGATTTCCAATATAATGGTTTGAATTCATGTTGAAAATGTATTATTTTTTACTACAATTATCAAATATATGAATTTATATAGTTTATTTGAATGATCATTATGAGTATCCAACTGGTGAATCTCTTGGTTGAAGAAGAGAAAATTGAAAGAGGTATCAAACAAAGGTTTACAGAACAGAGCTAACAAACATAAGTGCAATAGATATGGAATAAATGGAAAGAGGGACTAGAAGAGGGATTAATGAATTTAGGTGCATCATATGGATATATAGGTGAACTGCATAGATTTCAATGGACTGAATGTTCTAGATATAGTTTTTTTCGGGAAAACGGTTTTGGAGTATATTTCATGTTTTATATAGTGTTGGTTCTAATGTATAAGATCACATTATAAATGATAAGAGATTATATAATCACCTATTCAAAGAAAGAAGAATCATGACATGATTTTTCTCATTGTATTTACTTTATTATATAGTTTATATCCCTAGACTAATGGGATTCAACATGAAAAATACATAGTCACCCACACAGTGCACAAATATTGTTAAAAAAAAATTGGAACTTTATTTAAATTCATCTTTTTCATATTAGTGAGGATAAGTGATAAAGTTAAGAGGATTGATACTCAATCATTTTGGAGAGGAAATTTCATAGGAAACAAAATTTTAAAAAATCACCATAGATACCCCCACATATTAGGGATCTATAAATTCATAGAAAATTCAACTTCAAATATTTGGATCTTACACATCTCTTCAAATTTGGGGTTTAATCATGCAATTTGTAAATTTAAAAAAGAAAAATATATTTCTTAGTAAATGAAAATTAAACAATATTCATATATATGAGTATGTTTTAGTGTACAAGAGATTATGTATTGAGCTATTTCCTAACACATTATTATGTATTAAATACCATATAATTCATAAGTATTATGTATTAATTAATGATCAATATTATTATTACATATTCAATATTTATTCTTATATATATTTTAATATATTCTTATTTATAAATAGAATAATTTATTCTTATGTATGCTTTAATAATTTGAGTTTATTCTTATGTATGAAATGTGATTATTAAATAAATATTTTGTACAACAATGGATTAAAATTAAAAATTAATGAGAAATTAATGGTTTGTTTTTAATTTTCAATGTAAAAATATTAAATTTTCTCAACTATGAATTAGTTTTTTAAAAAATTCATTACCTTAGTAAAGGTTTTACCAGGATTATTACAATATGTTACTTCTAGAATATATAAGTATCTCTATAGACTCTGAGGACTCCTCCAATAAGTGACAAGATTATGGAGTTAATTTTTAATAAATTTAATTTATGTTAATATATATTATCTCAAAATAAAAATATAAAACATTATGAAAAATTTATATCCTTCACCTGGATAAATGAATACATATAAAGAACTTTTCTACTATTGTTGTGATTCTATAAATTATTTTTACAGTGTCATTCTTATATTTAATTTAACGAATGGTTTACTAACTGATTGAAAGTTTATTTTTTGTTATCATAGACACTTTTTGAGAAAAAGTGTGAAACCTCAAGTTCATCCAGGATAAGTACTAAAGGAATAAACATATATGTTAAAATGAAACTTCAACATATTAGTGTTATTATCCCAAATGATTTTACAAGAAAGATAAGATACCTATTTTTTTAGAGAATCATTTAGTAGGTCTTCAAAGCGGGAAGCAATCATGTCCCACACTTGCATGTACTCTTCTTGTGTGATCTTCAATTCATTGAAGCCTCTAATAAAAATAATATTTTTCCTATCTATCCAAGAACTCTACACACTGTTAGTATGAACTTGAATAAGCCTTCCAATAAACATTACTATATCCTCAATGAAGGCATTAATCAAAAGGGTTTCTTCTTCCATAACTTATTTGGAATTCCAGAACAACTCCAACAAAATATCCCCCTGCAGGTCACCCTTAAGGAAGGTTTCCCCACAATTCCCATCGAAATGAATCGAAATTTCTACAGGGTTGGTACACTACCCTGGACCTTGTCCTATTATTTTTTAGAAGATCATGTCTCTATAGGTAGAGGTAAATATGAGTAATCCTCTTGATCTTTCTTACTGCCTTTCCTCCCCTTCCTCCTCTGACTGTAGGGTTCTTTATCAAAGAATTTTGGATCACTATATTCAGTTAACTGAACGGATGACTTGCCATCAGATTCCTACCCAGAAAAATCAGCCTCATGAACAGACCCTTCAATCTCCAATCTCTCAAAGCGGTTAACCAACATAATGGAAGGGGACCCGATCCTCGATCATGTTCTATTCAAATCCACAGTCTTATGAGGTTGCTCATTTCTACAAGACTCCAGAACAGTAAGAACATCCTCGACCTACGAAGAATCCTTAATGACCTTAGTATTTCCCTCATTCCCATTTCTTTCATCCAACTATGGGTTGATACCACTATCATTCGCACTAATTGTAGACTCCATAGGTAAAGGATCCAAAACATGGGTATTATCCATGCACTCCTTCACAACAGGATGAGGCTCCTCCAAGTCATTCCTCAGCCATCTAAAAATGCCACTAACCATAGGGTATCCATCCCAGTGGTCCTTTTGAACTACCCTTTCCACCTTCTCCGCTTCCACATGCACCTGGACAGTGGTTCCTCCATTGGATGCTGAATCCTTTCCACCGCCTGTAACATCCATATCCCCCTGCATCTCCAACTTTCTAGATCCTTGTCTACAAACCTTCGGCGAGTGACCCATTCCCATAAAAAGAGAGAAAAATCCAGCAAAGATTCATAAAACACATGTGGTTTATATCGAAACTCTTATCCTACTATTATCCAAAAAAAATCTGGATGGGTTATTGAAGAATGAATCTCCACACAAGAATGATGGTTAATCGGATGACAAAGCACTTGAGTTCGGCTGTCAGCACCAATGAACCAACCAACTAGGTTCTCTAGCATCCTGATGATCGAAGGATTATGGAAAGGCCCAGGAAGGTTATGAATACTCCCCCAAATATGAATCAAGGGAGAGGCATGCTTCATGTAAAACACATAAGTCCATATGAATAGAAAAAATCGGGACCCCCTGCTGCTGTTTGGAGAGACGACCCATGCTTTTATCAGATCCTCTTCTTAAGCAAAGAGAATCATGATACTCTTCCTATCGAGCAACCCCACGGTAGACTGTTCTGGAAAATCCTAGGAATCACATACCAACGAATCGAATGAATACACCAAAGGCTGGTTCTTCGAAAAACGAGCTATCAGTGTCCGATTGAGGAGCACCAAATCCTTAGTAAACTTCATGATTGAGAGGGGGAGGTTAGGGAAACCATTGAACAACTTAGGAACCTTAGGAAAAAAAGAATATGGAGGAATCAAAGGGAGGATATCGGGATTAAAAAATGGGGAAAAGGAGTGATCCTCTACCATGAAGGAGATATATTTTTCTCTGGGGAATTTTTCATTATTTAATGTTGTGATATCTCACCAAACTATGTTCTACTGTGTATCAAAATCTATATATCTCTCTATTTCAAGAGTGAAAAATTGTTATATTGTGTGTGGTGTCATAATGAGGATTTATCCTTTTGAAAATATCAATTTAGAAGATATAAATTTTTTATAAAGGATTAAATGTCTGTTTCTAGCACTCATCTATGATATCTTGGGAAAAATTATCGAAATAATACCAAAAAACATCTATTGGGTGTTTGTAAATTTAAATAGGGTATGTTTCTTGAAAACCCTAAACCATTATAAAAATAAATACTTTTAGGTAAGTTAATTTTATTTGGAATTATTCTATTATTAAACTGATCAAAATAAAAGTATTTATTTAAAAGTGAGGATTGAAAATATTTTATGAATGTAATATTAAATATCTTAACTCAACCCCAGTGTTGTGCAATTATTTTTAAGAGAGAGAAAAAACACCTTATATCAGAGCAATTTTTTTATATTTCTACACCATCAAATTGAAGATTAAAGAGGTACCTTTGGTACTAATATTGTTTAAATAAGAAAAGTTATGTCTATTGTTAAAATACCTTATTTTAATATTCAAAGTTATGGTCAATAGAAAATAGGTATGATTATTTATATGGAAAATTTAAGCTTTAAATTTTATATTAAAGTGGTAAAAATTTATAATATAATTATGATTGAACATAAGCTTTAGAATTTAAAATATAAGCCATACTAGTATCTTAATTATAAAATAAAAAATGTCATTTTTTTGTCTTAGATCGAGATGAATTAAAAATACTTCCTCTATTTATGACTACTTATGATATATGGGAAACTATTGGTGTTTCTTATGAAGGTACTAAAAATGTGGGTAAAATGAGATAAAATATTTCTAAAATAATGTTTTAAACCTCTATAATATTTTATATAAATACTATAACTCAAATGAATGTATGTTTAGAAAAAATTATGAACTATGATATTTCCTTGGGAGTAGTAGTACCAAAATAAGAACATGATATAAATGTTTTAAGAGTTTTTATTGATATATGGAAAGGTATATCTATGAAAATTAGATATAAAACACCCATTAATTATTTAAAAATGGAAAATATTATTGAAACTCTTATGATGTGTGAATTATAATTTCAAGGTGAAGCTGGCGATCACATGCAAATTATGAAAGAAAGTGTTTCTCTTAAAGGTTCTACTTAGAATAATAAAAACCAGGACAAATAAATATGTTATTATTTGTCAATATAAGGATAATCATGTTGATAAAATTCTAAATTTTAACTTTCAATTGGTTTTAGAATATTTCATATGTTATATAAGATAAAAAATGGATTGTGAAATTACTTTTACAAATTAAAAAAACAATAAAGGTAAAAATGGAATTCAGTTTCTATGAATGTATGAATTTAGGGAATATGAATCCTAATTTGAATAAACATAATTAAAATACGATATTTTATAATAAAAAAAAAGTCATATTAAATATAAAAAAGGTAAAAAAGTTTCTTTGAGTTTTTCTAACAATTCTATTGATATTTTTTATGTTGATTTTCAGGTTTTGTAAATAATTAAAGAGAAAAAAAAATTTTATCGATCAAACTAAAGAGATAAATTATTTTTTCTCACCTATAATATAATTTTATAATTGATCAAATGAGAAAATTAATAAATATTTATTTATTCTTGAAGATAAATATGATTCTTTAAATAACAAGAATATAAAACATAGGAAATATTATTATTTTATTTTTATAAAAAAAATCATTAACAAACCAACATATAGAATTAAAATATAAATTTTTTAAAGTTTAATCCTCTTATATTATACATGATCGAAAAATTAACGGCTTCTTAGCATATGTTTCTACCTTAAAGATGAAATATTGTAAATTTAATCAGGGGAAGGAATACTTAAAAAAATAATTATCATTTAAAATCATGTTAATAGGAAATAAGGAATTATAAGTAATGGACAAATAAATATTTATATAAATTATATTTTTGGGGATTAAATTTTAGTATAATTTCAATTATTATATTTTTTTTCCTTATGGTATTTCTGTAAATTATGTTAATGATTTTAGTTTGAAATATTTTTAATTTTTTTGTATTAATCAAGCTTATTTATTTAAAATTTTATATAATTTTAAGGTTTTTATTTCTACTAAAATGTCGTGAATTTTGTTAATTAAATATAAAATTGATAAAATATCTAGACCAAAAAGTATATGGGCACCAAAACGCCTATATCTTTAAAACATTTATTAGAAAATATCCAAAAAATATTAAATTTAAATGGTATATATATAGTGACTACTCAATAAATAAGAGTAGAGATTTTCTAAAATTTATTCTTTATCATAGATTAATGGTGGTTATGACATATTTTGAGATAATTCTACAGGAAAAATTAATATAGTCCGATCTATTTGTGATCTAGAATTATTTTTTATCAATATATTCTTCTATGCTTAAGTGTTAAATATTAAAATGATAATTATCTCTCAAACCTAGAATGATGATTACTGAATTTATTTTAATGATAATACATGTTCTACTTTTAAATATATATTAAATAAAATAAATCACCTAGTACAGAAAATGTATATAATTTAGATCATGAATATTGACATAGGTAGGGGATAATAATTCAAAATTTATGATTTAATGAATTTTAATTTTGGAATATGAAACATAGAGATTATTATATTTATTAATTAAGAAATATATTTAAGTAGAATTAAATTATCTATTTTACTTATCTAAAATATTTTGAGATGAATTTATTAAATTTATATGATATACGTAAAAAAAATCTAATTTTAAATAAATACATGAGTTTTCTACTTCTAAAAAATTTTAACTCAACGACATGGATTTTTTGGGATAAATATAATTGAAATGTTTGGAAGCAATAATTTTTATTTTTCTTTATAATTTACCAAGATTTACATGGGTTAAGTTTTTGAGGATTAAATGAGACTCTTGAGTTGTATCCAAGGTTTTTTATATACCTTCTCAAAATGTAAAAGATCCAAAAAATATCTCTGAAATGTTACAAAGGATGACTTTTTAAATGTAATGATTAAAACTATTTAAAAAAATCACAAGATCAAACAAAAAATTTATACCCATAGAACACCTAAATTGAACCTTATTATAATAATGAAAAATAATAATTTTCAATAAATTTATAAAAAATTTGTATAAATATATTTTATAGACTCATTTTTGGGATGTTTCTATTAATATATATCTCCATTTAATAAAAAGAGTACTAATAATTTTATTTTATATAAAACACCTTATCCGTTATGGAGTGGAAGAAGACCAAATTTTGTATAAGTTCACATTTTGGGATACATTGTTTATATATTGAATACTAAGGAAAATGTTGGTAAATTTAATTTAAATAACGATTAAGGAATATTTGTTTATTATTCTAAAACATATATTGAATATAAAGTTTTTAATAAAAATAATAGTGTATTTTAATAATAAATTCATGTTATTTTTGATAAAAGTGATGCTTTTACTCACATGAAAATTTATACTGAGTAAATTGATTATTATTTTAACAAATTGAGATGTGATACCCCTATTTGAACTAAAAATTATGATGATGATGAATATATTAATGTATAATTCATTCATGAAGAGTTATAAACTTATAAAACCCATATTCCACTACCTATACAAACTAGAAAAATAAAATAAAATCATCTAGTTCTGTTTACTGGTGGTGTATATTATTTTTTTAAACTAATTGAAGTTCTTGAAATATAGGTGGGTTTCCTACCTTTATTTTATACCATGATCAAAAATATATTTAAAAATACTTATAACATCTTAGTGAGGTATTATCTATGAATGAATAATTAAATGAGTTTGAAATAAATCTAGTTTAAAATTAGATAAC
Organism: Viscum album; assembly: GCA_963277665.1. Taxonomy (NCBI): domain Eukaryota; kingdom Viridiplantae; phylum Streptophyta; class Magnoliopsida; order Santalales; family Viscaceae; genus Viscum; species Viscum album. The sequence continues at coordinate 1,918,704,204 of OY728163.1, forward strand.
AGACCCCCCAGATTACCCTTTTAAAGGAACCAAATGGATTTTTAGAAACAAGACCGATAATCAATGAGTGAACACTATAATTAATTCTATGTTAGTAGATAAAGGATATTATCAAGAGAAGGTAATAAATTATAAGTAGAATCTTCACTAATTTTTAAATTAGAATTAATTAGTTTCCTTCTTTATAAAACTTATCATATGAATTTTTATCTTTTCTAGAATCTTTTTATTTAAACGATTTTATTAGAGATTAATTTCATGTGGAACAACATATTTCTTTTCAGAATATTATTTTCTAGATATTATTTAAAAAATCACCAAATAATTATATGGTCTTAAAAATTCTCCTTGAGTTTGGTTTGTGCTAACTAGTTCTTTTCTTTTATCAAATTCTTTTTATTTTAGACTATTAGATCCAACAATCTTTAACAAGAATTAATTTATATATATCATGTTATATTAATTTTATTACTATGGGGTTTTTTGTTTAAAAACAATAATTTGTGTAATAGATTTTCAAAATCTTGTATTAAGTGTATGAAATGAGCATAATAGGCAAGTTAATTTTTTTTATTGTTTTTAAAATATTCCAGAAAGAATTTAGGAATGTTTTAATTAAAAAAAACCACAAACATGACATACTAAAAATATTTATATTTCAAAATTGAAATGAATATGAAACTTTGATGAGTTATAATATTAATCATTGGAATGAATAGGGGGTAGATACATGTTCTTCCTCAATAAATATGATGAAAGTGATGATTTGTGGTTTGTATAGAAGAGACCTATATGGTAAGGCTATTGAATTATTCCGGATTAACCACAAAAATATACTAAAAAAATAAGTTTTTTTTTTGATTTCAAGAATGGTTATATGTTTTTTATTAAAAGAGTATAGCACTTTTTTTATCAGAAATTGGATTTATATAATTTTAGTTAAATTATTAGTTCTAAGGAGTCATATAATTTTAGTTAAATGATCTGTTATTATTTTAATGAAGTCATGAAAAGTAAAATGATATGTGAATGGAAATGTTTTTTACTTTTTCCACTAACTAATTTGTTAAACTATTTAAATCTCCCTAAGAAGGAAAATTTATTTTTAGTAAAAATTTGACATATTTTAGTGATATATGTATGACATATATTATGTTTAATATGTTTTATATAACCATGATTAAGAAATAATTGATCAAGAATATGGAATCTATAGAGAAGGTTCTAGTTAAATTTATTCACAATGGTATAGCACAAATAGTCAAAGAAGTAGATTTTTTGTATCAATGTATGTATTTGATATAAATTTTTGATTGATAATAATTTTTATTTACCATGATATATACTAAGATACATATATCATTATATTTAAGGAAGAAAAAAAATTAAATTTCCATCATTATTGGTGATTTATCACACTATTTTTTGAGAAGAGAGAATATTACTTTAATGAGATGGAATCTATTTAATGAAAACATCATATCACAATGAAATATATAGTATTAAGAAATATTGGAAATATTGGGAGTGTATAATTAAATATATTAGATAATTCTTAAGAAGAAGTTGAGGAAATAATGAACAAGTTTTCCCCACTAATACTAAGGTGAGTTTGCAAAATATGTGGTTGATATACATATTTTTTTTGAGAGAGACCATGACAGTGAATCAATTGAAGTATATGGGACTACATTGTATAGTCATTTCCATGAAATATTTGAGGTATATCTCTTGGTAGTTCATGGAAAAGTTATAATAGAATTCTATAAAGAGTAAAATGAATAGGTTACATTGACTGTTTATAATACAAACTGTTAATATTGATAATTAAGGATTAAATGCTGTTGAAGATGATTTTTTTGATATTGAAACTACAAGAATAGATATTGATATATATGAAATACTTAAGGTTTATGTTTAGAAATCAGTTTAAGTTGATTATCAGGATGTTGTTAATTGGAAATGGTAGTTTGGAGCAATAGAAGAAACTACTAAATCAAAAACGTATTAATTTATATAAAAAACATGAGATAAGAAATATTTTTGAACCAAAACATGTGTAATTGTAAAGAGGAATTTATAAGAGAATGATAAGGGGGATCAGAATAATTACTTTGAGGATGATAATTTTATTTAAATTATTGAGTTCCAAAACTATATAGAGAGATAAATTTTAATTCAATGTATACATTCCCTCACTAACTATTGAATAAAAATATAAAAAATTTTGAAAATAATATTAAGTAGTATTCAATTTGTTTATTTTAAATTTTTGAGAATTTAGAAGATGAAATCATATAATTGAATGGTGTTTTGAAACATATAAATGATAATATGAAGAAGTGGGAGAAAAATTTAGTTTATAATGATGATTTTGATGATATATAATCAATAATTGTTTCAAAGTCTTATTTGTATAAGAGAAAACTGTTGTTGAAACCTCAAAATAAAATTATAGAGTTCAAAAAATGTTGAGATTGTTATTGATAAGTTACTTATGAGTTATCTTGATGATATTATTCAAGATAAAATAAAATTATTAAAAACAATTGTAAAGATAAGTGTTCTATATTTAGTAGGAGTGAAGTGATATTCCATAAAATATGATTTTTCATTTTTGATTTTTATACCAATTATCTATATTATCAATGTATGTCTTACAACCATACAATATTGTATTCTATACTTGGAAAAATTTCAACAATTTAGAATGGAATTTATTATTGAGTACAAACATTTAAAAACCTAGAGACTTAATTATAAAAATTAATTAATTAATTTGGATTGTACTATAGATTTTATAAAGTTCCAATATAATTTTCATACGAAATTTGACCAGTGTTTATGTGATGTAAATTGTTTTGGATAGAAATTTAGAAAATTTAATCATGAATAAATCCTTGAAAGATAATCTTTTTATGATGAAGATAATTATAAGATGGTTGCAGTATTGAAGGTACTAAGAAACATTCAATTTCTATTCATGATTTTTACTTAATTATCTTGGTTTGATGTAAAATTCACATAAATATATACAGATTATTTATATTTTATTTTTATAAAGATGTAAATTCATATTAGTTATCTAAAATATAGGTATAATATGTTAAATTAAAGGAAATTTTTGTTTACATAGATCCAAATGTATCTATATTAGAATTACTTTCTATAACTGATGTTATTTTATGGAAGCTTTTGGAAATGTTCAAATATCTTATGGGATATATTTAATGTTTTTGAACAAATTTGGTAGAATGAAATAAAAAACAATAAAAATAAAAATATTTTGGTGATATTTTCCATGAAACAATATCTTATTATGAGAATGTTTTGGATAATTTTTCAAATAAAATATAAGACAAATGAGATTGAAAAATTGACCAGGTGTATACTGAATTTATTATAAGAGATTATATGAATGAAATAGAAAATATTTATGGATATAACTTGACTCAATGATATAATTTATCTCCATATTTTATAAATATGATATTACTTCAATATTTTAAATCTTTATTAAATCTCTATATGAACTCAAAGGAAAAGAAAAACATGATAATTGTTCCACTAAATAAACTATCTATGTCTACAGCTCAATTATAAAATATATTTAGACCACATTAGCATTTATATAATATATTCATGGATGAACATGATTTTTTGTAAAAATTGATGTTTCAATAAGAAAACAATCTCGAAAAACTTCTTTCTATTATCTACTAGTTATTAAACTAGTGAAACCTAATCATATGTCCAGTTCCTTTAAATTACCAAACACTACTACAAATATGTTTCTATAAGTAATGTATACTCTAAATAAAATATGTGAAGGTTTTAACAAAAATGAATAATATTAGAGGACATTGAGAAGAATAGTATAAAAACTATTTGGTATAATAGTTAATGTAGACAACATAGGTTCTTTATCAAGAATCACTACCTTTACCCTCGCCACAAAACATTATTTTAAGGAACCTGATACAAATAATAAAGATCCCAAAAAACTCTAATACTAAAAACCCAAATCCAGATACCTTATTATTATTAACATTATTATTTATTTATATATAATTTTTTATTTTTATGATTTCATTTCAATTAATCATGTATAATATTGGTCCATAATAAATTATTGTTCATTTAATTGATTGTTTCAAAAAAAATTTATAATAGTGTGCCATAGATATTGTGTTAGTTCTCTATCTCTATATAAGTTTCAAAAAAATAATGGGAAGAATGAAATTATTAACACTAAATTTTACTTCATATACTAGTTTTTATGTTTCAATGTTATACTCTATTACATTTCATATTTCAAATTTTATGGGTCTTGTGATAATAAAAAATAATGAGATTATTGAATAGTTATATTGATCTAATATATTTAACACATCTTAGTTTTTAATCATTATGAAATTAATTTTTTTTATTTTAAAAATTCTTTTACATAGAGTAAATTTTACGATTTTATTTATTTTTTAGAGATTTTCAATCATAATTTTTATTCTATGTTTATAAAAATTATGATTTCAAAGTACAATATATTAAATATATATGGAGTTTCTCTTACATAAGAATAAAAGTTTTAATGTAATATTACATTAGAAATAAAATAATTGTATTTGATCTAACATGTCCAACATAATTTGATGGTTTCTCTTAGATATAAAAAATTTCATTAAGTAATGTTCTATACATACTAAGGGTAATGTAAAGGTTATTTTTATATATCGTGATTTATTATAGTATGAAATATTACTTATTGATTTATTTAATAACTTATTTTAACATATTCAAAATATGTTAAGTCATAAATATTACATATGAATAAAATATTATAATTACAATTACAAATTCATGAGTTAATTTTCCATATTATCAATGTTATTCTTACAGAAACAAAGAATAATTTATTCTTACATATGATTCTTGAATATGAGTTTATTTATATGTATAAAATATGTTAAAAACTATATATTATATATAAATAATGATTCAAATTCAAAATAAAATGATATTTATGAGTGATTTTATTTTTATAAACAAAATGTTATAGATTTTCCTTATATTGAAATGGTTTGTAAATAAAGGCATCATTTCAGGAAGTTTTTGACCAAGTTTATAGATAATAATTATTTGAAGAAGGTAAAAGTTTATTTAATGATTATGAGGTCTCTTGCATCCAAATATAATATCATGAATTTATTTTTGAATCAGAAAATTTTTATTTATTATATATATTATCTTTATAGATACAAATCAAAAAGTATAAAATGATTAATCTTTTATAGGATTGGAAGAATACATATGAACAATTATTCATATTATCCTATGTTTGATTGATTATTATTTTAGGTATAATATTGATCTATATTTGAAAAACTCATTCAAAAGTTAATAAGTATAGAAAGTCCAAAGGTTGTTGTATATTATTCAAAATATATATAAAACTCTTGTTTATTTAGAGACAGACATTGGTGATATTTTTTTCTTGATATGATTCAATTATAGTCAGTTAAAATATCTAAAAAACTATGTGATACTGTATATCAAAAACAATATATATATCTATTTTTAGAGTGCTGAAATCTTTTACCAAGTGTGGTGTAAGGTTTAGGATAGTTCTTTTTGAATAGTTCCTTATAAAATCCATGTGATTATTTTGTTAAGGACTACTTTTAACACCCCAGGTAAATATAGAATATGACATTTTCATATTTATCCATATTTTTGAATAAAATATTCATATTACTTTAAAGGGAAGGTTATGCTTGATGGTGTACCCAATATGAAACAACGAGTTTCGTTGAAATATTACGTTTCACTCTAATAATAAAATATTATTATTTTAAATGGTATTTAACGCCTAGCTATTGTAATGGCGGGAATGAACAAAAATAACAACAAAATGATTATATATGTTTGTCAAATATTTTTACTTTTTTCCAATAATTGATAGAGGCTTAAAATACAAATGATACCGATTTTAAGCATAAATCTTCAAATATTTTTTAAAAGGTCAATTAACCACCTTTTGATGGAGAACCAATTTTAAATACACTTTTGACAATTTTATATGTTTAATTTGAAAAAATATAATCCTTCATTAGAATCTGGACATCAAAATTTACTTTGTGTAAATTTTTGTTATTTTTCCGATAAGGATCACTTTTAGTGAAAATGTTGCATTATAATTCAAAACCTCATTTTAATGTGATTTATTTATATGGATAGATTACCATTTTTTTGAGATTAATGTGTATTTAGAATATATTTTAACCATTTAATCCAATGGTGGTCATTGGAATTAATTTCACTTTGAAATTGGTAATAAACTAGTGTCAATCTTTTAATAGATATTGTTTCATAAAAACACGCTATTTGTTTTGACATCGGGAATGAATTATTAAATTAATTAATGAAACATATATATTTTGAATTTTGTAAAATATATATCATTTTTGAATTCAGAATATCAAATATAGCTTAGGGTAAATTTTTGGTATTTTTCTGAAAAAATTCAATTTTTGATGAATAGTGAAACCACTAAGTGGTTGTTAAAGAAACTAATTTTTTTTTAAATGAAACTTTACCACTTCTGTGATTTGATTTTCAAAAATCATACGTACATGGTTGTCATTAGGATCTAAAATGTGGTTTAATGAGATTAAAATAAATTTTTTGGTGAATAGTAACTTTTAAGTTTTATTAATCGTGATTAAAGGTAATTAGTGTAATTTAAAGTAAAGATAATGTTATAATAATATGAAATGATCGTGACACATGTCCTACCCTTATTGGATGAGTCATGGTAGACCAAGATAATCCATGGGTCAACTTGGGGACCCCATGGAGCCACTTTGGTTGGAAAATGACATTAATAACTTTTAATTTAAAGTTAAAATTAAAATGTCACAAACATGTATTTTTTTACTAAAACAATTTTTACATGGGGTTATACAAGTCATATTTTTGACTATAAATATTAATTTGAAATATAAAAATATTTCCTACATCATGCTATTTTTTTATAAATTATAGACAATAAATTAATTAATTAATTTATGACATCGTGATGATGTAGTGATTACCTCATAAATGAATAATTTAAATAAAATGAGAAGATAGGGTGAAATATAAGTCTTACACATCTCACAAACCTATTGTATGGGTGGATTTAGAAACATTATCACCTTAGCCTCGAAATATATCTTTTTAGGACCTTGAAAATCCGAACAACAGTTTATAATAAAGTAATAGTTTATAACTTTCAAAGAGTTCCCCTCCTGTTCCCTTACAAAAGGCCCCCACCTCTAACACCTTACCCACACCTCTCAAGAATTTGGATCAGCCAACCCCTACCCATTTAATCTCTACAAATCCCTCTTTTCATCATTGAAGCCTCACCTTTGCAATAATTCTCTTCAAGAAACCCTTTTGGATCAAACCAAGATGAGTTACTCGATTTAACGGTAATGCCTTCACATGTGTTCTTTTGTTTTATTTTTATTCTCCAAACCCCTAAAATCCTTTTATTACATTATTTTGTAACCACAAAAGTATATTAAATATACTAGTATGTTGTTATGTTAATTATTCAAGCTACACTTACACTCACATCCATCTAATGGTTAAAGAATATACGTTTCTGTGGATGGCGAATTACTGCCTCACGAAACGATGATTGTTCAATATTCTCTTAACACCTTTCATGGTGGAAATTATTATATCACTGTATTATATACATGATATATATGGTATTTATTTTTCCCATATTCTTCTGTATTTTATATTTATAACATGCCTTTATGCTTTGCATGTTGTGCAATTGCGATAATTTCATATGAGGAAGTGTGGACTACCGCCCCCTCAAGTGATGTGAATCGTTCATGTAATACATGGAATGTATAAATAATTAAATTAATGAACTTATGTTACCTATAAAACATATATATTTTACTATAATTAAAATATATATATCTCTCAATTATTTTTAATTCCATTAATATGACAAAGAAATGAAAGCAGCGTTCATGCGTACGTACAACCTACCATCTCCATGAACGATGCATTTCATTTATTATTATCTCAAAATGTTATGGAATAGAATAAAATGAATATTTACTGGATATATATGATATTTAAACCATTAATACTATTCTTTAGATGATTTAAACATAAATACATATACAATCATTTTCAAACTAGTTCATTTTTGATTCATGTACCAAACATCGACAAAAATATCTGATATGAACTCACATTATTAAAATAATTATTATAACATTATAATATGTGATATGAACTGAATAATAATATTTAAATGAGGACCTTAATCAATTATAATTTGACCAATCTTTATTATTCAGGAATATAAAGAAACGAACAAGACAAGTCAGACTTGAGGTAAGGGATCCTACCTCTCTCTTTCTTTTTAAGTACTCTTTTTATGTAACTTACTTTAAGATCCTATTTATTATGTTGGGGGGATGTTATATTATATTTCTCTTGTTGTAAATTTTATTTTAATATTATTAGAGACCCTATTTGATCTCATCAATCCATTTTTGATGTTTTATGTGGCGCCGTTAGGCTGCCAAATTTTCATCAGGGGATTTTCATCTCACTTATTATTCCCGTGAGATTCATGCTACATTGGCCACTATTTCTATTTGTGTGGTGTAGGTACTGCCCATTATTTTAATATTTGTATAATATAATCTCATTAATGGTTAGTTACATCTTCATTGTATGACCCTTCTTTGATGGGTTATACGTTTCGAAAGTTGCCCAAATCAGAAAAGGAACCTTTCACACTCCTCTTTTAAAAAGACTTATATTGTTATGTATTTAAATTTACATATTTGTATGTTGGGATATGTCCTTCTATATCCTTATTGATGTAAATTTTATGTCCAAGTGATGAGATAAAATTTTCTATCTCATCAACTAATTTTATGAATTTTAATGTGACGCCGTTAGGCTGTCGAATTTTACCAAGGGAACTTCTTAACCCAATTTCGATTTCATTGGGTTCAACTTGTAGTTATTTAATATGTATTCCAATGAATATTTGTGAATGAACTCTGGTTGTTTTACACTTAATATCCACTTATATTGGGTGTATTTATATTTTTCACACATAATTATGAGATTGATTTATCCTTAATTTAACGATACCTTCTTTATAAGGGATTTCATCTCATTTTACAATTCAATTGAGACTTCATTGTTGTTATGAACCAATTCACTCTTATGTGGTGTATATACTGTCCTTTGGAATAATATATCATGAATCCCTATATTCTAATGATATTATATAGTTCTGATTAAATGTTATTCCTCATTTATTGTATTCAATTGTCTCTCATTTTGTTAAAAACCCTTTAACTAAAATATCGTTTTAAATGTTTTAATGATTTATTCTTATAAATATTTCTCATTAATATACATGTTTTCATAATGTCTTTAAGGATTTATTTATATATATATTAATGTTTTAAAATTTTAAAAGCTTCAAAGAGGTATGGGACACTTTGATTAAAAAATCCCTATTTTAAATGTTTTAAATGGTTTTGAAAATGGTTATTAGAATGGATTCAGTATTTCAATATATTAAAATGTTATATTGTTATTTTATTGTGGGAATGCTGTCTTTACTTTATTCTTAAGTTATGTTCTATGATTATGTTATGGTTCTTGGGAATTTTATATGAAGACGGGTGGTTCCGTGATAAACTAAGGACAGGTGAGCCCGATATTTCTCTCCAATTCATTGGGTGACGCGAAGGGGTTAAACGTTAAGGTTTATCCGAAGAGATTTATGGAATATACTACGATGGGTATTCCAAAGGTATCCATGATGGTTACTCCCTACGTAGGAATGTTATTAATTCCTCAAGGGACCTTTATGTCTTATGATTTCTATGAGTTATTCATAAATATTATTATTTTATGAGGTATGTTAACATGCTTATGTTTTATGAGTAATGTACGATTTCATTGATTCTTATGTATACATGGACTAATGTTTTCTTTTTGTATTGTTATAACCCTTACTGATCTTTTTATGATCATCCCATGTTTTTTTGAAATGTTTTTCAAAGGACATAAAGGTGAATAGGGTCAAGGATGAGATCAAGGAAATGTCAGGCTGTCTAAAACAAGGCACTAGACATGACTCTTGTTCAAGAGTTTTTATTTTGTGAAAAAATGGAAGCAGAGTAGATGTGTCTACTTTGTAATCTTTGGGATGTAATAGTTATGTCATAATTCTCTAAAACTCTATATCTGAAAAGATCGTTAATGTGAATTATTCGTTTAATTCAATAATAAGTAATGTTTAAGGACATTCCCTTATAGTTGGTATCAGAGGTCGGTTTAGATAACTTTATAGGTTAGGGTATTCATTAAGCATACGTGACATTACCATAATGGCTAGGATTTCAGAAAGATTCATAGTTATTAGATAAAGTGAATGAGTTAGTATATCTTAGTGTTTATCTTCCTCATTAGTACATAATGATTTTGTTGATATACTCACCCTGAAATTTTTGGGTTTTAGTAAATGGATGGATCTAGGAGGCACCAAAGTGACAATGGGATTGATGGAAACTGTGGTGGTACTCTGATTAAGATACTGGATGAAATGGGGGATTCAATGGGAAATCTCGTGGTTATTCTAAACCAATTATCAGGAGTCATGATCAACCACTTGAACCTTGGTGGGTTCTCTAATGCATCATGTACGAGAGAACCAACTCGACATGGATGTTCAAATAATAATTATAAAGGTAACCATTAGGGTTTATATGATCCTTACTTTTGAGGTATTTTTGGGTTACTATATGTTATGATGGAAGATGAACTACATGAGATAAACATGAGGTTAAATTATGTTATGGTAATTTTTTAAGGTTTTATCACTTTTTGGGGAATGTTATAAGAATTATGTAGTTTTGAAAAAAGGACAACACGTAGACCGTGTGACAACCTGTTGCATCTGACGAAGCTATGGGAACCGAACCCAAAACCAAAGTGCGACTTGTATTTTTCACCTACCACAGGACTACGTGAAGTCCCTAGTTAGTTTGACTAATTCTTTTTAGATAGATGATCTTATGAATCTAGAATAAGTTGATTTTGGGTTATCTATGGAAATTATTAACCTATCATGGAGGATATGTGATTATGTAAATTACTTTTCAATATGAGACTTTAAGAGTAATTGACGTTATTTGGAGATAAATGTTAAGGTTTATCTTGGAAGACAGTTTGATTAAATCCTTTAGAGATTTGGGTTTCATCCTTAGTATTGATTACTTTGAATAATTTTATGGACAGATATTTATTGAATGGTCATTGTTGAACTTTGGGTATTGTAGGAAAATTTTGGATATTAAGAATAGAATTTATTTATAAAGGATTATCCTTTTTGGGTATTATCTGATCTCATACTAACCTTTTTGGTTTTAGTTTTGGTTAAGGTCTAAAGGCATGGGAAGTATATAGTTCTCTTTTTTGTATGAGTTGATTCTCTAGTAGTTGATTATAGCTCTCTTAATGTGAACAATTCATCCTAAAAACTCATCTTTTGGAGAAAATATTAGTTCTTGTAAGAAATATAGTGAAATTTGAAAGTCAGCATGACAAGTATGTATGTTTACTTATGTTTTAGTTAAGCTCATAAATACATTCCTCAATCAAAATTAACTTAAAACAAAAATTTTGGCTATTAATTTTTCCAACTACGGAATCAAATACAGTTTATCCGATCACAAGTTTGTGATTTTCTTGTGGTTAACTTTCTCCTAAACATGTTTTCTATCACTCACCATCAGAACATGACACTTTTTCTTCTCCTCTATGTCCATGTTTTCTTACATGGAATCCTATTATGGGTTAACTCAGGTGACATTTGTACTCCTCTTTCTTTATTTTATAGTGATTGTATTACTGAATCTTGTTCTGATGTGGGATTTTAAATGATGTTTCCGAGCCCAATGTTAAAATTGAGAGGACACAATTCCCAAAAGGTGGGAAGGATGTAACACCCCAGGTAAATAAAGAATATAAAATTTTTATATTTATCCATATTTTTAAATAAAATACAAATTTTACTTTAAAGGGAATTCTATGCTCGATGGCGTACCCAATACGCAACAACGAGTTTATTTGAAATCTTATGTTGCACTCTAATAACAAAATAATATTATTTTAAATGGTAGATAATGCCTAGCTATTGTAATAGCGGGAATGAATGGAACTAACTACAAAATGATTATATATGATTGTCAAATATTTTTACTTTTATCCAATAAATGTTTGAGGCTTAAAATTCAAATCATTCCAATTTTAAGCATAAATCTTCTAATAATCTTTAAAAGGTCGATTAACCGCCTTTTTATGGAGAACCATTTTTAAATATACTTTTGAAAATTTTATATTTTGTATTTGAAAAAATAAAATCCTTCTTTAGAATATGGACATAAAAATTTAATTTGTGTAATTTTTTTTGTTATTTTTCCGATAAAGATCATTTTAGTGAAAATATTGCATTTTAATTTAAAACCTCCTTTTAATCTGATTTATTTATATAGATAGATTATCATATTTATTGAGATTAAAGTGTATTTAGAATATATTTTTACCATTTAATCCAATGGTGGTCATTGGAATTAATTTCACATTGAAATTGGACATAAACTAGTTTCAATCTTTTAAAAGATATTGATTCTTAAAAACACGCTATTTGTTTTGACAGCATGAATGAATTATTAAATTAATTAATGAAACTTAAATATTTTTAATTTTGTAAAATATATATCACTTTTGAATTCGGAATATCAAATACAGATTAGGGTGAATTTTTGGTATTTTTCTGAAAAAATTCAATTTTTGATGAATACTAAAACCACTATGTGGTAGTTAAAGAAACTGATTTTTCGTTTAAATGAAACAATACCACTTCTGTGATTTGATTTTCAAAAATCCGACATACATGGTTGTCATTGGGAATTAAAATTTTGTTCAATGAGATTAAAATAATTTTTTGGCGAATAGTAACTTTTATGTTTTATTAATCGCGATTAAAGGTAATTAGTGTAATTTAAGGTAATGATAATGTACTAATAATAGGAAATGAACTGGACACATGTACCATATTGTATGAGTCATGGCCGACCAAGACAATCCATTGGTCATCATGGGGACCACATGGAGCAACTTTTGTTGGAAAATGATATTAATAAATTTTTATTTAAAGTTAAAATTAAAATGTCACAAACATGTATTGTTTTACTAAAATAGTTTTTTCCTGGGGTTATACAAGTCATATTTCTGACTATAAATATTAATTAGAAAGAAAACAATATTTCCTACATCATGATAGTTTTTTTATAATTTTTAGACAATAAAAAAATTAATTTATTTATGACACCGTGATGATGCCGTGATTACCTCATAAATAAATGATTTAAATAAAATGAGAAGATAGGGTGAAATATAAGTCTTATATTTGTCACAAACCTATTGTATGGGTGGATTTAGAAACCTTATCACCTTATCCTCGAAATATATTTTTTTGGGACCTTTAAAATCCGAAAATCATTTTATAATAAAGTAATAGTTTATAACATTCCAAGAGTGCCCCTCCTCTTCTCTTATAAAAGGCCCCCACCTCTACCACCTTACCCACACCTCTCAAGACTTTGGATCAGCCAAAACCTGACAATTTAATCTCCCCACATCCCTATATTCATTATTTAATCCTCACCTTTGACATAATTCTCTTCAAGAAACCATTTTGGATCAAACGAAGAGGAGTTACCCGATTTAAAGGTAATGTCTTCACATGTGTTCTTTTGTTTTATTTTGCTTCTCCAAACCCCTAAAATCTTTTTATTCCTTTATTTTGTAATGAAACAAGTATATTAAATATACTAGGATTTTGTTATGTTAATTATTCGAGCTACACTTACACTCACTTCCGTCTTATGGTTAAAGAACATACTGTGTCTGTGGATGGCGTATTACTGCCTCACGAAACGATGATTGTTCAATATTCTCTTAACCCCTTTCATGGTGGAAATTATGATGTCACTATATTTTATATATGATATATATGGTATTTATGTTTCCCATATTCTTCTGTATTTTATATTTAAAACATACATTTATGCTTTGCATGTTGTGCAATTGCGTTAATTTCATACGAGGAAGTGTGGACTACCGCCCCCTCAAGTGATGTGACTCGTTCATGCAATACATGGAATGTATAAAGAATGAAATTAATGAACTTATGTGACCTATAAAACATATATATTATACTGTAATTATAATATATATATCTCTCAGTTATTTTTAATTCCATTAATATGACAAATAAATGAAAGTAGCGTTCATGCGTACGTACGACCTACCATCTCCATGAACGGTGCATTTCATTTCATTTTATCACAAAATGTAATGGAATAGAATAAAATGAATATGTACTAGATATATATGATATATATATCATTAATACTATTCTGGAGATGATTTACTTCTAACTACATGGACAATCATTTTCAAACTAGTTCATTCTTGACTCATGTACCAAACATCGACAAAAACGTCTGCAATGAACTCACATTATTAACCAATTATTATAACATTATAATATGTGATATGAACCGAATAATAATCTTTAAATTAGGACCTTAATAAATTATAAATTGAATGATTTTTATTATTCAGGAATATAAAGAAACGAACAAGACAAGTCGGACTTGAGGTAAGGGATCCTACCTCTCTCGTTCTTTTTAAGTACTCTTTTTATGTAACTTACTTTATGATCCTCTTTCTTATGTTGGGGGATGTTATTTTATATTCATATTGTTGTAAATTTTATGTTAATGTGATTAAGGACCCTATTTTATCTCATCAATCCATTTTTGGATGTTTTATGTGGCGCCGTTTGGTTGCCGAATTTTCATAAGGGGATTTTCATCTCACTTTTTATTCACGTGAGATTCATGCTACATTGGCCACTATTTCCATTTGTGTGGTGTATGTACTGCCCATTATTTTAATATTTGTATAATATATTCTCATTAATGGCTAGTAATATCTTCATTGTATGCCCCTTTTTTCATGGGGTATACGTTTCGAAAGTTTCACAAATCGGTATGGGAACCTTTCACACTCCTCTTTTAAAAAGACTTATTTTTTATGTCTTTTAATTTACATTTTTTTTTGTTGGTATATGTCCTTCTATATCCTTATTGATTTAAATTTTATTTCTAAGTGATGAGATACCATTTTCTTTATAATCAACTAATTTTATGAATTTTAATGTGACGTCGTTAGGCTGTCAAATTTTACCAAGGGAACTTCTTAACCCAATTTCGATTTTGTTGGGTTCAACTTGTAGTTATTGAATATGTATTCCTATGAATATGTGTGAATGACATATGGTTTTTTTACACTAAATATCAACTTATATTGGGTGTATTTATATTTTTCACACATAATTATTAGATTGATTTTATAAGGCCCCAGCTTTAACCATTACATAATCTTGAGATATTTCAAGAATACACATTGAGGATCTTTTCTGGTTTAGAGTTTTTGAGAAATAGATCATAAATCATACAGTACAATCCACATTTAAACAATGTGGTTACATAAAATATAGTATTCATTTTTCCCATCAACAGAAACATATTTAAAATAAAACATGGATTCTTTCATGACACTTTCTTGACACTATCATCATATCATGTACCTTTCCATTGACCTGTAAAAAACATTTCAAAAACATGGGTTGAGCATAAAAATAATAGCAAGGGATATAAAAATATGGAAAGGAAAAATGAGTACATGTATACATAAGAATCAATGAAATCATACTTTACCCATAAAACATAAGCACTTTAACATACATCATCAAATAATGAATAAATCAAAGAAATCATAAGACATAAAGGTAACTTGAGGCATTCATAACATTCTTACGTAGGGAGTAACCCTCTTGGTTACGTTTGGAATACCCATCATAGTATATTCCCTAAATCTCTTCGGAGAAACCTTAACGTTTAACCCCTTCACGTTACCCAATGCATTGGGGAGCTATATTGGGCTCACCTGCCCTTAGTTTATCACGGAACCACCCATCTCCATAACAATTCCCAAGAACCCTAACATAATTGTATCACATAAAACATGCATAAGGGAAGCATAACATTTCCACCATTAAATCACAAGATATCAATACCACACATTGATATAATAAAAACATTATGAAAACCATTTTCAATACCAAAATAAAAGAAAAGTAAAACTTGGTATTTATTTTTCTTTTTTAAAAACGTTATGGCTTGTAGAGGAAGCCAAAACTCAAATAATAGTCACTACGGTGGAGAAGTCGTTGTTGCCGCATACGTATGACAATAAACATTCCCTTTTGTCTTTTAGTAAAAGATTCATATATAAAATATACCTTTTGAATAAATTTAAGATTCAAAGGGGTTTACACACCGTAAAAAAAAGTTGTGTATAAAACATAATATGCCTCAATGAAAGTAGATTGAGATGAAGTCCCTTACCTTGGGTCCGACTTGACCCGATCGTTCATTAATCTTCTGAATAATAAACTTGAGTTAATTTTTACTTTATTAAGAAACTTTTTCAAGTTCATTATTCCTTTTATATCACTTATGACCATGTCATGACCACTATGTAATTATTTAAGTTAATAACAGTCGTTTTAACGATCACTTGTACTTGAGCCAAAAATAACCTCTTTATAATTACATGTTTGTTCATGGGGTAAAATATCCATTATATCCAGAATTATATTTATTATGTAGATATCATATATATCATATATATCCATTATATACATGAATTTATAATATTACATAACATTTAGAGGTAAGAAATGAAATGCACCGTTCATGGAGACGGTAAGTCGTACGTACGCATGAACACTACTTCCATTTCTATTTCATATTTAATGGAATTAAAACATAATGATACATAATTGTATTATACCTTAATTATGGTATCGTATATAATATCATTAAATCTATCCTTTATACGTACCACATATGGTATTAACGAATCAAATCACTTTGAGGGGGCGGTAGTCCGCACTTCCTAAAATGAAGATATCGCGTTTACCAATAATGGAAACCATAAAGGTATTCCATAATTGAAAAATTCAGAAGATTAAGTAAAACATAAATATATTATATATCATATATAAATATATTGACATCTTAATAGCCACCTTTGAATGTGTTAAAAGAATATTGAACAATCATCGTTTCGTGAGGCAGAAATTCACCATCCACAGAAACAATATGTTCTTTAACCATTAGATGTATGTGTGTGTACGTGTAACTTGAATCCTTCTTATAAAAACATCATAGTATATTGGAGATACTGTATTTTCTACAAAATAAATTAATAAAAAGATTTTAGGGGGTTGGAGAAGAAAAATAAAACAAAAGAACACAAGTGAAGACATTACCTTAAAATCGGGGAACTCCCTTTGGTTTGAAGCAAAAGGGTTTCTTGATGAGCTTCCTGACTAACGTAAGGATTATAGGATGAGGAGAGGGATGGGAGAGACAAAATGATCATAGATGGCCTATCCAAAGGCTTGATATGTGTGGGTAAGGAGGTATAGGTGGGGTCCTTTTATAAGAGGAGAGAAGGGGCACTCTTGGAAAGGTATAAAATGTTACTTTATTTTCAAATGCGTTTCAGATTTTACAGGTCCAAAATTGATGTTTTTTGAGGATAAGGAAATAAGGGTTCAAAATATACTCATCCAATATGCCTTTGACAAGTTTAAGTCTTAGATTTTACATTATCCTTTCATTTTATTTAAATCTTTCATTAATGAGGTAATCGTTGCTTCATCATGATGTCATAAATAATTTAATTTATTTAATGTCTAAAAATTATAAAAAAAACTATGATGTAGGAAATCTTCTTTATCTTTCCAATTACTATTTATAGTCAATAATATGACTTGTATATCCCCATGTAAATTGTTTTTAGTAAAACAATACTTGTTTGTGTCATTTTCACTTTTACTTATAATAAAAGGCATTAATGTCATTATCTTACCCAAGTGGCTCCATGGGGTCCCAAAAATCGAACCATGGGTTGTATTGGTCGGCCATGACTCATCCAACAGGGTTATAACAAGTGTAAAGACATTTTCATTTTATTATAATATCATTTTACATTAAATCGCACTAATTACCTTTAATCGTGATTAATAAAACATAAAAGTTACTTTTCATGAAAAATTATTTTCATCCCATTGAACCAAATTTTACTTAATAATAAAAACCATGAATGTCGGATTTTTGAAATTCAAAACACAGTGGTGGTAAAATTTTATTTAAATGAAAAATCGGTTTTTTAAGTACCACTTAGTGGATTCACTATTCATCAAAAATTGATGTTTTACAGAAAAATACCAAAACTTCACCCTAAAATATATTTGATATTCCGAATTAAAAAATGATGTCTATTTTACAAAATTCAAAACATATAAGTTACATTAATTAATTTAATAATTAATTACCGTTGTTAGAACAAATAGCGTGTTTTTATGAAACAATATATATCAGAAGATTGACACTAGTTTAAGTCCAATTTCAAAGTGAAATTAATTCCAACAACCACTATTGGATTAAATGGTAAAAATATATTCTAATTTAACATTAAAACCAATTCAAAAGATAATCTAATCATATATATAAATTATATTAAAAAGAGGTTTTGAATTAAAATAGAACATTTTTCACTATTCATTTAAAAAATAAACTTTATCGGAAAAAATACCAAAAATTTACACAAAGTAAATTTTGATGTCCCGATTATAAAGAATAATTTTATTTGGTCCAAAATAATATATAAGAGTGACCAAAACTAAATTTAAAGAGGGTTCACCATCAAAGGGCGATAAGTGGACATTTAGTGAAAATTAGAGTATATATGCCTAAAATTGAATTGTTTTCATATTTTAAGCTTTTATCCTTTATTGGATAAATGTAAAAACATTTATCAAACATATATAATCATATTTTAGTTATTTATATTCATTCCCACCAATAAAACCGGTACGTGTTAACTACCAATTAAAATAATATTATTTTATTACTAGTGTGCAACGTAAGATCTCAAAGAAACTTTTTGTTGCGTATTGGGCATGCTCTCGAACATAGAAACCACGTTAAAGTAAAATTAATATTCAATTTTTAAATATTAATAAGTATAAAAATGTAGTATTCTTTATTTACATGGGATGTTACATCCTTCCCCCCTTTTGGAAATTGATTCCTCGCAATTTTATTCACATATCAAAATAAGTGGGGGTATTTATCCCTCATAGCATTTTTATATTACCATGTTGACTCTTCAACCATCTGGTTTTTCCACAAATCCTTTACCTAATGAATTACCTTATTCCACAACACTTTCTCTCTATGGTCAAGAATCTGGACTCGTTGTTCTTCATAAGATAGATTATCTTCTAACTGAACTACCTCTAGGCTCAAAACATGAGATATATCTGGCATATACTTTCTGAACATCGACACATGAAAAACATTATGTACCTGAGATAAACTCGGAGGTAAAGCCACTTGGTAATCAACTGATCCAACTTTTTCCAAAATTTCATATGGTCCAATGAACCTTGGACTCATCTTTCCTTTCTTACCAAATCACATCACACTTTTCCATGGTGAAACATTGAGAAAAACATGATCACCTACCTCGAAAGATAGATCCTTCCTCCGGTTATCCACTTACATCTTCTACCTTCTCTGAGCTGTTCTTATGTGTTTCTGAATCAGATGAACTTTTTTGCCATCTCTTCTACCAATTCTGGTCCCATCAGCTTCCTTTCACCCACTTCATCTCAAAAAGCTGGAGTTCGACACCGCTTCCCATATAATTCCTCAAACAGTGCCATCTGTATACTGGAATGAAAATTTTTATTATTTGAAAATTCAACCAAAGAAAGATGTTGGTCCCAACTTCACTGATAATCCATCGAACAAGCACATAGCACATCCTCCAAAGTCTGAATTTTTCGTTCTAACTGCCCATCTGATTGAGGATAAAAAGCTGTACTAAAATTTAATTCAGTACCCAAAGACTGCTGAAGGCTATTACAAAAGTTAAAAGAAAACCTAGGATATTGATCAGATACAATGGATAGGGGAACTCCTTGCAACCTGACTATCTCTTTAAGATACAATCGAGAAAGTTGATCTAGAGAGAAAGTATCTCGAATAGGAAGGATATGAGCAGATTTAGTCAAGTGATCAACAATAACGCAGATTACATTATTACCTTGATGTGTCTTCGGAAATCCCACAATGAAGACCATGGATATATTTTCCCATTTCCACTCTGTCACTGGTAAAGGCTGAAGAATCTCTTTCGGTAAATGCCGCTCTGCTTTAACCTATTGACAAGTCAAACACTTCAAAATAAAATATGCAATATCTTTTTTCATTCCGTCCCACCAGTAATACTCCCGAAGATCTCTATACATCTTAGTACTTCCTGGATAAACTGAAAACGGAGAACAATGAGCTTCACATAACAACTCTCTCTTCAACTTTGAATCACAAGTCACACACATTCTCTTCCCAAATCTCAAAACACAATCATTATCAATGTTGAATTCAGGCAACTTACCCTTCTGAACCAGCTCTATCTTTTTCTACAACTCACTGTCTTGCTTCTGTGCTTGCTTAATTCTATCTGATAGAAAAGATTTCACTGATACCTGAAACAAAACAGAAGGACATCCTGCACCAAAAACTTCAATGCCAACGTTCATCAAATCCTTAACCAAAGGATCACGTTCCAAACACAACATTGTTAAGGAAGCATTAATTTTTCGACTCAAAGCATCAGCCACTTTATTTGCTTTTCCCATATGGTAATGAATTGTACAATAATAATCCTTGATTAATTCTAGCCATATCCTCTATCTCATGTTAAATTTTATCTGAGTGAATATATAATTTAATCTTTTGTGATCGGTATATAGTTCACACTTTACTCCACACAAATGATGCCTCCAAATTTTTAAATCGAGAACAACATCAGATAATTCCAAATCATGTGTAGGGTAATTTACCTCATGAGTTTTCAACTGACGTGAAGCATAAGAAATTACCTGATCATTATACATTAGGATACAACCAAGTCCTTTCAATGAAGCATCACTGTAGATAACAAACTCCCCATTCCTGGAAGGTAGTGCCAAAACCAGAGCATTCACCAAGCTTCTTTGCAGTTCCTGAAAACAATCATCACATTCTTTTGTCCAGATAAACTTAACACCCTTCCGAGTTAGCTTAGTCATTGGACTAGATAACCGGAAAAATTTATAACAAACCTTCGGTAATAGCCTTCCAAACCATGGAAGCTACAGATCTCAGTTACATTTGTGGGTCTTGGCCATTCTTCAAAAACCTTTGTTTTTGCAGGATCACCAGTTATCCCATCTTTAGAAACAATGTGACCAAGGAAAGAAATTTGTTGCAACAAGAACTCACACTTACTGAATTTCCCATACATTTATTTTCTTTTATGGTTTTCAAAATAAAACTTAAATGTCTTTCATGCTCCACTTTAATTTTAGAAAACACCAAAATATCATCAATGAAAACCACCACAAACTTATCTATGAAATCTTGGAAAATTCTATTCATTATGTCCGTGAATACAATAGGTGCATTGGTTAGGCCAAAAGGCATTACTAAAAATTCATAATGGCAATATATTATACAAAACGTGGTCTTCGGAATATCTGCTTCCTTTACCTTCAACTGATGGTTCCCCAATCTCAGGTCAATAATTGAAAAAAACTGAGCTCCCTGGAGCTGATCAAAAAAATCATTGATATGAGGAAAAGGGTATTTGTTCTCAACAGTGATGTTATTCAAGGCTCTATAATCAATGAAAAGTCTCATTGAACCATCTTTATTTTTAACAATTAAAACAGGAGCACCCCATGGTGATATGCTAGGTTTGATGAAACCATTCTCTAATAAATCTCGTAATTGCTCCTTCAACTCTAAAAGTTCAGTTTGAGCCATTCGATAAAGGGGTTTTGAAATTGGAATAGCATCAGGAACTATGTCAATAGTAAATTCAACTTCCCCATCTAGTATTATTCTAGGAAACTCATCAGGAAAAACATCAGGGTACTCATTTACCACTGGCACATCATTAATCTGAACAGTTCCCTTGTTTTCAACAATATGTGAATGGTAACATTCATATCCATCAATTACAAGTTTCTCGGCCACTTGATATGTTATCAATAGTAAGGGTTCATTCTTCTACACAAAATGAAAGTATTTCTGAAAAGAAACATCTTTATCTCTACAGTCAATCTTAGCATGGTAAATAGAGAGCCAATCCATACCTAGGATAACATAAATCTCTACTAGAGGTAAAACAATAATGTTTTCAAGTAGGTTCTTTCCACAGATAAGGATAGGAAGACTCTTATAAAAAAAATTTGCCACAATATTTCCCCCAGGTGTTTTTACAACATGTTCAGTAGTCATTGCTTGGGATGGTATTCCCATTTTACTAGAATCGTTTTCAGAGATGAAAGAATGTGTAGACCCTGAATCAAACAACACACTGGCATAATCTGAAAAAACAAAAAAAGTACCTGATACAACTTTATTTGATGGCCCGACATCTACTGAAGTAGTTGAAAAGGATTTCACCACCCCTTTCTGCTTGTAGTCTAACTGCTTCCCATCACCCAAGCTCTTTTTCAGACACTCTTTTGCATAGTGACCCATCTCAATGCACTTAAAACATTTCACTAACTGTAAATCAAATTTGGACTTACCATCACCTTGATATGTTTTTAGTGCAATCACGAGCCTTATGTCCCATCTTACCACATCGGTAGCACTTTCCAGAATTCAGAAGACATTCCGTAGCATGCCTTTCACCACATTTATCACAAACTAGAAACATAGTTTTCTTACCATCAGACCTCTTTGAAGAATTCTTTCCTTTCTCCTGCCACCTCAGCCTCTTCTTCTTCTGGTTGTTATAGAACACTTGATCATCAGAAAACTCCATTTATACCTTCTCATCAAATCGAACAAGCTTTTCATAACTTTTGAACTCATGAGAAGCTAATGCCCTTCGATATTTTGGCCTTAATCCTGAGTAAAACGATTGATTTTACTATCAAGGTATCAGATAAAATTTGGAGAATACCTTACCAATCGATTGAACCTTTCTTCATAGGCAGCCACTAAGTCTTCCTCTTGCCTCAATTCTTGGAATTGTTTTTCCATCCTATGTCGAACAGCCTTAGGAAACTATTTCTCAAGAAACATACCTTTGAATTCATCCCAATCAAGAGCATAAATCCCATCAATTTCCCTGATATTTTTATCCATCAACCACCACTAATCTGCTTCACCCTCCAAACGGTAAATAGCAAGACTAACCTTTTGATTGTCTGAACACCCCATGACATCGAAATTCTTCTCCAGTGCTTTAATCCACCCTTCAGCTAGCACATGGTCATATTATCCTCTGAATGATGGGGGATGTTGCCTCATGAAATGTTCCACCACTTACATGTTCTTCTGTGGTTGATCTAGCTGATCTCATGCATGGATACCACCACCATTTATTTCATGAGTCAACTGTACCATAACTGCAAAAAACTATTCAGTTCCAATTCTGACCATCTCAAGATGCTGATTCAGAAGGTCATTTCCTTCTGTATGCCTTCCTAGAACTGCTTCCCTATTTCCTCTACGGAAAACCATTTTGAACATACATGTCTTAGATAATGAATCATGGTAATCTTCAAATGCTATATCATTTCAATTTGACCATAAAAAAATATTTTTGGATAATCATTTAATAGAATTCTGACTCCTGAAGTTATCTAAACCGACCGCTGATACCAACTATATGGCTGCAGCCGTAAACATTACTTAATCATGAGATATTTCAAGAATACAAATTGAGGATATTTTAGGTTTAGGGTTTTAGAGAATTAGATCATAAAACATGCATTACATTCCACATTTAATCAAAGTGGTTACATATATTATAGTATTCATTTCTCCCATCAAGGGAATCATATTTAAAATAAAACATGGATTCTTTCTTGACACTTACTTGACACTATCATCCTATCATTTACCTTTCCCTTGACATGTGAAAAAAGATTTCAAAAACTTGGGTTGAGCATAAAAACAACAGTAAGGGATATAAAAATATGGAAAGGAAACCTGAGTACATGTATACATAAGAATCAATGAAATCATACTTTACCCATAAAACATAAAAAATTTAACATACCTCATCAAATCATGAATAAATCAGAGAATTCATAAGACATAAAGGTAACTTGAGGCATTCATAACAGTTTTACGTAGGGAGTAACCCTCTTGGTTACGTTTGGAATACCCATCACAGTATATTCCCTAAATCTCTTCGGAGAAACTTTAATGTTTAACCCCTTCGCGTTACCCAATGCATTGGGGAGCTATATCGGGCTCACCAACACTTAGTTTATCATAGAACCACCCTTCTTCATAACAATTCCCATGAACCATAACATAATCGTATCACATTAAACATGCATAAGGGAAACATAACATTTCCACCTTTCAATCACAAGATATCAATACCACACATTGATATAATAAAAACATTATGAAAACCATTTTCAATACCAAAATAAAAGAAGAGTAAAACATGGTATTTATTTTTCATTTTAATAAAATGTTATGGCTTGGAGAGGATGACGAAACACAAATAATGGTAACAGCGGCGGAGAAGTTATTGTCACCACATACGTACGACAAAAAACATTCCCTTTTTTATTTTAGTAAACACTTCATATAAAAAATATTTCTTTTGAATAAAAGTAAAAGTCAAAGGGGTTTATACACCGTATAAAATAATGTTGTGTATAAAACATAATATGCCTCAATGAAAGGATATTGAGACGAAGTCCCTTACCTCGAGTCTGACTTGACTCGATCGTTATTTAATATTCTGAATAATAAACTTGGCTTAATTTCTACTTTCATAAGAACCTTTATCAAGTTCATTATTCATTTTATATCACTTAATATCATATCGTGAACACTATGTAATTATTTAAGTTAATAACGGTCGTTTTAACGATCATTGGTACTTGAGTCAAAAAAAACTCTTTATAATTACAAGTTTGTTCATTGGGTAAAATATCCATTATATCCATAATTATATTAATTATGTAGATATCATATATATATCATATATATCCATTATATACAGGTGTTTATAATATTACATAACATTTAGAGGTAAGAAATGAAATGCATCATTAATGGAGACGGTAAGTCGTACGTACGCATGAACGCTACTTCCATTTCTATTTCATATTTAATGGAATTAAAACATAATGATATATAATTGTATTATAACATCATTATGGTATCATATATAATATCATTAAATCTATCCTTTATACGTACCACATATGCTATTAACGAATCAAATCACTTTGAGGGGGCGGTAGTCCACGCTTCCTAAAATGAAGATATCGCGTTTACCCATAATGGAAACCATAAAGGTATGCCATAAATGAAAAATACAGAAGATTAAGTAAAACATAAACATATTATATATCATATATAAATATAGTGACATCTTAATGGCGAACTTTTAAGCTGTTAAAAGAATATTGAACAATCATCGTTTCGTGAGGCAAATATTCACCATCCACAGAAACAGTATATTATTTAAACATTAGAAGTAGGTGTGTGTAATTTTAGCTCAAATAATTCTTATAAAAACAACCATGTATATTGAAGATACTGTAGTTGCTACAAAATAAATTAATAAAAATAGTTATGTGGTTGGAGAAGCAAAATAAATCATAAGAACACAAGTGAAGACATTACCTTAAAATCAGGTAACTCCCTTTGGTTTGAACCAAAAAGGTTTCTTGAAAAGCTTCCTTCCTAAGGTAAGTATTCTAGGATGATTAGAGGGTTGTGTAGATACGAAATGATCAGATCCTGGCCGATCCAAAGGCTTGAGAGGTGTGGGTAAGGAGGTAGAGTAGGGGGCCTTTTATAAGAGGAGAGGAGGGGCACTCTTTGAAAGGTATAAAATGTTACATTATTTTCAAATGATTTTAGTATTTTAAAGGACCCACATTGATGAATTTAGAGGATATGGTGATAAGGGTTCGAATTATACTCATCCAATAGGTCTTTGACAAGTGTATGTTTTAGATTTTACATTATCCTTTCATTTTATTTAAATTTTCCATTAATGAGGTAATCATTGTATCATCACGATGTCATAAATCATTTAATTTATTTAATGTATAAAAAAAATACTATTATGTAGGAAATATTTTTATCTTTCTAATGACTATTTATAGTCAAGAATCTGACTTTTATAACCCCATGTAAAAATTGTTTTAGTAAAACAGTACATGTTTTTGTCATTTTAACTTTTACTTTAAATAAAAGGCATTAATGTCATTATCTTACCCAAGTGGCTCCATAGAGTCCCAAAAATAGACCCATGGGATTTATTGGTCAGCCATGACTCATACAATAGGGTTACGACAAGTTCCAGGATATTTTCATTTTATTATAATATCATTTTTACCTTAAATCACAGTAATTACCTTTAATCGCGATTAATAAAACTTAAAAGTTACTTTTGATCAAAAAT
The DNA here is from genome assembly GCA_963277665.1 of Viscum album. Taxonomy (NCBI): domain Eukaryota; kingdom Viridiplantae; phylum Streptophyta; class Magnoliopsida; order Santalales; family Viscaceae; genus Viscum; species Viscum album. The sequence continues at coordinate 1,918,730,970 of OY728163.1, forward strand.
TATTTTCATCCCATTGAAAAAATTTTTACTTAATAATTAAAACCATGAATGTCGGATTTTTGAAATTCAAAACACAAAGGTGCTAACATTTTATTTAAATGAAAAATCATTTTTTAAGTACCACTTAGTGGTTTCACTATTCATCAAAAAATGAAGTTTTCCAGAAAAATACCAAAACTTCACCCTAAGCTATATTTGATATTCTGAATTCAAAAATGATGTCTATTTTAAAAAATTAAAAAAATATAAGTAAAATTAATTAATTTAATAACTACTTTCCACTGTCAAAACAAATAGCGTGTTTTCATGAAACAATATATATCAAAAGATTGACACTAGTTTAAGTCCAATTTCAAAGTGAAATTTATTTCCACAACCACTATTGGATTAAATGGTAAAAATTTATTCTAAATTCACTTTAAAACCAATTCAATAGATAATATAATCATATAAATAAATTATATTAAAAAATGGTTTTGAATTAAAATACATCATTTTCACTATTCATTAAAAAAACATTATCATACAAATACCAAAAATTTACACAAAGTAAATTTTGATTTCCCAATTCTAAAGAAGAATTTTATTTGGTCCAAAGGAATGTATAATAATGACCAAAACTATATTTAAAGGGGGTTCTCCATCAAAGGGTGATAAGTGGACCTTTAGTGATAATTAGAGTATATAAGCCTAAAATTGAATTCTTTTCATATTTTAAGCTTTTATCGTTTATTGGATAAATGTAAAAACATTTAACAAACAAATATAATCATATTTTAGTTATTTCTATTCATTCCCACCAATACAATGGCTACGTGTTAACTACAATTTAAAATAATATTATTTTATTACTAGTGTGCAACGTAAGATTTCAAAGAAACTCTTTGTTGCATATCGGGTATGCTTTCGAACATAAGAACCCCATTAAAGTAAAATTAATATTTAATTCGTAAATATTAATATGTATGAAAATGTAATATTTTTTATTTACCAAGGATGTTACAGATTTATCCTTAATTTAAGGACACCTTCTTTATAAGGGATTTCGTCTCATTTTACAATTCTAATGAGACATGATTGTTGTTATGCACCAATTCACTCTTATATGGTGTATATACTGTCCTTTGGAATAATATATCATGAATTCATATATTCTGATGATATTATATAGTTCTGATTAATTTTTATTCCTCGGTTATTGTATTCATGTGTCTCTCATTTTGTTAAAAACCCATGAACTAAAATATCATTTTAAATGTTTTAATGATTTATTCTTATAAATATTTCTCATCAATATCCATGTTTTCATAATGGTTTAAGGATTTAATTATATGGATATTAATGGTTTAAAATGTTAAAATCTTCAAAGTGGTATGGGACACTTTGATTCAAAAATCTCTTTATTAAATGTTTTAAATGGTTTTGAAAATGGTTTTTAGAATAGATTCATTATTTCAATATCATAAAATGTTATATTGTTATTTTATTGTGTGAATGTTATCTTTCCTTTATTCTTAAGTTATGTGCTATGATTATGTTATGGTTATTGGGAATTTTTTATGAAGACTGGGGGTTCCATGATAAACTAAGGGCGGGTGAGCCTGATATAGCTCTCCAATGTATTGGGTAATGTGAAGGGGATAAACGTTAAAGTTTCTCCGAAGAGATTTAGGGAATATAATGTGATGGTTATTCCAAACATAACCATGAGGGTTACTCCCTACATAAGAATGTTATGAATGCCTCAAGCTACCTTTATGTCTTATGATTTTTATGAGTTATTCATAATTATTATGATTTCATGAGGTATGTTAATGTGCTTATGTTTTATGAGTAATGTATGATTTCATTGATTCTTATGCATACATGGACTAATATTTTCTTTCGGTATTGTTATAACCCTTACTGAGCTTTTTATGCTCATCCCAAGTTTTTTTGAAATGTTTTTCACATGGAATAAAGTTGAATACGGTCAAGGATGGGATCAAAGAAATGACAGGCTCTCTAAAACAAGGAACTAGACATGACTCTTCTGTTCAAGAGTTTTTATTTTGTGAAAAAAGGAATATGTGTATATGTGCCTATATTGTAATATTTGTAATGTAATAGTTCTGTCCTAATTTTCTAAAAATCGAAACCTAAAAAGATCTTCAATGTGAATTATTAGTTCAATTAAATAATAATTAATGTTTAAGGCTGGGTCCTTATGCTATTTGGCAGTTGTTTTTACTGAGATGTGAGATATCTTCTAAAATGATCTAAATAAAATCATTATAACTATAATGGGTGTTAGTGGAGTAGATTAGGGCGAGTTTAATGAAAACCCCAAACCATTATAAAAACCCTTTGTGTCATATTATTTACAAACTTTACTTTAGTACACTTATAAAATGATCTAAATTGTAATGATAAATTTAAAAGATAAATTGATGTGGGTGATTCTAAAATATTTTATGAAATTTAAATTCAAGTAGTCAATTTAATCTACTCTTAATTATTTATATTTAGTAACTCTAGGAAAACAATCATGTAATTATTATATCAAGATTATGCCATCAAACATCACATATTGACCAAATTCATTTTTACTATTCATCTTAAAATTCATGTTTTTGTATAAATTTATAAAAAATTATTATTGGATTAAATCAACATAATTATTCCAAATTTTTAATCAATTTTATCAAAATAAACATGGGAATTTGATAAAATTATATATTTAAATTAAAGATACAATACTACGGTTTAAATAGATAATTCTAAAATACATTAATAAAACTAAATACTTTCCTTGAGTTATATCTATTAAATAATTATATTTATAAATCTAAATTTAAATTAATAGTATTTTTACATTTTTATATTGTTATTTTTAATTGTAGTTTTCATTAAAAAATTACCCACATTGGTTATTTTACTATTTCAATTATCATGTTTCTATTCTCATAATCAGGTTATTATTCTAATATCTATAATTCCAATGGTAATATTGCCTTCATAATTCCTATATATACCTCTTATTTCCTTAGTTTATTATACAATTAGTTTTCACTCATGATTCCTCATGCATAATATATTATATGATAATCCTTATTCCCATATTTTTGTTTCCTTTTAAAATTTTAATCATGGTGGTGATATTTTTAGAAGACCAAGTTCAATAGGAATTGTAAATTCTAGTCATTTTTTATAATTTAATTTATTATTCTATTATAATTGTTTTAATTTTATGGAATGTGTTTATCATTTATATATAATTTCATATATCGATTAAATAAATTAATGTTTATTCTTTTAATTTAGTTCATGTGATTTATTTATTTTGTACCTCTTATTATGATTTATAAAAATAATATGAGTAACTATGACACACATATATGTTAAATTTGAATTCATCATATTGAAATGTCCCGATTTTTATATTTATCATGTCAAAAATCATGTTCTTCCAGTCCATTAATTCCTCACATCCTTATAGTCTAATATAACATTTTAATGTAGGAGTATTATTTAACTAAATATCCCAATTAACATTGTCCACCGTATTATCATCCCCTCTTAACATTCCCCTTTCAAAACTACATAGTACATAAAAAAGACTAATAAAAATTTGATATTAAATAGGAATTCCATTGCTTCCATAGTTGGAGCATGCACTAATTTACCCTACTAAAATCCTTTCAAGAAATATTCTTTATTAACCCCCTCATACTTATTTCACCCAACACACATCTTTAGTTCCATATCACGATAAAATCAAACATGAATTATCTAAAAACACAAAAAATTAAAATCATAAAAAATATTACCTACATTGTAAACATAAAAATGATTAAATTAAATATAGTATATAATATCATTTTGATAAATTAATTTATCATTGATAATATATTCATGAAATAAAAATGTTAACCTTTCAATTTTTAAAATATTTAACTGAATTAAATTCCTCATATAAATACTCATTCAAAATCGCAATCTCATCCATTCATATGTATAGTATGTATCTAAACGTTTAAGATAATTCATGAATATTTTTATATTTTCCAAAATCAATGTAAATTTAAAACACCCAAAAAATAATTCATTGAAATAAATAGAACATAACTCATAAAAATAATCAATGAAACCCAACACTCTTTAGTGACATGTAAATTTACAATGGGCACATGATCAAGGCACACACAAACAAATAAAATTTTCATGCATGATTCATAGCGTCATGTATCCCTTATACCAATTTCCTAAGTAACTAAATCATATAAAATAAAACTTCTCTAATAACATCTTGTAACTTATATCACTGAAATTACCATTCTTTTGTTGTAGAATTTCACATGGCCTTAGGTAAACTCCTAGATCACAAGAGGTTAATAAAAAGTATGGAAGATATAAACATATTACTTGGGAATTGATTAAACCTCTATTGTATCATCTCAAATAAACATTAATATAAGAATTTTTAAATAACCAGATATAGTGGAAGTTATAACCTTACTTAAATGATAAATTTTTTTATGAATGATCACTTTTATTGGTTTATTTCATAACCTTAAAACAAAACAAATTGATAAAGGTGGTGTAAAAAATATATACCAATAATTACACTACATTACACAAAATTAAAATCAAGGGGAGAATTAAGATAAGAAGAAAAGAAACAAGTTTCCTTAAGACACATTTAAGGGATAATATGGATGCTGCTTTATTTACCTTGTACAATGTATGTCAAATCAATATTCCATTTTCAAAGATATATTTTCACGTCATGATATAATAAATCAAATATTTTTTCAGTGGAATTGGTCGCTTTTAGAAGTCTACGAGCAGTATAGTGTCTGTTGTAATCTTAGTAATGTAGTTATTATATAATCTTCCTAGTTGGAGCCTATTCATCATTACTGGGGATTCATATTGTAAATATTCTCATTCACACAATGTGAAGAATAATCCAAAAACACTAAATATATCTCAAAAATAATCACAACAATTTCAATAATTCCATAAAACCAAATTAGGATCGATATAAACCCAATGTAGATATATCAATATATTACTATACTAAAATGATGGAAAATTAATTCAAAAAACAGCTCAGTGTGTAGTCTCTATGACCCTAGGAAGATCATTAATATTATACTAGTTACAAACTCCTAGATAAATAGGGTCTTATCTCATGAATGAAAATTCGTTAAATCTATATGAACAAGATATGTATGTATAGTCTTTTATAATAAACATAGTATAAAACCACTAGAGACCTCAAAAATTTGTTATACACTAACTTTTTTATATTTATATCATGTAATTTCACTTTATAAATTCATAATTTAAAAATAGTAGATATCAAACATAATCAAATTCTTACCAAGCCACTACCATGCATTAATTACATATTTTAGAAAATTTTGTTAAATATATGAAGTCTCTATAAAATAATTTCCATTAGAAACACATGAAATATATCATAACCTATCCAGTCATATATTTATCTCCCAATTAATCCAAACATATGATTTTTTCAAGAACATAGCTAAATTCTCATCAAATACAAACTCATGTCTTATCCAAATACATGGGTTAACTCATAACATATCCAAACACATGGGTTAACCATCATCAAAGAGAAAAATAGATTACATTATATTATATTCTAATTCATTTATGTCAAGAGAAAAACAATCAATAATATCATAATATCACAAAAATAATTTCATCACACAACGAACATCTTTTTTATCCATTAGAACATCTTATAATATCATAAACGCCTTTTAAAAATCAATAAAAATTATTTAAAAATCACATACTCATTTCATATAATATGAAAATAATTATATCACTTATATAATTTCAAAAAATCTACAAATATTTCCACACAACATTATCCATTATATTAATATCCTGAAATCATTTCATACCATTCAAAAAATAAATTTAAATAAAATTCATGACCCCAAATTTGTTTTAAATAACAATTTATATATTATAATTAAAAAAATTAAATTCAAAAATAATCCATTTAATATAAAATATGGATTAATAATTCCAATAAAGTAAATAAATTTTCATTATTAATTTATAATATACAACTAATATTTTTTTACATAAATCAATACTTTATATTCAGTTCATTTACTTGAATATTTAGTAATCAGTTAATCTCACTTTAACATAAGGATTAATCATTTCCTATACTCTAAACTCATATTTTTGGTAGTTAATTAGAAAAAATACTCATCCAATTCATACTAATCCATCTAAACATTTCTTTTTTAGTATAGATTCCATTTTAATTCCATGTTGATGCTTTATAGATAGATTCACATATAGAATTATCAAAATATATATTAAATAACCAATTCAAATAAAAAATGTTTTGATGTTACCTAAATTATTTTTAATGAGTTATCAATATAATAAATATTGTATCAATTAATCATTGAAAAAATAGATAAATAAATTTAAAAAATTGGAATAAAAATAAATAATATATATAATTTAGAAAAGATAATAAATCATCAAATCACAAGGCATTCTATTAACTTACAATCAAAATTCCAACACATTTAAGGGATTTAGAATCCATAAAAAATAATTAGGTCAGTGAAAACATAAGATGGGGGTTCATGATATAATTTTGAGAAATCCAACATCTAGAAACTATTCATCAGGAGGCTCGAAAGTAGTGTTAGTGACTAAATCTCAATAGAAAAAATAATAAAAATACCCATATTAAAAATTCGGAAAGACGATCCCAAGAGGATCCTAATTACCTCCAGCCAATTCTCAGTGGCTCACTGAATATGGGGGGGGGGTCTCACCAGTAAGATTATACTAATGTTCATAGGTAAATAGTGTATGTATATAACTCACTATATTCATAATGATCACATACTAGGTTCTCAGGCATTTCAACTACAATCCATCAAAACCAAAGTTCTAAAAAAAATACTAATTTGTTTTGTTCTTTTTTCTCCATATTAAAAACTAAAGGAATAAATAATTAATTTAAAAAAAATTGATACACCACTTATGTTGTAATTATATATTTTTCCAATGATCTAACATGATATTAAACATCCAAAAATTGGTAGGTTTAGTATCTTGTAAAAAATATTTTTCTTTTAAAACTTTATTATACATAACACCATTATAAAAACCTATCATAGATGTACTATCTCATCCTATGTTACACCTAGCCTAAAACATGAATCCCTACACACCTGAAAAATGCATAAAATGGGTATACTATTCCCCAGATTCAATGTAACTAGTATAAAATAATAAACAAATATATAGTATAACCAGTGTATACAAAAATAAAAAAACACAATGCTATAATATAATGAATGCTTCCAGAAAATCAGATTAACAAATGGTAATAAAAAAATATTAAATGTTTTACCACTTGGAAAATAACATATAAAAAGTATCAAAATAGGAACATTTTCCCTACTTCCATATCTGAGCCTCAATATAACCCCATATCCAAAAAATACTTCATGCTTCTTAAGCCCAATCCACTACACATCTTGTGCTGAACAAAAAATCATACATAATGTTTTTACACACACTATAATTCATGTATAAGGTGTGATAAATAAATCTCAAAAGTATTCCACGAATATACCCTAGTTTAATCTATCCTATGTTTGTATTCAAAGGGAAATAAAAAATCATTTCACACAAGCACCTCAGGAATATGGTGCTAAACGTGCCACCACAACTCCATGTGTGTCAGGTCAATATTTTCTAACCAAGACACAATGATACCTAACCAAATCATATTCAATTCCATGTATGAATACACTTGTAACCACATCGTCTCATGAAATAATTCTCATATAACGTAATCTATACCCAAAGACACATATTGTGTCTTTTCCAATATCATGAACAACTACATGAAGGGATAAAAAATTTTCATATAACCACATCTCAAACCACTGCATTATCACTCTAAGAAGGGTCTATCCATTACACCAAAGGATTTCCCATGATTTAAAACCTTAAGATATGTCCACTTATGTAAGCCAAGAATTAGGGAAAATGGCCATCATTTGTGTCCTACAACATACCATGACCCATCCCTTCTAAGGCCCTACTCAACAAAAGTCACTCATTGAAAGGAAAAACACATGACCAATACACACATGGAAATGTCCATAACATGACATAAGACTACTCAAATATAGGTCCCAATTATTGTATATTTTGATTCCATCACACCCATGGAGATCTCACTAGCCATATCACTCATACAGAAGGCATGCCTCAAGATCCACTCATCCAATATCATTCATTTCCATCAAAATAAAGAGAACATGGATGAAATAAAAAATAGGGCATGAATGCCCTCACATAATCTAAATAATTTATAATATGAGAACTAGTATCTCGAACCTATCCCATCTTCTCAACGGAACCATTGTGTCCATGCACAATATGTTGATCCTCATGGAAGTCTCATCCCATGTGATAGGGAATCTAGTAGTGTCATACAGACCCACCACAATCTCTTCTTCTTGATACCAATTACTTCTTGTCACCCCTTGGTGACACTATAATCAATAATCGTATCCCAACCCAAACCTCCAACAGTACACCAACTTCATCATAAACCTCAATACTCTTAGTCCTACTACACTAGGACCGTCTCAATCTCTCCTACTATAATACCCTTGTAAACTCAATTCCAAGTCACCGCAAAGAACATAACCTACACCTAGGTCCCATATCACATATATTGAGGGATATCATTTATCTCTTCACTAAGAGGAACCCCTATCCACAAACCACATTTCATCTTGAAGGATTCTTCCCTATCACAATGCTCAACATGTCTTAGAACACCTTCATGAGGGTTTCACTCATCAAATCCAAGATACACATTCATCCAAATAATTTAAACCTGTAAAAAGACTCTAATTCCTACTCAACTATACCTAGGTAATCCAAACTAGAAAACATGTATCTCATGTAACATAATAGGACCTACTACTCTACACTTTTCAACTCAAAAATCACCGTCACCCCTTGGTCAAATAATATTTGAGTGATCCCAATTCACCCAAATGATAAAGAGTACTCATCCCAGGTATAAAAAACCAAATATTTTCCTATATCTCCCTATCAAATACTCTGGGTCCATATTAACTCTTCTCATACCCATGAAAATGCATCCAGGAAAGAAGTCATACATAACAGGAACATGAACATGTATTAAAGGGATCATCCTCCTCTATCAAGGAATTACCATCCTCATCATGCTTCTTTTTCCCTATACCAAGCTCATACTTCCACCTAAGATCCTTACTCATGTTGTACGACATATATAATTAATTATAAAAATTTATAATTAATTTTTTAATGAAATTTTATATAGGATTTATCTTTCAAATACTCATCAGTTGTTCTAATTGAATAAAAACCATGACCAACCACCTGTGGAGGGTCCATAGCACACCCTCGATACCATCCCAACCAACATATAAAACCAAAAGAACTTGATAAACAAATAATTTTTTCCAAATTAACCAAAAATCATAAATTAATTAGGTATGTGGCTTACCCTAATCAAAATGATGGCATATGGAAAAAGTCCACCCCATTGATTCCTCATATGGATACCCCACACAAAAACCCTATCAATTGTTGATGATTTCACCCTCTTTGGTGAAATTGTCACAAAAAACATTCTTAATTTAATAATAAACTAGATTCTATAAAATAAAAAACTAATCAAAGCGAGGGAAACATATGAACTCATATAATATCAATGTAAGATCACACCCAAAACCACAACATTTCATAGCGAATCAAGAGAGGGAAATGGGGAAGGAGATCCAGCCAAAATTTCTTACTCTAGTCATTCAAACCCCAAAATATAAAGGAGCCTCAACCAAAAAATAATGTTTTTATTACCACTTTAATAAGCCACTTGGGAACCATTCACTGTTTGAACTAGGTGGTTGATGAACTGAATTCCAATTTTCCAAAAAATTCATGGCATGAACCCATAGTTCTTGATGTGAATTTTTTTAGGTAGATGGGTTATCCCCTCATCCAAATGCATTCATGGTGTCAACTATGGTTCATTGAATGAATTTATGCTTGATGATCAATTTCAGCCTTTCCCCTCTCAACCAGACACTTCTCTAATATCCACTTGAGAACCCAAGGACACATTCAGGTCTTCTTTATCATTCAAATACTCCTCTTAGAGATGCACCGATTCTTGTAATTTTTATTCGAGCTCCATTTCATTCAATAAACCCCGCACTAATAAAAAAATTCAAATTCCTCCACAATTTAATGGTCCAAAAATCTATACAGCCTTACAAAATCTTCACTATAATGATTCTCACCCATGATAAGTTGTGATAACCCTTGAAAACATATCCTAATCTTACACAATCATTAATTTACAAAAAACTATCCATATTTGTCTCTCTAATTCCAAGACATGTATGTTGTGTAGTTCAAACCACTAAGTTCACTATTCAGAAAAAACCAATTCATCCCTAAACTATCAACATAAAATATATGATAGTTCTCCGCACACCTATCTATATGTACTCACCTTGGTGTCTTCACTCAAATAATCCTAAAAAATTTTGTTTTCTCTACTATAAGACTCTTCTCATTAAGGTTGATTCTAAACCATTGGGTTTCCCACTATAGGAATGACCAACCAAAAATGTAACTCAATCTTCTAATTATCCTTGGAATATATAATAAATAGTTCTTCTAATGTGGTTTCCACCTCAAATTTTACATTTCCAAACAAAAATATATTTCTAACCTCTTTTGGATGAATTTTACCATTAACAATTGGTTTGAATAGCTAAAAAATTACCAAAATACCCAATCAAAACACCTTCATTCCTGAAGGGATCTTGAAATATTCTTCTCCTCCAATGGCCTGAATGTTGTAAAATTTTTATTATAATAAAAATCCCCTTTGAAGGGAAGAAGGAGAAAACCCAAACAGACATCACAACAAAGAAAACTCACGACTCGAAGGACTAGAGTAAAAAACAAGACTATAAACATGGAGCCGCCCCTCCCAAACATTTGAACACGATGAAGCTTTTTAACATTACAAGGATGATCAACAAGAATGTGTCCTATGTAAAATCATGGGACCGATCCGATGGCTGACACCATACACTCGCAAACATCCAAATCCAAAAAGGTCTGTAAAGATGAACCGCCAGCTCCAAATCCTCCGATGGGGCCTGAACCATGTGGTCGAGTCCAGAACCAAAATTCAAACCAAATAGAAAACCTCCATACACACCTTGAGCAGATTTCGTCGTACACCAAATAATCAAACCCTTAGAAATGTCACAAGAATCCATCAACACCAATGAACTAGCACCAAAAGCAGCAACACGAACAACTCCTCCTAGAATTCCATCAACTAAACAAACTACACATCCCAAAACACCATGGAAATCATCACTCAAATCCGACTGGGAGAAGAGAATTGGGGTCCTGGTGTTAGAGTCGAGAACGTGCATCAATAGTAAGACAAAAATGTCACAATGACCAGTAACCAAAATCCCACTGCCTGCATCAAAACCTCCAGAATGCAAGCCAACATCATCGATAACAATAAAAAACAATAACCCTACTTGATTTCCTACAATGTGACAGAAACCCAGATTACAACCTTCGGTAGAACCCCGCCACTATCCACATGATCTCCTCTAACCACACATCCATGGAAGATGCGTTGCCGACGAAGAGAACCGATCCGCTCTGACCCAGAAATAGCAACACCAAAGTCTAATCGTGCAAACCGTGGGAGTAGGAAGAAATCTTCAAGGAGGGTTTGAGGAACACCGAAAAATATGGAACCGCATAAAACATCATCTGAACTTCACGAAATGAATCTACAGGAAAAAACTTGGCATCACGAAGTCCTCTGAAAAACCAGATCATACCCGAAGAAACCTCACCGCCAGCCACAATCTCGTCGCCGCCTTCAAATATGCACACAGAGACCGAAAAAACCCCCACACCACAAACATATCTGACCCTGAAATGAGACATCACCCCTATATCTTCAGAAACATGAATCCTAGCCTAGACACTGCGCCACCTCCACGAGAAGCCCTATCCAGTTTGACAGCTAGGGCGGGAGAAGGCAAACAACGAGATTCGCCGAGGACCAATCCCCCAAGGATATGCCTCCACGAGAAAATGTCAGACACATCAAACGAGCCCACAATGGCACTGATGAAGCAGCCACCGCCATCCCCAGAAAGAAGAGAGATGACGACAGGGGGAAAACCAAGGAGGTGAAGCCCCTTATGGGCTCATCCTTAGAAATATTCTAAACACTCAGACCAATGTTTGAACCATGAATCTTTGTATAATTCCATAGTAATATTACCACAAAAACTCCCTCCATAATGCTCTCACTCAGAGAACCGGTGCACCACAGCTCTGACCCACACTCAGATCAGACCACAAAAAACATGAGTACGATTCTAATGCACTAACTCTACTCAACATTTAATATGAACATAAAATCTAGTATTAACCCGGAAAATAGATCATATAAGATACATATGTACACCTATATCCTATTGCCACCTCAACCATCCATTGATCGCTCTCATCACACCCATGACCCCACTGATATGAGGGTCATTCACTAATGATTGATTTGAAGTTTCATACTATAGGATTATTATTATTATCCTGACTTCGCCATACCAGAACAACGACCCATGAAACACATATCCATTCATTATGAAATTTAATTACTCAAAATTCTCATCCCAATCACTCATGAGTTCCGACAAGAAAGAACTAAATTTCCATTCCGCAACCTACCAGAAACGACATTCTTCTAGAGCAACTAGTGTACTCCCCACTATGTGGATTCCATTAAAATGATCCAAATGAACTAAACTAAAAAGGATACTCAAATATAACTCCCTAGAAACACACCTAATAAGGTCCAAACCCCCAAACCATCACCCCTTTACATATCTCACCACTAAAAATACACAAAATATCCACTCTAGTTGATTTAAATGCTAAAAAAATTTCAATGGACCCACACATGGCCAAATCACTAATCAAAAACACAACTGTGAACTGTGCATATCCATTGTACAAATTCCCTTACAAATAATGATTTTTCCAAAATACTTGTAAATAATGACTCCTCTATACTGAGGTAGTAAGACACACTAAGAACCATCTCAGAAGTTCTTACCCATTCCTTATACTGATTTCATTCAAATCCAACGTCCAACTATTTTTCACATCCAATCAAAAAAACCAACTCATTCTCCCATGAGTCACATCCCATCTATAATAGGAACACAATCCTAATTCCCATACCATTACACACTATTTTATAGGCTCATCTAAGATCCCAATGCATCTGATTCATGCCAAGGTTAACAATACAGTCACTCACCATGTGGGAATCATTCCAATGTTATGATTGTTTACCTAAATTAAAACCACACTTTATTATTTTACATCCTTATAACCATAGGGTCTAGAATTCAAAAAAAAATTCCCTCCAAAACTATCCTTGATACTTGAATTACTAAGAGTGTTTCACATTATGAAAGCCTAATGAATATCCCATGACATTCCTCAACAATCCATTTTGGTTAAATATAATTTCACCAAAATCTATATGGTAAGAGACCATAAATATTGTTTTTAAAAATTTAAATAACTAAAAAACTCATCCTCAATTAATCTTGTTCCCGTCCATTGATCATTCTCATGAATACATACCTATACTGACCAAATACGGGTCTATACTCATCTCTTTCACAAGGGGTTATGTAGCTTTCACCAGGGAATGCCTTACACTAGGATCCGCATGACTATCAATAAAAGAAAATATCATATTATATCTAAGTAAAATTACACAGTTAGGTTATATGGGAATCATCAAATGTGTTATTTTTTACACTTTAAACAATTATACCCTCATTAGAAAATCAAATCACACACATGGAAGAATATGTCATGTGAGTATTATATGTTAAATATAATGCATTCACATCAGTATCATTTTAGTTGTAAAATAGAAAAAACCATCAATAAAAACCTCTATTAAACTCATCTCATTCTAAAAAATCTCATCCATAAAATCACAACCCAGGAATAACAATCCCATACACATAGTAACCAAGAATCCCCACCAAATTGTTTTCATGACTCACCAGGTCTAGGTCTGTCACGATCTTTGAAACATTTCTAGGACACAATTATACCATCTCCCTCAATATTAAAAAAAATAAAGATCTGATACTAGTTTTTGATTCACATTCCTAGATCCATTATTTGATCAAAGGGGGAGACTTTAATATCATATTGTACTCCTTAAAAAGGAAAAGAGGTGTACTTTTTCCAAGTAGGTATAGGTAGGTGTTTGCAAACGATTTTATGCATAATGGGCACCTTGATTTGTGATTTTTGGGGATAAAATTTACCTGGTGAATTAAGTAGAAATTTAAAAGTCATATAAAGAGTTGGGTGAACCACTAAGTCACCAATATTCAAGAGAAATCATCTTTTTTGAACACGAGGTTTGATCACAGATCACATGATCTATCCAAACATGTGCCTTTTCTTGTCTCTATTGATCATAGATTATGGGTCAGTAATCACATTCATTATTCAAACCGGTGGGCATTGGATAAAAGCTTCATCAGTACAGTCTGAGAATCGTGGATGACCCATGAATGAGGGTAGATGGGTGGGACATCACAAAAAACACCTTATATTGAAATTAAATCTTCATTCATGGTATAAGAACATATTGAATATCATGGAAGGAATTGAAGGGTTGAATGATGAGATTGGTCGTTTAGAGGAAGAGATGAAACTGAGCTGAAATGATGAAATTTTTTCCACTTTGGTGGAGAAAAACAATTGATTAGTTGAATTGATTCTGGAACATGAGAGGATCTCCTGTGAAAGGTCTCTGAAAACGTGGCATTGTGAGGGCGATAAGACAACTCTGTTTTTAAGGATTGCATTAATGAAATGATGTGGATCAATATTCTGAACATACGGCTGGAGGATGGATCATTTTTCATGATGCCATGATTGAGGGTGATATAGATAATGATTATTTTAAAACTTTGTTCGATGAGAGTAGTCCTTTTATGCTGCAGGGTTACCCATATGAATAAATAGATCATTTTTATGACATTCTTGTGGTTGTTTATCACACTATCAATGAATCCATTAAGAATATTCTTGACGAGGAAAAGATTTGGGATATCCTTCGAGCACTCAATGCTGAGAGTGCTCTAGGGCCTGATGGGTTTCTAGGCTCTTTTTATGTCTTTTTATTGGGGCTAGTGAAGGTTGAATTGATGCAGGCAATTTAATATTTCTTCAAAGGTGAGAATTTCATCGGGTTTCTTGTTCTACGACATTGATTCTCATTTCGAAGGTTAAATATCTATCATCACTCAGGAAATTACTGGATGATTATCATGTATAACATTCATTATAATGTTTTGGATAACATTATCAATAGATGGATTTCAATCTAACTTTCTCTTTGGGTCTCATATAACCAACAATGTTTCATAAATGGCATGTCAACTCAAGAGAAAACTTCTGTGGTTTAAGAGATGATGGGGGTATTAATAATAAAACTATTATTTACAATGTGGTGATCAAATTTGATATGAAGAAAGCCTATGAAAAGATCCAGTGGAGCTTTATCAATAAAGTGTTGAGCTGAATGGGTTTCTTAGGAGCATATGTTGATATCTTTTTCAGGGCCTTTATCTCTACTTGGTTGGATATTTCTTCCATGGGGTCAAGTTGTTGTTTCTTTAAGACTACTCAGTGTCTTAGAATTGGGGATTCGATCTATCCAGCCCATTTTGTGTTGGATCCAGATACTCATAGAAGACATATGTAAGGGAAGATTTATAATGGTACTACACCACCATTCCTTGTTTGAGAAATCCTAAGTGTTATTTCCCACAACATGTTTTATGATGATATGTTATTTTTCCATAATGGAAATAGAATAAATATTCGTGAATTCAACAAGATTATGGACTTATACTTTAGGTGTAGTTGACATTCCATAAATAGGTCCAAAATTAATGTGTTCATTTCTAAATGGTGCTCAGGGAGGCGGGAAAGGAAAATTTAGTAATGTATTGATATGAAAAAGATAACTTTTCCCATTGATTACCTCGGTGCACCGGTTGCACCAAAAAGGATTTGGGTTCACCATTTTGATGGGTTGGTCCAAGGTATTACAACTCAAATAAGTAATTGTAAAAAATTGATTATTTCCATTAGAGGCTGTATCATGTTTGTTAATTGTGTCCTCTTCTCCATTCCCATGCACATGCTTTCGATGCTCAATGTGCAAAAAGAAGTCTGGAAGAATATTAGATGGATATTAAACGACTTCATTTGGGACATTAATGTATAATGAAAGCTTCCATGGGTCTCATGGGATATGATGGCTAGTAAAGTGGATGATGGGGGTATCAACCTTAGGAAATTTAGCGTAGTGATGTACATCATGAAAGAAAAACTAGCATGGGACTTCTTAGAGGTAAATTATATCTATGCCAGATTTTTGATTAGTAGATATGGGTCTTAGCGGTATCCATCTTGTGGGGATTTTTCTTTCCTTTGGGCTGGGATTTCAAGTCACCTTATGGTCCATAGGATTCACTCAAATTAGATTGTGGGACATGGGTAGATGATTTTATAGAATGACAATTGGGCATGGGCGATGATTGGATTCCCCAGGTAACCTACTCCAGACATCACATTTTCTTAGGAAATAAGATTTTATGGATTCATACAGGCCATCCTTGACCATCATCATAGGGATATATTATATAATATTTTCACTAGTGAAGATCCATACAAAATCATCTTTATAGGTATGTCTTTAGGCACATTCTCTAATATGTCATATCAGTCGGTTAATCAGGTGGTGGATGATTAGGATGCTTGGAATGAATTCCTTTGTGGAATTGGTATTTCTATTAATTTTAATTTCTTTGTTTGGAGGATTATTAACCAATCCCTACCCACATATGATCACGTTCAACAAAAGGGTATCATCATGGAATCTATGTTCCTTTGTTTCTAGAACCCCAAGGTTGAACTGGTGGGGAATATTTTCTTCGCTAGTGACTGGGCTGCGATTTTTTGGGAGCTTCTTGGTGTGTTCATCTAATATTCAAGTAGGGTTCATTCTATGGAATCCTTTTGGAAATCCTGGTTTGCAAGATCTGAGAATTAGGCGCAGGAGAGACAGGGCATGGCGGTAATGGTCATTGCGGGTTACTAGATTCTCTAGACGACGATGAATTAGTACCGTCACAATGGTGTGGACAACACATTCCTGGGAATGAAGATAAAGACCCAATGCATCATGGATAAGTTGGATCTTCTTATCAAATTTGGGGATGGTTCAACTTCACTGAGAAGGTTCATGGCTAAGAGGTATGTCTGGTCGATCTCATAGAACACACGCATGCAAGGTAATTGGGTATTGTGGAATCAACCTATCAAGGGTTTCAAAATGAATGTGGATCACTCCTGTATATCTGGTGTTATGCACGGGGGACACATTTTCCGTGATCCTAGTGGGGTGGTTACTATGTCCTTTTGATGTAGCTTTGGTCAGGGGGATTCCCTCATGGTGGAGCCCAAAGAAATGTAGAAGGGTATGACTCTTTTTCAAGAGCAGAATATTTCTCAGGATTTTCTAGTGACTGACTCGATGTTTCTTCATGGGGTTCTACATGAGAGGATTCAATATTCTTGGTCCATCACTTATCTGTTCCATAAATGCGAGCTTCTTCTTCATCTGGGGGTGGGAATATCACAAACTTGGTCTGAGAGGAATAAGGTGGAGGATTATTTTGGATACATGGGTGGCTAAAGGAGATATATTTTCGATTTTTAATAGCCTAGGTTCTATTCGTTATTTATATAATAGTATTGTGAGGGTTGATGCTCTCGATCTACACTATTTTAGGCCTCATTGAACTGATTCTCTTGGGGAATTTCTTGATTTGTAATAAAAACTATGGATATGTAGTAGTACTATAATTAGGCCTCAAAAAACACCTCAATCAACAGAGGCCAAATCCATCGCACATCCAATGCTGAACCAAAAATAGACATAATATCTATGAACGAACCAGTGATCCCATGTAGTGTGTATAAAATACATCCTAGTAGTATGTCATAAATATTAACTAGTATAAACAATCATATGTGTGTATGAAAAAAGAAATAAATAAACATTTCACACTAGCACCATGGATGACATGTACTAACCAAACTACGATGACTCCTTGTGCATCAGGGAACTATTTCCTAACTTGACCACCATGTCACATGACCATAGAAGCTTTAGCAACATTATAGAATCCACTCCTTAAATTTTTATATTTTTTTCACCATACCCATATTGTAACCCAACCCATACCAAAAGAGACAATCTTGGTGTTATCTAAGTCCTTGAATCACTACCCAAATTGATAAGTCAAGGTAATATGCCCATGTCTCAATCCATTTACTTGTGAATATAATAAGGTTCTATAAGTAATACCTTGCATTATCCTCTGACCTGGAACTATATATCTGGTCCAATTTGATGACATATATGTCTAAAAATAGTTATATCATCCATGTCCTACAATGTACTGTGAACCACCCCTTCGAAGGTGGTCCTTTACCGAAGAAATTCATGGAAAGGTTCCACACATGACCCAATCCAGTCACAGAAATGTCTATCTGATGACCCAAACTTACATAATGAAACTTCCCAACTCATTAAAATAGGGATCCCATTGTACCCATGGAAATCTTTCTAGACATCACACTCATAGCGAGGTCGATCCATAGGATCCAATAACCTACTCAAATCACTTTCCAATTATTGGAAGAATCACATGCATGAAGTAGAAAACATGGTCTAAAAACCATCACACAAGCTCACCAGATCTTCACCCATGCACTAGTCACTTATACA
Organism: Viscum album; assembly: GCA_963277665.1. Lineage (NCBI taxonomy): Eukaryota > Viridiplantae > Streptophyta > Magnoliopsida > Santalales > Viscaceae > Viscum > Viscum album. The sequence continues at coordinate 1,918,750,003 of OY728163.1, forward strand.
AATCCTATAATCTCAGACATACATCAACATCCATGCACAACATGTTTATCCTCGTGAAATTATCATTCCACCTGTCAGGGTATCCCCCAAGGTCCTCCAAACTCACCTTAGTCTCTAAATTAAAATACCACCTCACACCATTCACCCCTAGGTAAAACCACAGCTTGTAGGATCATCCTAATCTAGACCTCAAGGCCTCATCCAACCTCATAACATCCATTAACACTACTAGTCCATCTTCCCCCGGACCGTCCCTGGCTATCTATCCTTAAGGCCCTTGGTAACCTATAACCAAGTCCCAAACAAATTCGATTACCCTCACTTGGGTATCATCTTAAAAATATTAAGGGATATATCTCAACTCTTAACTGAATGAAAATCTGTCTCTGTCACACCCCATCCAATTACAATGGAATCATCTCACTCATAGACCACAACAAATCTCATAACACCCTCGGGATTGTGTCACTTATCAAGCATGAAACGAATGAACATACCACCCATTATCACTAGGCATATTTCTCTTGGGACTATCCAATTAATCATTTGGAATATATACTAGGAAACTTTCATATCATATCACATCCTAGGAGATGATAGAGGTCACTTTCCAACTCAACCATTTCTCTCACCCCTGGGATACAAATTCCTCAAAAGATTCCATTTTACCCTAGACTTAAATGGAATCACCTTAATCATAGGAGACCAAAAATCATATCTATTCTTCTTAACTACATTAGGATGATCTCTGATCTTCCCAGCCCCATTAAAATTCATACATGTAATCAATAATATGTTACAATAATATGAACTTGTATTAAAGGGGTCGTAAACCTTTTTTAAGGAGTTACAATCCTAACTAAGCTTCTCTCTCCCTTGGCTAATACCTGATGTGCCTAATACAAGTCTATACTACCACCTGGACTTCTAACTCACATCATAAAATTCATATAATTAAATATATTTGTTTATAATAATTTATTTAACTAAATTATGAATAGGTATAATCACTTAAATTCTCATTGGGTATCACAACCACCTTGATACCAAAACCATCCACCTATAAAAAGTAGGTGTAACACCCCCAACACCATCCAAGATAAAACCATAAACCACTGGCCTCCAATGAACTATAATTTTTTTTTTCTAAATTCATAAAAATCCCTAAATAAATTAGAGAAGTGGATTACCTCAATTGAAATGACTATAGACATAATCCCCCCCCCCAGATTCTACCTTCAACCACTAAACACAATCAACCTTGGATTATTACACTATGATCTAGTGAAATATTCACAAAAAATTGTCAAATAAAAAATGAAATTAGTGGATATCAAAGATAAATGGAACAAATGGCGATGAATAGATAAAATCACCTTGATTCTTTGAAATATCACACCTAGAACCAACCCACTCCATAGGGAATCAAGATAGGTACTAATTGAATAAGTTATGGACAAAATAGGATCCTACAATTTGTCAAATATCCTAATAATAAAGGAGGATTTTCTATAAAAATTTGAGCCTACATATATACTAAAAATCAATCCATATACCATTTTCATCATGAATATGGTCGTTCACATCATGAATACCCCTCAACCAACACATTCAAAATGTGAACCACTGGTTCATAGTGTGTACTATTCAATTCATAGTGGTTATACCCTCATCCAATCCTATTATCAATGAGATCCATGGTTCACATTGTGAATGGTTGCAGGTTATGGAATTTTAGTCCTTTGGTCACACAATCATTCTTTGGTGCCCACTCATGCACCTGAGACATCATTTAGACCACATTACACACCCAAACCCATATCTCATAGATTATCCTATTTTCATTATCCTAATACAAGTTCTAATTCTAGAAAACAAACCCCTCACAACACAAAAAAAATTCCAACTCCTCTAAAGTGAAATGACCCAAATATCTTTGAGGAATGAAAGAAACAAATATTATTAAAATCATTCCCCATATACCTCCTATAGTTTGGTCTTTTCATTCATAAAAAATATCATAAATTTTAAAATATATTAGGTAAATGGTGAAAACAATCCTAGTTTTAATTGGATTAATAAAAAGTAACTATAGATATGATTCAATTAGATTGTATGATAGATAATATGGTTCATTATCAAATAATAAAAATTAAATCATAATAATAATAATATTGAAAACATTGTAATGATACATGGAATGTGACACATAAATAATAATAAAAAAACACAATTATAAGTCAATTATTTCTAATAAAAAATATAACATAATTGGTTTAGTTTCTCTGTTATACCCATACATAGTATCTCATTAAATAAAATATTATACTAATACATTGATAGGATATATAATTATAGAACTTCTAATAAATTAATAGTATGTTTAAACGGATGGATTCTATATAAAAATTAAAAATATAATGATTATATAAAAATTATTAATAATTTCATAAATAACCCATGATGAAATGGAAATGGTTTTCATAACAATATAATAGATCATGGCATATAATAAATCCAAATCTAATCAATTAAAATAGAAGAATATATATATAAAGAAAAACATAAAGGATTTTTAGTTCATTCAAGATGTTAACATATTTTAATTGAATCATATTGAGGATTCAAAACATCAATGAGATAAAGTTTCAAATGTAGTATCCCGTGTTTTTTAATCATGTAAATTTATAAAGGTTTTGTTCTCCATTTGGTCAATAGAAAAAAAATTAACTAAGATTTTTAAAACAAGTATGAGAATTGGAACATTTGAAACTTATTTTTGGGATGGGTTTTAAAGATGATGGGGTGTCTCTGATGTCTGGATGTGTTTTTGGAGCATCGGGCTCCAAAAACCTTGCTTTGGGAATGAAAGGGGAGGAACCCAGTTAGTGAAAATCGTGATCAAAAAACATGCAGTCCTACAAGGGTGTCTCACAGTTTTTCAAACCACGAAACAAAGTCTGTATGACTGTATAATATGAATAAATAAATGATTATAGGTGAACCACATATATGCACACATTGTTTCTAGCTGTGCACTAGTCATTCGGGGTGTGGGTATCCTTGGACAATGGTACCACACAGTTGGCATATGGTTTTCCAAAGAATATGGACAAACCATTAATCCCATCAAAGATATGTAAATTACCAATTTACCCTTAAAACATTTAACATTACCACTCTCTTCTCCTACCTAATTTTCACATGCTATTTACTATTGAGATTCCCCCTTTTCCTTATCCTAAATTTCTATGGTTCTCCTTCTCTTGGACTAAGAATCAAAATTCATTAGTCACATTTGATCTAACTCAGTTATTATACAATTAACATTTATTATTTTATTCATTTATATTTTAATATTTAATTTTATTTAAATTTGATATCATTTTCCATGTTTTCAATTATTTTATTTGTTTCTTGGATTTCACACATTCTAGATTTAATCATTATAAAATAATGGATTAGTGAGGCTTCCTTTGTTTAATGTATGTAGTCTATATTATTTTACAGTAATGTTTCATTGATTATAAAAATTTATATAGTTTCATATACGGGACATGTCCATGCATTGACACCTAAATATTGAATCTATTAAGTAATTGATAATTACTTAAATCACATACTCCTCATTAATCGAGTCACATCATTTGGGGTTGTTCACCTATACATTAACAACCCATTATAATGTGTTATTTTATTGTTGGTGGACCCTATATATTGGATATGTAATTAATTCAACTCTACTGGTGTGTTTACTTAACTCTAAATTAGAAAATAAATAAGTTATATGTTTTTTGGATGAATCACATCACATTTCAGATTATATTATATTATTCTGGATGGTTGTGATGGGATGGAATACATGATTAGTTTCGTTTGATAAATTTATTAACTGAATTTAAAGAGACCAATTTATTAATAGTAAATGGTTTGGTTGATGAATCATATCATGGTGGTTTGTGAATTATCATGGGTTCTTGCAAGGGATTTTTTTGGTTACTAATTAAATTCTCTTAATGTATTAATTAAACTATTTAAAGGCATGTGTGATTACACGCTATTATTAATTAATTTTTATTGTTCATTAATAATTGAATGATTTTGATGAATCATGTCTATATTTCTATGAATTAATTCTTATGTACTGTTTTTAATTATTAAATGTAGAATGCATACTAATTTCTACAACACCCTGCGAGAAACTTGGGATCCAATGTAGTAATTCCTTGGAATGGATCACGGGTCGATTGAAACTACAATGGACCTTGAGTGATAAAGGGTTCCTATTTGTATAATTCCTTGGTTAAGGGGTTGTACGGAAAATGGATTATCTTTGACTTGATTATTACTGAGATGCCTCAGTTTTCGGTGGTGGAAATGATGTTTCACGTGAATTGGTCTGGGATGTTGGAAATAACATTTCAAATCCATTTTGGTAGTTGGAAATGATGTGAAATGAACTATGATTAGGTTTTTAGACATGATTTTTAACATCATTGATTAGGAATAATGGGAATGTAACTTCATATCTCGTATTTAAATTCTTAGTCTGATTACCGTAATTATATAATGACACTCTTACTATATTATTATAATTTATGTATTGATTCCTTGTCCGTACACCATGTATCCTCATTTGTTCATGTATATATCTACATATATATGATTAAATATATACTTTATATGTACATGATGGGAATTTTAGGGATATTATATCTTAGGAAAAAGTATGTATGGTTGGCCAGGTTTCCCTTGAGTAACTTGATCCTACTTGATTATATTAATTTATTCACATATTCGTTTTTTATACTCTCACACTGAATTATTTTATATTCACAGAATGGATTGTGTAAGTCACTCTTGGCGGGGGATTACAGGGTATATGTTAAACTCTTTTCAAGTATTAATTGGTTTCCTAGAATGAACTATAGTCTATAAGATACGTTCTAGATTATTCCTCATACTACAATTAATTTAGGGCTTGAAATTAGCATTGGATTAGTGGATGAGTATATACCCAGGATGCCATATAGATTTAGAGTTATTTTATTTTTATTCTCTCTTTAGTTTATCCTAGATTATTATATCACCTACTATATGAACAATTCTTGTACATTATAGAATATTTATTCATGATTTTGTATTTATAACATTCATGATTTTATATACATTTTTTATTAATGTTCAGTTATTATCCTCCATTATTCAGTTATTAATATTACAACCATTGTCTATTTATTTTTATGTACCACTATTCCACTATGACCATGAGGGTATATTCTCCCCACCATACCAACATATAACCCTCAATACTAGTCGAAAACATATGGATCATGAGGAGGTGCTATTGATGTAATGAACCAGGATATTCATTCATAAATATAAAATATTTTTAGATCAAAATTCAATACATTTCACAAATACATGACGAAGGATAATAATGATTTAGTGTATTTAGAGAATCGATACATAATATTCTTATTTAGTGAAATATATTAAATATCTTCCCTAAATATACCATAGTTTTTACTCTTTATAATCATAAACTAGTTAAAATAATTCTTCATTAACTATAGAATATAAACATCAGAAGGGGTGAGATCGGATGCTCAAAAAGGGTGACCATAATATATATCATTCGATGATCAAATGAATGCATAAGATAATAATAAGTGTATGAGATTATGTAAATAAGTTAACAATATCATACACAACATGTCATATATTATAAATACGAGTCACCTCATAAAGCCATATCATTCCAAAATACATGATCCATAAGAGTGTGAAATCATCATATTTCATAAAATGTACTTTCATGTCATAAAATTGTGGCTCCAAAATAAGTGTATAAACCATTTTATTTGTCATGGTTAACTAAGAAGTCCACAAAACATAATATATTTGGACTCATCAAATATTCCCCATTCTCTATCATGACCATTTCCAAATTTCCTATTTTTTATCAAGCACATTGGCCTATTTTTAATTTTGGATAAATCCCATAGACATGATTCCAATTGTAATATCATGAGATATAAATCATTAACTAATGAATTGGAGGATTAAATAATTATCATCCATCCTAGTTAATAATGTGACCAATGTCCTATGTTATAACTTAACCATCTTCATTGGTTATAACATTACCACCATCCTTTGTCATAACATAATCGTCATAATATAATTAAAATCACACATATGTGTGACACAAGATCATACAAAATTAATCATATTATGATCCATGAAAAAAGAAGGGTATTATAAATATTCCATCATATTATAATCAATAGAAAGGAAATGGGTCTCATAATCATCTTATCAATTCATTATATTATAACTAATTGAAAAAGAAGGAGTTTCATAAACATCACTTACCCACAATCTTAAACCATCCCGTGAAAAAATAACAATGGTAAAACTAGATAATATCCATGGTAAATCATAAGTATCATCTGATTATGTTATCATAGATGGAAAATTATTTTTAAAGATCACATGGAACAATTATTGAAGAAAATAGTCTTTCCACTTTGAAAATCACTTTTTTATAACTAATATTACAAAAAAAAGAATCAAAATATTTTTTAATGAAAGTAACCTTAGAAACATATAATGTATGATTTAAATCATGGATTTACCATGAAATAATACAATTATATTCTAGAAATACATGTTAAAACTAAGGTTCTATTCACATTTTAGTAAAAGACCAAAGGGACTTATTTTGAGAAAATACATGATGATTCCATTTAATATTTTTTTAAATAGTAAAAAATTGGAAAAAATATCTTAAAAACCAAATGTGTAAAATTAAAAAATTTATTTATCAATTTTAGAAAACATATATATTGAAGAAAAAAGGGTTTTTGATCGAAGTTAGAAATAAAGAATATTTTTATTAAAATAATTATTTTGGTCTATTTAATAAAATAAGAAAAGAAAAAGAAAGGAAACAAGTATTTTATAGAAATAAACATATTATAAGAAAATCAGGAGTTCCGTTATATTTATATCACATGATCTCATCATTGGAATACCATACTAATTAATCCCATTATGTAATGAGGTTGTAACATTAAAATTTTTCCACTTTGGTATCCTTTAAATAATAATCTCCATGAATGAATTTAAAATATATGGATATTAATATCCCATAATTATCAAGATAATGATCATAATACACATTCATGTTGATTATATTTACCACACTAAATAAAAAAAGTGGTGTATAAGGAATGTGTCCCATAGAAAGAAAAAGTGAGATAGAAAACCCTTACCTTAAGAATCAAATTAATTTTTACACATTATAGTCATGTATAGTAAGAATAATTTTATTATAAATATAATAAATAAAAATATTCATATTTATCATTTTCTATATGACCTACTTTTTACCTTTTATTACTTATTTTTTAACAATTCCCTATTAAAATCATTTTTCAGGTAAGAATTATTATGTTTTTCATGTATGTTTTGGTCTGGTATTTTTAGTACTTATACATTGTTCATGGATACATAATATCCATAATTTTAATAATTATATAAATATAATATATATTTATTATATATGGATTTATATTAATCCAATAAATTTATAGATATAAAATGAATTACTCCATTCAAGGAGATAGTAGGCTACTTTTACGCGTGTAAGTTGTTTCAATTTTATCAACAGATGAAATGAATGAAAGGTAAATAATATATTAATTTTATAAAATAATTTCTATTTAATATATATCACTTATATTCATTTAAAATATCCTTTTTACATTCTATGTAATGTATAAGTGAATAATAAATCACATCGCTTCACGAGGTGGTAGTCTGTTATACACACGAGCGATGTTGTCGTCTTCCCACATAATAGAAAGTAAGAAGGTACATGTGAGATTATAATTAAACAATTGTAATTATGTCATAAATATCATATAATTATATTCAATCTATCATTATATTTATCCAGGATATGTGGTAATGGAAAAGGAATTACATTCGTTCATGAGGCCGTAGTCCTCCATACACATTATCGAATGTTTTGTTTCCCAGATGATTGAAGAGGTGATATATGATGGTGATAAAATTAACATATTAAAACATAAATATATTTTATTCAATTATGTTATAATATATGAATAATTTAATATGATTTTAATGATTTTTAGGAATAAATAAAACAAAAAACCAAGTTGAATAATTTTCCCACTTCCTAATAGAAACTCATTAGGTTTATAACTAAAGCATTATTAGAATGGTTTAATAATAAAAAGTATTCATATAGGATGTGGGGAGGTACATAATTAAGATATATTTGTATTAATTTTACTAAAAATTTAGATTTTTAACTGTGAAGGGGAGAGGATCAGTGATATTCTTTTAAAAGTGTCGAAGAAGGTACACATGTGATTTTAAAAAAAGTGTATCCATGTTTTTCACATGAAATAAGTATCCAAAATGGATTATTATAAAAACATATATGATATAAATTCTAAATATATTGATAAAATTATATTTTGTTAAACATTTAAATCATTTTATACCATATATCATTTAGTTTAACCCAGAGTAAACATGTTTTAACCTTAACAACAATAATTAAATCTGGTTGTTTTCACAATTTTTTTTGGAAAAAATTAATGTTGACCTTATTATATAATATTATTAATAAATATTAAAAAATATTTACTCCATGTTTCCAAATTAAATTACCATTAGTGGAAATTTTGAATTTAAAATTAAACCCACAAACATGATGAAAAAGTGGTTTTCCAAAAAGAATATGTCCATAAGTATAGAGTGTTTTAATATCCAAAATCAATATAAAATTGATTAAAAGGAACTAAATTGGATTAATAAATTTATAATTACACAAATGGATCTTTTAAAACAATCTTAAAATAAAATGGAACATGTAAATTTTTTAAACGAAAAGCCAGTTTTACTATTTTTTTTTTATTCATCGACAAAGTAATCATCCCAAAAAAACACTCATAAATAATTTTAAAATTTAGATTTAAAAGGTTAATTTTATATTATTTATATAAATTTTCTAAAATTTTCAAAAACAACATTTATTAATTTTCACAAAAACCATTAAAAATATTTTTTGAAAAATTTATTTATTTGAACCATGTAAATACATCACTAAAAATTAAATATTTTCTTATAAATGTGTTATATATATAAATTAATTATAATTAATATTTAAAGGGTGTTTATTCATATTCATACTTATATATTTAATAACAAAGTTTCAATGGTCATAGTTAAATAAAAATACTAATTTTATATGATGATATTATAAATCTCAATGGTGTGTGTGATATAAGATATTGAAGAAATTAAATTTATTTAAAAAATTATTTCATAATTATTAGAGTGTTACATATTAACACCTTAAAATTAATTTCACCAACTAAATTTTATAACTTTGCTAAAAATACTAAGGATACATCTGACACATTACATCCCTAGGTTCTCATATAGATTCTTTATGCTAGTGGTTTATCCACAAAACATTGATTATGTGAGTTGTATAGTATCATAGAACATTCTAAATATGATTTATAATCTCTAAAATGTGTTTCTCCTGTGAAATTTTATGATTAATTGGTATGAACTCTGATTTCATTACATTTTATGGATCAAGTATAAACATCTATAGGTGTGATACATGAAATACATCATAGACTTAATAGTGATTTGCTGAAAGCACTAGATGGTAAGAAACCATCCCTACTTGATCTATAATCTCAAAATAAAAAACATTCCAATGGATCATATTTTATTTACATTCAAATATAAAAACCTTATTCTATATAGATATTCATAAAAACACCTGTTCACAACTTTAAATTATAGACCATGTATATGATTAGTAACAAAACTTTTATATCGACTTTATGATTCCCTTATGTGTTGCTGAATGTCTCTAAAACTATCTAGTTTTTCTTCCCCTATCTTTGGTCCCTATATCTTTATTTATCAAAAAATTTCATAATATATTTGAGTTATACCCTTCATTATATAGATTGATTAATAATGTGTTATCTAAATTCTTGAGTAAATTATATTATTATAAGAAAACTAAACTAGAAAATGTCTTGATCACCACCCCAATTGAAATCCATAGAAAACAATCTCATCATATCCTATAGGGATTCTATTTCTCTCTTAGAATGACCATCTTTCTGAAGATGATACACAATGATGAAACATAGCTCTGTATCTCGGACCTTCTGAAGAATTTACCAATAAATAATTGAAAATATAACATCCTGATAAAATGAAATGGAATTTTGTAATCCATGTGACCATACTACTCAATTAATATAAATCCTAGAAATCTAATATAAAGGGAAATATTCTCTAATAATGATGAAGTATACTAACATTATTAGGAGATCGACTAAAACACATATAACTTTATGCCATTTAGATGTTTTGGGGAGTCCAATGACACAATCCATGGTGATATTTTCCGATTTATATTTTTCTGTAGGTAATGGTTATAACATCCATGTAGATTTTTTCTCTTAGTCATAAATTGATTACATACCAAAAAACTGATACACAAACTCTATGATATATCTCTTTATTCTATCCTATAAAAATAGTCCTTTAAATATCTATATCTTTTTTTTAATTATAGGATATAATTAGAATGATGAACTATGATCCTCTTATATTATATCATTCTTTTAAATAGTAGTTTAGGAGACACAAATGTGGTTCCTAAACTTTATCATTCCAGTATAACCAATGTTTAACTCATAAACATTTCTTATCTTTATAGTAGCTCCACATCATCCTCTTATACATTTTTATTCTTAACATAAAGATTTGGTTAAATAATCATTTAGAAAAATATAATATTTCTCCCCTTCTTCATGATTTATAGATACATCCATTGACAATCTAGAAATATTGGATCTTTTTTATCCTTATCATTGATAATATATCTTGATCCTTTTGAATCAAAGCATCTACCACCTTCTCTAATTTCTCGGTGAGTTAATGTATTGAGTTGTAATAATCATTAATAATCTTTAACCATATTCTCTAGAGCACGTTCAAACCCATCTGTGTGAATATATACTTTAATTTTTTTTATTAGTATATATATAACACATTTCTTCATAAATATAATGAATCCATATATTTAATGAAAATAATATTGTATCTAAATCCAAATAATGATTTGGGTAATATTTCTCATAATCCATATATTTTAATGATTCATTAGCTATGACCATGACATTTTATATGATAATGCTTCCCAACTATTCTTCGATTCATAAATATAGACTTCAAACCCTTTCCACTATAGGGTAATATAATAACACATTCACTTATTAATTGTCTCATCAGTTTTTTAAACATTTCCTCACATCCATATATCTAGAGGAACTTGGATCCCTTCCGGGTTAACATGGTGAGTATATTTTATGTTCATGAGAAATTATCTGAAAACCATTAAAAATATCTAACTAAAACTAGAAAAATATAGATCTCAGTCATTGCTGTTGGTCCAAGATGACATTGAATATCCTCTATCTTTGATGGATCCACTGGAATACCCTTACATGATATTATATGACCAAAAAACGAACCCTTTTGTACGAAAAATTCAAACCATGTAAATTTTTAATAAAAATTATCCTTTATCGGGATCTTCAGTATAATTATCATATGATCTGAATGATAATACTTTCTCTTTGAATATACAAGAATATAATCTATTATGAACATAAGAAATTGATCAAGGTAATCTCTAAAGACTCTGTTCTTTATCTTCATGAATATAGAAGGGGAATTAGTAAAAATAAAAATTACATCACTCAATACTCATAGTGTCCATAACTTGTATAGTATGAAATCATGGGTATATCCTCCTTCTTGAACCTCAAATGATGATATCCAGAATAATGGTCAATCAGGTAAATTTGTTGATATTTTCATAGTTTGAAAATAAATCATCAATATAGGTTTGATTTTACTTGATCTTAGTTGTGATTTTATTCAGTTCATACTAACAATTGAATAGTCACATCGATTAATATTTCTTTTTTTAAAGAATAGGTTCAACCTTCGGTGATAGAATTTTCCAAATGAATACCTTTTCAACATTCTTCTAGATTTTATTCTTCAATTCCTATTAATCAATCAATGAAATTCTATATGGATTATTCGGAATAGGTGTGGCACCATGTATGATTCCTATTGAGAAATCAACATCATGTTTCAGTGGATGACATAAATACCCTTTTAGAAATACATAAAAAAACCATGTATAATATGCATATCATTTTTATTGAGTTTCTTCCCAGCTATATATGCTAAACTCCCATTTTTAATGGGAATCAAGAACCATATAATGGGTTTGATCTCCATTGAATGTTCATATCTATATTCATACATAATGATGATCATAAGTTGTTTTGTAATATCATATGTGAATTCCCTTCCTTAGGAATTTGTGTGATATTTATATAGGGAAATCCAATACATGCCTAATAAAACAACAAATTCAACCATATGAATAACAATGAGGGTTTCTGGAATAAAATTCCAGTAAACATAAACCGTATAATAATCATATACTTGAGATGGGATCAACATACAATTATTGGGTTCCACTACTAATTCATCATCTAGTTGTTGAGGTTACAACTAACATTCCTTGAGACATTCATAATATATAAGAATGAATATATCTAATATCAAATAGTAAACTTTAATAAATTATCATTCCTATTGCCACCAAAACATTATCGTTCTATCATCAATACCTTAGTAAAACCAAAATGGTCAACATGACCATCACGAATCCTTGATTAGAGTGATCAATAATTTATTATAATATTAAATCTTGACACATTATTTTCAATCAATGAAACCATTGGATTAACCTGGGACATTTATAGTCATCATTAAAATCCTTTTTGGTGGTTCATAAAGAGTTCGGGAGTTTCAATAACATATTTCCTAAAGATAGTCAAACCAGGTGTGTAGCAAGGACAATTGTCATGCTCTGAGTTTTTATTGAGACCAGATCAATGTGTGTTTTTCAATGTTATTACCCCTAGGTACAACTACACCATATGCATATCCATACTTCGTATGGAGATAAGTATGAAATTTATTGAAAACCAGTCTCTCTACCCTTCACTAAAATTCCAGGATATTTTCCTATAATTATAATTATCCTTATGTTTATGAATAAGTTTTTTGTATCTTAGTTTCTAAAGGATTATATAAACATTTCTCTTCTACAAACTCTAATGACCAATGTTTTTCATATATAAATATCACATCATTTTATAAAAATATTAAATAAACATTATAAATGCATACCTTAAGATCATAATGGTTTAGTGTGTTTGGATCTAATATATATAATATACTAATTTATTGAAATATATTCTTCATCTCTCATAAATATTCTCCCCTTTTGTATTCATTATAAACATACCCAGCATTAAAACTTTCTTCACAACCTAGAGAAAAGAAACATAATAAAGGGTGATCTAAGGTTCTCAATGTGGGTGAATATGATAGAAATAATTATATGATGATATCAAAGAATTATATAATAATAAGGGTATAATATCATGAATAACAACTAAAAATTTTATATGAAACATATCCTAGATCATTAACATGAGTAATAACGTATTATCATTCCAAAAGACATGATATATAAGAGTGTGAAATCATCATAATTCATGAACCCTAAGACCATGTTATAATATTTTTTCACTAAAATAGGTATAGAAACTACGTAATTTGTCAAGGTTAACTACCAATACCATCAAGCATAGTAGATTATGTCTTTACACCTTTTTCCCATTATAGAACAAGCCCATTGGCATGTTTCCCATTTTTTATCAAGCCCATCAACCTATCTCCCATCGAAGAAAAATCTTGTAAACTTTTTTCACGTTATTATCACATGGGATATAAATATTTACCCATCTAATTTGAGGGAGATGTACGTCTAACCCATCATTGGTTATAACATGTCCACCATCCTTGGTTATAATGTAACCACTATGTTTTGTTATAATATTACCACCATCCTTGGATATAACATGACAATTATAAAATATTGAAAACCATATATAAGTGTTCCTCAAGATCACTAAACATTATTAATTTGATTACACATGAAAGTGAAAGGGTTTCACAAACATTTCATCAGAGTACAACCCATAGAGAAGAAGTAGGTCTCATAATCATGTATTCAATTAATTATAACTAACACATGAAAACTGAATGAGTTTTATAAAAATATCCTTATAATAATAATCAAAAATCTGAACAAATAAAAATGATAGAAAAAATGGATCATATCCCAATTAAAGAATAAGTAACATAAATGTACACCATATTATATTTAAAATAAATTTTAATGATCACTTAGAACATTTATTGAGGAAAATAGCCTTTCCACTTTGGAAATCAATTTTTTAAAACTACATTTTTTTGAAACAAATTTAAGAATAATTTCCATGAAAATAATGACGAAAACATGGAAATAATGATTTAAATTAGTGATATTTTTTTATAGTAATTTTTTTATCATATCATACATGTTAAAGAAAATATTCCATTCACATTTTAGTAAAATCCCAAAGGGTGTTTTTTGGAAAATGAAAAGAATATTAATTTTAATTTTTATATAAAAATTAAAACATGGGTAAAATTAGCTTTTAAAAAATCATTTGATAATTGTACAAATGTTCTTTAAATCATTCTTAGATAATATGGACACGGAAGAAAAAATGTTTTTAACTGAAGAAAGGAATACTGATGATTTTTCATAGAATCATTATTTTGGATTCATTAATCCTATAATAAAAAAATGAATAGAAAACATCTATTTAAAAAAATAACTATAGTATAGGAAATTAATTGATTTTATTGAGAGGTATATTATAATTTTCAATCTTTGGAAATAAATCATAAACAATCCTGTTGAATAATGAGATTGTAACATTAAACCATTAACACATTGGTATCTTTTGAATAGTATTCTCAATGAATTAAATAACATTAGATGGATATTTATATCCAATAATAGTCAAGATAAAAATCATAAAAAAATTATGGATATTATAGACATCAAATAAAAGAAATACGTGGTGTATAAGACATGTATCCCACAAAAAAAGTGAGATAAAAATCCCTTACCATATGTCTCAACTTGATTCATACACAATTTAATTTAATATATAATAATTATAATTTTATTATAAAGATATTAAAGAACCATAATAATATGTATATATCTATTCATTATTTACTTGTGGACATTTATTACCCTTTGATTAACGATTCCCAGTTAAAATCATGTTTCGGGTAATAACATCCTTCCTATTCATGTTTGTTTGTGTTTTGGAATTTTTAGTCCTTTTACATTTATCATGTATATATAATATAGATAAGATTAAACATGATATAAATATGATATATATTAATTAGTTATTTATTTATAATAATCAAAAAAATTTAGATATATAAAATTATTTACAACATTCAGGGATACTATAGGTCGTACGTACGCATTAATGTTGTATCCATTTTCTCAATAGATGATAGGAAATATAGGTAAATAATATATGATATTCTTATAATAATTTTTTGTTCATTTATATAAAATATTTTCATTAAAAATATCTTTATGAACTTCCGTAAAAATCATAAGTGAATAATGAATCGCATCACTTCGTGAGGCAGTAGTCCGCCGTGCACACAAGAAACAATATTGTATTCCCAATAAATGGAAATTAAGAAGGTATGTATGATATTATAATTAAATAAGAATAATTATGACATAAATATCATATAAATATGTTAAATACATCATTATATTTTGGTGTGGGAGGTGTTGATGGAAAATTAATTACATCGGTTCGCATGACAGTAGTCCGACTTACAGATTATCGACGATTTTGTTTCCCACTTGATATAACGGAATATAAATTTTGGTAATGAAATTTAAATTAAAAAAATAATATTATATGGTATATAATGATGTTATTAAAATTTTATTTCTTAATAATATAAGAATTATTTAGATGAAGAAATAAAAAACCCCCATGTTTAAGAATTTTAACTCTTCTTTAGAGAGCCTTTTTATGTTTACACGTACATCCTTCCTAGGAGGATTCAATAATAAAAATATGGACTCTATTAAGAGTATAGTGATTTAATGAAGATATATTGGATGCTATTGTCTGAACTAATTTTTTTCATAATTTTGAATATGAAAGAATAGGGGGTGGCCATTTATAATTGGTGGGGGAGGACAAAAATGGAATTTTTTAAATGACTAAATTGTACCCATGGTTTTCAAAAGTAAAAAGGATCAAAGATGGATTATAGTAAAAGCATATATGATATAAGGTCGAAATACTTCCATATAATTTGATTTTTACAATTTTATAGTTTATTTAACCCCATATCATTTTATATTAACCTCCAGTAAACTTGTTTGAAACTTATCCATAATAATTAATTTTTAATGTTTTTATATTAATTGTAATAAAATATAAAGTTAACAAAATTATATAATATTAATTATTAATACTCCAAATATGGAATCAATCTTTTTAAATACATTTACATAATTAGGAAATGGTAATTTTAAATTAAGCCCACATATGGGAGGAAAACGTGTTTTTCCAAAAAGGAAAATGTTCACAAGTATAGAAAGATTTAATATATAAATTAAATATTTAATTGCTTCTAATAAACTAAATTGGATTAATAAATACATAATATAACTAGTTTTACATTTAAAACCATATTAAAATAAAATATATCTTGTAAATGTTTTAATCCAAAAGATTGTTTTTAATAAGAATCAATATTTTCTACTATTCATCAAAAAATTAATATTTTTAGAAAATTAAAAAAAATTACATATTAGATAATTTTGGCGTTTATATTTAAATAATTAGGTTTATCTTCTAGAATAAATAAATAAAAACAATTTTTTAAATTAATATTTTCAAATCATATAAAAACATTACAAAAAGTTATGTACTTTTTTTATCAGTGTGTTTGTCTTATGTAAAACCATTATAATTAATGATTAAAAGGTGGTTATTTTCATTCTATAAATTTTAATTTATAAGATATTATGATATTGTTTGATTAATAATATTAATTATATATCATGGTTCGATAAAACTCATTGTACCATGTGACACAAGATATCAAAGAAATTAAATTTATTTGAAAAAATATTACTTCAAATTTTGTGGTCCTTCACTTGAGCTCATATGGAATTGTGGAACCATTATATAGAAAACTATGTTTGGAAATTAAAATGTGATATCCGAGATATTTTTTTTCCATTTTCATACTTTTTTTGGATTGTAGAGAGGATACTATGAATGTGTTGGAACTTAGTAAATAGATAGTGTTTAGGTTCAGCTAACCCAGAACCGGGGGAAAGATCTAGTTACTTGGGAAGGTAGTATTGTTTTCACTATTTATTATTATAGTTGGTAATTATTTCTCCTTCAGTGAATGATGTGATTTTCCACTAGTAATTGATTTAATGGATTTATTGTTTTTTACCCTTGTCCTGACATGGAAAGGAAGTTTTGTTCATGTATCATTATAGGTAAATGAGAATTTATTTGTCATGCATATTCCATGTCATGGTTATTTGGTTCCTGCATTGCCTATTCCATATACGATGTTTCTGGAATGTTATAATTTAATCTTGATAATGTTTCATGCTAGGTAATTGAAGAAAATAAATAGTTATTGAAGTATTTTCATTATCCTAATTGGTGTTTTCCCAAATGTCTTGATGATGGAATCTTAACTGACCAATTATGACATCCATAAGATGTGTAACTATAGTTACTTGGGATGAAATGTTAGCTAATTTTTGTTATATGGACAACAATTTTAATTTCTATATATTTCATCTCTATAAATTTGGAATAGTGATCCATCAAATTGAGTCATAGTATTTAACATGTTACATTCTGATAAATGATGTAAGGTCTCATTATAGTTACATGAATATAAATTAAAACGTAAAAAGAATATTCCATTAGATGTGGGAATAGAAATTCATCTTTCTAGACCTTTTTATAAATATAAAAGTCTTTAAAAATCTAATTCATAACATCATTATGTTACTTATTGTGTGAGATAGACTCGACAATATTAGGTCAGCCCTATTATGATGTGCTTATGAGAGAAAACATCTAAGGATGAGATTATAAATTAAAATAAAATAACTTTATATGTTTCATTTAAATAGACCAAGGTTTCATTGATGATACCCTCATAGGTTTTTTTTATCTTTATACACCTTGGTTCTTAACCCCTTGTGGGTATACTCTTGTAGAATGGAATGGTTATTTAATGTGTAACAATACACATATACAATGTTGTGTATAAATATATGGTGGAATCTTACTAAACCGATTCCCCTTAGATGACTAAATACCTTATATAATATTTCTTTTTATCTTATGATTACGCGGCGTTGATAAATTAAAAATATTGTTACAACCTAAAGGTTGTTTTCCACTATAGTTTTCTTGATTGCAATGATAATGATGAGTGTGATCATTGATCAGGAGAGCATCATCTATAATTAATGAGCTAATATGATCTAGCATGATTTTACACAATTTTTTCCTATATTTTTAATTTTTTTTCTTGGTTTATGCATATTGGCCATGTCGAGGAACTAAATTTGGTAGATGGAGAATGTGTTGTTGAAGAGGTGTTATTTTTAATAATGTGATGACTAAGAAATTCCTAAGGTGGGGAGATTCACATTAGTTTTAAGGAGTGTTTCCATCAATGTTAAGGGAATGAAATTGTAAATAACTATTTTGAAATGTTCAGAATGAATATTAGAAGTTCATGAGTCAAGTAAGTTTGTCTTATCGAGTCCTTGATATGTTTCTCGATATAAAACTCGGTAAGAGTTTGATATGAGTTTGTATTCTTAATTCAAGGTTACGATGATTTATAAATCCATGATTTTAAAGTGTTGGTATTATGTCTATCCTTGCAAGGAATCATGATGGTGAGGTGGTGGATTAAGCACTGAAATATTGTTGAACATCATGATTCAGGATTTGAAATTAGTTGATGATCTAGAATGATTATGGGAACCTTGTATTTAAGGTGATAGAACCAAGGATATAATACTATGTTGGTCTTTATAATATATTCCTCCTAAATAAATCATTTTGGTATAATTATCCAAATTCTTTGGTAATTAAATTCTAAAGGTGTTTTGATTCCACCTTGTGTGCATTGTGATACGTGAAAAAATGTGTTTAGGGGTCCATAAGTCGGTTGACCCATAGTTATACCTTGTCAAACATTGTTAAAAGATATGGTTCTATGTGTTTCATTGACACAAGTATAATATATTTTTATTAAGAATGTATCAATAGAGACATACACACTTATTGCGGAAAAACCTTGATAACATCTTGACATACTCCCATTTCATAGATGATCATGCTTGTGCATGTGCATATTTCCTTTAATTTTATTTCATGTTATTTTGTTTGATTACTTTTCCTTTGTATTTTGATGACATCATAATTTATGCTATTTAAATTTTTGTGATTCTTATCACGTTGGAAAAATAATATATTTTTCTATATTTTTTTAGTAAATTATGAAGTTTGAAAATTCTTATCTATTTCTCAGAAAATTAAACGAAGTTGCTACTATGGTTTTAAAAACTCTACATTTTACTTTTTTAAAACATTTCTGTATTTATTTTACTAAAACATCTAAAGTTATCTAATTTACATGAAACTTGATTATATTGAATGATAAACTTTTTATCTTGATTTCATTAGTTTACTTAAAATTCTGTAAATATCCTTTTAATGAACTTTTATTTACATGAATATATGTTATGCAGTTTTGTAGTAGTAGTTTTTCTAGAATTATCTTGCTTTTATTTTTTTAATGATTTTAGGATCTATATATTTCAGTTTCAATTGATTATTTTTTTTGGAAATATAATATATTTTCTTACAAATTAATAGTTTTGTCCAAAGTCTGAATCTGATGTTAATATCTCTTAAATATTCGTTGAATTTTATTAAAATATTCCATCCAGATTTCTTACAAAAGTATGGTTTATTGTTTTTCTTATGAAAGTATTGTTTACTCTTTATCTCACAAAAGTATGATTTATTTTTTTTCTTATAAAAGTATGATTTACTATTTATCTCATAAAAGTATGGATTATTGTTTTTCTTGCGAAACTATGGTTTACTATTTATCTCACAAAAGTATGGTTTATTGTTTATCACATGCAAATATTGTTACTTTTCATAACTTATGTTACTTTATTATTCATACCATACGTTACGTTACTGTCCATACCATACGTTACAATACTTTTTATACCATACGTTACGTTACTGTTCATACCCAACATTAAGTTACTATTCACTCCGAAGTTATTGTACTCTCTGAAGTTACTTTTCACTTTGATGTTACTATTCAATTCAAAGTTACTGTTCACCCCAGAGTTACTGTTCAATCCAATGTTATTGTTCTCTCCGAAGATACTGTTAACTCTAAAGTTACTGTTCACTCTGAAGTTTCAATTCACTTCCATGTGACTGTACATTCTGAAGTTACTATTCATTTCGTGCAATTTTTTAAAAATAGATTTTCTCCAAATAGACGGATTATTTTTTAATTATTTTTTTGTGAAAAATTATCATTAAATACAAGGATATTAATCAAAGAGTATTTCATATTTTTGGTGCTATATTTAGAGAGAAAAATTAATACTATTTTCAACGTCTTTTAAAAATAAATCTGGACATTTCAAGATTGATTAAATTCAAATGTTTGAATTTAATTTCAGAATATGCTACTAGATTTAAAAAACTGTTTTAACAAAATTTAAATCATTTTAAATGGATTTAAAATTCTATTTCGAATCATTAAATTCTTTTATTATTCTGGATATTTTATTGGAAGACTTATTCAAAATATTTTTAATTCCTTTATTAGATTTTTATTCTACGGTAATAAAGAAGCAACGGTGCTGCTATTGTCATAGAGACATTTATGGGAACTCATAACTCATATAATTTTGAATATCCTATGGAAGTGGAGCTGATGCACCTTCTAAATATTTTTATTCTCTATATATATAATTCTCTCTTGTAGGAAAAATAACAACACAATAAAAAGGTGAAGTGATGGGAACTTTGAACCTTCTGTGCATTTGCAACATCCTGTGACACTCTACTTCACCACCTGCTCATTCTATCAAGTGCTGAATTAATTCTACTTCGACTACAATTTCATTGACAATACGTTATGATCTAAACCTCAAGAACCAGGACATGTGCTTTAATTTTTTATCCTCTCTTTCATCTGGTTCTATGTCAATAACATTACTTCCCATCTCTCACATGCACTCTATTTATCTATTTATGATTTTGCACACAAAATCAATATTTGTTATTATTTTTTATCAGGTTGTTACTTATGAATTCTAAAGTCAGGATCTTAGGGTTTTGAATCCATATATCTAAAGTCACGACTGTTTGGGTTGTGACTCCCAAGTATCTAAAGTTAGGTTATAAGGGTTGTGACTCCCCAAACAAAAGTTAGTGTCGCGAATATCCCTCCACAAGAAAAGGATTTTTTTAATTGGGTTATGATTCCCCTATAAAAATCATTTTCAGTGCACACGTAACTCTCTCCAAGTAGAGAGGTATAAGAGTAGTGTATTCCCACTTTGGACCAAACTACTATAAAAACATCCTTCCATTATTTACTTTTTCTTCTCCTAATTAACCTTAATAAATAATTTTGATAATTAATTTATTTGATAAAAAATTTAATATTGTCTATTCACCCCCTCTAGACCATATTACGTTAACCTTTCCTATATAAAATTTGGTATCAAAGGGAAACCTTCATAATAATAGTTTTTCTCTATCTTTATATTTCTTTACACAAAATATCAGCACCATTCGTTATTCCGTAAGGAATTAATCCAACCAATTTTTTTGAGTCTTATTTTATATTTTACTATACTAATCTATTCCTATACCTAACCGTCTAAGTATAAATATCTTATAAGATGAAAGGATTGAACCTGAATGATGCTTGGATTCCTTAGAAGACACCACATTTTGATGGAAAGTATTATGGATATTGGATATTCCAAATGGAGGGATACCTCAAACAGTTGAGTATTGAGCACTAGTCTATCATGTCAAAACAATACACACTACCTGAAACTGATTTAGATAATCCTATAAGAATTGATACTACTATTTATGCCTTAAATTACAACCTCGTTAATATTATATATTGTTATATTAATAGAAGTGCTTTTAGTCATGTGTCTGCATGCATGAAAATTGATGATATTTAGAGGATTTTGTAAGTTACTCACCTTGGCTCTGAAAAATTGATCCGAACCAAGATTGGAATGCTTCGTGTTGAGTATGGATACATCAATATGGGTGAAGATGAAACTATAAACCAAATGGTCCATAGATTCCCAAGCATTGTGAATGGAATTAATTCACTAGGAAAAGATCTATAAAATCTTATAATTGTTTAAATAGTCCTACGAGCATTACCAAAGAAATGGCATGCAAATAAGGTTTCCATTGATGAAAGAAAGTACTTCAATGAGTAGACACTTTATGAAATGATTGTATCAATTCTCCAATATGAGCTGGAATAGAAAAACATAGCTGATGAGGGGAAAAAAGAAAATGTGTAGCTTTTAAGTCTCTAAATATTATTTCTAATAATAATTATTATTCTGGTCTACAGAATATTGAAAATGAAGACATGTCTCAGATTGTAACTGGAGTCTACAAAATAATGAAAAATAAAGGATTCAAAAACCAGTTTAGTAGAAAACCTCAAGAACAAAAATATAAGGGAGATAAGAAAGGTGATACAAATTACAATGCTTTAGATGTAACTTGTTATGAGTGAATGAATAAAGGTTATATCAAACCTGACTGCCCTAAACTAAATAATAAAGAAAAATACAAATAGAATAAATAAAGGCATTGACAACCAGTTGGAGTTGTACTGAAGTATCTGAGTCTAGTGAACAACTTGGAAATGATTTTTTTTACTAACTTGTGTTTCATGTCATCACTGGATAAGGTTTGTAATTCTAGTTATTATTCTCAATCTCTTGATTCTTAATATGAATCTAAAAACCATAATGTTTTTTAATAAAATAAATAAATTGAATGATTAAGAGAAGATATTTTCAAAGAAACTTTTTTATATAATAAACATAAATAAGATAATGAAAAACTTATTTTTGAAAATAAATTAATTTTGGAAGAAAATAAAAATTTAACAAACTCTACTTCTGCTTCTCATTCAACAGTTTAATATAATTTGAAAATTGCTCAAGATTTGAATGAGAATTTGAAAAAGGATGTTTAATTTATAAAACAAAATTTATCTAATTTTATTCAAGGTTGTGAAAACTATCATGAGATGATGTCTTTGACTAAAACTGATAAAAATAAATTTGGATTTGGTTATGATAAAATATTACCCCAATTGTATAAATCCTATTTTTTTTAAAATTAAAAATGGTTGTACTTCAACTGTTACTTGTTTTAAATTTGGAATGTATGGTCACTATGCTAATAACTGCTCACTTAGATTTAAATAATCTTTGGGATTTAATAAATAATAATATTTCAAAATCCTTGTTATCAAGAGTACCTTTAAATACATGTCTAAATTTTGTATGCGTACCTAAAAATATTATTACTAATCATATTGGACCCAAAGTAGATTGGGTACCAAAATTGTCAATTAATTGATTTTTGTAGGAAAAATGCATTGGATGTCTCAAGAACGACATATGGTACTTGGATAGTGGATTCTCTAGGCATATGACTAGAGAACCATGAAATTTTACCTCAAACAACACATGTGATGGAGGTACTGTTACTTTTGGAGAAAATTCTAAAGGCCATGTAAAAGGTTTTGGTAAAGTTTGTATTTCAAATTCTACATTTATTTCCAAAGTTTTATATGTTGAAGTTTTAAAACATAATTTGAATATTATATCACAATTATGTGATGGTGGAAAGGAATTTAAATTTCAAAATGATAAATTTTTAGTTTTTAAAGATGGTTGTTTATTATTATATGCTAATAGAAAAGATAATATTTATAATATTGATTTTTCTGAACTAACGGTTAAACATGTAAAGTGTTTGAATGCTATTTAGAATGACTGCATCCTTTGGCACTGATGTTTAGGACATGTTAATTCTAGATTGTTTCATAATCTCTCAAATCATGAGAATGTTTTACAGCATTCTTCTTTGAAGAAAGAAGAAATTCATGTTTGTGATTCCTGCATGAAAGGAAAAAAACACAAAATTTCTTCTAGAACTATCAGTTAGATAAGTACCATTAAGAGCTTATAGTTATTAAATCTTTATTTATTTTGTCCAACTCAAATTTCTTGCCTTTTGGAATGAAATATACTTTAGTTATTTTTGATGATTATAGTAGATTTACATGGGTATATTTTTTATCTCATAAAACAAATACTTTATCTAAATTCACTATTTTATGTAAATTAGTTAAAAATGAAAAAGGTTGTATGATTATTCATATTCATAGTGATAAAGGGGTGAATTTCATAATTTAGATATTGAAAAATTTTATTAAAGGAATGGATATTTCCATAATTTATCTGGTCCTAGAACACTATAACAAAATGGTTCTGTAGAATGGAAAAATAGAACTCTTATTGAAATGTCTCGAACTATGTTAATTGAATATAATATTCCCATGTATTTTTGGGCTAAGTCTATTTTTACTGCTAGTTATATTTCAAATAGAATTTTTATTAGACCTTTTATAAAGAAAACTCCTTATGAATTATTCAAAAATAAAAAGCCTAAAGTTGGTTATTTTAGAGTTTGTGGCTGTAAAGTTTTAATTTTAAATTAAAAGGTTAATTTAGATAAATTTGATGCAGAATGTGATGAAGGTAT
Source organism: Viscum album (assembly GCA_963277665.1). Classification (NCBI taxonomy): domain Eukaryota; kingdom Viridiplantae; phylum Streptophyta; class Magnoliopsida; order Santalales; family Viscaceae; genus Viscum; species Viscum album. Next base: position 1,918,775,052 of record OY728163.1, read on the forward strand.
TTTTCATATTTATTCAAATAATATTAAATCTTATAGAGTTTATAATAAAATAAATATGGTTATTGAAGAATCTTTTTATGTTATGTTTGATGAAAATAATGTTAAAATAAATTCCGATTCTAATGTTATTGATGATGAGTTTTAAGATTTTAATTTTGGTGAAGATATTACTAAAGATAATAATGAATTAGTTGAGGGGGAGCATACTCCTTATCGTCCTGATCCAAGATCATGGAAGATTCACAATGATCATCCTTTTGAAAATGAAATTGGTAATGTTGATTCTGGTGTCAATGCCAGAAATTCTATTTTAAATTATTCTGCCAATTTAGCTTTTATTTTTAATTTTGTTCTTGTTAATATTAATTATTATTTAGAATATGTGAACTGGACTATTTCTATTCAAGATTAATTAAATCAGTTTGTTAGAAATAATGTTTCGACTTTAGTAGAATTTCCTGAAGATAATTAGTTAATTGGAACTAAGTTGATCTTTAGAAACAAGATGGATGAATCTGAACAGATTGTTAAAAAAAGCCAAACTTTTTTATCAAGGATACTCTCAAGAAGATGGTATATACATTGGCGATTCATTTGCACCTATTTCCAGGATAGAGGCAATTATAATTTTGTTATCTTTTTTGTGTTTTCATGGTTCTAAATTATATCAATGAGATGTAAAAACGCTTTATTAAATGGTTTTATTACTGAAAAAGTTTTTGTTTCTCAACCCCCTAGTTTTAAAAATGAAAAAATTCCCAACCATGTGTTTAAATTATCTAGAGCCTTATACGGTCTCAAAAAAGCACCTTATTCTTGGTATGAAATAATTTCATTATTTTTATTAAAAAGCGGTTCCATGAAAGGTAATATTGATACCACTATTTTTATTAAAATTTCTTATGATGATATTTTAATTTTTCAGATATATGTTGATGATATAGTTCTTGGACCATCTAGTGAAATAATTAGTTATGATTTTTCATTATCGATGTCTTTTGAATTTGACATGATTTTAATGGAGGAATTAGAGTTCTTTCTTAGACTTCAAATTTCTCAAAGGAAAGATGGTATTTTTATTAATCAATATAAGTATACTAAATATTTAGTTAAATGATATAGTCTTGATTCCTCTAAAACCTTGAAATCTTCTATGTGTACTAATTATAAATTAGATAGTGATGGATCTAGTAAATCAGTTGATTTTACAATTTATAGAGGTATGATAGGTAGAATAGTTTATTTAACTACATCTAGACTTGATATCTTTTTATTGTTTTTTTATGTTCTATACTTCAATCTAATCCTAAAGAACATCATATTAAATCTATAAAAAGAATAATAAGATACGTTAAAGTAAATATTGATTCTGGTTTATTTTATCCAAAAAATAACTTTTTTGATTTAATATTTTATTCTGATCTAATTTTTAGGCTGTAGAATTGACTGAAAAAGAACATCAGGTATGTGTCCTTTTTTCAGAAAATGTTTAATATCTTGGTCATCTAAGAAACAATTTACTGTTTCGTTATTTACTGCACATGTTTAGAGTATCTCTGCTGCTAGTAGTTATGATCAACGTTTATGGATTAAGAAAACATTATGTGATTTTTGTGTTTATCTTGACAAATTTCGTATTTATTGTGATAATACATCTGTAATTTCTATTTCTAAAAACCCCTTACAACATTCTAGAACAAAACATATTGATCATAGATTTAATTTCATTTGAGATCATCTAAATAAGTGTGCTATTGATTTAGACTTTATCCCTTCTCAAAATCATCTTACACATATTTTTACTATTCCTTTAGACTCTCCTCAGTTTGAGAAAAATAAATTTTCTCTTGGTATGTTGGAATTTTAAATTTTATTTTCTTCATTTGTTTAGGGGGAGCATGTTTTCACTTTTTGTTTATTTACAAAAAGTGGAGATGTTTTGGAGTGAATTTTTTGTGAGAAATAATTTGGTTTTAATCATTTTAAAACTTTATTTATGTTTTAAATGTTTTGGTTTTGTAATAAAACAGAAAGGGGGAGATTGTTTGTGCATGTTCATATTTCCTTTAATTTGATTTCATGTGATTTTTCTTGATAAATTTACCTATGTATTTTGAGGATATCTTAATTTATATTATTTGGCTTTTAGTGATTATTATCAGGTTGTAATGATAAGATATTTATCTATACTATATTAGTTAATGAGGAAGTTTGAAAATGATTATCTATTTCTCAAAAAATTCAATGAAGTTGCTACTATGGTATTAAAAACTATACATTTTACTTTTTAAAAACATTTCTGTATTTATTTTACTACAAATTCTACAGTTATCTGATTTATATAAAACCTAATTATATGGAAAATAAATTTTTTATCTTGATTTCATTAGTTTACATCAAATTATAAAAATGTCATTTGAATGGACTTCTAATTACTTGATGTTATGCTATGCTGTTTTGTGGTAGCAGTTTTTCTAAAAAAACATTTCTTCTATTTTTTTGATGATTTTAGGATTTGTAGATTTCATGTTTAATTGATAAATTTTTTTTTGTAAATATAATACTTTTTTCTACAAATCATTAGTTTTGACCAATGTTTGAATCTGCGGTTAAGAGCCCTTAAAAATTCATTGAATTTTTTCAAAATATTTTGTACAGATTTCTTACAAAAGTATGGTCTATTATTTTTATTATGAATGTATGGTTTAGTATTTATTTATATAATGGCCCGGGGTTTTGTGGTCAATTTCAATGTGAAAATATGATGTTTGGGGTGTTCTGGGTGGTCTATAAGGCCATCCATCTTCTCGGTGAAGCTTAAGATTCCTAAAGGTCGCCTCGGCCTACCGAAAGCCTCATCCTACCGGTAGCATCATCAACCGGTAGACCTAGCCTACTAGTAACCTCTCCACGTGTTTTCTAGTAGCACCTCCTTTTTGCACGAATTGGTTTTTAAACCATGTTTTTACCCCTTAAACCTTTTTAAAGCCTATTAATAGTGTTTAATAAAATGATTGGTGAGGTACCCTTCTTTAATGAAAAACCATGTGTTTTGGTCATGCCTTTAACCGCCTTTTCAGAAACGACTCTACCACATTCTATGAGGAGTCCTTTATTATTTAAGGAGGTGTGGGTCAGTTTTAACCTCCCCGAAGGGCGAGGACCTTTTATGTTGGATGTGTCGGGTGGCCTAGCCGTGTGGTCAACCCACAATACCACTTCTTTTGCGATTTCGAGTTTTTCTCCATATCTTAACCGTCTTTGGGATGATGTATCTCATCCTTTATAACCTAAAGGATTCTCTTCTCCCTTGGTTTATTTTTCTCTTTCACCCTGCGCTCGGAATACCCTTCCTCCGGATGAGTTGTGCCCCTGTGAAGTTTTCATTGATCGCATTCCATGGTGTTCCTCCTACTCCTGATTTCTTGTTTCCATGCGAGGAATTAACATCGATCCTTGATCAATCAGGTAGGGATTTTACCTTTGTCTCTCCTTCTTGTGTATCATGCGGGGTGGGTGTTCTATGGTTCCCACGTGGTAGTTAATCATTTCTGTAATGAATATAATAACCAGTTAAATAATGGGGACGAGGAAGTTTTTTAATGTTGTTACATGTTTTTACCCATGATTTCCCTATGACGTTGTTTTGAATTGAATGGGCATAGGCCTACTGTAAATCACGGCTTTAGGGGGCCTTTGTTTGCGCATCTATTCTATGCTCTATTTTGCGCATCATCCGGTAAATGGGAATCATATATAAATCGGTTAAACACTTCAACTCGGTTGTTGAATGTAAATGCCCATAACCTTGTGTGATCACCCTAGTTGAACCAAATAATATAAAAGAATCATTTATGAACGCTAGGATGGTTCAATTATGAAATGGGTGAATTTTGGAATGTGTTTTGTTTTGGATGGGTGAACAGCGAGGCTGTGAATTGTGTAGTTTGAATGGCATGAGTTGTTGTGTGCATGTGGTGTTTGGCAGCAGGGCTGCAGGTTGGGTTGTGAACATGAATAAAAGTGGAAAGTAAATAATGAGTTTGGTGGAATGGTATTGAAATAATGTGGGGATTACCAATGATTTGTTGGGTTTTTTCTTTGGTTCCAGTTTTTTGAGGGTTTCCACTGATCCCACTTTGATATTATTATTTACAAGAGAACCGGGTGTGAATTCTCAATTTATCCAATGGTTTTCTATCTTGATTTATTGTTGTTTCATCTGTGATTGTGCCTTTTAGATTCCTAGTAGTGAAGGGATTAACTCATACTGAACTGTTATGAAATGATAACTTGAATAGAGAAACTAGGAACTGTTTGTTGTGTGCCTGTTTTCTAAGGTAGCAATGCTTGGGCACCTTCTTGTATCTATTAAGGAGCCATAGGTTGGGATGTGTGTTGGTATATATATGTGTAACTGTATGTTTTGTGTTTAGTAGCACCCCAACCGCGTTGGGAACTTAGTGTCGGACACCCCATTTCATGGGGAAGGGTGTTTCCCCCTAGTTACTCTCCTTCCTTCTCCCTCTTCCCTAGGCTATGATGGCTGGAGGCGACCTTACACCCAATACTCTTTGGGTAGGTTTTGTTTGGTGTATTGTTAGCCCGGGACTCATTGGGTAGGTTTTTTCCCAAGAGTCTTCGTGATGAGTACCAAGTGTATGAGGGCAGGGATGTGTGGTTATGTGGCCCTGGTGTGTGCGGGCAGGGATGCATATGGTTGTGAGGCCCAGGTGTGTGCAGGCAGGAAGTGTGTGGTAGCGTCAGGATGTTTGCCGTTAGGGATGAGCAACTAGCTAGTGGGGGAAATAGTGGTGCGAGGTACCCAAAATTTTTGTTCTTTACTATTATCTTACAACTTGTGTTATTTGGTGAGTGTGGCCGGTGAGGTGGGATGGATAGATTCCTTGATAGATGATGTTTCTTCTGCTTCTCACGGGACATTAGGACATCTCCCCACTTGTTCATGAGAGATTTAGGTTTTCCTATAGAGTATACTTTGTATGCTCACCCTACGTTTACTTCTCGGTTTCCAGGAGAGCTTCATAGGCCTTGAAGGACCTTACGAGTCTGGACATTGGAGTTGCTGTTGGTCGTTGTTTGATTTTTCTTAGCCTTTTTTCCTTTCATGTTGGGTATTTTACTTTGGAGTCCTTGTACTTTGAAAAGTTTTATTATTAAAACATGCATGTAGTTTTGGTGGTGTTTGGTGTTGACTCATTCTTTCTCCCAATCATGGTTAACTAAAATTGTTAATTCCTCCAATATTGTGAAAATGTTATACCCTTGGTGCTAGTAGCCACTCCAGGGCCTACTGGAGGCGGGAAATAGGGGTCATTATCTCTCCTTCAACTTAATGATGGAATGGTTTGGAAATCTGTTGTACCTTCCCTCCTTTCAGTGAAGGCGGGTCGTGATAGAATGGTATCAGAGGGTCGAGTTTGAGGGATAGGATGGATTCTGGAGTTAGTCACCACGAGGATTTCTTGGGATGGTAGGGAAACAATGTTAGGTGATCTTGGTTCGTCAAATAGACCCGGTCGGACCAGATAGGACATTGGATTTTAGGGCCCCGCGTGATCCGATGCAAGGACTCTGAGCCTATCAAATGACCAAGTGAGACTACATTTATTACAGGGTACAGAACCTAGGGAAGGTACATTCATCATACTGATTGTGTTTTTAATTGATTTGGGGAACCTTGGGGAGAAAAATTTAATAATAATAATAATTCCCCTGCTACTCGAGCTTAACCATTCTTTGTTTACCTTGCAGCTATGGAACCCGGACGTTATCCATGAGCGACTCAGACGGTTGAGGCCCAGAGGATCGAGGCAGTTGACTGGCACAGGGTTTACTGAGATGAAGAGGACGTCTTGTGGCAGAGGACTCTGTGCTCCTTCTAGCAAGAAACCCTCAAAAAATACAAGGGAAACTTTTCTGACTCAGTAATACAGGGATGGCTCAAGGTGCTAGCCATCACCTTCTCTTTGATCCATGATCCGAGAGAGTACCAGGTTCTGTTGGCCGTTAGTCAGCTGAGAGGAGTAGCGCGTCAGTGGTGGGTGCTTTTTGTGGGAGAGAAGATAAAGGCAGAGGTTTCATGGTACGGTTTTGAGAAGGAATTTTGTGAGGAGTTCCTCTCCTCTACGGTGAAGGTTGAGACGAGATATGAGTTTGCTCTCCCTTCAGTAGGGAAGCATGTCAGTGAGGGAGTTGGGGATCAAGTTCAAAGATCTCTTGTGGTTTTTCCCGGATATCTTTCGAGATGAGGAGTCTCTAGCAAGACGGTTAGAGGAGGCACTCTGTCCTTCTCTTCAGTACACTGTCACTCCCTTCACTTTTCTGACGTACCTAGAAGTACAAAAGAAGGCCGAGATAGTAGAGAGGATGCACTCAAAGAGAGGCACACCACGATAAGGGAACCGACTGAGCTCATCAAAGGGAAAGGTGGTCACCAGTAGGTCTCAAGCGACAGGGCCTTCTAGGTTTCGACAAGTAGGGATTAGGCCTCATCAGTTCCAGGCCCGAGCATCTGGCCCTCTCCCCTTTTCTATAGAGCTAGGACTGAAGTGTTTCTCCTATGGAGTTTTCGGGCATGTCCAATGTAGGTTTCCTACTCGAGCTCCACAAGGTGGAGGTGGGTAGTTTCAGCACCCACCTCAGCATCATCTGTTGCTGGCGAGGCCTTTCCAGCAGCAGTAGTAGGCCCCTGGCACTCCGAGGGACGACCTTGCGGAAGTAGACTGACACCAGAGTGCTCCTCAGGGACCTCTACCAGGGTGTGGTCAGGGAGGTGGTTGACAGCAGCGAGGCAGAGGATTTGGGTGCAGACAGTTGAATGCCGCAGAGTTAGTAGCACCGGTGAGGCTAGAGGTCATTCGATGTATGATGAGTTTATTAAACACTCTTGTTTCTTCCTTGTTTGATTCAGGAGCTTCACACTCCTTTGTTACCCCCCGAATTATCCCATGCTCTTGGTCTGGATGCCGAGAGACTTCTTGTTCCCCTAGTGTTGAGAACACCATTTGGGGGTCAGACCTACATCTCTTACTTTTTCCGGGGATGAAGACTGATGTTGGGACTTCATCAGTCCAGTGGAGACCTTCTTTCATTGCAGATGCAATAATTCGAGGTCATTCTAGGAATCAACTGGTTATTAATCGTGCATGCCATCATCAACTTCTATCGGAGAGAGATTGAATTCTCCAATGAGGATGGATGACATGTGGATTTTGATGTAGAGAAGAGTTATCATGTGGGGAGTCGACATGTGGAGCCAATAATTTCTATGATGGATAGGGTGTTAGTGGAGTTGGCAAAAACATGAATGATAGATGTCCCAAATGTCGTAAGAGAATTCCCTAATGTATTTCCCGATGAGGTTGTGACTCTACCCCATCGACATGACGTTGAGTTTGGTATAGACTTACAGTCTGATGCCAGCCCGATCTCGATGGATCCTTATCGGATGACACCTTCTGAGTTACGGGAGTTGTGGATTCATATTGACGATCTGATGGAGAAGGGATTTTTTCCACCCAGCGTGACACTGTGGGGTGCTCCAGTTTTGTTCGTAAAGAAGGCATATGCTAGTCTACAATAATGAATAGACTGCCGATGGTTGAATCAAGTGATGGTCACGAATTGTTACCAACTCCCGAGGATAGACGATCTTTTCGACCTGCTTAGGTGAGACTGTTGGTTCTCTAAGATTGATATGCGGTCTGGATACCACCAGTTGAGAGTAAAGGAAGGTGATATCTTGAAGACGGCTTTTAGGTACCGATATGTCCACTTTGAGTTCGTGGTAATGACGTTTGGTGTTACGAACACACCATCTATGCTCATGAACCTCAAGAGCTCTGTCTTATGAGAGTTTCTGGACCAGTTCATTATGGTGTTCATCAATGACATCCTTGTCTACTAAAGATCAGAGGAGGAGCACGTTGAGTATCTTAGGGCAGTTTTGGGATTCCTTCGACACAACCATCTTTATCGGAAACTATCTAAGTGCAAGATCTTAATGCGAGAAGTAAATTTCCTTGGACACGTAGTGTCTCATAAATGAATAATAGTAGACCCATTGATGGTCGAGGTAGTCGTTTAAAGGGAATCTCCCAAGAATGTGGAATATGTTCGTAGTTTCCTGGGTTTGACAAGATATTACCAGAGGATTATGCCCGAATTCTCTCGAGTTGTATCTCTATTGACAGCTTTGACTAGGAAAGACCAGGCCTTCGTGTGGAGAGACCAGTGCCGGACAACTTTTGGATACCTAAAGAAGAAGCTGGTTAGTGCTCCAGTACTCAGATTACCAGAGGAAGGGGTTTTGTTTGAAGTGTTCTGTGATACTTCTGGAATTGGGTAGGGATGTGTGTTGATGAAACAATGATGAGTGATCTCTTATGGTTCTAGGTAGTTATGTCCTCATGAACGTAACTATTCCACCCACGATCTGGAGCTTGCGGCCATGGTGTTCACATTGAAGTTGTGGTGGAATTATCTCGTTTGAGAGTGCTTAGTGGACTTCTCATATCACAAGATCATGTGTTATGTCTTTTCCCAATGGGATATGAACTTTTGGCAGTAGAGATGGGTTGAGTTCCTCCAAGACTATGACTTTGAGATCTCTTATACTGAGGGAAAGGCTAATGTTGTGGCTAATGCCCTGAGCATGAAATCTTAGAAGGAAGTAGTTCGGGAATCTGCAGATGCTTGGAGAGCGATGGAAGAGTTAGCAGCCATGCATTTGGATGCAGCGGTGGAATGTAGAAGAGGCTCTCTGTTTCAGATGATTGTAGTTTCCTCTTTATTGGTGCAGGTGGAAGAGTGTCAGTGGGCGGACACATGGGTCGAAGTTATGCGAGATCGTGTTTATCAGGGAAATGCTCTTGAGGGATGGTCAGAGGATGGTCAGCTTCAGATGTTTTTCCATGGAATGCTTTTTGTTCTGGAGATGATGTGAAAAGGAGTTCTCTGTGAGTTCCATGGATCAGCTTTAGCGGTAATCTTGTGGTCCCAAAGATGTACCAAGGCCTGAGGAGACAATTTTTGTTGCCCGGGGTTAAGCAAGTGGTGGCAGAGTTTGTGGCTAAGTGCCTAGTGTGTCAGAAAGTGAAGGTTGAACACCGTATTACTGGAGGGTTATAACAATTTTTAGATGTTCCTGAGTGGATGTGGGATGACATCTCTATGGACATCATCACAGGGCTACCCAGGGATCAGGGAGGATATGATGCCATCTGGGTAGTGGAGGATCGGTTGAAAAAATCAGCTCACTTGATGGAGATTAAGGATTCGATCCCAATGATCACCTTATCCTAGAGGTACATCGATGAGGTGGTGCAGTTCCATGGGATTCTGAGATATATTGTCTCTGATCGAGACATGCGGTTTACCTCATGAGTTTGGAGGGGAATACAACATGTCTATGGAACCCGACTACACCTTAGCACTCCTTTCGACCCTTAGACATATGGACAAACAGAACGAATGATCTAGACATTGGAAGACATGCTACAGGCATGTGTTCTGGATTTTGGGGGATCATGGGTATGACAATTTCTTCTGGTAGAGTTTTCTTATTACAATAGCTTACACTCCAATATCAGCAGGACACCATTTGAGGGCTTCTATGTAAGTCTGCGTCGTTCACCTGTTTGTTGGACGTAGATTGGGGAAGCATCTGTTCTTGGACTAGAAGTGGTGTAGGGAACCACTGAGAAGGTGCAGATCGTGCGTGAGAGGATGAAGGCAGCCCAGGACCGACAGAAGTCGTATGCCAATCGTATGAGGATTCCCCTGGAGTATGAAGTTGGAAATCATGTTTTCTTGATGGTTTCCCCTCAACGTGGGCAGCAAAGTTTTAGGAAAGGGAGTAATCTCTCTCCTAGGTTCATCAGACCTTTCGAGGAGCTAGGACGAGTTGGTGAGGTGGCATATCAGCTGGTGCTGCCACCTTAGTTGGAGAATGTTTAGAATGTCTTTCACGTCTCCCAGCTTCATTGATATCTACACGACGATTCTGATGTCATCGATTGGGGAGAGTTAGATGGTCAAAAATGATGCGAACTTCATAGAAATACTGATCAAGATCAATGATTGTAAAGAGAAAGTGCTTCGTTGATGAACCATCCATTTGGTTCATGTGTTGTGGAGGCATGGTGTCCTGGAGGAGAGCACTTGGGAGCAGGAGGCCCAGTTACGCGTTTAGTACCCATAACTGTTTTGACTCCTTTTTGTTTTTATTTTGAATTATGTTGAGATGTTTCACCCTGTGATTTAATATATGAAATGATTATTCTGTTTATTTTGTGTCAGAATGTGTGATGATGGGAAAACCTGACTGCTAATCAACATACATTAATGTGGATGAGATTAAACCTGTGTGGGAAAGTCAGTCCCGCCCAAAGCGGATAATATCCTTACATGTAGGAAGGGACTCCCTGACTCAAGTGTTGGACAGTGTGATCCTTGTGCTTGTTGTGGATGTTTGTGGTTGATAAATCTTGGGGGAGTATTCCTGGATGTAGGGGTTTCTGTTCCAGCTTTCGAAAAACTCAGGGGTTTGACCCTGAGAAGTATCATTACAGGGTGGTTGTTTGGACCACAATTTTCTTTTTTCTCAGTTGTTTTTGTATTCTCAGGGACGAGAACAGTTTGAGAAGTATCTAATGTAATGGCCCGGGGTTTTGGGGTCCATTACATGGTGAAAATATGATTTTTGGGGTGTTTTGGGTGGTCTGGAAGGCCATCCAGCTTCTCGGTGAAGCTTAAGACTCTTAACAGTTGCCTCGGCCTACCGGTCGCCTCGACCTACTGGTAGCCTCGGCCTACCGGTAGCCTCATCCTTCCAGTGGCCTCGACCTACATGTCGCCTCAGCCTACCGGTAGCATAAGCCTACCCGTAGTGTCGGCCTACGGTAGCGTCGGCCTACCGGTAGCCTCGACCTACCGATAGCCACGACTTACCAGTGGGCTTGGGCTACCGGTAGCCTCGTCCTACCGGTAGCGTCATCTACTGGTAGACCTAGCCTACGGGTGACCTCTCCAAGGGTTTTCCAATAACGCCTCCTTTTTGCGACAATTGGTTTTTAAACCATGTTTTGACCCCTGTAAGCATGTTTTAAAGCCCATTAATGGTGTTTAATTAAATGATTGGTGAGGTACCCTCCTTAAACGAAAACCATGCGTTTTGGTCATGCCTTTAACCGCGTTTTCAGAATGGAATCTACCTCATCATGTGATGAGTCCTTCATTGGATAAAGAGGTTTGCATTGGTTTTAACCACCCCGAATGGTGGGGACCTTTTAAGTTGGAAATTTGGGGTGGCACAGCCGCGTGGTCAACCCATGATACCGCTTCTTCTGTGGTTTTGATTTTTTTCTCCATATCTTAACCATCCCTGGGATGCTCTATCTTGGCCTTTATAAACTAAAGGCTTCTCTTCTGTCTATTTTTCTTTTTCTCTATCACCCTGAGCTCGGAATACCCTTCCTCCGAATGAGTTTAACCCCTGTGAAGTTTTCTTTGATCGTGTTCTGTGGAGTTCCTACTACTCCGGATTTCCAGTTTCCACGTGAGGACTTAACATCGATCCTTGATCAATCAGGTAGGGATCATAACTTTGTCTCTCCTCCTTGTGTATCATGCAGGGTGGGTGTTCTATGGTTCACACGAGGTAGTTAATCATTTTTTTTAATGAAGATAATAACCCATTAAATAACAGGGACGAAGAAGTTTGTTAATGTTGTTACATGTTTTTACCCATGCTGTCCCTATGATGATGTTAGGAATTGAAATGGATTAGGCCTACTGAAAATCACGGACTTTGGGGGCCTTTGTTTGCGCATCTATGCTATGCTCTGTTTTACGCATCGTCTGGTGAATGGGAATTATTTATAAATCAGTTAAATACTTAAACTCGGCTATTGAATATGAATTCCCATAACTTTGTGTGATCACCCAATTTGAACCAAATAATATAAAAGAATCATTTATGAATTCTGGGATGGTTCAATTATGAAATGGGTAAAGGGGTGAATGTGTTTTGTTTTGGATGGGTGAACAAGGGGGATGTGAATGGTGTGGTTGGAATGGCATGAGTTTTTGTGTGGCTGTGGTGTTTGGCAGCATGTCTACAGGTTGGGTTGTGAACATGAATAAAAGTGGAACGTAAATAATGAGTTGGGTGGAATGGTAATGAAAAAATGTGGGGATAACCAATGGTTTGTTGGGTTTTTTTCTTTGGTTCTAGTTTTTTGAGGGTTTCCACTGATCCTATTTTGATGTTATTATTTACAAGAGAACCGGGTATGAATGCTCAATTTACCCGATGGTTTTCCTTCCTTCTTTATTTTTGTTTCATCTGTGATTGTCCCTGTTATCTACCCAGTACTGAAGGGATTAAATCATAATGAACTATTAGGAAATCGATAACTTGAATAGGGAAACTTGGAATTGTTTGTTGTGTGCCTGTTTTCTGAGGCAGCAGTGCTTGGGCACTTGCTTGTATATGTTGAAGTGTTATAGGTTGGGTTTTGTGTTGGTATATATATGTGTAACTATATGTTTTGGGTTTAGTAGCACCCCACTCGCGTTGGGAACTTAGTGTCAGACACCTCATTTCATGGGGAATGGTGTTTCCCCCTACTTTCTCTCCTTCCTGCTCCCTCTTCCCTAGGCATTGATGGCAGGAGGCGACCATACACTCAAGACTCCTCGGGTAGGTTTCATTTGGCGTGTTGTTTGCCCATGACTCTTTTGATAGGTTGATTTCCCAAGAGTCTTCAGGCTGAGGCCCAGGTGTATGCGGGCATGGATGTGTGGTTATGAGGCCCATGTGTGTGCGGGCAGGGATATTGAAGGTTGTGAGGCCCAGGTGTGTGCGTGCAGGTAGAGCGTGTTAGCGTCAAGACGTTTGCCCATAGGGATGAGCAACTAGGTAGTGGGGGAAATAGTGGTGCGGGGTACCCAAATGTTTTTTTATTTACTATTATATTACTGCTTTTGTTATATGGTGAGTGTGGCCAGTGAGGTGGGATGGACAGATTCCTTGATAGACGATGTTTCTTCTGCTTCTCATAGGACATTAGGACGTGTCCCCACTTATGCATGAGAAATTTAGGTTTTCCTAATGAGTATACGTTGTATACTCGCCCTACGTTTACTTTCAAGTTTACAGGAGGGCTTTGGAGGCCGTGCTGGACCTTAGTAGTCTAGACGTTGGAGTTTATGTTGGTTGTTGTTGGATTTTTCTTAGCCTTTTTTCCTTTCCTGTTGGGTATTTTACTTTGGAGTCCTTGTAATTTGTTTAGTTTTATTATTAAAACATGCATGTAGTTTTGGTGGTGTTTGGTGGTGACTCATTCTTTCTCCTAATCTTGGTTAAATAAAAAGGGTAATGCCTCCCATATTGGTAAAATGTTATACCCTTGCTGCTAGTCGCCACTCCGGGGCCTACTGGAGGCGGGACCCGGGGTTCATTATCTCTCCTTCAACTTAAAGAAGGAAGGGCTTGGCAATCTGCAGTCCCTTTCCTCCTTTCGGTGAAGGTGGGTCGTGACAATCTCACGAAAGTGTGGTTTATTGTTTTTTTACAAAATTATGGTATACTATTTATCTCACAAAAGTAAGGTTTATTGTTTTTCTTACTAAAATATGGTTAAATATTTATCTCACAAAAGTATGGTTTATCTTTTATCTCACGCAAGTATGGTTTACTATTCATACCTTATGTTACGTTACTGTTCATACCATATATTACGTTACTGTTCATACCATACGTTACATTACTGTTCACGCCCTACATGAAGTTACTGTTCACATCGATGTTACTGTTCACTCTGATGTTACTTTTCACTCCAATGTTACTTTTTAGTCCAATGTTACTGTTCATTCTGATGTTACTATTCATTATGTGAAATTTTTTAAAATTTGATTTTCTACAAATATATGGATTATTTTTTAACAATTTTTTTTGTGATAAATAATCATTATATATAAGGATCTTAATAATATAGTATTTAATATTTTTGGTGCTAAATTTAGAGAGAAAAATTAATAATGTTTTTCAACGTCTTTTACAAATAAATTTGGACGTTTCATGATGGGTTAAAATCAAAATTTTGAATTTAATTTCAGAATCTTCTACTAGTTTTCAAGAACTATTTTGACTATGTCTAAAACATTTTAAATGGATTTAAAATTATATTTTGAATCATTCAATGCTTTTATTATTCTAGAGATTTTATTTGAAGACTTATTCAAAATATTTAGAATTCCTTTATTATATATTTATTCTACAGTAATAAATAAGTAACAGTGCTACTATTTTCATGGAGATATTTATGGGATCTCATAACTAAATTAATTTTGAATATACTAAGGAAGCTGAGCTACTTCACATGATATATATTTTTATTATATATATATATTATTATCTCTTTCATGAAAAATAACAACACAATAAAAAGAGAGAGTGATGTGAACTTTGAACCTGCTGTGCATTTTCAACGTCCTGTGACACTCTGCTTCACCACATGCTCATTCTCTCAAGTGCAGAATTAATTCTGCTTCCACTAAAATTGCATTGCCACGACGTGCTGATCTAAACCTCAAGAACTAGTACCTGTAATTAAATTTTTATCTTCTCTTTCATCTGTTTCTATGTCTATAACACTACTTCTCATCTCTGACAAGCACTCTATTTTTCTATTTATGCTTTTGCACACAAAGGCATCATTTTTTTATTATTTTTCCTCAGGTTGTGACTCCCGGATTCTAAAGTCAAGATCTTATGGTTGTGACTCCCTGTATCTAAAGTCAATAACTATTTGGGTTGTGACTCCCAAGTATCTAAAGTCAGGTTGTAAGGCTTGTGACTCCCCACAAAAAAGTTAGTGGCGTGGTTACCCCTCCACTAGAAAAGGATTTTTTAATTGGGTTATGATTCCCATTTAAAATTCATTTTTAGTTTACACGTATCTCTCATCGAGTAGAGAGGTATAAGAGTAGAGTAGGCCCACTTTGGAACGAACTACTATAAAATTCATCCTTGTGTAATTTACTTTTTCCGCTGCTAATTAACCGTAATAATTAATTTTGATAATTAATTTATTTGATTAGAATTTTTAATTAGGTCTATTTACCCCCCTCTAGACCATCTTCTATTACCATTTCCGACATAATAGATCATGCCTCCTATATTGAAATAATCTTGAGTATACTGGGAAATCATTGGATTTTTGTTGAGATAATCAAGATATTTTCTAGGTTAATGGTTAAAAATAATTATGAGTTTCACTCATGGAATAAGGTGAGGAAATCCTCATGCTTGGGTGACCACCTGGGGAAATCGGTGAATGACTCTACTATGGGAATATTCATGGGAAATGATGTCCTGTTGTTTGATAATAATTTTGGATCATCAATTCCATTTTAAAATTGACCTTCATAAAAATTAATTCCTTGGATAATTTTAGGTAAAATTCTGAATATGACAACTTGTGAGAATTTTTTCTATAATTTCAAGGTAACTTATATTAAAGGCGTTGGAATCTAATATTGATAATGTGTTAACTCCTAAAGATGAATTTTTCAGGAATATATTTCTGGAAACTATTCATATTATGATTTCATGATCTGTTGAGTGTGGCTAGTGAGAAAACACATTGGTCGTGTCATTGGGAAGGGAGCAGTGTGGTGCAAGAGTCAAATAGAAATATTCATGGAAAATACAGTGTGACCAAGAAATGATAGGTTTATTAGAAATTATAACATTTAAATAAAATAGAGTACCATGGTCATATTCTTCATGGGTGATAACATGCTCCGAGTTGAGAAATGTGTTGGGAGCATCACTAGGATTCTATGGTCTTACCTATTTATGAAATTCTGATGGTGGGGAGTACAAATACTGATAATTGAATATTTAAAGTTACATAATATAGGGAAGAGAACCATTGGATTAATGATGAAAGAGATGAATATATTATCATGTATTGGGTTAGATGGTCTTGGGTAAACACTATATCTTTAAATCAGTTTTGGATATGAGTTTTGAATTCAATTTTAAAATCTTATATATCATATGATTAGTTTTATTCTAAAAAGAACATTAAGGGTTTGGAAACACAACATAGAAATTTGGGTGGAGGTTTGTGTCCTTAGTAGTTTTGATAATATTTACTTTGTTCACCAAGGATTCAAGGGAATAATAGGTTCTACGGTGGGGAGATTGTATCATCCCGTGTTTTTGAATCATAGAAAATTTCTAAAGTAATTGGAGTTTTTTCATTTAGTAGATGGTCTAATTTTTAAAACAAGAAAAAAAATATAAATACATTAATTATAACATATCAAAATATTTTCTCTTGGATGGGGTTTTAGGCCAGAGGGGTGTCTTAGAAGTGTGGATGTGTTACGGGAGTCTCAGGATCTAGAAACCAAGATTTTAGGAAGGAAAGGGGAGGCACATGGTTTTCACTTGGTTAGTGCAAACCATACCCCCAGAACATGAAATCCTATATGAGCATCACATGGTTTTCTAAAATATTCACCTAAGTTTTTTTGATAGTGTCAGATGTCAGTATAATGATATAGAGGAGAACAATATGAGTTGTGCATGGTTTCTATTACCATTTTCAAGCCATGAATGTTGTCGGTGTCCTTAGAAACTGGCACCAAAAAGCGGAAATATGAATTTTCAAACCATTGGTCTAAACCACATAGATCATTATAGAGTTTGAAAGTACCAATTTACCCTTACATTCTTTAAATTTTATTCTCCTTTCTCCCCCATAATTTCTCTCATTCCATCAGTCACCCAAACTTCACCTTTGGCCTCCTTCTAGGCTTCCAAGGTTCTCATTTGTTCGAACATATAATTGAATGTGTTCTGTTATGTTTGATCCCCCTTCGATTAGTCTAAGATTCAACTTTATTCTTTTATTATTTTTCCATGTTTAATGTTATTTCAATTCATACTCATATTCACTATTTTCAGTTTGTTTTTCTATTTATTTTATTTATATCATTGAAACTCAGATCAAATTATTATAATGGAAATGTTAGGTTTTCTCGGAATGTAGTTGGTGGTCTCTATGATTTTTCCTTTAAGTAATATTGATTATAAAAAATCATCATTATTATTCACACCATACCCCTATGTGAGTCCCCTACAAAATTTAAAATCTATTATATAAGTTATAATTCCTTAAAATATGTATTGCTTGTGGATGAAATCACACCATTGGAGTTTTTTAACCTCAACATGAACTGAACATTAGGATGTGTTTATTATTAATCGTGGACCCAAAGTCAGGGATTTGTAACCAAAACACCTCTATAAGTATGTTGAATTGCCTCTTAATTAAATGAATAAATTGTTTCTATTTCATGTGGATGACTCACATATCTTTTTCGATTTATTTATATTATTCTGGATGGTTGTGATGGAATGAACTGCATGATTAGATTGGTTTGATAAATAGATTTAATTCCATTACATAACCTTATTAATTAATAATAAATGTGTTACATAATAAATCAAATCATATTAGTTTTGTTTGTAGAATGGGTACTTTCCATGGATTTTTTCTAGTTACAAATGAAATGTACTTATAGTATTAATTGAATTGTGTTAAGGCATGTGTGATTACATGGCCTTCTTAATTAATTATCATTTCTTCACCAACTGAACGATCATGATGAATTGTTTTATTATTGGAATGAATGACTTATTAAGATATATTTTTAATTATTACCTGTAAACTACTGATACCTCTATACTTCACACTAAGTGAACCTTATGTTCCCATGTAAGAATTCCTTGGACAAGATCATGGGTCGACTAAAATTTCATTGCCCCTTGAGCGATACCGGGGTCCTCATTTTGGAATACCTTGTTTAAGGGATCATAGTGAAAGTGGATTATCTTAAACATTGTTATTACATAGATTCTTCCATTATGGTTGATGGAGATGATGTTTTACACCCCCGTGGTCTTTGATGTTATACATTAAATTTCAGATACATTTGGGTGGTTGGACAAGAAATTTCAGACCACATGGTTAGGATTTTGGACTTGACATTTCATGACATTCAATAGGATTGATGGGCATGTCACTCCATATCCCCAATTCAAATGCTTGGGATGATTCCATTACTTATAATATATGACTCTTACTATATTATTATTATTATTATTTATATATGGATTCCTTGTTATTACCCCTTGAGTCCTCATCGATGCATTTATATCTCAACATATATGTGTTTACATATATGTTTATATATAAATGATGGATAGTTTAGAGATATTATATCATTGGATGATGTAGGTATGTTTGGCTAGGTGTCCTTTGAGAAACCTAAGAAAACATGATTACAAATATATATATGTGTGTGTGTGTGTGTGTGGTCTCAAATTTATTTATTATACTTTCATGAAACTTTATTTTATAATCATAGACTAGATTTCATTAGACACCATAGCTGGTGGCCTACTGAGTATATCTCACTCCCATTTCAATCCACTATTACATACCTAGATAGATCTTTTCACTATAGGTTTGATTCTGGATTGTTCTCTGTGCTATTATTTCTTTAGCTCTAGGACATGGAATGAGATTAGTGGCGAAGAATGTACTCATGCTTCTCTCCGGTGTTGGAGTCTTTTTTTATTTAACATTTTATTATTTTATCCTAGTTATTGTATCACATATTTTATGTATACTACATGTGAATCATATAATATTAATGTATGATTGTATATTTTATTTTTGATTCATTGTCTATTAATTGTTTATTTATTTTGAGTTACTATATTCCTCTATCATTTTTTATATTTCATTGATTGTTGATATACTCGGATGTACCACTATTCTACTCTAACCATGATAGTATAGTCTCTCCATTGTAACATCATTGGACCCTCACTAATAGTTAGTAGGATTTGAAATATGGGGAGGTGTGTTTTAGTCAATGTAGTGATTTGCCAGGGGGAACCATTCTAGAAGAACCGGTTTCGGGAAATTACATCCAGACTCATCCCCACTAGGAACCCCTATTAATTCTTTAGTAATGATGATGGTGAAAATCGAGTCCCAACTCCCATAGGCCTCGGGTTTGTGATTAACATGATGTGTGTGAAACATACATATGGGATGAATTACTTACAGATAACCAAGAAAAATACCAAAAAAACTATATCAACTCTAGAGATAAATAAACAAATATCCACAATAACCCCAGAATGCATGAATAATGGTAAAAAATTAATATTCCAATAAAACAAAATACTGAGACAACTCATAGTCAATGATATAACAAAAAACCCATGGTCCAAACTATTACTATCCATCTCTGTCATCAAAATCACCCCAGAAATCTGATTTTTTTAAATATATGGGGTGAGCTTGACATGTATGGCAAGAAGAATCATACACAATACATCTCGGGAAAATGTGGATGGAGTATATGAATACTCTGGTGAACAAATAAAAAAACATCCAATATATTACAGTTCAACTACATCCTATCCTCACCAAAGATAACTCACCAAGTATCACATCCATGTGTAACAACATTACATCCAAACTATAAAAATAGGCACCCTTAAACTACTTCCCAACCAATTTTATCGTCTCACATGATAATGTATAATATATCAGGCTCACTCTATCTAACATATGATATACATCAGATAACAACCCTACCAACAAAAACCTACCACAAGGTCCAACATCATGTGTTTCATCAAACCATCCACACTACACGCACAACCATACCTCCATCCTAATCCACATTATCCTCATTATTTCATCTCTATTACTATATATTATTTATCAAGTACAATTGGGTATCATGAATGCAAATGAAATCAACATCGTTTCATCTTCCTACCATACACAACCCCCATTATATCACACCACATCATCAAGATAACCAATCCATTATATCAAAGCTAATAAGGAGAGAAGGGAAGAGTGGGATTCCATCCATCTATCATCACCAAACAATATATTTTGGAAAACACCCACAGCCCAAAACATTTGGGCCCTAGTATGGTTATTTGACTCAGGTAATTTGTATACTAAATCACATAGAAAGACAATATATATATATATATATGTGTATAACTAACAAGATCAACCAGGAGAGATCACACCATTACAATCCCAACAAAACCCATAATCAACACCACAATACCATCATCACACACACCACCACTATTGCTATATATAATACAATATATCCCCAAGAAAACACCTGAAATAGCCACAACATCCTTCTCATATTAAAATTTTATCCCATCACTTTAACAACCTATACATACCTATTATCAACAACTTTAAGTTAATTATTTTTCTCAATTTCCATATTTGAATGAAATCCAACCAAGTCATTAACCACATCATTCCTAACCAATAATTTATTTATTTATAGAATTATAAATTTCATAAAATTTAATAGAATATGTTTTACTAGTAACTATTTTCTTATCAGTTTTCCATTCTGAACTAAAATTTGTTTATACTCGGAATCAACAATGTCATCCCCCTTAATGCACCAAATTTCACCCCTTTAATCTTTAAACCACCTATGCTATAAGACAACACATGGCCCAACCGTCACACATTGACAACCATCATATCCAATTCATCAAAACAATCAACGGAATCCCTACTATCTAACACATAAGACTTCCCCAATCTAATAAGACAACAAAAGCTTATTAATTTTCAATACCCAAACCATTACAACAACCAATAAAACAATACTAGTAAACACACAAAAATTCTAGAAACAACACATTCAAATATTCCCATCCCATTAAATTTATCCCATTTTATTATCATTCATTAATTTTATTCCTAGAATCCCCCAAATGAAATCATAGGAAAAAAAATTCCCCAATTTACACAATTAATGGAGAGTTATTTAATCACCTACCTCAATATGAATCCTTCAAGGAATCAGTACAAATGAATAGAGGGATCAAGGATCAACAAATATAAAACTCAACGTAATCATCTCTATGACCTAACAAATACAACCCACAAAAAACCTTGCTTGAATCTCAAATCAAAATTAAAGAAAATTACTATAGAAAAACTCTAGAATGATAAAAAACGCCATAGACAATAAATCTACGAGAAAAGTGGGCATTTGCAACAGGTCATTTGCGATGGGACACTAACTCGTTGCAAATAGTCCATCAGAAGAGATTTTTGCGACATGCTACTATATCCCATTGCAAATACCCATCTACTTTTTGAGTATTTGTGATGAGATATATATCTCGTCTCAAATACTTTGTCGATAGGTTGTCTTTTGCGACGAGGCCTATCACAAAAGACTTTTTAACGGGTGGAAATTTGTGTCGGGGTCCATCGCAAATAGTACCATTTTCTATGGTACTCCTGTCGCAAATATTCTCATCACAAATAAAACAAAGTATATATACACTCATCATTTTTCCCTCATTACACTTACATATCTACTCCTCTCTCTCTCTCTCTAGTCGAAAAATTTTCTCTCAAAATTTGTCACAGTTTAAAACATTAATTTAGTCCATTATTCAAAGCTTATATCCTTGAAAGCTTCAGTTTTATGATATTTATCTACTTCTTTTATTTTTTTAGTTCATATTATTTTATTTTAGTTATAATTATTTTTAATTAGCTGTAGTTAAATTAAATTAGCATTAGATAGTTTTATTTATTATTGATTATGTTTATTTTTATAAATAATTACGTGTGATCATTATTAATTAAGAATTATTATATTAATTATTATTAATTTTTAATAATTGGTATTAAATTTAAATAATTACTATTATATTTCAAAAAATTAGTATTATATTCTAATAATTAGTATTAAATTCTCATATTTAGTAATAGATTCTCATAATTAGTAACAAACTCTAATTAATGGCATTTTTTTATAATTATTAATAAATTTTAATATTTAGTAATAAAATGTAATTATTAGTAATAAATTAAAAATATTAGTAACAAATTATAATAATGCTTAAAAAATTCAAATAACTATTAATAATTAGTTTTAATTAGGAAGAAATTCAAATAATTATGAATAAATTCTAATAATTATAAATAAATTTTAATAATTAGTAATTACTTTTAGCAATTAGTTATAAATTGTAATAATTAATGTCAAATTCCACTCATTAGTTATCATTAGTAATAAATTGTAATATTTAGTAATAAATTGTAATAATTAGTAATAAATTAATATATTTAGTAAATAATTCTTATAATTAGTAATAAATTCTAATAATTAGTAATAAATTATAATCATTAGTTATAATTACTAATAAATTCCAATAATTTGTTAAATTTTTTAATAAATTCTAATAGTTATAATTACCAATAAATTCAAAAATTATTTATAAGTACAAATAAATTCTAATACATTGCTATAATTACTAATAAATTCTAATAATTAGTAATAAATTCTAATAATTAGTAATAAATTCCAATAATTAGTTATAATTTCTTATAATTTGAAATAAATTCTAATAATTAGTGATATATAGTAATAAATTATAATAATTAGTAATTAATTCTCACAATTAGTAGAAAATTATAATATTTAGTAATAAATTATAATAATTGGTTATAACTTCTAATAATTAGTTATAATTTGTAATAAATTCTAATAATTAGTAATAAATTATAATAATTAGCAATAAATTCTAATAATTTGTTATAATTAGTAAGAAATTCTAATAATTAGCAATAAATTCTAAAAGTTAGTAATACGTCGTAATAATTAGTTATTATTAGTAATAAATTATAATAAATATTAATAAATTCTAATAGTTAGTAATAAATTCTAATAATTAGTTATAATTAGTAATAAATTCTAATAATTAGTAATAAATTAAATAATTAGTATTAAATTAGTAATAAATTATAATAATTAGAATTAAATTAGTAATAAATTATAATAATTATAATTAAATTCTAATAATTAGTAAAAAATAGTAACAATTAGAAATAAATTATAATAATTAGTAACAAATTTTAATAATTAATAATAAATCCTAACAAATAGTAATAAATTATTGATAATTTGAAATAATTTGTAACACATTCTAACAATTAGAAATAATATTTAATAAATTCTAATAATTAGTAATAAATTCAAATAATTAGTAAGAAAATCTAGTAATTGGTAGTAATTAGTAATAAATTGTAATTATTAATAATAAATTCTAATAATTAGTAATAATATGTAATAATTATTAATAATTATTAATAATTATTAATAAATTATAATAATTATTAATAATTTTTAATAATTAGTAATAAATTCTTATATTAAATATATCTACGAATAATTAAATAAATTTAGTAATAAATTCTAAAAATTAGTAATAAATTCTGGTAATTAGTAATAAATTATAATAATTAGAAATAAATTCTATGAATTAATAATAAATTCTATTAATTAGTAATAAATTCCAATAATTTGTAATAAATTCTAATAATTAGTTAAAATTTCTATTAATTATTTATAATTTCTAATAATTAGTTATAATTTCTAATAATTAGTAATAAATTTAAATAATTAGTATGAAATTAAAAAATTAGTAAAAAATTATAATAAATTATAATAATTTGTAATAATTATTAATAAATTTTAAAAATTAGTAAAAAACTCTAATTATTAGTTATTAATTATTATATTTAGTTATAATTAATAATAAATTCTATTTATTATTAATAATTTCTTATAGTTAGTAATAAATTTTATTAATTAGATATTATTAGTAATAAATTCTAATAATTATTAATAATATTTAATAATTAGTAAAAAATTGTAATAATTATTAATAAATGATAATAATTAGTAATAAATGGTAATAATTAGTAATAATTAGCAATAATTTGTTATATTTAGGTATAATTAGTAATAAAATCTTATAATTAGTAAAATTATGATAATTAGTAATAAATTATAATATTTAATTATAATTAGCAATACATTCTAATAATAAGTTATAAATTCAAATAATTAGTGATAAATTGCAATAAATTCTAATAATTAGAAATAAATTGAAATAATTAGTAATAAATTATAATAATTAGTAATAAATTGTAATAATCAGAAATAAATTGTAATAATAAAAAATAATTACTATTAATTAGCTATAATTAGCAAAAGTTAGTTATTATTTAAAAACAATTAGTAATAAATTGTAATAAATTGTAAATAATTGTAATAAATTTGAACAATTTTCAACATATTGGTGACTCCATTTTGCCCAACGCCTTATCTCTTTGTAATAAATTGAAAGAAATTGCAATTATTTGTAACAAATTGTAATAATTAGTAATAAATTGTAAAATTTTGAAATAATTATTAATAATTAGTTATAAATAGCTATAATTAACAATAACTAGTAATTATTTAATAGTAATTATGAAGAAATTATAATAAATAGTTGAAAAATGTAATTAATTGGCACAATATCTAGTGGATTGGTGGCTCCTTTTTCCCAACTCCTTATCTACTTGTAATTTTCTCCCACTAAAATCACTATAAAAATCTATCCTCACGCATGGATATCCATTTTCTTATACACGAGAATATAGAGAACTGCATTAAGTCCTTCCTGCTCTCCATTATCATGCATACAAAAATGGATATGCATAGGTCAGAGTATATTTTTTATGCTGATTTCTGTTAGAGAAATATTCAAGGAGATGATCCGTATGAAAAAATAGGCTCTTTTTCTTGACGACTCATCTCCTTAAAAATTTCATACAGTGAAATCACTATGAAAAATATCCTCCAATATATGGATATCCATTTTCATATACAAGAGAAACAATAGTAGCATGAAAAATCCTCCATGGACTCCATCCTTGTGCATATAGAAATTGATATCTTTATGTTGGAGTAGATTTTCCAAAGTGATTTCACTTGGAGACAGTGAAGATGAGTGGTATGAAAAAAGAGTTTCCACAAATATTCTAGAAACAGTGTCACTGATAATTAGTAATTATTAGTAATACTTGGCTGTAATTAATAATAATTACTGGTAACTAGTATTAATTATTATAATATTGTGTATATTTGTATAAAAGTTTCAAAAATACTATAAATAAGTATGAAATAATTGAAATTATTATAATTTGATAGAAAAAGTGAATTTAATTGTCTTCTATTTTTTGGATAATGCTTTTATTTTATCATATTATACAAAAGAACTAATTATTTTATATTTTTAAGAGAAATATGGAACTAGGAAGTCAACAAAATTCTTTATTAGATTATAGTGCTTGGATAAAACATTGAAAAAATGAAAATAGTTCTGGATTAAATGTCACATATATTGAGGGTGTTGAAGCATTTTTTCATTTTCATAATCAAAACTATTTTTTAAAAAGGTAAAATTAAGTGTCCTTGTAAAAAATGTGCTTTAAGGACGCTTGAATCATTTTACAATTCTGGGGATCATTTATTATGTTTTGGTTTTCAATCAGTTTGTTTTATTTGGTATCAACATGGTGAACGCAATTCTAGAGAAGAAAAAACAAAATTTTTCATGATCCAAAACAGTTTAAAAAATTTATTACATGATGTGGTAGGTCCATATTTTCAACAAGTTGATACGCCAGATGATATTAATTTTCCTTTTGAGATGGAACCATCTCATTTTTATGAGTTGTTGATGTCCACTGAAGATTACTTATCTCCTGGTTGCAAGCTAAGAAAATTTGAAGTAGTTGATAAATTTATGGTGTAATAAATCAGATAGTGTAATGTCAAATATCTATTTTGATAAGATATTATATTTGGTAAAAATACTACTACATGAATGAAATGTGTTACCTGAAAATTTCATTAAAATAAAGATACCGGTTCGTAACCTGGGTCCTGGTTTTCAAAATATTCATTCATGTTAAAATGATTGAATCTTATATTACGGTGAAAATAATTCATCACATAGTTTTCCCACATGTGGAAAATCAAGTTATAAAGAGTATCAACAAAGGAAGTTTGAATTTATTCATGTAAAATAATTGAGATATTTATAACAGCAAAATGTTCTTACAAAATATTTTATTGAAATAATTTTAATTCTTCAGTATATTTCATTGCATACAATTGAGAGTATAAATGATCCATGAGATTACCATAGTATAAAATTACTTTAATAGCCTCGTTTTTAGGTAAGCGGGAATAATTCTAACTATATTATGAAAATTCATTGTGAATTAACTGGCGTCTAATTATGTATGAAAAATATAAATCATTTATATATTTTATGTTTTTGAGTGAATTACTATTGGTAATAAAATTAATGAAGTTAATAATATATATATATATATATATGTTATATACTTAATAAAATATTTTATATATTCATGCAATATATATTTTAGTCATATGGTATGCATTAACCCAATTTGAGGCATAAAAACCTTTAATATTTTAAAGGGGTAATTTTTTTCCTTTGAATGGTGAACCCATTTTAAATTAATATTTTTACACATTAATAATTTTTATATTAAAACATAATCATGTTCTTTTTATGTGGAATATATTAATTTACATTGTATAAATTTCTAATATTTTTCTCATAACTTTCATGTTTTAATGAATAGTAAAAATACTAAAAAATTATTAAAACCACTTTTTTCATCAAAATAATTTATATGATTAAATTATAATATGAAATGGTTTTAAACTGTAAATAGATTATATTTTTATCATTCAACATAATTTATTTCATTAGACTTAATTTTACAATGAATTCAGATGTAAAAACATTTCAATCGTTTGCAATGTTTTAACTTTTAAAACATATTCTCTCTTTTCGACAACAAGATTAATTTTAAATTAATTACTAAAAATTATGTGTTTTTAATTTCCAAAAACAGAATCCATATTTTTAATCATTATGTTCAAATAATCTATATTTATTTATTTATGTTTTGTGCATTATGAAATGAATCTTGGATAATTTTTTTTAATAAGGTATAAGGGTAATCAATGTAATTAAGTGTACAAATACGGATATAAAATTAACCTAAAATGTGTCTTAATATAAATTTATGAATTTTATTCGTCCTAAATAATATTTTGGTCTAAATGGTATCCATTTTAATCCACTAGGATGAAATTAGGACATTTAATTTATTTTATTTAATGAAAAATTAAATATGACTTACTCAAATTTTAATAGCTAAATAATTTTTTATATAATTTTATACTAAAGATAATTTCTATTATAAATACTAATTTTAAATATAAAATGTTTTTCTTAATCATTATAATGTATATTTAATTTTTAAGAAATAAATAATTACATTAATATTGTATACAATAATGATGCTCAAATTATTTAATTGTCGAAAAACAATAAAATAGTTTTTATAAAAATAATAATACCCATTAAAAGATAAAAAAACATCACCAAATATTATTTTATGAGTTTATGTCTACCATAATCAACCAATGGTCTAGTTATGGACCATTTGGAGTCTTATATAAGGGATTAAGGGACTTATAATATTTTATTTAATGGGACATTAATGTGGTCACCTTCATAATTCAATAAGTAAAACATTTTAAATATTTGATTTTCTGGAATATAAATTCAACTAAAAGTATTATTATTAAATATATAAAATTAATATTCACTATATTGTGTTATTTTTAATTTTTATTAATCAAATAGGGATATGAAAAATTACACAAAACTGTAGTGGTAATTATTTTATTAAGAGAAATAATAAATAAATATTGTTACAAATATTAATGTCAATATAATATGGGATAATTAACATATTTATTGAAATTTTAAGATTACCTTGATCTATTATGAATATAATTATGTTTTTTTGATGTTTTTCTTGTTTTAATGATATTTTTAAAAATAAATGAATTGAATAGTGTCTAAATTGATACAATTGTTTGTTTTTCAAAATAATGATTTATTAAATTATATAAAAATCAGTATGCATTTTTTAAAATTTATATTAATTATTATACATTATTAAATGATCTATTAGATTTATTTATGGAATATTTTACATCAAATAAGTAAATATTGCACCGTTTTAATATTGATTTATTTGTTACCTAAGTTAAAAATGTAATAGAATAACTAAGTGTTAATTAAAAAGATAAGGATTAAATTTATATAAATACTTGTACAAAATTTAATGTTTGATGAGATTAAAACACTTTATCATCTCATAATATATATTTCTACATTTTGGAGGTTTTTTGGCAGGGTTGGATATTACTATAAATTATTATTTATGGAGTTTCCAAAAGCGCCCCTCACCTCAATTATAAAAGGGTACCACCTCCCTCACCTCCCCAATTCACATTGATCCTTTTTTCATGAACATACCCTACTATATAAGTTCCTAATATCCATATATAGATTATATAGGTTATTTTCATCTTAAAATACCATCTCTAGTGCTATAGAAATAGTTTTAGATGAAACACATGAGGAAGAGTTAATCTCTTCTACTGTTTCTTTCAAACATATTTATTATTATAATTCCTCTTCATTGGTTATTTAATTATAAATTAATAAAAAAAGTATCACACATATATTTATATTTTATTATAATTATTAAATAACCATATTTCACCTTCTATCCATCCTACAAAAAATAAAATCTCCTTATGTGCGTAGGTACGACTTACCATCACCACACTATAGTGTAATTTGATTTTCACCACCACCTTACGTGGATGGGTATAATGATGGAAATAATAACTATATATGATTATTATAAAATTATACTAATTTTGAAATACTATACCCCTACCACTTTAATACCATTCAATAATTATAAGAATGATATCGTCGCTCGTGCATACGTACAACCTACCATCTCCATGATGCGATGCAATTCATTATACATGATCTTCCTCATACCATGATTTTATACAAGGATAGAATTAATAAATATGATATATATTGTACTAATATATTTATGTAAATTACATAAATGTAACCAAATAAGGGCAACAAGATCTTAGCTGATTAATCTTGCATAAAAACATAAAGCAGTTAATATCCGAAGAATGAGTGACAATGAAATGTTACTAACAAATGGATGATAATATGATCATATATGATATAATAACAATGAATTTGAATCTGTAATAGGTCAATAACAATATTTAATTAATTATATAGGATCTTATGATACCTACAAAGGATATCATATCTAAAGTAAGGTATAATATTTCAATCTCATTATTATCCGAGATTGTTTATTCATAGGTATTTGTTGGGGTATATTTATCATCCACATCACTGTTACTTATATGTGTAATAATTTTTATAACTTTTATAATGATTTAAAGTAATTTTTATACATTGGTTAATTTATACTAAATTTTATGAAGGGAATATTTTATTGTTATTTGATATGAGGTACTTTTTTAACTTTTTCTTCAAAAGTACGATGAGATTGTTTTTTAACTTATACGACATGAATAGATTTTTCTGATTTAATGATTCCTTATTTACATGAATATTACCTTAAAAGTTTTCAAGTTTACATTTGATGAAATTATTTTCTTTTTAAATATGTGTCTTCTTTATAAAAAAATTTTTTGAAGAAGAAAGTATATTTTCCTCAAGAATTAATTTCATGTGTTATATAAAAATTTTTTTACATCTAAGTTAAAAATAATTAAATATTGTTATGTTTCTACCCATATTATTAAAATGATTTTATTATGTTTATGATGGAATGATATTTTTTAATCCATTAGTTTTACATGGATTATGTAATAATTTAATTATTTTTAAGAAACCCATTTTATTCCTTGGGTTATTCCATGATGAATGATTAATGTTTTTGTGGAAAAAGTAAGAATTAATTAGTTATGAGATGGGTGGTAACTATATCAACCTCCAATTCATTTGGTAAATATTTATATCTAAATGGATATACATTTTTGGAATGAAAAGTAAATCTGGTTTAGTAATACAAGGTTGGAATGACAAATAAAATGGGTTCAGTAAAGGACTTTGTTCACTATGATGGTCTTGGAAACGATCCTTAACTAATATGAAATTATTTTCTATGCTTATGTGTAATCCAAATACTTCATGTATTATGTTATGAATTTTTGGAATATGACCATCAGTTATTATGAAATTTTATTATATGATAAGAAATCATGATCGTTTATATGCAGGATAATACTTTAAAATGATATGTTCTTATGTAATATGATTATGATATGTTTGATATTTCCCTTTCTTACACTCACTAATCATTTGAGCTCACCCTTTAATATTTTTATTTTTCCTAGTTAATGAAGAAGGCTATTAAGTAAGATATGTAAAAAATGAGTCTAGTTATAATGATGTAAGAGGGAGGAAATGTAAGTGTTTTATGAACCATTTATTTTTGTTTCCTAGTTTATAAAGACACTATACCCATACAGTCACGTTGTTGATTTATTATACGTTGTAATGAATACACATAAATTTCGATGTAATATCAATGTGTGTAAATTAGGTGTCATTATATTTGGTATTAGAGGAAAGGTATAGTTAACCTTTGGAAACTAGGATAAGAAATCCTTAGTAAGAACCCTTAAGATTATTTCTATTTATAGGTTTCAATCATAGTGTTCTAGAAACAACCATGAATAACCTAGGATAAAACCTAAATTGTCTTAAATTGAAATTTTATTATTGATTATGTGATATATCTATTATGATTAGTGTTGGTCACACTATGATTATTGGTTTTAATAATTGGATAGAACCAGAAGGAACCATGTTAATGCAGAATGCGATGGTCAATGTAATTATATTCTTCTTGAGATACCAAATGTTATGGGAGATAGAATGAAAAATCATTTATCTATACTCACAAAACATTCTCAAGCTATGAATCATATAGGAAATCCAAATGGCAAAAAGTGGGAGAAACATTCTATTAAGACCTTTATGAGGAAATGTCCACATTCTTTCAAAGGGTCTTCTGATCAATTCCACGCTGAATAAAAGAACAATACCACTAAAAAGATATATTTAGTTCTACAATGTTCTGAACATGATAATTTTATCTTAGCAGTCATTTTTTTGGAAGGTGAAGCAGATAAATTGTGGGATCTTATCAACAATATGAAGAAAAATAAATATAATTGAGTCCATGGAATGGAATGAGTTCAATAAATTATTTTTCAATTAGTACTATCCTTTTATTCTTTGAACAATGATGGAGAAGGAGTTCCCAGAACTTAAGAAAAAGGGTGGTGAATCTTTCAGTACCTATGAAACCTACTTTATAAGACTTTCAAGTTACGCTTTTATAATTATTAGTCAACCTAAGAGTAATTTTTATCGATTCTATAGTGTCTTAAAACCGTGCCTCTAAAGGGAATTACCCATAAGGGAATTCAATAGCTATGTATAAATCGTTCACTACTCTCTCATGGTTGAGATGGAGATTGGAGTAACCAATCAATACTATAGGTTTTATATGAAGAGAAAAATGGAATTCAAATGAAATTATAAAGACCAAATTTAAAAGAAGATGACTTTTCCCTTATTCTGAATGAGATGAATGAATCATGGAGTAAATAATATTAATGTGACTAGTAAATGGTTTTAGTGTGGAAAAGAAGATCACCAGTAGTTGTACGATGAAGTGATTGAAAAAAATAACTAATGATGAGAACACAAAAAAGGCTACAGGGAATGAACCTCCTACATTTCAATGCAAAAAGTGAAAGAAAATTAGGAACTATGTCAATAAACGCCTTAACCCGATGGTTATTGATGACGATCGAAGTCAGCAAACTCTTAAATCCTAAGGAAAATGAAATTCACATGAAATAATTATAGGTGATGGGGAGTACAATAATTTTATGGTGAAAGGTACACATACCATCCACTCTAATGTAGAAAATGTTTTATTTGATTCTGGATCAACCCACTAATTTATTTTAGATAAATTCTATAAGGGTATTTCCGTATTATCTCAAAAATTAAATGTTGAGTTAGTTGTGACAACTCTTAATGGAAAAACAATTGCATCCAAATTTTACAGTTCATCTCGGGTTGATGTTTGTGGGATAGTTCTTCTTGCCAATATTTTCATCCTTCATATAAAAGAAATTTCATGTGATTCTTGGAATAGATTCACTTTCTCTATATGATTTTCATATCTATTTATAATGGAGGAAAGTCACATTTCATATTTCGGATCAATCTATATTCATCAATAAATAGAAAGATGAATATAACCTTCTAGTAGAAATTTCTTCCTTATTATCGGTCCTAAGCCTTATAAATGAAGGGTGTTTATCTCAAATGGTTGGGGAGAAAATGAAAACTAATAATACACCCATTGTACGATATATTTATGATGTATTTTTGGGGGAATATCCAGGCCATCCACCAAATCACGAAGTTGTGTTTTCAAAAGAACTCATATCATGTCCTTTGCCTATTTCAAATACACCATATAGAATGGACCAAATGAGTTGCAGAAATTGAAGAAGCAACTCCAAGAGAATATTTATAAGGGATTAATACACCCTAGTATATCACCATGGGGAGAACCAATTCTATTTTTGAAGAAGAAAGACGAATAAATGATACTCTTCATTGATTATGGAGAACATAACAAGATCACTGTCAAAAAAAATCTTCTTCCTCGTATTGATGACTTATTCGACCAACTTCATGGAGCTCAATACTTTTCAATGATTGATCTCTATTTAGGATATCATAAACTAAGGGTCATTAAATAGGACATACCAAATACTATATTTCGTACATGGTATGAACACTATGAGTTTATTGTTATTTCTTTTAGTCTTACTAATCCCCATGCTATCTTAATAGATCTAATGAATAGAGTCTTTAGATACTATCTTGATCATTTTATGGTAATATTTATAGACGACATTCTTGTCTATTTCAAGACATATAAGGAACATGAAGACTAATTGAGAATTGTACTGAAGACCCTGAGAAAGGTGAATCATTATAAAAAATTTACAAATAATTAATTTTGTCTTTATAATGATTCGTTTTTGTGTCACATAATCTCAAGAGATGGGATATCTGTAGATCCATAAAAAAAGTTACTGAAAGTAGGCCGAGACTAAAAACGATAACTGAGATCCAATGTTATCCTAGTTTGCCTTGTTATTATAGATGTTTTGTAAAATATTTTTCACAATTATCTAAACCCCTAAAAAATTTGACATAGAAATGACTTAATTTCATATTGATTGAGCAATGTGAAGAGAATTTAAAAGGGCTAAAAAAATGGTTAGCCAGTGCACCTGTGCTCACACTACCTTATTTTAGAGAAAAGTTTTTTACTATAGTGATGCATCCATGAAGGGTATGAGAAGTGTTCTATTCAAAAGTGATATGGTGATAGCTTATCCCTCACAACAATTTAACATCAATGAGAAAATTTTCCCAACTCATGATTTGGAGTTTACTACGGCAATATTTTCATAATGATATGGAGGCATAATCATTATGGTGAAAGGTGTGATATTTATACTAATCATAAAGGATTAATTTTTATTTTCCCAAAAAAGGATATGAATATGTACCAAATAATATGGTTTCTATTGATTAAAAATTATGAATGCTCAATACACTAAAACCCTTGGAAAGTGAACAATGCTGAAGATGTTTTGATTCAACAAGACCATTCTAGACTATCCGTGATGAGGATCACAAAAGATCCAATATTTATGGATTTTTAATGGATAGATATTTATATTTTAAAGGGGATAAATCATATCGCTCTCAATGGAATGTTCAACCATATATATAAGTTAAGATTAAGGAGGCACAGAAGAAATGTGTAGAGCTACAAAAGAAGTTGAGAAATATTTTTGAATTCAACCTTGAAGGTTATTGAATAATAAGGTTTTGGAATCTGGTTTTTATTCATACCATACCAGAATTAATTAATGAGTTATTGGATAAGGCTCATATTTCTTCAATAACTATTCACCATGGAATCACAAAGATGTACAAGGACCTAAAATAGTATTTCCGGTGGGATGGCATGAAAAGAGATGTTGATGAATATGTATCTCAATTCTTTGTTTGATAATAAGTTAATGTTGAGATGCAGAAGTCTAAGGGGATTATACAAAAATTAACCATATCAGAATAGAAATGAGAAAACATCACTATGGAATTTTTCATCAGACTTCCGAAAAATAAAAAGCCAATATTTCTTGCTAGGTTTTATTTGATCACCTTACCATGTCGACACACATCATTTTTATTAGTGAGGACTTACCACTTGTTTATATTTCCATTATATATGTAAAGGAAGTGATAATATTGCATGAAGTACCACTTTCCATTATATTAGATCAATATATGAGGTTTATCTCAATGTTATGGTGAAGTGTTCAGCATGCTCTGGATACAGAGATATGTTTAAGAACTAATCATCATCCTCATACATATGGTCATTCCTAGAGGACCATTCAAACTCGGTCAGACATGTCAATATATTTCTATATGGATTTCAAATGTGGTTGGTATCTACATGTACCTTTGGTATAATTTTTATACAGTAATTCCTTTACCAATATTATATAGATGGATACTTATGAATAAATATACCTAAACAAGTGTATAACTCCATATTGTTGGGTTGAAGTTGAAAAAAAAATATTATGCCCTGATCTTTTTGATGAAATGGAAACAAAAATTCAGATATATTAACCAAAAAATACGAGCATCTAAAAGTTGACAAAAAATATTATAATGACTAAAAAATAAAAGACCTGGAGATTGAATTGGGTGATAAGGTGTTTCAATTAATATCTCCTTGGAAGTGGGCAATGTGATTTGGAAATATGGTCAAGCTAATCCCTATGTAATTTAGTCTTATTAAATTTATGGATCATGTTAGGAAGGTAGCTTATAGATTGGTGCTTCTACTGAGTCTCTCTCAAGTTCATGATGTGTTCCATGTATCTCTCCTAAGAAAGTATATACATGATCCTTCACATGTACTAAACAAAAAAGTTTTACTGTTGGAGCAAGGTATTTCTTATGAAGAACATCTGATAGAGTTTTTGGATCATAGAGAAAAAGTTCTCTGAAACAAGACCACTTGATTGGTTGAAGTTTTTTGGGGTAACCACCAATTTAAGAAAGCTATGTTGGAACATGGGGATATTATGAGAGAGAGGTATCCCCATTTTTTTACATGTGATGAATTTATAGGGTGATATCTAGTTTAAGGGTGGTAGAATATGGCACTTAGATGCCTTTATGAAATATTTTCTTTAAATAATTTAAATTATTCAGTAGCCTGAATTTCATGAAATCATGAGTTTAAATGAACCAAAAGAATCACTTATTATAAAACCACCACTATATCATAGTCGTTAGGTTAGTGGAAATAAGTATAAAAAACTTATGAAAATGCACCATAAATTCATGGGCTACGAATTATTTAAGAAAAATATAAATCAGTTACATATTTTTATTTTTTAATGAATTACTATTTTTAAAGAAAATTATTGATATATATATGTTATATAATTAATAAAATATTTTTTATATTCGTGAAATTGATATTCTATTCAGAGCATATGAATAAACCCTATTCGATGTATAAAGACCTATTTTTTTAAAAGCGTAATTTTACACCATTGAATAATGCACCACTTTTAAATTAATATTTTGATACCAATACAATTTTTATATAAAAATATCAACATGTTATTTTGTATCCAGATATAAAAATTTAATTTTCACAAATATCTGATATTTTTCTAATAACTTTCAACTTTTGATGAATAGTAAAAATACAATATATTTTAAGAAAACAACTTCTTTCATCAAAATAATTTATATGGTTAAATTATAATATTTATTGGTTTTAAAGTATAAATAGAGTAAATTTTTATCATTTAATATAATATATGTATTTAGAATTAATTTTACATTGAAATTAGAAATAAAAACATTTCAATCTATTACAATGTTTTAGATTTTAAAACCAGTTCTCTCTTTAAAAAAAATTATTATGTTAAAATTAATTACTACAAATTCTCTTTTTTGAGTTTTTAAAATTTGGACTCCATGTTTTGAATCGTTAGTTAAAAATTATATATAAATATTAATTTTATTTCTGGGTATTATGAATAGTGACTTCAGTAATTTTTATTAATACGATAAAGGGTAAACCTTGTAATTAAGGGTAAAAATACTATTATAGAATTACCCTAACACTTTTATTAATATAATTGGATGAGTTTTTTTCGACCTAAATTCTCCTTGGGTCTAAATGGTATCCATTTTAATCCACTTGGATGAGATTCATACATTTAATTTAATTTATTTAATGAAAATTTAAATACATCTCAATAAATGTTATATAACTTAAACAATTTTAATATATGGTTATACTAAAGCTAATTTAAATTATAAATACTCAATTTAAAGATAATATTTTTTCATTCATCATGGTAATTTATTTTTAATTTTTAGAAAATAAATAATTACTTTATTATCTTGTACATTAATGATGAAGAAGTTTTTTAATTCATGAAAAATCAATAATATAGTTTTTATTAAAATATTAATAGCCATTAAAAGATCCAATAACATGAGCAAATATTAATTGTAGAGTATATCTCAACCATAATCTTTAAAGGGTAGTGTTGTGGGAAATATTGAGTCTCATAGAAAAGATTATGACACTTATATTATTTTATTTAAAATGATGTTATGGTTGTCACCTTCATAGTTTAATAAGTATAAAAGATTAAATGATTGATTTTCTAGAAGATAAATTCCACTAAAAGTAATAATATTAAATACATAAGATTTATTTTTATCATATTATTTTATTTTTTATTTTTATTCAATAATTAATCATATTATGTAATTAAACATAACTGTTATAGTAATTATTTTATTAAGAGAAATATGAAATAATTGTTATTAAAAATATTATTATTAACAATATTTTTTCAAATTAACATGTTTAGCGAATTTTTGTATACGAATTTGACCTCCTAGTAATATAATTACTTTTTTTTGGTTCAATGTTATCTTTTTATTTTAATATTTTTAAAAATCAATGAATTTAATAGTTTCAAAATTTATACTATTGATTGTTTCACAAAATAACGTATTGATAAATTATTTAAAAATATATATTTTTTAAAAATATATTTAATAATTATGATATAGTATAAAATGATCTAATGTATTTATTTATGGTCTATTTTAAATAATATAAGTAATCATTTTCCATTTTAATATTTAATTATTTGTTACCCTAGTTAAAAATTATTTAGAATAACTATGTGTTAATTAAAAGGATAAGGTTTATATTGATAGAAATACATGTAAAAAAATTATTGGATGATGATATTACAACCATATCTAATATAACCTTAGAAAGTATGACATTTTTTAGGTTTTTGGGTAGGGTTTGATTTTATTAAAAATTATTATTTACAGAGTTTCTAAAAGTGCCTCTCGCATCAATTACAAAATAGAACCTCCAACCTCGCTTATTTACTTCACTTTGAGCCTTAAGTCATGGCTATAACTTGAATTATTTTTTTCTCAAATTCACTATTTGCATTTTAGAGGTTCATGTAATTTTCAAAGACCAAATCTAGTGCCCTAAGAAGATATTCAGAGGAAGCACAATGAGGAAGAGGTAATCTTTTCTACTGATTCTTTCAAAATTATATCATCTTCTACTTCATCTTCATTAATTGTTTCATTATAAATTAATAAACTCAGTGTCATTAATATAGTTATATGTTATTATAATTATGAAACAACCATATTCCAACTTCTATCCATCATATGAAAAACAAAATCACTACGCATGCGTATATATGGCTTACCGTCTTCACACCGTGCTGTAATATGTTTTTCACCACAACCTTACTTGGATAGAAATAATGATGGAAATAATAAATATATATTATTATTATAAAATTATACTTATTTTGAATATTATAAACATTCCACTTCAATTTCATTGAATAAATATGAGAATGATATCGTCACTCGTGCGTAAATATGACCTACTGTCTCAACTATGCGATTCAATTAATTCTACATCATCTTCATTAAACCCTAATAATATACATTAATATAATGAAGAAATATGATATATATTATACTAATATAATTATTTAAATGATATAATAACAACATAAGAACTGTAACATGATCATATTTGACAAAACATGCATAAGAACATAAAATAGTTAATATCTGAATAACGAGTGACAATGGAATGTCATTGATAAATGGATGACTATATGATCTTATATGATATAGTTAAAATTAATATAATTATAGAATAAGTAAATAACCTTATTTAAATCATTATACAAGGGGTTTCTAAACATATTAATCATATTATACTTATGATAAGGGATAATTTTTCAATCTCATTATTATATGAGATTGTTTCTTTGTAAGTATTTATAAGAGTATATTTATCATCCACATACATGTTACATAAATATATAATACAATTTATATATTCTAAAATTTTTTAATGTAAATTTTACCCATTTTTTACTTTTTAATAAAGAGTATGAAAGGAGTCATTTAGTGTTATTCGACACAAGGTACTTTTTTGACTTTTTTCGACAGAAGTATGAGGATAATGTTTTTTAAGATATACAACAAGAATGAATTTTTACAAATTCATGATAGATTATTTCCATGAATCTTCCCTTAAATTTTAAAAATGTATTTTTAATTTAATTCTCTTATTTTTAAATTTTATGGATTTTTGAGAGAAGAATGTTTTTTTGAAGAAGAAAGAATATTTTCCTCAATAAATAATTTCATGTGTTATATCAAAAATAATTTCCATTTACGATGAAATTAATTAAATATTGTTATATTTATATAAATATTATTTTGATAATTTTATTGTGTTTCATGATTTAATGATATTTATGAAATCCATTTGTTTTACATGGATAATGTTATGATGGAATGATGTTTGAGAAACCTATTTTATTCCTTGGGTTATGCCATGATGAATGATTTATGTTTTTGTGGAACATGTAAGAATGATTTCATTATGAGATGGGTGGTACCTATATCTCCCTCCAAGACATTGGGTAAATATTTATATATCATAATTTAGACATGGCTAGAATGGTATGTAAATTCAGTTTAGTAATACAGGTCTGGAATAGTATGTAAACTTGATTCAGTAATGGAATTTTCCCACTATGATGGTATTGGAAATGAGCCTTGAATAATATGAAATGATATTCTATGCTTATGTGTATTCAACATAACTTCATGTCTTATGTTATGAATTATAATAATATGACCATTAATTCTTATGATCCTTTTCACATGACATGATATCATGATCTTTCACATATAAGATAAGACTTTCAATTGTTATGTTTTTATGTTTTATGATTATGATATGTTTGATATCTCACTTATTTAAACTCACTAAAAATTTGAGCTCACACATTCATATTTTTCTTTTCCCCATGTCATGAAGAAGGGTGTTAAGTAAGATATGTCCAAAATGAGTCATGTTATGAAGATATAAACAAGAAACAATGTAGTTTCTTTATGAACCCGTTGTTTATGATTCCCATTTTCTAAAGACACAATACATATATGGTCCAATTTTTCCTTTATTATATATTTTACAGAATATAATTGAATTTTGATGTAATATCAATGTATGTAAAGTATGGGTAGTTATAATATTTTCCACTTACACCCAGATAACAATGTCTATTTATGTTTTAGAATAATGGATCATTGTTTTCATGGCACATAACCAATATTCAAATAGGTAAAACCTTAAATAATCCATATGTTAATGATTCATATAAAAATTTTGACCAATTCCATCCATGTTTATATTTAGAAGACCGAAACATGTGATTGGTTCTTTCTACTAACAATTTATGTGCATTTGGTTTTTATAATAGTTAGTATTCATATTGGCATGTCTTTATAACTTCATAAAATTTACCCCCTTGTATTTTTACGAAGAAAAATATATCTTGTTGACCATATCAATTCGTGTACATCTGAAAAATAATATTTATGTTTATTTGGAACCATTTATTAATTTTTTAAATTCATCATGGAGTAATGGTGTTAGTAGATGTGATGTTTCTATGAAACATTTTTTTAATGAAATATGAATTGATGTGGACAATTAGTGGCTTCCCAGTATATGGAATGTTATCTGGATGGACGACACATGGTCCAAAATCATATCTATACTGTATAAGAGACATTAAGTCATTTATTACTGTCAATGGTTATAAACCTTTTTTTCGACTGTCATCG
Source organism: Viscum album (assembly GCA_963277665.1). Classification (NCBI taxonomy): domain Eukaryota; kingdom Viridiplantae; phylum Streptophyta; class Magnoliopsida; order Santalales; family Viscaceae; genus Viscum; species Viscum album. The sequence goes on from OY728163.1 coordinate 1,918,815,418, forward strand.
TACATTTCTTCCAGCTGATCATCCTTTTCATAGGAACACATATCATTTTAAAAAAGGCACAACTAAATGAGACGAACCTACAAAAATGATATCAGGTACAGAGTTAAAATCAATTGTCTCTTTATTACCTCCCATCACATTTGGACCATAAAAAACCAACAAGAAATTTGACGGCTTTGGGAAAGAACACAGTAGGATAAAATGGAGATTTTTTTGGGATATGCTATATTTTTCTAATTTTTTATCTTGTCACATGTTGGGCCTGATGCATATTGAGATTAACTATTTAAATAATTTATTTCATAATGTTTTGGATAAACGATGTGTGACCAACGATAATGAGAAGGCACAATTAGATCTTTCCGAGATTTCAAGGCGACACAAACTTGAACTATTTCAAAATGATAGATCGTAGATGATAATGAATGCCAAAGTAGATTATAGACTCCCAAAAGAGAATAAATTATTATTTTTTTATTTGATTGAATATTTGAGACTTCCATATGGTTATGCTTCCAATTTGGGTAGATATGTCTGAAATCATCATATTACTAGATTAAACAGTCATGACTATCATTTTATAATGGAAATAATTATTCTGATTTCATTAATATGTTTGATGAATTATTTGATTTGGTATATGAAAATAGACATATCATATTTTTTCAATATATTTGTGCAGAGAAAAGTGACTACGATGCATTAAGCAGGCTGTAAGAAAATGTTGTTTTAATTTTTCATAAAGTGGAAAAATATTATCGTCAGATTTGTTTGACTCAATGAAACACTTGATATTACATTAGTCACATGAAGAAAAATATGGAGGTTTGGTACAGTTTGAATGGATATAGCCATTCAGTACATGCATATAGAAATGGATGAAAAAAGTAAGTAACAAAGCATTGATTGAAGATTAAATTGTAGAAGTTTACTTTCAAACAAAGATTTCATTTTTTGCTCTTATTACTTTCAATATTAATAACCTTCAAAACATTAACTTAATTATGTAATGAGGTAAATGCTGATGATCAAATGGGAAATCAATCATTAGTTTTCAACCAGACCGAACATCGCTTCAGTGGACTTCATTAACTATAGATTTCAGATGATGAACATCTCAATGATCAAACATATGTTCTTCTCAACTTTCGAGAAATGACACCATTTGTACAGTGAATACTCATATTACTTATTCTAATTTTTTTTATAGAAAATTAATATTATTTTATTTATAAGTTTTATGATAATCATATCAAAAACAAAAATTCCATAATATAGTGTAGCTTCTCTTGAAGAATGTCGAAATCAAATTTCCGACTTATTTCAAAAACTAGTAACATAATATATTTTTGTTTTAACATATAAAATATATTTATTATCTGTTATATTGATAATTGTTTTATAAAATTTTAGTTATATTTACATACTGATAAAATTGATAATGGATTCTATGTATTGAGCAACCCATCATTAGAAATGGTTAAATCTTATAATACATATGTGGTGAATGGTTTTATATTTCATTCACATGCATATGCGGAATAAAAAACGATGAATAGTGGTGTTTTCTTGAGATTATCTCATCATATAGAAACTAATTTTTTCATTCACGGCAAGTTGGAAGAAATTATTGAAGTGTGTTATCTCATACATCATTACATAAGGATGTTTAAATGTTATTTGTCAAATAGTGAGAGAGGATTGCATGTTCATCAAACCTATGTAATCATTAATATTAAATATAAAAGTATTTTTGTTGTAAATGAACCATTTTTATTGTCTCATTTGACACATAAAATTTATTATTCAAAATATGGTGATACTATAAAAGAGTTTGGTGGTTGGTGGAGCATAATAAAAATTAAATCTCAAAAAAATTATTTTACTCAAAGTGAATGTGGTTCCACCGAAGTGGTAAAAATTTATAATTTTCAATAGACTATTCTAAATCTAAATTCTCTATGAAGTGACATGAATATTAATGATGATACCCAAAAATTAAAGGTCAATGATGTAATCAATGTTAATGATGTTTAAAATTAATTCAAAATGATACGAGAAGATTAAATTGAAACTCATATAGAAATTTATGTTGTTGAGGAGGAATATAATGACATTAACATCGTCAGATATGAAGATAATGAAGAATATAACAACCCTTCTCTTTATTACACACATAATCATGATTTATTACATAATAATAAACTTAAGAAAACATTGAGGATCTAGAGGTCTAGTATCTAAGGAAAATTAGGAACATTACACATAAACTTATAACATAAAACACAATATCTTTATTGAAAACATATTTTACATGACCACAACATTTCTTCATACATAACATTGAATAGGATAGCCTGAGGACATGCATAAGAAAAGGGTGAAATATATAGCCCAATAAGGTAGTAAAAAAGGCATAACATGAATAATATCGTACATTCTATGAAATAGGCCTATCAATGGATCATAAAATAAACCAGAACATAATGACATGATATAGCATGATTATTATAACATGGAAAAGTGGGAACAACATTTAACTTGATATTAGCATGAACCAAGGCTCATTACTAATGGGGCAGGAGTAAAACCACATTGAACTTGAATTAGAATGAGTAAATCTTCATTGAACATTATGTATTGTGATACTAATCTATACCCAATGCATTGAAGTTCTTTCTGGGAACGCCCTTATTAATCATTTCATTTCATGCATAAGTATTCCTCATAGATCATACAACATTGATTAATTACACATAATAATTAATTCCATGATAAAGGAATGTGGAATTGATACATGAAAATCTATAATCAATATGTAATTTTCATAATGGTGAATACCCTTAAAAGAGAAATGGGCATGGTATTCACTACACAATGACATTGGCTTGGAAAAATTGTATCACAATTTCGCCAGTATAACGACGTGACATAAGAATTCAGAAAAATGGTTGTTGAGAGATAAAGGGATGTATCATCATATGTACATGAAATGGAAAGTAATGGGTTCATATAGATACATGTCTCAATGTATGTAATGGAATATAGATTCATAATACAAAATAATTTCTAGAATGTAAATGAGATGAGAGAAATTCCTTATGGAGTTTTGGCGTGGTAACAGGTGAACATGGGAGGCATTAATGAGAGATAAAGAGGTATCCCATCATTAAAACATTAGTAGAGAAGTATGGATAAGGTATAAATAATACCAAAACATTTTTAATTGAATGTACAAGGGTATAACAACATAAAGAAGCTTCGAACAAAATGAGAGATGAATAAATCCATTAAAAGAAAGTGTGACCCCAAAGGCTTTTCGGAGGATTGAGAGAGGATTATTGGGATATTGGGGAACCTTGGGAGGATTATAGACAGATTAGGGTATTGTTTTTTCACGCTCCAAATTATAGTTAAGTGGAATGGGAGATTGAGTGCGTTTATATAAGAGAGGGGAGGGAATTCCTTATTATTTCGATTTTTGACACCCCACATTAAACTAATCAAAACCACAATCCAACCAATGGTTTACCCAAAGTTTTTTTCCAAATAAGATTGAAAATATTATTTTATAAGGCCAATGACTGAACTTATTAAAATATTAGGATTGCTTTTGTGGAGCTGAGTCACACTCTCAAGGAAATCATTTTAGAAGTTAAAATGTTTTTTATGTCTTGGAGAATCCAATAAGTCATCATAAAATTACTAAAACAAATATAAAATCACATTATATTAAAGTTAAAAAAAATATTGGTCGATAATTATGTTTATAGAATTTTATTTCATCACTATGTGGTCATTATGATGTCCTAAAACACACTATATATTTAAACGGTATTTTATTTTTACCCAAAAAATCAACTGTCTCATAAAATTATGAAAAATTCACCATTGGATAATTTTGATGTCATGATTCCAAAAATAATATTAATTTTATCTAAATTTTTTTATATATTTAATTTTTTTAAAAAAATAAAAACTATCATTTATAAAAAATATCCATCTGTTTTGACAAAAACAACTTTCAAAACTTAATAAAAATTACAATTGTATTCATAAAAACTATACTATAATTTATATTAAATAAAAATTAATTTAGAAATATTATTTTATTAAAATATTATTTAATTAAAAAATCCATTAATTCATCAAAATAGATTTCAAAATTTAATATCAACTAAAAATAATATTTAATCTTAAAAAAGTATTTACAAAGTTACAATAAGAAAATGAATGTATATTCACTATAAAAAAATAATGAACATAATCATAGTGACGGGGGTATATTTACATTACCACTTATAAAATCTTCATTTGACCTAAGGGTAAGGTGTGTGATGGTGACAGACTCTTGGGGTGGCTCAGATAACATCGCTTGGGTGTTAATATCTATCAAATCCAACTTCTCTTATAGGTGGTTCCATTCAAGAATAACTTATTGAAGCACAGATTGTGATTGGTCAAGAGTGAATCCCAATGATGCCACCTACTTTCCAAGATCTAACAAAATTGGTTTCGTACGAAGAAATTCTTCTGGATGACGCCATCACATTTTTTGTCTTAGTAAATTGGATTTGTTAATTCCCCATATTTATACTATACATGTGATCACTTTTCAACAACTATTTTAAGAAATGATAACAATTATTACTGGTATTTTGAAATAAAAAAAAACCTAAAACCAATGATGTTTATATTTTATATAACCATTTTACAAAAAAAGACTTCTAATTAGATCCAGAAGAATTTTCATTAATAATTTTTTGGTTCATTACTATCGTTCCCCCTTTATATATTTCACCCTTGAAATTTCCTTTTGCCACACCAAAACAAATGTGGGTAACTCCACCTCACCCCTTCCTCCTATTCCTACAATTCTTTTTAAAACTTTTGGTTTCTCCACAACACTTTCATGATGTGAACTACCTTATTTCTTTGAAAATTTTCTACTTGATATAAGATATTTACTGGATTTACCTCATATTAGAGGTAATTCTCTAATTGTACCACCTCTGGGTCGAGTACATGTAATGGGTTAGGTATGTACTTTCTCAAGAGAGATACATGGAATACATCATTTACTTGAGATAAGTTCAGTTGGAGTGCTAGTCGATAGGCCACTTCTCCAATGTGATCAAGGATCTATAAATGGACGATGTACCTTGGAATTAGATTTCCCTTATCCCCAAATATCATAACTCTCTTACATGGTGATATGTAGAGGATTACCTTGTCTATGACATCAATCGGTAGGTCTTGTCGATGATTATCAATATAGCTCTTTTCTCAACTCTGAGTAGATTAAATGTGATGTTGGACGGTATCAACCTTCTCCAGCATTTCTTCGACCATTTTAGGACTTAGGAGTTTTCAATCCCCAACTTCATCCCAACAGGCTAGAGTTATTCACGTATTCCCATAAAGGGCTTCATAAGGATCAATTTGGATTCATTAATGGAAACCGTTATTGAAGTAGCACCCAACTAGAGGAATATATTGATCCCATTATCCTTTGAAGTCAATTGAGCATGCTATCAACATGTCCTCAAGAGTTTGGATTGTCTTATCAGATTGACCATCAGTTTGAGGATGATAAGTCATACTGAGGTTCATCAAAGTATTCAGATCATGTTGAATACTCTTCCGTAACAAATAGGTGAATCTTGGATCTCAATCAAATACAATAGTTAGTTGTACTCCCTGAATCCATACAACATCTATTATATATATCATTCCAATTGATCAAATGAGAAATCCTATAGAATTGAAATGAAGTGTGAAGTCTTGGAATGATGATCCACATCAACCCATATAACATGTTTCCTTTAGATATATTCATATGTCCGTTGAAAAATTTCATGGTGATGTTCTCCCATTTCTATGATGGTATGGTTAATGGTTACATCATCCCATTAGACTTAGCCCTAACATCACTCACTTTCTGACAATACTTGAACTTTCATGTATACTCCACGATCTCCTTCATCATGTTATCCCACTAATAATTCTCTCAGAGATCTCGATACAACATTGTGTTTCATGGGTGAATGGATAAATTTGAACTGCCTGCATCTTCCAAATTCTCATTCTTTAACTCTGTATTTGATGGAACACATAGTCTTGTCCCAAATCTCACAATTCCTTCTTCATTAACATTCAACTCCAAGGATTTACCTTTTCTGATAGTTTCCAGTTTCTTATGAATTCACACACCATCCTTTTCATCATCATTTAACCATTCAAAAAGAGACAGTTAAGCAATAATTTGTGAATGGATTTATGATGTTCCCTTTTTTTATGATTACCATGTTAATATTCATCAAATCTAAGAATATTAGATCCTTTTAAATTTTCATCAATGATATAATCACTGGGTCCTTTCTACTTCGAGCATCTTCCACCTTGCTCTCTTTCCTATGGTGGTAATTGATTGAGCAGTCACAGTCTTTGATCAGCTCTAACCATTTTTTGTTGGTTTATGTTCAACTCTTTTTGTGTGAATATATACTTGAGTCTTATATGATCTGTATATATTTCAATTTTATCCCCAAATAGGTAATTTCACTATATTTTTAAAGTAAAAATTACTACAGCCAACTGCAGGTCATTTGTTGAATATTTTTCTCATGAACATTCAATTTACTTGATGCATAGGAAATTACTTTGTCATTTTGCATCAACACACAACCCATTCCCTTCATTGAATCATTTCTAAATACCAAAAAATTTATCCCCTTGTGGGTAATGTGAGAACAAATGTAGTGATAATCATTATTTTCAACTCCTTGAAGATCACTTAACATTCATCACTCCATGAAAACTTGTATCCATTACGAGTCATCCCGATAAGAGGGTTAGACAATAATAATATATTTCTCAAAAATTGGTGAAAATATATTGCTAACCTCAGGAAGCAATGGATATCCATCACTGGTTTTAGAATCATCCATTCCTCAGTTGTAGTTATCATGGAGGGATCAAAAAGTATCTCAATTCTTGTGATGATATGACCCAAAAATGATACCCCCTTCAACCAGAACAAAACCATGACATAATTTTCATAGATATTTCATTTTCCAATGTTTTCTAGTTAAATTCTTAGATTATCCTGATACCCCTCCTTGGGATTGGAGGATATTAGAATATCATCTATAAAGACTACCACAAATATTATGAGGTAATATATAAAGACACTATTCAACACACCCATGAATATTGCCAGAGAATTAGTGAGTCTAAAAGGAATTACTTTGAATTCATAGTGACCATTCGTTGTATGAAATGTATTCTAGGGGATATCTCCCTTATTCACCCTTACTTGGTAATATTCTGACCACAAATCCACCTCGGATAAGTATTGTTCACCACATAGATAATCGAACAAGTCATCAATTTGTGGAAGATGATACTTGTTCTTTATCATGAATTTTTTATCTCACAAAAATCAATGTAAAGGCTCATTGACCCATCCATATTCTTGGTGAAGAGGACTAGTGCACCCCATGGTGAAGCACTTGGGCATATAAAACCATTATCCAGATTCTCCTATAGTAGTTTCATCAGCTCCTTATGCTCCACAATAGTCATTCTATACGATGTATTAGATATTAGAAACAACTCAGGTGTAAGATCGTTTGAGAATTCGACATCTCTTCTAGGATTAAGATATGAAAATTTATTAGGAATCACTTCTGTGAATTCCCTCACAATAGGCATGTCTTCAAGGATGGTTTCTTCATTATACTCAATCATATGAGAAAGATACACATGCTCCTATGGTAGTAATATCCATCCTTGAGATGGTGGTGCTAAGGAAGATTCATCTTCCTTATTGAACTTGTATCGATTTTGGGGTTGATTCTACACATGGAGAGTGATTTACCTCCCATGGAAATTTATGATGGCCCTATATTGGGAAAGCTAATCCATTGCAAGAATTGAATCAAATTTCACCAGAGGAAGTATGAAGAAGTTTTTCGGGACGTTCAATCCACAAATTATGATAGGGGCAGTTATATTCATGGGATGCAATGATTTCTCAATTTTTTGTTCCCACCGTCATCATTGGTTTCATGATTTGTGGTGGTGTTAGAATTTTTCTACTAAACATTCAGTATATAAAAGAATACATAGAACTATAATAAAAAATTATGTTCGCTATTCTTGAATGTATAACTAGCGTATCTATTAGAAAATTGTTTTCGGGGTTCACTTCAGCACTAGTGATGGAAAAAGATCTCCCTTTCCACCTTGGAGTTTGTTGGATGCCTACAAAAACCATTGGCTTATGAAACTATTAATCAACATGCCTTGGTTCTTTGTTGTCGAATTAATGAACAATGCATTGAGTGTCGAACAAAGTGTTCCTCTCCTCTATCATAGCCGCTGGTTTTTCTTGTCTATAGATAATGGATAGGTTCCCTTATCTTCCACACCAATCGAATTTCCTCTTCCACTTTATGAAATTTATGGGGTGCTTCTTTCCGCACATTTGGCAAGTGGGGGCCATATTTTTTTTGCACTATTTTATTTATCCATCGGACCACAAGGATTAAAGTCCACCTTACGCTTCTTATCCCCATGATACCTATGAGTTTCCCGGATATCCATTTCAACATTGAGGGAGCATCAGAGAATTTACTCATAGATCTTGAAGCCATAGATCGTAAGGGATTTTCGTAGGATAGGTTTTATCCAACAAAAGAAGTGGTAACCATAGATTTCAGGGGAAACGACAAAGAGAGAGGCGTATCTTGCAAGATTTGATAAGTTTTCCTCATAATCATTGATGGATTCATGATCATTTTTCAGGAGGGAATATATGTCCCTTTCCAACTTAAGTTAGAGGGTGTACGGAAAATATTTATCAATTTTGTTTTTCTAGAAATCCTTCAATACCAACACCTCGATCTCCTCCCCAAGCATCATATATTTGATCAACGTCCACCATTGATTAGCTTCACCCCCATATGATATGAATCCATAAGAACATTTTATTTTTCATAAAATTGAAACAATGATAAGATATTTTCAATGGAGTTGGTCCATATTTTTTGGAATTGAGGGATCAGATGATCTATTAAAAGTTGGAGGCATTTGCCTCTTGAATCTATCAATTTTAACCTGTTATTTCTTAGGGTGGGTTGAAAATTCCTCTTGACAAATTTTTCTATTAAAAAATTTAGTAAGCTGAGAGTGTTTCATGAAAAGGTTTGCGATTACAACTCCCATCATATTGGGAATCTCATTAGAATAGTCATCACATTGATCTTCACATTAGTTTTTAGCCTGAGTCCTCCTATTATCATCCACTGGTTGGAATAAAAGGAAAGTTAGGGGTAACACATAAAGATTAATCCAAAGAAAAAAATGGATGACTTATAAATTAATTTTATTTTCTTAACTTATGAATTTATAGGTTTCAATATATGGTATCCATTATCTACATCCCAAAATATATTGTTAGGAGAGTTTTTTTATTCCCTTAAAAATGGTTCATATTATGCTTATGAATTTACCAAAGCATATCCCATAGGAGTTTCATAAACTAGAGTGAAGCAAGACCCGTTTTCATGGACTGGTTCCTATTCGAGTATAGATCAATGCTGTGTTTTTGTGTTTTAACCAATGATACAACTGTTCCAGAGCTGCCTCTACCTGCTCGTATCTAGGCATGGATGTATTCTATTGATAAACCACTAACTCATTACTAACCAAAATTTAGGAATGTTTTTATTTTACATAGTATTATCCATAAAGATATCAAAAGGGATTTATAATGATAATCCAAAAAATAACTAAACATATCCTCTAATGCCAACTATAACAACCTTGAACTTTATTACACACATAAACATTAATTATTACATAAGCATGCACTTAAGAAAACTATGAGGATCTGAAGGTCTCGTTTCAGGGTATAATTAAGAATATTACATAAAAACATATAACATAAAACAGAACATATTTATTGAAAAATTATTTTACATGACTACAACATTTCATAGTACTTATCATTGCGTGGGATAACTTAAATACATGCTTAGAAAAGGGTGGGATATAAATCCCAGAAATGGAATAATCAAGTAATAACATGAATAATATAGTACATGATAGAAAATAGACATATCAATTGAGTATAACAGAAACATGAACATAAAGGCCATATAGATCACGACTACAATAACATGGAAATATGGTAACAACATTTAACATGATATTAGCATGAGAAAAGGCTTATTGAACATGGATAATTAGTAAACCCTCACTGCACTTGAATTAGAAAGAGTAAACCATCAATGAAATTGAAATATCATGATTCTAATCTTTACCCATGGCATTGGAGTGCTATCAGGGCGTGTGACGTCCTGACCTAGGAGCCTATAAATGGTTCCCCAAGCTGATTGGCCACATGCCCCCAAGTGCTCCTCCCTGTATTACAGAGGGTGATGAATAACGGTGAGGGTCTGGTAATTCAGTCTTGGGGATACTATACCCTCTATGAACATACTAAAATAACAATGGAAGAAAATAAAAATAACCAAGTATAGAAGTGTACAAATAACAGGAACAATTCCATGAAATATGATAGTTAAAACTATAAAATACAATACTTAAATGAAAGGTAAAACATGATAAGACAATGAATGTTCCATGTGTCTATAATGCAACTCAATTTATAGACACAAAAACTCCAAAAAGGGGTCCCGAACTATGTCTGGTTCTCTCTCCATGCTCCAATGCCAAATAGAAACCTAACCTAGTGCCTTGACCTTATCCTACCCTACAAAATCAAATTCTGTTCAGGTGCTGATCCAGTAGCCCAAATAGGGAGTGAGTACAACTCGGTAGGCCACCACCAGTGGTGTCTAAAATGAGACTAGTCAAAAGATATTGCATGCAGTTTTCTGAAAAAATATGTACAATGTATAATTTAAATAGTTATCACATTTTCATTTAATCATTATTCATCACATTAAGAAAATTAAATTAAATTTTCCCATTTGAATCATCAGTCATTATCATTACTCATTTGGTGTAGGTCGTTATTCCTAGAACCCCAATTCTTAGTTGAATCTTCATTCATTATTATCATTAATAATTCTGTGTAGGTCATCAGGCCAAGCACCTCAAATCTTGTTGAGTGTAGGTCATCATGCATAGCACTCCAATCCTCATTTGTTATTTGTCATCATGCCTAGAAACCATAATCTCAACCTTTGATAACTATTGGGGAAGAACACCATGTCCACATCCCAACATCTAATCAGTATAGGACAACATTTCTAGAACCACAAAATATCAGCCATTTAATCATTCTTTAAATAAAAAGAATTTTTCACATTATTCATTTACTAATGAAATGATTAATTAATCATTTCAAAGGAAATTATTTCATTATATTCTTAACGGAGAATATAAACCATTAATTATTTCATAAATTCATTAATCAATAAAAACCATTCTCATTCCATAATTAATTCATTACAATTAATTATCAATTTAAAACCAAAAATTCCATAATTAATTCTCACAATTAATTATCTTTGATCAACATCATGACATATAACAAATTATACAAATTAATTAACCTTTTTCATCATCATGGCACAAAATTTTATTCTCACAATTAATTATATTTTCACATTCAATTAAATATTTCCATTAGAACATCAAATCTCCAATAGAACTATTTGGGTTTCCCCTAATCGTTTTTCTATGATTCAATAACAAATTAAATCAACAAGGTAGCTCAAATAAATTAAATATACCTAATTACTACAAATTATGAATTTAAATTATCACGGGAATCTAGAATATTCATAAACTCATACACATAGCATAAATCATGACTATGGGAGTTCGATTTATACCACCAACCATGGTTTTTTGAGTGATGTAAGCACAATAAAAATCCAAAAAATCTAAGTGGCACAATGTCCTCGATTAATCTCCGAATCTAAATCCATAAAATCAAAATTAAGATCAAAGTAATCAAGATCTTGAAAATATAGATCTAGATTCAAAATACTATATCTATATATCATCCCATCAGTTTAGTTCCATGGAAGCAATAAAGATCCTTCATGAAAATAACTAGAAAAGATAATAGAAAGAACAAAAAAATCATCACGATGAAATCCAGATACCATGAGGAGAGCAGATCTTCAATCTAGGAATTCAATCTCAAAGAACTATGTTTATATCGCCTTGGAATCTCTCTAGGAGGCTTTAGAAACACCTAAAATTCATTAACCCCCTACCAAGATTGAAAAATGTGAGTCTTAGGGGTTTTGGGTGGGTTTAAAATGTATTTTCTGAATTAAAATCATGCGTGCATGGTTTCATAGGAAGAGTCACATAGTTAGGCAAACCGTGTGCCAAACGAACAGAAATTTCTATCCTGGTTTGCATGGTCGACAAGGTTTGGCTACAAAGTTTGTCAAACTGTGTGCAAACCGTGCAGACCCCTCTGTCCAGTTTGTATGCATGGCACGGTTTAGTCGCACGGTTTGTCAAATTTTGTGAAAACCATGAACAACCCACTATCCATTATGTCTCCTTAAATTTCCCCCAAACACACCCCAAGACATTACTCTAAGTTAATGAAACTTAAAAACTTCAAAAACCACCTAAAAATGCACCCGGGATGACTCCAAAAAAAGACATGGATCTTACAATCTACCCACCTTATAACAAATCATCCTAAATATGTACTCCCGAACAACTCTAAGATTATGAGCCAAACATATTGGGCCATTAATACCTCATGTATGCTTCCTATTCCCAAGTGTCCTAAAAATTTCCATGTTTTCATAACACATGAACTAACGACACGATCATTCTTCATAACACTTTCTCAGTACTACCTAGGACACGTATTAGATTCTCCTGAAAGGACGCATCAGTCTCAAGGTCAACCTCTTACACATAAATCACATGAGAATGGTTGGGGTGATACCATTGTAGTTGTGACACATGGAAATCAACATGAATAGTGCTGAATTTTTGTGGAAGTTCTAATCGGTATTCCACCGTCCTGATTCTCCCTAGCACCTTAAATGGTCAAATAAACATGGGCACCAATTTTTCATGCCTCTGTATCCCATGGTGACCCAATCTAGGAGACACCAGAAATAATACATGATAACCCTTTGTAAACATTATGGTTATTCCCCCTATATTAGCATATGAATTCTACATACTCTGAGACATAGCCATACATTTCTGAATCAACTGTACCTTCTTCAATTTCTCCTCAAGGAGACACAGTCCCATAAAATCCGACTCACCCTCCTCTAACCAACATAGAGGTGATTTACTAGGTCTACCATAAAGTTACACATGTGGTTCCATCTGTATAGTTTCTTGATAAATGTTGATATAGGTGAAATCCACTAAAGATAAGTGATCCTCCCAAGAACTACCAAAGTCAAGAACACATGCTCACAACATATTCTCTAACACATGTATGGTAAACTTTGACATCCCATCTATCTGTGGGTGGAATAACATACTTAACGGAACATTTATACCAAGTGCCTTCTGTGAACCCTTCTAGAAGCATGAAGTAAAGCGCGAATCACAATATGAAACTATAGTCCATGGCATACCATGAAAACTAACTATGTATCCCACATACATTTCTCCCAACTACTATAATGTAAAGGTTTCATTGTTAATAAAGAAGTGTTAAACCATCTTTAGTCATTCACCCTAGACCCAAATATCATCATTATTCCTAAGAGTCTTTGGGTATTATACCATGAGATCCATAATCACATCATCCATATTCCATTTTGGAATAGGTAAGAGCTATAATAGGCCTCCAGGTCATTCATACTCTACTTTCACCTTCTAATTGGTGAAACATATTTTTTCGAACCCTGATGTATCTTTATTCATTCATGGCCACTAAAACTACCGTTGAAGGTCACAATACATTTTTTTCAACCCAGGATGTACTACCCACCTTCAAGAATAAAATTATCACATGAAAACCTCTCGCATACACATAAGTACAAACACCAATTTTTTTACATAGATGATCTCATCCTTATCTTTAATCCAGTTTGAAAGCATCTAACCACCTACAATGCTCTATCACAAGGATAAACCATCTAGATCCTAAAAATTCCTATCCTTTATATGTCTCAAGAGCATAGAATCCACTTCTATAGAAATTAGTGTCATCCTATCCGGACTCTCCTGAACAACAAAAAGAATTTATACCATCAAAGTCATCATCTTCCACTGTGAACAAGACTCATTAACCAACATAGTCTATGTTTTTATGCTCAAGGAATTAGCCTCACCATTACCCTTTCCGGGTGTATATGAAAGTTCAAAATCAAAGGACTGCATATACTCTACCCATATTTTCTAATGAAACTTCATGTCATGCAGTGAAAAGATATAATTCAATATTTTTTTATCCGTAAAAACATTAATATTTTCACCCAAAACATAGTGTCTCCATGAATTAAGATAATAAACCACTACTTACAACTCAAGGTCATATGTAGGGTAATTCTGTTCATGTGGACTCAACTATGAAGACCAATAAGAAATGATTCTATCTCCTTTAATAAACACAACCTTGATTCTGACCCTAGTTGTGTCATAACACCCCGTGTACTCCTCAACTAACTTAGGAAATTCTAAAACTGTTGTCGATGTCATTCACTTATACAACTCTTGGAAAACATTATTGCATGCTTCTATACAAAAATACATTACCCCCTTATTTTTCAAACCATTAAGCGGTGATGAAACATGTGAAAATTCCTTGATAAACCTCTAGTAAGAACCATATTATACCAAAATTCTTTTAATATCAAAAATATTCTTGGGATGCTCCCAAGAAATAAATTCCTACACATTCTATGGGTCAAGAGACACACCTTCTTCTGAGATGATATGCCCCAAAAAGTGTACTATGTCAATCCATAACTTACATTTTGATAGATTTTCATATAGTAGATGCTCTCTCAGTGTACTCATGATGAAGTCATGATGTTGGGAATTATTTTCATGAGTCTTAGAGTACACTATGATATCATCCACAAACACCACCACAAACTGATCTATGTATGGATGAATGGTCATGTTCATTACGACCATTAACACTATTGGAGAATTTTTCAATCCAAATGGAATTATGAAAAACTCATAAAGGACATACCTACATCTGAATGCAGTTCTAGGTATATCTGAAGTCTTAACACTTGCATGATGATACCATGATCTCAGATCAATCTTTGAGAACACACTATCCCCCTTTAGCTCTTCAAACAGATCAATGATACACAGAAGAGGATATCGGTTCTTCAAAATCATTTTGTTCACCATCTAGTAGTCAACACACTAGCATTAACAACCATCATCCTTATTTTCAAACAAAATAGGTGATCCCAAAGGTGATGTACTTGGATGTAAAACCCATTATCCTAAAACTCTTCCAACTATGTTATGAGCTCATGAAGCTCTGTGGGAGCCATTATGTAAGGTGGAATAGATACTGGCTCAGCCGCTAACATAAGCTCAATAGTGAATTCCATATCTCTATCAGTTGGAAACCCTAAAAAGTCATCATGAAAGACATCCTGTAACAGTTGTACTACTGGTCGAAGAACATCTTGCCTACCACTCCCATCATACAACAAAAGACTAGAAACATGGGATGTGAGCTCCCCCAATTGATAAATAATTTTCCCAGATCTACTTCTATGGATATCCCCTTATCCAAAAAGGACATATTGATCACCCTTTGGAGAAAAAAAGGTCACTCACCTGTGGTAACAGTATATTTGGGTGCAATATGAGACAAACCAACCCATACCAACAATCAAATCAATGCCCATTATATCAAGGTCATATATTTCCCAAAGGAAATGATACTCTCCGATCTATAGAGAAAATCCCTTTCATAAACAGATATCCCTAGTTCTTTTTCCAAATGGTTTATTTTTTTTCATCATCCCACATAAGGAATACCCCTCCATTATGAATCCATTAACATGATTTACAGACATGAAGGAATGAGAGCCACCAATATCAAATAATCCAGTAACTAATGTAGAAGAAACTAGAATATTACATCTCACTGCCGATGGCCCAACCTCGCTCTCCAGAAGTGTAGTCTGCACTTCATGTAACTATCATACCCCTATTACATGGGTGTTTATTAACTCCTCTGAGTAGCACCACTCTATTTATATAGACACTCATACCCTAAAGCACCTCATCAACTTTTTATTCCCCATATTCTAGTAGAACTCCAACTTCCAGACCTATATGGTGTAGAAGACCCCCTTCCCACACTCTAACTTAGAGAGCTTCTACCTCTGCTCCGGCCTGTCGTTTCTTCCTACAAAACCTCTGTAGATTTCCCATATTTCCACAAAATCGGCACTCTAATGGTGGTCAAGTAAAATGTGTACGATAATGTCCCTTACTAACGCATTGGTGGAAAAGAACATGAGAATGATCTGATGTAACTATTCCTCCTGACTGTCCACCTTGCTTTCCACAGTCCTAAATATGATTTTTGTAATGGTGCTTCCTGCTCTCAGAAGGCATACTCTCTAATCATCAAGCTACTTGTCCAGCATTGGAAGCCTCCTTTAGGTTCCCCACTAAAATGAGTGCCTGATTAACCACTTTTGAGAATTTCATGAGACTAAAATATTCACATGGGTTTTAATATGACACTAAAGTCCATCCTGAAAACATTTTTCCAAAGAAGCATCATCTTCTGCCAAAACCAGATAAAATCTCTATAAATCTATGAACCGCTCAACCCACTCTATTATGGACATGCTTACTTATGTCAGATGCATGAACACTAAAGCCTTATCTTGCATCGTCATGTCTGGATAGAAGTGTACCAATTACATCTCCAAAAATTCCTACCATAACATATTATCAGTCTACCCTGATCATACATGAATGTCCCACCGAAAATTTGCAGAACCCCACATCATCTTATCTTCCAACATGACCCTTCTCTCAGCTGAAGTCTCCAATGGTCAAGTATTTTATCTTTGTATTCAATATAGAATTCATCTGTATCAGCTCCACCATCTCCTAGAAAAGTAAGATAGATCTGTATATGAAACTACATTTTCAACTCAGACATGATTTTCTGAACCCTCCATGGGTCTCTCTCCACGAATTTCATGAAATGATAAATGTTCTAATGGAGTGGTTCTCCTTTTTCCTCAGCTTGTATCAATGGTTCCAAAAGCTCCCTGTCTGGAAGTTCATTCTGAGACATATCCCTCGGTCTCTACCTCAACAAGTGTCATGGATGAATACTCATAAAAATCCAAAAGCATATATTGAGACTCATAACACAACCTTATAACATTTAAGTAAAAGGAGAATCTAGAAAAACAAGTTTGAATAAGTCTTTCCCCCCTTTTTCTTACCACATGGTCAACATTGAGGCCATATCACTACCATCAATCCTCCTAATCCTTGGTCATGGTTAAAAATGGTATATTTATTATCATTAATTAATTTAATCATTAATTAATTACAACATTTCAAATAAATTAATTCAACAATTAATTAATTTCTCATACTCATTTCAACAATCAAGGTTCTCATTAGACACTCATTTATTCTCATTTTTCATCATTATTCCAGTCTCACAATAATGAAAAACATTTAATGTTCAAAAGTATACCCATAAAAAATTTTCCCATGAGTTCCTAGAATGATGCAAGTCACACTAACCTTGAGTGCCCAAAATTATACATGTAGACTCAACTATTGTGTTTTTTTAGGACACAAATCAAAATTCAACAATTTTCAAAACAGATATCGCATCACACCACAAGTGCATCACCCAAGGTGAAATAACATACAACTGTAACAAAAAACAACAATCATAACAATCCCACCATGAGTCCTCATACATTCCCCCATACATGGGTTTGCAACTCCCATGCATGAACTCATAACCAAACCTCAAATCTTCCTAGTCTCTTGTCTACCCTTCCCAAAGCAGTAGGACATAAGAAGAAGCAAGAAAAGAATACTACTATGATACCACTTTGTGACATCCCAAATAGGGAGTCACTGAATAGTGCCCCAAACCAGTTTGTCACATGACCTAATTTTTTCCACCCAATACGTTAGAGGGTTCTGACTAGCAGTGAGGGTCTAATAAGTCAGTCTTGGGGAGACTATACCCTCTGTGATCAGAATAAAACACTCATAGAAGAAAATAACAAAAACAAAGAATGGAAGCATATAAATAACCAGACCAATTCTCATACATATGATAGTGAAAACCAGAAAATAAAACAATCAACATAAAGGTATAACATTCTATGAAAATGCAAGTTCCATGTCTATATAATGAAACTCAATGTAAAAACATAATGACTCCAAAACTGTTCCCAAATTGTAACAGGTTCCCTCTCCTCGCTCCAATCCCAAATAAAAACCTAACTTAGGGCCTTTCCCATATCATTTTATACAATAACAATGTCTTCACAGGTGATGATCAGGTAGCCTAAATATAATGTGAGTACAAATCAATAGGCCACCACCAACGGTGACTAAAACAAGTCCAATAAGAATATTCTACATGTATTTTTATGAAGAAATATGTACAATGCATAATTTAAATAGATATCACATTTTTATTTAATCTTTAATCACCATATTAGGCCAATTCAATTCATGTTTCCAATTAGAATAATCATTAATTATCATTAATAATTTTGTGTAGGTTTTCATGCCTATCACACTAAGTCTCGGTTGAATCATCATTTATTATTATCATTAATTATTTGGTTTAAGTCTTCATGCCTAAACCAAAAATATCATTGAGTGTAGGTTTTCATACTTAGCACACCAATTCTTATTTGATGTTGTTCGTCATGCCTTTCACCCCCTAATATCTAGCGTTGATTACTATTGGGGTGGAACTCCTTGTCTAAGTCCAAACTTCTAATCGGTCTAGGATGCCATGCCTTCCACCACAAAATCTCAACTATTTAATTATTCTTTAAATCATAATAATTCCCACATTATTTATTTACTATCGAAGGATTAGTTAAGAATTTAAAAGGACAATAGTTAATTCAACAATTAACTATGAAAATAACCAATTAATTAATTCAACAATTAATTAATCAGTCAAAACCATTCTCATACCATAAATAATTCTTCATAATTAATTATCCATTTAAAATCTCAACAATCCATAATTAATTTTCACTATTAATTATCGTTGATCAACATTTTGACATATAACTACATTTCACAATTAATTATCCTTTGTCAACATCATGCAACACAATTTAATTCTCACAATTAAATATATTTTCAGATTCAATTAAATATATCCATTAGAATATCAAATATTTAAGAGATATATTTGGGAAAATCCCATCATTTGTTTTGTGATTCATTCATCAATTAAATAACCATGGAAACTCAATTCAATTCTATATACCTAATAACTCCAAATTAAGAAATTCAAATATCATGGTATTATATCAAATTCAAAAACTCATACACATATCATAAATCATGACTATGGGAGTTTGATTTAGACCACCTAATTTGGTTTATTGATAGAAGATACCCCAAAAGAATCACCAAAATCCGAGCTGTATAACACTATCGATCATGCTCCAGATCCAAATCCCTAAAACCAAAATTAAGTTCAAAGGCATATTGATATTTAAAATATAGATCTAGATTAACAATTCAAGATTTATATCTCAACCCATAGGTTTTTAGTAATGGAAATGATTAAGATCCTCCATGAAAAGAACAAGAATAGATAACATTAAGAATGATAGAAGCATCGGGATGACATCTACATATCAAGAGGAGAGAAGGTCTTCAATTTGGGCTTTCAATATCAAACAAAGTTGTTGGGTTCACCTTCGAATCACTCTGGGAGGATTTGTAAACACCTAAAATTCTTCATTACTAATACAATGTTGAAATATTGGAGTCGTAGGGGTTTCAGGTGGTTTTAATAAGGATCATTGGAATTTAAATAATGTGCACACAGTTTCGTGGGTAGAGGCGCACGGTAAGGAAAAATGTCCACTAACCGTGTAGACTGATCTGTAGAGTTTTTCTTTGTTGGTACAGTTTGGACACACGGTTTTTCAAATCATGCACAAACAGTGTGGACCCATCTATCTAGTTTTTCAAACTTGGCACAGTTTGGTCGCCTGGTTTGTCAAACCGTGTGCAAATTGTGCACAACCTATTGTCCATTATTTTTTCTCAAAAATTCACCCAAACTCACCCCATGAAACTAATCCAAGTTAATGGTTTTTAATAGATTAAAACAGTACCTGAAAACGTGCTCTAGATGACTTCATAAACGTTTGGGATCATACTGGGCACACCCTTTTTAATTATTTCATTTCATGCCTAAGTGTGCGACATAGATCATACAACATAGATTCATTAAACATAATAATTAATTCTATGATAAAGGAATTTGTAATTCATACATGGAATTAAATAAACAATATCTAAATGTTCATAAAGTTGAATACCCTTGATAGAGAATTGGGCATGGTATTCACTACACAATGAATTTGGAATGGAAAATTGCAATGCAATTTCTGTAGCATAATGGCGTGACATAAGAATTCATATAAATGGTGGATGAGAGATAATGGGGTGTATAAAAATATGTACATAAAATGGAAAGTAATGGGGTCATATATATACATGTACCAACATATGTAATCGAATTTACATTCATAATACAGAATAATTACTTGAATGTAAATGAGAAGAGAGAAATTCAATATGGAATATCGGCATGTTACATGTGTACATGAAAGGCATTAATGAGAGATAGATAGGAATATAATCATTAAAACATAATTATGTCCCTATGGGGGAGGTTCTAAATTATTCCCCAACATTTTTAATGGAAAAGACAAGGGTATAGCAATATAAATAAACTTGGACAAATATGAAGGAGGAAGAAATCCCTTACTTGGAAGTGTGATCCCAAAGTCTTGGGTGAGGATTGAGAGAGGTTACATGGGAGATAAGTGTGACTTGGGAGGAGTCTATAGAGAGGATGGAAGAGGTTGGTTGAGCTCTAAATGGTTTTAGTGAAGAGGAATGAGGGATTCAGTGGGATTAAATAGGAAATTAGAGGGAATATTTAATTATTTAGGTTTTGGAAACCACAAATTAAACTAATCAAAACCACAAACCAACTCATGGTTTTTTTCTAATGATTTTTTCCAAAGGTTAGTGGAATACATTATTTTGTATGTCCAATGTCTAGAAATATTAAAATATTAGGCATTATTATGTGGATGTGAGTCACACATTCAAGGAAATCATTTTAATTAGTAAAATGTTTTATATGTCTTGTAGTGTACACTAAGGCATCATAAAATTAATTAATCAAGTCGAAAATCCCACAATAATAATGGTAAAACATATATTAGCCAAAAAATCATGTTTATAGTATTCTATTACATCACTATTTTGTCATTATGATGTCATAAAATATAATATATATTTAAACGGAGTTTAATTTTTACCAAAAAAATTTGACTGTCTCAAAAAATTATAAAAACTTCACCATTGTATAATTTAACATCTTGATTCCAAAAATAATAATCATTTTATCTAAATAATTTTCTAAATATTCTAATTTTTACATTTAATGTAAAAACAACCAAATAAAAAAAATTCATGGATTTTGAGAAAACAACTTTCAAACCATATTAAAAATTCTAATTTTATTCATAAAAATTATACGATAATTTATATTTAATAAAAATAAATTAAGTAATAATATTTTTTTAAAAAATATTCAATTAGAAAATCCAATAATTCATCCAAATATATTTCTTAATTTAATATTAACTTAAAATACTATTTTTTTCATTAAAAACTATTTACAATGTACCAATAATAAAATGAATGTATATACATTATAAAACAATAATTCACATAATCATAGTAATTGGGTTTTGTTAAATAACCCCTTATAAGACTAGAATATGTCTTAAGGTTAAGGTGTGCGATGATGACATACTCTTGTGGTGGCTTATATAACATCACTTGGGTGGTAATCTCTATCAACTCACACTTCTCCTGTAGGTGGGTTCATTCAAGATTAATGTGTTGAAGGTCAGCTTTGGCATAGTCAAGAGCGAAACCAAGTGACACCACCTCCTTTATGAGATCCGAAAAATAGTCTTCGTATGAAGAAAATCTACTGGATGTGGCCATCACTTCTATTATCTATGTAAATTGGATTTAATAAATCCAAATATTTATACTAATCATGTGATCTTTATTCAACAGCTATATTAGAAATAGTAACAATTTATAAGGGTATTTTGAAATCCAAAAACCTAAAACCATGGAAGTGGATGTTTTTTATAACCATTTTACATAATATGATATGTAATTAGATCGAGATTAATTTTCAATAAAAAAATTTTGGGTTGTTATAATGATGATTAGCATTAACATAGTTATATTCTAGGTATAATCATATACAATATATATCATAATATAATAGTGATTTTAAACTATTTTCTAACAAAAATCATTTCTGGTTTTAGATGGTTGAGGACCTGTTTTGTTTGTTAGAGGAAACTGATATACCTTTGGATGATAAGGAAGGTGGATTTTCTGATCCATAGACTATTGGCGGTTCAGGGGGGACTCAGAGGGGTCATGGTCTTACATGATTGATAATTTAGGATCCTATCCCTAAGCGGAATCCACATATTGGTTTTGATCTATGCATGAAAAGGTATGTTTACCTATGTATATTAGTTTGTTTTCAGTAATTTATTTATATACTAATTTTTTTGATTATTTTTTCATCTTTCACAGATTTATGCATATATCTACTAGACATGGGAGCAATATATAATGCAATTATTTTTCTGAAACATGTGTATCATGGGATTAGATTCCCATTTATGTGCACAACCATATGTTCGATCATTGAATAGTATTTAAATAAAGAGTATTTTTTTTTAAATTAATTTAATTAATAACTCTATATTATAAATTATTTTTTTGGTTTATGGTATCCCATAGATTAGAGCATGAGTAACGATATCGGGAAGGCATAGAAGGGGACTATGAATCTGCATTGAAGTTAGTTTTTATATAATTTGAGAAGGAATGCAATGGATAAATAAGGAGTGATTGTGTTTTACAATCCTTGTCACACACATCGACATGATTACCTTTCATATCAAGTTTGAGATTGATTATTTTCACATTGGTTGAGTGGTCATTTTCAAAGCAGATCATCGGTAGGTCGACAAAACTGGGGGAGACAGGAGGTGACACATTGATCTGGTAGTCTTACATTTAGTATTCATATGGAGCATATGGAAATTGGTTTTTTTAAATAGTTAATATAACATTAAATGTAAATGGTTTATTTTATATTTATTTAGGTATATAAACAACTCGATATTTTGTAGTTTGACATTTATAAGAGGATGTATAATGATCCGAACATTGGAGAAATTATAGGTGCTCACCAACATCAGATTGTGGTCAGCATGTTTTCTTTTTGAGTTCAAAATTTTATAGTAAGTAATAGTTTAACTATTTTAATTTTAAACTGAAATTTAATGAGTTATATGAGGCCCTGATATCTTAGACAGGGAGTGAGAGTCAGGGAGAGACCGATATATAGACCAGTTCCCACTGATTTGATGAGACATCATGGATGCAAGCAACCCAATACGTCTTTGAGAAATTTCAAGTAGTTGGTATCAACTATCGATTGATGCGTGTGGATTTTTATGGAATTGGTGCGATGTCTGCATCCAACTCAAGAGGTGCTCATGGGAAGTAATCATCATCTTCTACAAAGTATTAGGAGTATCTACGAGCTTAATGTGGTATTATATAGAGTATGTGTATGGAGCAAGAGAAGATGTGTTAATGGCAACAATAATAGTAGAAAGAGCTCATATGACAATAACAGCAGCAGTAGTAGCAGTAGTAGACGATGTATGAGGAGGTGCATCGATGGTGGAAACATTAGGAGCTTGGGCAGTTAGAGTAGATACGACATCTAGCTTGTGGTTTAGGGATGGTTTTTCTTCCACCATCTCCTCTAGCTCCTCCAAATGACCCTCCCCCTTAGAGATCTATTGATTTTTTATGATAAAACATTTGAATGTAAATTTTATTTGTAATATTTACCATCTAAATTTCTATATAATGATATTTTATATTGTTGAAAATATTACATTTTTTTATTATTATTCAATTTTTTATTATTTCATTTATTTTATTAATTTATTTAATTTATTTAATTTTATTAATTATTTTTTTTTGATTATTTTATTTTTTTATTTTTTTATATTTTTCATGAATATTGAGGATTTCATTATTTTATAATTTTTTATTTTATTATTAATATTATTAATATTATTTGTTTTATAATAATAATAATAATATTATTTATTATTATTATATAGATATTAGTTTGTTATTTATATAATTTATTTTATTTCACTAATATTAATATTAGTATTCCATTAATAATAATAATATTTCATTATTATTTTTATTATTATTTTATTCAAATTGTTTTACTTTATTATACTATTTGTGAGGGGTCTCATCGCAAACACATTTTCAAAAATCTCAGAAACACCATTTGTGATAAGATGGTATCCCCGACACAATAAAGTATTTTAAATACATGATGAATATTTTTTTGCCTGATGCACATCCCATCATAAATAGTTTCTTTTTGCAAAGGGTCTTTGAAAAACAGTTATTTGCAACACCATTTTCCATCACGGGTCCTTTGCGATGGGATCCCATCATAAATGACCAGTTATAAATGTACAATTTTCAAGTATTAGAAGGGAAATGAGTTTCCTTGATCAAATAGTGTTTAATCTTGATTATCAAAGAGGTTTAAATACAAAATGGAGACACCTAGAGGGAAAGAAGAGGGTCTATAGTTGACTTGGGTTCAATGGAAGAGAGTAAAAAATCAAACTAAGGAAGTTTGGAACCACTATTTATAGAAGAATATGATAATATCTCCACCATGGTGTAGTGTACACCAAAAAAGATTTAATAACCCTTGGTTAAAGGAGATCCAATTTTATATCAGTGTCAATTAAAAATAATTTTAAATAGATTTGATTGGAAGGATTTTGTACCCCACAATATGGAGAACACCAATACATCTCCGAGAATTGCAACATAGTAATCCCCAATGCAAATGGAAAATTTCATTTTGGATTCAGCTCAACACACCTATGTTTATAATGTGAAAATTACCATATCACTATTTCCTTCCTCCCTCATGCAACACACCACCTCTCCAAAACATGATGTTGAACCCTTGTTTATTAGAATTTAACACATTCTAGTTTCCTATTGGGAGAACTAACTTTGACCATGGGAACATCACACTATTCACCATGTCATTGAGATAATACTCATTTTTTACAGGGAAATTCTCCAGAAAAATTGTTCACCACCATGGGTGCTTTACACTCCAACGTGAAACAAAAAATAAAATGGAAAACCCCCTCAGTGATATCCCCAAAATGCATGGGCAACATGACATACATCTCTAAATAAGTTTCATGATGACCTCCACCACAACTACAACCACGGTGGGTACTAATCTAGATTTCCAAAAATCACATATTTCCATGAAAACACTGTCAAACTCCCTCTTTATGACCTTAACACCTAAAACTCACATTGGAATTGGTTGTGAGTGTTCATGTATTTATATTAGATACCTCTCAAATAATTATCACACTATAGATTCAAAACCAAACACATAATAAAAACCATATATACATACAAACCAACACTCTATAGGATATACCTCTCAAATGAGACAATGCCATCAATAAACCCTAACAACAAAAATGATCACGTAATTTAACTTAATTGGAACCAAGGAATAAAAAACTTCTATAAAATATCCCAACAATAATTATAAATATCATTGAAAAAATATTAAAATGGAAAGGGATATTGAGTTCACATATACAACCCACATTCCCATGAACTCCGCTCTATACCACCATGAATCTATAGAACTCAAACTATGGCTGGACCCCACCATACAAAATTGTCTCCAAACAATTTGAGATATCAAATGGCCATGTGAAATAAGTCAAATCATCCTTGATATCTCGATCTAATCAATATATTACATGAATATCATCATAAGGATATCAATTAAGCTACAACACATGGAATATTTTAGGAATCATGGACAACTATGGAGGAACCACCAACCAATACACTATATCAACAACATGTTGCAACACCTTGAAATGATCGATAAAATGAAGAAAGATATTCCCCTTCGATGATACTTTAATTACCATATTAAGAGGAACCCTAAATAACTATTTATCTTCAACATAAAACTCTTAAGGCCTCCTTTTCAATCCACACACAAATTATTATAAGCATGAGCTTCCTGTATCCTCTCTTGAACTATTAAGTTCTTATCTATCAATCTCTGCACCACATCTAGACCAAAAACATCCAACACACAAACATTAGGTTATAACAATAGAAAATGGAAATACCACTAATAAAACCCCTCAAATTAAGCCATTATATTATAAGAGATGATTCTTTTTTTAATTAATTTAATCTTATGTTAAGTTCCTTACCTAGGATCATCCAAAATCCAAAATAGTATCCAAAAACATATCCTTCGATGTTTGGATAGTCTGCTCTATTTTCTTGTCCATCAATGTATATAAAAAAAGGTTACAGAAATTCTAGGAGCCAAATGCATGATTCAATTTTATATAGATTTAGAAAATAAATCTAGGATCCTAACTAAAAAAGATGGTCCTTTATATCCCATGGATCCAAACCACCTCATCCACATATCACATTCCATAAACTCCACAAAATCCAAATCCCTATTTTCTTGGAAATGTTTTGAATTCATAAGGTGATCTATGATCATCCAAATAATATCACATACTCACTGGGATCATAGTAGGATAATGATGTAATCTATTCAATTTTTCTTCAATTTAAACTCATTGAAATACATTTATTACAAAAAACATCTAGGAACATGGTGCTCTTCCTTCACCCACTAATTAAACAATCCTTCTGATATGAACACTTCCATTGATCACTTCATTGAAGGACACCTTATCTCACTCATTAGTTAATGATACAACTAGGACACAACATGACGAATTTCTAGGATCAATATATGAAAATCATTGATAAAATTCTCAAGAACTGCGAATGAAAAAAAATCATCCCCTAAAACAACATCAGAATTCAGTCATTCTATGACAACCACTTTGGAGAATCACTATGTATAACATATTACCATATCACCACTACCTCCGAGTCACCCCACAAAGACACCTACACCTACTTAATCATGGATTATTTCACACATATTTGAGATAGGAACCCCTTAACACCAACCTATTATAACATCAAGATTCATCACTAAATCCTCCGACATCACTCTACAAGATTCTCTAGACTCCCAAAAAACAATTCCACACAACCTTATACATAGTTCATTTACAACTACATTAAACATCCCCCATATATAGGATATATCAATGTTATAATCATAGAGAAACTATGTCAACATTAATTGTCACAAATATAGATCATTCTATGTGAAAACATACCTCATGAACTTGTGGTTATTAAATTCTATGGATAATTCAATGATGAGAAAATGTCACAATGGACATAGAGAAAAAAACACTTCCAACTTGAGATAATAGGTTGCATAGGTAATCTCATGGTGATATAGGTCCATAGAGTAACATTATATCACCAATATATACTATTTCAAAATGAATCCAAGGCCAAGATAAGAAGAATTAAAGAAAACGAGAGACATATTTCCCACCATTGGTAGATGAAGGTTGAGAGAGCTAATCAACCACTCCATCAGGTTGTTAAAGGATGAATAACACTAATCATACCATTATAATTCCTAGTTCATTATGTTCAAGAATTTATATAGGGTTATGACTCAAAAAAAGTTGGATACAAGCCTCCATCAATATCCCATGGGAATGAGGAAACTACGAACCACTATTACATTATTAGGTGGTTCCCAAGAAACAATGGTCGTAATAGATGGATAATTTACTATAACTCCATGCTAGGACACCACATTCTATAAAAGTTCATATCCCAAACATGTGGATCATACATGGACATTTTACCATAAAACAAATAGTATCATTGAACCTACACAAAAAACACCAGGTATTCAGCAACAACCCCTCATTTATTAAGTATATAAGGATGTTGTCGATTAACACGATAAAAAAATAATCTAAGAACACATGGAATATAGAGTGAATGAGTCTCTAGAATACATATAAGGAATTTGTGACTTGTAATGACATGAACAAATACTCGAAGTGCCTATAATAACACCTTGAAGAGGTATTCATGATATCATCCTCAATTACCATATAATGATGATATATAAACCATATTTAAATCATTTAAAACTAGATAGATCTCTAAAACTAGTTGAACAAATTATATATCCTCGAAAGATGATAATAGTTCTAGACATTCACCAAATTCAACCCTAGGTAGTCTATACAGAGCCTCAAATAACAATCCACATTCTTGTTGAAAAACAAAAAATAAAACCATGATGACACACAAGGATAAATAAATCCCTTCTATATAAGGTCTTGAACATAAATCCTGAACACCCATAGCTCAACAGGTTTTATCTAATAAGGATCCATTAAGATCTGGGAGGCATCAAGATACAACTAGACCAAAAAGTCTATATCATGAAGAGGTGGTAACACTATAACCTCATAGTGAAAAACACTAGAAAACCCCTGCTTGAAATTTGGAAGCTCCAACAATTATGTATCTATTGAACCAAATGAAAAGGTTGATAACTATTATAGAAACATCTATGACTTATCTGATTCTCCCATTCACCAAAACACACTGCACGCTATCCCTCCATATCACAGAATGCAACTCTCTAATAAAATAAATCAATAACTATGAACATAGGGAATAGTAAGTCAGTTACATGAATGAAATTCTATGGTTTTATTTTATGTTTAATGAAATATGAAAATGAATTATGATAACCCATCATCAAATAAAAACACTAACACATTCTCGACCTCCAACTACTGTAATCAATTCCATGGTCACTAAAATCCTCTTCATATTAAGTCCCATGATTCTGAATAAGATGGGTAAAATAAAAAAGTGTGTTGATATAGAATCAAAATATGAATAATTCATGGTTTAATATAAATAGATTATACGTCAGACGTTCTATGGTCTCTCTATCACTGACACATATATAGGATGAATCTGTAAACATCTTCATCACACACCTCGTTGTTTATAAACAACTCAATGGTCATTATTATCTTCATATCCTTAAGGTATAGGGTAATCATTGGGATGTTCCATATTATATCAATAAACCCTTAGTGTGACATAATATTATTTCACCTATAATAAATATATCTTATAAATAAATAATTTCTATTGATAATGGTAAGGTACCTTGCCCCTTATACCATAATGAGGCCCTTAAAAAGTTAGACACTAAGAATGATAATGTCCAAAAAAATCTTCTGAAAAGAACACTAGTGAAAATATCCCAAAAGGGGAATTATAACTACTAGCAGTGGAAAAATTAGAGGAAGAAAACCTTTATGTCTGAATCCAAGCCGGATGAAACCTATATTAACCCAAAATTAATGATACAACACTAATAGCCTTACCCATTGAGTAACCTTGATTTATCTTCACATTGAGGTTAATATATCTATGAATGCATCCTCTCAATCACCATAATCATATTTTATTCATCTTTGTATATTGGAAATATAAATTGAGTAATTAAATTTTACATAATGGGACACATAATATCCTCTAAGAATTCATATATAGACTCCTCATATAAAAATAGAACAGGGGGAAGAGACAGAGGTCCTTAAGCCAGATTACATGATATCAAAAACTCAAGCTCTACTACAAATTAGAGAAAAGATATGATCTCATTGTCACACTCATTGTTGATGATAGAAACTCAACCCAAAATTTCATATAGAAACCACCCTAGGAGGCCGCTTCCTCCTTCAGCTCCCTGATATTCTTGATCCACCATTTCTATACTTCTCCTCATATTTAGATAAAGGCCAACAGAAGATGATACTCAACCCTAAATTATATCAAACTAGAAGAAATATCCATATCATGAAATTAATGCACTATCTCATAATTAAAGGCACTCACATCATACTTCTCCACACTATAATCCTAGAACCCACAATATATATACTCCTTAACTCATCCTCTATGGCTGGGTTAACCATCCTATAGTTGACATACATACCCTATTAATACATAGCAACCTGAACCATGCATATATGATGACCAACCCACATCTATATAAAAAATGAACAAAATTCTTAAGACCGTTTGTTTTTATGAAAATCATTAGGCGCTCGATGATTTTGTTGTATGTGTTTGAATATTTCACAATCATCCATGTTGGGATTACTATTTTCAAACAGCTTCCAATGGTCATAAATCATAATAAATATATTTATTTATAATTTGAAAAAAAAATTAATATAATAATCTAATAATTTATAAAATTAAGTTATTTTCTAAAGTCAAAATAAATATTTTATATAAAATAATAAAAAGATATATATATTTTTTATATTTATTTAAGAATAAAAATATTAACTTGGTAGAAATTATAAAATTAATAATTATAATTAATTAAATTCATATAAATAAATTTTAACAAGTAATATTCTAAAGAATTTATATTATAAAATATATTTATTATTTTACTATGATAATGAATATTATAAAATATATTTTAAATAATAAATATATTATATATTATATATATATCAAGTAAACAATATGAATTTTAAGGAAAAATATTACTATGAAATATTTCTTGGAATATTAAATTTGATAAATTATATATGAATTAACATAATTTGATAAATTTTATAAACAATGTATTATGATAATAATAAGAGTATAATTATGACTTAAAATATGTTTTATAAATTATTTTATAAAATTGTGTAGTTATGAAAAATATGAAAAATTTGAAATAGGAAAAATTATGATAATTCAAACAAAATAGATATTATTAATTTCTTAAAATTTGACTTACATGATATATATTACTAAAATGTGTTTTATAAAAAAAATATTATTATTTTGATATATAATACAAAATATATAAGATATATATATATATATATGTGATTTATTTTATAAAAAAATGAAAAAATATTCAAACAGATTAGTTTATAAAAAATGGGATAAGTGGGAAATGAAATAGAGGGTTTCATTTACATGGTAGTCGACCACCGATGAGGCTGAAACCATGGGAGAAGTTGAATGACTATAGATGGATTTGAAGCAGTGAAGAACTAAAGGAAGGATCTAGTATCAGATCATGAGTTAAACACTAAAGGAGGCTCAAATTCTAAGGGGGTGACTTTGGATCTACCGATGGTGATGGATTTGGGTATGAATATGGTTGAAGGTTAGAGCACATATCGAATATAAGGAAAAACTTTGAAACCAAATCAATATGAATATGGGAGGAGGTTCAAACAAGGGTGAGGGGTCGAGTGTGGTATATTTTTCATTGTCAACTTCCTTAGATTTTTCTGATTTAATTTTGGTCTATTTTATTTTTAGGTATTGAAATAATTTTTAGCATATTAAATCTATTATTTCCACTTTATATCTTTTCTTCATCTATCATTTTGACTGTTCATGTTATGGTAATTTTAAATCATTTTAGTTAATGTTTTAGCCTAAATTTTTCTCATTTCATTAGAAATTCATGAATAATTTTTATAATATTAGTGAAATGTAAATATAAAATTAATTTAATCATAATAAATTTTGTATTTTTATGTTTTCTGGTTCATCAAATTCAGACAAATTAAAACGTTATATTATATTTTAAATATTTTTCAAGTTTTTTCTATAAGAGATTAACCCATCGTTGCATGGGGATTTATTTAAATCTCAATGTGTCAACATATTATTATATTGGATAATTATATATCTATACATTAAATTTAAATACATATAAAACAATATGAACAACATAACTATTTATTCTATCTTTTGTACCCAGTGTATTTTTATGGCCATAATTTTAAAACTGAATCGTAATGAATATGAATATCAATGCATAATTTTTTACAAATTAGAATATTTTATTAGTAAAACTGTGGATAATATTTTTATAAAATCCATCATATAATGGATAAAATTAAATTTCCAAACTGAAGTCTTATATTGTGTCTTTTACAAACTCTAAACTCCACATTTTCTTGACTGAAAAAAATAGTAGCATTAGAGATCAGGAATTTAAAGTAAGGGATGTATTATTTAATCAATATTATGATTTAATTTTTAAATTATATAAACTTTTGAATATCCTTATATATAGAATGTTTAATCATTAATTTATATATATTATTTTTAAAACCACTATTTTCCAAAAAATCATTTTCGATTATGTAAGTAAGTTTGATCTTTGTGAATTATTCTTCCTTGTGAATTATAATTTTTAGAAGTTATACATTTTTCCAAAATTATATTATGGGGAAATTTTTATTTTGAATTACATATACATATATATATACTAGTTCCATGTTCAAAAGAAATTTAATTAACAAATTAAATATTATTTTAAACACCCTATTTATATTGGAATGCTATTTAGATTTCCATATTCAAAGTTAGTAAGTTTTTTTTAAGTCTATTATTTTATTTAGTTCCATTTTATTTATTGATTGGAATTTTTAGTTATAAATATGGAAATTTACAATGATTATAAATTAAATATCATGTATTTTAATAAAATTAATTGTTTTAATTTCAATGGGTTTAAATATTTATTTTTGTAAAATTTTCATAAGTCTTCTAGAATAATGAATTTTTCATAGTTATGTAATAATTCCACGTAGAGAAAATATAAGATTATATTCTTCTATGAAAATAATTATTTATGGTTTTAAAAATGGTTTTTATTTTGAATGGGAAATTTATAGCCTTTAAAATGTTTTCTTACAATTTGGTGCATGAGTATCGAAGGATATTATATGGTATGGGGAGTAAAATAATGACCACAAGGGGGATCAATCCTACATGTGATACTACTAGTGAAAAAATGGTTTTTCTTTGGGTTTATTGAGTAACATGATTAATAAATAAATTTTTATTATTTTCAAATTATTTTAAGGGAAAAATCCAAAAATTACATCAATAGTTAATTTATATTTCAAGTAATACGTTTTTAAAATCATAATGATTTTCAGATGATTAAATCTATGTTTGGAAAACATTATATGTATAATATTTATTTAATCAAATAATTTATTGGATAATTTTTTTGAAAATAGTTTTATGGTATTTGAAGGAATATATTTTTTTTCATTGGTGTTAGAACCCAATCCTAGAAAATTTAATTCTAATACCCTGTTTTAAAATAATTACTAATTTTTTAGAATTTTTGAAGGTTGTTACTTCGTTTAAGGAGGTAAAAAATGTGAAGGAAATTTATAAGTTTAAAATATTATATATAGATCTGAAAAGATGTATGGTTTAGCCTAATTATAAAAAATCCAGACCAGAAATGGTCCTGGAATGTTCAACGATTTTTCTATTTTTCAGTTTTTCTTAAAAAAATACAAAGGGTTTTTAGCATTGAATTTAAATTCTTAGGTTTGGGGAATTTTAATTTGGTATCAAAGAAAAAGTATATACATATTTGGAGATTAAACAATTTATTTGGAACTTATATGTAGAAAAACACCCTTATGAATATATAAGTCCAGTCAATCTAGTTATGAAGATGGATATTCAGAATTTTATTAAGTATGATGAATGAATTATGAGGAAGAAAATCTTTTAGGAGGGGGGGTAGAATATAAAATCCTATTTATTTAAGAATCTTATTAACACGTAATGTATATATTGTTTTATAGTTTAAAACATCAAATAAATGCCTTAACTTAATATTTAATGAAATTAATGTATTTTATAGAATCAAAATAAACATTAGATATATAATAATAAAAATATAAATAAATTATATAATTTAATAAATCATAAAAATACTAACTCAATTATAATTATATTATTAATAATTATAAATAATGTAATTCATATCAATTAATTTTAACAAGTTATCTCATACAAAATTTATATTATAAAATATATTGATTTTTTGACATTGATAATAAATATTATAAATTACGTTAGAAAAATGTATTATGTATATCGTATATATATCAAGTAAATAATTTGAATTTTAAGAGAAAATATTTTTCAAAAATATATATTGGAAAATTAAATTTATTAAATTATATATGTATTACCATAATTATGGGAAAGTCATAAAATAAAAAGTAGAATAATAATTATACTGTCATTATTTAAAATATGGATTATAAATTATTTTATAAAATTTTGAAATTATAAAATATATGAAATTAATAAACTTATGATAATTATTAAAAAATTTATATAACTAATTTTTTAAAATTCAATTTACATTATATATATTAATATATTTTATTTAATAAAAAATTAAATTTTATAATAATGATATATAATAAATAATTTATAATATATATATATGTTTTGTTTTATAAAAAATTAATGAAAATAAAAACAAAGAATATTTTATAAAAAATTGGATAAGGGGGAAATGAAACCGAGGGATTGATTCTTAAGGGAGGAAGAAACCATGGGATGAGCTCGACTGCTATAGAGGGCTTCATTGCAGGTGAAGCACCGAATATAAGATATAAGATCAGATCACGATTCAAAAACAAAAGGGGGTTCAAATTCATATGGGTTGAATATGGATATCTCGGTGGTGACAGATTTGGGTTCGACTATGGTTGAAGGTTCGAGCGTGGATCGAATGCAGGGTTGAACACCAGAACCGAATCGATTTGAAGTTGGAAGGAGGATCAAAAAAGTATAAGGGTTCGAGTGCAAGCTGTTTTTCATTATCTCCTTAATCTAGTTTTTCTGATTTTAGGTAAGTGTTTTTATTTTTTGGTATCTAAATCACTTTCAGTATATTAAATTAAATTCTCGTCTCTTTTATTTTTGTCTTCAATGATTGATTCATTTTTTCCTATCAAGTTCATTTTAAATCATTTTTATCAAAAAAAAAATTGTTCAAATTTTTCACATTTCATTGAAGCGTCATGAAAAATCATGATTCATTTAGTGAGATATAAATATAAAATTAATTTAATCACAATGAGATTTTTTTGTTTTCCAGTTCATCAAATTATAACCAATTACAGTGTAATATAAATATATATATCGTCATTATTTCTCAAGTCTACTATCTATGCAATGAATCTATCCTTGTATGGGGATTTATTCAAATCTTACCTTATCAATATATTAATAGATTATCTAATTATATATATATATATATGACATTGTTTCACATATATAGAAGTATGAAAACCATGATTGTTTCTACTATCTTTCGAACCTAGTATAGATTTTTAGGCCATGATTTTCAAACAGAATCTTAATTCATATGAATATTTATTATTTATTTTTCTATCTTTTAATATTTTATTATCCAAAAACTGGATCACATGTCTTTAAAAGACATCATTCGATTTCTAAAATTCTAGTTCCATACCGAAGGCTTATATGGAGTCTTTTACACACCCTAAACTCTTCTTTTTCTTGAGTCCTCATAATAACATCATTGAAGTTCATTCATTTATCGTATGATATGTACTTTATTTTTAATCAATATTATGATTTAATTTTTAAAGTATATAAAATTAATTATATCTTTATGTAATGGATTTGTATTATTTAATTTATATTGATTATTTTTAAAACCTTTATATTATAACAAAATTATTTTTAATTAGGCAATGATGTTTGATCATTGTGAATTCTTCTACATTGTTAATTATGTTTTTAGAACATCAATATTTTTACAAAATTCAATTGTATTAGAATTTTTTTTAAATCCACATATATATATATATATTGGTTCTATATTGAAAATAATTATTTTGGAACACCCTATTCATATTGGAAATTTATTTAAACATCAATTTTCAATATTAGTAAATAATTTAAAATCAATCTTATTTTGAAATGCCAATTTATTTAGTAAGTGTCATTTATAGTAGTCAATATGGATATATATTTTTATTATAAACGACATATCTGTATATTAATACATGTAGTTGTTTTAATTTCAAGTTTTTTAAATATTTAATACCATTAATTTTCTATAAGTCTTTTGAATTATGTATTTCTCATACATAAGGAATTATTTCATATAGATATTTTATAAGATTATTTTATATAAAAAAAAATTATATAATATTTTAAAAATTATCATGGATTATGAATGGTAGAGGAAGTAACTTTAAAATATTTTTTTAAAAAAATTCGCCGCCTGAGAATTGAATGGTATGATATGGTATGGGGAGTAAACTCATTACCTTAAGGGGACTCCTACCAATATGTAATACTACTAGTGTATATAATATTTTTCATAGGATTAGCTAAATATAAAGATTAATCAATAATGGTTAAAACATTCAACTATTTCTAAATAATAAATCCAAGAATTATTTCAATATATTATTTATTTAGGAAATGAAATAATTTTAAAATAATAAAAATTTGGGGAATTTTTTTATATTTTTAAAAATTTTAGTGGATTATATTTATTTTATCAAACTTTTTATTTGACAAAATATTTTTAAGAGAGAATTATTTTATTTCAATGAAATTTATTTTTTTCATTAGTTTGAAAACCACTTATTGAGAATTTTAATTCTCAACCCATTTTTTAAAATATTATTCATAGGTGTAGTAAAATTTATTAAGGTGATCACTTCATTTAAAGAGGTAAATGATGTGAAGGAAATTTTTTAATTTTATATTTTTTGTACCACTTTTAAAGTATGTATTGTTTAGTATAATTCTATAAGACCCCTACAAAACGTAAATCGTAGAAGGTCCTAAAATGAATAGTGATATTTTTCTTTTTAAGTTGTCTTTTATAAATGAAAATACACATCAATTTTGGAACTGAATATGGAAACATGGTTATAGGGAATTTACATTTCTTGTGGAACTAGAAACACCCAAAAATTCCCTTATTTGATATGTTTTATAAGACTTATTTCCAACGGTTGGAAGTTGTTGGGATATCGTCCAACAATGCTTAGGTAATTACATTAGTCGAGAGGATAGGAGTTATGACTCATCAC
Organism: Viscum album; assembly: GCA_963277665.1. NCBI lineage: Eukaryota > Viridiplantae > Streptophyta > Magnoliopsida > Santalales > Viscaceae > Viscum > Viscum album. The sequence continues at coordinate 1,918,852,755 of OY728163.1, forward strand.
ACTTTGGGGGGATTATTTATTACTAAGAGACTCTCTTAATGATTTAAGATATATTTCTAAATTATTGTTCAATTCCCATTTTTGAAATGGGTGATCATTGAATTAAAAATCAATTAATAGCATATATCATCTCTAGAATATTATGTATGTAAATGAGGTTCTACATCCAAGAAGATATCATTAAGTATCTATGGTTCTCCATCAATGATACCATTTTATGAATGGTTTATTGATTATCTTATCATTTATTAGCATGATATTTGTTTAAAGACACATGGTGGGGAACACTAGGATTTATCATCATACAAGAAGATGGAACAAGTTTTAAAATCAAGATCAGGCTCATGAAATGGGTTTCCTACATATCCTTGTGAATGGAATCAGAGCCCATGTAGTTTGGTTCCACATAATGGGACACATATTTTTTTATGGTCTAAATATGAGTAACAAAATTTTCATTTTAATGTAATGCGGTAAGGACATATACGTGGAAGGTTCCATGTTAAAGTTTCAGGAGATAATGATACTGAAGTGGCCTTGAGAACCTATATGGGATGTATTCTCTTATGATTGATATGACTCTACTGCGAATATATACTAAATAAAATTATGTTTTATTTTTTGGTGTTTTATTTTTACCTTAGGTAGGATTCATACATATCACTTTCGGATGGGAATCAAATCCCACATAGTTCATATGTGACAACCCACATCTATAGAGGCTGTAACGTCCCCGACCCGGAAGCCACTAAACCGGTGCTCTGAGAGGGGTTGTTACATGACCATAAGCGTGCCTCCCCATACTCCAAAGGCTGCCGACTAGTAGAGGGGGTCTATGTAGTCATGTGGGGAGACTATACCACCTATTTATTAGATTAATCCACAAAAGAATAACCAAATTGTAGAAAACCATAACAAATAAACAAGGAATATGTATAACAACATTTACAACAGTAAATATGTAATCTAATACTACAAGTGAAAAAGTGAGAAAAGCCCAAAATAAAGATAACTACAAAAATATCCAGAATGGTCCTGACTCCAAGTCCGGATCCTCCACCAATGGCTACCCATGTCCACTCAACTATCTAGGAAGGAACCATCACCTTCCCCTGACCTGCAAACATGATGTCTGCTTGGGTACCCAATGATGGCCCGAGCAGAGTGTGTGTACAACTGAGTAGGACACCACCAATGGTGTCTACAAAATATCCAGTATAAACAGATAGTTCATGAAAAAAGAATATGAATGATAATTTCCAAGTAATTAATTAAGGTTCCATTAACACGTTTTGGAGGAAAGCCATTGCCATTCCATTACCATTCATTTAATACCAATTTTCATCACCTAGCATTTCGTCACATTTCCATGGGTTAAACACATACGTTATGTTACATGAGTCTAAGGCAGAGAATCGCATGAAAGAGGGTAAACCCATCATTATCCAATCTCACTAGGACTGACTCCCTCACAGCAACCATACCCTCAACTCGAAGCCTCAGTCTGGGTGGATGCAACTATTAAGAGAATAGATTATCAGTACCCATTCCTATCCCTTGTATTTATGGTGGAGTTCGGAGCCTCAGTTTACACTCGACCCGTGGGAATAGATCCTAAAGTCATACCCAGCACTACGAAGCCATGTGAACATGCTTATATAAAAGTAACCATCAACCATTCATACCATTTCCCTTTGGAAAACTCTATTCACAACACCCCACATGGGAATTTCACATCATGCCTTAACCCATTAACACATTACCATTTCACATCATTTAACCATTCACCCAATTCCCTTGTGTTATGCCTATATCAATAAGCATTCATCATTAAACCCATAATCTATCACATTATAGTCTTTAGTCAGTTTTCACATTAACCCATTTAACACATTCATCATTTCCATGATTCATGCATTCATCCGATTCCAATTAACCCTTCGGTTATTGCCAAGTCTAGGTGCATCACCTAACTTCAATTCCATGTTCATCCAATCATGCCAACATATTTATCAAGGTCTCTACCATTTAACACAACAAGGTCATTTGTTCAAGAACAATCCCTAAACCCGGGAAAAGCCAGCACATCCCATGGATGACCCTAAATTAGGTAAAGTCAATCCCAACACATCCCATGGGGATCGTTAGTGTTCTCATTCTCCATTTAAAACACAATTCTTCCCAAACATGCCAATACTATATAGAACATAACCAAGGGAAAGCAAGAACACAATTTAATATTCAAAAAATACCCATATAATTATGGGATATAACTTTTTGACCACCTACCTCGTAACCGTGGTTGAACACACCCTCAATAGAGTCCATAGACTTCGTTCCAAAAAACCTTTGGAGCTTAAACCTAAAACGCACCCAAAAGATAGGGTTTTAGGTCATCGGAATGAGAGGAAGAAAAGATACAAACCCTAAACCAAGAAAAGAACCAAAGATGGGATTAGCCTTACCCGGAGCTTCGATCGGCATCCAACGGCAGCAAAAACACATTATAATTGAAGGAGTTTGATCTCTTGGATTCCTTGGAAGGCTTGGTCCACACCTAGGGTGAAGATGAGAATATGGGAGGAAAATCCCGAGTTAGGGTTATAAAGCATGGAGTGACAATTTTGTAAATTTCCCAACTTTAAGTGGCCACACAGTTTAACCGCAGGGTTTGGAAAACCGTGCGCAAACCTTGCGCACGCCACATCCTAGAGGAGGGGGAGTCACACGATTTAGACACATGGTTTGGCTGACCATGTGTAGGCCGCGTGCCTTGGTCTGCTTTGCCCAAACTTCCCTTCTTCAATGCCCCAAGCCCCTGGAACACCCCCAAGGCCTCTCACATTTTCAAGAAACTTTTTAATGTCCGAAAAGAAAAGGGCTCAACCCAAAACACGACAAAACATAACTTTCCAAAAAAACAGGATCTTACAACCTCCCCACCTTATAACGGCTCGTCCTCGATCCGAGTTTCCAAGCCTCCCTACTCTACTGAAGAGAAGAGTTCGGGCCGCTGAGCCCACATATCTGACTCCCTCTCCCAAGTTTCATCCTAAACTTTACCATGCTACCATAGTACTCGCACTAATGGCACAACCTTGCCTCGCAAGACCTTATCACTATGGTCCACAACACAAACCAGATGCTCCTCAAAGGACGTATCACCCTCAAGATCTTCATCCTCAAAATCAACCACATGAGATGGGTCAGGGTGATACCGTTAATGCTGCGACAAATGAAACACATCATGCATACCACCATACTATTGTGGAAGATCCAATCGGTAAGCCACTGGTCCGATCATTTTCACAATCTCAAAAGGTCCCACATACTTGGGTGCCAACTTGCCATGATATTGTATCCGACGATGACCCAAACTTGGCGACAGACGAAGGAACACTTTATTGCCCACATCAAACTCAAGAGGTCTACATCGCCGATCTGCATATGACTTCTGCCTACTCTGAGCCATAGCCATCCTCTACCTGATCAACTTAACTCTCTCTGAAGTCTCCTGCACAGGACATGGCCCCAATAACACAGATTCACTTGCCTCTAGCCAACACAACGGATATCTACATGGTCTCCCATAAAGCTCCTCAAACAGTGCCATATGAGTCGTAGCCTAAAAACTGTTGTTGTAGGCTAACTCAACTGATGATAGGTGCCTCTCCCATGAACCACCAAGGTCCAAGGCAGAAGCTCTTAACATGTCTTCCAACACTTGGATCGTACGTTCTGAATGCCCGTCCATCTACGGGTGGAAAGCCATACTCAAAAACACATGCATACCAAGCGCCTTCTGAAACCCTTTCCAGAAGCGCGATGTGAAACGCGGATCTCGGTCCAAAACTATAGTCCAAGGTACCCCATGAAACCACACTACTTCTTGATCATACAACTCACCCAACTGGTCGACTATAAAGGTCTCCTGAATCAGTAAGAAATGAGCCACTTTCGTTAACCGATCGACGACCAACCAGATTTCATCGTTATTCTATGGCGTCCTTAGAAGACCCATGACAAACTACATCGTTACATCATCCCACTTCCATTCCAGAATGGGAATCAGATGCAACAAACCACCTGGGCATTGATGCTTGGCCTTCACATGGTGATAGGTAAGGCACCGTTCCACAATGCCCGAAACATCCTTCTTCATTCCAGGCCACCAAAAATTCCTTCGGAGATCATGATCCATCTTGGTCAAACCAGGATTCACTGCCCACTTTGATGCATTGAACTCACGCATCAAGTCTTCTCGCAAACACTTTGGAACAACCACATGATCACGAACACGAACAACACCATCCACACCGATGACCCATCCAGACGGTAACTCCCCGCCATTAAGCTTTTCCTTCATGCTCAAACACCCAGGATCATCAAGATGAACATCCTTAACTCGACTAAAGAGCATTGAATCCATCATTAAGGAAGCATGAGTGACCTGATCATTCTCCTCCTGCACCTCCAGGTGCATCTCTGCAAACAAAGCCATCACCCTCCATTCAGTGCAGGACTCCTGAACCACTTGATTCTGAACCTTCCTGTTCAGAGCATCAGCAACACTGTTTCCCTTTCCCGGAGTGTACACAAACTCAATGTCAAAATACTGGAGGTATTAAAACCATATAAACTACCAATGATTCAGATCCTTTGTGAGAAGATGTATTTTAAACTCTTAACGTCCATAAACACTATAAACTGTTCCCCCAACAGATAGTGCCTCCAGCACTTCAAGTCATACACCACTGCCGCCAACTCAAGATCATGAGTGGGATAGTTCCGCTCATGGTATCTCAACTACAATGACCCATAAGACAATACCCGCCTATCCTTCATCAACATAGCCCCAAGTCCAATTCCGTACACTTCACAAAACATGACATATTTCTTACCCAGTTCAGGTAAGATCAGGATAGGTGCGGTCATCAACCGCTTCATAAACTCTTGGAATGCATCCTCACAAGCCCCTGACCACTCAAACCTGATTCCCTTCTTGGTCAAGTCCGAGAGTGGTGCTGCTAAGTGAGAGAAATCATGGATGAATCTTTGGTAGTACCCAGCCAATCCCAGAAAACATCGAATATCTGAAACACTATTGGGCTGCTCCCATGATACAACAACATGTACATTTTCTGGATCCACTGACACACCTACCTTTGAGATGATGTGACCCAGAAAATGTAGCTCACCTATCCATAAGTGACACTTTTATAGCTTGGTGTATAGCCGATGTGCTCTTAGCGTACACAAGACGATGTCAAGATGTTGGGCATGATCATTGTGAGTTTTTGAGTACACTAAGATATCATCAACAAACACAACCACATACTGATCTAGATAGGGATGAAAGATTCATTTCATCAAAGCCATAAAAACTGCTGGTGCATTGGTCAAGACGAAATGAATTACCACAGACTCAAACAACTCGTACCGACTCCAGAAAGATGTTTGCAGTACTTTAGAAGACCACAACCTCAACTGGTGATAACCTGACCTCGGATCAATCTTAGAAAACACTGACGAACCCTTCAACCGGTCAAAAAGGTCATCAATTATAGGAATAGGGTACCGATTTTTCACCGTCATCTGATTCAACCACCGATAATCAACACACAGCCTCAACGACCCATCAGCCTTCTTTTCAAAAAGAATGAGAGATCCCCAAGGAGACATACTAGGACAGATAAACCCCTTATTCTCCAAATCCTCAAGTTTAACCTTTAGTTCCGAGAGTTCTTCCATCACCATTTGGTATGGCGGAATTGAAACTGGCTCCGCTCCTAGCAGCAACTCGATCGTGAACTATGCATCCCTCTCGGGTGGTAAACCCGAGAAATCGTCCGGAAACATGTCCCGAAACCATTCCACCATAGGAGGGAAAACAAACTATTCCCTTCTTTCATCATCATAGAGCATGGGACATGCCACTTGGGTTGTATGCCCACTCATCTGTTGACAAAACGACTTCACACGCCCTGCTCGGACATCTCATTCTCCACGATGGACATAAACGTCACCCTCAAGTGACCTAAATGTTAATCTTTGACGATAATAGTCTATGTGTTCTCGGTACAACACCAACCAATCCATTCCCAAAATGAGATATAACCAAGACATCATAAGGGTGAACAAGTCCCACAGAAAAGGATACCCACCAACATCCAAGGCTCATCCCTTGAACTACTTGATATCCTCAACTAGCACCCCCAACGGACTGTCAATTGACATAACTCCACACACCATTTCCAAAGGTAAACACAGCAATACAACAAGTTGAGCAGAGATAAAAGAGTGTGTGGAACTTGTGTCAAAAAACACACTAAAAAACGTAGAAGGAACAAGGATCGTACCTCGAACAGTCGACAGTCTAGCCTTTCCATTACTAGGCGCAAACTGAACTCCCTGAAGCGGACATGCCCCTCTGCCCCTGGATCAAGCCTGAATACTCTGCTCTGCACTGCCCTACTGGCGTGAGCGATCTTTTCATGGAGTTCCACATCCACCACCCCTGCCAGTACGGCCCGTGGACCTCCAACTGCCCACCTGATATGGGGAAACTGATCCCCTTCCCGTATCTGGTACCTGCCTTCCGCCATCAAACACACCCACCTGTCGAGGTTTCCCACAGAACCTATGCACATGTCTCATCCTGCCGCAAGAATGACACTCAACTGTAGGTCAAGGACACTGACCACGCACATTCCCTGGCCTACCGCACTGATATCAGAACACCTAATTCCCAATCTGAGAGGCTGACCCTCTCTTCCAGCCACTTTGCACACTACGTCCATGCAGGGAGCTCTCATGACGTCGCTTCCGACCCTCAGTAGCTACACCGCTCGTCTACCCCAAAGACACCACAAGCCCACTACCCAAAGCTCCCCTCAAGTTCCCTTCAGAGATGAGTGCCTAATCCAACACCTCCTCAAACCTCTTCAAGCGGAAGATATTTTCATGAGACAAGATCTCATGTCTCAACCCATCCTGGAAGTGTCTTGCCACCACTGCTTCATCCCCTGCTAATACTGGGACAAAGCATCTAAAATCAGTGAAGCGACTATCACAGTCTATCAACGATAACGATCCCTGAGTCTGGCTCATAAACACAGTAGCCCTCTCCTACCTCAACGTCTCTGGGTAGAAATTCTCCAAAAAAAATTCCTGAAAAACCTTCCATGACATTCCCTCAGCCTTCTCGATTTGAGCCTGAATGTCCCACCAACACCTAGCCTGGCCCCGGAACATATAAGCATCCATCTTCACTTTCTTTTCAACCGGAGTCTGTAGATGATCCAATATCTTCTGGACGAACTCTAACCATAACTTCGCTGCCTCTGGACCACCCTCTCCGGTGAAAGTCGGAGGGTGCTACAGTTGGAACTCCTAGGTCAGCTCAAACATGCTCGGTGCACCCCGCCCTGGGTCCCTATCCATCTTTTTCATAAGGTGAGCCAAGTTCCCCGGGAACTGGTCTTCTCCACCTTCATTGATCACCCCATATTCTTTCCCCTCTACTGGAGGAGTGTTCTCAGCGACATCCTCCCATTGCCAGACTGGCAACCGAGGTCGTGGTGCCATCTCTCCACAATGCCAAGCACGAGATTTAGGACACATAACATAAAACTTTCAAGACTTCATCAAAACTATTCACTAGCTACAACAACCCATTTTTAACAACTTTAACACCTCAAATTCACTAACTGAACCATCCCTACCATGGGCCATGGTCCACATGGGGTAAACAATCATGTACTACCACCAACTCACAAAAAAAATTTCAAGACATTTTCCACTTCATTTCAAACCCTTAGGTTTCATTAAACATCATTTACTCACCTTTTTCATTTAATTCTTCTCATTATTTCTTGGTTTCATGAAATGCATAATGAACCATACTTTCCTGCCTCACACACCCATCCTGTGCGTCTGCCTAATACAATGCATGTCACCTATCTCCCTAGGTTCCAACAATGATGCATGAATGCACATCCTCGTGACATTAAGGTCACAAGAAAAATATCATAAAACAGTCACATCAAACCACATGTGCATCACCCATCATTGAAATATCATCAACTGTAACAACACATAACCAAGAACAACATTTCCCCACCAGGGTGACTTGGGTTTCCCCCGTACCTGGGTTAGCTACTCCCAAGCACAAGCTCAATACCAAGGCCCGACACTTCTTAACCCATGGCTACCAATCCCAAATAACAAGACCTTAGAGAAGAAGAAGAAACACCTCCTCTAATACCACTTTCTATTGTCCCCGACCTGGAAGCTACTAAACCGGTGCTCCGAGCCGGGTTGTTACATGACCTTAAGCGCACCTCCCCATATGCCAAAGGTTTCCGACTAGCAACGGTGGTCTATGTAGTCAAGTGGGGAGACTATGCCCCCTATTTATCAAAGTAATCCATAACAGAATAACAAAATAGCAGAAAACCATATCCAATAAACAATAATCATGTATAAAAATATTTACAATAGAAAATATGTCATGTCATACTACAAGTGAAAAAGTGAGAAAATCCCAAAATAAAGACAACAGCCAAAGTCCCCAGAATGGTCCGAACTCCAAGTCTGGATCCTCCACCAAGGGCTACCCATGTTCACTGAACTATCTAGCAAGGACCAATGCCCTTCTCGTGACCTGCAAACATAAAGTCTACTCGGGTACCCAATGGCGGCCCAAGCAGGGTGTGAGTACAACTGAGTAGGCCACCACCAATGGTGTCTACAAAATATCTAGTATAAAATGATAGTGCATGAAAAAGGAATATGAATGATAATTTCCAAGTAATTAATTAAGGTGACATTAACAAGTTTTAGAGCCAAGCCATTGCTCCATTACCATTCATTTATTACCAATTATCATCACCTATTATTTCACCACATTTCCATGGGATAAACACATACATTTTGTTACATGGGTCAATTCCAAAAATCACATGTAAGAGGGTAAACCCATCATTATCCAATCTCACTAGGACTAACTCCCTCATAGCAACCATATCCTCACCTCGAAGCCTCATTCCGAGTGGATGCAACCGTTAGGAGAATAGATCATCAGTCCCCATTCTTAACCCATTCATTTAAGGTGGATTTTGGATCCTCAGTCTTCACTCGACCAGTGGGCATAGATCCTCAATTCATACCCCACACTAACAAGCCATGTGCACATGTTTATATAAAAGTAACCATCAACCATTCATACCATTTCCCTTCGGCAAACACTATTCACAACACCCCACATGGGAATTTCACATCATTCCTTAACCCATTTACACATTACCATTTCACATCATTTTACCATTCACCCAATTCCCACTTGTTATGCCTATCTCACTAAGAATTAATCATTAAACTCACAATCTATCACATTATGGTCTTTAGTAAGTTTACTCATTAACCCATTTAACCCATTCATCATTTCCATGATTCACCCATTAATCCCATTCCAATTTACCCTTTGGTTATTTCCATGTCTAGGTGCATCACCTAACTTCTATTACAAGTTCAACCAATCATGCCAACATATTTATTAAGGGCTCTACCATTTATCACAACAAGGTCACTTGTTCAATAACAATCCCTAAACTCGGGAAAAGCCAGCACATTCCATGGATGGCCCTAAATTAGGTCAAGTCAATCTCAAAACATCCCATGGGGATCATGGGGGTTCCAATTTTCCATTTGAAACACCATTCTTCTAAAACATGTCAAGGGTATCTAGAACATAACCAAGGTAATGTAATAACTCAATTTAACATGCTCAAAATACCCAAATTACTATGGGATATAACTTATAGACCACCTACCTAGTAACTGAGGTTGAACGCACCCTCAATAGAGTCCTTAGACTTAGATCCAACCAACATTTGGAGCTGCAACCTAAAACTCACCCAAAAGATAGGGTTTTAGGGATTCAGAACAAGAGGGAGAAAGGATACAAACCCTAAACCAAGAAAAGAACCAAAGATGGGATTAGCCCTACCCGGATCTTCGATCCACAACCAACGACTCTAAAAATTCCTTAGAATCAAAGGAGTTTGATCTCTTGGATTCCTTAGGAGGCATGGTCCGCACCTAGGGTTATGAGGAGATGATGAGAGGAAAATCCCGAGTTTGGTTTATAATGCCCGGAGTGGAAATTTTATAAATTTTGCAAATTTAAGTGGCCGCACGGTTTAGCCTCACGGTTTGGAAAATCATGCCCAATCGTGAACACGCCACTGCCCGAAGGAGGGGGAGTCGCACGATTTAGCCGCACGGTTTGGCTGATCGTGCGCAGGCCATGCACCTTGGTCTGCTTTTCCATGACTTCCCTTCTTCCGTGCCCCGAGCCCCCAGAACACCCCCAAGGCCTCTCAAATTTTCAAGAAACCTTTTAATGTCCCAAAATCAAAGGGTTCAACCCAAAACATGACAAAACATACCTTTCCCAAAACCGGGATCTTACAGAGGCCCTCTGAAGGTTTTTCTGATGGGGTATTTTGGCTCCTCAAGATTGATACATAGATTTATGGAACTAAAACTATGAATTCCTATAAAGGTTTTTCTCACATGGGATATGTCCCTTTTAAAATGGATACATTTATTTTAATACCCACCCCTATAGAGGCCCTCTGAAGGATGGCGAGAGGATGATTTATTAAAATATTCTCTTTTGATACATTCATATGACCATGTCGATGTCATAATCATAACTAGACTTTAATCCCACATGATTCATTCATGGTTTGAGAAAAAAGAGGTAGAATAAGATCTAGAAAACTAAATAATATCATTATTCCACTGGTGGATAAGTCCAAAGTGATGGGAGAAGAATAAAGGTCTTTGATGTGCCCATATCCTCCCTAGTTTTTTGTAACTGGGGTAGTCACATATAACTACTAATATGGATACAAACCATACAAAAATTCATGGAATTACTCGAAGAGTGATTCTATTATCCCAAGAAGGGAATGTGTTGGACACCACCTACCGAAGGAATTCATATCTTAATGGAATACACACAAGAGTGTATTTATCCATGGTTGTGCTGGTTTGGAGGCTATATTGGAGGCTTTGATTTGGTCACCATAATATGTAATTCCCTATGAAGGTGGTTTCCTTCCATTGATGGAATGAATTGAAGGATCCAAAGGAGTCCCACATTGGTGATGGATGTGTGAGTTGAAGGTGTCTTATGTAAGTGACGGATAAGATTGACGAAGGGGTCCCACACAGGGCATACCTAGGTGAGATGATGAGATCTCTGGTTGATAGACAACCATAGAGATAACAATTGGGATAGGCCTTGTTATAGGATCTAATGTTATCCTTAGGTGTCTTTGGATGAATGGAGCTTAAGTATTGGGAATCAGAAGGGGAATTTACCAGAGTGATCTAGTTTTATAAGAGGCGGTCTGCATAAGTGCTCTTGTGTTTACAACACTCAAGGAAATTTAATCCTATTAACCCTATTAATTACCACCTTTTTCAAGGATTAGAAATATACCAGAATTTTTACAAAGGATACAAAAAGGAATAGGGATTTCAAATCATTGAGGCTTCTCCAGATTTTTATATTTTTTCTAATGAGGATTCATAGGGTTCTATTGATAGGTAATTTATGGACCATCAATGAAGGAGGTAGTTCACAGATTCCCTTTCCACTAGATGGGACACAGTTATAGCCTGTATGATTCTCTTATGTGCACCTATTTGAGCATATATGGTTTCGTTGGTGCGTAGGATTGACCTGCATAATGTCATTTATTTGGTCCATATTCGATGTTTCTTCGGTGAATCAAGCAACCCTTGGAATTCTCAGTTCTCATTTCCTTGAAGTAGCCCCCTTTGAAACTTCCCGTTATCAATAAAAAAAAGGTTTCTACACCTGTAACATGGAATTTATTTATCAAGTTCATTTAGATTGGTTTATTTAATTCCCTAAAATAAAACCATTTCAAATAAAAGTGAAACCAAAATAGTGCTTATACCTCTAGTATGTATCCATCGTTCAAGAAACAACATCTCACATGTTCATTCAGAAAACTCATGTTCCATGCATCGGATCATAGGGGGTCCAAATATTTAATATCATCACTGGCCTCCATGTCCATCATCACACACTAATCTCAACTATTACTACTTCCCAAATCGCACATGAAATCCTCACAGTACATATCTAAAATCCCCATAATATATCTTATTAAAAGTCTTTGAAACCATGCTATCATGACCCATAACTAGTGGTATCCCCCCATGGTCCAATAAATAAGATGAGAGTGACCCCCATGGCCGACCAAAAATTGGTCATGGGATGGAGACCATCACTCCTTGTATAGAAAATACATATGGGAAACATTACTATAATATAACAAATATAAATATCCAAAAAACCACCAATCAACTCAATGATATAAGTATAAGAAGATATATAAAAATCCCATAGAAAATGAATAATGATAAAAAATAAAAATCACAAAAAATTGGAAACCAAGAGAGATCATAAGAAGCAACTCCATAGAATAACCCAATCTCCAAAAAAGTACTATCTATCTCGATCACCCAACACATCCAAAAAAATTAAAAGCAGTTTATATATATATATATATATATATTTAATGGGTATAACTTATATACAAGTTAGCATCATACCAAATAACTCATTTTAAAATATTTAAGGAGTATATGAATGATTTAGTGAACAAATATCTGAAAGAACCATCACCTAAAAGGTAAAATTCAACCAAGCCTCACCAAGTATCCAATTGAGTTTTAATAACACAATATCAAACATAGAAAAATATGATCCCCAAAAGAACTTCCCCATTTATTTTTCACTCTCAAACTTCATGTAAAAACATCCTATACCCACTACCTACAATATCTAATGTGGTTTGAGTCACAACCCAACCTACCCTAACCTCACAAAGAGTCCAACATCTGTTTCTAGAACCAAGATATCCAAACCATAACCATAATCATACTATCATACTCATATACATCATCCAAATCATCCCATATACAATTCTATATCTCATGTATCCGTTTCATTTTGGTATCATGAATATGATGGAAAACAACCTTATTCCCTCCCCCTAACATGCACAAACCCAACAATATCTCACAATATCATCCATATAACTAATCCACTAAACCACAAAAATTTAGTAAAACTAGGAAGAGGGGGTATCCAAGCATCCATTTTCACTAACATAAATGTCAGGGAAAACATATAGACCCCAAAACATTTGGGTATCTATATTGTAATTTGACTTTTGTGGAATTACAAAACAAATCATAAGTAATTACATCATATATATATATACACCACACACAAGTCCAACCTATAGGGTATACACCATTATAACACCATTTCAAACTATAATAATCACCACCTAAACATTACCACACACACCACCATCACTACCATATATAATGAAATCCATAATCAAACAACCACAAGAAACCTCAACAAAACCCTTCTCAAATTCAAAATTCCACCAATAATTAAAACATTCTATACTTATCTATTATAAATCGTATTAATATAATTATTCCATTAATTTTATATATTTAATAAAACCCACAAAATACATTGCACACATCATTCCCCTACATTATTAATTTTATTTCAAGAATTAATCTATTAATATAAAATACAATGTTATTTATTTTCATCTCCTTCCTAATTACCAATTTTTATAATATGAACCATATTCCACAACTACAGATAATCTACAATATCATCCCCCCAAATAGAAAAATAGGAAAAAAATCAATCCATATACCACAAACATAACCAAACAACCCCTCAACTAACCATTAAACATCACCTACCACCAGAGACCATCCATCCTAACAAATAAATGAAATCCAACTCCCTAACAAAAAACAGTTTTCCAATCCAACAACACAACACCACCATTCAATTTTTCAATATTAACAAAATCACATCAATATATATGATCAATACTAGTAGACACATTTAAATCCTAACAACAAATAATTAATATATTCCCTTTCTACCTTTCTTTCATATTTACTTAATATCACTTTCATGGGAATGCAGAAAACAATTTCCTCTTTACACATCCAATACATTATATTCTTCAAATGATTAGTCCGTATATTAATGGTGATTCCAGTATATTGGTTTGAGAAAGAAATAATCTTACCATAGAAAAAATTATAATATGTCAACAAAAGAAACATCTAATTCATCATCATTAAAAAATAACAATAACCTAGTAATAATGTGTGTAAATATCCCGTTATATTTTTAATTATTTTATATTATTTAATTATCTTTCTTTAAGTTGAACCTTACCCTCCACCCGATAAAATCATAATCATGTAACATCCACAATTTAAATAATTAAGGGAGAGTTATTGAATACACACCCTCTTTACGAATATTTTTTCGGAAACATAGAACAAGAATAGTGTTATTGAGGATCAACGACTACCAAACCCAAAAAAAAATACTATAGGATCTAATCATAATATCCTACCAAAAAACAACACATGAAACTCAACCAAAAAATGAAGAAAATATACTTAAAACCCCTCTATAACAATATTGATTTTGGGAGGAGTGAAAATGGGAAGAGATTAACCTTGATCCAAGAGTATTTAATATTGATAAACCAAGAGTTTTAAACCCTCAAGTGGGATGGATGAATGGAATGGAGTGGGTATCTAGTTAGTTTGGGTTAGGTGGAAGATAAAAAAAAATTAACCAAGGATATTTGGAATTTCTATTTATAGAGTAAGTTGAATAGACCTACACCACAACATTATTTCCACAAAAATAGGCATTATGGACAAAAATCAAAGGAGTTCAAATATTTCATCAGTTGATGCTATAATAAATCTAAACATTAAAAAACATTTTAAATATATTTCAAAAAAACTATTCCCTACTAGATAGCATGGAAAAAAGTATTTCAGCTCCAAAGAAGACCATAATGAACCCCACCACTACACATGGAAAATTCCATCACAATTTCACCTCACTAAAACGGAGAATATATAATGGTAAAATCCATATCATTAATTCCTTCATCCATCATGTAATAAAAACCCACATCCACTGCATGAAACAATTCCCTTCACTCTACGATCTCCTCACCTCATTGTTTCCAACTATGTGAACTCCTCAAAACTCCGATAGCAAAATCCCCTTCACCATAGAATAGAGATAAACCTCATTTCTCATAGGGGAAAACTCAAGACAAAACTATTGAAAAAATGACGTTTTTAGATCTATTGGTTCATAATAATAAAAAATGGACATCTCACTCAGTGAAAACCCCATACACTCATGTCGCATGCCAATAGCTCCAAATGAACAATACCATGATCACCACCATCCCTAGAACCATGAAATGCTAATCTTCTATAGGTCCAAAAAACATATCTCACCTATTGAACACATAAAAATCACATCTTGACTCCCCAAAACACAAAAATAACAATTTATTGTATTGGGATGGTCTATAACATTACATTTTACACATCTTAAACAATTATTATCATTGAGAATAAAATAAAAACCAATAAGAAAAAACACTTGTACTTTTAACCAATAACTCATTGAGAGACACCTCTCAAACTCTACATTTACATAAACCAAAAAGAAAAAAATAATTATAACTTGATCATCTCCATGGAATATACAAAACCCATAAAATAACTAAGCAATCATTCAAAAAATCATAAAAAGCAAGGATCAATACAAATTGAGAAACTAATAATGAATCTATGAACCACATTCCGATGAAAACACCTCCATACTACCATTCCTCCACAGAAATCAAACCAAGGGAATAGATCTCCTAGAGAACACTATCTACCAATGATACTAGATCTCGAATAGATTCTCTACAAACATTTCATCATCCAAAATATCATTCTATCCTCAATATATTACTCTATAATCTTCATGAAAATATCAAGGAATTTGTGAAACTTGAAATATTTAATAGAACCAGGATAACTATGGATGAAAAGACAAGAAAATGACCAAAACACTAACACATTGAAGCACGTCGAAAGGACCAATAATCCGAGGATAGAACTTTCACCACTATAACATCCTCCACAACCCATGATGAGGGGAAACCCTAAAAAACACATGGTCTATAACCTCAAAATATATATGCCTCATCCACAAATATTCATGCAACTAATTGTAGTAATTTTATTCCATCATCCAAAGTGAAACCATATGGGTCTTATCTATAATTATTTTCACTACATCAGTGCCATGTAAAAAAAATATCCAACTTCAGTTTATCACAAAATAAGATAGAGAAGGCCTCCCATAAAACTCTGTGAATGGAATTATTATAGTATAAAACTATAATATTTGGTAATAATAAAACATCACCATGGGAAATATTTTTATCAAGGGTCCACAAAAAATAAAAAATGAAGGCCCAAAATACAGCCCATTACATATCGATAGTTCACTTGGTCTACCCATCCGTTTGAGGACAGATAGTAGTTATAATGTGTAACAAGGATCTAAAATAATGTTGTAATCATCTATAGACCCATGAGCTAAAATGAGGATCCTAATAAAAAATGATGTTCCTAATTGTGCCATAAATTCACACAACCTCATCTACATATCACATCACCATGAACATCATAACACCTGACTCACTATTTTCTAGAAAGTTGACCGATTTTATCAACTGATTCTTGAACACCCTAAAAAAATCACATCATCTATGGTTTTATGCAATAATAGTGAATAAATATATCATGTTGCCCCCTATTTTTGACTTGGGTATATCAAATGGTGAAAAGATACAACCTAGAACCTAATTATTCACCATAACCTATTGATAGGCCAAGAACATTGATACAAAATCTACCATGGACCACTTTATCCAAGGACAAAACGTTTTCCAATTAATGTATGATTCATGTTGTCCACAAAAATAAGAAATTACATTATTAAGCTATGTAACTCATATATTACTTCCTTTTACACCGCTAATAGAAAAAAATTCATCAAATAAAACATCACATGATGTTCATCATCCTCTGAACACCATTCCACAATACCACCATAGATAAAATATTCCTACATCACTTTTACATATAAATATTTCCATGGAGGTTCCTAAACTATTCGATTAATAAAATATAAAACATTAAACATAAATAAAGAAACCCTACCACATAACTTATATACAATAAGAACCATTTTTGCAATCCCCTCCATCACCCTCCAAGCATGTTTAGACTTTTGAAAAACACCACCATGTAAATTCCTACTCAATTAATAAACAAATAAAATATTAATCCCCAAGTTAAAGGATATCTCAAAATTATAATATTGGAGAAAATATATCAACCTAATTTTTTTTCAATTCTTATACCATTGAAATAAAACATACCTTAGGTTTTTGTGATGTATAAATACAAAAAAACATTAACCGATGAGGGAACGTCTCCATATATTTAGAGAAAAAAACATCCACCAACTCAAGATCATGGGTGGAATAGATACACTCATGGAGACATAACTGTTTGGGCAAAATGATATATCAACAATATACTATATAAAAATCTCATGGGGATATGATATAACTAAATAAATATCTCAAACAAAACACTCTTATATGGAAAAATTTGAATAAAAGCATTGTTCAACTAGTAGTAGAGGTGGTTTATTGTTATCTTGACTTGATCAGCCTATATGTAAGACAACTCCTTATTGGTTATGGTTTTAAATTGGTATGAGACCTAAGAGAATTCAGATGAGAACTCATTTAATATCCCATGATAATAAGGAAACTATATCCCTCTACAAATTCCTTTTGTGACACCCATGGAAAAAGGCATCAATCATCGATTGATATACCTCTAATACTTGATAGGAAACCACATTCCCAAGGAAGTGAAACTCCCATAAGAAAAACATATACTTAAACATCTTCCCATAAAGCCGATGTTGTCAAAGAACCTCTAGAATAGCCTGATGATTCTTAGAATGATCATCATATGATATAGATCATACAATGATTCTGTCAATTAACAAGACTACAAAAAAATCTATGATCTCACGAAATATGTAGTTCATGAGTCCCATTAATTTTTATAAGTTCTTTGTGGAACTAAATGGCATGAAATTCAACTATGAGTGCCCTTAATGAAAACTATATGTTTTGTTCAGGATATCTTAATCGTTCCTCCTCATCGGATGATAACCATAATGTATTTAGAACTTTAAAAACAACATAATTCTATTCAAATGTTCAAACAAATAATTTATCATTTAAAGAGGGTAAAATTTCTTCAATATATCCTAATTCGACTATTAGTAGTCTATATACAGCCTCAAATCACCACACACCTTCTTAGAGAACAACATATGAGCACCACATGATGACACGCTGGGCTAGATAAAACCATGATACATGAGTTCATCAACATGATTCTTTAAATATTTTATCTCACAAGGTTCTATCTAATATGGATTAAACAAAATCATAGATATAGTAGGATACTAGTGGATCCAGAACTCAATATCATGTTGAGTTAGTAAAGCTAAAACATCGACCTAAAAAATACAGAAACTCATCCTTGATTATAAGAATCTATATTTCTTAAACCTCAATGAAACCTAATGATAAAGAAAATAACTATGATATAAATTAAAATGAAAATCTATAACCCATTTAATTATCTCATTCTCTAGTGAACACAATACACTCCACCTCCTCTCCAAAGAACTAAAATCTCATTCAAAAGTAATTGATAAATAAAAAAACATAGTATAATTAGTCAATTCCAAGAAAACATAATATAGTTATATATAAAGCTAAAATAAATCCACAAAAGTCAAATGGCGCCAAATCATCATATAAAAATCCAAGAACACTTCAAAAGGACTCATATGATCTATAACTATTGTAATCAATGCTAGGGGAACTAGAATCTTCTCGACCTTGAGTTTCAAGTCATATAATATGTATGGTGAAATAATGAATTTAAATAATCTAGAAAAAATAAATCATAATCTAAATTAGGAGATAAATAGATGGCACCATAGATGATCTCTGGTCCCTCTAGCATGGGAACATTTATTCCATTAATTTATCCACATCCTGCTCTTATACCTCACTATTGAAAACCACCTCCCTAACTATGCTCATATCTATCTCAATTAGGGTAAGGGGAATCAAATGATTTTCTTCTACTATATCCATCACCCCTATGAAGAACATAATCCTGTTTCACCTAAATTCAGTATAGTCTCCAGAACTATTACCGCTACTCGAGAATGTATGGTATTTAGAATACCATACCATGGTGAGCCCCAAAAAATGGTTGAACTCCAAGAAAGTTGATTGCCACAACCTGTAAAGAAAAATACACACTGGCCCATCTCTCTAAGTGGGAGAACACAAACATCTATCCCCAAAAATATTGGAGGAGGAAAACTATTGACACATACTACTAGCTTGTCAAAACCACAATTACCCTATAAATTATGATCCACCACAAACATCATTTCTCTTTGAGAAACCCTATTGGACACCCTATCAAGAAGAACCTAACTGAGCATGCATCCTATCAAGAAATTCATCATTCTCTTATACCTCCAAGTAAAAAAAGACAATGTAAATGTGGGGAATATATATAAGATAACGATACACAAAACCTATTATTAGGAAAAACATATGAACTCATCAATTTGAAACAAAACATGGGTAATGTACGCCTAATTCAATGATTCAAAATACTCATGATACCCTACTAGAGATAAAGTATCTCTTGTAAATTTTCTTCCCTAATCATTGATGATAGAAAATATGCATGAATTGCCTTTGGAATTCATCCTAAGATAAAAATACCTTTTAAACTCTTTAGGATACCAGATCCAAATATATTGTGTTTCTCTTCACATATAGTTGATGGCCAATGGAACATGATTCAAAAAACCATATCAAATCAAAATAAGAAAAATCTCAAGATCTTATGGATAGTGATTTATCTCTATATCATATGTGACCTCCTCATACATATACATACACTAAAATTATAACTCATACATTGTCTTCCTCTATATGTCATCCGCCTCTAATGAGACAACCCTTATATGGTCGACTGAGTCATATTTCTGAACCACACCTATTTGAACCACATATATACATAGATCATCCTATATCTATATACATGAGGAAACACAATTTAAATACAATTTTAATAAAATTTATTTGATCAGGTTCATTTTATTTGGTTCATTTAATTTCATAAAATCACCCCATATCAAACTCATGAACTAGCTAGAATGATTCATGTAAGTATCCAAGGTATCTAACTGACAAGTAGGACTATCTCACATAGTCTTTTGGTAAAATTAATTTCCTTTCATCAAATTAGGATAGGGCTAAAATGATGTGTCCAAGATGGTCACTCAAGCCTACATCTTGAATTAAGATCATCTAGTATTGTTTACCTACCTCACCATAAATTCCTCATAAATTCATAACTCTAACATCTATCAATATCTCAACCAAAATCATTGACATCATTTTTTAGTCCCATCACCTACTGAAAACTCCCCTTGGGCTTTAAGTTAATATGGGTGAAACCCTCGAGCCTTCCTCTATAAGGACATGTGTTACAATATGAACCATACAAATGGCAGGAATTACCCATATATAACCCATGAAAATACCAAAACAACCACCAATCAACTTATTATTATAAATAAACCAAGATCAACAATAAAAAAATGCATGAGTAATTTATAATAATAAAAATATGAAAAAAAACACTGATAAATCTCATAGGATACGACTCCGTAGAAAACCCCAAGTTAAAACTAGTAATATTTATCTCAATAAAAAAATCACAATGAAAACCTAATAAATTGTAAATATATATATATATATATATATATTTATATGGGGTGGGAAGAAAATGTATACTTAGTAAGATCATACGAAATACCTCTCATGTATATGCTGATAGAGCATATAATTGCTCATGTGAATAAGCAACATAAAAACTACCACATACGAGGTTAAATACATACTAGTATCACCAACGATTACTCACCAAGTATTGCATCATTGTGTAATAATATAATATCAAGAATATAAAAATAGGAATCCCACAACAACTTCTCCACTAATTTTCCTCCCTTATGATCCAATATCAAATGTTTTGTTATCATGTCGTACAACATATGATGTAGGTTGGGTCAAAATAATACCTACCCACTCCTCCTATATGGTCTAACATCTAGTCATAGCATCAGTTTATCGATACCAAAACCACAAACATACCACTATCCTCAATAAAATCTTACCCATCACCCTATATCCTCTATTATATATCACATATATATAATAGTAGTTTATCATGAATATAAAGGTCATCAACCACATTCCCTCCACATACCATGAACAAAACCCACCATATCTCACCACCTAATTCAGAAAACAAATCTGTTGTACAAAAACCACAAGGGACTAGGAAATAGGGGGTATCCATCCATTTATCCCCTCCAACCTAAATGTTAGGAAAATACCAAGAACTCAAAATATTGGGCGATGGTAAGGTTATACAACTTAAGTGGGATGTGTAATTATATAATAAGGATATACATCATATATATTAATATCACACAGAAGACCAACCTAGGGTGACTAAACTATTATAACCTAATTATAACCCATAAACATCATAACACTATCATCACCACAGACATTGTCACCAATTCCATATATAATGAAATCCATACCCAAAAAACCGCATGAAACCGCCTAAATAACATTCTCATATTTCGATTTCAACCTATCATTTAACAATTCTAGACATACTGGTTATCAAAAAAATTATGTTTTTAATTATCTAAATTTAACTACAACCTCCCAATCCATACCCACATAATTCATACCCATTAATCATTACATTTCAAGAATTAATCATTTAATGTTTAGTATAATAATATATTTTACCAACCAATACATTAATACTTATATATTCATCCGGAATCGAATTCCTTAACTAATGTGAATCTAAAAATTATCCCCCCAATGAATGACTTACTAACCAATCAATATCCATACCAACCATTCTAGAATTCAACCCCACGACCCAACATTAACATGTCAAAAACCATCACAACCCATCCACCACAAAAACAACTACATCCCCATTTCCCAACACATATCACTTCCCTAATAAAACATGGAAAAAACCCACAATATATTATCAATAACACACAATTACCAAAATCAATACTAGAAAATACATTCTAATATTAGAAAAAACGCATCCATATAATCCCTTTCTACCTTTATTTAATATTTAAATAATATCACTTACATGGGTATAAATAAAACAATATCATCTTCACACATCTAATTAAGTGTATTTTTAAATTATTATTCCTTATGAAAGGATATTTCAATAAATAAGTTTCATATACTAATAAATTTTGCTGAAAAATAATCAAAATTTCTCAAAATGAATCTACCTATTCATCATTAGTAGGACATAAAAACAACACAACAACTCACAAGTAAAGAATACCCTAAGATCACATATAATTTTGTATGGTTTATTATATTTCATTATGTTTAATTTTAACATCTACATAATGAAATGATATACAAAAAAACCTTCCAAATTTATTTAATTAAGGAAGAGTTCTTAAGTCATTTTCCTCGATATGATTATTTCTTGCAAATAACACAAATTAATAGAGGAATCAATGATGAACCCTAATAGAATTAAAATTAAACTACTCAATGAATTATACATATAAATAAAATGTAAAACCACACTCAAAACTCATCCCAAAAACAAAATAAACTCACTAAAAACCAACTCAAAGGAGTTTTAATTAAGTTTAATAGATTTACTTTGATCCAAGACATCTTAATCTTAATGAAACAATACGTTTAAGCCCATAATAGAGTTGGATATTGATCACAAAAATGGTCTATTATCAGGTATCTTTACAATGAAGATATTAAAAACAAAAAATGCTTCATCGGTTTTCTAACCCTCTATTTATATTGGAAGACAATCATACCTTCACCATGGCATGGTGTCTATTAAAATAGGCACAATGGACCCTAGTCAAAAGAGTTCTGATTTTATTGAATTTGAGCCTCCAAACTTTTTACACCATCATAACTGTTGTAAATAGATTTTATTAGAATTGAATCCTACCCCATTTCATGGAGAACATTGTTTCATCTCCATAAATGTTAACTATGGTTCTCACCAGGACATAGGTAAAATTAAATTTTCTTTTTCACTCTTCCTTTCTTAAGGCTACGGTGTGGTGAGATCTATATCTTTATTTACTTCCTTCCCCATAACTGAATTTCTCAGGAACTGCATGCCACTATGCCATTCAATCTAGGTGTTTCACACCTTCTAATTCCAAACAGTGATCACTCTATTAGTCTCCAGGCTCACCATTACCTTCCCCATTGTATAGATCCTACTCCAATTTCACATAGGGAAATGATCTATTCAAAACACATGAAACTATAGGAGATTCAAACACCATGGTTCATCATAATATATAATAAATAACTCCAACAATGATGGCCTAAAAATTAAAAGGATTCACCCTATAAAAATTCAATTGATCTTCACCACAACCACTAACACACCTAGAACCATGGAGTGTTGTTCCTTTAGAATCTTGAAACACGGGTCTAACCTCTAGAACATCACCAAACTCTCTTTTAAAAAAACACCCAAAAATCATAAATTAATAGTATTGTATGGTTTGAGTAATTACATTAAGAAAACATAAAAAAATAATTATGAAAAAATATAGCAAGGAATTTAGAATATCCCATCACATCAATTTCATTGAGTGTATAGTAACAAAAAAATACAAATAGATAATAGAATAAGAAATATAAATCCCTATTGGAAATACATAAGAAATATTATATTATATATGAAATTAAATATTCTATACAAAGATTAAAAAATAAAATAGAGAAAATGAGAGGATTTATAAGAGAAAATAGAGATATTTTTTTCAATGTAATTTTCAATTAATATAAAATTTAAGAAAAAACTTCTAAATAAGTGGAATCAAAGTTAAAATTTCCATTGAGTAGATTATAATTCATAATATAAGGTGGATGATAAGAGATAAATTGAATACCAATAGAGAAATAACTAGTATATAGTGTAATTTACTTGGCCCACTCAGCTTGAACAACTTTGTGTTGGTTGGTACAACATAACCTCATACATGCCTCAAAGCATAAAACATAATGTTAAATAGTATCAAGGGATAATGAAATACTAATGAATATACTATTACCTCTATCATATAACCATATATACTAGTTGATGTAAATTGAAAGCATCTGTTATGGTAACTACGTACAAGGAAAACACCATGATTGGCTAAACATGGATAAATAATAAAAAACGTCCATAAAAATGAGTTGTACTGTCATTTCACATTATTCATATAAATTTAAATGAGATCACCACATGGCATAATAATGTACAACGCTATAAAAAATAACAAATCTCTAGATAAAATAAGAAAATTAGTACCCGAGTCCCTACCTAGTCCCATCTCGAAATTCCAATCATGAAACTCCAACACAACAATCCACCACAGAGCCTAAAACCCTACATATACCCATAATTATGAAATAAACACATGCACTGAGATTATCATGCAAGGAATGAGTACAAATCAGCAGTCCATCATCAAAGATATCACTAAATAAATCAGGAATATATAATTCCTTGAGTGATATGAAATACTAGTAAAAATATATAGAAATTTAATTTAAATACCATGGACATATCAATACACAATATCAAAATGATCATAAATACTTTAGTCAATTTTTGAATGGGATGAGGATCCAATGGTCTGAACACCAAACATGAGAATGTATGATGTACAACCAACACTTTCAATAGGTCTGGTAAATGATCTTTCACTGATGGATCATTTAGGTTGAGAAAGGTATGACCATCTCAACATATAACGTGAATAATGTGTAGTTATCATGGATACACTTATTGAATATACACCACAAAACACAATCTCCATGTGAAAGGAACATCACTAATATAAAGGTTTTAGGTGAACAATTCATCACTAATACATGGCCCATGGGAGAATGATAAATCATTGATATATTATCCATCGGGTTAATGACACACAACTGATACAGATCCCCTAGGTGAATGATATATCTTCAATATTCATATAATACCCCCTTGGTGGATGAAATACCACCTACCCATTGCCTGTCATGGATGATATAACACCACATCACATCCCATGTTGAATGATGTGTTACCAATCCCATAAGAAAATTGGTTAATTGAACACGATATAAAATATTTATGTGATATTATTATCAACCAATTGCTACGGATTGTGATTTTAGTAGTAACCTTCAATCTTTATTTTTTATTTTCTAATGACACTTCTAATGGGAATGTGTGAATCAAAGTCACATCCAACTAGTTACATGTCTAAATAGGTAAACCCCATTACCCACCAACAGAAAGAGTCCCACAGAATAAAAAAAATAGAAAAAATAAAATATATGTAATGGTATTGCATTTCAAAATTTCAAATTTCATAATTAAGCTCAGACTAAAAGCCTACCCACATCACGCATACATTGACAAACACATCTCTGGAAACCACCTTCAGCATCACCAACATATACATACCATACCTCATCATTGCTGAGCGATCATCGTCACTATCTACCTACTGAATCCATCCTCCCAAACCCACTTTCAAAATAATCTTGAAGACCACCATGCTGCTCCACCATAGAGTGAATGGTGGAGGCCTGGATCCAGAGAAGATAAAAAATGGTCTTATATAATACAAAAAACTAGAAAGACCATCTATGACGGGGATACATCAGACTGGGGAACATGATAACATGAAAAAAATCCTGAACAAATATGACGTCATAATTGACCTCCTCGAGCAGCCATGCTAAGGCAACCATAATCACTAGCCCCAAACCATATAAACACTAGAGAACACTTAACGTAATCCATGGAAACCCTCTAACACCATGGAAAAAAACTACTGAAACATCAGGATGAAGACATTCCCAAAAATAGGGAGACTGAAGAATCCAAATCAAGGAAGAACCCATGGAGAGACCATAATATCTATGCAAACCTTCGTCACTACCATCCACATCAAATCACAAAAACCATCCTATAATTAAACAATAAACCAACACTCTAATGTTGAACAACCAAAAAATTATTGGAAACCACAAACAAAAACAACGGTAAAAAACCAAGAGTGAGAAAGAAAAAATGAGATTTGAACCTTAGGATGAAACATGAGAAAATCATTAAAGTGAAAGAGATGAGAGGGGATGAAACCAAAGAATGATGCCTGGGGATGAGAACCTTAATATAGAATAGCAGATTGCTTGAGAGGATCCTCAATTTCCAAAAAACAATCCCAAAACCTTGGTATCACCTCCAATCCAGATCTGACCTATATTGGAGTGGTGGGACTCGATTCCAGAGCATAGTAAGGAACTTGAGAAAGGCCATCATTGAGCCAAGAGAGGTGTAATAGGTAGAGGATACTAAAAACCATTGAATGAGAAAGAAGAGAGGATATTTATAAAGAAATGGCTATTAAATAGTGGGGAGAATAAAGGACCAGTGAGAGCGGAGCAGAATCAAACACAGTGGGGGAGAGAAGTAACCATATGGGGAGGAAGAATGCATATGTTGAGAGGGGGCCTCGAGAGTGGGGAACCATATGTTTGTTCGATTTTTGTAGTTACCTAACCCCGAAAAGGGGTGAGTATAAGAGGCCAGAAATCTATCTCAATGTCCAAATTTAAGGATATTTTATAACTATCATATAGTTTTCTAAATATTTTCTTAATTAATAAATTGTTTTTAATCCCCCACACAACTTCTATGTTCGTATATTTAGTGTTCAAACCCTTCATGGGGATCAAGTCACATTTCCATAGAACATTGAATAAGGAGTACAATCATTGGAAAAATGGTTGTCAGGTAACAACCATCAAAGGATTAGTCAAGGACATAAATGTTCTTACCCACTCAATATGAAACCTATGAATGAGTTTGACAAAATTTTAATGGAAGGGAAAAAACCATGAACACTACTCACATATCACACATTGCACAAATTAGAGGGAAATTTTTTGGCACAACCTGACTCAGCTAAGTAAGGCCCCTCTTATTGAAGATAATAACAGAAATCAATGAATCTTGTATGAAATATGGAAATTTGACAATAACTCATAAATTAGTGATATCAAGATAACAAAAACAAAACAATGATGGAAATATGTATTGGACAGAAACATATTATTAAACTTACCAATGGTGATCCTTTTAGATTATTACAATGATGATCATTGCAAAATCAGTGGAGATACCACACTTAACGATGAGAAAGAAAGGGAAATTTGAAAGGTAATCTAACATTAGAGGAAAAAATTGATTTGGGTGTTTAATTTATATGGGTTTTATAATTTAAATAAAAAATTAAAATTTTACAAAATATTCCTAAGCCACCAATGGATACCCAATACATTGACATGGTGTACAGAGTTCCATACCAAGTACAAACCATAGGTCTATAGATTGGTTGATGGACCTATAGCACCTTCCCCATTCTTCTAAGGACCATCAGGAACCTGTTCCCATATAATGGGCACACAATGTTTTCTATCATCAAAATTTAGACTCCACATTGTGTCTATCACCTCTAAAACTGACCTCGACCCCTAATAGCTCCTATTATTGGTTATAAACATAAAAATACATGTTATTTTGGAAATAATTTAATTGAAAACACACCTAAACCTATGTGGTGAATTATAACCACCACACCTTTTAATATACCATCTTTAGTGTCATCAATAAGTATCACCGATGAAAATAGCTAGCCATTTACCTCAAATATCAGCCTCCCAATCCCTATACACTTCCAAGATACACTCATTCCACAACCTCACATGTACATGGGGTAACATATTTTTATGAAAAATCATTTCACTTTGGTCCACTATATGAATTAGTGATTTTTTAAACAACACATCATATTCCAAATCAACATCATTAAATTTGATCACATGAAAGGGCCATGATGATATGTAGGGAGCTATGAAACATGAAATACATTGTTTATAACATTGTATCACTAAGGTAATGATGACTAATTTTCTTAATTATGAATCTTATCATCCTTTAATGACTGCATAAACATGAGTTCCAACATCCCCTACCCCAAAATAATTATGTGCCCAACTGAAGCACCACTCAAAAAACACAAAATTTCCTACCTCAAATAGTATATAATAGAGTAAAATTATAACTTAATACTATGGGTGGTCCCAAATTTTTTTTAAATAAAACTATATTTAATTGATATATCCTACTTGAGATCATCCAAATGACAAACACTACGTTTTAATTTACCAATATAGAGGTCATCAACATATACTACCATACATAACCACAAAATGTGTTATTTGATTTGATACCTAATTAATTTTTAAAGGAAAATTTTTCTAAGATGAGATGAATCTAAAACGGAAAACCTAAATAAATTATACATGTTTTTTTAATTTCCTTCAACACCCATGTAGTATACTCATATTTCCAATCGATTTGAGGATGGAATGTTTTCCTCAAATGCACCGATGTGCTAATTAGATGCAATAATATATACTAAAATTGTAAAGTAAATTGGGTGTATTGATATAATACAAAACCCCTAGGAATACTATAAATTATAATATCTCAAAGGTATATAAAATACCCTTCTCATCAATGGTCTTGATATCCTTGATTGTTAATAAATGATCCACTTCGGTTAACCGGTCCACTATAACCCATACCACATCACTACCTTGTGGTGATCAACAAAATCCCATCAGAAATTTCAATTTCACCTCATCCCACTTCCACATAGGAGTGGTTTGTAGCTAAATAATAACATTTGTTCTATGGTTACCTAATTAAAGGTGATTCATCATGAAATGAACCTCACAATTTAATTTATTATACTAGGCCACCAATACTATCATTTCAAATCATGATACATCTTAGTGATCCCTTGGTAAATTTACCATATATATACTTGTGAATGCAATATCAATTCTTCATGAATATTGGTAAATACCATAACTCAACCTCATATATACCAGATCCCATCATCATTCAAGGACTAATATGGTAGAATATCCAAACCATATATGTTATCCATTATCACTAGAAAGTCTGGATCATGAAAATGAATATCAATCATCCTATCAAGGAATAAAGGGGAAATTATCAAGTATATTATATTTCCACTAACATGATATAATTGAATGTTAAGATGCATTGTGACGACCCGTTCCTCGGGGCCTATGCGATCACTACCCCAAGCCCTCCATCCAAAGGCCAGGGGCTGGAGATTAGCACTGAAAGGAATAATCCCTAAAAATGGGAAGGCATTACATTTATAACCTCTAATCACATTAAAAAAAGCACACATAATGATAAGAACACATGTAAACTGAACAGTAAACATGAAGAGTACAATATGTAAAAATGGGCCAGAAATCAAGACCAACTAGAAAGTACAAGATACTAAAATTACAAGTGAACTAGATAAAAAAGGAAGACAGCAGCTGGGTCGTCCTCTGAGGTTCATAACTGAAGGGTTGGTATATATCGCCTCCTCATCACTCCACGTCCTTCCATCCCCTCCGTTTACTGAATCATCGTAAGGTCCTCCTATGGGAATCGTCTTACCCTAGTACCCTTAGTTTCGATCAATGTTTTCCATTATTTGCACCAAACATAATAAGGTGCGGGTATAGCCTGTGCAGGGGTGAGTATAACGATACTCAGTAGGGACCCCGAGACCCTCAAGATCTCACAAAATCCACAAAAGATAATCCTCAACGCATGAATTCAACTGTCAACCCTACTTTGGTATATGCCCATACATATACCTAAGTTATCATGTAAACCCATATCAATCATGAGGAAACACAGGGTCCAACCCAAAATTCCAGAGCTCGACTATTCCACAATGAATGGAAAAACACAAAGGCAAGTACCTCATAGGTACACCACACAGAAGAATACCACAAAGGGATTACAACAAAGGAATGTACCATACTGGTATGAACTCAGCTCATACTAGGTATAACATAGGTACAGTAGTAGAGATGATTAGTTTTAGATATAAAATAGTTTTACTCTATTAATAGGATCTACTACTGACCCACATAGAATCTCTAGTTGTTGACCCACATAGGAACCCTAGGACCTGACCCACACATGATTACTAGAAGCCAACCCACACAAGATTTCTGAGAGTTTACCCAAATAAGATAGCTTTGAGCTGACCCACACAAGATCGATAGGAGCTATCCCACACATGATCAGTAGGAGCTGACCCACATAGGATCATTTAGAGCTAACCCACATAGGATCGCTAGGAGATGACCCACAAAGGATCACTAGGAGATGAACGACATAGAATTTCTAGGAATTGACCCACACATGATCGCTAGTAGCTTTCCCACAAAGGATTTATTTTAGCTGACCCACACAATATCACTAGAGGATGACCCACACAGGATCACTAGTCAGTCTTCTCATCACAACCAACTACTAGTGTCCCGAACTAGGCTTGATTGTCCCTGGGAGGGTACGCCCCCAAGCTAATGGTCGATAATCTAATTACCACTATGTCCCACTAAAATGTATCTAAAAGGACCGACACTTCATAGGGGTATCAATACAAAAGATTGTGTGTTAATCGAACACCTGATCTGTGAGTTATTATCCTTTTAGTCACGAGGGCACGGTTGGATTCGTGCTTGATCCAAACCGACAATACCACATCTTTATCCAAATTTCTAGTGGGTTATAATCAAAGGGACTGTCTTGCGCAAAGGTTCCCAGCGATGCTGACTGTTCGTGAAACGGATATCTGATGCCAAAGTTATGGACCATGTAAAGTATAAGGTCGTATCTGGTCGGGGTCCGATCCTACTCGGTTAGACTGACCCGACCTGACCTGGCCTGGGTTAACCCTGGCCAACCCATTAGGTCAATCTCGGACCATCGTGTCCTCTGACCCACTATGTGGTCCAGCCCGCTGGGTGGTGCGACAGGCTGTGAGGGGCCCCGGACACCACATGTGTTGCGGGGCAGCAGAGGCTGCATGTCAGCTCGACCGTGGATGGTAGCTCGACCGCAGGAGTGTCGCGTGGGCATGGGGTGGATCGGCCCAGCCCAATGCAGATCAGCTGAGAGGGTGGATGCAATGGGGTGGATCGAGTGGTAGGTGTCGTGAGGGCGTGGGGCGGCTCGGCCCGGCCCAGGGCTACTCGGCTGGGAGGGCGGAGGCCGCATGGCGGCTCGACCATGGGGTTCCGCGAGGTCATGCGGCGGCTCGGCCTGACACAGGGTTGCTCATCCGGGATAAGAAGCTCGGCCGCAGAGGATGGAAACTCAGATGTAGGGCGGCGGCCCGACCACAGGGTGGTGGTGGCTCGACTGTGGTGTTACGGCCCTGCCGAGGGCGGCGGCTAGGCCGCGAAGGGTAGAGGATCGGCCGTGGTGCACAAAGGCCGCAGGGCAGTGCCGTTTCACCATCATCTTCGTCGCGGCTAGCAGTGGCTCCGACCTCCGTTCTCTTGCCCGAACGTGGTTGGTATCTGTTCCCTCATCACGGTCAACAATTAATCACAAGGTTTGCGGAGAGGACATGCCATGTTTGTTTGGCCCACACTCTCAGCGTTAGAGCGGTAGAAAGTGACTATAATTTCTTTTTGAATTATGAAGAATTATCAAGAATGAATAGGGAGAATAATTTCAAACAACCACCTACAACTTCCCGTAAATAATCATACACAAATAAACTCTT
Organism: Viscum album; assembly: GCA_963277665.1. Taxonomy (NCBI): domain Eukaryota; kingdom Viridiplantae; phylum Streptophyta; class Magnoliopsida; order Santalales; family Viscaceae; genus Viscum; species Viscum album. The sequence continues at coordinate 1,918,884,709 of OY728163.1, forward strand.
ACCTTGGATTGTTCGTTGACATTGGCGTGAGAAGGAAGTCAAAGAAGGTGAAGAGAGTGCCAATGATTGTCGCTTCTGAAACCACTCTTCGATGTCCGGCACGCTTGTCGTCTTCTTCCATGATTTCCAAAGAACATTTTTTATGGAGTTCTTCATTGGAGTTGTGAAATCCTCCCAATACTTACCCTCTCCCTAAATCCACAAAATTTCCAAGTATCTGAAATGATATGTATCCGCAATTTTATTGTTGGCACAATTTCAAATTGGGTTAATTAATTACATAGGTTGGTATAATAAATTATAGTGGGTGTAACCATTTAAGTGGGGAATGTTTAAGAGGCTTCCCCACAATTATGAGGGAGTTTAAGGGGTTCAAGGGGTTTTAATACTCGGGTGGTCCCCACCACCATTACATCTCATGGAAGATTTAGGCTCGGTGGTCCCCACCACCATGACCTCTCATGGGAGGTTTTTGTTTAGGTGTTCCCCACCTATGAAATATCTTCATGGGTGGTTTCAAAATAAAATAAAAATAAAATGTTACACCATTTTATTTTATTTTATTCCTTTATGAAAAACCAAAATTCTATCTTCCTCTCTCGACTCACTACAGGTGAGGTGATGGTCTCTTTAAGATAATACCGGTGCTAGGAGTTCAACGGTTTCCTCAGATTTCAATTCTAGGAACCAGCTCAAAAGTTATAAAAACCTGCTCGCATGTTTTCTGAACATACCCGAACAAAAGTTCAAAAATTTAATCCAGGCACTCATGGCCTTGGAATAATGCACCGTCAACTTTCGTAGACAAGTATAATTCACATTTATTTAAAAAACAATTTACATGGAAATTATGAGTCCTTACATGCATATAAGTGAATAGGCTAATTAGTAATCAAATTATGAAATACTCTTGAACTACATGAACTTGAGTCTTCCAAATCATGAAATATTCTCCAAAATATTATTTCCCAATGGTATATTTCATATTTAAGTCAAAAGGTTATAAATACTCAACAAACCTTCCCTATAAAATACTTTGGTCACAATTTGATAATATATACTTCAAGATATTATAGTAAGTGTAGAAAATGAACTTCTCACACTACATGTAATGAAAAATTTTCATACCATGTGCAAAACTGTTAAAAATTTTGATCAGGATTTGGGTATTTCCACTCTTGTGGCCTCAATTTCTTAGAATAATAATCACCTACCACCTATCATGCATCATAACTACCCTATGTTCAACTAAAAAGGTGTCAAAATACAATATATACTCCTTACAAAAAAATTAATTGAGGATTATTGAATATTCCAACCATCCATTAATCTCATAATATGTTATCTTAAAAGAGTATGACCACACAAACATCACCCATTTCATGATCAAAGACTTCACCGATGATTCTAATTAGGATATGTCCTATTTGAATCAATAGTTTCCTTAAAATCCTTAAAACGAAAAACAATAGAAGAATATTTTCCTCTATAAAGAAACTACAAACTCTACATTCTCAAGGCTAACTAATATACCACCTTCTAACAACATGTTCCAAGGAAATGAATATCATATATCCAAAAAATAAAACTTATAAATATTACCACAAATTCTATTCTCTCTCAATGTACTCAACATTATCTCTATAGTTAAAAACTATCTTCATATGAAACATAGTATACAATAAAATAATCAATAAAGATGACCAAAATGAATCCAAATGTGGATAGAAGAACATATTCATTAGGTACATAAAAACTGCCAACATATTCATAAAACCAAAATAAATCACATGTAAATTATATAAATGATTATTAATATTAAAAGTGGTTTTAATAATATCAACTGGCCTCACTCATAATAGTGATATTCAAATCTCCAATTCTTCATGAAGAATCACTTTTTTACTCTTATTTAATTATCATCTATATAAATAATATGTTGCATGTTTTTTATATCACATGATTTCTGATCTAGTAATCCACACATAAACATATCAAAGAAATAACATTAATTGAAAATAAAATAGTATCACCCCATGAGGAAATGATTAATTGAATGAATCCCATCACCTTGAGGTCCTATAGCAAATCCTTTAGCTCTATATGATAATTATAATTTATCATATATAATATAATGTACATGGGATTTGTATGTAAAATTAGTGTGACTGTGAAATCATCTTATATCTTATGTGTAAACCCTAAGAAATTCTCTAGAATTTTTTTATAAAATTGATCAATAATAAGGGAAAATTCCATCTCATTCACCACCCCATATCCCAAAACAACACTAGATTTCCAGGTTATATTTTCCCCCGTCTATTAATGGTTATGTACAAAATGTATTACATTTAAATATCATTCATCGATGGAGGTATAAAAATATCCCAAAGAAGGAATGAAAGATGTCCATCAATGGGAAAATTCAATGTGTGTACGATAATAAGTCAATCAATCAACTATGAGGATCAAATAAAAACTATTCATCTCTAACACAAAGATATCCCAAAGAATCCGATATAAATTAATCATGATAATGAAATCTATATATCATTAAACACCATTGATTCACACCCCTAAGGGTGTATGGATATAAATATCCCCATAAAAATATTTTATAACTAGCCATAAAATTCCAATAATATAAGATAATACAAATGAGGGTTATGAACCAATACTAAATAAAATACACATTAGGGTAAATCCAATTAGATTCATAAAAAATTTATAGCCCCTTTAATGATTTATATGAGTGTTCATAATGGTATAATGTTTCCAAGATATCCATCTATGAGCTCCCAATACATGATTCCCCCTAGGTGTATCGCCCTACTGGAGCTACTGCCCCTACTGATGGAATCATGTTCCTTATGTCTACAACTCTTGGAAGATCCCTAACTACTACAACACTGCAGTGATTCTATACATACCCCAAATCCTTGAGTCTACCCAAAAACACATCAACAAGCTATCTATAGAGTAATACCATGGAATATATATAGTTATCTAATTTAATTGTAATATCATAATCTTGTCAAATATGCCCTATATTCCTACACTGGTTGTAATCAATAGAAACTAAAAATATCAATGGAAGATATAAAACTCTTCTCTTACTTACATGCCAACCATTTCCTTGAGGTGAATCATCCTAGAATTTCTTTCTAATTCCCAATGACCCACTCCCACTACCAATAAAAATAGACAAATACTAGGATAATCAACCCATGATATGATCCCTCTTAATAATATGACTTATAATGATTAGAAATAAATTTTAGGAAGAATTTATTCACCTAATATTGATTATAATTCTTCATGTTATCCTTAAAATGAGTGTCTTTGGTTGTATCATCAATCACCAACATGTTAAGACAAAAAAAATTATTAAAACGAGCTACACAATCCTTCACTAATATTATATATTAAAAATTATTCACAAACACCCAAGCCCTATCTACCACTAGATTCCAAAGAAAATAACTTATCAAAAGAACATGCATAAAAACACTTCTATATATGGTCCAAATATTGGTCTACCAAGACCAATACATCCCATTTGTGCTTCAATGGACCATGAATCATGTATGTATCATACTACATGATCTACTCTATTGGTGTTTCTATATAGTAAAATATATCCCGAAATGTCTCAATTAACCATTACATATCCTTTTATCCACCCTCACCTAGAAAAATAGGTGTATGCAATAACTATAAAACTTTGGGAATGAATGACATTGATTGATCAGCTCGTGGTGTCCCATGTCACAAGGTCTATTGGAACTAAATTAGACACTCTCAAAGATTCTATTCAATAAGAGGTATTGGAACAATAATTGTCTCTATGTATATTTTTAGTAGGTTATTTCCTTCCATTCCCTCCTAGAACTCATGGGGATTATATTCAGGTAGAGGAACAATAAAATTACAATTGGATGGATCAAAATAAATCTATACTATTTTTTGATATAATAGTTTAATGAAAATCGTAACAGGAAACATGCTTTGATACTTTATTAATATACACCCTATAATACAAGGGTTATATATATTTCAGTTTCACTATTGGAAATTTAATGTATAAAAACAGTTGAAAACCATTGGTATAGGGTGGATAACCATTGGTATAAATTATACCAAGGGTTTTAGAAACCGTAGCCCATTAAGCTGTGACAATAGTCATATACCAACGGTTTGAGATAAACAGTTGGTATATGTGATGAAATATACTCTATCCCAACAGTTTTATAAAACTATTTGCATAGAGTTCTTATACAACACATATGCCAACGGTTACAAAACTACTTGCATATCTTTTTTAGTCTTTCATTCACCCCTATACGAACGGTTTAAACCGTTGGTAATGGTTTTGTACCAACGGTTCAGAACTGTTGGTAAAATATACATACAGAACCTATACCAACGATTTAAAACCATTGGTATAGGCTTTGCTGTACAAATAACACAGCAGCCTACTCTGTGTATTGCTCTGTGAATTATACAGAATACATACAATACAATACATAATAGGGATATATAATTAAAAACTGATAATTATAAGGATACATAATTTAATAATCAATTATGAATACAATACATTAGAAACTCAATATGTAATTATATGTGATACAGAATTAAGAATACATTAAAAATCTCATTTTTTATAACACATACATGATTGAATTTAGAAATTAGAAGATAATATCCCAAAATAAGAAAATGAATAAATGAATTCAACCAAACACAGATATAATTTCATGGTTTGGGCGGGTGTCTTTGAACTTAGTTATGATGATAATGGGTGCATATCAATGAGCTTGTGTAACTTAGAGAATATAGTTGTCCTTAGCGTATTAAATGCCATGTGTTTTAGATTAGGGGTAGGAGTTCCTCACATGAGAAGTGGATTGTGTGAGGCTGGAACATGGATCATTATTCTAGAGTATCAACATAATCCGAATACGTTTGGTCGGTTTTCCGTATTCCAGTTGTTTTTACTTAAAATGATGTTATTTTTTGAAAAAAAAGAGATAGTTATAGTGATACTAGCCACACTGTGCCTTGGATTCATTTGGGGTTGACTCTTACACATCACATATGTCCCACGGATCGTTTTCATAAAGTATCAATACAATCTGAGTGCGTTTGGTTGGCTTTCTGTATCACAGTTGTTGTTTTCACTTAAAATGTTGTCCATTTAAAATAAAAGTGAGACACTTGGAGTGTTATCGGCCACACCGGGCCTCATATTGAGGCTCGGTTGATTTTTACACGTCATAAATGATCCATGAATTTTATTTCTAAAGTATCAACACAATCCAAATATGTGTGGTTGGTTTTCCATATGTCATCTATTTTTACTTAAAATAGTGTCCATTTTAAACAAAAGAGAGACACTTAGAGTGCTACCAGCCACACCGTGCCTTATATTGAGGTAGGTTTGACTCATACATTTCACAAATAACCAATTGATTGTTTTCTTAATGTATCAAAACAATCATAATGTGTTTGGTCAGATTTCCGTATTCCAGTTTTTGTTTTCATTTAAAATGTTGATCATTTCAAATAAAGGTGAGACACATTGAGTGGTACCGGTCACACCGCGCCTCAGATAGAGGTGGGGTTGACACATAAACATCACAAATGACTCATGGATCATTTTCCTAAAGAATAAATAGAATCCGAATATGTTTGGTCTGTTTTCACTATGCCAGTTGTTGTTTTCACTTAAAATGTTGTACATTTTAAATAAAAAATTGACAATTAGGGTGTTACCAACTACACAATGCTTTGGATTTATGTGGGGTTGACTCGTAGACGTCACAAATATCCCATGGATCGTTTTCATAATGTATCAACACAATCTGAATGCGTTTGGTTGGTTTTTCGTATTCTCGTTGTTGGTTTCACTTAAAATGTTGTCCATTTCAAATAAAAGTGAGACACTTTGAGTGGTACCAGCCACACTTCACCTTGTATTGAAGCAGGGTTGAGTCATACACGTCACATATGACCAATGGATCATTTTAATAAAGTATCAAAACAATCCCAATATGTTTGGTTTTTGTATGCTAGTTGTTTTTACTTAAAACAATGTCCATTTTATACAAAAGAGTGACACTTTGAGTGATATCGGCCACATTGTGCCTCGTATTGAGGTGGGGTTGACTCGTACACATTAAATATGACTTAAGGATCATTTTCCTTAGGTATAAATACAATCTAAATGCGTTTGGTAGGTTTTCCGTATGCTCGTTGTTGTTTTCACTTAAAATGATGCCAATTTTAAACAAAAGAGATACATTTAGAGTGGTACCGTCCACACCATGCGTCGGATTAATGTGGGGTTGACTCTTACACTTTCATAAATTTTCCATGGATCATTTTCCTAAAGTATTAGCATAATCTGAATGCTTTTGGTTTGTTTTCTATATGCCAGTTGTTGTTTTCACTTAAAATGATGTCCTTTTCAAACAAAAGAGGGACATTTTGGGTGGTACCAGCCACATCGTGCCTCTGATTGATATAGGGTTGACTTCTACATGTCATAAGTGTCATATGGATCTTTTTCCTAATGTATCAACACAATCCTAATACGTTTGGTGGGTTTTCCGTATGCCAGTTGTTATTACATAAAACATTGTCCATTTTAAACAAAATAGGGACACTTAGAGTGGTACCAGCCAAAACATGCCTCATATTGATAAGGAGTAGACTCTTATATTTCGCAAATGTCCCATGGATCGTTTTCCTAAAGTATCAACACAATTAAAATTCATTTGGTTGGTTTTTTTATATGCCAATTGTTGTTTTCACTTAAAATGTAGATCATTTCAAATAAAGGTGAGACACTATGAGTGGAATTTGCCACACCGTACCTCAAATTGATTTAGGGTTCACTCATACATGTCACAAATTTCTCATGGATCGTTGTACTAAATTATTAACATAATCCAAATATGTTTGGTCTATTTTCCGTATGTCAGTTGATGTTTTCACTTAAAATGATGTCCATTTCAAATAAATGTGAGACACTTTGAGTGGTACCGGCCACACCGTGCCTCATATTGAGACGAGGTTGAGTTGTTCATGTCACCTATGACCCATGGATATTTTTTCTAAAGTATCAACACAATCCAAATAAGTTTGTTTGGTTTTTCACATGCTAGTTGTTTTACTTAAAAGGGTGACCATTTAAAACAAAAGAGAGACACTTTTAGTGATACCAGCCACAACGTGCCTCGAATGGATATGGAGTTGACTTGTACATGTCAAATATGAATCATGGATTGTTTTCATAATGTATCAACACAATACGAATGCGTTTGGTCGGTTTTCCGTATGACAGTTAGGCAAATCGTGCAACAACAACGATATTATATCATACTAAAACTGTAGACATTGGGCATGATGTGCATCCCCTAGTGCATGGTTAGAGAAAATCATGCACATTTATTATAATATATAGTCCTATATGGTTGGTAGATACCTTGTAGGATGGACTTAAATTGTTTCCTAACCGTGAGGTATAGTGTTTTTCTACGTCGACCGGGGTTCCGAGCTCCGCAAAAGCCCCAGAAGCCCCATAAAACATTATAACATCATTAGGATTCCATATTTGGAATAGAATAAAGAGTTATACTTAATTAAAAAATATCCATAAATAGTTAAAAACCAGGTTCTTATACTCTTTCCATTTAAAGGAAGTCATCCTGAAGTTCACATTCAGTGGGTGGTAAAATTTTACTTGAGAACAATTCTGTTTGGGTGGTTGTCCGGGGTCTAGGAAGGCTGTCCGGGGGGCTTTCTAGGGGGTCTTCTAAGGTCTAGGGAGGAGGGTGGGGTGGGGGGATGTCTGGGGGGCTTTCCGGGGGCAATCTGGGGTCCAAGGAGGAGGGTGGGGGCTGTCTGGGGTCCAGGGCAGAGGGTGGGGGTGGTGTCTGGAGAGCACTATGAGGGGCTGTATGGGGGGATATATGGCAGGCTGTTTGGGGTCCAGGGAGGAGGGTGAGGGGGATGTGATGGCTGTGTTCAAGGTGTTCTAGGATTTTATGTATAACGACACATCCATATTAAATCAATAATTAAATGACATAAATTTCAGTCAAAATGTAATGGATTAATCTGCCCCTGATCACCATCACCATCACCACTGTCATCATCAGCCTCATCCTCACTGCCATCTCTGTCCTTTTCATCATCCTTGTCATCACCCCATTGCACATCCTCATCCCCATCCTCGCCCTCGGCCCTATCCTCGCCCTCGTCCTCATCCTCATCCTCTCCCTTGTCCTCTTCAACATCCTCATTATCTCCATCAACGTCATCATCTCGACCGCCACTAGAACTTCTTCCTGGTGCATTGGATAATTCTCCCATCAAAAACATATATGTCTGACAAGCCGCGCTAACCTCCTGTGGAAGTGATGAAGATAAATCTTTGATCAGTTTCATCAATTATTTCTCCCTCATTTGATCATGTTCTTCCAACTCGGTGACCCTTTTATCAGACTGTCTTGCATGCTACTTGACCTGTTCCAACTCATTGGTACTAGAATGGATACCTGGAGAGGACCAATACCTCTTCAGGACTATATTCTTACCATGTCCGTAGTGAACTCGACCAGAGTGCTCATCTCGCAAAACCTGATATAAATGATCATGTGGCACTAAATTGTCAGGCTCCTGGGCATCAAGGGACTCTAAAGCAGCCTTTTAAAAATATGAATAGATTATTAAATTTCAAAATAGATATTAAACTTTTAAATAAAGAAATTAAAAGTTAAAATTTTTTCTTGTGTCGGTTCATTAACCGCAGTTCTATATTTCATCCATCTACTCAAGAAAAACAATTTTTCACGAGGGATACATCCTTCAATATTCAATTTCTGCTTCCATAATGACATTAAATCAATATAAAGTGAAATTATAATCATTTATTAAATATTTAATAAATCACATAATTTATGTAGGAAAGAATAAAAAGGGAAATTCCTAAAGAAAAATTATACACAACTATATCGTACGAGCTACCTCTCATGATCTGACATAGTAGTGCGCCCATAAGTGTGGAGGTATTACATTGAATCAATGTTTTTTGTTTTTGTTTTTAGAATATTCCTATATTATGTTTAAAAATAAATAAGATAATATTAATGAAAAATAAGAAAATTGTCATTCAAATACCTCAAATAATATTTATACATTCAATTTGGCAGTCACCCAATGGGTAATCATTTGGAGATATTGCTCCATCGGGTAGTCATCCATGACAGGTACTATCTCCAACTCCATGGCCACACTATCACACCAGCCAGCATAAAAAAGATGCTTATAAGCTCTCCAAATCTCTCCTAGATCTTTTAAACATGCTGGTCGTGCACCTTCGCCATCATGGAAGTTAAACCTAAGCTGACACCCAACAAATTAATTCATATAAATATAAAAAAAAAATACTACATTAAATCCCAAAGATTTTTTACCTATATCTGTGCCCACGCATTATCCATGACTTTGTGTGGCAGATCTCTCCAAGAGAGAGGGCTGACCGGAATGATGTCAGAGTATTTGGCTAGCATCACCAAAAAACCCCGACATTCCAGCCCAGGTTTATCAATCATCTATCCATCATCATTGTATTCAACCATAAACATTGTCTGGCAGTTCCATACCCCACGCAAGTGAGTACTCCTCCTTCCCCGCCTCCTAATAGTAGATTAATAAGATATTAAAGACAAAATGATCAGAAAAAGTTATAATAAAAATAAATATTTGTATAAAAATTTGATTGAGTTATATAAATATACCCAGGGTAGTCAAATCAATGGGCGTCAATGGATGTGCAGAAGGTGAAAGAATATCCTGTACGGCTGGAGTGTCCCTTAGTGTATGCTCTTCATCCACATACTGTGTCGGATAAATTGTCAAAGAAGGTAGAATAAAATATATTAAAGCTAATGAACTAGAAGCAAAAGATGATGGTACAGACGTCTGGCCAACTGGTAGTGTAAACATCAAAGGCCAAAATATCTCATGTGTCCATAATGACACACCAGTATCAAAATTTGGTGTAGAAGATACATCTGTGGTAGAGGGAATAGTCCAATTAGGTACGACCAGTGGCTCGTCTTACACTCACACCACGAGCCCTCGTACCACTGACCTCAATACCAAGACCACCAGATGATTGTCTAACTCTGAAAAAAAAACCCCTCCTACCACCATCCACTGTACTGGGAGCAATATCAGGATACTCATCGGATATATCTCATCTAGGGGGTTGATCCTGAAAAAATGTTTAACACAAAATTAAACACATGATATTATAAGTTATTAAAATATATATATTTGAAATAAAATACTCACAATAGGGATGAGTGGAGGAACAACCATCTGTGTCATGCAATGATTATTCTCTGTCATCTATTTCCACAGCATCTCTTCAATGAGTGTCATTTCCTACAATGAAAACAAATATATAAGTAATTAGAAACTGATAACTAATGTGTATCCCAAAAAACAAAATATCTAAAAACCATTCTGATAAAAAAAACTAAAGAAACAAGAAGATTTATGCTGGTTTCAAGGTATCTACTAGGATACACACTCAAAATGTTGTAGGTGAAACATGTAGGTGAGAACACAACTGTCTGATTCTATATATTTCCAACCACAACATCAGTTTCACAATGAAATATGAAAATTGAGCTATTGGATTCATCATAAGTAATAAATGGATTGCTTCCAATTTCAGTAGGGACAGTGTCAACTTCATCATCACCATCATCAAAAACATGTCTGGGATTTACTTCAATAATTACACAGAATTTAAGATGATGATGATCTTTGACATAAAAAAATTGTTTCACCATTAATGCCAAAACATATGCTTTATCAGTATCAAGAGTGAGAGTCATGTCAATAACTTGAAATCCACAATCATCAATAAAGGCGCCTTTCCTAGTCATTGAATCAAACCATTGACATTTCATCATCGTGACTCGACCATGCGAGTAATAATCCAAAATTATTATTTTCTCCATGTCTACATAATAAGCTACATTTTCAGAACGAGGACTATTATCCGATGAACTGACATAATAGTCTATTGTGGCAGTTAGCATAACACCATCATTCTATGTTCTCATATTTCTTTGTCATTTAGTGATAATAAATTTGTATCCATTGATCACAAGTGATTTTCAATCATGAACCATGGTATTAGGACAAAAATACAAAGATATTATTTCCTCAGAAAGAGAGTCTGCATGAAAACTCGATACCTAAAATATAAACAAATAGTAAACATAATTAAAAATTATTTTTATTTAGTTATTATAGAAATTTTTTTACCTTCAATTTCAACCAAGTATAAACCCCTTTGCTATGAAAAGTCTCTCTCCTTCTCAAAGATAAATAATGATGCTTTCTTTATATCTATTATTTATGTTCCCTTTATATAAAAATAATAATATTTTAAAAAATATTTAAAATTACAAGGGATAAGAGAACAGATACATATACAATTTACTTACTTGATATACTCATAAAAAATCACAATTGAACAACACTGTGCGATGTGCCATCTCTTGCACTTCATGGATTAATGTTGTCAATGTATATGATCCCAGAAATTATCCTATATGAGGAAGTAATGGAAAATTGGGTTCAGATTTCTCATATTGTTCTTCTTCATTTCTCATTGGTCTGTTTATTTTCATAGTAATATCAGACAAATACATTGGGAAGAAATGCATACATTCTTGACCCAAGTTACAATTCACAATAGGACCTTTTGAATAATTTGTGTTCTGATCATATGATTTTAATGTGTACATGTTTCTTTCATTTGGATACATCCAACAAAAATCAATGGGTCTTCTAATAAGTATTTTGGTCGGGAGATGGACAGTCAGATGCAACATGAATGTAAAAAATGATAGAAGAAATATTTTATCTAACTCATACAAAATTAATGGTGTCTTAGCCAATATTTTTTAGAAGAAGTATTTGAAAAACTTCATAGCACAAAAATATATAAACAAATAGTAGAAACGAATAACTGAGACTCTTATATTATTGGACATGAGATGACATATTACTATTGGAATCAACTCATGAAAAAGGACGTGGTAATCATGAGTCTTCAAAGATTTAATCTTCTACTCAATTTTGTTGACCCATTTTGATATATTTCTTGAATATCCATCATAAACATAAATTGTCTCCAGCACTTCCAGAAATTGATTTTTTTCTGCAGGCGTCATCACATAAGAAGCACATGGAACTTGCTATTTATTTTCACTGATACAGACAGGATGTAATTCTAGTCTGATCCCCTAATCTACCAAGTCACGCTAAGATCATAAATAATCTTTTGTCTTCCCCTTGACATTTAGTAGAATCGAAATCAACATTTCACATATATTCTTTTCAATGTTCTTTACGTCTAAGCAATGACGTAACAATTTGGTTGACCAATACGACAACTCAAAGAATATACTCTTCTTCTTCCAATTGTACCAGGTATCATTTTAAACATTTTTCCTCTTTCTAGATTTCATTACACCCTTACCAAATGAATAACATAAATCATTCAATTCATTAAGCACATCAGTTCCAGACATACACTGCGGTTGATCATCAGTCTCCATGGTAATGTCAAATCTTCGAAAATTGTTTCTATATAGATGGTTAATTGGAAATAATTGTCCATGTCCCATAATAATAAAACTACAATGATATTTCAGTCTTCAAGATTGAGTATTCTTCATACAAATAGGACATTTCAATTTTCCTTTTGTGCTCCATCCAGACATCATTGCATAATAGTAAAATCATTGATCGTCCATATAAGCGCAACACGCTTCTGAAATATGTCTTTCGATCATGCATTGTATGTGGGAATACCCACATACCAAAGAAGTTTCAAATCTTTTATAAAAGGTTTCATGTATACATCTATATCATTGCTGGGATCAGAAGGGCCATATATCAGTATAATCAAGAATGTGTAAGGATTTTTTCATACACAACCATGGAGGAATGTTATATATGTGTATGAAAACTGGCCATGTGATGTGCGAAGTAATCATCTGCCCAAATGGATTAAAACTATCACATAAAAGACCCAGTATCACATTATGCACATCAGCTGCAAATTCATGATACCGAGCGTCAAATATCTTCCATGAAAATCCATCTGTAGGGTGAACCAAATCTTCATTATTCTTTTTTCTCTTGGTGTCATGCCATCACATTTTTACTGATATTTCATCAAAAATGAAATGGTTCTGTAATATGGGGATCAATGGAATGTGCCACATTACTTTTTTGGCACATGATATTGTGTTCCATCGTCTTTTGGATTCCATAGGGAGGTTACACATTTGATATAACCATTTCTTTCAGCAGTTTCCTCGCAAAATAATCCGCAATCATTCAGGAAAGCATGGATTTTTTGATAATCCAAATTTATCGACTAACTTCCATGCCATATTTTGGTTTGAGGGAATATCTGCATTATCAAGAAGTAAGTCCTTCAAGAATGTAAGAATGTAATCGATTGCAGTATTTGGAAACCCATACATGTTTTTCCCACGAAACAATCAGATTAAAAATTACAATTTTTTCATTTTACCACACTACTGATATATTGGAGTCATCGCATCATCATTCAATTTTTTCACCCTATCAACATCATCATTTTCATTGGACGCATAATGTGTGCTGGTATAGAAATCTTGTTGGTTGTACATCCTTTGCTTCTCATGATGCCAAATAAATGGAAAACAATCATATATCAAACTCTCCAATTCAGTCCTATCATTTGGATCATCAACATTTTGAGATTAAATTTTCTCTCCATTATGATACCAGACATAATAGTTTTTTGGGAAACTATATTTGGTTATATGATAGCTAACTGCTTCACGACTCAACGAAGGACTTCCAACAAAATTAGAACTTGGGTTGTGCATGCGACCACTATCTGAAGACTTGTCAAATGCAAAATCCAAAAAGCTGTTCAAATTATTTTGAAAAATCTATAGAAATAAGATAAGTTTCTTACATCCATGTTCTATCCATTCTGTAAAAAAATTGCAATAAGTCATTTCATAGAAATTCAATAATATTGAAGTTCAATAAAAAAATGTAGGTAAATGAAAATTTCTTACTTTATATAAAAGCATAACTGAAAAATTACTCTATATGAGAATCATATTAAGAAACACAACAAAATACAGTGTATATATGAAAATAAGATACATAATTTCTAATGCCTATATTCAAGGATTTCTCAGTAAGATATTGGAAGTGGATCAAGGATACACAATCCTTAAGGTTCTTGTTGCGAGTACATGAGTTTTATAATTTAACTTCTTTAGGGAGATGAGGATGAAGAGTAGGATGAGGATCACATCAAAAGTAGTTATGGCCTCATCAAGTTTCACCTTAACAATGGATTAAAGTATCCTAGGTTTTGGGGCCATAGATTAAAGGTTGGTTGGGTGTATTCATTGAATAATGTCCCAATTGATTTTGGAGAGGGACATTTAATAGTAATAGGTATGGATTTGATTAGAAACACCTATATAAAGGATATCCATGAATTGTAACGTCGCAAACTAGGATGACAATCATTAGTGACCCAAACCTAGATGACCACATGGCCTCAGCGCATCTTCCAAAATTCCAAATGTTATTGACTAATAGTGAGAGCCTTTGGTGTTTCTGGGGGAGACTATTCCCCCATTACATAAGTTGAACAATTTTAATATTATTAGTTAAAAATTAGAAGATAGATAAAAATGGGAAAATATTGGAAATGGATGAAAATAACCAAATCAGTAATACCAACTAATAACATAATCATAAACCAAATGAGGGTAATGTATGTCATGTTTCAATAAGAAAAACATAGTTACCACTAGTTGGATGTAGTACTATGAAAGAGGCTCAACGAATTCTAAAATTCGACCTAGCTTCTTGAGCTACAACCCAATCATCTGCTACATGCTCCATCCTATGTCATGTGCATAGTCATGTATATGTAAAATGGTGATTCCCCTTATCTAAACATATAATCATGTATTTTATCCAGACACCCAATGGAATCTCATACAATGTGTGAGATATAATTCATGTAGGTGACCACCGAGAGGTATAGAACTATCCAGTCTATTTATATAATTTTTTAATATAATGATATGATAAATTAAAGTGACAACTAAAAAATCTAAGGGTTTTCTATGGTTCGAGAGAAAAAATATAAAAGGGTATTCTGTGAATTAGTTTCTTGAAGAAGGAAGAAGTACTACATGGGAGAAGGAGACGTCCCACCGAGAGTTCCCTTTGTAGATATTTTATTCATAAAGAACATTGGATTGTACAGTTAAGTATTTCTTATTTAATCTGTGAAAAATTATTAGGGACCACATACTATTATTCAATGTTGAAGAAGATAATCCATATGTTCTATTGTGCGAAGGATAAGTGAACAATGTTTCATTATATATATATATATAAAGAGTTTGATAGAAACATGACACATTCTTGTTATGTAACACACATAGTGTACAAAAATTAAGACGAATAAGATCTTCATGTTTGACATGATCTTAATGAAAGGAGTGATTTTCATGAAATATTATGAATAAATATTATAAACAATTTCTTATGAGTTCATATACATGAAGCTATAATATTTGGAGCATTGAGATGAAAAAAAGAACCATGAATCTTTAAAATTAGAGCACAAGAAAGAGACCATTCTCTTATAGATGTATATGTGTAGTGGAAAAATTAATTGGTCCATGTGTACATTGATGTAGTGATTTGAGTACAGAATTAGTAAAGGGAGTAGTGAATCATAAAATTTTCCAAATTCCCTAAAAATAAGACAAAACGGCGTGATCTTTATAAATAGTGAAATAAATAGCGAAATGTTGAGAATAGAAGGATATCTATAGCTAATATGAGAAGATGTTGAAGGAGTATAACCTGAAAGGGAGAGTTGAAGCTGATCAGATGGAAGAGGTTCACCTGGAAGGCGCTTCTGGGAGTCGGGGAATATGCTTTTTGAAATTGGGCGCTTCTAGGAGTCATGGTTCTCTTTCAGAGATTTTGGGGGGGGGGGGATTTTCCCAATGGTTATTAAAAACCATTGGAAAAAACATGGATTTACCCACAGTTTCTTCAAACCATTGGGAAATCCGTCCCTAAACACACCTTTACCAAATGTTTATTAAAACCGTTGGTAATGGACACCTATACCAAAGGATCTTTTGAACCGTTGATATGAAAGTGTTGGGAAAGATAGCCTTTCCGGTATTGTTTCATACTATTAGTCTAGATATAAATTCACATAAGGCTCATCTATCCAATCATGCATGTCATAATAAAGATCCATTAAATATATTTGATTCATATAAAATTCGACGATCAAGATATATTGGAAAAACCATATATTTTGTTTTTAACCCTTTAAATAACTTAATTAACATCATAACTATGTAATTAATCATATCAATGTTTTCAAATTTTCATAAGAGTCCATAATTCAATGAATAATAAATAACACAATACTTTTTACACATTAATCCATGTGTAAATATTCAAATTATAAGTTTCTCATCATACTTATAAAAATCACCTAATCATAACAATAAAAGATAGAGAATCACAATATAATCCCTAAAGACTTGATATTCTGTTATACATAGGCTAGGTATAGTCAAGTATGAAGTAAAACCAAAGTTTTTAAAACATCATAACTTTAACTACCAAAAAAAAAATAGTAAATGAAATAAAAATATGGATCTTGAATCACTTTATAAAATCTAGGAACTAGTTTTTCTAGAATTTTTAAAAGTAGGTGGGTACCATATAATCTTAATAGTGCCTCCCCATACACAAGAGGATTCTAAATAGTATCAAGGGTCAATGTAATACTCATGGGAAGAATATACCCTCTATTGGTTAACAATAAACATCAACAAAAGTAAATTTAAAGAAGAAATTATAATAAGTATATTAATGGTCATTATTGTAATAGAAAAACAATTGATAATTAATCCATTCATCATATAAAATAATAAATTTTATTGTGATGTCACATGAATCATATAAAATTATAAAGTATTTCTATGTTGCTAGATTAGAAGCACGATATCCCAAATAAGCAAAGTGTAGAGACAATTCGAAAACTAGTTTAGAGATCCCATTTTGTCCCACAAAAATATGACCATAAAACTCTATCCAAACCATAAATTATATATATCTTTCCCTTACCTTCATATCATATTATGTAATCTAAACATGCACCTATTTTCATGTGTACGATGTGAGTACAACCTATTAGTCCACTAGTAATGGTGGGATAGAAATAATCCAAAATATATAAGTTAATGATTGAAATGAAACTCTAATAAATATAACATTAAACTGAATTTCTACATTATATAATACTTAACAACTAATTCCATAATGACAATGCATTCATTAAATAGTACCGAAATGGGATAAGGATCCATTGGTATTAATACAAAAAAATCATGTAAGATCTAAAAACCCATATTTAAACTTTTAGTGTGAAAAATATATCACCAATCTAACATTAAAGGTGAAAAAGATATATTTGTATTAACTCGCAAGGAAATAAAACATCATTAAACCATAAATTCAAGGTGAATGATATATAATAGTAAATAAAAACCTTAGCTGAATGATTTATCACCATATCACATCGACAAAGTGAACTATATATCACTAAAAATAACACATATGTGGATGAAACAAAATAAAACATGATCCATAGGTTAATTAAAAATCACTGATATATATCCCCTTACTGAATAATCCATTTTCGATATGTATCCCCAAGTTGAATAATGCATCACTAACACACAATCCCCCAGAGAATGTTACATCACTAATACATAGACCTAATGTGAACAATTAATATCTAATATTAAAATCATACCCCATTGGGGGATGAGAAACCAACTATAAATACCCAATCATATATAATACACCACCACATCAATATACCATGGTGAAAGAGATATCATCAAAATCATAAGAAAAGTGGTCAATGAAACATGGTATTAAAAATTTATGTAAATGAGTTATAACCCTATTTCTAATGTTTACGAAATAAATAACTACCTAAATCTCATAATGGATATGATTATGAGGCCAATAATTCATCTTACTATCCCATTGGTAGGCTTGTTTATTCCTAGAAAATCATATGATCATAACTCTTGATAGTTCAATAATTTATTATGTTTTAATAATTTAATTTAGTGACTATTTCCATCTTTTGATTCTAATGTTTATTAACTATCACATAATTTTAGTATTTTGTGTTTTTGTAAATAACTATGATTTGGTTATTTTGTGGGTTTTACTAATTTCATACGTTTGGAATTCAATTTTTATAGGGAATTTAAATTTAATTTCACATTATTAGATGTGTTTTAAGTGAAAAGAAGTTATGTTTTATTAAACATTTATTTCCATGTATTCCATCTGAATAACCCAAGAGAAATAATCTCCCATGAGATTAACTCCAGTTAATAACTAACCAAGTTAAATAAAATCACCAAATTTAGAAATAACGCAAGGGTTATAGGAAATAAATTTGTAACATCCCATGTAAATAAAGAACATGAAATTTTTCATATATATTAATATTTGTGAAATAAATATTAATTTTACTTTAAAGGGAACTCTATGTTCGATGGCGTACCTGATACGTAACAATGGGGTTCATTGAAATCTTACATTGCACACTAATAATATAATAACATTATTTTAAATTATAGTTAATATCTAGCCTTTTTAATGACAGTAATGAATAGAAATAACTACAAAATTATTATACATGTTTTTTAAATGTCATTACATTTATCCAATAAAAGTTAGAGGCTTAAAACACGAATTAATCTAATTTTATTCATTATTTACTTTAAAAGGTTGATTTCCAAGTTTTAATGGAGAATCCTATTTAAATATACATTAGGTCACTATTATTTGTTACATTTTACAAAATAAAATTCTTTTTTAGAATCCGGACATCAAAATTTACTTTTGGTAAATTTTTTGTCTTTTTCTGATAAAATTCAATTTTTTATGAATAGTGAAAATACTGTATTTTAATTCAATAGTTCATTTTAATATAATTTATTTATATCGTTATATTATCTATTTAATTGGTTTAAAGTGTAATTGATTATATTTTTACCATTTAACCCAATTTTTCTCATTGGAATTAATTTCACTTTGAAATTGGGCATAAACTAGTGTCAATCTTTTGAAAGTTATTGTTTCTTAAAAACATGCAACTTTTTTTGATAAAGGGAATTAATTTTAAATTTATTAATTAAAATTCTAATATTTGAATTTGGTAAAATAGATATCATTTTTGAATACATAATATCAAATATAGCCTCGTCTGAATTTTTAGTAGTTTTCTAAAAAACTTCAATTTTTGATGAATAGTGAACCTACTAAGTAGTAGTTACAAACTGAAATTTTCATTTAAATGAAATTTTACCACTTCTGTGGATTGAATTTAGAAAATCTGACATACATGGTTTTTTTTGGAAATAGAGATTATATTAATGGAGAATATCAATACTCGTATATAAGCAATGCCAAGAATGGAAATTTTCCAGCCATTGTTGGTTGACATCGAAGGGGCCCGAGGCCACTAGATAATGGACCAAATTGCTTCCTTTCCTTTTAGTAAAGGAGAAGGTAAAGAAAGAGAAGCCTTTGCGTAGCGAGTGGATCCTTATGACGATAAAGCCAAAGGCCTGGAGTCTGGCGTCATCGTGGTTAATAGCATTGATAACCGAAAGGCAGTCAGACTCGATGATGATATCATCTCATCCACGATCCAAAGAAAGCATCATTCCTGCCTGAATGGCATAGCCCTCAGCAACTGCAGGTTCCCAGAAGGCATGATGTGGTTCATATTTTGCTGTAATGATCTGCCCCAGATGATTTCTAGCCAGGAGTCCGGGAGAAACAGGCCCATCCTTGGGGAGAAAAGCGTTCACATTAAGCTTAAGACTCCCTTCCTTGGGGGGGGGGGGTCCAGTGAGGGGAACAAGAGAGGTAAACACCTGTAATAAAGTGTACATTGTGGTCCTTCTAGCCCTCAATCCATGAAGTGTCTCATTCAATACATAACTTGGGAGGTTAATCAACATTGTGGAAAACCGAATCGTTACGCCGAACCCAAATGATCCAGGCTAGGGTGCAACGGGAGCTTGCATCAGATGATGAAAGAGAGGAACACCAGTGCATCAGAAGATCTGAGAGGTCAGAGGTAATGTCCAATGAAGCATCTGAAGCCGAGTCACATCTATTCCAAATTTCCTTGGCTCACGGGCGGTGAAAGATGTCGTGTCATGGGGTTTCTGGAATATTCGAGAAAAAAGGGCAGAATTCAGCACTGGCCATATGTTGGTAAATAAGGAGGCTCATGGTGGGGAGGGTTCCCATGCACACCTGCCACCAAAAATGGGGATGTTTTGGGGGGGGGGATGTTGAGCTACCAAAGCGCTTTCCATGGTCCCTCATCTCGATCCTAAGAGAGAATTCCAAGATACAATCTGTACCCATATCTCACCGTGAACTCTCCTGAAGAATCATTGGTCCAAAAAAGATGGTTTGGGACGGCATCAGGGACCCAGGGGATGCTTAGAATAATTATTTGGTCTCTTCCATTAAACCATTCCTGGATCTTTTCCACACACCATCACGGGCCCTGGTCTGAAAAGAGGTAGTTGACAGTGGCCTCTTCAAGATCTGGTTGAGTGGGGGATGTGGCCCACACACCATCATTATCGAAAAAACAGGGATCGGTCCAGATATTGACAGATGATCCATTTACAATCCTCCATTATAGTCCTTTTTCCAGGAGATTCCGGGCACCCCAAGTACTTCTCCAGAGGAAGCTAGGGTGGGGGCCAAGAAAGGATCCATGGAAGTCCGTGTGGGGAAACTACATGGCACAGAGTACTCGCAAACATAAAGATGATGGATGGTTAATAAGGCGCTATCCTTGCTTGGACAATAGTGGGTCACTAAACATCATAAGATTCCAGAATCTCATCCCTCCCTCCAACTTGGGTTTCCAGAGTATCTCTCATGCCACCATTGGGGTCAATTTATGCCATCATTTTTTCCCCACCAGAAGTTGGTATTTAGCGAATGGATCAGGATGACGATGGCCGTTGGGAGCATATACATCGACATAAAGTAGTTGGGGATAGACTGAATGACATCTTTAATGAGGGTTCCTTTTCCACCTTTGTAGATGCTTTTTGGGGTCTTGCCTTGAATTTTTTTCTCAGTCCTGTCCACCAGAGCTATAAAGATTTCTTTTTTGGACCGGCCAATCACCGTAGGGAGTACGAGATACTTCTGGTGTTTTTCGACCAAATGGATGCCTGCAGGTGCACCAACCTCATATCTCTTAGCAGAGGGAACCCTTGTTCCAAATGAGATTTCCGATTTTACGTGGTTAACAGATTTTCCAGATGCTCGCTCATATTTATGGATCGCTTGGCTGATCACCCGACATTCATTAACAGTGGATCTGGAGAAAAGGAGGGAGTTGTCAGCGAAGAGAAGATGTGACACTTGTGGGCTCTCACGAAAGACCTTTCCACCAGGAATAGACTTATAGGATGTAGCCCTCGAGATGAGGATAGATAAAACATCAACCACCAAAATGAAGAGAAAATGGAAGAGAGGGTCTCCCTGGCGTAGGCCTCTAGTTGGGGTGAATCCTCTGGTGAGCTCCCCCTTGAACATGATTCTGAAAGAGACGGTCGAGATGCAGTGCATGAAAATTTCATTCCATTTAGTGCATAAGCCCATTTTTAGCATCACAGCTCTAAGGAACTGCCATTCCACTTTATCATAAGCTTTGGTCATATCCATTTTTCAGGTCATGGTTCCTCTTTTCACAGTGGAGCGTGTTTTCATAGAGGGGGAAAATTCATGGGTCACAATTGCATTATCCTTAATCAACTGTTTGGCCATGAAGGTGCACTGGTTTTCAGTGATAATATCAGGTAGCTAAGGACGCATCCGATTGACAAGGATTTTTTAGAAGATCTTATAAGAAACATGGAAATGGCTAATTGATCTAAAGTCAGGGATCACCTGAGGTTTCTTGATTTTGGGGATGAGGACGAGCACCATTTCGTTAATGGCGGAAATGCTTGTATTCCCCGCGTAAATGTTTTTTATCATCTTGCAGATGTCAGGACCGATGATGTGCTAGTATTGTTTAAAAAAGCGGGCGTGAAAACCTTCCGGTCTTGGGAAATTAGTGGGGTGGATATGCTTCAAATCTAGGTGTATCTCATCATTTATCACATCTTCTGTAAGCTTTCGATTAATCGCCACAGTGATCACAAGTTTGATGCAGTCTTCCAATTCAGTGGACATGAAAGGAGTCCTCAAAGAGAAGAGGTTTTGGAAAAATCCTACCAAAGCTTCATGAATGCCACAGGTGTTAGAAACATGGATTCAATCAAGTTCTGAAAGGCTCATGATAGAGTTTTTTCGGCAACTAGCAGACACTTTTAGGAGGAAATACCTTGTATTAGAGTCACCCTATTTAATATGGGTGTCACGTGACCGTATAGCCCAAAATAATTCCTTAACACGAAGGGCCCCGTACCCCTCTCATTGAGTGAAACCAATCCTGGAAATGTTTCCACTGGAAGGGGGTTTCCTGAGTAGGTTGTGAAACTTCTTTTCAAGGACATCACAATACCTATCTGGTTAGTGGAATTTCATTATGCTCCAATATCTTAGGCTGGAAGCACCCTATTGGAGATTGAGGCCAACATCTTCCTGGGAACCCGTCCAACTTGATCGAACCACCTCTTTGGATTCCTGGTCTTTTACCCAGAAGCTCTCAAATTTGAAGGGTCTGGT
This sequence comes from Viscum album, assembly GCA_963277665.1. NCBI lineage: Eukaryota > Viridiplantae > Streptophyta > Magnoliopsida > Santalales > Viscaceae > Viscum > Viscum album. The sequence goes on from OY728163.1 coordinate 1,918,907,683, forward strand.
GGGTTGTCAATTGCATTCACCTTACAAACAGTCAATGAGAATTGGGCAGTGATCTGAACAGTTAAGGGCCACGTGGCCAACATGAAACATATTAAATAGACTTATCCAATCTATAGAACCCGGAAATCTATCAAGACGCTCAGTGATGCGATTAACTTCAGTATTACCGCGGAACCAAGTAAAAGGGTTACCTGTGAACCCCAGATCGACCAAGTTCGCCTTAGTGACCACATATTTGAAGTTAGACATCGAGGCTGGGTGTCAAAAACATCCGCCTCTATTTTACTTATGGAACATGATCTCATTGACATCACATAAAAAGAGAATGGGGCAAGGTATATCATGTTGCAGCTTGCATAGAAGGTCCCATGACCTCCCCTTATCATAATAGGATGGCCAGCCATGGAATCCCCCAAAGGTCCAACGTGGGTGCAAGTCAGATTGAATAGTCTCGACCATGTGGTGGATGGAGAAAGACAAAATTTTAATGTCAATATTTTCCTTCCAGAGGAGACAGAGGACCCCAGAATGGCCTTGTCTAGGCACCTAAAAACATCCTTGGAAGCCACACTTCTGAGCAATACCATTGATGTCCTTGTTTTCCAGTATGGTTTCATACAAAAAAACCATATTGGTAATCTTCGGTGAATAGTAACTTTTGACATTTATTTAACATGGTTAAAGGTAAATAGGGTAATTAAAGGTAAATAGAGCATTATAATAATAAAAAATTACCTTAAAACTTGTCTTAACCTTATTGGATTAGTCATGGCAGATCATGGGAATCCATGGGTCGATTTTGGGACCCCATGGAGCCACATGGGAGTGACAATGGCACTTTATTTTAATTAACATAATGTAATGGCAAAAATGACAAACAAATATCTTTTAGTAAAATAATTTTTACATGGGTTATATAAATTATATTTTTGACTATAAATAATCATTGGTAATCTTCAAATATTTTTTACATCATTCTATTTTTTTTATAATTTATAGAAATCAAAAAAATAAAATTATTTATGGCACAAAAATGATGTAGTATTTACCTCATTAATAAATGATTTAAATAAATAAGATTATAAATATTAAAATAACATCCAAAACCTATCCAATGCTTATTGGATGAATTCATTTAGACCATGAGTCATCTTATCTTCTACCTTAATGGGTTTTGGACCTTTAGAAACCGATAATAATTATATAATAAAATAATATTTTCACACATTCCTAAAGAACCCCTCCTCCCTATTATAAAAATACCTGACTTATAACCCATTCCTCACACCTCTCAAGCCCCCTGGATCATCCAAACCCTGCATAAATTATCTATCAAGATCCCTCTCTTCCTTCTATAATCCTTACCTTTGGCAGAAAGAACTTCAACAATTCCTTTTGGTTCAAACCAAATGGAGTTACCCAAATTAATGGTAACCATTTCTCTTAACTTATTTTCTTTTATTTTACTTCTAGAACCCATAAAATCTTTTTATTCCATTATTTTATAACAACACCAATATAAAAAATATACTATTGTGCTGTTATGATATGTATTCTAACTACACTTACACACACCTCCATCTAATGGGTGAAGAACATACTGTTTCTGTGAATGGAAAACGAACGCCTCACGAGACGATGACTATTCCATTATCTCCTACAACCTCTCATGGTGGAAATTATGATGAAAATGTATTTATATATGATATATATTATTTTTATGATTTATTTATGATTATTTATTTTTAATTTATATCATACCTTTATTGTTTCAATTATGAGTAAATGCGATAACTTTATTTGAGAAAGTATGGACTACCGCCCCGTCAATGTGATATGACTCCATCGTACTATATGTGGGACATATAAAGGACAGATTTATTGAAATTATATATGATATTATACTGGAATAATAAAATAACTATGTATCAATATGTTTTCATTCAATTAAAATATGAAATAGAAATGAAAGTAGCGTTCATGCATATATACGACTTACCATCTCCATGAATGGTGAATTTCATTTGTTACCTCCAAATGTTATGTAATATTATAAATAAAATAATATACAAGATATATATTATATATATTATATCTAAATCATGAATATAATTCTGGATATAATGAACTTTTGACTATTTGAACAACTTGTAATTATAAGATGTCCATTTTTGACTCAAGTACCAAATATCGACAAAACGAACATTATTAACTTAAATGATTACATAATGCTTATAACATGGTAACAAGTGATATAAAAGGAATAATAACCGAGGAAAATGTCCTTAAGAATCTATAAATTATATTAAATCTTTTATTCTGGAATAACAAGGAACAAAAGAGTCAAGTCAGACACGAGGTAAGGGATTTTTTTATCTCACTTTTAATTCAATGACATTTCTATTGTTCGCCACTATTTTATTGCATATGGTGTATTGTGTACTAACATTAAATATATATTATAATTATCATATTTATATTCATGTTATTTTATGAATTATTTGGTGGTTGTTAACTTTTGGTCACACGAATCGATTTATTGCAACATGGTATGTGATTTTCGTCTCACTTTTTTTTAACATGAGATTCATGCTGTATTTGCCACTATTTCATTTTTTGTGGTGTATTTACTTAAAATTATTGTTTTCAATGTTTAATATACTTCAATTTATTCATATTTACTTCTTCATTTTATGATCCTTCTTTCTTGGGTTGTATATTTTGTAAGTTACCAAATCGGCAAGGGAACCTTTTAAGCCAATTTCCATTTCTTGGGTTAATCATTCTATTCATAATTATGTCATGCTATGATTATGTGTGGAATATCTATTTATATATTTTTTAATTTCCACTCCCATTTGTGTGGAAATAATTTTGATACACATAATAACTCCATTGATAAATTCTCATGTCATGATACGAACTTGATAAGAGTTATTTTAACTCAATTTCCATTCATTGAGTTGAACATCCTAGTCATCGGTTTTGTCTCAAAAAGAACATGTGTTAATTTTCTATGATTGGTTTACACTGAATATCCAATAATATTGAGTGTATTAATTATTTTAACACAATATTATGGAATTGATTTATCCTTAATCTAAGGATACCATTTTTAAGGGATTTTGTCTCAATTTACATTTCATTGAGACATCATTGTCGTTATGCACCAATTCACTTTTATACGGTGTTTATACTATCCATTGGAAAATTATATCACGAATCCCTTTATTCTCAAGATATTAAAAAGTTTTGATTAAATGTTATTTTATAATAATTTGTATTCAAGATTCTCTCAGATTGTTAAAAACTCTTTAACTAAAATATCATTTTAATTGTTTTAAAGATTTAATCTTATAAATATTTATCATTAATGTCCATGTTTTAAAAATGGTTTTAAGGATTTATTTATATGGACAATAATGCTTTCAAATTCTAATTTCTTTAAAAGAATCAATGTGGCATGAAACCCTTTCATTTAAAAATCTCTTTATTAAATATTTTAAATGGTTATGAATATAGTTTGATAAAGCATTGATTATGTCTTTGATATGTTGTGATTGCAATGTAGAAATCTTACTTTTTCCTTCATTCTTGTTTAAAGTGTTATGAATATGTTACGGTTATTGGGAATTGTTTATGTATATGGGTGGTTCCATGATAAACCTAGGTCGGGGGAACCCAGGATAGCTCTCTAATTTATTTGATAAAGTGATAGAGGTAAATGTTAATGTTTCTCATAAGAGATTTAGGGAAAATAATGTGATGGGTATTCCAAATGTAACTCCCTACGTAGATGTGATAGCTACAATGTAATATTGATATGTATTCCATAAGTAACCTTTATGATGTATGATTTGGGAGTATTATTCATAAATCTTTTGATTTCATGAGGTAGGTTATGATTGAAAAGTATGGTTTCTTTGATATGTATTTATTGATGGGATAATGTTTTCCTTGTTAATTTCATAACCCTTACTGAGATTTTTATGCTCATCCCACGTTTTTGAAATTTTTTCCACATGACATAAAGATGAATAGGGTCAAGGATGGGATCAAGGAAAAGTCATGCTATCTAACACATAGAACTAGACATGTTTCTTATTAATAGTTTTTATTTTATGAAAAAAAGGATACTGAGTAATAGTGTGTACATGTAATTTTCAAGTTGATATGTAATAGTTATGGCCTAATTCTATAAAACTCTAAACCTAAAAAGTTTCTCTATATGAATTATTCATTTAATTTTTTATTATGTAATGTTTAAGGCCGATTCGTTATAAAATTAGTCCAAATTGGGTGTATGAGGTCTAATATTATATTAATTTTTGTTCTATGGTAGATTAAACTACTTATTTAAAGCACTACATATTATTAACCTATACAAAGCTAAATATAACTAAGATTAAATTCCCTATGGGTGATATTATATCTTGTTGGATGAAGGATAATAAGTATTAACTCGTCTAAATGCCATGGATTATGATGTAGGATTAAAATTAAATCAATTCATGCTATGATTTATCAAATTTAATTGAAATGTTTTGGATCATGTATAATTGAAATAAAATTTTAGAGAAAACTTAGTAATACAGAGAATAACATATGAATTAATGGATCAAATTTGAGTTAATTTACTAGAAATAAAGAATTTTGATACAATGTTAATAACACCATATGAATATTTTTTAGAAAAATATCATACCTACAAATGAAATTTTCCCCGTAAAATTCATTAATATTTATGAGGAAGATGGGTTGTTGAATGATAAGATACCAGCCTTGATAATCATAATTTTATATTGATATATAATTTTTTTTGTGGGATAATCAGGCATTCTATACCCTAGAAAATGATCTTATACAGATCTAGGATCAAATCACATTTGATTAAGGATTCTGTTAAATGTGTAGCAGTCGATGTAATAGAGTTTGAGTTATCAAATATTCACAGAGTGTTTTTAAAAATGTTGAATAATTTTAATAATAAATATTTACCCACCATAAGTGTATGGTTTGGTGTTGTAAATTTAAGTGTTTTTGTTCTTATCCTCCTGTTATGAAATTATATCTTCAATAATGGAGGGATAACTGACTTATTAGTTCTTGGGAATGAATCTTGAATCTATATAGAGTCTAAAACATCATTAGGATCATATTATTAATTTTAAATATATTCTTGTAGTGATGGTTATGTGGATAGATGCAATTCCATATTCACTCCTAGAATCTATTTGATTTAATTTTTCATTATCCGTTCTCCCCATTTTAATTTACTTTATCTTGATAGATTGGAGTGAGTGGGTTTTAGTGATTTTATGATATTGATAATATAAAATCTTTTTGAGAGGCATTTTCGTGATGAGTAGTATGGTTTATTGTTTCTTATCACAGTCTGGGAAGATATTTCATGTAATATGGGACAACTAGGCATAGAATGGTTACTTTTCAAGTAATTATTTGTATCATGAATGAATTAATTGATCATTTAACTATGATAAATTATTTATGTAATGATGAAATACTTCAGTAGGTTCATGAAACACAACAAAAAATGGATACACAATATACAGGTTAAGCTTTTTATTAGTTGTTGTTTCTATTCTTTTGCGTCAATTTAACATCTTACATAAATTTCTATTATTTTCATTACTACATCAATTTTAAAACCCTAATTTATTACAAAATAAGTAATTTTTTGTAACGTTTAACTATAATTAATACATTCCACCTTTAAAATTCAACAAGGTTATCCATTAGACTTTATTTTGGGAGTTTATTAATATATTTGTAATCATTATTTGGATATAAACTCATCAAAAATGGAATGGTTTTCATTGAATATATCTCATTGCATTTATTATTCTCCTTTTATTTCAATTATACCCTTTATTAGTGATATATTCTCATGATTTTAGATCATTTTATATTTTTAGTTACCCACAAGTCCAAAAACATAGTGAGTGAATAAAAAATTTGTTTAGTGGTGTTCGAAAAGATAGGGTATAGTTCTCACTGATACTGAAATGGGTTTTTATGATCAAATTATGTAGACATTTGAACATGAAAACAATATAATTTATGTGGATAAAAATATAAGGATGGTAAAAAGAAGAAAATGTTATATATTAATAATAATAACTATTATTATCAGTGTAAGAGTTTCTATTGGCCTTATTCCTACAAGATATTCCCATTGATGCTAATATAAAAAAATATAAGAATTTTAAGAGTTTTATGGATAGATAGAAGGAGAGGGATGATGATTAAAAAGATGAATATGGATTTTATTTAAAAGATAAAAAAGTAAACAAAAATCATTGGGATTTTTTTGAACCTATGTATTATTTTTTCCCATTCGTGAACAAGTCATACGAGCTAAAAATATCATTTCTCTTAAATTAAGAGGAAAAAAATATATTTTTTATCCATTAAAGATATACTATATTGGTATGAATACTTATCTCCATTATTGAATATACTTATAAGAGGAACGATTCTATAGTACGAATAAAAAATTGATTTCTTACTGGCAGATGATTTATAGATGGAAGAGGCTATATTTTTATTTTATTTTGTTCATGTTGAGTCTGATCATATCATTTATTCTCCATGTGAATGTTTAAATGAATCCAATGATATAGGAATATTTTTATTAATTTAATAGATATTAAATATGTCCAATATTGAAGAACATTTAGAGCTCATAGTTATGGTAAAAAATCATAGTATTGGAGTTATTGAAGAGGGAGTGGTTGATTTAACTATTTTAGATTATCTATTTACAATGTATTTAATTTATGGAAATAAATTTAATATTCAAATTTGGAAATATTTCTTCATTGTTATTATATACCGTGGAAATTTGATTAAAAATGTGTATTAAAGTTACAAGAGTTGCCTTATTTTTTAGGACCATAGAAGAAACCACATGTGGTGGTTTATACAACAAAAACCTATCAAGCTTGTGATAGGGGTGGATTAATTTACTACTATATTTGTAAAGTAAATATAAAATCACCCCTTTTAAGGATTTTCCCATGATTAATTTATTTTAGATTTTATTTTCACTTATGTTTTTTGTTTACATTTATTTAAATTTAATAAAGAGAGATTTATATTCTATAACTATTTCAAGACTAATAAATTTTTTTTCTCCAATAAAGATAATAAGGTTATTTGTTTACATCTCTTTAATTTATCATTATTACATTATTATCTTTGATCTTAATTGATATATCATATGTGACATTCATCTAATAAAATTCATAGTTTAGATGCGGGGGGATAATCATTTTTTGATTATGTTTGGTAGTTTTTTATTTGTTTCAAATGTTTTCTTTTTGATATAGGTAGGGTGAGTTTCATATCCGTAGAAATATGCTTAAATATGGGAAATTACTTTCCTTTGTTCCTAATGTGAAATTATTATGTGTGTCTGTGTCTCATTTACCCTTTGTAATTTCTGGATAAATTTTTTATTCTAGAATGTCTATTGAATATTCATTAAAAATGAAATCTTCTAAATAATTATTCTATTATGTATTTTTGGAGTTTATATAAACATTAATCATATCATTTAATTATTTTATTAAAATAAATTTCTTTTAATCTCATGAAAATAATTCTTATACTGGGTTAAAATTATAATTTTACATTTTACATTTATTCTAGAATAATTACAATGCAATATAATTTTAATTTCCATTGCTGTTTTTTTTAAAATAATCTATTATTTATTTGTAAACCTTGTCAATTATTTTCTATTTTAGATATGGTGAGTTTTTTATTTATTAAATTTATTTATTTGTTTGTATAATTTCATTCATATAATATAATTGTGTTAATTAAATAAAAATAAATTAATTTATTAGTTTATGGGTAAAGATAGTGTGTATTTATTCATTATGAAGTATAACGTCGAATTTAAAAAGAAACATTCAAAAATAGAATAAATGTTTATATTCCTTTAAAATTATTTATATTTTATTTTAAATTTTAAATGGAATTTAGGCCGTTAAAAAATATATTCTTGGAGAGAGTGATAATTTTGTATGTTGTAGTTATATTTATAGAAGGAAAATTAATTTCTAAACATACTACTTGCATGAGTAAAAATTTACCAGGGGATTTGATGTTATATTTTCTTAGTATATAGTTAATATATGTAGAAAAATTAATACAAAATTATCATGAAATTTGAAAATCCCATATTTCACTAAATTTTAATATTTGAGTTCATTTAGTATCTCCCACATTTGTTCCTAATTTTTAGGAATTATCACATGTTTTTAGTAATTTTTATTTTTATTTATGAAATCTAGAGTCATTTTTGTGAGTTTTATTACTTTAATACTATTGTAATTCTATTTTATATGGAATTGAAAATTAATTTCATTTTTTTTAATGCGTTTTATGTGAAGAAAGATATTTTCTGTGACTGAACATCAATTTAAAATAATTATGTCAAAACAACCATGGGGAAACAATCTCATTTGGGATTAACTCTATCACAGAACTATACATAGTAGATTAAATACCATTATATAGGAATTACTTTTGTTGTATAGTCCCAATGTGATATTACCATTATAATATGTGATCTCATGTATGTTTAATTTAGGCACTATGTAAAATTAGACCAATTCTTATAGACCGTACAGAAGATTAACCAATGTATAGTTAGGAGAATGTATAAGTAAATAATCACTACATGAGATTAAATATCAATAGATAAAAGATATATTGAATTATACCATCTAAAGGATAATGTGTGGTCCATATTATTAAAATTAAATCAACTCATGAAACAAATTACTAGATTTAATTTGAATGGATGAGAATACATAGAGATTGATAGGAATTCATAAAGAAAACCCAGTAGGATTGAGTGACTCATCTGGATCCATAGACCAGATTTGAGTCTACGTGATGTGCATAGAGAAGCTTAGAATAGTGTTAATAAGTCCCTATATATATTGGTTGATCAAATCCTTATCTACATTACTAATTCAATATGTGGAATTTGTAGATTTTTCTTGGGAAAATTGGTTGTTTTAATAAGGAATCAAGATGGGAGGAGCATATTTTGATGTTCATAGATAAAGTTTTTTAGTGATATATAAAGTATTCCCAAATCTATTGGAAGATCCCACATAATCCCATTATGAAGACACTAATTTTGAAGTATTTTGTGAAATTTGGTACACTTAGTGTTAAATTGTATGAATTCCAAAATTAAATGAGTTTTTTAAATACAGTTAATTAATTATTAAGAGGGATAATTTGAAAATCAATTTGTGCATTGTTGTGTTTTAAATAAATTTGTTTCTGTTCCTAAATCTAGGTTATAATATTTAAACATCAGTGATAGAGGGTAAACCCAATTAACATTTCTTATGATTTATTATTTTAGCTTTCTGGAGTCTAAAGAATCATTCTTATTTTCTTCTACTTTCTTCAGTTATTCTTATACTCATGCTAATATAGAGAGACATGATAGAACATTAACTCATGGAATTTATTTTATTATAATTCCTTAAATATTTTCCCCTTATTTATTTATATTATATTTATATAGTGAAGTGAGTGGGGGTATGTGATTTTATGGATTGAAAAGATCAAATATTTTTGGGGAAATCATGGTGTGAGAGTTTCTAGTTAAATGTTTCTTAATCATTCTTGGGAAGATATTTCATGTCATGTGTGAGATCCATCCATAGTTAATCCTCTATTCATTGTGAGATTACAAATTTGAGTACTGATATTGTTATTTTATTACTTGCAGTTTTCTATTTAAGGATTTAATCCTTTGGTAGTTCTATGATATATTGCTGAAAAGTGGAGCCATGGAGGACTAGTTAGGTTTCTCACTAACTATTTTTACAACATTTTCTTCACTACATGCATTCATTTCAATTTTTTCATCATTTATTATATTTTAAACTTTTAATAATTTTTAAAATTTGGAAAAACACAACACAATTAATGGTTTTACAACAATTAACACATACATTATTGAGAAAACCCTATTATTATCCATTATTCTATATTGAGAAAGATGAAAAATATTTATATTAATAGTTTTTTGAGAAAACCTTATCAAATTTCGTCATCAAAAAACGTTTTAAGATATCTAAAATGGATCATTCTATCACATATTAGGAGTAGATAACCTTATCAGGTTCCAAGTCACATTTATATAACACATTAAATAGGTAATATAGTTTTAAATGACCCTGTAATTGACACATAACCATCAAAGGACCACACACAGACATGAATAGAATTATTCTCTCCTTATGAAATAAAGGAAACAATTTAATGGTATTTTCTGAACATAAAAAAATATATACAACCCTCATATTACACATAAAATTAACATCATATTAAATGATGATGATGTTTTGGAACCACCTAACTCATTTTAGTATGACCTTGCTCATAAAAGATCATAAGACGAATCTACCTGTCATGTAAGGAATTCAAAAACATGATAATAACCCCTTAATTAATGATATAAATTGAATAATAATGAAATAAAATTTGAAATAGATATTAAATGGAAAATGATAATTATCATTACCCATGATGATACCTTGGGAAAGATGGTATAATGATCAGATCTCAATTAGAATAGATACCACACATAAAGAGGAAGAAGAGGGGGAAACTAGAGATGGATTTTTCTCTCATGGGGAATAATTGAGATATTTTATGTATGATATAAGGCATTAATATTTTTTTATATGAAATAAATATTCAAAAAAATCTACCAAGGATACCATTGAGTATTGGTCCACCGACATTGGGTACATGATGTGTTTCTAGGTACCCACCCTAATGCTACCATGTGAAAGGTGGGCGACTAGGGCCTCCCCTACTCTTCTTAGATCCATTGGGTACTTCGTACAATATATAAGGAACCCAGTGTTTCCATTATTCAAAATATATAATCTAAATAATGTTTGAAACCTATATATTTGTCTGTCTATCCCCCTCCAACTCATCTGATAATCCAAATGATCTAAATACAAATGTTTTTAAAAATTTAATCAAAAAATCACCTTGAGGTGTGAAAAGTGTTACATATAACCCATTATTTTATTTTCAATGTTTCATTATCATGCTTAATGATCTTAAATAACAGAATTTTATTTATTAAAACATTAATGAATGACTATTTTATACACAGTTGATTTTATTTTTTCATTATTTATTTCTATTAGAAATTAGTTACTAATAATTACATATAGATAAAAATACTTATGAAATATTTGTGTGATGCATTCCATGGTTGTTTTTCAAATACTATTTTTATCATATTTTCATTCTATCTATTTTTAAAAATCAATATCAGTTTAAATATTATTTAATTTAAAAAATTAGTATGTTTGAGGGTGTGTATTGAACTAATCATCCATGAATGTAATGATAATTATAGAAAAGAAATCATCCTTGTATGTGGTAGAACCTACAATTTAATGGCGTGTTAAAGGAGAGGGAGAGAAAGGAGAGAGAGAGAGACAATATATATAAAATATTTAATGTTAATAATAGTATAGCTAAAATTTAATAAAAATAATTAGGGATAAAATGATTTATTAGGTCATATATAGATTACTAAAAAAATATAAATGAGAAATAATGAATAGAAAAAATTACTTTGCCATTATTATTATTATTCTTGTTGTTTTTGTTTTTTTACTTTTGACCTGTGATCATCATATGATTATCCATACCATGGTTGTGACTCCCCTTATATATTGGTGTCAATGATGGAAAAGTTGGTTATGTTTTTAAACACTTATATTGCTAATATATTCCAATCATCCCCATACATTTTTCAACAAGGTTGGTTCTCCTTTAGGGATATTTTTCCCTAAGGTGGTTGTGGTTTATTATTTTTTACAAACTAGGGGTTCATATCACTAATGGTTTTATGTTGGTTTATAACATGGCGTGATCTATATAATTTTTTATCTTTTATTATATATCATGTTTTACTAACCCTTTATATAACTAATAATCCCAAAAAATGAAGTGAGGAATTAATAAAATAATAAATTTTACCAATACTTTTCAAATCCCCCTTTTCAAATTGCATTACAGCTTATATAACGGGGGTTTGAAGATACCCAATCATCTCTAATAATAGAAAAAATATTAGGAGAGGGAATATGAGTAATGCTTAGGATATTAACTAGTTTTGAAAGTGGGTTGAATATATGGGAGAGAGAGGGTATTTATAGTTGGATGAGAGGTATATTTTGGAATAAAATAATAAATATAAACTAAGTTGATGAAAAAGAATTAAAATAATTGTATTTCATATAATAAGTGATAATATTTTACACCCTTTTGTCAAAAACCAGTTCATTGTTACACATGGGAGTATGTTTTTCATGACGATGGTGTCATCTTTACATAATTATTGTATAATAATTTATCCATTTATTTATGAAAAATTATAAAAACTCACTATTTCATAACTTGATTTCTACATTCCAATTATGATAAAAATTAATTAAAATTATGTTTTAAAAGTGAAATAATAAATTTTATAATGATACCCCTAATATGATAAAATTTATATTTTTATTTCATAAAACAGTTCGTAACATTTTTTTATTTAATGAATTTTAAATCACATTATATGTTTTAAAAAAAATATGTAGTATTTTTAAATAAATTATTTAGAAGATAAATCATATTTTGATTGCAATAAAATATTATGTTATATTTTTTATACGATATTTTAATTTTCATATAAAAATTTTACAAATTTATAAAATTAAAAAAAATAAATCTTGTATAACATTGATGTGGGGATTCAGAATGTATAATTTACATTGATAATATCGAACTCTAAATGAGTTCAATTAAATATATAAATTTAAAATAAAACACAAAATATTAAATAAATAAGGAGGAAATATAGTAGTACACGTTTTATGACTCACCCCACTAGGGCCCTCCTAGATGGTGACAAGCCTTGCACGACTTTCCCTAGCCCATCCTTAATATGTCAAGTGATAATGACAAGTTCAAATTAAGAATATGCCACATATGGGAGTCATTATACTATGTTATTGTATTCACACACATATCTATGACCATACAATTATGAGATAAAAAAATAAAACAAAAAGTAATGTATTCATAACTCTAAATCCCAACACCATAGTACACCATAAAACTAAAAGAAAAGGCCCAAATAAAAGCCCACAAAATGTAAAAAATTTTCTAACCTTCTCAGAAGGAGGGGACCTCTATCAAATGCAACACCAATAAGAACCTTATCTTTCTAGCACAAAACTATTCTTAATATTATAATAGTCCTCCAAAAAACAATTTAAAAAGGTATATCATAAACATAAGACTTGACATGTGTGGGGAGATCCCATGTATGGGTTAGTATAATAATACCAATTTGGATACCCTAAAATCACTAAAGATAAAAAATCAATATTAGAGTGCTCATTAATATATAGGTATGTCTATCAAGATATATGACATAAAAATAATAAGAAATAAACCTTGATATACTCATAAAAAACTCCAAGTATCAATAGGTCTCAACCATACTACGTTCCAAAAGATTCTACTTGAGGATCAAAGGTAAAACATTTACATGGACTATCCACTCCATCACAGATGCTTCCATTGATGAAATTCTTCAGAGAGGTTGTTCTCATCGAGCCTTTGCAAATAAGTACATGATGGAAATCCCAAGTCCCTAATACACATATAGGGGATCACACCCAAGACCATTGGGGTATTCGTAAAATCATATTAGATGAATTAAATATATGAGGGATCGATTCCCTATGCATGATAGACACACTTATACCATGAACCCCACATAAAAATGATATGATAGAGGATTCCTACCCTAGTCCTCACGGAGGGATACAAAAATATCTATTAGAAATTGAACATATTAGGTGTATAGTGAAAGGCATAGGGACTCACACTACTATGAAAAAAATCACAAGATGTTTACTATTAGTGTATGACATGTTTTATATACCCATGTACCATGACCCATTCCTGTGTACATATTGTTGCGACCCTGTACTCTAGTTGTTTCAGTGAACCTAGGCTTTTCTGGGTCCTCAATCCGTGTACAAGTAAATGGTCATTCTTATATATTATTACTATGCCAATGTTCCTAGTTGTTATTATTCCCCTATAACCTCTGGGATTCACAAAATGATTTTAACATTGAGTCACTCGGTGTGTGATATTTTTCTCTCTGTAGATACTATAGCACTACCGAACAGGGGACTTCATGACATGTGTTTTTCAGACTACTCATGTTGTGGTCAGGAATTCTTTAGAAATTATAGAAATTATTCATGTATATTCCCACAACGCTACATCCTTGGATTCCAACATAGAATATATATGAAATCCTCAATTTTGATTTTATTAGAGCGCGTTGTTGCTGCTCTTTCGATTCTTGTATTTGATCTACTCAAACCACAACTACAATCTTATCACTATAAATAGAATAAAAAACCATGTATATATACTCTCAATCTAATCATATCCCATTTTTCTTCTTTGTTCAATAATACCGTACTATAAATACTAGATCATAACCCATGGTATCAATACATTGAATCGAAAAATTATCGCACAATGATCAAATGTCGGTTATTTTTTTAACCTATAACCAAAGGAATTTTTAAAGATGAATTTGAGAAGAATTTGGGAGTAAAAAATTTAAAAAAAATGAGGAATGAACCATGGATGTTGTTTGGGTTGGCCCAAATTCGTTTCCATTATAACAAAGAGTCAAGAGAAATATGAACAAAAAATTAACATTTTCCACAAATCATAGGTATATAAATCCACACCAGAAACACGATATACCCACAAATAAATATGTTAGTTGATTCAATTCATATCATTTTGTTATAATAATATGGGGAAATAAACCATTGAAATAAATTCACCACCTTGATTTAAAATCGATCAATGATAAATAATGGTCTTACATCATTGTTGTTGGAATGATCCATGAATTCCATTATTCTTGGCAATCCTTGTGGTTTTCTGATCATGGATCCATGATCCTGACATCTAATTCTAATCCATTCTCTCCTTTTATTTTTCATGGTAATGTGTCCATCCCTATGAATTGGTGATAAAATTTTATTTAATAGAAAATTATGTTATCCTTTAATTTAAACAATTAAATATGTAACTTAGTTTATTTAATTATTTTTCCCACTAATGGTGCTCAAGACAAAAATGTAATACTAGAAAAGGTTATTCCACATGCTGGTTAAAATAAAAATTTCATACTCAATGGTGGTCTCATTGTTTCTATATGAATCCCTATAGAGGAGTTATTACATTATTTTAGAAAAACTTCACATGCATGATATAAGTATATTTAGTATTATTATTATATCAATTATGGGATCATTAGAACTTGGAATTTCATTCCATCCCACCGTATATCCATAAAAATATCTTTATATAGACTCAAAATAATTTTAAAAAAAACGAAGTTTTTACATTTTCACCACCTTAGGAATTCTCATATAAAAAGTGAAAAACCTCTACTAAAGAGTTGTGGGTACTGAGATCACACATGGGTGTCCCAATCCAAGATGCTCTCTTGAATATTCTCATTCTTCAATGAGACATGAGATAATGGAATCACTCATCCATGGAGGATATTATCATACCAATCCATGATCTCTACATGGTAGTCCGCAAAGGTTGCAACATCATCATTGTCAATCTCACCCCAGTTGATAACATCTTATATGTCATACAAAGACCTCATATGATAAGGTACATAGAATATTTCATGTTCCCAATTTTACTAGGGTGGTGGGGCCAAGTGGTATTCTACCTCACCAACCATACATAGTGTTTATAAAGGACCAATGAATCATGAATATTCCTTCCACCTCAAATAAATCTCTATAATTTACATTGAGGGGACACACATAAGAACACATCGTCTCCCTCCTCTAACTCTAATGTTCTTCATTATTAGTCCTCATAGGAATTATAACAACTTTTGGTAGTATTCATCAACTTTTATATTATCTTAGCCTTATCTTTCATAGCTCACACAAACTCTTGGCCCATGACTGATGACTCACCTAGATCAATCCAATATAGTGATTACTTGTAGGGCCTCTCATAAAAACCTTCCAATAGTTCCATATCCAGGGTGCAATGCCAGATATTATTTTATGAAAACTCCGCCAAGGTAGGTGATCCTCTAAAATATGGACAATGTATAACGGTAAATCTCACATCATATCATCCACAACCTGAATGGTATACTCAGTGTTGACATTAGTTTGGGAGTGAAAGGATACTCTATAATGTAAAAATGTCCCAGAGGAATTATTCAATGCTTTCTATAATCATGATTTATAGTGAAAATTATGTTCTAATATGATAATTAATGGATCTCCCTTGATACAGTCTATCTCCTTTACACAAAGGCATCCCAAGATCTCTACTCATTTCTTCTCTCCAATATTTAGGATGTGGAATTACTTGGTGAGTAAATTTATTATCACTCATCATGCATTCTATCATCAAGAAACTCAAGGAATACACATCATGAATTCTATACATATAACATCCCAATTTCACTCTTGAACATTAAGGGGTTGAGATAAACCATATAGAATCTGGTGATTATCCTTCACCCCTTAGAACTGAGGAATTGAGAGACAAACTATACCAAACATTTCTTCATTCATGGTCACCAAAACTAATGTCTAATGTTGTTTTTATGAGGTATGATCAATAACACTAAGGGTTTGGGGGTGTCTAAATAAGTGGTTCCAATTTCTTCAATAAGAAAGTATGTTAACATATTTGAGAAAAACTTCATAAAATATGAATCTTATAAATGTTAGGATCCATCCAAATAAAACATATCAAACTCACGTTTCATATGAAACAAATATAAATTGAAGGCATCACACCATATTTACAATGTTTGTACCATAGACATACTTATTACCATCCCATATAGTCCCACAAACATGAATTCCTTCACTATCTTCTTTTAAGAATATAATGTTACAAGTTGTAAATAATTCTAAAATCCATGTATAATCATTCCCACTATAGTTGGTTATACCCCCAATGACCCTTTTCAGTATACACTTCCCCACAATAGGTTATAAAACCTAGAAATATATGCATTTTCATCAAATCTTATGTATCCACAGTTACGAGCTTCATGTTTTCTTATTGATTTTTTTCCACTTCAAAAAGTATTCTCTTTTATTTCTTGTAAGATGAATCAAACCATACTTGCATTTAATGTTCATGAATATAAAAAAATCTCTCAGGAACTGTTTGGTCAAGAAAAAATATTTCCAAAAAACTCAATGTGGAAATCATTCTTAGAAAAAGTCAGTCTAATCTTCCTCAATCTGGTACCCTCAGTTTGATGGTCTTTGTTCAATTTTCCTTGGTCCAATTATTCTTCTTCACTTACATCTTAAATTGAGTAGTAAATAAATCAGTATCTCGTAATTCCTCAATCTGATGGAACTTTGTATGATGAACCTCATTCGGATGGATGTCAATCTGATGGACTTTCTCTGATGAAGCATAATCCAAAAACATGCTCCAATGATCATATTGAATATCACTCTAATGGAATCATTCCAGTAGATCATCATCATCTTTAACCTGAAAAACAATCATTGGTTAGAAACACAATTCAGGATTAAAATGTTAGAGATCTTGGTGCACATTTACAAATTATGTTTTACAGACATTACAAAAATACCAAACTCTCCTTTTATAGGTACCCCATAACGGTAATGGAATGAAAATAAACATCACTTCCCATTAAACAAAATTATAAAATCCTAAATTTCTCAATAATTTATGTCTTCATATTTTACTTCTTCAATGCTTCCTTATCCTTCTAAGAGTTTCTAAAATCATTATCTCTCTACATATTTTATGAAAAAAGTTTCAGCCTGATTCTTAATTATGATTCATTATTACAATAAATGAACACAAAAATTTATTCAATAAGGTTATTTATACCATATAATAATATACAGAAACTAGAAGACCTATCATTATTATGAAGACACAAGCAATATAGGAGATAACGCATTACGATAACCTCTTGGAATCTCTAAATTTCTTCTGATGTATTTTCTATGTATCACATATTAAATTTAAGATATTTTAAACCTTTATAAAATATATTCAAAATAGTTATTATTTTTTAAAATTACTCAAACCGATGATTTGGAATCTAATGACTTTATCATTCTCAACCTCTTCCTGATGGATCAGTATCTAAATCACTTATATAAACATTTTCAAAGCTATTCTGATGAGTCTTTACAAATTCATAAGAAACAATAAGTACATTTTTTCTTTTTCTCTTGACCCAATTGTAGGAGGAAAAAGCATGAATTATTTTTTCTTAAACTAATTAAAATAAAATTCAAATTTTCTCACATCATTTTACCTCATCTAGAAAATGAATCTGACATATAAATGATACTAACAATATGAAATAGTGTCAGAATATATTATGATGGATTAGTGGAATACCACATATAATAGAATAACATCAAGAGTTACTTCATTTAATTCATCAAGAATATTCTTAAAGCCTTAAAATATTGTCATACTAATGATTTTAATAGTGAAGATCTTAATCCTTCTATATTTGGTGTTCCTCATAATGATGATAAGAATCCAAAAAACATCACTTAATATTCTCCACACTTCCACAAACTCCAGCTTGTATCATGACTTCCCCATTACATTGAATAAATTTAATATTATTATAACATCTTCTGATTTATAATTGATTATATTGTAACTTCCCATTGTTAAAAAAATTATTTCATTCAAACAGAGCATCAATATGATTTGAATCACCAACTCCCCCATTTTGCTACATAAGGACTACCTCCCCTTTCTTAAAAAACATATAAATTTTGTGAAAAAATTGCACAACCTTGAATTGTTTAAATAAAAGAAATTAAGACTCCAAAATATGTTCTCATTATGATTAAAACATCCATTCTAGAATAAAAATGATTTTTTGAATCTTCTGAATTTTAATCAGCATCCCAATATGATGGAACATATTGACTCATTCTGATGTGATGGATCTGATTCTAATGCTCATAATATGGATCTAATTGGAAATTTAACACATAAATATTTTCATTTATGATTTCCATTAGAATTTAAATATATTTTCATTCTTAATAATAATCAACATATATATATTGACAAAAAATTAATCTATAATATAACTGAGCACTAAAATATACCCCTGTGTGTTTTTTATCAATACCCACTTCAACAATTCAAAAAAAATACCACATTGTTGTTTTTCTTTATTCTTCTCCCAATTTTTTACTTTTAACCCTATTTTATATGTCTTCAAATTTTCCTTATCTATCCTCCTTATTAACAATAAAATTTAAAGGGCCCATCATGACTAGTTTTCACCTTATTGGAAAATGATTTTATTTCCAAGGGTTAAGTCTTTTCATCTCGAAAACATGAAATTATTCTTGATGAAATGTAAGTATCACATGTGTATATTAACAAATATAATTCTGACTAAATTCATTTAAATCTATTTAGATGAACACAATTCATAAAAAGAGTGTATAATCACAATTTTCAATGTTTTCCATTGAAAAACGTTCATGTAATCTCCATTTCATGTTTCATTCAATTTTATAATTCATTTAGGAATTAATGAAAAGATATGTTTAATACTTAAGTAACCTACACCTTTCTAAACTAATATAGTAGATAGATCAAGTGAATAAACAACACATTAAAAAAACTCACATTTTGTAACCTCGTTACTATTTTACAATAATAGTAAGTGAGTCACCAAAATAAGATTTATTACTTCAACTCCTTAAATTTAATGCTTGTCAGAACAATTAAAAATAGGTTTGGAAGAAAGAGGAACCTAAATTTTCTCTTATAATTGTATTTTAGACTGAGATTCCTCTCTAAATCATGAATTTTGCATTTTCTTCATAGATTTTTTATTGACTGTATTTTATTCATTCTATTCATCCTTCTCAGATTTTGAATCAATATTATTTTCATATTCATATTTTTTGACAAGGATTTCAAATTCTTTTCATCTTTAGAAACATTTTTATTATAGAAATATTAAAAAATTTCCATGATATTGTCTTCCTTTGTAAGGATAATCAAAAAAGTTTTAGCAACATTCCGTTATTTTTCATATCTCATTAATGTTTTCTAAATTTAGAAACCTCAATCTATTGGTATTTTTTATCAACTATTCTCACATTGTCAGAGAGCTTTTTTCCTTCCCTTTTCTACATCTAATTGTATGATTCTTCTAATATGAATTCCATGTCTAATTTTTTTTACCAAATAACTGAACAATTATTTTTGGACTCATCATGATTGTGTTTCTCCACTTTCTTAAAATAATAAACATTCTTCATCATATAAATTTCCTTTTTTGGTTCAACATAATATTTACGATCATTTTATATTCTTTTCTAATCATAGTTCCCCCATTAATCATGCTTATTCTCTAGTAGAGAGATGTTGTACTAACATTAATTCGATATGTGTATAAAAACTCAACAATAACCAAAATAACCAATGAACCATTATTTTTTAGACTGATAATGAACTTGTTCAGACCAAAATTTTTGTTGTTTATTCTTATCAAATAAAGGAAAAAATTATCTTGGGAGTAACTTCCTTGAAGAATTATTATGAATCATGATGAAATATTTCTTTCTCATAAATCAATTTTCCAAATGATTTATTTTCACCGTATTTATATGTTTCACATTTTACATCATATTCCTTATTTATGTTTTCTCTCATATTTATAATCTCACATTGGTCAGTAAGAAAATTTTATTATGTTTTAAAAAATATCTTATTATTTCTAAGACAACACAATTTTCAGAACCAATATGATTTCATTTTATTTATCTATCTTTAATGTGTTCTATTTACTTTCTTCCAAAAATTTTGGTTCTATATTGTCATGATTCTCATTACCTAATAACCTTTATTAATAATTTATAGTATTCTTTTAATCTCATCAATATTAATATTTTGAGATATGATAATTTTTAGATTTTTCAATTATTTCACCATCCATTAATTGTTCTCAGAATTTAATATTTATACATATTTCATCCAATTCATTATTTCATTATTTCCGAATTAAAATTTAATAAATTCTTTTTCCAAATTCTCTTTGAGAATTGACTACATTTCAGTACTCTATTCCTCATCATTATCAAAATTATATGAAGAATTAATTATATTTCTATGTTGAAAAATAAAGTTGATTTGATGATCATGTTTATCACTAGATGATGAAATAACCTTAATTCTTCTGATCAGAGATATTTTATTCTTGTTTTCATAATGAAATATTTATTTTTGTTTCTTCCACATTTTTCAATATTTTTCAGCATCTTCAAAAAAATATTACTCTTTAAATTTATTCGTAGGAATATTTTAAAAAAATGTCACTTCCCTTCACAATTATAACATTTTAGAGTTTAATTTTCCATTTCCCTTTTTGAAACAACTGTATTGAAATATTTAACATCTTCATCTTCTTACAAATCACATGATTATTCTTTAATTTATTTATATTTTATTCACTTTTTTACAGTGATTTGGAGGAAATATTTTGATAAACCATTCCTTTAATTTTGAAAACATTAACTCTTCTCATTTCATAAGTAACAAAAATACTATTAATATTACCCAAAGATAATGTATTAGTATATATTTCTTCAAAAGATAAAAAATTCACATAAAAAATATAAAGAATAATTATCATGATATTTTTAAAAAGAGTTTAGTCTTTTAACTTCTCACCAAGAAATATTATGGTGCTAACAATTTCATTTATTCATGTAAATAATTCACAAAAATATTCAAGCTCAGTCATTTTTAGATCTTCATAATTAAACCTATAACGTTTAAAAATTTACTTCTCACATTAGCATTGAATTCAAATTTTTTTTTCAACTTATCAAATGTACAATTGGTAGTTCCAACTCCCATAACACTAACAAATTCACTTTCTGTTAGCAACGAGTGTATATCATTTTCTTATCATCCCTCATTCTCAAATATTTTATTATCAGTAGTAGAAATATGATCATTCGCAATAAGAGGATGGAATCCATCTGTAATAGATTCCAAAATATCATCCACCATATAAATAAGATATGAAAACATTTAATCAATATAGATATGATATATCATTCCAATGAATACTAAAAGTACATCATTATTCATGGAATTAATATTTTTCATGCTCAACGAAGAATCTTTTAGCAGAGACCTAGGCTTTGATAATAATTTTTTTCCCAGGTAGTGTCAAGTGAACTAGGGGGTGATTCGGTGGTTCTTTTTCTATTATAATAAAAATTCTCCACTTCTTTAGTAAAACATTCTTAAACATTGAAACTAATTAAAAATAATGATCCCCTAAAAAAACCTCTCAAACTCAACTTTCTTATACAAAATATAATGTGAGGTTGGAACAAAATATTTAAACGGTTTGTTATGAAGACCTACTCCTATTAATATTGGATAGTCCCACCAACATGGATTTATTAACTATATTATTTCCAGATTAAAATGAAATATAAAGTGAATAATTATACAATCCATGTCTAAATTTTCCTAGTATATTTTTTTATAACCCCAACTATCCTTTTATTTATAAACTTCACCATAGCTAGTTATACACCCAACATGAAAGGCATTTCCATTAACTAGAATGTGTACACTATTAAAAGTTTTATCTTTTCTTCTTCTTCTCTGATCAACATTAGAAAGACTTAACTTCCTCTATAAGTAAGATGATTGAAATTATACCTGAATACAAGCATCATGAACTTCAAAAATTATTTAAGGAACATATTTGACTTGAAAAGTATTCCGAAAAATCAGTCTAGAAGTCTTCTATAGAAAAAGATAGTCCAATATTCATCAATCTAGCACCCTTACTCCAATAGGATTCATATAATTGGCCTTAGTCCGATCTCCTTTTTCACATCCTTCTTCAATTGAGTAAGAACACAATCAGAAGGTCATAATTCCTCAGTTTAATGAAACTTGATTTGATGAACATTTTTCTGATGGATGTCTCTCTGATGGGCCCACTCTGATAGAATAATTCTGATGAACCATTGTCCTAGAACTTTCTCCAATGATCATATTGAAACATGCTCTGATGGACTCATTTTTATGGAACTTCCTCAGCTTCAAATTGATGAACATATCTTGTTGTAAACTCAATTCATGAAAAAAATAATTGTTAGAGATCTCGATGAACATTAACAATACAAGATTCACATACATTACAAATGTACTATTCTTTCCTTTTAATGGATTCTTGAATGGTAAAGATGGGGAAATAAATTTCACTTCCCACTCAATGAAATTCATAAATCCTAAATTTATCTTTCATCAATATATTTATCTTTAAATTCTTCAATGTGTCATAATCCTTTAAGATCTTCTTGAATCATAACATTTCATCATGTTTTAAAAATATTTCTTTAGAACATTATTCATTGTGATTCTGTATTATGATTTTTCATTATGATGATGGCATACAAGAATTTCTTAATTACATTTCTTCATACCAAATAATCATATATGAAAACAGGATGAATACTCCTTATGATGAAAACAAATGAAATATTGACAACTTTCCATTATAATGACTTCATGTAAAAACTAAATGTTTTCTCATATAAATAAATTGTATCAACTCTATAATATATTACATTAAAAACCATTATTAAATATATTCATTTTTTCTCCTTTTCATTAATTCCTTAGATTTATGATATTACATATGATGAATATATCAGTGTCAGCCTATGCTATATGGATTGGTATCTACAAAATTATGATGAAAAATTTATTTTCTAGTCTGATGAGTCTTAACCTATTCTTGAGAAGCAATCAATTATTTTGTTCTTTTCAATCATGACTATATTGTAAGAGAAAAAAGTACGACTTCTTATTTTTTTTAACCCATTTCAAATAAAATACCAATTTTATCATCCATTATTCCTATAATAAAACTCTATGAATGATATTCATGGATACAAACAATAAAAATAAGTGTCAGAATCTATTATGATGGATCAGTGGCATAACACATAAAATGGACCAGTGTCATCAGTGAATTATTTTACTTCAGAATGAAAAATATTCCAGTCTTCTGATATTGTGAGACCAATGATTCTTATACTTATGATCTTCACTCTTCTATTTATTTTGTTACTCACACCAATGAACAGTATCTAGAATATTTCCCATCATGTTCTCTACTCTTTCAAAAAATCTATCATATATCATAAATTCCTCATGAATTTGAATAAATTTAATATCAGAATAGAATCATATGAATTATATTGGAATGTATTGTAATTTCAAATTCTTATGAAAATTGTTTCATTCAAGATGAGCCTTAAGATGATTAATAGAACTAGATCTTCCTCATTCCTTCATATGGATATCATCACAAGTTTCAAATCAACTTATTATTGTGGTGAAATACAAATCAAAGAAGTATCATTAGGTTTACATACAATCTATTCAGACTCCAAAATACATCCCCATTATGATCTCGAATTTCATTCAAAACTCAATATGATATCTAGCATCTTATGAATTGTTTTCAACATCCCAATACAATGGATTATATTTACTCATTCTAATGTACTAGATCTGATTATCATGCAGATAGTGTAAATCTAATTGAAATCTTCACACACACCTTTCTTCAATCTGGATTTACATTACCTTATCAACATACTTTCTTTATTCATAATCATCTATACATTGATCTATGACAAAAATTACAACCAAAACACATTATGGACCTATCAAATGTCATGGTATATTTTTTTATACACCTAGATGTACAAACATGGTGTATGTATAAAACTCAGTCATCACCTCCTCATACAACATCACCATCACAATTTTTTATCCTTCCAAAATATTGATGTTCTCCCCACCATCATGAAATCCATCAGGAGAACACCTATTGGATATATGTGTATGGAAAGTCTCATAGGTGGTTTCTCCATACTATTCCACCCTAACATTTTGTAGAAGCGGTGGGATAACAACCATTTACTATAGATATGACACACCATCATCATCCAAAAGGGACAAAAAATGAGTTAAATAGCTCTAATTCCATGGTCAACAACTATGATCATGTTCTTATACTCATAGAATCTTCCACTACGATCCACCTCCTAGGATTATAGACTATATCAATGTCACAATCCTTGATGAGGTCTAGCCATATACTATTCATAAAGTTACGATCCATATGGTAGAAGATATTCTAGATTGTGGGTCTTGTACTTTTAATCACGAGGTCTTTTTTATTGAGACCCAGAGGAAATCACATCCATCCTTTATAATATAACACATCTATTTCTGGTTCCAGAGGCATCGTAGAACACCACATAATCGAAACCCTCATCTATAAACCTCAATATGGGTGAAATCTTCAATATCAACTATAACTCTTGAATAACATAATGCAAGATCTCCTTCAATAAAAATGGCCCCCCCTTCCAGGTTAACATAGTCAAATTTGTTGATATCAGAGAGAAATAAAGCACAAATATTCTATTGTAGCCTACCAACCCAAGGAATCCCCATACCTCCATAATTCTCTTAGGTGTATCCTAATCCATAACTACTTCAATATTCACATGGTACACAACTACACCCTATATTGAGATGTCATATCCTAGAGAGTGGTCCTCTTGAATCCCTACATGACACATAGAGATCTTACCATAAATATGGTGCTATTGATGTATGTTTTGAACTATCCTTAGGTGCCTCGTATGACCCTCCTCATACACTGAGTACAAAAAAATTCCATCGATGAAGACCACCCCAATCAAGTCTATGGAAGTCAAAAATATCTGATTAACTTGTCCCATGAACACTCTAATGGCATTAATCATATCAATAAGAATCACAAAGTAATCAAGATGAATGTAGGGACCAAAAAATTTCATCTACAGTATATCCCTGTCATGTACTCAAAGATTGCGACAACTCTATCTGAGGTCAATCTACAGGAACTATAAAAAACCTCTCAAATGATCAAAAATGGCATCGATCCATTGTAGTGTATAAATATTCATTACAATCACATGGTTTAGATGATTTTAATATACACATAACCTCGAGATATGATCCATCTTATTGGTAAAAAACCCTTAGGCCTGCCACTGGGGAAACACTGGTCTTGAAAGATCCCTTCCTCTGTAATTTCTCTAAATGAACCTTCTGCACCTGAAGGTCTAAAATAGCCATTTGATAGTATGGTTCATATATCATGGTAATACCTATGTACATGTATATGTAGAAATCTATCTATCATTGGGTATGTAAGTTTGTCTTATCCTCAGTAAATATTTCATCATACTATTCCACCACTACAGTAAGATGAAATCCCAAAACATCCACTACTATTTTGTAAACACTCAACTAATGGTTGATAATCATTTGTATGCTTCTACATATGAGCACATCCTACTATTAAAAGGTTTCCTCCTCACCCATGAAGGAAAAAATCACCCCGTTATAGCAGTGACACCACAACCACCATCAAAAACATTAAATACACAAAAGAAGTATGAATAGGCTTTAGATGCATAAGATGATTTCATAAGGACTCATAATTATTCCAAAGAGATACCATAAAAAACACTCACATATAGTATTTATTTTAATCTGTCATAAGATGTGTGTGATTATTTATTAACTTTTGGTAGAAGTCGCTAAGAGCAAGGGTCAAAGTAAGGTCTCAACCAAAATCTCTAAGATTCGAGCCATATAATTTCCATGAAAATAGAGGTTCAAACCCATTTAAATTTGTATTATAGGTAATAGATAGAAGAAATAAATAATACCTCTAATAATCCATAGATATTAAGAGTCATGGATCTCTTTTGTCTCAAACTATTCTCATCCCAATTCACCAGCTCCCTGATCCTGGTGCGGAACCCATAGTAGTTGTGTAAATAAGTAAAACCACCCACCACCTCTTAATTCTCTACCAACTTTTCTTCCCTATCCACCACCTTGTGACCTCCTTTCTCCAACCACTATCTCTTCCTTTCTATTAATCTAAACCTTTCTATGTCATCTATATGTAGGTTCATAAAATCCTATGTAAGATATCCATAGCCTTCTCAAGAAAAACACCACCTGTATCTCGGGTAACTTGAGCCACCATGAGATTCTTGAACTAGATATACTATTTCCAAGGATTGTCCCCTAGAGTGTATCTCACTCCAAGATATTAGTGACTATCATCTTCTACTAGCTTCTGAGTTCACATCTCCTTTTTTCCAACTACTATCACCCACTATTAGTACAGTCTCTTCCAGGATGTTCTCCACTACTAAATCCAACATAATCACTCTAGTATAGGTGGGAATACAATGAGATATCACTCCAACCCTGATATCTTGACGTAATCCCAACTTTAAAGTCCATGCTTTGAAGAATGTATCTAGTTTCATATATAGAGGGTATCATGAATGGTCATTGAATCTCTATGAACACTCTACCATCATCATACTACCATGCTATAACAACAGAATCTCATGAATGTGAACTGATCAAAACATGGACAAATAGAACTCCTACCAGAAGAGACACTATAATTATTACTAAGACAGAGTTATCTCATCATGTGTTTAAGTCACCAAACCCCACCATCAACAAACATATCCATAATGAATACTCACTACTATGAATGACATTTGATATGTAGGATTCCTCACAAGGTGAAAAAATTACATAACCATCTCAAGCCAATCCTCAAATACTTAGAGGTTTGGCTCACCCAAAAAACATGGGAGGTCACTTCCTTTGTACTCATGGAGCATTCTAAACCTACACACAAACTCATTCAATATTTCAGGGACCAAATAATTATCAATTGGCGGTGAAAAAACTAGAAAAACACTAAGAGGTACTACATTATATCCAAACCCCTACACTGAAGCATCTTCACTGACCATATCATCTTCATGATCACATTGTGTATACATGATTGATTCCCTAATAGAGGAATCATGATATAAACAAGAAACACCATGTTCACGATTATATATGTGGAGATGACTCAATAAGGTAAATTAATTCCCAAACCATTCTTATATGATGATTGTTCCAATGTTTTCTATACAACCAGTTTTATATGTATAAAGTCATAAAGAAGGTTAACAAATTCATTATGAGTAGATACTTTGGCCACCCCACTAAAACTAGACTCCATATCCTTAATGATAAACATTAAACACATTACCGGTATTTCCATATATACAAAAAAAATTCTCACAATTAGACATAAATAAAAAATTGGTTTTATGGTATAATAGCACTCTAATAATATTCTTTCATGGCCAGACAAACTAGGGCCTTATTTTTCAGCGATAAGTTGAGAGTGAGTACCAGAATCCATCCTCCATTAATCCAGTGGATGGAAACTAATGATGATTAAGCAAGTCCAACATATGGTAGGCATTACACTAAGTTCATATATGCACACACACATCTCCATGCTCATTCAATTTTGATAAATAAAACAATACATCTGTAACCATTTCATGTATACA
This sequence comes from Viscum album, assembly GCA_963277665.1. Classification (NCBI taxonomy): domain Eukaryota; kingdom Viridiplantae; phylum Streptophyta; class Magnoliopsida; order Santalales; family Viscaceae; genus Viscum; species Viscum album. The sequence goes on from OY728163.1 coordinate 1,918,936,398, forward strand.
TATAAATACAACCATCAGAGTACCACATAGTATAGAAAAAAAAGCCCAAATATAATACCAACAAAAATTGAAAATGTTTCCAACCTTATAAGGAGGGGAATGTCGTAAAAAGAAAAAAATGTAAGAAACTCATCCGTTATATCCCAAACTATGGTATGACTACACTTGATTCTCCAAGAACCCCATAAAAAGGTCGATTATCATCATAAGATACAACATGTGTGGGAAGATTCCACATACGAGTTATTATAAAAATACCTAGTTGGATACCCTGAAATTTCTAAAAATAAAACATTAATAATATAAAACTCATCAATATACATATATGTCAGTCATGATATGACACATAATTATAATAAAAAAGATACATATATATACTCAAAATAGACTCCAAGTCTCAGAAGATCTCAACCATAATTCCATCCACTTTATTATGCATGAGAATCCAAGGTAACGCTCATTTGGGAGAATCAAATCCACAATCCATGGTTCCACTGATGGAATTATTTTGATAGGTCATGCTCATCATGTCCGTACAATGATGTAATCACTATAATTCATAATTTCCCAACTCACTACTAGGTGATCACACACTTGACTATAAGGGTATTACAAAAACTATATTAGAGAAATCAACTAGATAAGGGAATGATTACCTATATAGTATGGGAATTCTAATTTCATGAACCACACCAAAGAATGATATTATATGGGATTCCCACCAATTACCTCATGGAGCTATACCTCCAACTCTATGTAAAACTGACCTTGCAGAGGGGATCATATTTCTATATTGAGGATATAATTCCAAATTGTACACCTATAGGAAGGGACCAGGGGATTACACTAAACTGATCCTTGTTTAGTCTAAAAATTTGAGTTTCCTCACAATTACCTATAAATATTATGCAATATGTATTGTTAGTATACAATGTTTCCCTTCTACCGTGAGTTTACCCATGCACCATGACCCATTCCCATGTACCTCTAGCCATGACCCTATAATGTATCCATGTATCTATACCTAGCTATGTATGAGTTCTCTGGCCATGTTTGAGTAAAACATTATTCCCATGTAGTTTTCTTCTGCCTATATGACTACTTGTGTCCATGCGCTTGTATCCTACATGATACACCCTATGATTCCAATACTCGGTCACACAACGTTTGATATTTTCCTTCTCTAAAAACCATAGTCCCTTATAAGTGGGGATTAACAGTGTGTGTTATCTAGACTATATGTCATGTAGTTGGTAATTAATAAGAAATTTATGAAAGTATTCATGTGTATGACCACACCACTACTACCTCAAATGCTTCTATAAAATCAACAAAGAAGCCCTGATATGGTGTTTACTAAAGAAAACTATCACCGCATACCGGATTTTGTTCATTTATCCAATGGAATCACATCTCCCATCACATTTCCATGACTAGATGGTAAAACTATATATGAAAATTTTCAATCTGATCTCACCTCCACTACAGACAACATGTGACGCAACCATGAAGTCGATCCTTCATAATAACTCATAGTATCAAACCATTTCAAAAAATAATGTTTTCCCAAAGATCAGATAGTAGGTATTTTTCGAACCTCCGACCAAAGGGATTTCCAATGATGACTGTGTGATGAACATGGTAAAAAAATCTATAAAATGAGGAATTTACCTCATCCATTATTCAAGTCGTCCTTTATTTGTTGCTATTAAAATAATGAACGAATATCACTACTAAAAACATATAATTTTTTCCCAAAATCCTAGGTAAATGAACCCAATCCCACTATAATATCAAAATGTGAATCAATCTATTAATTTATTTGAATCGTGTTCTTTATGGGATTATAAACTGGGGAAATAAACCATAGAAAAAATTCTTTAAGTCTTGTTTGGTTTGATCACAGATTAATAACATCTACGTGCCATCATAGTAGGAGAGATCCTTGAATTCTTTGTCATTGGTGATCCTTGTGGTGTACATATCACTGATTCATGATCCTTATGTCTTCTGATGTTCCTCCATACTCTCCTCTCAATTAGCAGGGTTATGAAGAAAACCTTATGAATTATCCATTAACATGAATTTAAAGAGAAAATTACCTTAGGATTTAATTTAAAGTAATAAAATAAATATCCTAATTTATTCAATTATTTCTCCCACTAATGACACTCAATCCAGAAACCCAATTTTGACAATGGTTATGTCATGCCTAGGGTAAAACCCACAATACGAACTAGGTGATGATCTCACATTTTCTATCAAAGTTCCCATATTTGATTTATTACACTATTTAAGAAAAACCTCATGAAATGATATAAATATATTTAATGTCTTACTTAGAAGTACAAAGATTTTAGAAAAAATACTTACTTTATTCCTGTTTTATTAATAAAAACATGATATTTATTATTTTAAATATTCCAATATATTATTTAAATATTCATATATTGATATTTATTTAATTATATTATTATTTAATCAATAACTCAGAGAAATATATTTTATCATTCCAATGGTCATGTTATTATTTTTACCACCATATTTATAATGGTTTCCTTACTCATTTAAAATTTTCATATTTCATTTCACTACCATATATATACCTCATAAACCATATATATATCATTTACTAAGATTTCATTTAAGAGACCCTATACTTTGTTTATAAAATTGCTAATTTATTTATATTTTTTTTTCTGATTACAGTGATGTTTGGGAGTATGGTATTTTAGTGAGACCATGACCAATCATATTTCAAAACTCTAGTCTTGGTATTTGTTTATACTTAATTTTCAATTTTAATTTATTAATATTATGGAATGTATTTTCCATTAATTATTGATTTTATATTTAAAAACAATAATATATATATTTTTTTCTTTTATTGTGTATTTTAATTATTTATACACATATATATTAAAAAAATTAAATTTCATATTTGGAAAATATAGTGATTAAAAAATAATATTTAAATAAAGTAAATTAGATTTAATACCTCCATATCTGATATAATGTTTTTATATAGTAATAATGAGTTTGTGGTGTTAATTTATGTTATATATAATAATATAAATTTAGTAAATCAATTATTTATCTTGATTATCAATTATTGATTAATTAATAAATTGTGTCTCCTATAATTTTAACAAATCCCAATTTCCATTACTGTTGGAGTTGGTATATATTATCTCCTATATATTATCACGATCAATGATGTATAAACATACCTTCTTATAGAACTAATTATGATCATATGATTACTCACTGTTATTTAAGTAGGGTTTACTTAGGTTATCTTAATTAAACAATATATCCTTGATTATTTAAGAAGACCACCCAATCCATAAATTCAAAATATGTATTTAATCAAAAACTATCTCTAAAATTTCACCAAGATTGTCAAGGATACCTATTTTATAATACTTATTCAATAGAACTCACCAAGAGTTAGAAAAACCCTGAGTCTTATCCCGAAAAAGACCTAGTTTTATAACTGAATTCAAATTAATCTGATTTAATCTATTAGATCATATAAATTTATAAATAATTTTTTTTATAAAAAAATTACGAAACAAACATGAATTGTATTTTTTATTTTTTGTCATGTAGGGATATACCGAGTTTGTCCCTAAGAGAAAAATCCTTGAATAAATGATAATTCAAGTAGAAACATCTGAAATTCTCTTATGATTCTTATTATTTGGATTATCATATGCTCGATATTTGGAACCCTTATTGGTTGTGGGAACTATATCCTTTACAATTCCACTCACATAAAAGTGAGGGGTTCTATTAGATTAGGGTTATATAAAATAAACTATAGACACTTAAGACCATGTATTATTAAAGAAATGGATGGTTCATAGAATATAAAATTGAATTTAATATTAATTATTATAGATACAAATGTATTAAATATTTGAAATAAATTAAAATTAAAATGAAACAATCATATGTTGATCAAGATCATGATAATTTTCCATGAAATTATCATTTTTTATATTGGACAATGGGTCTAGAATTTATGGTGGTGGAACAATGTTATATTGTATTAGGTATTGAGGGGTTAATTGAAGTTCTTATAAGAAATTTGATTAATTTATGATTTAAACACTAGACATCAATTTTAGAAGCCCATTTTATAACTAATAGAACTATGTGGGATATATTACTAAATAATAACTATAACTGTTAAAAAATTAACAATATTATAATAATGGTCTCTTATAATATTTAAAATAAATAATTTAATTTATAATAATTAAATATTCAATTTTATGGTCTGTGAGGTCAGTTTTTTGAAATCATTATTTTATTTTAAATTTCTTTAAAAATATTTAATAATTAATATATTATCTAGAAGAATATAATTTATCAACCTAATTATTACATGAGATGTGATTTATGTGTCAAACTATATGAAATTTTGAATGTAACAATGATTGCAATCAATATGAAATATAATTCTTAATTTACACTACATGCCATGAATTTTGTGTTTTGTATGATTTGTGTCAAATTTATCATACATTAATATGTGATATTGATGGATCACATCATAAATGATATAGCAGGTAACCCATTCCATAAATTCATTATTAAATGTAATTTTTTGTGATCAATATAATTTTCTTTCTATTCCCCCAATAATTATGGATACACATTTCCATGATATTTTGACCAAAATTACATGGATGATTACTCATAATAGTCAACATATGATGCATGGTATGTAATGTAACCTTTATTATTACATTAGTTAATTTTGATTTTTTTTTTCAAATGATGAGAATATTGAAGTGGGGTCAATGTTGGTTGTGTTTGATATAAATAGAAATAGAAGATGGAATATGGGATTTTTAATGGCCAAAAGGTTATTAGATTTTGGTTACTGAATTTTATGTGTTTTTTTATGAAATAAAACCCATGTTCTAATTGACAAAACCATGTTTTATTTTTCAAAAAACCCTAATAGATATATCTTTTTTAGTGTTTTTAGTATGAATAATAAAATTTTAGAATAAATATAGGAGTTACAGATTCCAAAAGAATAAATTATCTCATAATGGTAGAAATTATGTCAGAATATTAATACCCCCGTCATGGTGGACATGTTTTTTAGATATAATTATTTAACAGAACCAGTGAACACCATGCGATGACTAAACCAAAACCATGTTATCATTTTCTTTCAACATAAAATGGGGATTTGTTCATTTTTTCTATAAGATAGTTGATCATTGTTCAGACATTTGATTTAAAAAAAATTTGCTAACCTAAATAAACCATGTCATTCAGGCAGACTAAATTTTATTAGTTGAGGCAAAGTAGAATTTTGTTAATTGTAGAACCCAAAATACCAATTGATATTGATATATAAAGTGGATAATGATGTCGAATTTCATGTTTTGGATTGATGGTGTTGGATTTTTTTATAAATCCATCAATCCATCAATCAAGTTATTCAAATAATTTAGGTTTATAAAGTTACATAAAATCATATAGAATATGGTTAGATTTTTTTAATAATATTCATATTAAAGACTAAGTTAGGTATCTATTTAAGAGGATAAATTGAAAATTACACTATAGTTGTTATGCTTATTCTGTGATATTTTTTCCTAGTATGATTGTTTTTGTGAGACATAAAAAATCAAACCACAACAATGAGTCTTATATCGTGACACATTTTCAAGATATTATGCTATTTGATGTGGTATTTCATAACATATATGTTATTTTTCCATTAAAATTTCATGATTTTATATGCTCATGATATTTGGTGTGGGATGAAATATTATATTTTAAAAGAGGTAGACACACAATGAAGTCATATATTACGTCACAAGGATGGTAGTCATTATAAAATTGATTATATTTAGAAAGTACGGTCCCACGAAAATAAAGAGTTTCATGAATCAATGTTTGCTATAGTAAATGTTAGTTTGTTAGTAGTTATAGGTAGTCGTTATGTAACTACACGTGTCGTGTTATGATTCTCCCTTATGTGTCGTGATTATATCTATGGTATAGTTTTGAGACATTTTGTTTATTTAAATTCATATATGACTCATGGGATATTAATTTGTTTTTTCATATATCCCCATAATCATATCAATGGGGAATAAAATTGATAAATTGATCCAATGTATTATATTTTTAACATCCAGGTAAATAAATAATATTACATTCTAATGTTTATCAATATTTGTGAATAAAATATTAATACTACTTTAAAGGGAATGCTCTGCTCGATGGCGTACCCAATACGCAACAACGAGTTTCATTGAAATCTTACGTTGCACACTAATAATATAATAATATTATAATAATTAACACCTAGTCGTTCCAATGGTGGGAATTAACATAAATAACTACAAATTGATTACATATGGTTGTTAAATATTTTTACATTTAGCGAATAAATGTTAGAGGCTTAAAATCCAAATGAATCCAATTTTGAGCATAAATATTCTACTATTCTTTAAAAGGTAGATTAACCACCTTTTGATGGAGGAAACTTTTTAAATATAATTTTGAAAATTTTATATGTTTTATTTGACAAAATAATATCCTTCTTTATAATCTGGACATCAAAATTTACATTGTGTAAATTTTTGTTATTTTTCCGATAAAGATAATTTTTAGTGAAAATGTTGCATTTTAATTCAAAACCTCCTTTTAATCTGATTTATTTATATGGATATATTATGTTTTCAATAGATATTAATGTGTATTTAGAATATATTTTTACCATTTAATCCAATGGTGGTCATTGGAATTAATTTCACTTTGAAATTAGACTTAAACTAGTGTCAATCTTTTAATAGATATTGTGTTTTAAAAACATGCTATTTCTTTTGATAGTAGGAATGAATTATTAAATTAATTAATTCAACTTATATATTTTTAATTTTTTAAAATAGACATCATTTTTGAATTCGGAATATCAATATAGCTTAGGGTGAATTTTTGGTATTTTGCTGATGAACTTCAATTTTTGATGAATACTGAAACCACTAAGTGGTGGTTAAAGAAACTGATTTTTCATTTAATTGAAACATTACCACTTCTGTGATTTTATTTTCAAAAATCCAACATACATGATTTTCATTAAGAACTAAAATGTGGTTCAGTAAGATTAATATAATTTTTTTGTGAATAGTAACTTTTAAGTTTTATTAATCACGATTAGATGTAATTAGTATAATTTAAGGTAAAGATAATGTGATAATAATATGAAATGACCTTGAAACATGTCCTACCCTTATTGGATGAGTCATTTCCGACCAAGATAATCCATGGGTCAACATGGGGACCCCATGGAGCCACTTTGGTTGGAAAATGACATTAATAACTTTTTATTTAAAGTTAAAATTAAAATGTCACAAACATGTATTGTTTTACTAAAACAATTGTTACATGGGGTTATAAAAGTTATATTTTTGACTATAAATATTCATTATAAATCTAAAATTATTTCCTACATCATGATAAATTTTTTTATAATTTTTAGACATTAAATAAATTATTTTATTTATGACACCGTGATGATGCAATGATTATCTCATAAATGAACGATTTAATTAAAATGATAAGATAGGGTAAAATATATGTCCTAAACATGTAAAAAAACCGATTTTATGGGTTTATTTCGAAACCATAACACCTTAGCCTCGAAATATATACTTTTGGTACCTTTAAAATCCGAAAATCATGTTATAATAAAGTAATATTTTATAACTTTCCAAGAGTGCCCCTCCTCTTCACTTATAAAAGGCCCCCACCTCTACAACCGTACCCACACCTATGAAGCCTTTGTCTCAGCCAAACCATGACCATTTAATCTCTCCACATCCCTCTCTTCATCATTGAAGCCTCACCTTTTTCATAATGCTCTTCAAGAAACCCTTTTGTTTCAAACCAAGATGAGTTTCCCGATTTAAAGGTAATGTCTTCACTTGTGTTCTTTTGGTTTATTTTGCTTCTCCAAACCCCTAACCATTTTTTATGGAATTATTTTGTAACAAAAACTGTATCTTAAAAATACTAGTATGTTCTTATGTGAAGGATTCGAGCTACACTTACACACACCTCCGTTTAATGGTTATGGAACATACTGTTTCTGTGGATGGTGAATTACTGCCTCACGAAATGATGATTCTTCAGTCTTCTCTTAACACCATTCATGGTGGCCATTATTATATAACTGTATTTTATATATTATATATATGGTATTAATTTTTTCCATATGCTTCTGTATTTTATATTTAAAACACACCTTTATGCTTTTCATGTTGTGCAAATGTGATAATTTCATACGAGTAAGTGTGGACTACCGCCCCCTCATGCGATGTGACTCGTTCATGCAATACATGGAATGTATAAAGAATGAAATTAATTAACATATGTGACCTATAAAAAATATATATTATACTGGAATTGTAATATATATATCTCTCAATTATTTTTTATCCCATTAATATGTCAATGAAATGAAAGTAGCGTTCATGCGTACGTATGGCCTACCGTCTCCATGAACGGTGCATTTCATTTCTTTTTATCTCCAAATGTTATGGAATAGTATAAAATGAATATGTACAGGATATATGTGATATTTAAATAATTAATTCTAATCTGGAGATTATTTACTTATAACTACATGGACAATCATTTTCAAACAAGTTCATTTTTGACTCATGTACCAATCATCGACAAAAACGTCTGATATAAACTCACATTATTAACAAATTATTATAACATTATAATATCTAATATGAACTAAATAATAATATTTAAAGGAGGAACTTAAGAAATTATAAATTGACCAAAGTTTATTATTCAGGAATATAAATAAACGAACAAGACAAGTCGGACTTGAGGTAAGGGATCTTACCTCTCTATTTTTAAGAACTCTTTTTATATAACCTAATTTAAGATTCTATTTCATATGTTGGGGAATGTTCTTTGATATAACTATTTTTGTAAATTTTATGTTAATATGATGAGAGACCCTATTTTATCTCAACAATCCATTTTTGGACATTTTATGTGGCGCTGTTAGGCTGCCAAATTTTCATAAGGGGATTTTGATCTCACTTTTTATTCCTGTGAGATTCATGCTACATTGGCCACTATATCCTTTCTGTGGTGTATTTACTGCACATTATTTTACTATTTGTATAATATAATCTCATTTATCGGTATTCAAATCTTCATTGTATGACCCTTATTTCATGAGTTGTACGTTTCGAATGTTTCCCAAATCGCTAAGGTGTCCATTCACACTACTCTTTTAAAAAGACTTATTTTGTTATGTCTTTTAATTTACATCTTTTTATGTTGGTATATGTTCTTATATATGCATATTTATGAAAATTTTATGTCCATGTGATGAGATACTATTTTCTCTCTCATCATGTAAGATTATGAATTTTAAAATGGAGCCGTTAGGCTGTCGAATTTTAGCAAGGGAACTTTTTAACCCAATTTCGATTTCTTTGGGTTCAACATGTAGTTATTGAATATGCCATCCTTTGAATATGTTTGAATGACCATTGATTTTTTTAAACTTAATATCCACTTATATTGGGTGTATTTATATTTTTCACACATAATTTTGAGATTGATTTATCCTTAATTTAACGATAGCTTCTTTATAAGGGATTTTATCTCATTTTACATTTCTATTAGGACTTCATTGTTGTTATGCACCAATTCACTATTATATGGTGTATATACTGTACTTTGGAATATTATATCATGAATCCATTTATTCTCATGATATTATAATGTTATAATTAAATGTTATTCCTCAATTATTGAATTCATGTGTCTCAAATTTTGGTAAAAACCCTTTAACTAAAATATCTCTTTAAATGTTATAATGATTTGTTCTTATTAATATCCATTTTTTCAAAATGTTTTTAAGGATTTATTTATATGGATATTAATGGTTTAAATTTTTAAAATCTTCAAGGTGGTATGGGACAATTTGATTCAAAAATATCTTTATTAAATGTTTTAAATGGTTCTGAAAATGGTTTTTTGAATGGATTCATTATTTCAATATCTTAAAAAGTTATATTGTAATTGAAATGCGGGAATGTTATCTTTCCATTATTCTTAAGTTATGTTCTCTGATTATGTTTTGTTTCTTGGTCATTGTTTATGAAAACGGGTATTTCCGTGACAATCTAAGTGTGGGTGAGCCCGATATATCTCTCCAATGAATTGGGTAATGTGAAGGGGTTAAACGCTAAGGTTTCTCTGAAGTGATTTAGCAAATATACTGTGATGGGTATTTCAAACGTAACGATGAGGGTTACTCCCTATGTAAGAATGTTATGAATTCCTCAAATTACCTTTATGTCTTATGATTTCTATGAGTTATTCATAAATCTTATAATTTCATGAGGTATGTTAAATTACATATGCTTTATGAGTAAAGTATGATTTCATTGATTCTTACGTATACATGGACTAATGTTTTCTTTCCGTATTGTTATAACCCTTACTGAGCTTTTTATGCTCATTCCTAGTTTTTTTTGAAATGTTTTTCACAGGACATAAAGTTTAATTGGGTCAAGGATGGGATCAAGGAAATTTCATGCTGTCTAATATAAGGAAATAGACATGAATCTTTTATTCAAGAGTTTTTATTTTTGTGAAAAAAATGGAAGTTGAGAAGATGTGTCTACTTTGAAACCTTTGAGATGTAATAGTTATGTCCAAATTCTCTAAAACAATAAACATGAAAAGATCCTAAATGTGAATTATTCATTTAATTGAATAATAAGTAATGTTTAAGGCCAGGTCCTTATAGTTGGTATCAAAGGACAGTTTAGATAACTTTAGAGGTTTGAGTGTTAAGTGACAAGTTGTGTATAACCACAACGGTTATTATATTAGATAGATTTATCGTTATTTTTGAATGTTGGAATGATTTTGAGATAACTTGGATAAGTATATCTTAGTGTTTATCTTCCTCTATAGTACATAATGATTTTTTTGATATACTCACACTGACTTTTCTAGTTTTAGTAAATGGATGGATCTTGCAGGCACCAATGTGACAATGGGTTTGAAGGAAATTGTGGTGGTTCTCTGATTAAGAGACTATATGAAATGTGGGATTTAATGAGAAATAGCGTGGTTATTATAAACCAACTATCATGAGTCATGATCAACCAATTGAAACTTGGTGAGTTATCCAATGCATCATGTACGAGAGAACCAACTCGACATGAATGTTCAGGTAATAATTATAAAGGTAACCATTAGGGTTTATATGATCCTTACATTTGAGGTAATTATGGGTTACTATACGTTTTGATGGAATATGAACGACATGAGATAAACATGAGGTCAAATTATGTTATGGTTATTTTTGAAGATTTTATCACATTTTGGGTAATGTTTTAAGAATTATATAGTTTTGGAAAAATTAAAACACGCAGACCGTGTGACAACCCGTCGCGTTGGACAAAGCTATGGGAATCGAACCCACAACCAAAGTGCGACTGGTATTTATCTCTTACCACTGGACTACGTGAAGTCCCTGGTTAGTTTGAATAATTATTTTTAGTTAGATAATTTTATGAATCAAGGGTAAGTTTATTTTGGGTTATCTATGGAAATTATTAACCTATCATGGAGGATATGTGATTAGGTTAATTACTTTTCAGTATGAGACTTTAAGAGAAACAGATGTTTTTTAGTGATAAATGATAATTTGTACCTTTGGAGACTATCTGATTAAATCCTTCAAATATTTGCGTTTCAATCTTAGTTGGGTTTACTTTGAAGATTTTTATGGACAAATTGTTTTTTGAGTGGTCTTCATTGAACTTTGGGTTTTGTTTGACCAATATTGGAGATTAGGAGTAGTTTTTCTTTTTGTAAAAAAATATCCTTTTTGGGTATTATCTGATCTCATACTAAACTTTTTGGTTTGGTTTTTGTTGAGATCTAAATACATGGGAAATATATAGTTCTCTTTTTTTTGGATTAGGAGATTCTCAATATGTTGATTATAGTACTCTTAATGCGATCAAATCTTCCTAAATACTCGTCCTTTGGAGAAAATATGATTTTGATTAAGGAATCTAGTAAAAGTTAAAAGTCTACATGACAAGTAAGTATGTTTCATTATGATTTATTTAAGCTCAAAAATAAATTATTCAATGATGATTATCATAAAACAAAAATGTTGTCTGTTAACGTTTCATACGGGGGAATTGTGATTTTCTTGTGGTTAACTTTCTCCTAGACATGTTTACTATCCCTCTCAAACAGAACATGACCCTTTGTTTTCTCCTACATATCCATATTTTCATGCTTGGAATCCTAGTATGGGTTAACTCGGGTGACCTTTGTACTTCTCTGCCTTTCTTTTAAAGTGATTGTCTTACTGACTCTTGTTCTGATGTTGGACTTTCAATGAAATTTCCATGCCCAATATTGAAATTGCGAGGACTCAATTCCCAAAATGGGGGAAGTATGTCACATCCCAGGTAAATAAATAATATTAAATTTTAATGTTTATCAATATTTGTGAATAAAATTTTAATACTACTTTAAAGGGAATGCTATGCTAGATGGCGTACCCAATACGCAACAACGAGTTTAATTGAAATCTTATGTTGCACACTAATAATATAATAATATTATAATAGTTAACTCCTATCCATTTTAATGGCGGGAATGAACCGAAATAACTAAAAAATGATTACATATGATTGTTAAATATTTTTACAATTAGCGAATAAATGTTAGAAGCTTAAAATGAAAATGAATCCAATTTTAAGCATAAGTCTTCTAACATTCTTTAAAAGGTCGATTAACCACCTTTTGATGGATAACCATTTTTAAATATACTTTTGAAAATTTTATATGTTGTATTTGACAAAATAAAATCCTTCTTTAAAATTTGGATATCAAAATTTACTTTGTGTAAATTTTTGTTATTTTTCCGATAAAAATCATTTTTAGTGAAAATGTTGCATTTAAATTCAAAACATGCATTTAATCTGATTTATTTATATGGATATATTATCTTTTTAATTGATATTAATCTGTATTTAGAATATATTTTTACCATTTAATCCAATGGTTGTCATTGGAATTAATTTCACTTTGAAATTGGACTTAAACTAGTGTCAATCTTTTAATAGATATTGTTTTTCTAAAAACACGATATTTGATTTGACAGCGGGAATGAATTATTAAATTAATTAATGCAACTTATATATTTTTAATTTTTTTAAAATAGACATCATTTTTGAATTCGGAATATCAAATATAGCTTAGGGTGAATTTTTGGTAGTTTTCTGAAAAACTTCAATTTTTGATGAATAGTGAAACCACTAAGTGGTAGTTAAAGAAACTGATTTTTCATTTAAATGATACTTCACCACTTCTGTGGTTTTATTTTCAAAAATCTGGCATACATGGTTGTCATTAGGAAGTAAAATGTGGTTCAATAAGATTAAAATAATTTTTTTTGGTGAATAGTAACTTTTATGTTTTATTAATCACGATTAGATGTAATTAGTATAATTTAAGGTAAAGATAACGTTATAATAATATGAAATTACCTTGACACATGTCCTAACCTTATTTTATGAGTCATGGCCGACCCATAAAAATCCATGGGTCAACTTGGGGACCCCATGGAGCCACTTTGGTTGGAAAATGACAATAATAACTTTTTATTTAATGTTAAAATTAAAATGACAGAAACATGTATTGTTTTACTAAAAAAAATTTTACATGGGGTTATAGAAGTCATTGTTTTGACTATAAATATTAATTATAAATATAAAAACATTTCCTACATCAGGATAGTTTTTTAATAATTTTTATACATTCAATAAAATATTTTATTTATGACACAGTGATGAGGCAGTGATTACATCATAAATGAACGATTTAAATAAAATGATAAGATAGGATGAAATATAAGTCATAAACATTTAAAAAACCTATTTTATGGGTGTATTTAAAAACCTTATCACCTTATCCTCTAAATATATCCTTTTGGGACCTTTAAAATCCGAAAAGAATTTTATAATAAAGTAATATTTTATAACTTTGCAAGAGTGCCCCACCTCTTCTCATATAAAAGGCCCCCACCTCTACCACCTTATCCAAACCTCTAAAGCTTTTGTCTAGGCCAAACCCTTCCCATTTCATCTCTAAATATCCCTCTATTCATTATTGAAGCCTCACTTTTGGCATAATGCTCTTCAAGAAAACCTTTTGGTTCAATCCAAGAGGAGTTACCCGATTTAAAGGTAATGTCTTCACTTGTGTTCTTTTGGTTAATTTTGATTCTACAAACCCCAAAACTCTTTTTATTTATTTCTTTTGTAACAACACCAGTATCTTCAATATACTATGAATTTTTTATGTGAAAGATTCGAGCTACACATACACACACCTCCTTCTAATGGTTAAAGAACATAATGTTTCTGTGGATGGTGAATTACTGCCTCACGAAACGATGATTGTTCAACCTTCTCTTAACACCTATCATGGTGGACATTATGATGTCACTGTATTTTATATATTATATATATGGTATTTATGTTTTCCATATTATTCTGTATTTTATATTTAAAACATACCTTAAATGTTTTCATGTTATGCAAATGCTATAATTTCGTACGAGGAAGTGTGGACTACCGCCCCCTCAAGTGATGTGAGTCGTTCATGAAAAACATGGAATATATAAAGAATGAAATTAATGAACTTATGTGACCTATAAAACATATATATTATACTGTAATTTTAATATATACCTATCAATTTTTTTTAATTCCATTAATATGTCAAAGAAATTAAAGTAGCGTTCATGCGTACGTTCGGCCTACCGTCTCCATGAACGGTGCATTTCGTTTATTTTTATCTCCAAATGTTATGGAATAGTATAAAATGAATATGTACTGGATATATATGATATTTAAATCATTAATACTAGTCTGGAGATGATTTATCTATAACTACATGGACAATCATTTCCAAACAAGTTCATTTTTGACTCATGTAGCAAACATCGACAAAAACGTCTGATATGAACTCACATTATTAACCAATTATTATAAAATTATAATATGTGATATTAAATGAATAATAATAACTAAAGTAGGAACATAAGAAATTATAAATTTACCAAATTTTATTATTCCGATATATAATGAAACGAACAAGACAAGTCAGACTTGATGTAAGGGATCTTACCTCTATATTTTTAAGTACTCTTTTTATGTAACCTACTTTACGATTATCATTCATATGTTGGGGGATGTTCTATTATAATATTATTTCTGTAAATCTTATGTTAATATTATAAAAGACTATATTTTATCTCATCAATCCATTTTTGGATGGTTTATGTGGCGCCGTTAGGCTGTCGAATTTTCATAAGGGGATTTTGATATCAATTTTTATTCGTGTGAGATTCATGCTACATTGGCCACTATTTACATTTTTGTGGTGTATGTACTGCCCATTATTTTAATATTTGTATAATATAATCTCAATTGTGAGTTGTTACATATTTATTGTATGAACCTTCATTCATGGGGTTTACATTTCAAAAGTTGCCCAAATCGGTGTGGGAACCTTTCACACTCCTCTTTTAAAAAGACTTATTTTTTAATGTCTTTTAATTTACATCTTTTTATGTTGGGATATGTTATTATATATACTTGTTGATGAAAATTTTATGTCCAAGTGATGAGATACCATTTTTTCTCTCATCAACTAATTTTATGAATTTTAAAGTGACGCCGTTAGGCTGTTAAATTTTAAAAAGGGAACTTTTTATCCTAATTTCGATTTCTTTGGGTTCAACATGTAGTTATTGAATATGTCATCCTTTGAATATGTGTGAATTACCCTTGATTGTTTTACACATAATATCCACTTATATTGGGTGTATTTATATTTGTCACGCAAAATTTTGAGATTGATTTATCCTTATTTTAAGGATACCTTTTTTATAAGGGATTTCATCTCATTTTACATTTCTATTGAGACTTCATTGTTGTTATGCAACAATTCACTCTTATATGGTGTATATATTGTACTTTGGAATATTATATCATGAATACATTTATTCTCATGATATTATATAGTTATGATTAAATGTTATTCCTTAATTATTGAATTCAAGTGTCTCTAATTTTGGTAAAAACCCTTTTACTAAAATATCGCTTTAAATGTTGTAATTATTTATTCTTATTAATATCAATGTTTCCAAAATGTCTTTAAGTATTTATTTATATGGATATTAATTGTTTAAAATGTTAAAAGATTCAAGGTGGTATGGGACACATTGACTCAAAAATCTCTTAATTAAATGTTTTAAATGGTTTGGAAAATGGTTTTATTAATGGATTCATTATTTCAATAACTTAAAATGTTATATTGTTATTTCAATGTGGTAATGTTATCTTGCCTTTATTTTTATGTTATGTGCTATGATTATGTTTTTTTTCTTGGGCATTTTTTTTGAAAATGGGTGGTTCCGTGATAAACTAAGGGCGGCTGAGCCCGATATATCTCTCCAATGCATTGGGTAACACGAAGGGGTTAAACACTACGGTTTCTCCAAAGATATTTAGGGAATATAATGTGATGGGTATTCCAAATGTAACCATGAGAGTTACTCCCTGTGTAATAATGTTATGAATGCCTCAAGTTACCTTTATATCTTATGATTTCTATGAGTTATTCATAAATCTTATGATTTCATGAGGTAGGTTAAATTTCTTATGATTTATGAGTAAAGTATGATTTCATTGTTTTTTATGTATACATGGAATAATGTTTTCTTTTCCGTATTGTTATAACACTTACTGAGATTTTTATCCTCATCCCAAGTTTTTTTAAATGCTTTTCAGAGGACATAAATTTGAATAGGGTCATGGATGGGATCAATGAAATGTCAGGCTGTCTAAAACAAGGAACTAGAAATGACTCTTTTGTTCAAGAGTTTTTATTTTTGTAAAAAAAATGGTATCCTAGTAGATGTGTCTACTTTGTACCCTTTTAGATGTAATAGTTATGTCCTAATTCTCTAAAACTCTAAACCTGAAAAGATCCTTAATGTTAATTATTCATTTAATTCAATAATAAGTCATGTTTAAGGCCAGGTCCTTATAATATTAAAGTGCAAAAAGCTTATATTTGAATTAGTTATTGATACTTTTAATTTGAAATTTAGAATTCAATGAAAGATGGAAGTGTGTTTCTTCTGTTCATAATATATGTATTACATGGATTATAAAAGTTGGTAGATAGATAGAGATGAATTAGGGACACCTAATAATTATTCCTTATTTTAATTCTCATTTGATCCTAGAGTGTAATCTTCAAACACTAAAGATAAAGGGATTACATTGAGGAAAATGGGCCTTCATAGTACTGAACTGAGTTCCTAAGTAGGTTATTATTTTTTTGATCATGTATTTATATGTAATTAAATAAATCTAATTTTAAATAACGGATAATTTTTTAGTAGGTAAAATTACCTATGCATCACATGAAATAATCAAATTTTAACACAAATAAAACTTACTCCACGTGTTGTGCCTAGATGTGTGCACTTACTGCCTTCTATGAGCCCCACATGGGGAATGGTGGTTGAGGGAAATTTCATCAAAATAAGGGTGCTCAATCCTCCCTTACATGAGGCATTATACTCTTGGGGTAAAGATATGGGAAAAATTATGAATGATAAAAACTAGAGTAGAGAGTATCATGACACCTTTGAACACTTGAGGGAGGGTGAATTTTCCATGAACTCTACAGATACTCTATCAGTACCTAGTATTAAATATATTCATAAGATTTGGTGGATTGATAAATTTGTTAAGGAGAAGATTGAAATTCCTTATATTATTCAAGACCTAACTAGGTTTTCAGATGGAAATTACTAGAAAGTGACATGATATTAACCTAGCATAAAATTATATATAATGGAGAAAAAAATAATATATTAGGGCATGTGTTTTTACAAGACTCATTCCCTCATGGAAATCATACACTTTATCCTTAATTGGATGTCTATGTCGTGGACTATCAACTAAAATATTTGTATCAATTTACATGTGTATTGTGGGATGTTTTATCTCAAACCACCCCCACCTTATTACACATGTGAGAGTTCACAATATTACACATGTGAACCAATTTTCATCCCATTTTATCTCATCAAGATGAAATTCATCTAACCAATATTTATTACTACATAGGCGAGATAGTTATAATTATTACACTTGGGAACTAATATGTGTTCCACAACATTTCATTAAGTTGGCATCCCACAAGATAGTCTTCTATCTCCTCATTTTAGTTGAAGTATATCAATAATGTTGTAAAATTATGTCACAATAACCAAAAACTAATCCACTTTCTTAAACAAAGATTGACTTTGACTTCCTTCTAGTCCTCATGTTTAGTCTATAAGAGTTATCTTATACATACAACACTATTTGAATAAAATAAAAAATATATTCATGGGATATGTTAAACTCAAAATTCTTCCCCCAAACTCTAATTTTTTTGATCGTGGAATAAAAATTATTAATTCTCGCAAAACATATATTCAAGGAACCCCTCATTCATATTTCATCTTCTTCAACTATTTCTGAAACGTGGAACAATTTGAAATATTCTTATTCTTAATGGTTGAAACATAGATATATTTTATTCTATAGCCCAATTTCATATTCTCATATATCACTCACTATAATATGTAGTGTTTACTCCTCTGATTTTTATCACTATCTCCTAGTACACTCACTTCCACCCCTTAAAAGATATGTAGTGACTGCTTGTACTTCTTATTATTCTCTTCTTCCTAGATATTCTCACTATCACATGTTGTTATATTAAATTAAATTTAAATTTCAATTACCATTAATATAATAACTATAATACCATCTCATTTACATTAAAATAATCTATTATAGGGTACAAATTTTGCATTTACATGATATATTTACACTTTTTTCATCTCAAATTATATTCCAAAAATAGACATGTATAATTTTATCTTTTCATTATTTAAACTGAATAACTATTCACCTATTCTAAAATAAGATTGGAATCATCAAAATCCACAATATAAACTCAAAATTATTCCTAAAAAATATTTATTTCATTGGGTACACAATACATAGAAATAACATAGTAGGGGGAGTGGAGAACATCACACTCATCTTGAGTGATTATCAGAATGATTAGTATATATTCTTCATAAATCTGCAAAGAATATTTTAACTTAACTTCTACCTAATGTTATCAATCATGGATCATAATAAACCATGTTCTATAGTTAATCTTGATGATCAACTCAAGTTTATCAATTTTAATCTTGAATATTTATTTAGTCATTTTCAGTTTATCAAGAATAATGTTCCTCAAGTTTCTCTCTCATAATATTATGAAATTAGTCTTGAAACATGTATTACATAGTAATGATTATTATTTGAACTTGAATATCATATCTAGAATCTTAATATGTCATTTTAATTTTAATTAAAAATTGAATAAAAAGAAATTTAAGAATTTAAGTTACTCAACAATTCTTCATGCATTGATCTTATTCTACATTCTTGAAGGTCAAATTTCTAAAATATCCTTATGTTTTATCAAATTTTAATAATCAGATTTTGAACCATGAAAATCAACTTTAGAATAACTATAATGAATATTTATTGTTTATAGATTTAATTCATTAAAATTTCAATTTTTGATAAATACAATTATGATAAAATGATCTTTATGGTTGATAATCCTTAGAGGCTCATCATTCCAGCTTAATAGATGATCCTGATTGCTTCATGCATTCAGGTTTTCTTTGTCGTCGATATTATAAACATCCATCCATATGGGTTGGATGATACTTATGACCATCAATAATAATGGATTCAAATGATCCTTGAGAACATTGATGCTTATGCGATGACCCTTATAGCTATGCTCAACCCTAAAGCAGTCATCCTTATCGATTCTTCATTCTTACGTCGTTAGTAAAATTCAACTTTATAGGAGGTCTATTCTTACCGTTGGATGATTCTTGTGATATTATATATAATTTTTTAATCCTCAAAATAATCATATAACCTTTCTCAGTCCATATTAATTTTTATTTAACACATTTAAATTGGTAAACTTCATTTAATACGAGGAGTTATGGGTATAATTAAAAACCATTGATATGTTATTCCAAACATTATTACAAAATAAATACTCAAGTTAGAGTATTTTCAAGATGAAATACAAAAAAAATTATCTCTATATTAACATTTAACAATTAAACCATCATCCCAGTGATAATGAACAACTAAAGTAGTTGTCTTCATTTAATATTATACTAGGATGTGGTTTCATGTACTTCAACTAGTTTTCTACAAATACATTGAAACCATTTCAAGTTATTTATTCACAACTGTACTAGATTTCAAAAATAGTTTTATGAACCATCTTGTCATCACTATTTTAAAATTTTTTAGATGGTACTTTCGTATCCTTGATACTTATATTATCAATATATTCAAGATTTACAATTATTTTATGTTTATGGGTTTCTCACCGTGTTATTAAAATCAATCATCATTACCTAAATACATTGTTATCTTGTTCATTTAATTTTACAACATGAGATATATTATACCATTAATATTTAATTTAATATAAATATAAATACCTTAAAAAACATTTATATACATTATATTGACATCAAATAGAGTTCAAGCTTCACATTTTCAAGGGAAATATAATCTTCCCCTTTCTGTTTTTTTCATTTATAAAATTACTCGAATGGATAATGTAACATCCGGACACAGATGCCACTGAACCGGTGCTCCGAGCTGTTTCGCCAAAAGGCCTCAAGCACGCCTCCCCATATGCCAGAGGCCTCTAACTTATAATGAAGGAATAGGGTGTGATAGTGGGGAGACTATTCCCTCATACTAGAGCAAGAAAAAAAATACAAATAACTATGTATCATACACATCAAAATTTAAATAGAGTGCAGAAGCAATAAATAACTAAAATAGAACATGATTTAATAGTGAAATGTTGTAAATTATAGAACAATTATGCAATTAAATACAAAACTAGTAACCCAATAGACCGACCATACAGATACAAGTACAAAAGAAACTGAAAGTAAAAGTTCAGGGCACTGATACTAACTCCGAGCCAATCCACGTACCTGATCTACAAATACTATCGAACTGCAAAAGCCTGATCAGTAAAACCACTTGAGCAGCTCTGCTTGATCATGAAACAGCGTGCCTCAGCCCTATCCACCATGAAAATCGTGTTCAACATGAATATAAGGCATAATTTCTACACATACACCGAGGTGCACGTGAAAGGGTTAGAAATAATCATTGTAGGGAATCCCAACAAGCATCTTATAACTGTGATGCTATGTGTATGCAATAGCAATGTGCTCAACTCATCTGGAACACAACAAAGGAATTAAACCAAATGTGTAACCATAGATGAACCTAGGGTATGTAATCCCTATCAACTGGGAATCTACCACTATGGATTTCTATATCTATATACATACACATGTATTGTACCATACCTAAACACATATATATAAATATGAATATTCATGATTAGGTGATTCAAATAATTAGAAACCACATAATCAGTCAATCCTTGGGACTATAAGCCCAATCTCCTGGGCATCCTATGAAAGGAAAATGAGGTGGACATCATGTCACACAATCTGTGTATCAATAATTAGATCTATAGGTCCGTAATCCCGTCGACATGTACCTGCTTCGACCAATGATTGAAATATATATCTGAACAAGATAATCAAAATTAAGTAACCCTCTAGTAAGTACTAATAGCCTGACATATCTAGTTTATCCAAACAAATAGAAGAAACCCTCTGGGAAGTACCCATAGTCTAATCCCACTAGTTCATCTTTAGCAAAGACTCTCTGAGGAAGCAGTCACTGTCAATTCCTCCTATAGTCTCATATCGGTAACTACTCGGCACTATGAGGAATCACTCAACGTCCAATCCCCACGGTGGACTACATTGAGGAACTATAGACACTCTGAGGGAGTAGTCAATGTCCATCCCCCCTATTTCCTCATAACGTAAAAGTAAACAGACACTTTGGAGAAGCCCTCAACGTCCATTTTCCCAATGGTCAACTACACCTAGTTCTCACAACACTATTTAATTCAAACTTGCACAATGATATATTGCAGTGAAAGTAATCCTCATGAACTACTTGGCTAATAGTATACATCATACTAGAGAATGTAAGATAAAATCAGTCCATCGTAATAATACTAGGCATGGAAAGAAAAGTAGGCTAACAGGAGAAGCTAGACCAAACGGTAAATAACAAGCAACATGGGGAAACACTTCCTAAACAAGGTAAATTACACTATTTACAATCAGACAAACTCTAAAAATGCACACAATTCATAGAAGGAATCCCAACAAACAAGAAGATGCCCTGTATCAGGATCTATAGCCACCAACCAGGAAGCACCTCTGGTAACCACTACTACATCCACCAACCAAGTCTGATATAAATAAACGAGCTAGGGTGGACCGAATGCCGAACCCAAATATACATCCATTTCCCCTTGGGATTACCAGTTCAGCATGCATTCTGGGTGACACCAGAACACCATCCCTACCCACACCCGACATAACCACTCAGGGTCAATCAAACAATGAGCACCCACTAGGCCCCTCAAGTCAAACACTAAGGAGGAATCACACACAGGATCCTCCAGGTAAACATGACCGAATTCATCCTACAGGGATCCTTAGCGAAGAGTAAGGGAGGAATCCTACACGGGGTCATAAAATAAATGAAAATATATGAATTCTATAACATGGGTCCTATCAAAGGAAAAACAAGAGAGATATCTTACAAGGGACTCCCTAGGTCAGTACACAAGTAAAGGAATCCCTCAAGGGATATTTGGAAGTACCCATTCACATTTCGTCATAGGACATAAGGGAACTTCTAAAAAGGGAAAATGAATCTGAAGAATATTTTACATTAGATATCTTACAACTAATCTCATATTAACGGTCTCAACTATGTTTGTCTGAAAACCCAACCTACCAACCACGCCATGTCTCACTCTCTGGTGTCAACAGAACTCGATAGCTGGATAAAAAACCTCTCCATTTAGATATAAACCCCCAAAAAATTATTTATATGACCTCTAAATTTTAAAAGGATTCCACCATTTTTATCTACATGGAAAAATTCTCAGAATGGAATACTCAGATGCCCAATTCGGACTTCCAGGGCACAAGATATCCCAAAACTACTAAGTTGAAGTTGTACCTGGCCAGAACACATGGCCAGACCCATGGGGTCTACCTGTGTAATAGTAAATGGTGTGTACATTACTTTACATGGTGTGTAATATTCACAAAATGTCACGCCATGTGTTTTTTCACCCGAACAAATGCCCATGTACCACTACATGGTGTGTACTTATAGTACACATCAGGTACTCCGTAAAAACCGCTATTCCGTGTCTTAGTTCACATGGTCGGTCACATGGAAATCCACTTAACCACGTGTACTAAAAGTACATGGTGTGTACTTTGGAAAACCTTGTCTTCCTCGAATGGTAAGAACATGTGGTGTTTCCCCTGGAACACACGATGTGTATTCTGGGTTTTCCGACAGGAAATCCCTCAAAAAGTTCAAAATGCCAGTTTTCACCCCTAAAACAATAGATGTGGACTTAAAAGGCCACAATAAATCAATATAAGGCTTTAAAAATATAAAACAACAAGTCTATTGTGGATCTATGTTGAAAAAATAATTATCCCAACCTTCGGGCCGAAACCGTCGAAGCTTCAGTTGATTTCATGGATCATGGTTGCCGCACGCCGACTCAACACGTCAAGAGATTCGAATTGGCACAACTCCTACCTACCTTCTCACTCTCTTTCTCAAACTCCAATTCTCCCCAAATGACATAGACAAGTAGGAGGCGTAAGAGAAATGATCAAGGGGGGGAGGAAAGATGAAAAGGAATAAAAGAAAACAATAGGAACAAAGAAAAAGGGGCACGGGCCGACCCCTATGCCCAACATGATTTTAATACTTCCATTGGCTAAAATCCAAATTACTTACTCAATGATGGAGAAAAAATCATAATACGATTCTCCTTTTAAATGTTATTGACAAATTAACCTGAACAAATAATTTAATATCTAATCTAATAATATTAAATATTAAATATTCCACAAAAATTTGAACAGCTCAGATTCCCTCCAAACTCCTATATAAGGTTAAAATCCCTATTACAGGACCAATAGTGTAGTCAAAAAAATTATCCGAGATCAGCTGGTGGAGGATAATGACCATTTTACCCCTTCATGGGCATCCAATAGCAAAAATTCAAATATCTTCTCAAAACATCAGTCCGGAGAAACACTATTTCTTACAAAATCCCCACCATAAACCTTCTCATCCCCACGAAGCCAAATTAAATGACCAAAATCCATGCTCCCAAACCGAGCATCTGCAGAACCAAGCTATCTGGACTATCCAATGACCACCCTTATAGCCTTAAAAACCACCTCCTACATTGAAGATATTCAACTATAACCAAAATGGTATTCCCCACCTTAGGAATACCCTTTTCGTCATCTTAGAGGAATACTCGGAGCTCAAAAGGTCATGGAAAACAACGAAGCTTGACCTAAAGAAGGAAAAACACCCTCAAATGGCCAATGGGGCACTCTCCACCATATGGATTTCCTTACAACACTCTAAGAGAACCACCAGAATAGGTTCTACCCTCAATGGAAATGAACAATAAGATAGAAAAAGAAACTCGGTGTAGGGTTGAAGCTCTCTCATCATACTCAAGATGAATCAAGATAGTGCATGATCATCTTTAATATGTGTAAACTACAATTTCACCAAAGGCATGCCCAGCTCCCTCCTAGACATGCTAACATCCTGCCAAAACCTGAGAAGGATTTAAGCACGAGTCACCCATTTCATGTTAACCCGACATTTCTCAAAGTCACCTCTACAACATAAGGACATTGCAACACAACATTCGGGATTTGAGATCATAGAATTTCATGAAACATTGGTCCTTAGATCACACCCGGCCACCCACTGATTTAAATTCAAAATATTCCACCCACAACAACAACATCAGTAATACTTTTCGACCATGCCAGGTACCCGAACAGTCCTGCCCGTCGAAGCCAAACGTGAAAAAAGCAAGGACTACCAAAAGTAATTGGGAAATACATGCCAACCATTCTCACACAGGTTTCCCTATAACAGAACATACATCTAACTACAGGGGTTAGAATCAAAACAAAAGGCCTCTCTGTCTCCTACCTAGCCCTACGAAAAACACCTCAAAACTGGGTCACAAGGTCAAACCGTCTAGAGAAAAAGATCCAAAACCTCTCAAAAGAAGGTAAATATCAAAAATAACAATGAGGGTAAAATCTGAAGAAAAAAAATACTGCCTACGATGGCCCTGATCCTCCCCAATGATTCTCATAATGGAACAACTCCCACAAGGTTACAGCCAACGAAAAAGAGAAAAGATGAACTGACCATCATCAGGAATCTGTAAACAACAATACACCAAGGAGGCTTATATAACAAGAAAATTCGTGGTATCTATCATCATCGTACACAGTGATCTGACTAGTTAACCATAGACCTGAGAAAAAACACCAAATAAGGGGTTACACAGAAAGGAATCACATGCCATATCAACCAGCAGGGGTCACTGCACCACCTGTGCATGAAGGCCGAGTCATCATCGTCACACCAAAACCTCAACGTAGATCCATTCAACATGCCATTAGTGTAAAAATAATGTGTAAGAAGATCCAAAAGTCTTAGTTGTCAGAATAAACACACACTTGCAAGCCTATATGATGTGAATACTACATGCCTAGTTTGATTCATGAGACGCCTCTTGCGTTTGTCGGCCAAGAGTTATAATACATCCCTAGTATCTTACCAATGGAAAAGATCCAGAGTTCCATAGTAAATCAAAACACCACACAACGATGAGTATCGCTCATGGTGAAAACCATATACAACTATAACACTACAAAATCAGAACAAGAATCACAAGCCCTAGTAACCAGGACTTCTTACTAGAACAAGTGTTCTCAATGCACCAGTTCGATATCCATAACAAGTTTTGACACATTCATAATAATATTTTCTACAATATCCCAAATAGTAAAGACTGGGGAAAGAAAACTTCTATGATAAAACTTTTTAACGTCCTGATCAGGAAGCCACTAAATCGGTGCTCTGAGCCGGTTCTCCACAATTCCTCAAACGCGCCTCCCAGTATGCCAGTGGATTCCGACTATCAGTGGGGGCCTGAGTTGTGATAGTGGGGAGACTATGCCCTCATACTAGATTAAGAAAATAGTATAAGTAATTAAGTATCATACACAATGGAAACTAAAAAATGTGAGGAAGTAATAAACAACTGAAATAGAACAAGCTGCAATTGTAAAACGAAGTAAAATCCTGAACTCCTATGCAATACAATAAAACACTAGTCACCCACTGGGCCGACCATACAGATATAAGTACAAAAGAAACTGAAAGTAAATGTTTAGGGATATTCTACTAACTTCGATCCAATCCATATACCCGATTTCTAGTCACTATCGAACTGCAGCAACCTGATCGGTAAAATCGCATGAGTAGCTCCACTAGATCATAAAACACTGGGCCTCAACCCTATACACCATGAAAGTCATGCTCAAACAGAAAATTAGACATAATGTATACATGTACACTGAGGTGAATGTGTAGGGGTGAGAAATAATCTCAGTCAGGCACCCCGACAAGCAAACTGTAACTGTGCTGCTAAGTTTATGCAACAACAACATGCTCAGTTTAGTCGGATCACAATAAAAGAAGTAAACCAAATATGAAACCATCGTCGAACTTAGGGTATGTAATCCCTGTCAACTGGGAAACTTCCACCATGGATGTTTATATCAATATACGTACACATGTATAGTCCCATACATATACACATATACACAATATGAATATTCATGATTAAGTGATTAAAATAATAAAAAACCACATCAGTAGTCGATCATTGGGACAATAATCCCAATCTCAGGGGAATCCTTTGTAAGGGAATTGAGCTGGATGTTGTGTCACTCATGTCCTGAATCAATAAGTCAATATACGGGTCTCTAATCCCATTTACATGTACTAGATTCAGCCAACAGTAGAAATATATCTCTCAACAAGATAAATAAAAACAAGTAACCCTCTGGGAAGTACTGAAAACCTAACCCCTATAGTTTAAACAAACAAACAAAATAAACCCTTTGGGAAGCACTCACAATCTGACCCCTCTGGTTTAGCTTTAGGAAAGACTCTCTGAAGAAGCAGTCACCTTTAATTACCCATACATTCTCATATCTGTAACTAAAAGGTGCTCTAGAGAATCCCTCAACATACAATCCCCCCTGTGGCCCGCATCATGGATCTATAGAAACTCTTAGGGAGAACTCAAAATCTACCCCATATGGTCTAGAAACATAAAGGTAAATAGACACTATAGAGAAGTCCTCAGCTTCCATTCTCCCCATGGTATACTACACCAGGTTCTTAGAGCCCTGTGTAAGTCAATCGTGCACAAAAATTTATGCCAGCCAAAGTAAACCTCAAGACCTAATTTTCTAACATTCTACAACATACCACATCAGGTCTAATAAAATAACTCATTCCTAATAATACTAGGCATGAAAAACAATGTAGCCTTATAGGAAAAGCTAGACCAAATGGTAAATATCAAGAAACATGGGAAAAAATATCCACAGCAAGGTAAATTACCCTATTTACAATCAAACCACCTCTACTCAGGAACACAAGGCATAGAAGGAATCCCAAAAAACACGAAGAAGCCTTTTGTCAGTATCAATATCCGTCAACTAAGAAACACCTCTGGTAACCAATACTACATCATCCAACCATGTCAGATATAAAAAAAGTGAGGGTGTCCCGTACTCCCAACCAAAAAATACATCAATTGCCCTATTGGATTACCAGTTTGGAATGAGTTCTAGGTGACACCCAAACTCCATCTCTACACACACATGAGGTAACAACTCAGGGTCGGTCAAACAACGAGTACCCACTAGGTCCATCAAGTCAAACACTAAGGAGGCATTATACTTGGGATCCTCCAGGTAAACATGAGTGAAGACATAATACAAAATATCCTTAGGGAAGAGTAACAGAGAAATCCTACACGGGATCCTCAAAAAAATCAAAATATAGTCATTCCATAACATGAGTCCTATCAAAGGAAAAAGAAGAGGGAGATCCTAAAATGACTCCCTAGGTCAGTACACATGTAAAGAAATATCTCAGGGGATCCTAGGATGTACTCTATCTCATGGCCTCGTAGACCATAAGGGAACGTCTCAAAAGGGAAACGTCCAATAAATAATAGGTTACAAGAAATAGATCACAACTAATCTCACATTAAAGGTCTCAACTAAGTTTGTTTGAACACCCAACCTATCATCCCTCCCTTGTCTCACTCTCATGTGTCAACTAAACTTGACAAATGAAGGAAAAACAACTCCATTTAGATATAAACCACCAAAACATCATTTAGATGGCCTCTAAATGTTAAACGGATTCAACCTTTTCAATATACATGAAACAAAACTCCAAATAGACTACTCACATGATCAATTATGACATCCAGGGCACAAGACATCCTAAAACTACAATGTTGAAGTAGTACATGGCCAGATCACAAGGACAGACCCACGGGGTCTACCTGTGTAATAATACACATCATATACATTACTATACACATCATGTACTACTAAAAAAACATCACCGTGTGTGTGCTTTCCCCCAAACACATGCCCATGTACCATTGCACAACATGTACTTATAGTGCACGATGTGTACCCCTTAAAACCCACCATTCCGTGTTTTATTTAACATGGTGGATCACACGTACATCCACTACTTAGAGTGTACTTTTTAAAAAATATTCTTCCTTGAACAGGAAGAAACCACGCCATGTTCCCCAAGAATACACACCGTTTATTCTGGGTTTTCTGACGAGAAATCCCTCAAACCGCTCGAAATGCCTGTTTTCACCCCAAAAACAATAGATCCGGCCTTAAGAGGCCACAAGAAATCAATATAAGTCCTTAAAAACTTAAAAAAAACATGTTTAAAGTATATTTCTGGTGAAAACATAAATGACCATACCTTCGGGCGAAAACTGTCGAAGCTTCAGTTAATATCACGGCTCACGGTTGCCCCATGCCGACTCAGCGCATCGAGAGCTTCGAATCGACACCCCTCTTGCCTTCCATCTCTCTCTCTTCCTCAAAATCCAATTATCCCCAAATTACATGTCTATGTAGGAGGCATAGTAGACGTACACAAAGGGGAGGAGGGAAGAATAGAAAGATGAAAAGAAATGAAAAGGAAAAGAAGAAAAAGGGGCTCAAGCCGACCCCGATGCACGACTTGCGATTATGCCTCCCCCAGGCTAAAATACCCATTCTTGACTCAACGGCATAGACAGAATCTAAATATAATTCTTAATTTAAATGTTATTTAAAAATAAACCTAGATGAAAATTTTAATATTTAATTTAATAACATTAAATATTAAATATTTTGCTAACATTTGAACAGTGTAGATTTCCTAAAAACTTTTTTCCTAGGGTAAAATCCATATTCCAGGATCGATGGGATTGTAAGAAAAAATATCCAATATTGGATGGTAGGGTAAAATGGCTGTTTTAATCCTCATGAGCTTCAAACCCCAAAAATTCAAATTTATGCTCAAAATGACAGTCCGGAAAAACACGTGTTCTTATAGATTATGTAATTATCATCCTCATAATTAAAAATAAATTCAATTGAGGTAATGTGTTATCTAGAATAATAAAATTGTACTGATGAATTTTGAATATAATTCTTCTCCATTATTGATCTCATAACTTCAAAGGGAAGGTTATCTGTTCCCAAACTAACTGTTCTAATTTTATGAAATTATACTTCGCCTAATTTAATTATATTATCCATGTTATAAATTATATACATGAGACAATGACAAGAACCGTATTTTTATTATATATAGTACATCAACTCATCCATTCTATGTCTATATGGGTCAACCCTTAATGGAAAACTTGACTGAATATTTTGTAAAAAAATTTGTCTATAAATAAAAAATGGGATACCAAATTTATTATTTTTTATCAAGGGATTATATATATTTTTAATAAAAATTAATTAATCTCCATTCACAAAAAAACATGAAAATATTTCGTGTAAAATATTTTATTATTCCATTTTTAGAGGATTACTCCCTCTTGATAAAAATTTGGAATTTGCGTTTAAATAGTGATGGGAGAATGTAAATCATGCACCATCCTTTAATTTTAAATTCTTTATATAGAATTATATATTCATTAAGAATTTTTTAAAAACTATATTATTTAATTATTTTTTGATCTACCCCTAACAAGATGATCTTATTACTTTATATCCTTGAATTCATTGTATTTGAACCCCAAAACAATAGAGTTTATAACAAGCCGGATCATCCATCGAAACTTCAATTTGAGAAATCTGGTTGTGAATGAATTATCAACCCCAAAGTACAACTAGTTTAATGTATAAAATGTCTATATCATCATTATTATGTCATATTTGTATTTCTAAATCATAAATATATTTCGTGGAATAGATTTTTTTTCATTACATCAGCTTTCTCCTCAATAGAAATAGGGTTCTAAAATTTGTCCACAGGAGTAGTTTGAAATTTTATAGTTTATAAATATTCCATTACTTTACCAACTAATATAGAAATATTCTCAAAAAATAATTCATAAACTAAAATGATTTATTCTTGATTGTGGTATCATTCTTTACAACATCTTTCTTGATAGTAGGATTCATTATTCCTTTACCTTTGATATTCATTCGTTTTTCTTGTTGAGGGAATGATTTCAAAAAAATTCTAGCAACATAGACTATATTATTGTACCATACACACATATATTTATAATAGTTCATCTTTCAAATCATGGATATCTTATCAAATCCTTCATAAGGAGTTCCAACCACTAATCTAATCCTAAAATATCCATCTTGGATGGATTGTTACATTGAGGATTCCACTTTCACCCATTTATCAATGAGATTCCCGGACATACTAAAATGGTTTATGATATTGACACTCTTTTCAAAAAATAATAAATTTTCCCATATTTGTTTGACTCCCTTAAATTCATTCTTCTATGAATTTTTGGGAGCATTTGATTAAACAATCATTATTATTTTTTTTGCTATCAAGAAGTATTTTCTTTTTCCCCCAATTTATTTATTCTCTATTATATCACAATATTAAAATCATTATTAGATTTTTCGTTGAGTGGGTACATAATAAAATTCTTTATAATAGTGTCCATAAGTGTTTAAAAAAAATCAAAAAACCATTCTAAACATTGTATTTGGATCCTTAAAAATATATTCTTCCTTCTCTATGAATTCAACATGTTTAGAGTAGGTGGTATTTTTAATTCAAACAAGATTCCCTTATATTTATGGATTCATAGTTTTTACCATTCACAAATATTATTCCAAAAATTATTATACCTATTCCAAAACATCCAACAATCTCCAATATCTCAAAAATAGTTTATTTCGTTTCACATTAAGTTCAATCTATCTAGTTTTTCCAAATTTCAAACCTTGATATTTTTTGGGCTGGAACCACAGCTTTTTGGGATCTTTTGGGGGGTTACATGGACTAGAATATATTAACATCCTCCAAATCCATATTTTTGTAATATGAAATATCCATTTTAAGGGCAAATGGTAACCTCGCATTTCCAAATACATAACTACATGGCACATGAAATAAAAATTACAGGAGTTGAAAAACGTGGATACCAAAGCGCAAAATTCAAAATTTGAAACAACCACATCGGTCACGGCACCACCAAAATGCCTCGGGCCGTGAGAACCTTGATCCACGCTCTCTGACATGAACAATCCTCAAGAAAACCACATCATACCACATGTCAACATTGTCACTCTAAAAACGCCGGAGCCGATAACAGGGAAACCATTGGCCGTCATCCACCTGAAAATCAAAAAACCACGAGCACTAGAAACACCAACACCCTCTTCATTGTCATAACACCTTGGAATGGAACCAAAAACCGAGCTAACCTTCGGATAAAACACCATTCGATATGATCTTTAGGGCAGAACTGAAATAGACCAGATCCACCGTGATCACTGCACCATCAAAGACCAATGTCTTCACCGTCGTTGCCAACTTTCCATCAGGAACGCCGCACTGGCGTCGACGCCATATGTGAAGTTCCCGGAGAGAAACACCGAAGACGCCGAAGATCAACGAACATCATTGGCTTCTACTGGCGCGAACCCACTGGAATGTTCTGCCGAAGCTTCAAACGACATCAATGGAGACACATTCATCCACGCCATCATCACCCGTAAAACATCTTCAAACAACATTGGAACATCCAGGCAGAAAAATCCATCCATTTAATCAAAAACTCCAATAGAAAACATCCACACAAAAAAACATAGATTAAAGACCGTGAATGACGCGCCACCCAGAGCATCGCCTACTGATCAAATAGCACCTCCCAAAGCCTCTTGAAACCATTCACAGAAGACCGACATAGAGAACGACGAAGGGAAAAGATGGAAAAGCAGAGATTGAAGTGGAAGGGTCTCAACGAATAAGCACATCCTTTCTCGGAACCACTAACCTCAACCGTTGAAACTGCAGCCGGGAAACAAGCACATCATCAACACACCGAAGAGCCACAGACCACCAAAGAAAAAGAATGCTACAATGACCGAACACAAGTTGAGATCCTGGCGCACCACCATGATTCATCCAATACATCCAAAACCTTCTGTGAGAACTAGCACACCATACCAGAATGGGGTTAGAAACATGGTAACCGGAAGGAAAGAGCAGCAGAAGAACCGATTGGGCTTCAACAGGGGCCATGACCACATACAGTAAAGCAGATGAGCGGGAAAAGAAAAGAAACAAAGAAAACCAAGAAAGCAGGAGCGAGGAGGAATAAAAAATAGGGGAGAGCAGGGAGGGAAGGAATGACGAACAATGGGAGGGGGAGACGACGTCGGAGAAGCGGCGCATGGGTCTCCGCACTCCCGATCGCCGCCGCAGGAAACCTAGATTGGGAGGGGAGTGAGAGTGAGGCCACTCAGAGGCCAAATGACTATATTATATTAACCATTTATGATGTTTTTATGTTTTTGGATATTTTATCCTTCAAAATTTCTATAGAAATTAACTTTTTTCTTACACCTGTAGAAAAAAATTTTGTGTGATGTAAATAAATTAGATTATGGGAATCCTTTACTAACAAGCCTGGGGTGGAGGATTTAATATATGATCTCAATATATCCTTACCACTAGACTGATTAACATTTTAGGGGGGAAAATTATAGATACTTGGGTGGTACCGTTTTTTTATCTTTATTTTATTGTAAGACATATATTTTTTAGAATCCAGATTTATCAATCATACTTCTTCCTTTATACACTTCAAAATTTTATTATTCCATACATTTATAACTAAGCTAAGTATTTCTTCCTAATCCTTAATTATATTTTAAAATTATCCTCATTTATTTTACTTATCTCATCTAATATTTTTTATCTATTTCACCCAATTTGTTTTAACTTCTAGATGGGATGACTTGACATTGAGGGAAACATTATATTGATTTATGAAAATATGGAGTAGTTATTTGGAAAGATTACCAAAATATTTTTTCACACGATTATACTTGAAATTAATAATAATCTGTAGAAAATATTTAATTCAAATGTCTATCAATTTCATCTTTTACTTTTACAAGAATTGTGATAGTGTTGTTGCAAATCATTTAAATTGAATTTTTTTTCAAGGCATCTACTATTATCTCTAACACCGACTTTTCATATTATAGTCCCTTAATGAATAATAATATATATGTAAATAATTTACTTATTATAGTCATAAAATAATAATTAACCTCTTTATAGAGCTATTTAGTTGATTCAATTCAATAATTTTCACAGACTGAACATTCATCATTTGAGGAATCAAAACCAATATATTCAAAAGTATACTCACCACCCCAAATATATTCATCTAATGGGTGTTCATTAATCTTATATTAAATTTTATTTTTCTTATTTTCATCTTTATTATTTAAAATTTTCAAGGAATATTCAAATATATCTATACGTGTTTTAATGTGGATGAAAACCACTTCTTCAATCATAGGCACGTCACAAAGATCTTCAAATATTCACTTCACATATATCAAGAAAAAAGAGCATGAAAATTAAGCATATATGATTCCAATCAAATATGGAACCTCTGATTGGATTAAAATATTATTATTGTACAAAATAGATCTAAATAGGGTGGACCTATGATTTTATTCTAATTAATAATCCCATGTGATATATATAGACACACCTGAGACGGGGTGAATTGGTTTGGATCAATTATTTTTAACAATTCCAAATTTATTCTTTAGTCATTATAAACCCTTGGGAATTGAAACGTCGATGAATGTTAAGACTAATTTTTTATTTTTTATTTTAATATAGACTGTACATACATGTAATGAAAAAAAATAGTAAATTATAAAATGTGCTTTCACCAGGTTCACCACCTTCTAGGTATCAGAATCTTTATAATGTTTGTGATTCCCAATTCAATTATTCCATAAATAATTATATGTGTATATTTCCATGTGGAACGTGTGTAGTTTTCATCTTAACCAATACACCATATTAAATGGGTGATTTTCAGAATATTGCAAATGTGAACCAAGATACATCACACAAATTTTCATCAAAATTGAATCCCACATGATAGAATTTATTATTTTATTTTTGAGGTAATTTAAAATATTGCACATCTAAATGATGTTATATCCCATATCATCTCATAAATATGTAATCCCAAAATCTACTATTTTCTTTCCTCCTCCTCCATTTGGTAAATCAAAAAATCCTCATAGGGGTGTCACAACACCACAAAACTATTCTTCTTCCTCAAATATGTAGTTATTTCAAATACCTTTAATTAATCAAGAAAAGTCTATGAAACCATACCTCTATATAGATTTTTACTTATACATGTCGAAGAATTTTTTCATATAATAAGCATAAATCAAAATATATTCCCATAAACTCAACACTGTAATCTATTTAAATAAAAACTTATCTCTTCTGAAACAACATTATATTTATTCACTCATAATTCATCCTTTTTCTTCCTAGACTAAATACGATCATCTGGATAATTTGACATATTCTTATTCTACTTATTTAAAACCTAGACGGTGCTTCATATTTATAACATATTCAAATTCCTACATCATCCTTATAAAGACAAGAATTAATTACTCATATTTATTATTTCTTTAGGATCCCTCAATATAACTTGACACACTCACTTACAATCCCTTTAAATATTAGAAACAAACACTCAAACATCCTACTATTTTCTTCCACATTTATACTCTCACTATCACATATATTTATGATAAATTAACTTTCATTTTGAATGTATATAAATTTTATAATGATGAAAATAATTAATTTATTATAAAAGTTGATATTATTAGACACCCACTTTGGGTTCCAATAATATTTCATAAAATTTTCTCATTTTAGTTGTTATTTAAAAAAAACATGTGTATAATTATCTATTTCATTTCTATCAGTTGAATAACTTTGGAATTATTCTATAATATACTCGAAATTAAATACATCCTAAAATTTAACATAAAATTATTCTTTAGAAATATTTATTTCATGACGTACATAACATATAGAAATAATTCAATAGTTGTATTGTTGCACCACTCAATCTAGTTTAGTGATTATCTGATATAATTTTATAGATTCTAGTGGAATCTATATAGAAACCTAATACATAACTTCAAACTCATATTCTATAGATTGGATAATAATCAACTTTTCTCTATGGGTTGGATCAAGTATTGACTAAATATAATCTACTTCATTTTTGGAAATTCATTTAGGATATCTCACTTTATAATGAAAAATGATCCTCAACAGAATATCATTTGATATTTTTCAAAATAGACAAGAATCATTGATTATATATGCATCATGATTATTTGAATGTATATATAATCTCTATAATATTCATATTTCATTTTCATCAGAAATAATAATTCTAGAAACTGAAATTTCATATTATGAGAAAATATCTCTAAATTTCTTTTTTCATTGATATTATTATCTATGATTGAAGCCCAAGTTCACATATTTTAATATCCTCATTTCACATTTAAATTTTGATATTTTATACTGAAAAAAATAAGTGTGGCATTATAACAATTTTTATTTATTTTTTGGAATTTGAATTCTGGAAAACGATTGATTTTTCGCAAATCATGTAAGTTTAAAATGACTCATACAGGTGTTCAACCTTATTCTATCATCCATTTGTCTTTGAATATTACAACTAATACTAATTGAATTCTTTTATATGTTTTCTTCATGTTTATTCAATTATATCCTTGTAAGTTAAATGATAGTTATGTCCCTTCATGCAAATAGATTCATATTATCTTTATTATTTTTTATTCCTTTATGATGACCGTTATACTTTTCTCACCACTATTTTGTTCATTCTTATAGTCTCTTTTTCTATATGGGGTTAGTGAAATTCACCTTTATAGGACTACTATACATATGGATGGGTCATCCTTATGGGATTATATATAATTATTGAATA
This sequence comes from Viscum album, assembly GCA_963277665.1. Classification (NCBI taxonomy): domain Eukaryota; kingdom Viridiplantae; phylum Streptophyta; class Magnoliopsida; order Santalales; family Viscaceae; genus Viscum; species Viscum album. The sequence goes on from OY728163.1 coordinate 1,918,973,298, forward strand.
AATTAAAAAATGATCAATTACATCCCAATATATATATATCCTTATTAAAAACCTAAAAATCACTTAGGGAAAACATCAAATATTCTATGTAACTATGAGAATAATTTCAAACCATTAATATATTATTCCAAGGTTTCTTGTATCATATATATTCTTTTGAAATTATTTTCAAGAAAACCAAGGCACATCATCTCTAGAATCACTTTTATAAATCCTAACCCCTTATCTATGTGATACTAAAAACCCAAATATGAAACCATCACTTATAGTTGTATTAGGATAATTTTTCCACAAATTCAATTGGATTTCATTCAATACATTGAAACCATTTCAAGATTTTTATACATAGTTATACTAAAAATCTACAATAGATTCCTAACACTACTAGAATTTTACACTTTACCAAGGGTTTAGAACCATTGGTAAAGGCTTGGAAACCATTGGTATATTATATAATAACAGTTTCCCAAAAAATAGACATGTAAGCTGTGGGTATATTCTTGTACAAACGATTCTGTGTAAACCATTTGTTTATGTGTTAAAGTAAGAGATATACCAACAGTTTTAGAAACCATTGGTATATGTTACGCTTATACCAATGGTTCATAATCGTTGGTATATAGTGTACAATATACACCCAAAGGATGTACCAACAATATTGAAAACCGTTGGTAGAATTTTATATCAACAGTTATAAAGAAACCATTGGTATAATATAAAAATAACGTTATACAAACTGTTTTGAAAACTTTTGTTATACATATGCTGCAGCTCTACAGTTGCCAGTAGCCACCTCCAATCTGCAACTCTCTAAGACCTGTAAGAACACATACAACCAGAATCCAAAAGCCTACATGGGATGATTAAAATTCATCCAGAATTCAGATATTTAGAAATTTAAATTTTATTCCTCACTCAAACCACAACACCCGGGAAAAATATAGAATCTAATACAACCAGAATTGAAATTCAATAACTCCTATAACACCAATACAAAATTAAAATCCAATACATCCAGAATCCAATACACATAATTATATTCAAAATTTAGAATTCGTTACCAATATAGCTATAATCCAATACATCCATAATACTGATGTTTAGAATTGAAAAGAAATAACAACCCTAACAGTATTCAAAATTTATAATTCACCCCTCACTCAAACCACAACACCAATACACACAAGAGAAAACTCCTACATGTTATAGGAAGAACATGTGATGTTTACTCATGGTCTTGGGTTGAATATCGTAAAACCAACAGAAAAACATGGGTAGAGTGGACAAGGATCATGATACCCATAAGATAGAAAATGGTAGTGGTCATATGCTTAGACCTAGGATGAGTTATAGGAAGCACATGAGATGTTTATATTCCTATAATGACTATGTATCCATGTATAAATGGTTCCTGATGTGTTAGTGGGAAACATTGGCCAATCAAGACATATGTGTTGGGTTACCAGAATAGCCTACATGTTTTCATAGACTTTTCAATTGGAAAAATGGGGTTTGTGGCTAATTGTATTTTAGTCTCTTACACGTTATGTGAGATGAATCCTTATTTTGGGTAGAGGGAATGAATATTCAATTATGTCTTTGGTATTGGGTTCCCAAAGGGACTATGGTTTGGTCCTAGAACCCACTGTTTGAGGATGGGATTGGTGTGTTAAATGTCATGTGTTTTAGAATTGGGGTATGAGTACCTCACATGAGAAGGGGATTGTGTGAGGCTGGACCATGGATCCTTGTGCTAAAGTACCAAAACAATCCGAATACGTTTGGTCGGTTTTCCACATGCAAGTTGTTGTTTTCACTTAAAATCTTTCCCATATCAAATAAAGTGAGATATTTTGAGTGGTACCGGCCACACCATGCCTCATATTGAGGCGGGATTATTCATACACGTCACAAATGACTCATGGATCGTTATCAGAAAGTATTAATAGAATACGAATGTGTTTCATTGATTTTCCATATGCAAGTTGTTATTTTCACTTAAAATCATGTCCATTTCAAATAAAAGTGCCATCGTTTGAGTGGGACCAGTCACACCATGCCTCATATTGAGGTAGGGTTGACTCTTACGCATCAAAAATGTCACATGGATCATTTTCCTAAAGTATCAACAGAATCCGAATGCGTCTGGTCAGTTTTCCGTATTCCAGTTGTTTTTTTCACTTAAAATGTTGTCCAATTAAAATAAAAGTGAGACACTTTCAGTGGTACCAGCCACACCATGCCTCATATTGAGGTATTGTTGGCTCGTACACCTCAAAAATTAACCATGGATCCTTGTGATAAAGTATCAACACAATATGAATTCATTTGGTTGGTTTTATTTATGGAAATGTTTTTTACTTAAAGGGTGTTCATTTTAAAAAAAATTAAAAAATTTAGAGTGATACCTACCACACTGTGCATTGGATTGTGGTGGGGTTGACTCATACACGTCACATATGACACCTGGATCCTTCTCTTGAAGTATAAATAGAATCCGAATGCGTTTGGTCGGTTTTCCATATGCCAGTTGTTGTTTTCACTTAAAATGTTGTCAATTTCAAATAAAGGTGAGACACTGTCAGTGGTACTAGCCACAAAATACCTCATATTCTAGGAAGGTTGACATTTTCACATCACTAATGACCCATGGATCCTTTATCTATAGTATCAATACAATAAGAATACGTTTGGTCGGTTTCCGTATGTCTGTTATTTTTAGTTAAAAAAGTTTCCATTTCAAACAAAAGAGAGACAATCTAAGTGGTACCAGCCACACCGGGCCTTGGATTGAGAAAGAGTTGACTCTTACATGTCAAAAAATGATCCATCTATCATTTTCCTACAGTTTCAACAGAATTTGAATTTAATGGGTTGGTTTTTTGTATGCCAGTTGTTGTTTTGACTTAAAATGGTGCACATTTTAAACAAAAGACAGACATTTCTAGTGATACCGGCCTCACCGTGCATTATATTGATCCAAGGTTGACGCATACACATTGTAACACCCGGAGCTTCCACGATACGCTTCTCTTTCAATAATGAAATAGCTTTCATTGTACGCAAGTTCGAGATTCTAACACACCACGACCAATCAAAATAGCCATTATGAATATTAATACCCACATTTTTAAATTGTATATATTTTATAGTTCAAAATTGACTTCATTTTTGGATTCGGAATATAGAAATTAGCCTATGTTGAATTTGTGGTATTTTTCTGAGAACTTCCAATTTTTTATGAATAGTTAAAAATACTTAAACACAACTTTTGTAATCAAAATAATTTATAGTGATAAATTATACTATTGAGTTGTTTTAAAGTATAATTAGAATATATTTTTACCATTTTATCCAATGTTGGTCATTAGAATTAATTTCACTTTGAAATTAGACATAAACAATTGTCAATCTTTTGATATATATTGTTTCTTAAAAACACGTTATTTGTTGTGACAGCGGGAATTAATTATAAAATTAATTAATGAAACATAAATGTTTGTAATTTTTTAAAATAGACATCATTTTTGAATTCGGAATATCAATTATAGCTTAGAGTTAAATTTTGGCATTTTTCTGAAAAACTTCAATTTTTTATGAATAGTCACACCACTAAGTGGAAGTTAAAAACTTATTTTTTGTTTAAATGAAACATTACCACTTCTGTGATTTGATTTTCAAAAATCCTACATACATGATTGTCATTCGTAATTAAAATGTGGTTTAATGGTATTATAATAATTTTTGTGAATAGTAACTTTTATGTTTAATTAATCGTGATTAAAGTTAATTAGTGAAATTTAAGGAAAAATGATATTATAAAAGTATAAAAATATATTGAAACATGTACTACCCCTATTTGATGACTCATGGCCGACCAAGAAAGTCCATGGGTCAACTTGGGGACCCCATGGAGCAACTTTGGTAGGAAAATGACATTAAAAATGTTTTATTTAATGTTAAAATAAAAATGTCACAAACATGAGCTGTTTTACTAAAAAAATTTAAATGGGGTTATACAAGTCATTTTTTTGACTATAAATATTCATAGGAAAGATAAAGAGATTTCCTACATCGTAATAGTTTTTTTATAATTTTTCGAAATTAAATAAATTAAAATATTTATGACAACATGATGATGCAACGATTACCTCATTATTTAACAATTTAAATAAAATGGATAGATAATGTAACATCTAAGTCCTAAAAATGTAAAAAACATATTGTATGGGTGGATTTCGAACTATTATCACCTTATCCTCGAAATATATAATTTTGGGACCTTTTAAATCCGAAAATCATTTTATAATAAAGTAACCTTTTATAAATTTTCAAGAGTGCCCCTCCTCTCCTCTTATAAAAGGCCCCCACCACTACCACCTTACCCTTACCTCTCAAGCCTTTTGGCTCGACCAAACTCTACCAAAATACTCTCTCAACTTCACTCTATTACTACTATAAGCCTAACTTTGTGCATAATTCCTCCCAAGTAAGCCTTTGTCTCAAATGAAAAACAGTTACCCGATTTTAAGGTAATGTCTTCTCTTATGTTATTTTGTTTTATTTTGCTTCTCCAACCCCTTAAAATTTTTTTAATTATTTATTTTGTATCAACACCAGTATCATCAATATACTAGGATTTTTTTATGAGAATTATTTTATTTACACTCACACTCACCTTCGTCTAATGGTTAAAGACCATACTGTTTCTGTGGTTGACGAATTTCTGCCTCACGAAACGATGATTATTCAATCTTCTTTTAACACCTCTCATGGTGGACATTATGATGACACAATTTTTATATATTATATATCTTATGTTTTTGTTTTCCTTATGATTCTTTATTTTTCATTTATGTCATACCTTTATGATTTCCATTATGGGTAAATTCGATAATTTCATTTTAGGAAGTGCGGACTACTGCCCCCTCAAAGTGATTTGAATCGTTAATGCCATATGTGGGATGTATAAAGGATGGAGTAAATGTTATTATACATTATTTTATACTGTAATTATATTATACCTTTATATAATTATAACTTCATTCCATTAAATACGAAATAGAAATGAAAGTAGCGTTAATGCGTACGTACGGCTTACCGTCTCCATGAATGGTGCATTTCATTTCTTACCTCTAAATGTTATGTAATATAATAAATGTATGTATATATATCATATATAGGATATATTTTATATATAAATCATGAAAATAATTATGGAGATAATGGATATTCTACCACATAATCAACTTGTAATTATAAGAAGTTTATTGTTGACTCAGGTACCAAAGATCGACAAAACGACCGTTATTAACTTGAATGACTACATAATTTTTGTAACATTGTAATAAGTGATATAAATGGGATGATGAACTTCAAAATGGTTCTTAAGAAAATATCAATTAACTCTAGTTTACTATTTATGAGGCTAAAGAGTGGTCGAGTCATGTTGGACACGAGGTAAGGGAACTTTTTAACCTAATTTCTATTCTTTGGGTTAATATCTTACTTTCTAATTATGTCCTGATATTATTATGTCATATCATGTATTTGTACTTTATTTATGTGTAATTATAGTGAAAAAACATAATATATCTATTTTATTTAATAAATTATCTTTTAAGGGACTTCGTCTCAATCTCCTTTGATTGAGGCATATTTTGTTTTATACACAACATTCCTTTATACGATGTATAAACCCCTTTGACTTTTACTTTTATTCAAAGGGAATCATTTTATATGAAGTGTTTTCACTAAACAACAAAAGGAATGTTTTTTTCCTACGAATGCAGCGACAACGACTTCACCGCGACCATGACTATGATTTGAGTTTCGGCTACCTCTACAAGCCATAACATTTTCTAAATGAAAAATAAATATCAACTTTTAATTTTCTTTTATCTTGGTATTGAAAATGGTATTCAAAGTGTTTTTTTTAAATCAATTTGTTGTATTGATATCTTGTTATTGAAATGTGGAAATTTTATGTTTCCTTTATGCATGTTTTATGTGATACGATTATGTTATGGTTTACAATATGTTTAAACCTGTTCATATGAGGAATGCATTGGACTTAATAAGTGACGCGTCAAACCCGCTATAGCTCCTCGATGCATCGGCAGGTCTCATGAGACAAACTAGTGTCTTGGCACGAGGCCTTGACAAAATCTTATTTGTATTCATGGCATGAGTCCTTGGCTATATGGTTATGATAGTCTGGCATTATTCATTCCTTCATTATAAAATTGGTTATTGACGTTTCATGTGATTATTCGACCAGTAGAATATCTATGTGAATAAGTAAATGGAATTATCTCATTTTACTTTTTCCATTTTATGTTTAAGTTCAAGTTTAAAAAGCTTTTGTTTTATTCATACATTGCCTTAATTGTAAATGTTTATTTATGAAAGCTTATACTATATTGTTATCCTTACTGAGCATCTGAGCTCACCCCTTTCAATGTTTTATTTTTCCCAGGATGTGAAGAAGTATTTTATGACTGACCTACAGGGATAGTCTGAAGGGAATAGAAAAGTGGAATATGGAGACTATGCTATTATGATTTTTCACTTTATGATGTAATTTAACAATAATGAATGTATCTAGTGTTTCCAAGAATACTAAACTAATCGGTCTTTTGAGACATGATCTTTTGTGATCATGCCAATGTTACGCAATAATGCACCGTCTCTGGGTAACTGGGGTCGGGGCATTACAGTTGGTATCAAAGTCATTTTAGTACTAACCTTGTAAGATAGATTTATATAAACTTTGATTATATCACATAGCCCTAAGATAGACATTGAGGATTAGTATAGAAAAACTTCTTAGAATTTTGGTATTATAGAGATTTATTGAGTTTTCTGAGAAATACATCCCTCTTTGGATACGAGAAGGTAGAGGCGGCTCTTGCACATGTGTACCTAGGGGTAAAACCTGAAAACACCGCTTTGAGCTAGACTTGAACGTGAACTGGTTCACGACAACGGGCCTTCCTGCACTCTTGGTTACGACACTACCGTGGAATATGCTTAGGATAATTCTCATTTTCTTTACAAACCATTATGAAGGGTTTATGAGTATATACTTCCTCAAAGAAAACATTTCTTTTTACGATTATGGATTATATCCATAAATAGTTCAATTTATGTTAAGTGTTTTACAAGTATGGAAGTATGTATTTCGATTCATAAACATATCTAGTTTATGACATTGTTTAGAAATGGTTCCTAGTAGAAGGAATGGAAACCGTATCAATGCACGTACTCCATGTAGGGATTTCCCTCCTGCTCAAGATAATAATTGTGGAGTTGGAGATAAAACTAGTGCTGATCAACTTATTACCATAATGGGACAACTCACTCAGGTTATGAATAATAACCTTACTCGTATGGAGCACCCTGATCTGCATCATGGAGGATCAATGTTAGACCGCTTCATGAGGCAACAAATGCCAACATTTAATGGGGGTAAAAATACATTAGTAGTTGAGAAATGGATAAACACCTTAGAGAAAATATTCCATGCCTTGGGGAGTAGCGCAAGGGAGAAGGTTGTCATTGAAGTCTACCACCTCACTGGAGATGCTGATCAATGGTGGTCGTTGATTCAAAACACAAAGGAAGATGAAGAAGTATCAAGTATGGAATGGAGGGAGTTTTAGGAAAATTTCTTAGAAAAATAGTTTCCACATGACCATCGAGCAGATATGGAAAGGCAATTTATTAGTCTGAGGCAGAAGGAGGATGATAATGTCGCAAATAATGAGGTTAACTTGACAAGGTTAGTGAGGCATGATGTAGATTATATACATAACACAAGAAGTAAGATCGATCGTTTCTTTGATGGGTTAAAAATGTTTCCCCGTCGAGCATTAGTATCACAATCTTTCTCAACATACGAAGTTATAGTCTCATGTGCTATCAAGATAGAAAAGGAATTCTCTAAATCTTATGACAACAAAGTAAAGCAAGAGAAGAATAGAATGGTGGAACAACAGAAAGATAAAGGGAAAAGGGAAAGAAGGATTTTCCATTATACGATAATTGTGGGAAGAACCACCCCGGTACATGCCTAAAAGGAATGGGAGTATGATATAAATGTGGAGAAAAAGGTCACCTGGCACGTGATTGCAAGGGAAAGAAAGAGGCTATCAATGTTGAATGCTACAATTGTAGAGAAATGGGGAATTATGCAAATGAATGCCCTAATCATCATGGAATCATACCTCAGAAAAGGCCAAGGGATCAAGGACAATCTTATTCTGTTACTACAGCTGAAGTGGAATAATTAATGTATTGGTGCTTTTGGACTCAAGGATTATATTCTGGTTATAAGAATAATGTGATATATATAAGGATTGTACTACAATACTTGTTGTTTTCATTAATCTTTTAATATGATGAAGGTAATCATATTTTTAGTATGTGACAATAAGAGAAACATTACCCTATTTGGGGAATCTGATGTTAGAATTGATTTTGGAATTTAGAGACTATTTAGAGAAAGTCTGGACAGAGGTATTTTGGATAACTATAAAGGTTGGAATGGATTAATTTTACCTTTTGATAGTATTGTTTAAGGTTAAAACATTTATTAATATTGTTTTTGGAATATTATAATACTATAGTTTTAGGAAAAGGACAACCTGCAGGTCGGGGGATAACCCTTCATGTCGGACAAAGCTGTAGAAATCGAACCCACAACCATAGTGAAACAGGCCTTTATTACTATCCAATATCCTACAGGAAGTCCTTAGTTATTACAAAAATTTTTTCCTAATCTAAATGGTATGTGTTAATATTTGGAACCTTATACAATTAGGATAAATAGAATATTTTTGAGTTCTATTACCTTTTGGAGGGAATGATGGGTTTGTGGTAAAAATTTATTAAAGAATGAAAGTCTAGATAACAAGTAAGTATATTTCCTTACGTTCTTAGTAAATCTCCTAAATAAATTCCTCAACTTTATAAAAGGTAACTTAAAACAAAAACGTTGCCGGTTAATATTTCCAACTGGGGATTCAATGACCATTTAACCAATCACATGTTTGTGATTTTCTTGTGGTTAACTTTCTCCTAATCCTGTTTTCTACAACTCTCCATCAGACCTTGATGGTTTGTTTTTCTTCCATATCCATATTTTCATAGAATCCTAGAATAGGCTATCTCGGGTGACCTTTGTACTTATCTTTCTTTCTTTTAAAGTTATATTTTTATTAACCTTATTTCCGATGTGGGTTTTCCACAAATGTATTTTCTATTTTCAACCTTTTATTTTTAAAGAAAAATTTAAAATTGTGATGATGTAATTTATTGAAGGAGAGGATAATGTAACACCCCGAGCTTCCATAATATGCTTCTCTTTCAATAATGCAATAGCTTGCATTGAACGCAAGATCGAGATTCTAACACACCCCGACCAATCAAAATAGCCATTATGAATATTAATACCCATTTTTTGAAATTATATATATTTTATATTACAAAATGGACTTCATTTTTGGATTTGAAATATCAAAATCAGCCTACGTTGAATTTTTTGTATTTTTCTGAGAACATCCAATTTTTATGAATAGTGAAAACTACATAAAAACAACTTTTTTAATCAAAATAATTTATTTTGATAAATTATACTATTTAGAGGTTTTAAAGTATAATTAGAATATATTTTTACCATTTTATCCAATGTTGGTCATTAGAATCAATTTCACTTTGAAATTGGACATAAACAATTGTCAATCTTTTGATATATATTGTTTCATAAAAACACGTTATTTGTTATGATAGTAGGAATTAATTATAAAATTAATCAATGCAACTTATATGTTTGGAATTTTGTAAAATAGACATCATTTTTTAATTCTATATATCAATTGTAGCTTAGGTTGAAATTTTGTCATTGTTGTGAAAAACATCAATTTTTGATGAATAGTGAAACCACTAAGTGGTAGTTAAAAAACCAATTTTTCATTTAAATGAAACATTTCCAATTCTGTGAGTTGATTTTCAAAAATCCTACTTACATGGTTGTCATTAAGAAGTAAAATTTGGTTCAATGGGATTAAAATAATTTTTGGTGAATAGTAACTTTTAAGTTTAATTAATCACGATTAAAGGTAATTACTGAAATTTAAGGTAAAAATTATATTATAAAAATATACAAATATCTTGACACATGTCCTACCAATATTGTATGATTCATGTATGACCAAGAAAATCCATGGGTCAACTTGGGGACCCCATGGATCCACTTTGGTAGGAAAATGACATAAAATTGTTTTTATTTAATGTAAAAATAAAAATGTCCCAAACATGAGTTGTTTTACTAAAACAATTTTTAAATGGGGTTATACAAGTCATATTTTTGACTATAAATATTCATTAGAAAGATAAAACGATTTACTACATCATGATAATTTTTTTTAATTTTTATACATTAGATAAATTAAATTATTTATGACACCATGATGATGCAGCGATTACCTCATTGTTTAACGATTTAAATAAAATGAAAAGATAATGTAAAATATAACGCCTAAACATGTCAAAAACCTATTGGATGGGTGTATTTAGAACTCTTATCACCATATCCTAGAAATATATAATTTTTGGGCCTTTTAAATCCGAAAATCATTTTATAATAAAGTAACATTTTATAACTTTCCAAGAGTGTCCATCCTCTCCTCTTATAAAAGGTCCCCACCACTACCACCTTACCCACAACTCTCAAGCCTTTTGGCTTGGCCAAAGTCTGCCCAAATACTCTCTAAAAATTCCTTTGTTACTCCTAGAATACTCACATTGGGCATAATTCTTCCCAAGGAAGCCTTTGGCTCAAATAAAAAAGACTTACCCGATTTTAAGGTAATGTCTTCTCCTATGTTATTTTGTTTTATATTGCTTCTCTAACCCCTTAATATTTTTTTATTCCATTATTTTGTAAAAAAACAGTATCTTCAATATACTAGGATGTTTTTAGAAGAAGTATTTGATTTAAACTTACACACACCTTCATCTAATGGTTAAAGAACATACTGTTTCTGTGGTTGGCGAATTTCTGCCTCACGAAACGATGATTGTTCAATCTTCTTTTAACACCTCTCATGGTGGACATTATGATGATACTATTATTTATATATGATATATATTATGTTTTTCTTTTCCTTATGATTCTGTATTTTTAATTTATGGCAAAACATTATGATTTCCATTATGGGTAAACGTGATAATTTCATTTTAGGAAGTGCGGACTACCCCCCCCCCCCTTAAAGTGATTTGAATCGCTATTTCCATATGTGGGATGTATAAAGGATGGAGTAAATGGTATTATACAATATATTATACTATAATTATATTATACCTTTATATAATTATAACTTCATTCCATTAAATATGAAATAGAAATGAAAGTAGCGTTCATGCGTATGTACGACTTACCGTCTCCATAAACTGTGCATTTCATTTCTTAACTCTAAATGATATGTAATAATATAAATGCATGTATATACTGGATATATAGGATATATATGATATCTACATCATGAATATAATTATGGATATAATGGATATTCTACCACATAAACAATTTTTAATTATAAGAAGTTTATTGTTGACTCAAGTACCAAAGATCGACAAAACAACCATTATTAACATAAATGACTACATATTTTTCGTAACATTGTAATAAGGGATATAAAAGGAATGATGAACTTGAAAAATTTTCTTAATCAAGTAGATATTAACTCCAGTTTATAATTTAGGAGGTTAAATAGCGGTCGAGTCAAGTCGGACATGAGGTAAGGGAACTTCTTAACCCAATTTCCATTCTTTGGGTTAATCTCCTACTATCAAATTATGTCATGATATTATTATGTCCTATCATGTATTTTTACTTTCCTTATGTGTACTTATAGTGAATACATATAATAGATCTATTTTATTTAAAAAATGATCTTTGTAAGGGACTTCGTCTCAATCTCCTTTCATTGAGTCATATTTTGTTTTATACAAAACTTTCCTTTATACGGTGTATAAACCCCTTTGACTTTTACTTTCATTAAAAAGGAATCTTTTTATATCAAGTTTTTTTACTAAATTACAAAATGAGTATTTTTTTACGTATGTGGCGACAACGAATTCCCCGCCACAGTGACCATTATTTGAGTTTCGGCTTCCTCTACAAGCCATAACATTTTTTAAAAGGAAAATAAATATCAAGTTTTAATTTTCTTTTATTTTTGTATTGAAAATGGTTTTTAATGTGTTTTTATTATATCAATGTGTTGTATTGATATGTTGTGATTGAGATGTGGAAATGTTATGTTTCCTTTATGCATGTTTTATGTGATACTATTATGTTATGGTTTACGATATGTTTAAACCTGTTCATATGAGGAATGCATTGGACTTAATAAGTGATGGGTTGAGCCCGATATAGCTCCTTGATGCATCGGTAGGTCTCATGAGAAAAACTAGTGTCTTGGAATAAGGCCTTGAAAGAATTTTATTTGTAGTCTTGGGACGAGGCCTTGGATACATGGTTATCATAGTCTGGCATTATTCATTCCATCATTATGAATGTGGTTATTGATATTTCATGTGATTTTTCAATGAGTAGAATATCCATGTGAATAAGTAAATGGAATTATCTCATTTTACTTTTTCCATTTTATGTTGAAGTTCAAGACTAAAAGGTTTTTTTAGTCATACATTTCCTTAAATGTTTATGTTTATTTATGAAAGATTCTGCTATATTGTTATCCTTACTGAGCATATGAGCTCACCCCTTCAATGTTTTATTTTTCCCAAGATGTGATGAAGTATTTTATGACTTACCTACAGGGATAGTCTGAAGGGGATAGAAGTGTGGACTATGGAGACTATGTTATTTTTATTTTTCACTTTATGATGTAATGTAACATTTATGAATGTATCTAGTGTTTCCAAGACTACTAAACGAATCGGTATTTCGATACTTGATCTTTTTTGATCATGCCAATGTTACGCAATAATGCACCGACTCTGGGTAACTGGTATCGAGGAGTTACACACATCACAAATGACTCATGGATCCTTTTTTATGATGTATCAATACAATCTGAATATGTTTGGTTAGTTTTCAGAATGCAAGTTGTTGTTTTCACTTAAAATCATGTCCATTTCAAATAAAAGTGAGATAGTTTGAGTGGTATTGGTCACACCGTGCCTCAGATTATATCGGGGTCGACTCTTACACGTCAAAAATGTCCCATGGATCAACCTCATAAAGTATCAACAAAATACGAATGCGTTTGGTCAGTTTTCTGTATGCCAATTGTTGTTTTCACTAAAATGTTTGTCCATTTCAAATAAAAGTGATACACTTTGAGTTGTACCTGTCACACTAGGCTTAATATTGAAGTAGTTTTGACACATACACACCCTAAGTGACCCCTCGATCCATATTATACAGTATAAACACAATCCAAATACGTTTGGTTAGTTTTCTATATTCCAACTGTTTTTACATAAAAGCGTGTTCATTTTAAACAAAAGAATGACACTTCAAGTGATACCGGCCACACAGTGACTCAGAATCAAGCGATGATGACATTTACACATCACATATGACCTATGGATCCTTTTACTAAAGTATCAATAGAAGACAAATGTGTTTGGTCAATTTTCCTTATGCCAGTTTTTATTTTAACATAAAATGTTGTCCATTTCAAATAAAAGTGAGACACTTTGAGTGGCACTGGCCACACCGTGCCACAGATTGAAGAAGGGTTGACTTTTTCATGCCACAAGTGACACATGGATCCTCGTGATAAATTATAAACACAATCCAAATATGTTTGGTCTGTTTTCTATATTCCAGTTGTTCTTTCTTTAAAGGGTGTCCATTTAAAACAAAATAAAGACACTTCAAGTGATACTTGTCACACTGTGCCTCGGATTGGGGAGGGGTTGACTTTTACATGTCACATATGACACATAAATACTTTCACTAATGTACCAACAGAATCCAAATGAATTTGGTTGGTTCCCCATATGCTAGTTGTTTTTTTCACTTAAAATGTTGTCCATTTCAAATTGAAGTGAGAAACTTTTTGTGGTACCATCCGCATCGTGCCTCGGATTGAGGACGGGTTGACTCGAACATATAAAAAATGACCCATGGATCATTATGCTAATGTATAAACACAATCCCAATATGTTTGGTCAGTTTCCTGTATGCTAGTTGTTTTTACAAAAAGGGTGCCCATTTTAAACCAAAGAAAGACACTTCGAGTGATATCGTCCACACCATTACTCATATTGAAGCGGGGTTGACTCGTACATGTCACATATGACCCACGGATCCTTTACCTAATGTATCCAGAGATTAAAAATGCGTTTAGTCATTTTTCCATATGACAGTTGCTATTTTCACATAAAATATTTACCATTTCAAAGAAAAGTGAGACACCTTGAGTGGTACCATCCTCAACGTGTCTCGGATTGAGGTAGGGTTGAATCGTACACGTCACAAATGACCAATGGATCCTTGTGATAAAGTATCAACACAATCCATATAATTTCGTCATTTTTTCGTATACCAATTATTTTTACTTAAAAGGGTGTATATTTTAAGGAGAGATTGGATTGGGATCCAAGACACCGAATTATGAGTGCAGTTGTCTCCAAAATCAAGGTAAGTGGTCCTTAGCCTTTCGTGAATTTTCGTGATGTTTTAAATATGCCGAATCACCGCTCTCCCAATGTTGGGATGTTGGGTCGGGGGGCTATCTGGGGTCCAAGGAGGAGGGTGGGTGGCTGTCCGAGGTCCAGGGAGGAGGGTGGGGGGCTGTCCGGGTGGTTGTCCGGGGTTTAGGGAGGTGGGGGTGTCATGGGGCTGTCCGAGGGCTGTCCAGGGGGTTTTATGAGGGGCTGTCTGGGGTCCAGAGTAGAGGGGGGGGGGGTCTGTCGAGGGTCCAGGGAGGAGGGGGGTGATGTCCGGGGAATTTTCGGGGTCCAGGGAGGAGGGTGGGGGGGGGGGGTTGTCTAGGGTCTAGCGAAGAGGGGGGATGGCAGGGGTCAAAGGAGGAGGGTGGGGGGTTGCCCGGGGGCTGTATGGGGTCTAGGGAGGACGATGGGGGGTATCTAGGGTCTAGGGAGCAGGGCGGGTTGTTTGGTGTCTAGGGAGGAGGGTGGGGGTTTTTCGGGGACCAAGGAAGAGGGTGGGGGGTCTGTCCCGGACACATAGGGTTGTATTTACATATTTTCTAAGAAAATTATTTCATGAATAAAAAAAATTAAATATATAAATTCTAATCAGACCATCAATTTTCTAAATTCCAATAAAAATTACAATTTCATTAAAATAGATAAAAATAAAGATAATGTGACCTACCGAATGACACATATAATCAAGAATGACAAATTAATAAACATCAAAGGCCTGCAATGTCAGTAAACAATGAAACAGATGAATTTGTCCCTCATCACCATCATCGTCACCTTCACCCTTTTCCTCATCATCCTCCCCGCCCGCCTCCCCACGTTTGTTCTTATCCTTGGCCTCCTCATCACCCTCCTCATCCACGTCGTCCTCTTTCTCGCCCTCTTCCTCAGCCTCGACCTCCTCCTTTCCCTCCTTACCCTAGGCCTCAGCCTCCTCCTCCGCATCATCTCGACCACCACTAGATCGGACACCTGGTGCACCATATATAGAACCCATCGATGACATATATTCATCACAAGAAGTGCTGGCCTCTGGTAGAAATGTTGGATTTAAAACTTCCATCACTTTCATAAATGCAATGTTTTAAATAGGAGACTGTTTTTTCGTCTCTGTGGACCTTTTTAAGCCTGTTCGGCATGTAACTCAACTTGCTACAACTCAGTGGCACTACAAATCTTTCCCGAGGTGGGCCAATACCGAGTCAGAATTATACTCTTCCCAGGTCGGCAACATACTATACCATGGTGCTCATCTCCCAACACCTTATGTAATTGATCCTTTGGCCCAAAATTGTAAGGTTCATGGGCATCAAAGGCCTCTAAAGCAGCCTGTTACAAATATAAATAGATTATTACCTTAAAAATAGAGATTAAAATTTTAAATATACAAAGTAAAACTTAAAAGCTGCTGCTGAGTCGGTTCATTAACCACACATCCATCTTTCTTCTTTCTACTCGAGCAAAACAGTTTTTCTTGAGGCACACGTCCTTCTATATTCAATTTATGCCACTAAAGTAAAATTCAATGTAGAAAAACATAATTAAAAACAGGATACCAAACAAAACATAGTAATTTCATATCTAAAATTATCTAACAACATTATGAATCTAATAATTTATGGAGGAAGCAATAGAAAGTGAAATTCATAAATAAAGATTATAAACTGCCATACATGTTGTCTCTCATGATCTGGAATTGTAGTAAATCCCAATGTGTGGATGTATTTCATAGCAAAAATGTTTCTTTTATTCATTCTAGATGCATCCTAAATATGTTTAATTAATTAGTATTAACGAAAAATATTAAACTATTCATTTAAATATATCTAATTTGATTAATACCGTAAATTGGCTAGTCGTTCAAGTAGTAATCATATGTTGGTACTATTGTAATGGACAACCATCCCTGACACGGACCGCCTATAACTCTGTGCCCACTCTATCACACTAGCCAATGTACATCACATGCTTATAAGCTCTCCAAAGCTTCCCTAAATCTTTTAGATGTGTGGGCTGTGCACCCTCACCATCAGAGAAATTAATCCGCTGGTGACACCAAAATATTAATTCATATGAATTAAAAAATTAATATATTGCATTAAATACAACAAATTTTTTTACCCATATTTCTACCCAGGCTTTATCCCTGACTTCATTTTGTAGCAATCTCTATTAGAGCGGGCTGACAGGAATGATGTCAGAGTATTTGGAAAGCATCGCCAAAAAACTCCAACATTGCTGCCGTGTTTTTTGAATCGTCTGACTATCTTCATTATAGTCCACAATCAACTGCATGCTGCAGTTCCACACCAAACACATTTGTGTACTCCCCCGCCCCCGCCTCCTATCAATAGATGTATCTCTTATTAAATGAAAACAAATATTTTATCAATAAATGTTATAATGATTATAAATAATGGTGTAACAATTTGTTAGGATTGTATAAGTATTCCTGCGTTATTCTGATCAATGGGAACCACTAGATCTGTAGAAACTAAAGGAACACCATGTACAGATGGAGTGGGTCCCAATGAATGCTCCATAGTGACAGACTCAGATAGAGCATTAGTCGAAGAACATGGAATATTAAAGCTCAAAGAGAAAGAAACAGAAGTAAAAGATGATGACATGGATGGATGGCCAAATGCTGGATGGGGAGTGGGAATCATCCTCAGATATGGTACAGATAGGTGAGGTGGCTCAGATCTAAAGGGCGGTGAAAACACGGGAGGGCTAAATATCTCATGTGTCCCAAACGACACAGTGGGATCAGAATGTGGGATGGATGGTATGTCAGTGGGAGGGGTATGGTCTAATCAGGTACGCCGACCATATCACCTTGCTCCCTTACCACTGCCCCTCGTATGAACACCCTGAGTACTGGGACCACTACTAGGCTTCTCATAAAATAACTATCGCTTAATAAATGGATCCTGAAAAAATGTTGAAAAAAAATTAATCACATGAAATTATATATTATTCAAATAAATATATTTGACATAAAATACTCACTACAGGAACTAGTGGTGGAATGCCCAGCCCAGCCATGCGATGACTGTCATCCATAATATTTTTTCATCGCCTCTCTTCAATTGGTTTCATTTTCATGCATTTGAAAACAAATATGGAAGTAAATAGAAAAGGATAACTAATGTGTAACCCAAAAATCAAAATAAATGGGAGGGGATATGGGGATTCATGGATAATTTTACTAACCATTGTTTTAGGTAATCTTGAACAAATATATAATGAAGTTAATAAATCGTACAAGATCTAATAAAGAAATTTAATTTTTAGTAGGATGATTATTTACTAAATTTCATCAGTCTATTAAAATCAAGGAACATTGATTCTACCAGATTCATAATTGGTGAAGGAGTTGTCAAAATTAAGGAAAATTGTAATTTCTTTAGCTCAGGTAGATGATGCAGGTTTCAATACAAGTTTTGCAGAAGAATACAAACCATAATGTTCATTACCTGGTAAAATGTTAAAGTTATTTCTTAGAGTCATAAAAATTTTATATAGATCACAGTTGATGCATTGAAATGTTCAGAAAGTTATAAATTTTAGTTTCGTAGGTTTAAATACAGTTCAATTCCAAATTACAAAATCCAATTCAAAAAAAATTCCAACCAATAAACATTGAAAATTCTTATAATGGTAAAATTAGATACAATATATTTATAATCAATATTAAATCAATTTTAATAGTTCCATCCTTAACAACCCAACTCTAGGTAAACCAAAAGTATTGAGAATATGGATTGATGATTCTATACATTTTCCACCACAGCTTCAGGTTTACAATTAACTCTCACAATTGTGCTATTAGGGTCATCAAAAGATATAAAAGGATTGGTTCCAATGGCAGTAGGGATAGTGTCAATTACATTATCACCATCATAAAAAATATGTCTTGTAATTACATCAACTATGACACCAAATTCATGTCTAAGTTTTTCTTTGACATAATAAACATGTTTATCTATTGATGCCAGTACATATGGTTTTTCTGTAGCAAGAGTGTGAGTCATATTAATTTCTCAAAATCCACAATCATCAATAAATGTGCTCTATATTTCTATCGAATCAAACCAATGTCATTTAATCATCATGACTCGTCCATTAGAGTAATAATCCAATATTATTATTTTTTCAACAGATCCATAAAAACCTACATTTTCAAATCGCAGTCTACTATATGATGCATTGGCATAACAATCTGTTGTGGAAGTAACCATAACACCATCATTTATGTTCTCATGTTCTTTTCCCATTCACTGACAATAAATTTTTACCCATTGATAATAATTGATTTATAGTCACGATCCACGGTATTAGCACCAAAATCCAAAGATCTTATTTCTTTAGAGAGAAAGTCAGCAGGAAAACTCAATACCTACAATATAAATGAATATTAAACTTAATTAAATATTGATTTAACTATTTTAAATTGTAATATATTTACCTTCAATTTTAACCAAGAAGAAAACTCTTTGCTATGAAAAGTATCCCTCCTTCTCAAAGATAACGAACGATGATTTCTATTTGTCATTTTTTTATGTTCCCTGTAGATAAAAAATATGAATAGATTAACAGATATATATGTAAGATATACATATTCAATTTAGTTACCTGGTTTAGTCATCAAACAAATCACTGTTGAACAAAACTATGCGATGTGACATCTCCCACTCTTCAATGATTAATGTATTCAATGTATATGATCCATGAATTCCTCCTATTTGAGGAAGTTATGGAAAACTGGATTCAATAATCTCATATTGTTCTTCTTCATTTCTCATCGGTCTGTTCATTATTATAGTATGATCAGACAAATACATTGAGCACAAATCCATACATTCTTGATCCAAGTAACCATTCACGATAGAGCCTTCGGGATGATTCCTATTTCAGACATAAGAATTTAATGTGTACATATTTATTTTAGTTGGATACATCCAATGAAAAGAAACAGGTCCTCCAAGAAGTTTTTCAATTGGAATATGGATAGTCACATGCAACATGCAGGTGAAAATTGATGGAGGAAATATTTTCTCTAACTTACAAAAAATTAATGGGGCATCTATCTACATTTAGTTCAAAAAATATTTGGACAACTTCTTAGCACAAAGATCTATAAACAAATGGAACAAATGAATAACAATTACCGTTACATAATTGGAAAATAGATGACGAATTTCCTTTGGAATCAAATCATCTAGAAGAACATGATAATTATGATTCTTCAATGATTCAAACTTCAACTCCCTTATGTTGACCCGTTTACAAATGTTTCTTGATTAGCCGTGAAGAACTCTAATAGTCTCTAATACTTCTAGAAATTTTTTTTTCTGTAGGTTTCATCTCATTAGATGAACATGTATCATTCCATTTATTTTCACTGATATGCACATTATGCAATTCTAGTTTGATGCCTCAATCCACCAAGTCACGCCGAGACCGTAAATCATCTTTTGTATTTCCCTTAACATTTAGATGTATCAAAAGAAACATTTCACATATATACATTTCAATGTGCATTACATCTATGTAATGATGTAACAAATTGGTTGACCAATAACGAAAATCAAAAAGGATACTCCTCTTCCACCAATTGTAACAGGTTTCAGTGGAAACATTCTTTCTCTTTCCAGATATCATTTAACTCTTCCTGAATAAAAAACATCAATCTTTCAATTAATTAAGAAGATCAGTTCTAGACATACGCTGAGGTGAATCATCGAATATTGTTTTAACTAGTTCTTACCAATGTGGGAACAAGATCTGTCACATTAAATGAAATGGTTAACACCCAGATTCACCCCTCCCCTATCAGGGTGATCTGAGATCCTACAAGTGATATCAATGAAAGGTTAAAATATATTGTATTATCTATAATAAAATTTTTCTCATTTTAAGATTTGAGTTTCTTTTCTGAGTCAGCAATGAAGTGATGTTTTGATGACGATTCATTTATCTTTTAGAAAAAGTCTTTATCTAGAAAGTCCATGACGTATGAGAAAAATTAAGTGAAGATAAAGTTGAATAAGTCCCTCTTACTTAATAAAGATTTATTTTTTGGTTCTCCATGACTTTCAAAAAAAGAAGTGACATCAGGCTTTGAAAGTAAAGAGTAGGTAGCTTTAGATTTTATCAATGAGAAGGAAAAACTTTCCACCTCATGTAGATCATAATTTTCAAATTATCGATTGTTACATGCCAACACCTTTGGAAGCTATCCTCAAAATAAAGATCTTAATACAAGTTTCAATGTGTAAGAATCTAAAACCTGAGAATAAATTTAAAGACTACAAAACTATATTCATGATGTTTCTAAATAAATATTTTATTGAATAATGGAGGAGATTACCCATTTGTCAATCGAAGAAAATTATATATATTAAGTATTTCTAGGAAAAATATTTCAGTGTTGGATGCACTCTAGATAGGTTATAAACATTGTAAAAACAAATAGGAAATGTTTAATAATTCCCTCAAGATACCTCAAAGAAGATATAGAGAAAGGGAGATTTAAAATGGATATTGATGTAAAGATACATGGCTTTTAAGACAAATTAAATAACAGAACTCATGTCAGATTTCTACAATTAGATTAAATATATAATAATATTATAGAACATGACCCTTTGATTCAGAAAAAATGGATGATATATAAAGAAAACTTTGTTACAATGAAGAAGGATTGTGAAGATGAGATGATTATGATTGAAAATCATAAAATCATACTTAATATGAATTTTCTCGATTTGGATGCCTAGTTGGTCAATCATGTGAAAAAATATATTGAGGCGTTACAAAATAAGGAAATATTTTATGTTTTTACTCAATGCTAAATGGATGAATCTAAAGAAGAAAGACCTATAATATGAGAGAAGAAGATCATGAAATATTTTGATGATCTATATCAAATAGCTATGTTGAAATAAGAAGATTCAAAACCAACAAGTGTTAATGATTGAAATACTTTCTCAAAAAAGGGTGTATGTTATAATACAATTAATAGAAAAGTATGGATGAATAAAATAGATAAGAAAATGACCACTATGGATAGAGTGAATAGGAATAAGAGCATGAAATATGGTTTCTGACAAAGATCTAAACATGTCATGAAGAAGATACAACAACCTTATACAAAAGAAATTAAGAAATCATTGTTCATTGTTCAATGTTGATGTGGCAATAGATTTGGGCATTGTGCATTAAATTCTCAGTACAATACTCAAAATGTGAAAGCACAAAGGAATCTTATATCATGGGGGGAGAACACCTAAAATTTAGAATCAATATGCATAGGTCTAGAAAAATATTATTACTACAAAATAATTTACTCTTGCTAACATATGTGAGGAAGGAAATAGAAGTGGTCACAAATTTGGAACATTATTATCTTAACATGCATTCATTTTTGGTAAGAAAAGAAGATCACAAATGATGGGAAAGTATGAAAATGTTTTTTTGGAATAAATTAGAATAATATTGTGAACAAAAGATTTCCAAAGAAGATCATAAGTATGGAATCTATGAAGGACATTGATTTTAAATCAAATAAGATGAAGGGTAGTGAATCCAAGAAATATATATAGGCGGATAACACTCAAACAATCCCATGTGGAATATCTAAACATTCTACCACTTTTCATAATGACATATTTGTCAATTGACTAGATGATTTGAAAAGAATGACGAAAATTGAAGATGAATAATCCATGGTTGTTGAAAAATAAAAATAAAAGATTCCACACGATAATGGTAAAGTTCATAAGATATTGAAAACAAAATTAAACCCATGTGTTAATGTTTTTCTGTTTGAGAGATGCATCTTGTATGGTCACATTACAAAATTTTATTTCACCTTAATACCAGATCAAGAAGTAGTCTTTAAGAGGGGTATGATTGTATCATCAGTGATAGATGTTATGAAGAATAATTATCCACAAAAAGAACAATAGAATGTGAAAAGATCTATTCCACGAAAAAATAAATCAAAACATGCATTCAGATGTGTAATCATGATGAATGGACTAAATGGGAAAAATGGTAGAGAAGATCATCTTAACAGTGTATTTGAAATTGAGGATTCAAGGTGGAATATAATTATTCCCTTAGTATTTTGTGTGTTGTACTTTATAATGCATGAAATTGAAGGTGAATCAAGGTCTCAGGGTTGGAACCTGAGAAGCATATAGGTTTTTCAATTTTTTGATAGCCATGTTGAAGAAGTCCCCATCTTTGAATGATTCCACAATATGATATTGAAATAGAGATATAATAGAGGATCATTTTTTAGGAAGCTAAATATTCTCCATTCGTGAAAATTGTCTTAAATAAGTCACATGATGTAGAACCATTATGATGTTTTCTCCATAGTAAAATTTATTGAAATCCATTCATGATGAGATCAATCATTATGAAGATACTGAGAATTATTTCCCATTATGGGGTTATAAATAATTAATAATGAAGAATCTTTAAGAATAATTATTTCAATTTTTATCTTATATGATTATTCTATAAATGTCATAAATATCATATCATTATAAAAGGAGTTTTAGGTATAATGATAAGTAGTCTAGAAGCAGATTCGCTTGTAGAGGTAGTAGAAGACTTGTAGAACATTTTGTTTTGACACCAAGAATATGATTAAGATGAATAATTAGAATAGGAAACTATTACTGATGAAACTTCAAGAAAACATCACAGATTCATCTATAAGGTATGAATTAGGCCCCACATACATGGTATTCTCGACTAGATTCTTATATTAAAAATCCCTAGTTTTAAAGGTGTGGTGATGATCATTTTTTTATATAAATAATTGATAAGAATATCAATTTAGAGTGATTGTGTATGTGGATTATATCATTTTTATGTAAGTATTCATGGATCAATTGAATAATTTTCCAATCACAAGACATCATATTTTTAAATATATATGATTGGGGAACTCATATAAATCATGGTGAAGTAGGTGATAATGAATATGGATTACACATTCATATCTCATGAAAAGTATGTAAATGATCTACTGAAGAAAATGAAAACTCGGGATTCCAAACCAATTATTACTCCTACTTCAGTTGGAAAAAAACTAAGAAAGCATGAGGATGGGTCATTTATATATCATACAATGTACATGAGAATCATTGGAAGATTATTTTATATGACATTGAATTTTCCAGATATTGTCTTTTCAACATTCTTATTGGCCTTCTTTCAATTAAATATAAAGGAATAACATATGGTGGTAGTGAAAAGAATAATGAGGTACATTAAGGTACAAACAATTATGGTTTATACATTATTTTAGGAAGATATAGTGAACTATCAAAATTTTATTAATGCTAATTGAGTTAGAGATATGGTCATTAGAAAATCAAAAACTGGTGTAGCATTTATTATTAGAATGAAATTCATGGGATGGTTGAGCAAAAAATAATAAATCACTTTTCTCATTACATCCAAATGTGAGTATATCTCTACTACCAATTCTTTCACTCAGCTATTGTGAATGAAACAACAACTAAGTGATATTGGTGATGATGTGATGCTGTTGATGGAGAATCAATATGATAACAAGAGTGTAATTGATCTTACAAATATTCCAATTCAGCATTCTTGTACAAAACATTTTAAAATCTCGTGTTACACAATCTATGAAAAAGTTGAACAAAGCGTGAATAGAATGGATCAGGATGGAACTGGTCGGAAAGTGGTTGAGATTATGACCAAGCCATTTTCAACACATTTTTTCAAGAAACATCATTTTAACCACCATTTTATGCAACCTACATATGAATGGGGGTTCATGAAAAGTCCCCTCTACCGAGTTGTGTTATACGTTTTAATCTATTTGTTAAAATGATATAGGTTTATGTGGAAGATGTGATCTAAGGGGAGTGTGTTTTGAGCATTACAATGTAAAATTACTGGTCTTGAGTTTATCTATATTGGGGGAGAATGGATAAATTAAATGGTTAATGGATAATGGATAATTGAGAAATTCAATAAGTTGTATAGGGTGAAAATTAGATTTCAGTGTTATGAGGAAATAGTTTAGTGAATGTAATAATTCTATGACATGGTTAGAATATATCTTGGACATTGTTAAGCATTCCAAGACATGAGAACCCAATTCATTCTTCCCCTCTTCAACTAATCAAATTATTATACTCTCTATTCTCTACTCTCTATTGAATTTATCCATTATCTCCCCAATAAAAAGAAACCCGAAGACCTGTATTTTTATATTGTAGAGCTCAAAATATAGTTCCCATGGATGAATTCTCCCCCATAAACCTACATCATTTTATGAAATAATGGTTTTTTTGAAATGTATCAAACACTATTGGTGGAAAATTGTACTTATAAATTTTTAGGAAAGTAATTGGGATGTTGATTCCCATTCTAAAATGTTGTATATATTTTCCAAATACTAGTATATCTTCTTATGATATGTATTATAAGAATAAAACAATTTTCATGTATTAAGGGTGTTTAACAACCCTCCTATCATTAATTTTATCTGTTCAAATATGAACAAATTTGAGTGAAGATGTTTTTTAGGGTTATTTTAATATACAACAAACTGAAACTGATAGCACTGCTATAATAAGGAATCCAAAATATGGTTGAGATTTCTAATGTGATGATGTATGGGAATTCATTTAATGGTAGTAAAATGAAAAAAAAAATATTTAATGTCATTAAATAAGATAAATAATTGATTGAATGAAATTATAATATTTTAATGGTTTAAAATATGTGAGTTATGGGTATGAAGGGTATGTTTATTTTCTAGGCTTCAGGGATGAATACCGATGAAATTTTATTTCATCCATGGTTGAGAAACAATGTAGAGGTTTAAAAAATAATTAGTGAAAAGGGTAAAAACTATGATATATTTAATTAAAATATATCTTATTTCAATGATTTACTTGTTTTAAATGAGTATTGAATATGATTTGTTAGTAGTGCCCAACAGAAATAGAAGTCACTTTGAAAGGGGGTGAATTAGTTTGATTTTTACCAAATAATTATATCATTAAATTTAACCTGTAAATATCTGCACTAATGTCCTAGTTAATATATAGGGATATTATTTTGAATTACCAACACATAGCAGCACATGAAAAGAGTTAAATGAATAAGTGGTAATAATATTTAGTATTTTTGAAAGGTTTCAACCAATATTTGAATATACACTTTGTTGTGTACAGGTTGTGTGTGAGACAAAAAAATTATAACTATTGTGGAAAATTTATTATACATTTGTGAGAATGTGTCAACCTTAACTCGAAACATACAAAGGTTAGTTTTTACTCCAAAGGGAAACATAATCCATGGATGACACCCACATCCCTAGAAAAATCTCTATCTTATGATAACCTATTTATTTTGGCTATTACCGGTGTATACTATCCTGAATAGGTTGGTTAATATTATAGTAAATAGATCTATTATTTAATGATCCTCTAAATTCCACTCCTAAAAAACATCATTAGTACTCTTCCGGATTCCACTACATCCACAATGAATATCTTCTTTCTTAAAAACATGTCTTTGACTTATTATCATTTTCCCAGTATAGTTGTATACATGTTTGTCTTATTGTATCAATTATTAAAATGTATAATCCTTATTTAGGATTGGTATCATTGTACATACTCGCTCAACTCAATAATCATTCATGTTTTTGTGAAATTCAATTGTAAAATCTTCACAATCTTCATGATTCTTGACACAGGTGTTTCAAAAAAGTGATGGTGTATGTTATCTCTCTCTCTCAAAAATCTCATTGTTCATCCATTTTTCTATTTTTCTTCTCTACTACCTTCGTTGATAACTGGGTAAGAATAAAATTACATCATCAAACATTAGATTATATTCCCTATTCTTTTTACTAATTATAATGGATTCTCAGTAGTATGAAGTATCAACTATCTCTCTCTTTGATCCTTTAGGACTTGTGAATGTATGTATCATCGGGTTCTTGTTTATCTTCCTCATAACTACTATAATTCTCCATATTCTATGTTATATTCTTATTACCATATAAATATTACTTCCATATTTTAATATAAAATTTTCATTCATTTTGGAATAATTACCTTCTCAATTATTATTTTCTGAACCATTATTTAAAAAATACGCATATTCTAATTTCTATAGGTTGTTAATATTCTTTGAAAATTTTATACATTTTGATCACCATTAATTATTTTAAAATATTAATATTTTAGAATCAATGAATAATTTAGAATATATCCTCTCTATCACTTCTCTTTTAATTCACCACTAATATCAGATTGAATAATGTCTTAGTCACTAGACCATGATATTAGAAACTTCATGATGAGGAAGACATTTTTTGAGTTTTATTTCTAGAAATATCACACTATTATAAATGCTAATTCTTAAGGGAATCATGTGAATTCATTGAAAACATTAGTTATCTCTTATATACCGCCTTGTCACCCTTGAGTTCCTCTAGAAATTTTTTTTCTTATTCTTACATGTTATCCCGAAAGCCTTTATATATGGGAATACAGGTTAGTATGAAATGAACATATCATATCCTATGACTTATATAATAATAATTACAAATCCATATGTATCCTCTTATTAACATTTAAAAAACATCTGATTAACTCATAAATATCACATTGAGGATCATGGACATTTTATAATATCCTATAACCTACACTTATGTATGGACCATTAGGGTTTCTCTAGAAACCCTTATATTTAAATATTAAATATCATATAAAGGGGAAATATGTATTCAATTTAATATAATAGAAAATAATATATAAGTATAAGACATCTATAGTGAAACTTACGCATCATATTGAGTACTCTTACTGATCACATGAGGTTTAGTAGTTTTCTGGATTCCAAATATTCCATGAGTACTATTATGTATTTACTTTGATATGTTTTATAACTATTACATATTATGTATTTAGAATTTAAGTATCACAGTGTGAATTGGGTTTTATTATAAATCACATGAACTTTGATTAATTTTCTGCATCAACTATTACAATGTTTACATATTCAGAAACATCAAAGGTTCTATTATATATCATCAT
Source organism: Viscum album (assembly GCA_963277665.1). Taxonomy (NCBI): domain Eukaryota; kingdom Viridiplantae; phylum Streptophyta; class Magnoliopsida; order Santalales; family Viscaceae; genus Viscum; species Viscum album. Next base: position 1,919,001,125 of record OY728163.1, read on the forward strand.
GAGACACTTGTTTTTTATAATGAATTGGTTAATTTTGAAATTTGTATTGTTCATAATATTTTTAATGTGATATGATTTATCAATTTTTTCACTACCACACAAGATTATTATATATGAAAACCCATATGTAATGTTGTTTACTTTTATAATTTCTACATAATCATTATCTACAAGATCATTTTTTTAGGTTTCTCAACTCAACATCGAATCTCCTAAAGGATTATCCAAAAACAGAATATCATCTCGAAACACCATAAATGACATCATGAATTTATCATAATGTTATGAATATCTTTATCACTATTCCAAAATAACTTTTCATCGTATATCATTTATTCTTGAATTCCAAAATGTATTTTCACTCCCCATAGTCAGCTATATTTCTAACTTCTCCAATGATCCATCTATAGTTATTTCATTATAGATTACTTATTCTATAACCATTGTCAAATTTATACCAAGAATTATTCAACCATAATACAAGGTATATACACTATATAATATAGTATGATACATTTATAATAATCTAAAATTGTATAATAAATATTCTCACTTATATTATTTTCCATCTTTACTCAAATCCTCTATTATCTAGCTTTCCAAACTCATTTTAAACCTATAGTATACAATGATTCCATAAACCATATTTTCATTACATGTTAGGGTATATTAAAATTCCATATCTACAATTATAATATTTAAGAAAATTATATTAACATACCATTTATCATATAAAGTAAAAGCATTTGAAAATATATGAATGGGTATCCATCTACATGCACAATTTTTTTCAATTTCCAATGTTTTCAAACCATGGAAATTTTATAAAGGAATTTGAAATTTCATTTTCAGGGATGGAATTTTTATCTAAAATCATCTTTGTAATGAAAATATTACATTTGTAACACTTAAAAGTGATGTTTTTAAATTTGTTCTAAATCTCGAGTTGTGACTCAGGTGTTCAGGTGAGTTTCATGGGCATCGAGAAGCAAAAACCCAGTTTTTATAGAAGTAGACAGGGGTGTATGGATGGTGTAAGATTAGTGAAAAACCTACATCACAACTGTGTGGCCTAGTTTTCATAGGAAAATTGTTTTCTCAATCACGATGACCCTCTATAATAAATTTTGTAGCTAGGAAAATAAAAGTGGATGGTGTCACATAATTTTTACAACCGCACACTCGAGATCGCATGACACTTTGATGTTGTCTATAGAAATCCAGAGTGTGGATCACATAGGATCTACATGGTTTGGAAAATCATTCACCTAGTCCACACCGTTAGTTCCACATTAGTAGTGTCACCCCATATATAGAACACAATTAGGATAACTGTGACTCAAAAACATAGAGTTATTTAAAGGTTTGATTTTACACATTTGACCCACTATTCCTTAATAGTCTTCCCTCCCCCTTTCACAAACACTTCCTAGGCACCAAAAAACCGATTGATCTCCTCCATGATATCCTCTAAGTATCAGAGAGGGACCCCTCATTTGGGATCCAAATCAAACTCCATCCGGTATGTTGAAATTATATTATAAATCACTCAACTACTCAATTTTTTTATTTCATTTTCCCCCACCATATGGAATAATAAATACATGTGATTTTATTCACCCTATTTTCAAAGAGTTTTTATGTTTCAATGATTTCATTCAAACTGTATTCAATCAAATATTGGAATTGGATTAGTTTAGTATCCTTGGTATAAGGTAGATTGTCTTTTTTGTTCATTAATGTATTTTTATCAAATTATGTCGTTGTTTGAAATGGAAAATTCTCTATCTTTTTATCCTTAAATGTTTAATAAAATCAATTAAATTAATAATTAGGACCCTAGACCCTTATTTAGATTCATTTTTATGTTTGGAGGTTAGTGAAATCAAATTAGTCTACCCCTAAGTTGTATTCTATTAATGGACCCTATTGGCCATTATCTGTAATTAGCCCTAGAGATAGAATTGATTAATTAATGAAAATTGGATAAGTGTACACTCATTCTCATACTAAATACTTATATTTAAATTTATGAATTGAATGATTAATCATGTAGACTATACAATGAATAATTTAAATGGAATGAAATATTAATTTTATGGATCTACCAATAGACCTTATCAATTAATGAACAAAATTATTGACTCATCTCATATTATAAATTGTTAGGGGCACGAAAAAACACATGGCCCTCTATATTTAATGATATATGGAATGGACACAGTTATATAAAATAATTGTGGTTTGGAATATTTATGGATATGTACTTCCATAGTTTTGATAATTTAATTTAATTTAATGAACATGATGATATGTATCATGGTCTGGATATATATATATATATATATATATATATATATATATCTTGGACCATTAATTATTATTAAATGTGCATGCTCGTTTTAAGTTATTATCCATGATACTCGATCATGATTTACCTTATTTAAATGTGATACTCAGGAATGAAGTTGGTATAGATTTAGGATAATCAGACATGGAATCCATTATTTGAATGGTATACAAAAGAATGGCATCCCATATATATAAATATACTATGATACTTTGATATAGAATTCAATTAATGTGATAATTGGGAATGAAATCCCATTAGTGTGATTCACGGCCATGCATTCCCTATGGCATGGAATCCCATATTGATTATGATTCATTGGCATGGTTTCCCTCTGGTATGGAATCCCTAATAGATTCTAATTCATGGTCATGGCATCCCGTGGGAATGGAATCCATAATTGATTATAATATTCATGAATTTTGTTCCTCTTGACTTATGATACCCGAGCATGGAGTCCCTCATTATTTAGGATACATGGGAATGATATTCGCTATTGATTATTATTTTTAGACATGGAATCCCTTATAGTCTATGATCCTCATACTATTATCCATAGAAACATGTGTTACACCTCAGATTCTATATAGTAGTTGAATCTATATATATAATTATGTATACATCACTATGTATATAGAGAATATATATACACTATATTTACATTTTTTTCACTAAATAATAGGTATTCTGAATTAGGTGAATGTTGGTTTTGTTGGTCTGGTGTCTATTTAGGAACATGAGTCTATATTGTTTACATTAATTTAGTTACGGGTTCAGTATTATTCTTTCACACTAATATATTGTATACTCATAAACTGGATAACATTATAAACCATTGGTGATATCCCATTGAGTATAACTAACACCCCATTCAGGTGATAATACTATGGGGTGCGTGAATAGTCCTTTTGGTTGCAGGATCAAGTTTCGGATTCAGATTTATCACTTATTTTATTTTCAGATTCTTACATTGTATATGAGAGCATAGGATCACATGACCAATACAATGCTTGAGATTCTCTTAGAGATATCCTTTCATGATTTTATCTTCATTTGTTTGTATCGTAGATTATTAGAATCTATATTCTAATTACATGTACATAATAGTGTGTTAAGGACATGCATTCTTATAATATTTGGAATTGGATAATGATCATTATTTTATTTCATCAGTTATTTTTAACTTACATTGTTGATTTAGTTTATTATTTTACCTCTTTCCTACTCAGATTCTTAGGGCATAGTCTCCCCAAAATACCATTATTAGACCAAAAATTCTAGTTGGTATTCTCTGGCATACATGAATGATTACCTGAGGCCATGTTATTGACTTGATCTAGGATGCTTTTCAATTTCCATGAAGTCGGGATGTTACAGGGTGGTTTGAGAGGTTTATTTTTTCTTTTTCTTACTATGTTATGTTTGTAGAAAGGAGAATAAGAATACATCGATGCTTGTTAAATTGATATGAATGGAAGTGATCATCCCAGAAATGTGGAGATGAACATGTGTCTAGGGATTAGACTAGAGTTCGTACAATTCATTATTACTGTGGATTATCATTTCACCTTGAGTGATTGGTTAACTTATTACTGATTTTTGTTGTATGATATTTATGGTAATTTACCCTTGTACCATATTTGAAAGTAAGTATTTTTCTGTGAATAATTATATTCATATATATATTCACATTCCATGTAGGTTTCATAACTTGACATACCGATACATTTTAGATGTGCCTTGTATGTTATAGAATCATGCTTATTAGTATACCATGTTTAGGTGATTATTTATCCTGATTATCTCATATACAAATCTTTATTTAGTTCCTGTTAGATTCTATGTATTCTTTATTCATTTTGATGACATTAGTTTTTATAATTATGATGTATTATTGGTTATTAAAGTTTCACCATCAACCTTAACATTGTTTTCCAATTAAACATGTTGGTGGAAACTTAACTAACCTATCATCCCATGTTTGATAAATAAACCATTGGTTGTAAAGGATGAAATATGTATGGTTTTGATTAAATGATTTCCAAAAATAATTTACATGGTATAGGAGACCTTATAAATTTTTAAGGGAAACCCATAAAATCAAACCATTATATGCGAACTTTAAGTATTCTATTATCGAAGTTAAAAACATGGTTGTAGCAACACACATTCAAATTTTAAATTTTAAAAGAATGTACATTTATAAATTGGGAATGGTAATGCATCTTACTAAACCATGGTATGTGGAAAATTGGAATCCTTTGAGGAAATTTTTACCTTTATAAAGCCATGAACGTATATGAAGTGGGCCTGGAAAACCATAATACTAAACTACTAAATGCACAATTTGCCACAATTATGTCCGTTGTGGAATTTTTTTATGATTTTAATGCATTAAGTGTGAGTTATGTGTTAAATAAAAAAATGATAATTTTTCAATTAAAATGGGATTCTTATTTTAATTTATGAAATAATGACTCTCTACGTTAGGAATGGATTTCCAAATAATTTAACCAAGATTGACATAGTTGGAACCAAATGGGTTTCCTTTTTTCTCTTTTCATTCCATGGTATTTAACCCCATGAGGGTACTCATATAAAAATAAGTTGGTTATTTATTATGTCAGCAACTACTTATATTGGTTACATATAAATATATAGTGGCATCTTTCTAATCAAATCCACTTTTAATTAACGATGATATTTCATTATACATTTAATAATTATTATATATGGTTTTAGTTATTTAAAATTCAAATTAATATATAAAAGGTGAGTTCATATATATTGTAGAATTAAAATTTCCTTTAACTAAGAACAATTATAAAAACCTTGTGGAAAAAAGTCAATAAATATATTTTATATGATAATATGGAAAATGAAGATACAATGTCTGGAAATAAATTAATTTTTCAAAGGAATATTGATATAACTTTCCTCTATTTCATTTTTTCATTAGCTAAATAAAGTACCTAGAACTTGTTCATTAAAATAGGTACTTTATGATCTAAAAAATTATCCATTTAAATAATTCAAAAGAAAATGTGAATTAGTGAAATGGTTTAAAAAAACCCTTAATGCGTTGTTAATAGTTTTGATCCTCATGAAAGGGTAGTTTAAATCCTTCCTTGATATTCATTGAATGGGAATGTGTAAATAACCCATAGATCGCATTTCCCTTATGTTATTATGAACTAGAGGTTATGTCTATAAGACTAGTGAAATTTAGCATGCCCTAGTCATGGGGTAGTTTATTTTTGATTTAGTACATGTTTATCCTAGTGGAGGTAGTTTTCTAAGAGGTAATATTTAATATGTAAATGCTTGTGTGGGAGTCCTGATGTGAGGTGTTCTTTTTTTTGTAGTATGAATCTTAGTTTCTAAAATGACAATCATGTTTGAAATGTGGTCATTAAATAATTTGATCCTTAATAACGATGTGAACACCATGTAATGGCAAAATTCAGGGGGTTAGACATTCCAAGGGCTTGGTTGACCTCTTTCTAGGTGGGGTGAATGTTTTCCTTCTTCATTGTTGGGTGATTCTGTAGATCGTAATCAAGCTTAAAAGTCGTATGGGATAATATGAATCTAGAGTCAATATTTAATACGAACTATTAGATATTGATATGAATATTGATGCTAAACCTATGGACACTATCAAATTATGTTTCATGGAGTTGATGGAATCTCAGGGTGGTGCATAGTGATACACACAATAACCACAAATTTGATTACGTTTCTTAGTGATCCATATGAGTTTGGTGGAGATCATTAATAATTGAGATTCTACACTTTGATCCTAAGTCCTCTCCAAGGTAGAGTTAAATCGGTTTTAGTAATAATCATATGTGTACCAATTCTCAGGATGATGCTATAAAAGGATACGATGTTGTAACACTACCATACAAGTAGTTTTGGATTTTATTCTTAGTATAATGACATGTTTTAGTGTAGTTTTATAAATAATTATGCATAAATATAGAGTAAATTATAATTTAGTTTGATTTTAGGAGACAATATTTACTTTATTCTCATTTTAGCGTTAGGTAGAAGAAATTTTTCCATGTCTAGAACCTATTTTCTATGGTGGATAAAGTAAGTTACATGGGAATTTCATAGTTTTCATTAAATGGTGACTCGGAAAATCCTATAGGGGGGAGAATCACATCGAATGTGTTAACTGTGTCCTTCCATGTGGATGGAGAAAAACTATTAAATACCATTTGGGAGTGGCCAAATTTTATTTTGAAAATCAAGAGACAAGTAGTTTTGGTTTTCTATTCCTTGAGATGATACTCGAGATAAAACCCAGTTGTGGATTTAGATGGAGTATAGTTATTGGATTCAGCGTTACTATTCATGAGAGACCTAGGAAATGTAACTATTATGAGACACATCAGTGATTTCAAGGAATCATGATGATAAAAATGTTGCTTGTGTATTGATCCTTTAAGAAAACCATGAGTTTTGGTTGGAAGATGGGTGTTTTTTGAAATAATCATGAAATTATTGAGTAACTGGGGCATTGTTGTCGGTTAATGATGATGTTCTAGAAAGTGAATTTGATCTCTTTCAATAGGAGATGCCCAATTATGGTTCAAATATTCTCCTTATCGGTAATTTCCTAATGGTTGGTTGTAAAAAATTCCAAGAACTACAGATTGGATTTGACATGAGTGTCTACATTCTCAATGGAAATCATTGATATCCCCTTGGTATACCATGCGTTTTTAGGTGATCATGTCCCCAATCATGGCATTTTCCTATGAACAGATATAGAGAACCAATTATAGATCGATCAGAATAAATATTTGAATTCTTTATTAGCTAGACAAATTGACTCCTTACAGACTTGTGCATGGGTAGCATGGATAATATTTGAGGCGTGGATTGTCCCAAGTGATATTGGGGTTCCCATATAGGATGTCCATGGAAGGACTCATATGAATCATCTGATACTTTAAATCAAACGCTAATAGAATACTGCTATTAGGATTGGTCTGTGTTATTCATACATGTAAATTTCTGGTAGGTACCAACTTCTAACATGTAAACAACATAGTATGGATTACCTTAGATGAGCTTCTTGGACTCAAATAGTTTATTATTATGTCACCTCAAAAGAAATTTGGGATCAGATGGTTTGTTTTATGCATGATGATAAATGTATTATTGAGTATTCACATTTGTTCATGTAGTGTAATGATGAAATAAATGAATTTTTTGGGTGAGATACATCATCTGAAGACGATTATGGGAATCAGTGAGTACACTATTGATAATCCTCAAAATTCTTTTAGATAAAGTCATCATCGTTAGGTATTATATGCATCGACTGCAAAAGATATGAATTTTTAGGGTTAGTAGGCTGGTATTGTGTCAATCTTTCTTTCCCATGGTTCATCAAATAGAGTCGGTGATGGAATCACTTCTAGCAAGTCATTAGGATGATAGGAGTTTAGTGCGTGGTCAGCAAGATATTTATATGGAAATGTCATCATGAACATGATAATTTTTTTCAATTGGAAATTGGCTACTTGATCAAGTTGATAATTATTCTTGGAGCATCGATACAAATATATGGGAATGCATAAAAAGAAACTTATGATGGTGGACTTACCATAACTCATAATTATTTGTTCTTGCTGGATCCAATGGTGTGAGGTTCCATAGGCATGATAAGGAATGGGAAAATGAGATGGTCTTGTCTTAGGTTTGGTGGGATTTGGTAAGAACTGTCACAATTTTCAGTTTGTATTCAAGCATTGTTTTTAATTTTAATTTCTTATTTACTACATGCTTAATGGTGATGCTTGTATGTGTTGGAGGTTTTGAGACAAAATATGATTGTTTTAGTGGAATATCTACACCCAAGGTAGGTCGGATGATTATTATTTTTTTCCCTAATGATTCATGGCCAGAAGAAGTTATAAGGTGGTCAGGTTGTATCATTTTATGTTTTTTAACAATTTATATTTTCCAAATGAATAGGAAATTTCCATTTTCTGGATCGACATTTTTCTAAACACATATTTGGAATGTAAATATGAGCTTTGTTACAGGTAAAATTTTTAAACAAGGATTAAGGATTGATATGTGTCTTAGGTGTTCAGATGAGTTTTTTTAGGATAATCCCCTGAACAATTAGTCTTGGGAGAGGAAATATATTGTGTTTGGTTGGCACAAGATTAGTGATAACCATCAGACACAACAGGGTGACATGTTTTGTATAGTAAAATTATTTTTTAAATCCATGTATACCACAAAGATATTCCACGTGTCATGGCATGGGGGAATAGTGGTTGTTTCATGGTTTGTCAAACCATGCACCCGAGACAACATAGTAATGAGAGGATTCCTTTAGAAAATTGAATAGGGGAGATTACAAGCTATGCATGTTTTAGAAAATCATGAAGCTAGGCCACTACATTAGTTCAACTTAGGGAGTGGCATTACACAGTTGGTACATTATTTTTTGAACCATATATTTTATTAAGGGGTGGTTTTACCTTGTTTTCCCCGCTCCCCTTTAAGTGTTTTCCTCTCAATTTCTATCTCACATCCCATGTGCGGCAACACTCTTGAGCTCCTCCTTGTCTCCTCCGGTGCATAGAGATATTAACCTTGATTGAGATCCAAATCGAATGCCTTAAGGTGAATCAGAAGAATATTGGTAATCTCGTGATGCCACATGCTTCTTATTTTGTTTTCCCTCATCACATTAATTATTTGTTCAATATAATATAATCCACCATATTTCAAGAGAATTGTCTGTTTTTTCAATTTCTCTAAAACATGATTGAATCAAATCTTACTATTAGATTTGTGAAGGATCCAAGTATTTGGTAGGTGGTCTAATGATTATTATACTAATGTATCATTATGTACCAATTAATCCATTTTTCTACACATAGGATTCTCCATTTTTTTATCCTAAAATTTGTAATAACCTAAATAAATTTTCGAATTAGTATCATAGACCCTTAATTTGACCCATTTTTATGATTGTACGTTATTGAAATCAAATTATTCCACCCCTTGGGAATTTCATATGAATGTCCATTATTGTCTATTGACATTAATAAAACCTAGAGGAAAAATTGATTAATTAATGACAAATGGATATGTACACTCGCTTCCCCCTGCTAAATACTTATACATAAATGGAAGAATGACATGGGTAATAAAAAATCCTATGAAATGAATAATTTAAATGGAATGAAATATTAATTGTAAGGATGTACACTTGGACTATATCAATTATTGAATGAAATTATTTTTTTGCCTCACATGAAAAATTAGTAGTGGCAAGAATATTCCCATGTCCTTCTTAATATATTTATAAATGGAATGGAATCAATTGTATACTAAAATTGATTGTATGGAATTTTTATCGACATATAATTCCTTAATTATGATAAATAAATTTAAATGAATAAACATGATGAGACATATATTGGCATGGAAATATACATTTCTCATGAACCATGATTTATTATTTATTATTCATGCATGTTTTATATTATTATCTATGATACTCATGCATGAAATCCCATATTTAAATTGGATACCTAGTCATGGAGTCGTTAATGATTTATGATATTTGCGAATGGAGTCACTAAATTTAATGTTATACATGGGAATGTCATCTTTTCTATAAATATACTGTGATACATGGGCATAGCATCCCATTAACACAATACTTGGGAATGAAATCCCATTAAAGTTATTCACATGCATGGAAACCAATTAATGTGACTCATCGGCAAGGATTACATTAGGCATGTCATCCCTAATATATTATTATTCATGGGTATGGAGTCCCCTGAGAATGGTGTCCCCAATAGATTTTGATTCACATGCAAGGAATCACTCGATCATGGCATCCATAATTGATTATGATATTTGGGCATGATGTCCCCATTGACCTATGATTATCAAGCAGAGAGCCCCACATGATTTATGATATGTGGGAATGATGTCCCATATTGATTATTACTTTTGGGCATGGTTTCCCTTGATAGTATATGAGACTCGTACTACTATCCATAGATGCTCGACTTACACCTACTATCCTAGATAATATTAGTGTATTTATATATGACTATAAACATCAATATATATATATAAAATATATATATGCGCGCATATATATACATGTTTTCACTTACTTATAGGTATTTTGGATTTGGATAGAGTATGTCTTGTTGGATGGATCTTCATTTAGGAACTCAATTATGCCTTATTTGAATTTATTTATTTATTGATTTAATATTATAACTTTATACAACTATGTGCTATACTCAAGGAGTGGATATAATTAAACACCATTGGATGTATCATACAAAGTATGTCTAACATGTTGTTTAGTCCGCATTTGAACTGAGGTACGCAAACTATCCTCTTGATTACATGATCAAGTTCCAAATTCATCTTACTCATAACTTTTATTTACACACCATTACTCTATACTGGGGATCTTAAGAGACCATGACTGAGATGAAGCACATGATTCTTATGGAGATAGTATTTGAGGATATTGTATTCTTTTTATCTGTTTATTACTTATTTTATTCCTATGGAGTTGACATTGTAGTATCATATAGACATGCATTGTTATATTATTAGGAATTATCTAATTATTAGTATTTTATTTCATATATTATATTAAAAAGCAATTGATGATTTATTTAATTATTTTATTATAATTCTACTCTGATTGTGAGAGATAGAATTCACACCACACCATTATTAGAACCTCTATTCTTGTCCCAACCCTCTATTATTTGTTGATACATGCTTGTGGCCATATGATAGTTCAATTGGAGACATAGTTTTGGTGGACCCTAGGTCAAGAAATTATTATATTATACAACCTCAATATTTATATTTAATAACAACTATATGATATATATCACAACCGAACCTCATCATTCATTGGTATCTTCCTCCATCACCAACACATATTTATTGAAATACTACTCATTAACAACATATAAAATGATTACAATCCTTTGTGCTCTTCAATATCACCATTTGGATTTTTTTCAATACCATTTACTACCTCACATTGATTACTAATAGTGTGTATTTAGTTGTTATATTTTTCTCTATATAACACTGAACATTATTTCTAAGGTATTATTCTTTTTTAGGTATTGTTTTAATCTCTCAATTTACTCCAATAAAACTAGCTACGAATTTATAGAATGGTACATGGGCATTCAAGGCTTGTTCGAAGACTAGAGATCTATTTTTTTAGAGAAATAGGTGACGCATATGGTTAAGTCATGGTTAGTGCTAACCATGCATCTCAACCGCACAGTCCATGGATGGCGTCACATAATTTATCATACATTCACCCTAGGACAAACATCCATTTGAATTAATTAATGTTTGTTGAAAAGGAGATATGAAATTTGTGTAAACATTTTGGAAAGCCATACACAAACCATGACAGGTTGTATGCCTCTAGAATAGTGATAATGCATATGATACAAATTTTTTATCAAACCACGCACCTAAACATGCACGGGGGTGTTCCCCTTAGGAAGTGGTGGTGCACGGTTAGCGTACGGCTTAGACAACCATGCGACCAAAATGTAAACACCTAAATGTGGTAGAATTTACCTTTTTCCATCCTTCATATAAAATTATAATTTATCCTTCTCCCATATTCATTTTCTATGGCTATCACGTGTTGGAGTTCCCTATTAGACTCTTCTTAGGAATTGATCTTCCTTCCTCACAAGATGTACGATTAACTCACTGTTTTTTTCGTTGGATTTACATTTACAATATATTCATTAATATTCATTACATTCTCAAATTATTTAGCTATATGAAGTCATTAATCCATGTGAGTTAATATTCCCTATTTTTGGATATTTTTCTATTTCCTCTATTTCTCCCATTAGACTTGAAATTGGATGTGGATACTAGAAGAGGATTTTTTACCAAGATAAGGTATGTAGTCAAGAAATTTTTCAAAATCTATAGTTGTTGATATCATGATTCCTGGTTTGATATGCCGAATTTTCATAGAATTTACTTAAAATGAGTAAATTCCTTTTAAATATTGAAACATTTTTGGGGATACTCTTATGAACCCTATCATTGTTAGATGTTGTCCACCTCGACAAGTTCCACCCCTTATTAGGTTAATTTATAAACGTCCTGTGACCTTTGAAATGATAATGTGAACAAAAACAATTCAAATTGGACTTGGATTTACCGCTAAGTAAAATGGACAAATGAAATGAAATTAAATGGTTATGGTAGAACCATGTACCATAGCGGTGTCGAACTAAGTGTGAGGACTATGACATTAAGGGATTTAATAAAAGTTGAATTTTTCTTGTATGATTATAATTTTGTCATAATTAATGTTTTTAATGTAATTCTTTATTATTACTATTATTCAACCATGTATGTCAGTCGTTGTTATATATTCACGGAATGTGTTGGACAAGATGCTTCATGATTCCCTGATGTGAGATGTCATAGTTTTTGTATCAGATCATTTGTTGGATGTTAGAAATTTTGTATCACATCATTTATATAGACATTAGACATGAAAAATCATGTTTATTTAGTTTGGATGCTGAGAATGATGACTCAAATCACTTATTTGGATGGAAACCATGATGATTCATATCCTTGGTTGAATGTTGGGTTAATAAATTTTTTTTAATCCATCAAACTAATATGATTTTACACGTACGCCATTGTTTTATATCTCTTCTCATGGGTCATACTACGTATATATATAGTATATATAATATATAAATTCAAATATATACATACATATTTATGTGATGAAACTAACATAAAGTTATCTTAGATTGGGACGAAGAAGGTAGAGTTAGTCGAGAATCATTTGGGAAACCTAGCCGACTGGTTCCATTTATTTTATTGATTTATATTTTTAATATCATTAAACATATATTTTTTATATAAAATGGATGTATTATACTAGACACCATTGGCGGTGCCCTACTGAGATTATCTCACACCCAATTTAGGATATTGACTGGTACCAAGAAATATTTCATGTATGCAGGTAGGGACAAGGGGAATCATGCATATTTTGATGCCTAATTTTCTATACTTGGATGGAGTACAAGAGTAGAGGAATGAAACCATGCTTTTGATTCTATTAGGGATAATTTTAGATCATTTTTCCTTTTTCAAGGAATGTTGTTTTTCATGCTGCTCTATTCTAGTGCATTATAGTTTTTGGTATAACATACCTACATGTCATAATTTTTTTAATTACACTGGTTATTGTTTCTTATTCTATTTTATTTATCTTGATGTTTGGTTCCACTTATTTTTTTCATTATAATAAAATTATGCAGTTTATTAATTTAATAAACTATTTTGATCTTATCTGATTAAGGGGGTATAGTATCCAAACAATACCATTATAGAACCCCACAATTAGTGAGCAGCCTATAGCATTCAAGGATGCTTACTTGAGGACATGTGAAACACTATGATCAGTTACATATGAGTAAAATGTGTCTAATATTTTATAAAGTGGTATCATATCTTTTTTCATTTTTCTTACTATTTGGATTATGAAACATGAGACTTAGAATTTTTCAGAATTTTTTTAGGGAACAATGTCTTGGAGTACTCCCACATATAAGGAAAATCCTAGTTGTTTTTTATGAAACATGATGTTCTTGTATTTTTATATTATAGTTGAATTGATTTCTACATTGAGAGATGAAAATGAATTTTTAAATTTATTATTATTTGGAATTATCTTTTTTACAATTGGCCAAATACAATAATTAGGAATTGTATTATGTATCGTTATAGGAACCTATATATTCACATGCCATGATTATATTACTATATGAATTTCCTACTGAATATTAGTGTTTCTTTGACTTTTGTATTATAAAATGTGATAACATTTCATTGAAGGACAAAATAATTTGATTAATTCGAGTTTTTGAATCATCCTAAATTCTGTTTTACCATATATCATAATGGTGAAACCTTAATTTTCACAATTATCACATGTTTGATCCATATACCAATAGTTAAATAAGTTAAAACTGTAGTGTTTTCAATTAAAGGGATTCAAATTGTAATTTAAAGAGTGTGTGCCTTAAAAAAGTGGGAATAATGATCCACATAATTTAACCATTGTAATAGTTTGATTAAAGTTACATGAATTCCCAATTGTAACTTACAAATCATAGGACATTATAACTTGGGAATGGAAACTCATCTAACTAGGCCATGATACATAAATACATATTTATATAAATAGCTAAATTGAAATTATTGTACGAAATAGTTTACATTAAATGGTGATTTAAATTGAAACATAAAGTGTTTACTCTATAAAATTCAATTGAAACTCCATATATGGGAATATATTCTATGAGATAAGAGACATTCACCATGTCTTGATGTTTTTAGTGGGTAATTGGGTGTGTCTATTGTGATCCTATGTATTATTCAATGTCAAATAGACCTAACTATAATATTAGGAAGAGGGGTTTAACTCTTACATAGAATATATTTTTTTCATGTTAATTTATATATGATCATTTTAGTTATTAAATACTATTATAAGGAATGTATTTGGAATTGAGGAATTATTCCATTATGATGGCCTCATGTTGAAAGATATGAAGGTGGTCATGAAAATTATATAGAGGTTGTGTGGAATAATCCACTAGTATTACCTTCTATAGTTACACATCAGGAATATTAATTTATTCTAGATCTGGGCAATGATAATTGATTTATAGACTGTTTATTGTGATTGATGTATCCAATACAATGACCTCCACAACCTACCCCAATTAGAGAATAATTTAAGTGAGAATGTTAGAAACTACATACACTGATTTTCTTAGGGGAGAGTGGAACCATGCCACTGATACAATGGTTGAGTCCATTTTATGTATATTCAATAATTTATGATGCCTTTCGAATGGAGGGTCATGATCACATCTTACATGCTACATTATTCATCCAAATGGTGGTGGGATGTAATTACCCGGGAATATTTCCACCACGATATGTCTTGGAGGGACATCTATATGGTTTTTTATGACTACCTCTTTCCAAATATGATAATGGATAACTATGATAAATGATTTATGTGTATATATCATGGATATATGTCTATTATACATTTTTATAACTATTTCACTATGATCCACCATTTAATGCCAACTCTTTCAAGTGATGAGATGATGACAGTAATATGGTTTGAGGATAGGATTGAATACACTATATTGTCTCATGTAAATTTCTTTCCTGAAATAATGTTTTTGAGATAATAAACCATGATCTAATAACTAATAGGATTTTTTGCAAAGATGATAATGTGATATAGGACAGTTCATCACCTAGATAGGGGATTAGTTCATCTAGTAGTATGAGTAGTTAGAAGGAGTCTTCTTGTTAGGGTACTGGTTGATAGATGAAACACACTGACTATTATGTGGTATATAATCAGTGTGGGAAGATAGGACACATGAAATCCAAGTGAAAAAATATACTCGATTAACTGTTGAGTGTATATAAGGATTGGGAATCTTCAAAAAAAATCAATACATTATCATATTTACATATTGGAAGATGATATACACTAGATACACCAATAGAAGTGGTATCGGCAGATCCTCGTATGAAGGGTATCTAGAGTTACCATTAGTTCAGTTTTAAGAAGTGGTCATAGATATGGGAGACAGAAACATGACCTTTAACACTAGTAGAGCAGGACTGCTGAAGGTAGTAAGGACATAGATTGGGTTCTTGGATCTCCCGAGTCACATGCAATACAACATGTACCAAAGGAGTAAAGTGAAGAACATTGTATATTTCTTAGTATGATTTTAGTAGCCTGTACTTTAGATTTTTCACTATTTAAGATAGTTACTTCACATTCATTGGTATCTATAGAAATTATTGAACATCTGGACCATGATATGGATTACATCTATGGTGTAATGACCCTTGATACTATACTGTGGATCTGATCTGAGAGCCTATATATTTTTAAAGAATCCCCCTTGATATTGGTGTTTAACCTTTTATATGGAATATTTGTCTCATTGATTTGATGAGTTTTGATCTATTTGAGGGGATAGATAGTTATTACCTTATCAAGATAATATTTTTTGTTATCCATAGAGGGTGACTTTTAGATCACTAGAAGCTATTTATAATATTCACAAGGGTGAATGGGATATCCAATCTAGTTGAGATAATCCCAAGGATCATGGGAAATTTTGAGTGATGACCCTAACTTTATTTCATTATTTGGATAACTAAGGAGTGTAACACATATATTTCCCTCTAGTAGTGGTTCGTTTTAGGGATTTCCTCCATAAAAACATTTATGTGATACCCTCTGAGAGAGAGGTAGAGTTTATTATTGAGATAGTTCTAGAATTAGCACCTATATCAATTACTCTATATAGGATGGATACTACTTATTTGTAGGAGCTCAATAGGTAGCTAGAGTATTTTAATCCAACGGGTTTATATGACCTAGTAATTCTCTATAGGGTACACTCGTTCTTTTCACTAAGGTGATGGATGATAACCTTAGACATTTCTTGGATTATAAATGGTTGAATTAGATTATGGTTAAAAATTGTTTCCATTAGCTTGAATTGATAATAAAATTAATAGATATAAAGATAATGATTTTTCTAAAATATTAATTTTCGTCTAGGAAATCATCAGGATTGGGTCATTTTTTATACATACCACATTCAACATTCTGTAGTACATATGGATTTTATAATTATTTAGTAATGTTGTATAGACTCATAGAAACACTAAATATTTTCATGAATATGACGAATTTACATTTCCACCTATATTTAGATTAATTTGAGGTAGTATTCATGGATGAAATCATGGTTTAAAAACATTCTTGACATGATCTTGAAAAAAACCTCAATATCATATTGAGTACATTGACGGAGCACCAATTATATGATAACATAAAAAATGACACTTTTGGATCAGTAATTCCCACATTTTGGATCACATCATATTTGAATCATGGGTATCCAATGACAAAAATAAGGTGATAGATGTAGTTTCTTGGGAAAAAGTAATAAATGTCTTTTATATATGGAGTTTATTTGGGTTAGTTCAATAATACAATTCTTGAATTCATAATTTTACATGAATTGAATTACCTATTATATAATTGAACAATCAGGGTTTCAATTATTATGGTCCAAAGAAGGTGAGATGAAATTTTAAGAGTTGAAGGTGTGATTGAGTTAAGTATTGTTCCTGATTCTTAATAAAATAAGGACGAATTTATATAGTTTATAGGATTCATGAAGCATTAGGATGAGAGGCATTCTTATGCTGCGAGATCAAGTCATGGAATATGAGTATCAAATATTGGGACTTCATTAGAGAAATTAACGAATGCATGATCTTATAATATTTTTTTTTTCATTCCATTCATGGAGGGATACATTAAACGATTGGAGAGTGATTTGTGGTATATATAGACAAAAAAATACCCAAATAAAAAATTACGCATCATGATTTAAATATTTCATTGTTATGATGGTTTAAATACCTATAGTCATCTGATAATGATATTACTATAAACATAGGAATTGAAATGTAGTGATAGATTCTATGAATTAGAAGACTCACATATAAGGAGTTCAGGAAGATACTAAGGAATGGTAGATGATGTCTTTGTTTTCTGACATGCATATGGAGGTGTAGGATGGTTATTGGAATCTTATAAGTACATCATTATTAGTGAACTATTCACTACTTTACAAATTGATGATAAAGAAACTTTCTGATCCCAAGGGCTTAGTCCTAAGGGATTGTGTATTAGGCAAGGACCCAAAACCTCATTAGGTTATTGAGGGGGATGAGATATTGTACATTAATGGGCATTTGTGGTTTCTAAAAAAATACAAGATCAGTCAATGCGAGTGTCTAACACATCTTCCTGGTTAGTACATCCTAATATTATAAATATGTACTATGAAATATGTCGCAGTATCAATGGTTGGGGTTGAAAAAGGAGAAAACTGGTTTCAGTAATTGGTGTTTGACTTTTCAGTAGATCAAGTTAGAACAACAATGTCCAGAGGGATTTTACAGCCACAACCAATTCCATATTGGAAATGGGATAACTTTTTGATGGATTTTTTGATGGTTTTACCTATGTCTACTTGAACTATTGATAATGTGTGGGTCATCATTGACTATCTAATAATGTTCACCCACTTTCTATCAATTTGGGAGTCATTTTAAATGGGTTATCTTGGGTGGATTTATGTTAGAGAGAAAATATATCATTATGGAGTTCCACATACCATCATATCAGATAGAGATGATCATTTCACATCACGTGTCTAGTTGGGGTTTTAAAATGATCATGGTTCTTAGGTGTTTCTAAGTGTAACCAACCACCATCCAGTCAATTAAAAATCTAAGTGTATCATACAGGTGTTAAAGTATATTCAATGAGAACATGTTCTTGATTTTGGTAGTCCTAGGGAGAAACCCCTTCCTTTTTAAAAATTTTACTATAATAACATATTGAAATAGATTATAGAAACGTGTCCTTATGAGGACTTATATGGTAGTTCATTCCATTCACTCTTGTTCTAGTAAGATACATGATATGCATTAATAATGGGACCCCATATTGTTCAAGAGACATCATAGTAGGTACAACATAACTGGACTCATACTGATATATCTCATTCAAGGATGAAATATTATAATAATCACCATTGAAAACCTCTAGAGTTTGAGGTTGGGGATCAATAATATTTACGTGTTTCATTGAGATTGTTGAATTAATGGATTAATAAGCAAGTTAAGCTCATATTTATATTTTTTAGATCATTTAAGGTTATAGATATTGTGGTATCAGTGGAATAGCAGTTAGAATTTCTGCATAAGAACCGGGGAATGCATGAAATATTTAATATATCTCAGAATCACCATTATTATTCAAACCAGTCTCATTATTTTGATCATGATAAATGTTTGTTTTAGGTCAACACTTTTTTGGAATAGTATTCATTTGGTATCATTGATTTTAGAATGAAGGATCTATAAAGTAAGATTGTTCCTCTAGTATGTGTGCTATGAAAACATGGATGTGTATAATATGAGTCCTGGGACTGAGAGCTTGACGTACATACTCAGTTTCAAGAGCTACTCATAGATGTTAATAAACCACCCTTAGAAAGGAATCTTAATGATGAGTTGTATTAATGAGAGAAGGTTCTAATAAATTAATTTTTATTGTGGAAAGAATCATTTAAATGTTAGATTTAACATATATTATTTCAATACTAATATTTCATAAGACTTCAATAAATGGTTTGGTGGTATCCATGGTTTATTCATTGTTAAATGATCTAGTTTTTTGGAGAAATAGTTAAGGTACATAGTTAGCACTTTGTGAGTGATAATTGTGAAAATAAATCATGTAGGCCCTAGAGGGTCTGACAAGGTTTATCAAACCATGCAACCTAGGACGAACGACCCTAAAAATTTGTGTATATGGGTTGTAAAAAATATCAGAACAATGTATTCATGTTATTCCAAACCATGTACAAATCATTCTTGGGGTATGCCTCTTGGATAAAGAGAATGCAATGGATTGAAACAATTTATCAAACTATGCACCTAGCCATATTATGGCTTGTGTCACATTGGAAGTGGTGGGGCATGATTGGTTTACTATTTAGCCAATCATGTTCCCAAACTATGAAACCCTGAAAAAACTTTGTGAATTTACATTTTTTCTCTCCTTTCTCATAAATTTTTATTTCTCCTTCTATCTATTTAATTTCTAGAATCCAACACAGAATTGAACAAACTTTTCTCCTCTTCTTGGATTTTAGCCTCCACAATCAGATGTCTTTTAATTCAATATCCATTCATCATATTGGTTATCCATTGAAAATATATCCATTCATATTTCATCATTTACTTGTTTCATTCACCATATGGAGTGATAACTCCAAGCAATATAATATGAACAATTTTCATGGTATTATTAAATATAAATAATTTATCATATTCAAGATCAAATCGGAATTTTATATCATACAAGGAGTCATATAACATGATAATAAAGGTGGTCTAGTAATTTCACTAAAAATTCTAGTCGATTTCTGTCATGCACAATTGATCCACACACCATAACTTCCATGCAATACCTTAAAAATGCGTAAATTCCTTTTAATTAATGAACCATTTTTGGAGATACTTTTTTGAAAAATATTATTTTAAGAGGTTATCTACCTCAACAAGTACCACCCTTTCTTAGTAGAATTTATGAAATTCACATGACTTTATAATGCTTATGTGACCAAACCACCTTTTTAGTAGCCTTGGATTGACTACTAAATGAAATGACCAAATGGAACTAAATGAAACCATTATGGTAGAACCATGTAACCTAATCCTTTTTTAAATAAGTGTGTAGAACATGAATTAAATAGATTGAATAAAAGGTGAATTTAACCAGTATAATTATTTTTTTCTTTGTTAATGTATTTAGGGAAATCATTTTTATTGATATTGTTTGAAAATTTATTTTGTTCATCGTGACATAGTTAAAGAAAGGGTTTTACATGAGTATTCATGTTTCCATGACATTATATACTTGACAAAAATTTCATATAATATAGTGAATGTTGGGGTTATCAGGTCACATTATTTATTTAGGTGTTGTACGTGATGCTTCACGTTCTATTGGTTAGTATCCCTAGTGGAATTTTTGGCTAATTCACTCATTTAATGAATGAAACTCATAAGATTATGCATGAATTCCCTATTTTCGGGACTCAAGTCATTTACATTACTATATATATATATGTTATACCTATAATATATATATATATATATATATGTGTGTGTGTGTGTGTGTGATGAAACTTACCTATAGATATTATGCCTTGGGCTAAAGCAGGTGGAGTCTGTTAGGAATACTTTAGGAACCTGAGCAAAATTGCTTCTATTCAAATTAATTATTTATATTTTATTAACTAAAAAACTATCATTTTTTATAAAATTAATAGATTATACTAGATGTTATGGGTAGTGGCCTACTGACATTATCTCACAACTGATTTTGGATTTTGATTGGTACCTGAATAGATCCCATGGATATAGGTAAGGAAAAGAAAAGAATCCATATTTGGACACTTGGATTTTAGTTCCAGGATAAATCCAAAGAGAAGTACTGATCATATTCTCATGAGGCCATTGTAGAAATATTTTTATTATTTTTAATTTTCTAATTGGTTTTTTATATTCTTACTTCACCATTTTCAGGAATTATTATTGTTGGTATAGCATATATGCATGAAATAATTTTTATACGACTTTTTTTGTTGTATCTTCTGATGGTTTTCATTATTTAGATGTTTTATTCCCATAAATTTATTATTATTATATTCTTTCACTATTTATTCATTTATTATAACAATTATTCTACTCCAATAAATACGGTATTGTATCCCCATAATACCATTACCGAACCCCACTATTAGTCGGTAGCCTCTGGATTTTGTGGAGGAGCACATGAGACCTTATGGATAACTGGGGTATGTTACATTTGAGTGAACTGGGCTTAGAATATTATTCTATCAACCTTACCGAAAATAAATTCAATGGTTTAAAAGTAAGGTAAACTGATACTCAACTCATCCTTCAATAATAATTAAAATATCAGGTTCTCCCCCATAATAAAACATGGAACACTAGAGATATAGATGGAATCATATTTCTGTTATGATATAAGCCATAAATTAGTCATCTATAGTATTACTAAGTCTATATTATTATAAAAATAAGAGTTATTAACCAAGGAACTAAAATTTTCCATGAATTTTCCTATCACGTGATACGAAATTAGGTTTACCCATCTAGGTGTTGTTCAATACAAGTTCAATGAAATTTATTACATGTAATCAAACCAAAAAATACATCAAAATAATCACATGAAACAAAATTAATCTATATTTAAGAAATATTTAAGTTCAAAAAACTCACAAGATTAATAATTTTCTTTTAGATATTTTAAAAAATTATATTAAACTAGTTTTTATACCACAACATTATATTTTTCTAAGAGTTGTCCAAATTTCTATATTTATTTAAAATAATGTGTTCTAGAATCATACTCTTATCTGCACCCAATTAATGGATACCATCTATCATTATTCATCAAGTATATTATTCATTGAGAAGAACTATAAGTATATCATAATCATAAAACATGAAATGCATTAATTAGGCATTATAATTCAAGAAAAAACATTCAATGATTTGAAAACAATAAATTATATACTTTATATTGATTTCCATTTATCTCCCTTCAGGAATCATCTTTAATTTCCTATATGAAGACACAAAAAATGCATTCATGGGAGTTATAGAAATTTCGATTTCATCATAATATGATATTTAGGGATAAGATTTGATTCTCAACCAAGAAACCCACTTGTTTACAATATAATAGTTATGATAAATCATCATATATTTCTTCCTATAATTTAACAAGATTAATCATTCATGAGAATAATGGCATTACTGTTACGGTCATCTATAAACTTGTGTTAAAAATATCTTTTCACCTTAGCAACAAAGACCCTTTATTTTTTTTATAAATTCATTTACATTTTCAATTAGGTTGTACAAATTGTCATTCATTATTTTTTAATATGTCATACCGATATAGATTATTTACATTGATTTAATGGTTATATTCCATTGTATTTAATCACCTCCTATTTCCCTAGTATTCATTTCATGAATTTATTAGATTCCTACGTTATCTATTTTCACAATCTACATAGTTCCTCAGTAGCCTTCAAGTTATCCATAATTGGAAACTTCCCTAATTGTTTTATGGATTTCCCTCTATAAAACCAATACTTTTATTTCATAATTGGATTAATTATTTATTTTAATGATTCTTTATCATTTCAATTATTATATTGATGGAATATTTGAAATTTTCTTTTATGTGTAATTTTCTCCCACTATGGATCTCATCTTCCATGGTGTTACATCTTTCTCACGACTCTTTTTGGCTGTAATTTCTCGACATTATAATTTTTTATACTCTAAGGAGTACTAAAATATTCATTAAATTATTCCCATTACTTGTTTTATTATCTCTTCAAAATCTAAAGATTTATATAATATAATTTTATACACGTACTTATCATCAAAATGACCATAAATATTTTCAATTTTCAAAGTTTCAGAGAAGATATTCAATTTTTTCTTGATGAATAGATTCAACCCCTTATGTTTAATTTTCCTCTACACACAATTAAATCCCCTTGATATAGTAATTATATAATATACATGTGTTTATATTTATTCCAAAAATAAATATAATTTTTCCTATACATTCCACAGTGCATATAAGGGAAAATAAAACATAATTTTATTATTTATACACTAATCTATCCATCCTAATATAATTTAGGTTTATTGTTATAAAATCATTTTTTTGAATATTCTGGGGGGAGGATATTATTATTTCTCATTATATCATCCATAATTAATTTTATTATATATTTATTAGCAATTTTAACAACTAGATTTTCCCAGATATTGATTTGTAACATGTACTAGTTGATGAAAAAACATCGATTAAATAATTTTTTCTTTAAAAAATTTATACAGATTTCATTAATTATTCTATATATAGATCATTATATTATTTAATGACATTAATTAATCTAATGGGAGTAAGAAATATTATCAAGAACTTGTTTGGAGTCACCTATTTTTCAATAGTTTGGGATGATCCTACCACTGTGGACTTATAATTTATTAGTTAGACTTAGAATTCATGTAACTTCATATTAAGGGTATTTTTAAAAATATCAAAATATCATATTCTTTTATAACATTATTTAGCTTCTCGTATGGATAATTATACACTTTTTAATGCTTGCAATGTCATGACCCATCCCCTGGGGCCCGTGTTGTGACTACACCAAGCCTTCCTTCCGTAGGCTAGGGGATAGCGACTAGCACCGATGGCGTATTCCCTAAAACCGGGAAGGCATTGCCTTTATAACCAGTAAGCACATGCAACCAAGCACACAACAACATACAAAATCTAGTAAACTGAGAAGTAAATAGTGTGAGTATATTAAGTAAAAGTGGAAAGAATACAAGCCCAACTAGAAGGTACAAGAAATTGAAAGTACATGTAAAATGGAATAACTCAAGTGAACACCCACAAAGGATCCTACTTGAAGGGTACGTACAACTCTCGATTGGTCATCTCTATGGTATGCCTCGTCTAAGGTCCACCTCCGAACTACCTCTAGTCCTGGAACTCTCTTCCGTAGTCAGCATTGTCCATCTTCTTCACCAAACACAATGAAGTGCGGGCATAACCCATGAATGGGGTGAGTATAACGATACTCAGTTGGGACCCTGAGACCCTCAAGGTATCACAAAATCCTCTAAGGATAAACCACAAGGCATGAAATCAACCGAAAAACCTACTGAGTAGTATTCACATTCATATAACTAATTTATCAGGAATACCCATCTCAAACATGAGGAAAACTCAGAGTTTAACTCAAATTCCAAAGCTCAACTATTCCACAAAAGAAGGAATAAAACTAAGGTTAGTATCACATAGGAACGCCACACAGAAGAATACCGCAAAGGTATTACAAAAAAGGAATATACCACTCAGGTACATAATTAGATCACACTAGGTATTTATTAGGTACAATAGTTGAGATGATTATATGTAACAACTGAATCATCTTACTCTGTTAAAAAATAGATCCACGAATGATCCCTAAGTGTTGACCCACAAAGGATCACTCTGTGCTGAACTACTCATGATCGCTCGGTGTTGACCCACAAAGGATCGCTAGGGTAGTCCCGCATGGAATCCTAGAGCGGTTCAATGTGGGACCCTCATTCACAGACCAACAAAGGATCTCTTTCTCATGTCACAACTAGCTACTGGGTTCCCGCACTAAGCATGCTCATCTCTGGGAGAGTCCACTCCTCAAGCCACAAGTCAAAAATGCAACAAACGTGAAGTCCCACAAAGATGTATCCCGACAGCCATCCACATCATAGGGGTATCAACACAATAGATAGTTCATCAATCAGATTCCCTGTTTTAAAGTTATTATCCTTTTAGTCCTAAGGGCCTGGTTGGATTCGTGCTCCATCCAACCCAACAGTTCCCCAACATTATCCAAATCTCTAGTGGGGTACACCAAAGTGACCATATTGAACTATGATTTCCGGTGTTGTAGATGGTTCTTCAAATGAATGTATGGTGCCAATGTTATGGCCAAAAGAGTATAATGGGTTGAAGTGGGTCCAGGTCCGGTCTGACCCAATTGGACCGACCCGGCCTGACCCGGCCGGGGTTGACCCGGTTTGGGTCGACCCGGTCCATCCTGGACGGTCCGGCCCATCATGTGTTGGGGGGGTCCGACCGATGCCAGGCGGCCCGCCCTAGAGGGGAGGGGTGGTGAGGAGGCCTCGAGAGCTTTGGAGGCCATGAGGGGGGCCGCGGGGCGGAGTGGTTGTATGTCGGTGAGGCTATGAGGTGGCCCGATAGGCTACAGGTCGGCGAGGTCACGGGGTGGTGATGCAAGTCGCGGGTCGGCGAGGCTGCGGGGTGGCACGGTAGGCCATGAGGCAGCGCAGAAGGCCGCAGGGTGGCGGAGGTCGCTGGGCGGCGGTGGTCGCGGAAGGCGAGGCCGCGGGGCAGTGGTCCTCCATGGATGCTATGCCGCATGGTCGCACGCCATGCCTTTGCCGGCAGCCGACTTGACCGACTGCCCTCCATTGTCACCTTCCCCACGAATGGCGGTGGTTCCAACCACCATTCTCATTCGTTAGTGTCGCACAATGTCTCCTTCTTCCATCACGAAGAGGAAAAAATTCAAGAATAACAATATAGGGGACAAACCATGTTCGTTTGGTCACACCCTTCGTGTTAGAGTGGAGTAACCGGCTCAAGGGGGTCGATTCAATGTGATTGGTAAATTAATATTTTTTAAATTAAATCAAAACCCTACCTTGATTTATTTGTTGACATCAAAGAGGAGGGAAGAACATACATCGGTAGTGTCAGTGTTTCCTCGATCATCAGTTCATTGTCATCGAAGACGTCCTACGTTGGTTTCCTCCTCAAGGTACTTCCAATCCTTCTTGAGGTCGGTTTCCTCATTCTTTGATCTCTGGTGGTCGTTCTTCATTGGGAGTTGATGTTCTTCATTGGAGATAAATTTCTCCATGCTCTCCCAAGCGCTTTTCCAACCCTCTTCCCAACAAAATATTAACCAACAAAAAATAATATGTTGTCTATTTAGTTTGTTGGAATAATTTCAAATTTAATCAATTAATTAATTGAGTTGGAAGAATTAATAAAAGGAGGTGTTACCATTATAGTGGTGGAAGTTCAAGAGGCTTCCCCATATTTTAGAAAGAGTTTAATGGTTTGTCCTATTATGAGGGTTCGAGTGGTCCCCGCCAATAAATTCAAAATTGGGGGTTTTAATCATTTGTGGTCCCCACCACCAGATCCCATGTGGGTGGTTTTAGTTCAGTTGGTTCCCACCTGTGAAACATCCACATGAGAGGTTTCAACAAAAATAAAATAAAAGATTATTTTATTTTATTTATATTCCGATGGAAAGCCGAAATACTAACTGTCACCCTTGACCAAATGCCATCGAGTTGAAGTCCCCTTAAGGGAATACCATTGCTAGGAGTTCACCCTTGTCCTTAAATTTCAATATTGATCACCGGTTCAAAAGTCAGAAAAACCCACTCGCACGTTTACTAAATGTACCTAAATAAAAATTCAGAAATTCACTCTAGGCACTCCGGTTCTCAGAAGCACACACCGTCAATTTTCATGGACTCCTAAAATTCCCATTTAATTATAAAAATTACATGGAATTTTGGGGTCTTTACATTCTCCCCACCTAAGGCCTTTATGTCCCCATAATCCACAACTCAAAACTAGGAAATCAAGTGGGGGTACTGAGCACGAATCTGATCCCCCCCCCCGCTCCCATGTGCTCTCCTAGATGTTCCTGTGCTGCAAACGAACGCGCCCCAGAGGTATCAACCACCCATGAAGGACCTGCTCTAGTCGATCCTCACTCTCTACTAGAACCGCCATAAAAGTCACCCCATCATTGGCATCTAACTCTCGGTGGTCGATGTTGGGAGAAGGATTGTGCACATATCACCTCAACTAGGATACGTGGAAGACATCATGCACCTGCTGAAACTGTGGATAAAGAGGAAATCAATAAGATAGCTCTCCAACTCTACTGAGGACCTGAAAGGGTCTGATGAACCTCAGAGATAACATGCCTCCACGGCCAAATCTCCAAAAACCTCATCGAGACCATCCTCGAACTCTATAGGTCGTCATATCCTATCGTCCTATGTCTTCATTCTACATTGTGTAGTCTTAATCCACTCCAAGATAACCTACACCTTCTCTGTGGTCGCCCAAACCATCTCTGGTCCCATGAGTGCTGACTCTCCTAGGTCAGTCTTGAACAAAGCTGATCTGCAATGTCGCCCGTACAACTCCTCATAAGGTTCCATCCTAATGGTGGAGTGATATGTGTTGTTGTATGAAAACTCCACAAAGGGAAAGTGATCCTCCCAGCTACGACCAAAGTCAAAGACACAAGCATGAAGAATTTCATAGAGGGTCTGAATAGTCCTCTTAGTATGCCCATCCGTATGAGGATGGGAGGCGGTGCTCAAACGAAGCTGCATCCCGAAAGCCTCCTGCAACCCCTTCCATAGCCAGGATATAAAACATGCATCATGATCATAGATAATCTTCAAAGGTAATCCATGTAACCACACACTATTCTACACATAGAGGTGTCCCAAGATCTCTACTGATCTCTGCTCTCCGATCGGTAGGAAGTGGGATGACTTGGTGAGTTGGTCGATGATCACCCAAATCGAGTCATGACCCCTAGATGTACATGGAAGTCTTGTCCCGAAGTCCCTGTATATCCTATCCCACTTCCACTCTAGGACCTCTAAATGTTGAACCAAGCCTGTTGGTACATGATGCTCTACCTTCACTTATTTACAAGTGAAGCACTGAGAGACAAACTCTGCAACTGCTTTCTTCATTATCAGAAACCAGCGCTATCGTCGGAGATCGTATTACATCTTCACCACTCTTGGATGTACCGCTGGAGGGGCTGTGTGGAACTCCATCATCACTTCTTCCTGAAGCCACACTGGTACCATGGTATGTCCTCCGAAGAGGATGAAATGTCCCACCGTACAGAAAATTTATCAGGTGCATGTCCTGTGGATATCATAGAATGTCGAGCCTCGCAGTCAGCGTCCCCACACTATACCTCCCAGACTCGTTGAAGAATTGGGGAGAGACTCTAAGAGACTGAAGAAAAGCACCTCCATTCCGATTCACAGAAGGATATCTGCAAAGCGGCTAGCTACTCTGTCGCCTCACCTAGAAGCTATATACCAGACCTCCTGCTGAATGCATCCGCTATAACATTTCCCTTCTTAGGAAAATAGACTATCTCGAATTCATAGTTCAGGAGGAAC
This sequence comes from Viscum album, assembly GCA_963277665.1. Taxonomy (NCBI): domain Eukaryota; kingdom Viridiplantae; phylum Streptophyta; class Magnoliopsida; order Santalales; family Viscaceae; genus Viscum; species Viscum album. The sequence continues at coordinate 1,919,030,109 of OY728163.1, forward strand.
CCAAACTGACATCATTGTCTCTGGTACAGGTCCTTCTGAGAGAAGATATACATGAGAATCTTGTGATTAGATTACACTGTAAAATGCTCACCCAAAAAATAATGTCGCCACATCTTTAAGGTGAAGAGAATTTCTTCTAAATCCAAGTCTTTGGTAGTGTAGTTTTTCTCAAGTCATATCAGTTATCGAGAACCATATGTGATAACTTATTTCTCCTGCATCAGGACACATACGAGTCCGGTCCCTGATGCATCACTGTAGACTATGTACCCTACACCCTCCTCTGGAAGCCTCAAGATGGGGGGCACTAGATAGAATCTGCCTCAGCTTCTGAAAACTCTACTGGCATCTCTCCGACCATACGAAGGGTTTCCACTTCTTCATCAATGCTAATAATGGTGATACAACTCTAGAAAAATGTGGTACCAATCTCCGGTATTATCCATCCTAACCCAATAAACTACGTACCTCTGTCACACTCTTGGGTGGATCCCAAGCAAGTACCACCTAAATATTCGCTGGATCCACTGCAACTATATCCACCGATATGACATGTCTAGGAAATTGAACCTCTCGGATCCCAAACTGGAACTTCGATAGCTTACAACAATGTTGGTTCTCTCAGAGTGTGTCCAATACTACTCGCAAAGGATAGGCATTCTCCTAATAAGTAGTCGAGTAGAACACAATGTAGTCGATGAAGAATACTACAAAGCGATCATGTTATTGCTGAAAGATCATGTTCATGAGTCTCATGAACACTGCTAGAGTATTGGCCATGCTGAATGTCATAACCAATAACTCGTAGTGGCCGTACCAACATTTGAAATCTATCTTCTGCATATCCTCATCTTATACTCTGAGCTGGTTATAGCCTGATCCAAGGTCTATCTTTGAGAACCATTGTGCTCCCTTATACTGATCAAAGAGGTTTCTAATCCATGGGTGTGGGTACTTGTTCTTCACGGTCACCTGGTTTAGCTGACGATAGTCAACACAATGTCTCAAGCTACCATCAACCTTCTTGGAAAACAAAATCGTGGCCGCCCAAGGAGAAACAATGGGCCGAATGAATACCTTCCCCTACAAGTCCTCTAGTTGTACCCACAGCTAACGAAGCTCCACAAATGACATCTGATACGCTGGTGTAGATATCAGTTTCACCCTAGGGTACAAGTGAATGTAAAAGTCCACCACTCTGCAAGGAGGTGGACTCAAAACATAATTAATGAATAAAACCACATACTGTTCCACCACTACAGGATAACACAGAATCTCCACATCAGCGACTCTGAGGGTTATGATAGCCAACTGATGAGTGATCCGCTGCACTCTCCTCCAGGCAAGTACATCATGTGCTGCAAAGGCTCCCTTCTCACTGGTGAAGGTAAACCTGGTCCCATCCATGTGGAAACAACGCACATTGTGCCTAATACAGTCAATCAGATCATGGACTATAGATGTGCAGTCCACACCCAGGATTACATCAGAAGGCCTCGATGCCTCTATTAAGAGATCTCAGCCAAAGCCCTTGCCTCTAATTGTAAACTCACACTGTCTGCACCAGTGCGTAATCATTGAATCCGCTCCCATAGGAGTCTCTAGCCGTAAAGATCAAGCCAACGACTCTGTCTGAATCTATGAGCTCCGAACGAGGGCAGTGGAAATAAAAGAATGATTGTAACCTGTGTCTATAATTACTACAACTAAGGTAGAGTAATCACATATCATACCTCGTGTCATCTCCGGAGCACCGTGATCATAAGCCTGAGCTTCCTGGAGCTGAACACGCCCCTGTCCTCCTACTCTCTGTGGTTAGAGTGGACCACCTAGTGGTGGTGGCAGTAAAACCTTGAATTGCCGCCCACTTCCAGTAGCATGGCCAACTCCTCTTCCACATTTGCCTTCTACCTGTGGACATCCTCGGTAGAATCTCTGTCTCTACCTGGGTGGTCCTTCGACTGTCTGCTGATCATCCGTATGACGGGTCGAACAGTCACGAGGCATGTGACCCTGCCCACCACATGCGAAACATGGCCCGATCCTGGCATGATTGATTGTGCATCGTGTTCCCAACACAACTAACCATAAATCCTATGGTCGTCTACCTATAGGTCTGGTCCTTTTGGACCTTTGTGTCATAAGTCTACTGCGAGCTGTAGAAGACTCCACTACGTGATGAATGGTAGTGGGTCTCAGTGTTGGTGACTGCTCAGCAAGGAAAATATCCACTAAAAGGGCTCTCTCTAACACCCCCACCAGCATCAGGATGCTGAGTGAGATCACCAAAGCCTTGAACTCCTGCCTGAGTCCCTGATCGAAGGTCCAAGCCCAGATGAATTGGTACCACACCATATCTATGGAGTACGTGAGAGGTTAGTGAACCTCACTGAGTACTGATCCACATTCATGTTTCCCTACAGTAGATGAAGAAACTCATGTTTGCACACTACGCGAAGATTAACTGGAACAAACTCTTCCGGAAACAGCCTCTCGAAGTCTGCCCAGAGAAGCGTCACATCGTCATGAGGCTGGAGCATCAAGCTCCACCATCTACCTGTTGCTGCCTATAAAATACTGGTAGAAAGGATCACCATGAGATCAGATGGTGTCCCTACCATCCAGAAGACTCTCACCAAGGCCTCCAACAAACCCTCAACAACCTATGGGTCCATCTCTTCCCTGAACCTGTGTGGCCTCTGGCACTAGAACTCGAAAAACACACTCAAGCGGCATGCACCTTCTACTGCTGAGGTCGGTGGCATCGGTGGACCAACAAGAAATTGTACCGTTGGTTTCTCTGCAGGTGCCTCTACTGGAAGAGGGCTTTGCACCGAAGCCTTATCACTCAGTGGTCGATTAGTGCGTACTATATCTAGAACCCTAGCTGGTTGTCTGCGTGGAGGCATCCTAAAATGAAACAGGTGAACCATGGTCCAAAGTTATACCTGGTGAGATGAATCAAAGAGATCACAAAGATAACTCTTCAAAACACACACGCAATTAGTTTTTTCATGCACTCAGCCAAAAATAAGAAGCCAGGGTCCTGGTGTATGGATTCGTCAGCCATCGCACCAACACTGGATTCCCTAAACAGATAATCACGCTAATTATACTGAACAATATTGCCTATAAAAGAGAAAGATCTGAGTCCAATGTTCTATGGTAGAACCGACTCATCTGATACCAATTTTTCATGACCCATCCCCTGGGGCCCATGTTGTGACTACCCCAAGACTGCCTTTCATAGGCTAGGGGTTGGAGACTAGCACCGATGGCATATTACCTAAAACTGGGAAGGCATTGGCTTTATTACCTGTAAGCACACACAACTAAGAACACAATAAGATACAGACTTCAGTAAACTGAAAATTAAAAAGTGTGAGTATAGTAAGTAAATAGGGATATAATACAAGTCCAATTGGAAAGTAAAAGAAACTGAATGTACATGTAAACTCGAACAGCTCCTGTGAACATCCGCCAAGGATCCTACCTGAAGGGTAGGTACAACACTCGATCGGCCGTCTCTACAGTATGCCTTGTCTAAGGTCTACCTCCAAGCTACCTCTAGTCCTGGTACTCTCATCCATAGTCAACACAGTCCATCATTTGCATCAAAAACAACAATGTGTAGGCATAACCCATGTATGGATGAGTATAACGATACTCAATAGAGAACCTGAGACCCTGAAGGTATCACAAAATATTCCAAGGATAAACCAAAAGGCATGAAAATCAACTGACAACCATAGTTAGGTATATTCCCATAAATATACATAGGTTATTAAGAATACCCATATCAAAAATGAGGAAAACACATAGTTCAACTAAAAGTCCCAAGGTCAACTATTCCACAGAGGAAGGAATACCACGAAGGTAAGTACCACACAGGTACGCCACACAGAAGAATACCACCAAGGTATTACCAAAAAGGAAAGTACCGCTTAGGTACAGACTCAACACACACAAGGTATTTATTAGGTACAGTAGTTGAGATGATTAGACGTAACTACTAAATCACATTACTCTATTAAGAGGCAGATCCACAAAAAAACCCCTAAGTGTTGACCCACATAGGATCTCTTGGAGCTGACCCACACAAGATATCTAGGGTATTTCCGCATGTAATCCTAGAGCGGTTCCATGTAGTACACTCATTCACAGTCCCACAAAGGTTCTCTTTCTCAAGTCACATCCTGCTACTGGATTCCCACACTAAGATTTCTCGTCTCTGGGAGAGTCCGCTCTTCATGCCACAATTAAATACTCCAAAAACCACAAAGTCCCACGATGATGTATCCCAAAGGACCAACATATCATAGGGGTCTCAACGCAATAGACATTGCATCAATCAGATGCCCAATATATAAGTTATTAGCCTTTTATTCTCGAGGGCCTGGTTGGATTCGTGCTCAATCCAACCTAACCATTTCCCATCTTTATTCAAATCTCTAGTGGGGTATAAAAAAGGGACCATCTCGCTCTATGCATTTTGGCGTCGTAGACGTTTTGTAAAACAAAATTTTGGTTCCTATGTTATGGCCAAAATAGAATAATGGTTCGAAGTGGGTCTGGGTCTGGTCGGACCCGTCCTGTCTCGTCCTAGGCCGACCCAATTTTGATCGGCCCGGACCAACCTACTTGTTCTGGCATGGATCACTGTGCTTCCCTGCCCGCTGGGCAGCCCGACCCGGGTTGCGTGGCCCGGCATGGCAGCACGAGGTGGTGTGGATGCCGCGAGAGCCGCGAAGGCCACGATGGGGGCCGCGGGGGCCGCAGGTGGACGTGATGGGGGCCTCGAGGGCTGTAGGCGGCCGTGATGGGGGTCTCAGGGGCTACAGGTAGTTAAGAGGGGGGCTGCATGGGCCGTATGTGGCGGCATGGTCGTGGGGCGGTGTGGTAGGCTGCGGGGCGGCACAGTAGGCCATGGGGCGGTGAGGCCGCGGGGCGGCAGGGCCTCGGGTCGGCAAGGTCGTGGGTGCATGAGGCTGTAGGGTGGTGCCAAAGGATGCAGGGCGGTGGTGGCTGCAGGCATGGATGGCTGCGGGGCGACGGTCTGTAATGGCTGTTGTGCGGCATGGTCGCGCGCTGAGCCTTTGCCATCAGTCGGCTTGACCAGCCGCCCTCCGTTGTCACCTTCCTCAAGGCCGGCGGTGGTGCTATCCACTGTTCACATTCGTCGCCGTGGAACAAAGTCACCTTCTTGCATCGCAAAGAACAAACCATTCAAGAAGAATGTCGAAGGGGTCGGGCTATGTTTGTTTTTCTTCACCCTTCGCGTTAGAGTTATTGCAGCGGCTCAAGGGGGATGATTTAATGTGAGAGGTAAATTCACATTGATCAAATTAAAACACACCCCTACATTGGTTTAATTGTTGATGTCAAAGAGGAGGGAAAAAAGGACGTTGGTAGCATAGGTGTTTCCTCAATCGTCAGTTCTTTTTCATCAATGTCATCCTATGTTGGTTGCCTTCGCATGGTGCTTCCAATCTGGCTCGAGGTTGGTTTCCTCATTCTACAATCATTGGTGGTTGTTCATCATTGGAAGTTATGTTCTTCATTGGAAATGAATTTCTCCATGCTCTCCCATGCTCTTTTCCAACCCTCTTCCTAACAAAATAATATCAAACATAATAGAATATGTTGTCTATTTAGGGTTTTGACATAATTTTAAATGGGATTAATTAATTAATTAAGTTGATATAATTAATCGAAGGATGTGGAACCATTAATGTGGGGGAAGTTCAAGAGGTTTCCCCACATTTAAGAGAGAGTTTATGTTTTTCTCCCATTATGAGCTTTAGGGTGGTCCCGACCATTAAATTCAAAATTGGGGTTTTTAATCTTGGGTGGTCTCCACCACCATAACCCATGTAGGAGGTTTTATTTGAGGTTTTTACCACCTGTGAAACATCCACATGGGAGGTTTCAACAAAAATAAAATAAATTATTATTTCATTTCATTTCTATTCCCATAGAAAAACCAAATACTAACTTTCACCCTCGACGAACTGTCGTCGAGGTGAAAGTATCCTTAAGCAAATACCAGTACTGTGAGTTCAAAGATGTCCTCAGATTTTAATTCTGAGAACCAGTTCAAAAGTTAGAAAAATACACTCGCACGTTTATTGAACGTACTGGAATAAAAGTTCAAAAATTCACTCCGAGCACTCCAGGCCTCAGAATCACGCGCCGTCAATTTTTGAAGTCTAATAAAATTACCATTTAAATTAAATAAAATTTCATCGAATTTCTGGGTCTCTACATGAAAAAACATAAATAGAATCTTTACCCTTTTATTTTTGACCTCTACCTAATAATTCTTAATATTAATTATTGAACATAATGTTTATTATAATTAATGGATATTAACCTTCATTTATATTAATGAAGTTATATTAAACATAAATATTATATTAAAATATTTTTTGGGAGATGGAGAATATTTGTTCAGTGATTAGTAAATATTTTTAATTTTATTCCACTTATTTGATGAGAGAGTTTCACTATTACAACTATGTTGCAAAATGTTTTTTTAAAATATTTTCTATCTAATACCATCTATGTTTTAATATCATGTAATTACTAGATAAATTCAAATATATATATATATATTTATATATATATGAAAATCACAAGAAATTATTAAATAATTTAATTCTTATCCTCAATGTAGAGGTCTTTAAATGATCCAGTTGACCCATCTTCTTCACTATTAGAACATGATTACCCAAGATGATTTTTATCAATAGAATTATGAGAAACACATTAACTATGGATACATTCAATTAGTGGTTAAGTATCTGTAATATTTTAATCTTTATAATCTTTGTATCCTCTCTTTTCTTCCTATTCTTTAGGGTTTTGAAAAAAACCACCATATTTGTATTAACATGGATGGAAAATAAAATTCAATTGGGAGGAGATTTAAAACCTTATTAAAATATTAAATTCATGTATAAATGTATAATAAAATAAAAATGAAAACATATCCAATCATAAGAAACCATGAATAGATATTTTACAACTTGAACTTCCTAGTAGAGCTTTTTCCACTCTTGGTGGTTTTTGAATTAGTGGGATCATTTTTTTCTAAATTATTTTTTTTTTAATTTTGTTTCTTAAACTATGAACATTTTTACTGGTTAATATGATTGCATATTTTAATTCATTCTAATCAAACACATCTATATGAAATAAATAAATTAAACAAGAGACCATTGGGCACCATATTTTTACAAATTTCAACCAGAATGTGGCAATCTACTCCCTGTTTTTTACGAGACAATTCTATGACAAAAATTTCGGTCAAGTGTAAAAAAGTGATTAAAAATGGGTGATTAGGAATCATATTTAACTTAAAACCTAAAATGGTTTATTTTAACTCCAATTGAAACCAGAAGGAAGGGTCCACATTCACGTACAATGAAAAAGCATTATCTCTTAATATGATCTTTATTCTGTCACCCACTAGTGTGAATTATTATGATTGATTTGGATAAGATTATATCATTCTAATTAGGAATAAATGATCATACAACTTATTATCTTCAATAATAACTTCAATAAGATCTTTGATTATAGTAAACAAAAAATTACACATCTAATTCCATAAAAACAAGCCATCCACATCAAATATATCTTCTAGTAAAGTATTAGGGATGTTGAAAAAATTGTATTTAGTGTCTTATTGTCAAAACCATATTCATTATTAATATATAAGAATTTAAAACTAACTTCAATCTTAATTTAGAAATCAGTTATATTCAATCACATTATATCCTCAATTATTAAGTGTCTCAACATAAGTGATTCACAGAAATAGTGCTTCATGTATAACTCTCTCTCTCTCAAGATTCTCATGATTCTACCTTATTCTTGTAATTTATTATACATTACCTTTAATGATAGTTGGGTAATAAAAAAATTAACTTTTTAGTATTATTCTTCTCTTATTATTCTTATTTCCCAAAAAAATATTCAATAGTATATTATATAGGTTATCACTATCTTACACACTCTAGATAATATATATGAATGCATCATCAGGTTATTATTTCTCTTCCTCACAACTAATTTACATATTGAACTAAAATATATTATCATAATCAAGTGGATATTATTTATATATTTAAAATATAAAATAGTTAGGATTTTTATCCTAGTGATCTTCTTGATCTTATTTACCTCATTTAGGATTAAACAAATATAAATCTTCTCATTTAAACTAATTCTGTATATTATCAAGAAATCATTACATTTTTATCACCATTAAATATTTTCATATTATCAAATTTTAATATCTTATAATAAATGAGTAGTGATCTTTTTGATATATTATCATTAAATTATCCAATAATATTAACTTTAATCATAACTTAATCCAAAAAAATGTGATATTTGTGACTGGAATATTAGAAGTCATAGAATGAATTTCATCTCACGAAATATCATATTTTTAAAACTAGTAACTCTTATAAATCGTCTTTATGACTATTACATATTCATTGAAAATATTATGTGACACTTACATATCATTTTTTACCCTCACATTCTTCTTTGAAACCCAATATTTTGCTTACATATCATCTTGGAAGCATTTATGTATGGAAATATATTTTAGTTTGATATAAATATATTATATCATATGATTTGAATATTAATAACTTGAAACCCATATATATGATTATGTTACCATTACCTATCACCATGTTAACCATTATATATCACAATTATGATATGATAGTTTTTCAAACTTCCATTGAGAAACCATTACGTATCATCCTTTACATATTCATTTCCAACCCTTACATATTAACCATTATTTATCATACATTGGGTGTAAAATTTTACATCAAATAAACTATTACATATGGATATGACTCCTATAGAAACACTTTTATATCATCCAATGTAATCATCTGTATCATAAAGTGGTTTAGTACTTTTTGAAATTATCAATATGTCCACTGAGTACTCTTATACATTAACATTAAAAACTCTGTTGAAAGTTGCATACAATGTAATTATGTTTATTGTATCATATTATATATTTTATAATTTTCAAAATATCATAGCCTCTAATTACTCTTTCACATCCACTATGATAACCCCTATGTAATGAAAATCTTCATAGGTACTCTTACATGTCATTATGAGACTCTTGTGTATCATAGTGACTTTAATTATTTTCCAATTTTCAAAGTATATAGACTGAAAAACCTCCATATATTATTCATATTTTCAAATTTAGCCTATTACCTATGATAAAACCAATTTATGGTTGTTCAATTTTCTAATGTCTCTACAATATACAAATTCCAAAACATATCCCTAGGGTACTCAATCAAACATTAAATCTCCTCATTGATTATCCAACTACTCCAGCTCCTTTCAAAACCTCATAAATGACTGTAATATGTTATCAAGACTCAAAAATTATCATTATCACTATTTACAAATCATTTTTTAGAATATATGGATTTTTATTTACATTGTAAATGTATCTTCTCGTTTAGACTTATACATTTCTTCAGCCATAATGTTTTCATCATAGATCACTCATTTTAGCACCTTCTATATCTTTAAAATTAAAATTCATGAACCATAATTGAACATATTTTATGTATTTAATATAGTTACCATTATGCATAATAATCAAATTATGGATTCTAACCATTATCAAATCCAACATTATATGGCCTCCCTTAAATCATACAGTATCCATCTTTTCAGACTCACCTGAAACCTTCTGTAGAAAAATGCTTCGTTAAACTATATTTTTAGCACTTTTCATGTTTCTATTAACATATCATCTATAGAATTTATAAAATTTAATGGATAATTCCTCTGAAACTTTTCCATATCATGTGGACACTATTATAAACATTTTAATGGTTCACCATCAACATGTAAAAAGAAAGACAACATAACTACATTTAACCCCTATATACAAATAATTATATCACAAATATTAGAAACATCAATCATTGATATATTCGTCCATCACCTAATATATATATATATATTTCACATTGAAAATAAATGAAATATACATGGTTAATTATTATCTCTTGTGTTGAATCATGAAGAATTTATTCATATCATAAATTTGGATTTGTATCAATTTAAGAGGAAAAAAACACGAGTACTGGTTCCAAATATAGTTAAAAATAATATTATTAGATAAAATTTGGAATTCCATAATAAATTAAATGAGAAGGTAACCATTATGAATGTAATTTTATGGGTTGAATATGAATATTATTATCTATGTGTAGAAATTGTCTTCAAAGATAAATTTTTTTTCTAAGCTTTATGCTTTAATGATTTTCATTCTATCACCTCTCAAATAAGATAAATAATGTTTAAAATTGATATAAAATCATCATTTCTAAGTGGTGGACTTGAAAATGAGGATTACGTTGATCAACCTAAAGTATTTTTACATAGAGATGAAAAATCATGTCTCTATAGGTTGAGTAAAGAACAATATATGAAAAAAAAATAAATAAGCATTATATTTAAATCATAACTCATTTTTAAATTCATTTGTATTTGGGAAATTATGAGTGAACAAAAAGCACAAAATAAAATAAATAGAGAGGGCAACGATTATAGTTATTATCTATATTGTAGATATTATCTTTACATGAATTTAAAATTATGTTTACATGGGCTTTTAAACTCTAATGAATGATATGATTGAGATTTAAATTTTAAGAAAGATAATGAACTTCATGGGACTTATAATTTTTCAAGAGAATGACTAAATATTTAATTCTAAATAGAATAATGAAGTAGTGTTTTTTAATAAGTTTGATATAAAATAAGATAGATTGGATTCAATCCAAATTGCAGTGGGAACTGCATTTTTGAAATATGAATACTGAAATAAGGATAATGAAAAAAGAGTATAAAATTGTTATAGGTAAATTTTTAAATTTTTAATCATTGATATATGATGTTTTCAATTATATTACAGTTAATTAAAGTTTCAATGTTTAATTAAACAATCACATTCCATAATAATAAGAGATTATAAGGAATATCAAATTCACTATATATATTTCAAATAAAACAATAAAATAAAGCTCAATATTATTGTATTGATGATCAAAATTGTGATGAAAGTGTCGATGGTGAATGTATATATACAATGAAGTTTCTTCCTTGAGATAGAGTGATGTGTTACCTATAACATAAATAATAAATGAAATGTTACAATTAAAAAATGGAAGTGAAATATATTCAGTCCACCCATGAAATAACATAACATATGTTGATGAAGAAAAAATATATATTTGGGATTGGAATTAAATTTTCACTTGTTTTGGGGATGTGAAAAGTATAGGTCCATAAATTATTAAACAAATGTACTTCAATATTCATGATCAAATCACTTTGATATAAATTATCAATTTATTATGGATAAGGTGGAATAAGGATTCATTATTATGGAGTATGTGGCTAGAAAGGAATTTTTTTGATAGATTTACCCAAACACATCATAAGGATACATTTCATAAATTTAGTGTGATGATGGGAGTTCATCCTCGGGATTCTTAAGGAGGAGAATGATATCACCCCCCCACACACAGAGATATTTCATAATGTGTGGGGGGGGGGAGAATCACTTATTAAAGAGGATTATTTATTCTAATGTAGTAGTTCAAAGGGGAATAATTGGAATTAAAAATATATATGGTGGTGTGTGTTTATAATGTAGGAATTTGTTCATGTGTTTTAATTGGTTTTCATGTGAATAATTATAAAATTTTTATTTATTATGTGGTTAAAAAATGTGTTTTTTACACATATATAATTTTTTAATGAATTATAATTGAAAGGTGAAGTGATAGTTGTTTTTATGTGTTCTGTTTACTACTGGATGTAAGATTCTCTTATAGAAATCTATAATATTTTTTTATTTTTGTTTCATACACCTATTTTTATCATGTTGGATTAAAATAAATTAATAATAATTCATTTATATGTTTGAGAGTGAATATTTTAAATAGTTGTAAAAAAAATCTAATTGTGTAGATTATTGAGAACAAGAAGATGTTTTTGAATGGGGGATCTATAATAAATGGTTGATAATTTTTTAATGGTGGAGAAAGAGTATAAAGTCCATCTTTAGGGAATTATGATTTTGGAATGTTTTATAAAATATATTAAACCATAAATCATTTGATTTATATCATTTTTAGTTCTTTAATTACAATAAAAAGATATAAATTATGGTGTTCTTTGATATTATGACTATTTTTATTTATATTACATAATATTGGAGTTTTAGAGTTTATTCTTGATCTTTTTGATAAGTGCCATGGAAAATCATGCCTCAATAGACTAGCGTAATCCGTGATATGATGTTCGAAGATAATGTTTTGGGAAAGATAATAAAAATTATACCATAACATGGATGCTTTATCCATGAATATATTCATAGTTGATCTGATTTTTTGCGAGTAATTCATGAAATATAAGAAACACCACAATAAATAGGTTCTGATTTTATATGTTTACATTGAATGATTCTTATAAAAGGATCATGTCATGAATGGAGTCTTTCTTCACTGATTTCATATATTATATTGCATTGATTGTGGTCAAGATAAAGGTTATTACCTCTATAAACAATGTTAAAATACTAGTTACCAGTTAAATTTAAAATTATCATAGAGTAAAAGTCTATTTTTGAGTAGATGAATTAATTGTTTGGTAGCCACATGTATTGTGGCCAGATTTAAGTGTCCACAACATGGTTTTTTATAATTTATAATTTATATATGTATTGATAATTTGGATTCTTGGATGAATAATGGGATACTCTAACTCTTTATATTAATTTCATAAAACCTTTAAATAGTGACAGAAAAGGTTGGATTAATCAATGGTTCATATTAAAATTGGATAATTTTAATTCTACATTATTTATTAAATATTTAATATGAAATTTGAAATTTAAAGAATTATAAAATCAAGTTGTTACTATGAAGAGAGGATATGTAACATGAATTAGATAATTAGGGATAGAAGAGAGATATTGAGTAGAGATTACTATGGAAAATGAATTTTTGGATTATTAGATTCTTCTGAAGATGAATCATTGGAAAATGATGATCAAACATTTTCTCTAAAAAATATGATCTAGAGTGGTAATGCAATGAGTTTATGAAAGTGTTATTATAATTTTATGATTAAATATTCATATATAATTTTATGAATCATTGTTTAAATAACAAATAATATGTTAGTTAGTCTATATAAAGTGCATGGTTTTTAAATTCATTACTTTCAATGATTAAATTGAATAAGATGAGGTAATGCATTATCGATACAACATTCAGAGATTAAGTATTATTTAGGAAAATAATTTTACTATTTTGTTGAAAAAGTAACTAGAGTGTGTATGATTGTATTTAATTTTTATTAGGAAAGGTTTATAGAAAAAAATAGATTCAACGATAAACAATGCTTACTATAATACACGTAGTGATTTTTAAAAATCATATGGTAGTTACTAATATCATGTTATTCCAATGATTGATCCATCAATTTTTAATGGATAACCTTTTACATAATTATATTTTTTATGTATATAGAAATAAAATCACTATACATATCGAAAAATACTAAATGGTTTTAGTTTTTATGACGAAATTTTGTGATCCAAATTTTTTCGTCTTGAATAGTGATAAAGGTTAACTAGTTAAGAACTATAAAGAATTATTACTCAATAACTCCCCCCTCGCAATGTATAATTGTTATGGGAGTGCACTTATTATTAAAAATTTCTTCTACATTATGGATCTTGGTGGAATTTTTAATTTTATAGTTTATGATCACACCATTCCATTGTTTGTATTGTGGTATCTTTAGATATTTGAAAAAAATGTATAGTTGGATAATTATGTCATATTTTTTTTAATGGATCACATATTAAATTTTCAAAATACGTATCAGATATATGATATTAATATATTTTTAGTTGTTTTAAAGGTCCCTTTTATCCTAAAAATGGTCTAATTGGTTATTTAAATGATAATAGGGATTCCATTTTTTCTAGATAGAATTTTTAGTAAAAATTAAAGTCATAAAAACAATACAATATTGTAATTTGGAGAACTCCATGTTGGGGTGTATTTTAAATATAAAGTTTAAAAGAAGTTAGTAGTTGTATTTTTAAGAGGATGTGTATATAGAGGATGTTTTTTTTCAATTTCAATCATTTGACTATGAAAATAATAAGAATTTTGAATCCTTATCATTTATAGATTACATTTAACTGGATGGAGAAGCTCTGGTAAATGGATCAGCTTGATATTTAGTGTAGTATTAGAAAAATCTAAAATGCAGGGGGGTGATTGGTAGAAATCAGTTTCTACTGGTCATTTGTGTTAATAATTTCCTTGAAATGTATTTTTTATATCCTATAGATTTAGTATTCATAGATTAACCACAAATGGTTGGGATAAAATTCAATACTCATTGGATGTTAGCATTCATAGTTGAAGTTCCTATAGGATATTGGTAGTCACAAAAGTTCAATAGCGGACCTTCTAAAAGGATCAGGTACAACACCCCAATATTTAATGGTATATCATTCTTAAATAATTTCACCTTCGTAGATATCTCAGAATGCACACAACACTGAGTCAGTATGAAATAAAAAGGTTGTTTTAACCTATCCATTAGTCTTAAATTTTCCACTTCTATGATTTGAATTTTGAAAAAATAACATACACGGTTGCGATCAGTATGATATTTAGAGTCTGATGGGATAAAAAGAATTTTCGGTTAATAGTAATATACCCGTATGAATAGTAACCTACCCATATAAATATTAATATAACCCCTAATAATAGTAAATCGACCAAATGAATAGTAACCTCACCCAGGAGTGTATAAAAAAATTTAGTCACCTTATAAATGATGCCCAATATTTATTTAATTATGTGTTTGTATATTTGTGAGTTATAAATATTTAATTCTAATAATATAATTACCAAAATTATTTAAAGGATATTTAATTTTTATAAAATTTATTTATAAATATATATTTTCCCTACATAGGATTTTAGGATAATTTAATGAGACATTAGTTAATTTTACAATGTCATAAAATTTGTTATAATTTTAAAATTTATATTTTTTTATTAAATGATGATTTTAACAAAAAATTAAATTTATCATAATTATAATAATATTATCAAAAAATTGATTTCATTTTTGGATTATACATGTCTAAAAATGGTTACATAGAATTTTTGGGTTTAATCATAAATACATGAATTTTTAGTGAATGGTAAAATACAGTAATTTATGATAAATGATAAATAAAAGATGTATAGAGTCATGGTTGATTTTCTACTAAGTTTAGAACACTCGTTTAGAACATAAATTCACTTATTACTATTTTTGGTCATGGAATCATCACTATTGACTGCATTAGGGAAAAATAATAAACCAATGATTATAATATTAAGAAAACACTCCTACCCTCAACTTTCAATACCACCACTTACAACTTATTTTTATCAAACATCTCAAGATTCAATACATTCATCAATTCTATTGAAATGTATCCATAAGATCATCCCCCATATCGAGAATCCATTCCTCTCCAAAAATGACAAAATATTATCCAATAAAGTGACTCTTGGAAGAAGATAGACTGAAGAGAAAAATTCATCTTTTCAATTCTTTTGTTTTCATTACATGTTCCTTTTTTATATTTTATATTCTATCATTTTATCATTAAAATGTTATGAAAAATCTAATAACATATATGGAATAGAATTTTACTAATATAATTTATTATTCCATAATCATCTCTTCTTTTCCCACCTTTTATTCTATATATAAATACGTTATCTGAGATTTGTTAATTTATCACCATCAAGAAGACGTGTTTTAAATTTGTATTACTATCATAAATAATGGCCATGGAATATTTTTAATGGTGGAACAAGATTATAATATATTTAGTTTTTTATTTAATTTTATTAGATCCTTACACACTCATAATATAAAATAAAAATACATAACAAGTTCATTGTACAAAAAACTGCCAAGTTAATCCAAAAAATTTTCATAATCATTTATATAATGAGTCATCCCCATGATATAAAAAAAAATTATAGGATAATTTAAATCTCTGTAATATCACTAATAATATATATTAAAATTTCTATATGTTTAACCACTTCTCAAACAAACATCTATTCATGAGTACAAGTAAACTGATAATGAAAACCAAGGAAGAAAATACATCAAAAACAATAAAATTGAACCTATTAAACCCATCAAAAAATACATTAATGATACTAATAATGTTAAAATAAATCAATTAAATATATATGATGTTATTTAAATATTAGATAATAAACATTAATTGTATTATTCAGGTCATTAAGATCAATCGAAGAACACATTCAATCATAAGGTAAGGGTTTTTTCATCTCACTTTTAATTTTGTGAGATTTCCATTGTTCACAACTTATTTATTATCTGGAGTAAATGTGTACCTACATTTGATATATAATATCATGATTTTCTTTATATTAATGTCATTCTATGATTTATTTTGTGAGGATTAATTTTTGGTCAAATGATATTATTGATTACATGTGGTAAGGTACTTTGTCTCAATTTACATTTCATTGAGACCTACTCGGTCTAGTGCACCTACTATTTATTATGTGGTGTATATACTACCCCATTGAAATAATTTTTCATTTGAAATTATAATTTCATTAAATATCCATTTTCTTGTATCATTCATATGATTATTTCCTTAGGATGTATACAATTTCACATACGAAGTTTCTTTTAAATGTCTCTATAACTATAGAAATTATGATGAATCTGTATCCTCTTCTCAATATGATTATTTAAAATGAATATTTTTATTCTATTAAATTTTTTTATAAAGAATTATTTGGACTAGAAGTGATGGATTTGACCCGCTATAACCCCTCGAGGAATCGACATTCTACATGAGGCAAACTACTTGGCAACAAACACTGTGAGTTTGTTTCCAAAAAAATCATATAGGTTTCTACCACATACTTAAACCATATCAATGGTATAATGGTTCATGTATCAGATAAATTATACGAATATATGTAACCCTTACTAAGAATTCATCATCACCCTTATTATGTTTTCTTTCCCCAGGTTATGAAGTAGTGAACCTTGAATAAGCTTTCAAGGAGGCAGTTTATATCAGTTTACTATGTTTGATTTTGTATTTCTTATCTTTAGAAATGTACTATGGGAATTATGTATGAAATATGGTTTTCCAAAAATGATAAACTAATTGGTTCTTCATTATTTTATTTCCGGTAATCATGATAAAATAATAATGTAATGCACTGGCTCTATGTTTCTGGGGTCGGGGAATTATAGTTGGTATAAGAGGAATTTTAGTAGCAACATTGGAAATTAGATTATGGAAATATTTTTAGAGGGAATAACCCTATGATAAACATTTAGGATAAGAATAGAGTAACATCCTAGATTTTTTGTAAGTTAGAACCTATGTGGGTATTCTTAGAAAAAAAATCCATTTATGTATACTAAAAATAGATATAGTTCAGGCATAGATGTGCCTTATAGTATCAAATTAATTAAGATGTATTGGGATTGACCTGTGGTATCCTGGTACATGACAATGAGCCTTACATTGCATCTGGTTTGACACATATTGGGGGAATTCATATGATAATTCATATTTTCCTTACAAACCATTACGAAGGATTTAAAATTATATATAAATAATGTTTTTGATTCTGAGATTAGTTGGTTGTAAATTTTTGAATTATGTTTAGTGTTTGATAGTTAAAATTATGAATTATGATCTAATTTAGTGTATACCATTGTTTAGTGATGGAGCTTAATCGGATAAGGGTAATCAATACCAGTGGACAATGTAGTGATTTCCCTAGTGAGCAGGTCAACACAGTCAGTGTTGGAGCAGAACCGATCATGACCATATTATGAAACATTAACCAGGCTTTGACGAATAACCATGATACTCTTTTATTGGATTATTTAATGCAACAAAATAACCCATAATTTAGTGGGAATACTAACCTAATCGTATTTGAGAATTGGATCAAGTCCCTTGAGAAGTTATTCATGGAATTAAGATGCAACAAAAATAAAAAGGCATGATGGTAGTATATTATCTCAAGGGTGATGTTGATCAATGGTGGCCCCTGATATAGAATACCAGGAAGGATGAATAAATCGATTGTATAATATGGAATAAATTTAAGGAATGGTCATTTAAAAATATTTCCCTCATGAGAAGAGAACTTAAATAAAGAGGAAATTCGTATATTTAACAAAAGGGGTGAAGGCACTGTTGTAGAGTATGATGATACCATCACAAGACATGCGAAGTATTACATAGATTATGTACGTGGGACAAGATTGATCATTTCATTGATGGTATTAAGCAATGTCATCAAAGGGAACTATCTTCTCAAATATTTTCATAATATATTGAAATCATATTATGTGCCATCAAAACAGAGAATGAATTTATTTAAACTAATTTGTTCTAGGTAAACCAAGATAAGAAGAGGTAATCTGATAACCCTGGAAAATGTGGAACACCAAATAAGAAATAAGGGAATGAAGTAATTTCCATTATGTGAGAACAATGTAAAGAATCATCATAGGTAATTCATGATAGGCATGGGGTTTTCTATAAGTGTGGATAAAAGTGTCATCAATCTAATGAGTGAAAGGGGAAGAAACAATTAAATGAAATTTTATGATATAATTTTAGAGATATGTGACTCTATGAAAAAGAGTGGCCAAATATCCAAAGAAACTTTCCTAAAAAATTCCACGAGTGGAAGGGAAAGCTTAATTAATTACAACCATTGAGGTTGAAGTTGCTAATGATGTGGTGACAGGTCCTTCAATTTTTTCCTCAAAAATTTCCATTGCATTATTTGATTCAGGAACATTCCATTCATTTATATCTTGCAAATATTCAAATAAAATTATAATTTTATAATTTTATTTTATATATAATATTGTAATAAAAACGTCAAAAGGTCGTTTTTTGCAACAGTGATGATTTATTCAGTCCCCTTTGTGACACAAAAACGTATCTTAGTTGAAGAAATTATCATCATACTTAGCATTGAATTTGGTATAATTCTATGTATGAATTGGATATCATTTTTTGATGGGAAGAAATATTTTTATAAGAATGGTGTTTAAATTTTTGAGAATCTTGTAGAATCCATTATTTTTAGTGAAGAAACATCACATATGATTCTTATCTAGATACACCCCCAATAGTACTAATAAATGAAATTATTGGAGAGGAAGACAACATAATATCAATGGGTGAGTAATGAAATATTCAAATTAAAGACATACCTATTTTTCAAGAATACATTGATGTATTTCCAGAGGATTAACTAGGACATCCTCTATAGTGGGAAGATGAGTTCTCTATTGATTTAATTCCTGGTGCAAGACCTATATGAAAGACTCCCCACTGAATGTCCACTGTGGAATTAGTAGAGGTACAAAAATAACAATAAGAATATAGTGGTAAAGGATTTATTCAACCAATTCATTCTCCATAGGGATTCCCTATTGTAACACCCCAAGCTTCTGCTATACGCTTCTCTTTGAATAATGTGAAATCATGTGTTGTACGCAACACCGAGTTCTAACACACCATAACCAATCAAACTAGCCGTAATGAATAGTAATACCTACTTTTTGAGATTATATATATTTTATATTTCAAAACGGACTTCATTTTTGGATTCGTAATATCGAATTTATCCTAAGGTAAAATTTTGGGTACTTTTCGGATAACTTTAATATTTTGAGGAATAGTGAAAATTACTAAATTTTAATTAAAAAAACTTTTTTAATCAAAATAATTAATAGAGATAAATTATGAATTTTAGTGGTTTTAAAGTATATTCAGAATATATTTTTACCATTTAATTCAATTTTGGTCATTGAAAATAATTTTACAATTAAACCGGACATAAACAAGTGTCAATCTTTTGATAGTTATTATCTCTTAAAAACACGTTTTTTGTTTTAACAACGGAAATTAATTTTAAATTAATTTCTGACACTTCTATGTGTTGAATTTGGAAAAATGGATTCCATATTTTTAATCAGGATGTTCAAATTGTGTAAATAGGTAAATTTTATTTTTAGACATTTTGAATAATTACTTCGGTAAATATTTTATTTACCATGGTTAAAGGGTAAATCCGGTAAGTAAGGGGTAAAAAATAAAATATAAAATTACTAAATTACCCTAAAACGTGTCCTAGCCTCATTTGTTGATACATATTCGACAATATGAATTTTTGGGTCGATTTTGGGACCCCATGGACCCACTTGTAGGTGATAGGGACACTTAATTTTAATTAAGTTAAAATAAGTACAAAAATGACATAAGCATATATCTTTTAGAAAATCAATTTTTACATAGGGTTATATATATTGGATTTTCGACTATAAATATTCATTAGAAATCTAAAAATATTTCCTATATAATTCTATTTTATTTATAATTTTTAGAGATTACATAATATAATTTATTTATGACACAATGATAATGCAGTAATTTCCATAATAGTGGAAATTTAAAATATTTGATATTATAAATACACAAATAAAAATAATATGAGACTTTTAATGAATTAAAATAATTTTATAGGATAATATGACATATTAGGATTAATGTAATTAACTTTTTTCGAATTAATAATTTTTTTATGAGTTTCAAAAAAATCAACTATTGAATAGTGTCAAAATTGACGTAAAAGAGTTTTTAAAAATAATATTATATTATTAATTGATATTAAATTACTAAAAATATATGGTTCGGCAAAGAGACTTATATCATGATATGGGTATCATAAATGGAAAACCTGTGGGTCTCTTGGATTTATATAGTATGTTTATTAACCATATAATATAAAAATACAAAGACATTGTAAAAGTGAAACTAATTAACTTAGAGTTAATACTTAAAGATAAGGTTAATATAAGTACCCAAACCTGTCTAAATTCTATTGGATGAGTGGTTTTAGACCCATCCCCACCTTAAAATTTAAATAATCCACTATGGAGCCATTAAAAACCGAATATGAACTTATTATAAATTAATATTTCAATCTTTTCCAAAGGTTCCCCTCACCCCTCTTATAAAAGGGCAGTCCTCCTTCTCATTTCTTCACACCTTCAAAGCCTTTTGGTTCGGCCATACACTTCCCAAATACTCTCCCAACATCCCTCACTACAACTTAGAGGCCTTAGTTTGATCATAAAGGCAATATAGGGAGCCCTTTTGATCAAATCAAAAAGAAGAACCCGAAGAAGAGGTAATGTTTTCACCACCCCTTTTCCAAGTTCCTTTCTTCTTCCACTTCTTCTTCTGTTGTTATTAACATTCTAAAATAATAAATCCATTATCATATATATACTTTGATTTTATTATAAATATGTTACAACCATATTCAGTATTCTATCCACCCTTTGAATAACATGTCACCATACGTGCGTACGTACGGCTTACCATCTCCACGTCATGGCGTAATTGTTATTCAATATATTATTATTTGGATTGGTATAATAATGATTTGTAACTCATGTAAATAATAAATATAACATGTTAATTATTTGCTATATATGATATACCATCCTTTTATATATTATTTTAATATCAAAAGAATGATATTGTCGCTCCTGCGTACGTACGGACTATCGTCTCCACGAACACGATGAGATTCATTCTCCATCATATCCATTCAAGTATAATTCTCATTTTATGATTAATAATAGTATCTAAGGACTTGATATAATTCTGGATATGATTATGATACAAACTATCCATTACAAACATGGATTACGTAACAAAACATATAAAAGAAAACGAGTAAGTTTACACCCGAAACAACGATAATACTAAGATACTATTAACAAATCAATGTTAAAAGATTATATATGATATCATATTAATGTATATGATTTTTGTATAGTTTAATAACAATTATTTCACCATTATACAGGATGTTAACCTACCCAAACCAATGGAAAGTACAAGGTAAGGGTTTATTTGAGAATCTCTTCATTATCCGAGATTTTTTATACGTAATAATCTACTGGGATCTCTTTATCATCCACATCCATGTTTCGTAAAAATGTATTTCAAAACATTTTTACTATTTAAAAGAATATGGGTTAAAGTCATTTATACACTTTTTTTACTTTTTATATGAGTTTTATAAAGGAATCTTTTCATCATTTTCCAAACAAGGTGCTTTTTAACCTTTTCGACAAAATTGAGCTAAGAATGTTTTTTTAGCTTATACGGCGGGTGCGGCTATTTTCCGCCATTATAAAATCGTCGAAGATTCACTTACAAGCTTATAAGTATATTTTCAAAGAAAATGTTTCATTTTTTATTACTCTTAAATGATTTCAAAATAAAAAGAGATATTTCTGTAAAAAGAGTTTTGATTTCATCTATGTCAACATCCTTTGATGGAATTTAAGCTTATTTGGAGATGATTTATTATGAAACAAAACATCCATATTGTATTGAAGGTTTTTTTGATATGTTTGACTATGGATATGTTATTTTTATGGTTTATGGATGATGTATTTACGTTTTGTATGCTAGTTTTAATACGAATATTTATGCTATGTTTAAACTTTTTCATATGGGAATACATTGGACTTAATATGTGATGGGTGGATCCCGCTATAGCTCCTTGATGCATCAGTAGGTCTCATGAGACAAACTAGTGTCTTGGCACAAGGATTTGGCCAAATCTTATTTGTAGTCCTGGCATGAGGCCTTGGCAATGTGGTTATGATAGTCTGGCATTATGCATTCCATCATAATGAAAGTGGTTATTGATATTGCATGTGATTATTCGATTAGTAGAATATCCATGTGAATAAGTAAATGACATAATTTCATTTTACTTATGTCATACTATGTTGAAGTTCAAGTTTAAAAGGATTTTGTTTTAGTTATACATTGGCTTAAATGTTTATGTTTATTTTTGGATGTTTCCGCTATATTGTTATCCTTACTGGGTATTTGAGCTCACCCCTTTTCTTTGTTTCATAAGTAAATTATGAATGACCTACAAGGATATTATGAGGGGATAATAGTGTGGATTATAGAGACAATATGTTTTTGTAGTAGTTTTTCACTTCATGATGTAATGTAAAACATTATGAATATATCTAGTGTTTCCAAGGCTACTAAACCAATCGATCTTTCGAGATTTGATCTTTCTTGTGATCATGCCAATGTGATGTAATAATGAACCAACTCTGGGTAATTGGGGTCGGGGCGTTACAGTTGGTATCAGAGGAGGTTTAGTACAAACCTTGGAAGCTAGATTTAGATAAACTCTTATTAGAGCACGTAGACCTAAGATGAACTTTGAGGATTAGTATAGAAGAACATCCTAGAATTTTGGTATTGTAGAGATTTTGTGAGTTTTCCGAGCAATACATCCCTATCTAGATACGAGCAGGTAGAGGCGGCTCTGGCATAGATGTACCTAGGGGTAAAACCCGAAAACACCGCTTTGAGCTTGACTCAAACGGGAACTAGTGCACGACAACGGGTCTTGCTGCACTCTTGCTTACAACACTCCTGGGGTATATGCTTTGGATAACTCTCATTTTCTGTACAAATCATTATGAAGGGTTTATGAGTATATACTTCTCAAAGAAAAAATTCTTATGATTATGGATTATATCCATAAATAGTCCAATTTATGCTAAGAGTTTTATAAGTATGGGATTATGTATTTTGATTCACAAAATGGTCTAGTTTATTCAATTCATTAGAAGTGGCACCTAGTGGAAGAAATGGAAACTGTATCAATACACGCACTCCATGTATGGATTTCCCTCCTGCTCAAGATAATTATAATGGAACTGGTTATACAACTGGTGCCGATCAGCTAATCACCATACAGGGACAACTCACTCAGGTTATGAATAATAGCCTTACCCGTATGGAGCACCCTGATCTGCAGCGTAGAGGATCAATGTTAGATCGATTCATGAGGCAACAACCACCAACGTTCAATGGGAGTACAAATCCTTTAGTAGCTGAGCAATGGATATTTTCCCTATAGAAAATATTTCAGGCTTTGGGGAGTAGTGAAAGGGAAAAAGTTATCATGGCAGTTTACCGCCTCACTGGAGATGCTGATCAATGGTGGTCATTGATTCAAAATACTAAGGAAGATGATGAAGTATCAAATATGGAATGGAGGGAGATCAAAGATCTGTTTTTAGAAAAATACTTTCCTCGCGACGATCGAGCAGATATGGAAAGGCAAATTCTGAGTTTGAGACAAAAGGAGGATGAGAATGTCACAAAGTATGAGGATAACATTACAAGGATAGCAAGGTATACTGGAGATTATATATGTAACACAAGAAGTAAGATTGTTCGTTTATTTGATGGGTTAAAACCATTTCTCCGTCGAGCATTAGTCTCACAATCCTTTTCATCGTACGAAGACATTGTCTCATGTCCTATCAAGACCGAAAAGGAATTCTCTATGTCTTATGACTATAAAGAAAAGCAGGAGGAGAATAGACATGCTGATCAACTTGGTAATGGAAATAAGAGGAAGAAGGGAAAGGTTGAATATCCATCTTGTGTTAAATGTGGGAAGAAACACCCCGGTACTTTCTTGAAGGGAATGGGAGTCTGTTACAAGTGTGGTGAGAAAGGCCACCAAGCTCGTTATTGCAAGGGGAAGAAGGAAGCTACCAATGTTTAGTGCTACAATTGCAGGGAGATGGGGCATTATACAAATGAATGTCATAAGCATCAGGAGAACTTACCTCAGAAAAGGCCATGGGATCCAGGCCAAGCTTATGCTATCACTACTGCTGAGGTAGAAGCTCCAAAAGACGTGGTGGCAGGTAATTTAATGGTTTCCTGAAGTTTAGAAAATGCATTATTTGATTCTGGATCATCGCATTGTTTCATATCTTCCATGTTTTCTAAGACAATTATATATTTCCAATTTGATTTAACAAGGGATTTTTCAGTTAAAACTCCTAAGGGATGTATCATTGAAACAATGTTTTGTGAATCAGTCCCCATTAGAGCACATAAATGTTCTTTATCTGCTGATCTCATCTTTATACCAATGATTGAGTATGATATAATCCTCGGTATGGACTGGCTTTCGGACTACGGTGCGAAGATTTATTGTAAGAAGAAAGAGGTTACGATTCTTGATGATGATGATAAGGAACACCTTATCTTTAGAGCAGAATCGTCACCACCTAATTCTTATTTAGATCCACCCCGAGTAGCTCAACTAAATTCAATTACTGGGGAGGAAGAGAATGAAATAACTGTGTGTGAGGAAAGGAATGTTCAAATAGATGATGTACCAGTTGTGAAAGAATTTGTAGATGTATTTCCGGAAGATTTACATGGACATCCTCCAGAATGAGAAGTTGAGTTTTCCATTGATTTAATTCCTGGATCAAGGCCTATATCAATGACCCATTATAGAATGGCCACTGTAGAATTAGTTGAACTAAAGAAACAACTAGAGGAATTGAGTAACAAGGGATTTATTCGCCCTAGTGTTTCTCCATGGGGAGCCCCTGTTCTTTTTGTTAAAAATAAAGACGGATCTATGAGATTATGTATCGACTACAGGGAGATCAATGCTATAACAATAAAGAACAAGTATCCCCTACCACGCATTGATGATTTATTTGACCAACTGCATGGAGCTCAATACTTTTCAATGATTGACCATCGATCTAGATACCATCAGTTGTGTGTGAAGAAGGAAGACATTCCAAAGACAGCATTTCGAACCAGGTACGAGCACTACGAGTTTACTGTAATGCCTTTTGGATTGACTAATGCACCCTCTATATTCATGGATCTGATGAATAGAGTTTTCGAGGAGTATCTCGATGAATTTGTGGTGAAATTTATTGATGTTATATTCGTATACTCCAAAAGCTACGAAGATCATAAAAATCACTTGCGCATTATCTTTAAGGCTCTGAGAAGGCATGAATTATATGAGAAGTTTAGCAAGTGTGAGTTATTTCTTAATGCGATTTCTTTTCTTGTCCATATTTTCTCTAAAGATGGAATCTCTGTTGATCCTTCTAGACTAAGTCAATCCAAGAATGGCCAGCACCTACGAGTATAATTGAGGTACGTAGTTTTATTGGTTTGTTATGTTATTTTCGATGTTTCGTCCAGAATTTTGCCCGATTGGCTAACCCATTAACGAAGCTCACATGTAAAGGGGTTAAATTTGTTTGGACAAAAGAGTGTGAAGAATGTTTCGAAGAAATGAAGAGGATATTATTCAATGCTCTTATATTGACTCTACCATCGGGTAATGATGGGTTCATTATTTATAGTGATGCATCGAAGAAAGGACTTGGTTGTGTCCTTATACAGAATGATATATTTATTGCCTATGCATCACGACAGTTCAAAATTCATGAAGAAAACTATCCTACTCATGATCTCGAGTTAGCAGTTGTGATCTTTGCTTTGAAGATATGGAGGAACTACCTCTATGGTGAAAAATGTTAGATTTATACTGATCACAAGAGTTTGAAGTATATTTTCTCACAAAAAGAACTCAATATGAGCCAAAGGATATGGCTTGAATTACTCAAGTATTATGAATGCACGATACACTACCACCCGGGGAAGGAAAACAAGGTGGCAGATTCTTTGAGCAGAAAAGACCATGGAGTTTTCAACGTGATGAGAATTGAAAGGGATCCAATTTTCATGGATCTAGTAAAGATGGACATGGGAATAACCAGGGAAGGATATACATCAATGCTTTTTCAAATGGTTTCCAAACCATCTTTACTAGAAAGGATTAAGAGTTCTCAGACCGATGATGATGAATTTCAAAAGAAGATTAAAGCTATGAATGATGGGAGATTGAGAGACTTTGTGTATGAAGATAGAATTTTAAAATTTGGGAAGAGACATTGTGTTCCCAATATAGCTGATCTAAAAAGGGAAATGCTGGATGATTCTCATAGTTCCAATTTCTCTATACACCATGGGAGAACCAAAATGTATAGAGAATTGAAGGAACATTTTTGGTGGGACAACATGAAGAGGGAGATTGCTGATTTTGTGTCAAGATGTATGGTTTTTCAACAAGTGAAAGCTAGAAGGCAACCACCGGGAGGAGTCATGCAACCTCTTCCCATACCGGAGTGGAAATGGGACAATATTACGATGGACTTTGTAATGGGGCTACCAAAGACTCCTATTAGGAACGATGAAATATGGGTTATTGTTGATCGTCTTACCAAATCAGCACATTTTCTTGATATAATATAAGATCTACCCCTGGAACGTCTAGCAAGACTATATATTAATGAAGTTTTGAGACTTCATGGAGTACCCCTATCGATTGTTTCTAATCGTGATCCCCGTTTTACTTCAAGATTCTGGAAGAGTCTTCAGAAATCCCTGGATACTGAACATTATTTGAGCACTGCTTACCACCCTCAGACCGACAGACAATCAGAACAGACTATTAAAACCTTAGAAGACATGTAGAGATCTTGCTCACTTGACTTTCTGGGTATGTGGGATCAATATTTACCTCTGGTAGAATTTTCCTATAACAATAGATTTCATTCAAGTATTCAGATGGCACTGTATGAAGCGTTATACGGAAAGAGATGTCGTACACCAACCTGTTGGGATGACGTTGGTGAAAGAAAACTTGTAGGCCCAGAATTGGTGGAGAAACGATGGAAAAGGAGAAGGTAATCCAAAATCACATCAAAGCAGCTCAAAGTAGGTAGAAGAGCTATGCCGATAATTGAAGGAAGGATTTGGAATTTCAAGACTGTGATTATGTTTTCCTGAAGGAATCTCCATGTAAGGGAGTCATATGTTTTGTTAAGAAAGGTAAATTGAGTCCCAGGTACATCGGACCTTTCGAAATTCTAGAACGAGTTGGGGCTGTAGCTTACCAATTGGAAATGCCGCCAAGTCTCTCCAAAGTTCATGATGTGTTCCACGTATCTTTGGTGAGGAAATACATGCCTGTCCCAACCCATGTACTCACCTATGAGGAGTTAGAACTGGAACCCGATCTATCTTATTGCAAAGAGCCCGTCAGGATTCTTGATACGATAGAACATGTACTGAGAAACCGGACGAATCGTCTGCTAAAAGATTTGTGGAGAAACCATAAAATGGAAGAGGCAACGTTGGATCCCGAGGAACTAATGATGAAGAACCACCTGAGTCTTTTTATGCAGTAGTATTCTGGAAATTTCGAGGATGAGATTATTTGATGGAGGGGAGAATGTAACACCCCAAGCTTCTACGATACGCTTATCTTTGAATAATGTGATAGTGTGTGTTGTACGCAACACGGAGTTCTAACACACCATAACCAATCAAACTAGCCGTTATGAATAGTAATACCTACTTTTTGAAATTATATATATTTTATATTTCAAAATGGACTTCATTTTTGGATTTAGAATATCAAATTTAGCCTGAGGTGAAATTTTGGGTACTTTTCGGATAACTTTAATATTTTGATGAATAGTGAAAATTACTACATTTTAATTAAAAACAACTTTTTTAATAAAAATAATTAATAGTGATAAATTATGAATTTGAGTGGTTTTAAAGTATATTAAGAATATATTTTTACCATTTAATTCAATGTTGGTCATTGGACATAATTTTACAATTAAACCGGACATAAACAAGTGTCAATCTTTTGATAGTTATTATCTCTTAAAAACACGCTTTTTGTTTTAACAACGGGAATTAATTTTAAATTAATTTCTTCCAATTCTGTGTGTTGAATATGGAAAAATGGATTCCATATTTGGAATCAGTATGTTCAAATTTTGTAAATAGGTAACTTTTATTTTTAGACATTTTGAATAATTACTTCGTTAAATATTTTATTTACCATGGTTAATGGGTAAATCCGGTAAGTAAGGGTTAAAAAATAATATTATAATAATACTAAATTACTCTAAAACATGTCTTAGCCTCATTGGATGATACATATTCGACCATAGGCATCTTTGGGTCGATTTTGGGACTCCATGGAGCCACTTGTAGGTGATAGGGACACTTAATTTTAATTAAGTTAAAATATATATAAAAATGTCATAAGCATATATCTTTTAGAAAAAATTTTTTTACATAAGCATATATATATTGGATGTTCGACTATAAATATTCCTTATAAAGATAAAAAGATTTCCTATATGATTATATTTTATTTATAATATTTAGAGATTACATAATATAATTTATTTATGACACAATGATGATGAATTAATTACCATAATATTGAAAATTTAAAATAATTGATATTATAAATACACAAATAAATATAATTTGAGACTTTTAATGAATTAAAATAATTTTATAGGATAATATGTCATATTAGTATTGATTTAATTAACTGTTTTCGAAGTAATCATTCTGTTATGAGTTTCAAAAAATCAACTATTGAATAGTGTCAAAATTGACATAAAAGAGTTTATAAAACAAATATTATATTATTAATTGATATCAAATTCCTAAAAATATAAGGTTCTGCCAAAAGACTTATAGCATGATAGGTGTATCATTAATGGAAAACTTTTGGGCCTCTTGTATGTATATAGTATGTTTATTAACCATATAATATAAAAATACAAAGAGACATTTTAAAAGTGAAACTAATTAACTTAGAGTTAATACTTAAAGATAAGGTTAATATAAGTACCCAAACCTGTCTAAATTCTATTGGTTGAGTGGTTTTCGACCCATCCCCTCCGTAAAATTTAATTAATCCACTTGGAGCCTTTATAATGTGAATATGAATGTATTATAAATTAATTTTTATATCTTTTCCAAAGGTGCCCCTCACCCCTCTTATAAAAGGTCACTCCTCCTTCTCATTTCTTCACACCTTCAAAGCCTTTTGGTTCGGAAAAACTCTACGCAAATACTCTCCCAACATCCCTCACTACAACCTAGAGGCCTTTTTTTGATCAGAAAGCCAACTTATGGAGCTCTTTTGATCAAATCAAAAGGAAGAACCCGAATAAGAGGTAATGTTTCCACCACCCCTTTTCCAAGTTCCATTATTCTTCCACTTCTTCATCCTTTGTTATTACCATTCTAAAATAATAAATCCAGTATCATATATATACTGTGATGTTATTATAAATATGTTACAACCATTTTCAGTATTCTATCCACCCTATGAATAACATGTCACCATACGTGCGTACGTACTGCTTACCGTCTCCAGGTCGTGGTGTAATTGTTATTCAATATATTAATATATGGATGGGTATAATAATGATGTGTAACTCATGTAAATAATAAATATAACATGTTAATTATTCGGTATATATGATATACCATCCTCTTATATATTATTTTAATATCAAAAGAATGATATTGTCTCTTGTGCGTACGTACGGACTACCGTCTCCACGAACACGATGAGATTCATTCTCCATCGTATCCATTCAAGTATAATTCTCATTTGATGATTAATAATAGTATCTAAGGACTTGATATTATTCTGGATATGATTAAGATACAACCTATCCATTAAAAACATGGATGTCGTAACAAAACATTCAAAAGAAAACGAGTAAGTTAACACCTGAAACAATGATAATACTAAGATATTATTAACAAATCAATGTTAAAAGATCATATATGATATCATATTAATGTATATGATTCTTCTATAATTTAATAACAATTTTTTCACCATTATACAGGAGGTTAACCTACCCCAACCAAGGAAAAGTACAAGGTAAGGGTTTATTTCACAATCTCTTCATTATCCGAGGTTGTTTATACGTAATAATCTACTGGGATCTCTTTATCACATCCATGTTTCTTAAAAACGTATTTCAAAAAAATTTACTATTTAAAAGAATATGGGTTAAAGTCATTTATAACCTTGTTTGATTTTTTATAAGTGTTTTATAAAGAAATATTTTCGTCATTTTCCAAATAAGGTGCTTTTTAACCTTTTCGACAGAATCAAGGTAAGAATGTTTTTGTAACTTATACGGAGGGTGCGGCTATTTTCCGCCGTTATAAAATCATCGAAGCATCCCTTACAAGCTTATAAGAATATTTTCAAAGAAAATGTTTCATTTTATATGACTCTTAAATTATTTCAAAATAAAAAGCGATATTTCTCTAAAAAGAGTTTTGATTTAATCTATGTCAACATCCTTTGATAGATTTTAAGCTTATTTGGAGATGATTTATTATGAAACAAAACTTCCATATTGTATGGAATGTTTTTTTGATATGTCTGACTATGGATATGTTATTTTCATGGATTATGGATGAATTATTTACATTTCGTATGCTAGTTTTAATAAGAATGTTTATGTTATGTTTAAAACTTTTCATATGGGAATGCATTGGACTTAATATGTGATGGGTGGAGGCCGATATAGCTCCTCGATGCATTAGTAGGTCTCATGAGACAAACTAGTGTCTTGGCAAAAGGCCTTGGAAAAATCTTATTTGTAGTCTTGGCACGAGTCCTTGGTTATGTGGTTATGATAGTATGGCATTATGCATTCCATCATTATGAAAGTGGTTATTGATATTTCATGTGATTATTCGATTAGAAGAATATCCATGTGAAAAAGTAAATGGAATTATTTCATTTTACATTTTCCATACTATTTTTATGTTCAAGTTTAAAAGGCTTTCATTTTAGTTATACATTGCCTTAAAAGTTTATGTTTATTTTTGAATGTTTCCGCTATATTGTTATCCTTACTGGGAATTTGAGCTCACCCCTTTTCTATGTTTCATTTTTCCCAGGAAGTGAGGAATTAAATTATGAATGACCTACATGGATATTATGAGGGGATAATAGTGTGGATTATTGTGACAACAGGTTTTTGTAGTAGTTTTTCACTTCATGATGTAATGTAAAACTTTATGAATATATCTAGTGTTTCCAAGGCTACTAAACCAATCGGTCTTTCGAGATTTGATCTTTCTTGTGATCATGACAATGTTATGTAATAATGCACCGACTCTGGGTAACTAGTGTCGGGGCATTACACCTATCCTCTTTGTCATGAAGAAATATGGATCCACGAGGCTATGCACTGATTATAGGGAAATCATTGTTATTAAAATAAAGAACAAGTATCATATTCCATGCATTGATGATTTATTTGATTGACTTCATATCGACCAATATTTATCACAGAATGATCTTCGATATGAATATAATCAGCTACATGTGGGGAAGATAGATATTCCATAGACTACATTTCAAACCAGGTATGAGCATTACAAGTTTTAGTAATTTTTTTGGACTGACTAATGCACGCTATGTTTTCATGGATCGAAGGAATTATGATTCTAAGGAATATATTGATGTATTTTTTGTGGTATTTATCGATGATTTTCTAGTTTACTGCAAAAGCTACAAAGACCATGATAATCACTTATAGATTATTTGGAAAACTATTAGAAGAAATAAATTTGATGGGATGTTTAGAAAGTGTGAATATTTTCATAAATATCTTTCTTTTCATGGTTATATTTTCTATAAGGATGGAATATTAGTTGATCCTATGAAGACAAATGAAATCAATGAATGGACTACACCAACAAAAATAAATGAGTTATGTAGTTTTTTTAGCTTAGTAGGTTACAATTGGAATTTCATTCATAATTTTTCTTGATTGGGAAACCCACTAACCAAGTTCACACATAAAGGGGTTATGATTGTATGGAAAGAAGAATGTAAATGATTATTTTAATAATCGAAATTAATATTGTTCAATGCTCCAATTTTGACTTTTTCCTCAGTAAATGATGGTTTTGTGATATACAATACAGCATTAAAGAATGGACTCAGTTTATTCCTTATGAAAATTGATAAAGTTATTGCTTATGAATCAAGGCATTTGAAGAAACATGAAAAAAATAATCATACTCATGATCTTGAGTTAGAAGATGTAATATTTTCTCTAAAAATATAGAGACATAATCTTTATGGTGATAGATGTGAAATATATATTGATCTTAAGAGTTTGAAATACATTTTTACACACAAAGAACTCATCATGAGGCAAAACAGGTGGATCAAGTTACACAAAATTATGTTTATTCGATAAACTACCACCCATGAAAGGTAAATATGGTTGAAGATGCATAAAGAAGGAAATATCATGTACTTTATACACAAATAAGGATTGAGAGAGATCCTATATTAATGAATCTACTAAAGTTGGATATGTAAATTATTACGGAAGTTGAAACATATTTCTTTTTTTTAAATGATTTCTAAACTATATTTACTAGAGAAGAAAAAAACACTCAATTTGATTATGAGAATCTTCAATATAAAGTTAAAGCTGTAAAGGATGGAATATTTGATGAATTTTTTAGGATGGAGTTGTGAAATTTGAAAAGAGGTTATATGTTACATCAGTACCTAAGATAAAAATGATAACTATTAGATGATTCCCATAGATAAAATTTATCTATAAAACCTAGTAGAAAAAATATGAATTGAGATTTTATGGAAATTTTTTTTGTGGGATAACATGTAGTAAGAAATTGCTGACTACGTTTCACAGTGCCTAGTTTTCCAACAAGTGAAAGCGAAGAGGCAACATCCTGTAGGAGTCATGCAACATTTACCTATTCTTATGTTGATGTGGGATGGAATTATAGTGTAATTTTTCATATTAATATCAATGAAACCTAGAAGGAATGATGAAATATGGGTAATTTTTGATCATCTAATAAAATCAGCACATTTCCATATTATAAGAGGAGATTTACCCCTTGAGATGCTGACAATACATTATATTAATGCTGTTATAATTCTTCATTTTTCACCTCTATTGATTGTGTATGGTCGAGATCCCTAATTTACATCAGAATTCTTAAAAATTATCCAGAATTCTTTGGAGACTGAACATCATAGAAATGCTTTATATCACCCCTAAAACAATGGTTAGTATGAAAGGAGTATTCCAACACTAGAGGAGATGTTGAGATCATGCTCTTTTGACATTCAAGGTATGTGGGATCAATACTTTCATTTGGTGGAATTTTCCTACAATAATTGTTTCCATTCTAGTATTCAAATGGAACTATATAAATTATTATATAGAAAGAGGTGTCAAACCCCAAATTGATGGGATAAATATGGTTAAAGGAAACATATAGGCCCAAAACATATCGATGAGACAACTGCAAAGGTAATTTCAATTCAGGCCCATATGAATGTAGCCCAGAGATGAAAAAATATTTATATGGAAAACCAGATAGGGGATTTGGAATTTTATGTGGGGGATTATTTCATTTGAAAAGTATCTCTATGGAAGAGTGTCTTAAGGTTAAGTAAAGGAGGGAAACTGAACCCCAATTACATCAAACATTTCAAAATTCATGAAAGATTTGGAGTTGTAGCTTAACATTTAGAAATTCCCTCAGGTCTCTCCAACATTCATAATGTGTTCCATGTGTCCATGTTACATAAATACATTCCAAACCCAGTGCATGTACTCACCTATGATGAAATAGAGTTGGAACCTCATTTTCCATACTGTGAGGGGCCTATCAAGATTATTGAAATAAGGGAGAATATATTGAGAAATCAAAAAAATCAACCGGTAAATGTTCTATGGAGAAACTATAAAATAAAGGAAGCAACGTGGGAACTAGAGAATGTTATGAACAAGAACCACACACATATTTTTTTGGTTTCAATATAAATGAAAAAATTCAAGGACAAAATTTCTAAAGGATTCAAGAATATAACACTCCAATATTAAATGATATGTCTTTATTAAGTATTTTCAACTAAATAGATGTACCACAAAGCACATAAAAATGAGTCTCTATGAGGTAGATAATTTTTTATAACCTATCCATTAATATTAACATTTCCACTTCTGTGATTAGAACTTCGAATAACTGACATATATGGTTGCTATTGGTACGATTTTTAGTGTCTAATAGGATCATCATATTGTTAGTGAATAGTAGCATATCCTTAGGAATAGTAACCCACCCTTATGAATAATAATATGACCCTTATAAATAGTAAATTAGACAAATGACTAGTAACTTTATCAATGAGACTATTAATAAATTTTATACACCTTATAAATGAAGGTGAATATTTTTTAATTATATAATGGTATTTTTGTGAGTAATAAATATTTAATTTCAATATTATAATTAATATAATTATTCAAAACATAATTCATTTTCATAAAATATATTCATAAAATATATATTTCTTTCCCTATGATTTTGGTATAATTTAATGAGACCTTAGTAAATTTTTTAATGTTTCATAAAATAAGTTATAAATTTAAATTAAGTATTTTTCTATTAAATGATAATTTTAATTACAAATTTAATTTTTTATATTTAGATTATTATTTTAAAATAACATAGTTCATATTTTGGATTATACACATCGAAAAATGCATACTATTAATTTTTTGTATTTTTTTGAAATACATTTTTTTAGTGAATAGTAAAATATGATAATTTATGATAAATGCTAAATAAATGATTTATTGAGTGATGGATGATGTCCTATTAGGATGAGAACACTTAGTTCAAACCTAAATTCACTTATTACTATTTTTTTTTCATGGAATCACAACTATTTATTATCTTAGGGGAAAATAATAAACTAAATATTAAAATATTAAGAAAACCATCCTCATCCCTACTATAAAAACCACCCCCACACCCTCATTTATTCACACCACTCAAGCATCATGAATTGTTTTTTGCCCAAATGTGTCCCAAATATCATATTCCATTTACATATTCCCTTGGTATCCTCAAAAGACTAAATAGTCTCCTCTAAAGAGGCTCTCGAAGGGTGATAGACTCAAGGGGTAAATTCCACTTTTAGATTCTATTATTTTATTTTCGTGTTCCATTGTTATCTTTTCTATTATAACCTATTATCATTAAAATTTTATAAAAAATACATTGCCTTATATTTTGTATAATTTCACAATGATAATGTAATATTCCATAACCATCTCTTCTTTTCTATACTTCTATACTATAAATGAAATCACCATCTAAGATGTGTTAATTTATCACATTCATGGAAAACGGTTTTTCAATTTGCATGACTATCATCAAGAAAGGTCATGAAAAATTTTTAAGGGTTTAACCAGATCATTATATATTTATTTTATCTTATGTAATGTTCATGAATCATTACACACTAATAATATATAATTATAATACAAAACAAGTTCATTTTATGGAAACCCATCAAGTTAATCCAAGCATTTATCATTAAAGTTTATCTAATGAGTCATACATATGGTATATAACCAAAATTATTAAAAGATAATATATATCCTTTTAATTTCACTAATAATATATATTAACAATTCTGGATGTTTAAACACATATGAAACTAACTTCCATACATGAATACAAATAAACAGATCATGAAAACCAATGAATAAAACGCTTCCAAAAAAATAAAATTGAACCTATTAACCCATCAAAATGTAAACGATTGAATGTAATAATGTTAAAATAAATACATAAAATCTAGATGATTTTCTGGAATTATTCATTA
Source organism: Viscum album (assembly GCA_963277665.1). NCBI lineage: Eukaryota > Viridiplantae > Streptophyta > Magnoliopsida > Santalales > Viscaceae > Viscum > Viscum album. Next base: position 1,919,066,804 of record OY728163.1, read on the forward strand.
ATGATTCTATATATGATTATTCAGTTCATTAAGATCAATCAAAAAATACATTCGGGCAGAAGGTAAGTGTTCTCTCATCTGACTTTTAATTCTGTGTGATTTCCATTTTTCACCACTTATTTATTGTATATGGTGTATGCGTATTTACATTTTATATATAATATAATTATTATCTTTATATTCATTGTATTATATGATTCATTTGGTGATTATTAATTTTTGGTCATACGATTTGATTGATTACAATGTGGTAAGAAACTTTATCTCAATTCCCATTTCATTGAGACTACAAGGTATAGTGCACCAAATATTTATTATGTAGTTTATATACCTCCCTTTTGTGATCATATTTCATTTGAAATTATAATTATATTAAATATTCATTTTCTTGTATCATGGATATGATTATTTCCTTAAGTTGTATACGATTTCACATATATTGTTTATTTTGAACGCTACTTTAACTATGGAAATACTGATGAATCTATATCCACTACTGAATATTGATATTTAAAAAGGAATAATTTTTATGTATTAATTTTTTTATAATGAATACATTTGACTGTAATTTATTAGTAGGTCCCTCTTTATCTCATCGATGCATCGATATGTTTAATGAGGAAAACAATTTGGCGACCAACTCTTCGAGTTTGTTTCCAAAAAATACGATGGGTTACTACCCATAGAAATAAACTTTAATGATGATATAATGGTTCATGTGGAAGATACTTGACGTCTGAATAATAATTAGTCTTTTTCTTTAGTATTCATTTATTGATTTCCACGATGTTTTCACTATGATTAAATCTATGGATGCATATTTAATCTCAGCTTATTGATGGAAAGCTGTTTTATTTTTTCATCTTTCCATATTAGTAATAAATATTTTAATATTGATCCATGATAGCACTATATGTAACCCATAATGATCATTTGAGCTCACCGTTATTTTGTGTCCATTCCTCGGGTTATGATGAATAGAACCTTGAATAATCTTTTAAGGATTGAGTTTATTTCGATTTATTATCTATCGTGTTGTATTGTTTATCTTTCTAAATATACTATGGCCATCATGTATATAATATGGTCTTCCAAAAATTCTAAACTAATAGGTATTTTGGTATTTTATTTTCAAAATCATGCGAACATATTACATTAATGCACCCGCTCTAGGTTTCTGGGGAAGAGGCATTACACAAGGAGTTGGTGAAACATTATGAATGGATAGGACCTAATTTAAGAATGTGGGACCACTTATGCACTTGGTATAATTATACTAAATTTTACATGAAATTACTAATGTAATTATATTTTCAAGATAATGTTATTGTAATTATTTATATCTAATGATTTATATTATAATAGTTGTATTGTTTATCTTATAGATGCAAGAGTCACATCTGAACCACATAAACCCAAAGTGTTATTTTCATTTTTTGTTTAATTTATTCTTGTCTAGATATATTTGATATTATTTGTTGAGAGTTTTTTTGAGAAGTAAAACATGATGTGGTGATTAGGGTGTGAAGAACATACTATATTATGTTTTTCAAATTAAATTACATTAAATGGATAGAGATATTTTTCATATCTTTTTCAACTAATAACATAAGTTTTGTTGGCATATTTTTTTAGTAAATTAGGGATGCTGAATCCTCAATAAGTGGTATTAGAGCATTGATTAGTTCTTCAAAAACAAAAAATCTATAAGAATAAGAAACATTATATTTCCTTATACATTATTTTTATTGAAAAGGAGTTTACTGGTATCATAAGTTATAGCATCAAAAGAAGGTTAGATAGGAACAAATAAATTTGACTGGACATATTTTTCAATAATTGAATTCATATGATGGTTTATTTAATTTAAAAGGAAATAGATGTTTCATTATCTAGGATTATACTAGTGAATATAGAGATGGATGAATGGGAATAGTAGGACTTTAAGGCACTTGGGTTGATCAAGACTTCATTTTCTCAAAGTGATGCCTTTAATATCCAGAATGTGACGACCATGACTGAGTTGGTGCAATCCATATTATGAATGTATAAAAATATATTGACACTTAAGTGTTCATGATGTGACAATTGTTCAAATTGAGTCTCTTAGATGGTACAAATACAAAATATCATGTAAATTAATACAAAATGATTAAATGGTAGCTCAAATCAGTCAATGTGAACTTCATGGAAGATGTTTGGGATCTGTTGCTATTTTTAATTACCAGTGTCATGAGATGAAATGTTATATAGTATTATAAATTATTATTTAATATCAAAGTTAGTACTTTATGATGATAGTAATACAATATTGACTGAATATCATAGATAGAGATAATTTCAGGAACCTTCCAGAGACATGATAAATTATAATGGAAGAGGATGGTCACTTCAATGAAGAAGTTAGAGGAAACTGAAATATAATTCAAAAAAAGTCGTCGAGATAAATCAAATGGTTATAGGTCCACATATTTACAGTATGTGAAGAGAGTACATCTATTAATGGACTATAAGAGACAAATGGATAATTCCATAAGGGAATCTTCCATAAGATCAAATTTATGAATTCATCTTGGAAAAGTTTTGAATTACTATTGAGTGTCAATACATCAGCATATTCATGTGTGAATGACTTGGGTTCATCATTCCACATAATGATAGATAAGGGGAACATGGTCGACTATATAATTAGAATATTTGATGAAGTGAATTTGGTAGATAATAAGGATCTTTATGTCATGGGGAAAGGAACTATCAATATCAGGATGGAGAATGGTTTCTTATGTAAAATAAATGATGTGAGACATGTAATTGGGATTTGAAAAAAAATAACTTCCATAGAATAGTTTTATGATGTAGGATTTAATAATAACATTTCTAATAGAGTTTAACATACCACTAAAATATCCATAATAGGTGAATGTGGAGTAAAAAATGGAACCCTATATATGACTAAAAGATCATATTTAGTGAAATTTACTAGAGAAATAATTTATTTTATCCTAGAGTTGTGAAACTTTTAAAATGATCATATCAGTGATAAGAACATGATAGATCTATTGGGAAATGGTGTAATGATTATTTATCACAGTAAAATCAGAATTTGTGAGTATTGTATACATAGAATACCGAAGAGGGTGTTATTAAATCTTAATGATAATAATACCACATATCAAAATGATAAACTTGTTCACTATGATATTTGGATACCTTCCATTGTTCAATCCGACATATGATCACCTTGCATCATGACTTTAAAAAATGATAATACATATAATTTATGTGTTCAATTTATAAATAAAAATTAAAATATTTAGAGATATTTTTTAGTGGAATTCCATGTTGTAAAGGGAAAATAATTAAAATTTAATGTTAATAAAATATGAAATTATTTATGAGTATAGTAGAAGGTACGTTAAATTATTATATCATAATAACAAGTTGGGTTATAGAATATTTTTCATGGTACACCATCGTAGAACAATAAGGAAATGAAAATGAATCAAATATTGATATAGAAGTCATAAAACATGAGGGTAAACTTAGAAATTCAAAGGAAATTTGGGTGAAATATATGAACATGATAGGATACATAGTCAATTAAAGTCCATTTAATTCATTTAGACATGAAATTTCATTGAATCTATTGTCTAGAAACTCTTCGGAATATATCCACATCAAAATTTGTTTTAGTATTTCTGATGTCTTTTCCAATGCTTAGCATAAAGACATACTATAGTAAAATTCCAAGAAACACTAATTAATGATGTGACTGAATGTTCAAGGGCTGTTGAAGATTAAGGTAGTGATTCATAAAGCCAAGAATTTGGTTCTATATTTAAGGGACTATATCTATAAGATAAATAAATATTTAGAATGACCGGATGTATATTTGTCTAAACACCATTATTTTGACACATTTTATTTTCTAATAACATGGCACATAAAATTGAATATGAGGTCTCAAACATGGATAACGTGTCATTCTAATTATTGGTAGTTATATTGATGTATTAAATGATATTTACTTGGTTAAACATTTCATTTATAGTTGGACTTGTGTGTTGTTTCATATTAAAATGTGGGAGGGGACAATGGGTGGCTGTGTTGTGGATCATTTGATATATGAAATTATTTAAAGGTACATATCGATATTTCAAGAAATATGATCTAATATCGGGTTTTGTTTCATCCTATAATGATTTTGATTTAAACACCGAAATTAATACCATTTATTTTCTGTTTATATACAAATTAATGGAATTTCACTAAATTTTGTGACTATAACATGTAGTTATATTGTCCACAATGAAATATGACTATAAAGAAGTATGTAAAGTGTGGTATTAGTTACTTTTGTTTATGCACTTATTGGAGGATCTTGGATGGAGTTTGTAAGGTGGAGTGTTATTCTTTGATAATCATAGTGTAATCCTTTTGGCTCAAAATATAGTGTTTCCCTCATAGATGAAACATGACGACCTGAAATACCATTTCATATAGAACATACTAGATAAAAATGATCTATATTTTTGATTTATAGTAAGGAAGTATAATATGATATAAAATTTTCACAAAAAAATAGTACAAGGATGTAGGAGGATAAACTATGGATTAGTGCGATAAGGTTAAATGAAAGGATTTGGGAGTTTTTTTAAATTATTAATGAGTTTCCATTAATTCCATAGAGTTATATTGAAGTGGGTGATTATTATGAATTATTATGCTTTATCATTTTCCAAATCCATTTTACCATAATGAGATGCTCGAGTTAATAGATCAATTTTTTTTAATGTATGGATTATTGAAATCTGTATTGTATAACATTTGATAAGAATATAATGTCATTCAATAATAATGTGAAGTGGTCAGTTAATAAGTTAATGTTAAAAAAATGTTATGGAGTTTTTTCTCCGGGTTTCTTGAAAAAGGGTTGTGTAACCATTAAATATTCACTATAAGTTAGCTTTCATAATTGAAATTTCTATAGGTTATTAGCATTCACCATGGTTCAATGGTGGTATGTCTACAATGATAAATAGTCATTACAATAATACAGTTGTATGGGACCAACTACATGTAAGTGTGACCACATATACCTGAGGTTGACCAATAATAATGATTAAATATAATTATTGAATGAATAATTTTTTTGAAAAAATTTAATGTATGTCCTTGAATATTTTAATATAAATGATATTGATATCAGTGTTTCTCTATTCAATGTATAAATCATGTTTCATCCAAATAATCAAAAATTTATCTGTACTTTCCTATTTTAATATTCACCTATCTGATTTTTTGTGAGTGTCTGTATTAAGAGTATATGGGATGTGTTTTCCTCGGTTTAGTTTTAAGGGATTGATTAAAATCCAATATTCCAACACATTGATGTTTAGGGCATCATTCAATTGGTGTAAATTATCATAATTTAATCCATATTGTTCAAATTTTATAGTGGAATAGCTTTTTGTAAAGCAGTGGTGGTGCATCCCCACACACTATGGTATCATGATTTTTATGAATTATGATGATTTTTAATATTTGGTAAAAATTTTAAATATAGAATTTTATAATAATTTACAAGAATTTTTATTTAACCATTATTTATATTCATTTTAAATGGGGTGGTAACATTTATTTTATGAATAAAAACATTTTTGGGCATGCGATTTGAATATTATTTGAGGGGATATTTAAACAAACATAGTACATTTTTGAGAAGAAATAATATTTTAATATCTGAATATTTTCAGAGGATGGTTGTAATAAATTGTTACATGCTTTATGATTTGAAATTATTCTTGAATTTAAAACTGAATAGAAACAACAATGTTCATATGGTTAATTGATTATTCATGGTCAAATTCATTGTATACGACCTATGAGTCTCATTTTTATTCATGTTATATTACTTTTTTATATTTTTATGTTAATTTTTATATTTGGATGTTTTACATGTTTTTTATAATTTAATTGATTTTACTATTCTCACCAATATTAAAACAATCTACAATTTATGAAAAATGTTAGACACTATAATTCACCCACATATTTGGGTGTTTCCATCATTTTGGTTGTAATAAGTGGTGTCAAATTTGAAATGTTATTTCTTAGATAATATGTATTGTATATATCTTTGACAGAGATAAAATCATCTAAGTAAAAGGAGTTCTTATTTTTTATGGCTAAAATTATCAGATATAGAAAAATCACATTATATCCAATCTATGATATCTTGTTATAGATGTTTTCTCCACTATAATAGGAGGAATTCATGTAAGTGAACCAAAAGAGATTTCATTGAATGAAATTGTTTAAAAGATTCTCAACACTAATAAAAAGGAATATAATGTATTATCTAGAGAAATTTATAAGAATATATATAGGTGTGTGTGATGAGGTATATATCTGTAAAATAAATATGTAAAAATTCACCCAATGTATGTGTAGGACCCCAGGACACCCTGAGAGGGGACGGGTGAATCAGGGTGTGAACTTTTTATTTTAAAAACAAGGATTTGATTCCCACTTTGGTAGGAACTAGTTATACCTGTATGATGGACATGATCAGTAATGAAACATTCACATACAATGTGGTGACATGGTAATTTTTACTTGGTTCACCACTAAGGGCTACGTCTAAGGATCATACACCGACAAGTGTCCGGTTGTACGAAATTCCACTAATCTTTACTAGATGTGGATTACAAAGGTTTAGGAATAGTCACTCTCTCCCAGGCTCACTGCCTTTACAAATGTTCAGGTATAGCTCACTGCTTCCCTTGGGTCACTCCCGTTGACTCCCCCTGGCTCATTGCCTTTGGTGAAGTCCCACTCCATTTATAGACATGAAGGTATGATCATCAGATATACATGTAGTTCTTTGTCTCTTATTCATAATGTGACATTTCTTGCATCAGGGTTCTGAGTTGATGCTGTTTTAAGTACAATCCTACTTATTTAGTGCAATGACTGAACGCACTAGATCATATTGTCTTTGTTTGCTTAAATCACAACCACTTATGTGATTTCTTAATAAATGAGGCTCAGCTTACCCGACATTGTCATAATCAGTTCTCCAAGTATGCATGAGATCATAAATGTATCATTTATATTTTTTCTTTAATATCACTTTGAACCGATGGTATCAGTAAATCTTCCAACTTTTGTGAAGCTCCAAAAATACCGGCAGGCATTAGAAATACCAGGCGTGCTACCGCAAGCCCGGTGCGCAAGTCTCAAGATGGTGCGCTACTCTCGGTGTGCAAGTCCAAACTGGCATGCAAGTTCACGTCAACCACATGCGCGACGATCACTATTTCAACTTCAATCTTGTTCTACCCAATCCCTTTCTCACCCAAAACACCTTGGACACGCAGCAAAAAACTGTCGTGCGATATACACTTGCGCGACCTCCACACAACTTGCGCGACCAGCACACCTAGGCGACAGGTGCTCTGATTTTATCTAATTGTTGAGCTCGCACAGAATGGGGTGGGGTCAACCTGTATTTATAGGAATTGGGACACCCTTCGTGATGGCGCTAAAGTCCTCCCTCAGTGTGCAAGTTTCAGTGTGCATGTACATGCGTGACCAAACACAAAACTCGGGTGCCCATCTTCCATGACCATATTCTCATGTCATGATCCTCAAAAAATGGTTCATAAGTATCCAAGCCTCCATGTCTTCAGTGCGCAACTCCAACCGCACTAGCCTCTGTCGCACTACTCACTTGCATGACCAAACCAATAATAGTACGACACTATTTCCTTTTCCATATTTTGAAGTTCTAATCTTGAAAAACAATAGGTGTGCAAGTTCCCAAGCCTCCAAATAATTGGCGCGCATGTCCCTTTTTTCCGCGCTAGTCACCTGCACGACCAAACCCAAAACATGTTCGGACCTTATCCCTTTTCTATATTTTGATGTTCTGATCTTGAAAAACATATAGTGTGCATGTTCCCTCTCCTTCAAGTGAATGGTGCACAAGTCCCTTTGCCAAAAAACACTTTTCTTCAGTTTTCAATATTCAGGACCAAAAATTTGGAAAACACTGGAAAAAAGTGACACCTTTTATCTGCCCTTTTTGTACCACCTCTAGATCATTCATTCATTTTTAAAAGTTCTTAAATAAAACATGGATCGTTAACCACATGCATTGAACATTACATGCCACCATGAAATCCACTTTGTCAACAAATTTGTGTTTCATTGTTTCCTTTGTCAAAAAGAACAATCACCTCAAAGAAAACTTCTTATATGCGATTTTCCATCTTTAAAAAATCTTATTATTTCATCACAAACTCCAATATCATGATATATATCCTTTGATTGATCAGTTTTAGAAACATCATATTTTGATACAATGTGAAGTGCATGGAAATCTCAGAATTCCAATCCCTTTCACTTTATCTTCTTCTTCAACCGTCATTCTCTACATCATGCAAATCATACGATTGTATTCATCATGAAAATCATACTATTCTATTAGTCAAGAATTATCTTGCATGGTTCCCATGAAATCATGAATAATTTCATGGTCTCCATCAACCTTCATGTCTTATTCTTCTTCCGTAATTCTCACATAGATTATACCTCATCATTCTTCATTTTTGTAAACAATGTGTCACCTTTGACACAAGTTCTTTGAACTAATGATTATTACAAAAATCATCAGAATTTCCATTCCTCCATTTCATTAGAGTACTTCTTGATATCCTTCATTTTGATCTTCATTGAAAACTATTAACAAAAAATACAACCTTATACACAAAGTGGTCCCAACAATCTCCCCCTTTGTATTTTTTTGTCAATACATTACATATCTTCTGAAATAAATTCGTCAATGTCAATATGAGAATCTTCTCTTCAATAAACATTTCTTTCCAAACATTTATTTTACATTCTCTCCCCCTTATTGACAAGAAATATGAAGCTCTTGGTAGGGAGGGTATCAATATGTACTTAAGAAATGTTTCATTATTGATTTCTCTCTAAGTCTACTTGAGAAATGCTCGATGTAGAAAGCAAGAGGATTTTATTTAGACAATAAGGTTGTCCATTATACACTAATCATGAAACCACATGAGATGAGAACACATGTATTTTTCCTTCAAGGGTTTAAAACATTCATTTCCGGCTAAATAAATCAAATGTGATATGGAATAATCAACTAGAAACTCCTTTAATAACATCAGCACATAGATAATAAACATTAAAGTGCAATTGGAAGGATAAGTGTCCTTTCATCACTATCATTCTTCTTATGTCACTGATCAATCTAGTTACCCCCCCCCTTTGTATAAATATCATTGTTTAACTGGAGTTGATACTGATTGAAACAATGATTTTGGAAGCTTCTTCATTTTTCTCCCCCTCAAGGGAAACACTCCTCCTCATCTTTATCAATATTGATCCTTCATTATCTTAATCTTTGAATATCAATTGAAGAATCTTCCAAGGAAGGAAACTTCTTTCGATTAGCAATCAATAATTGACAGCATTCACTACTTCTCAGGTTCTCCCCCTGAGAGCATGCTTCAACTTCAATTCCCTGCATTTTTAGCAAAAATACAATACACAAATGATTAATGGAATAAGGTGGTTCCTCCTTGAATCATCAATATGAACATCATGGTTGAGTTTCTTTTCTCAACCTAGTTTCTCTATTTACTTCAGTCTTTACGCCCGCAAATTTGAACAAATGATCTGCTATGTGTTGATGTGGCATGGCTCTCTTCACATTCTCTTCTTCTTTGTGTGTAGAGTTGTTCTTCTTAATATCCATCATATATGATACATTCTTACTCCTCTTAAGGATTGCTTCTTGCTCTGCTATTAAGGTTAGAAAACCTTTTGTAGCGTGACTAGATCTCATACATCACTCACAAAGAACAAATTTGACACGTGTGTTTCTCTTGGTTTTCAATATCTCTTGCACTCTATCTTCATCAGGTGAAAGTTTTTCTTTTCCTTTATCACCATACTTGTCTTTACATCTTCATGTTTCCTCATTCTTTTTAAATCATCTGGCTAGATGACCAATATGTCATTTGGAACTGTTGCAGCTGATTTGGATCTTCCACATGGGTTCATTTTAGTTTCATCCCACTTAGTTTTTCTTTTGGATTAATGACCCTTCAATTTCATGGATGTGAAATCATGGGTCTTCTCAGCTTCCCTATTTGAGATCTTCTTGGTGGAAATGTGTGTTCACAATATTCTTATGATTTCTTCCCAAGGTACCTGCTTTATACTTTGACGTCATTAGATGTCTTCTTTTCTTATAAATAGTGAAAGTATGTTGAGATGGACATGTTCTTACCTTGTGACCACTTTTGTTGCATACATCAATGATGTTATCAATAATTCCAAATCTGTTTTCTGTAAACAGATTCTTCTGTACCTACAGATGTTACTTCTTCTTCTCTGGATTTCTTCCCTTTGATACAGGCTTTCTTTGTGCTTTTTCATTAAAGGGATTGTAACATCAATCGAGTGCACAATTCCCAAATCTGTTGCAGCACCAAAACTGACCCATAAATCTTTTCTTTTGGTATCTTATTTATGAGGTTGTTTGGCCATATTCTTAATTTTTTGCGCTCTATTTGAGGAACCAACTTCCTTCTTTTTCTACCCATCTAACATAGCCACAGTGGTAGGTTTTTTATCCCCCTCTTTCCTAACCCATACTTATTTAGAATTTTTCTTCCAACTTTCACTTTTTGAAGGAACATATTTAGAAACATTAGTACAAGATGGTTTGGATGGAACCTTCACTTTCTCAGTTGCTTGTGATAGATCAATGACTGAGGTCATGATCTTCTTATCACATGTTGGAGGTATTTTGGATTTAGCATCCTCCAATGTGGATTGAATATCAACAGAAATTGTTTCTTGAGATGGATAATCAAGAGTTTTCTTCATCTTCTTTTCACATGATGGCGGTATTTAAACATTAGTATCCTCCAGTGAGCATTGAGTACCAGTAGCAACTGATTCTGTTTCATTCTTTTGTGAAGTCTCAATATGTGTCTTCTCATGATTTGTCAGTTGGTCTTCCAATTTTTGACTTTCAATATTGAGGATGATCTTCTGATCTTTAATAATGATCATCTACTCTTCACAAGTCTTCTTCAATCTTTCAACTTCATCATCATGAATCTTAACATTGTTTTGTAACAAAGAGTCAATTTCATTGAATCTCTGGGAAGTTTCTTCCAAACAAAAACTCTTGACATCAGTGTAATTCTTCAGCTCAGCTTAAAGCGCATGGATCATTTCATTTAGAGTCTTATTGAAAACCTCTATTTCTTCAAAGACTTTAACCTGTTTGGTGACAATTAAGCATTCGAGAATTTTTCCTTCCAAGCCTTTTTCAAAATTATCGTCTTCTCTTTCCAATCAATTGATCTCAACCTGCATGCATTGAAATATTCTAAAAATAGAAGAAACTATTTCTTTAAGAATATAATGCATATAACTTGTTAATTTCTCTAAATCACAGGAGATAGAAGTTTTTTTCTTTCCTATGGTAGGAACCTGATCAACCTGCTCGATACATTCCAAGACTGATATTTCTTCATTATTGGAAGGGAATGTAGAACTAGACACTGCATCTTCATTGGATATACGGGACTTCGTCAACTGCTTCTTCTCTTTCGTTTTCCTGTTTTTCATGGTCTTGCTGGATGTAGGCTTCTACTCAGAAATTACATAAACATCATCAAGACTGCACTTCATTGTAGACTTTAGGAATGAAACTCAAATCCTCTTCTGAATAGAATTACTGTGGAGTATCCAACATACGCGAACCTTTCCCTCTCATACCACTTGTAGGACCCCGGTACACCCTGAGAGGGGAGGAGAGAATTAGGGTGTAAACTTTTTCTTTTAAAAACAAGGTTCTTATTCCCATGATGGTAGGAACTAGTTAAACAGGTATGATGGATATGACCAGTAATGAAACATTCACATGCAATGAGGTGACACAATAATTTTTAATTGGTTTTCCACTAAGGGCTACGTCCAAGGAGCATAGACAGAAATGTTTACGGTCATACCAAATTCCACTAATCATAACTAGATATGAAATACAAAGGTTCGAGAGTAGTCACTCTGTCCTAGGCTCACTGCCTTTACAAATGTTCAGGGATAGCTCACTGCATCCCTCGGGTCACACCCGTTGACTCCCCTAGCTCACTGACTTTGGTGAAGTCCCACTCAGTTAATAGATGTGAAGGTATCTTCATCAAATAGACCTGATGTTCTTTGTCTCTTGTTCAGCATGAGACTTTTCATGCATCAGGGTTATGATTTGATGCCATTTTAAGTACAATCCTTCTTCTTCAGTGAAATGACTGAACGGACGAGATCCTCTTGTCTTTGTCTACATGAATCACAACCAATTCTGTTAATTCTTAATAAATGAAGCTCAGATTACCCGACATTTTCAGAATCATTTCTCCTTGTATACATGAGATCATGCATGTATCATTTAGATTTCCTCTTTAATATCACTTTTCACCGAAGTTATCGGGAAATCTTATGAATTTTGTGACGCTTCAAAAATTACGGCGGGCTTCAGCAATACCTGGCACACTTCTCCAAGCCCGACGCTCAAGTCTAAAGATGGCGCGCAAGTCTCGGCACAGAAGTCCAAACCAGATTGCAAGTTCACCTCAAACTCTTGCACGACACTCACTCCTTCAACTTCAAAATTGCGCAACCCAATCCCTTTCTCGCCCAAAACACCTTGGACGCGCATCAAACAACTGTAGTGAAACATACACTTGCGCGACCTCCACACCACTTGTGTGACCAGCCATCCTACATGACGGGAGCTCTAATTTTATCTAAGTTTTGAGCTTGCACAAAATGGGGAGGGTTTGACCTGTATTTATATGAATTTGTACACCCTTCATGACGGCACACAAGTCCTCCCTTGGTACGCAAGTACATGTGTGACCAAACACAAAACATGTCCGCCCTTCTTCCATTTCCATATTTTCATGTCCTGATCTTCAATATCAAATGGAGCGCAAGTATCCAAGCCTCCATGTCTTTGGCGCGCAACTCCAACCGCACTGGCCCCTATCGTGCTACTCAATTGCGCGATCAAACCAATACTTGCGCATCACTCTTTCATTCTCCATATATTGATGTTATTATATTGAAAAACAACAGGCGTGAAAGTTCCCAATCTTCCATGTAATCGGCACGCAAGTCCCTTTTTCTGCGCTAGTCACTTACGCAACCAAACCCAAAACTTGCGATGCCCTTATCCCTTTTCCATATTTTGATGTTCTGATCTTAAAAAACATATGGCACACAAGTTTCATTTCTTTAATGTCAACGGCGTGCAAGTACCTTTAGAAAAACCCAATTTTCTTAATATGTCAATTTTAAGTACCAAATATTTAGCAAACACTGGAAAACGACGACACCCTGTATTGGCTCTTTTTGTACCGCCTGCAGATCATTCATTCCTTTGTCGATGTTCTTGAGTCAAACATGGATTTTTCACCACAGACCATGAACTCCACATGACACCATGAAATCCCCTTTGTCAAAAAAATTTTGTTTCATTGTTTTCTTTGTCAACAAGAACAATCACCTCAAATAAAACATCTTATCTGTGATTTTCCTTTTTCAGCAACTCTTCTTCATTCATCAAAAACTCCACTATCGTGATATATATCCTATTATAGATCAGCTTTAGCATCATCATATTTTTATACAATGTGAAGTGACTAGAAATCCCAGAATTCCAATCCATTGCTCTTTGCCTTATTCTTCAACCATCATTATCTACTTCATGCAAATCATAAGATTCTATTCTTCTTGTAAATCATATGTTTATATTATTCAAGAAGTCTCTTTCATGGTTCTCATGAAATCATGAATAATTTCATGATATTCATCAACCGTCATGTATTATTCTTCATCCGTCATTCTAAGATGGATTATACCTCACTATTCCTCACTATTGTAAACAATGTGTCACCTTTGACACATATCCATTGAACTTATAATCAGTAAAAACATCATCTGAATATCCATTCCACCATTTCATTGGAGTACTTATTGATCTCCTTCATTTTTATCTTCATTGAAAACTATTGACAACAAATAAAACCTTATACACAAAGTGTTCCCAACAATATTTGTAAGAGATATCATGTTCATAGATGTAAATTTTCATGTTATACAAGATAAATTTGAGGATTTAAGATGTATCCCAATGAAAAAATTATTGGATTAATCAAATACCTCAATGATGTTTCATATCCATTCATTGACTTGGTGATGATATCTAGTGTGTAGATATTGATAAGAAGACACTATATATATTTCTATATTTTATAACTAAATAATCATAGATAGTGGGGAATTAATTTTGGAAGATAATTAAAATTTGATTTATAATATAGTTTGGTATCTTATTAAATTAATGTTAAACTTGAAAAATCATCAAGGCACTCATTAAAAATATTTAATTTAAATTCATGGAGTATCTTAAGATCTATCATAACAATGTCGATGATTAATAGGATAGTTATGGATTGAAATAGTTTTTTCTAGATAGATAATGTTTATAAAAGAAGGATTTTTGGGAAATATACCTATACATTCAAGTGTGTAATGGTTGGAAAAATTACATAATGCCGTAAAAAATGAATGATGTTAATGCAGGTAATTTTAATTTATTAAAAAATTATTATCAAAAGTTTCACCTTTATGAAATGTGAAATCTAGAAATACAAATTTTTAGAAGTTTCACCAGAATAATTTAGTAGTAAATGAAGAGGATTATGATTGAATTTGTATTAATGTAGGAAAAATATAATTCAAATTAGATTTTAAGGAATCCTTGATTGTTTAAATTGAAATATATCAATATGAATTTAATGTGGAAGATCAATTGGAAGGTGTAGTTGATCCCAAGGTGTGATAAAACATGAAACTAAGGAATTGGAAATTAAAAGGTAGAAAAATTAGAATATTGGTTTATTGATAAAGGAATACTCAGAGTATTTTGACTAACTAAAATCTTAAATTACTTGGTTAGAGAAGGTTTTGAATGATAAAGTAGTTGTATAAGAAAAACATATAGAAATAGTTTGTATAAAATAATAAAATATGGAGTTGAATTTAAAACTAGTGGTTTCATGATGAAAAATAAAATTTGGAAACTCTCATATATAAAATTCAAATTTAAAGAAGGATGATTCGTGAATACTTTTTATATGTATATGAATGATCAAAGGAACAACTCTATAGGAAAAAATGTACATGGATATGAATGTGAATCATACCAGACTCACATAAAAATAATAATGGTTATGGGAAAAAAAAGGATGGATAAAATTCTTGAAATCAATATTCAAGTGTTATTTAAAAACCTAATAGCTACATAGTGGAATAGAACACCTGGTGTGAATGCAAAAATATTTCCCCTTTATAAGGTTCCAATATTTTTGTTACTTAGTTATCACCCTGACATATTGTTATGTGGTGGGAAGTTACTGACAAGGAAAGGCTCCCATAATATGGAAATGAAGCAGGATATCATATATTACTCATCAATGAAGATATTATTTCTATTGATTTTGTTTTCACTACTCTTATTTTAGTCATAAATCCTTCGATATCTTGTTTATAATAATTGGAAACAATATTTATTGGATCCTTGAAAAGAATATAATTACAAGAAACTAAGCTTATTTTATTATTGATTAAATTTATCCACTAAATAATTAAGGGAATTCATCACTATATATTCTAAAATGAATGAGGAGAGGTCCAACCATGCCAAATATCTACCCAAAAAATTTTAGAAAAAAATAATAATAATGAGAAGTTTATCATAGATGAAATTAAAATGATAAATTCCATGAAAAATAATAAATGCACTCTTGATAGTGAGTTTTAATCATATATAAAAAACATTAGGATATTGTTGAAGAATATTAAACTCCACATATATATAATAGTTTTTTATTATTGATGGATATTTAGAGGTAAGGGTGGTGATAAAATGAGATCATTTGGAGGTTATTTGAAAAAAATTAATGTTTTTTCTATGGATGAACATCAACATAACCTCTATAGTGTGTGAAATATTTGTAACATTAGAATAAAAATAAAATTCATCCATATGGGATATCAAATTAAAGGAAATTATTTGATTTCATTCATGTAATTATTGAAGACAAATAATATCATTTATCAATTAAATAATAAGTAGAACACATTTTTCTTTATATTGGAAGAGGAAAATAGCTTCCAACATCATAGATTTCGCCACATTCATTAAAGAGTATCCAAAATATCTAAAACATTTATGTTCTAATAGATATATATAATCAAATATGAGATAGATAAATTACTTATGATAGATTGATTATAGGGAATATATTGTGAAATAACCCTAGGATAAGGAAAAAAATAGCTCTACGCATTATTTATTTACATTGTTATAATTTTTATATTAACAAGAAAATTCTAGACTAAAAAATAATATAATTTCATATTTTTATATTTTATTATAGTAGGATGATATGAATATTGTTTATGAAAAATAGGAAATAAATGATGAAATGTATCAAAATGAATCATATGAATTCTATTATTCGTATATGGAGAACTATCATGATTTAATGATCAAATAATCGAATACACTTATATTGAATTTGAATTTTTTTTTGAAAAACATGGTTTTAAACCTGATGTTTCATATGTAAAAATAATATAGTAAAATGTAATTTTTGAATGCCAAAACTACAAGGTATAAAATTTGGTGAAGACACTACTCATCATGAGTAGTCTCTCACTAAACATTTAAAAAGAAGTATTTTATGCACCATGTTATACCTAAAATAGTTTTTCTCATATATTTATTAAAAGAAGACTCAATATGTGATGTGTAAATGAATGAAACAAACATTAAAACATATTAATTTATTATAGAGAAAATATTTTATTCCATATAAAAAAGGTAATTATGGAAACTATTTTAACACCCTAGAAAATAATGAGGTACAAACTTAATTATATATTTTTCTATCCATTCATATGTTATTAATTTAGGAATTTTTTAGGTGTTGGTGGGGAACACAAGAGTAACTTTTTGGAATTTTCTTAGGATTAGTGTGGTATTTTTCTTGTAGGTGGACAATCGCACCATGATGAGTGAGGGAAGTGTTGGGATGGATTCCTACATAAGATTACATAATCATTATTTTTTGAGGAATCTATTTGTTGTCTAATGAATTGTATAATGGTAAGATTCAAATGATATTTCAAGGTGATGGTCAAGGACTACAGTGTATCCAAGGGAATCTTGGCATTACAAGTGTTGTGTATGAGTAAGATCTTCTAGCCCACAGCTTAACTCTATGTATTTTTAAGATCACATAATGGATGAGGGATTCACCCCATGAGGATAACATTTACTTAATGGGTTTTACAATAACAAAAACCCTCATATATCATTAAGATAAACACTAAGGTTTTGTATCGGGTAGTTGAGAATCCCTTACATATAATTCTATTAATCATTATATATCAACTAGAAAATCTTATGAATTTAAACTATACATATCAAATCCCATAAAACCAAATGTTTTTAACTCTAAAAAATACAATGTGTTGGTCTGTTAACCCTTAAATATTTAAGCCTTATGTATATTTTTAGAATCATAACCTATTTCTCTATGATATTTTTAATAGGGAATGATTATCACACCATGAACCCTTGGGTTATTCCATAAAGTTTGGTAAGGGAGAGCATAATTGTTGGGGGGTTACACCTCAAGGATTGGATTAGATCAACACATTACACCATGGTGTTGTAGGACATTTTATAATATTATATAGAAAAGATTGTCTTGTTCTTCCTTGATGAAATGTGAAATGTTATGTCTACATGGTCTATACATACGGGTGACCATAAATTGTTTTTTATTTGTGACATGCATGGTGACACAAAAATGTGTACCCTATATAAATGTTAAAAAAATTAAATATATGATTTTTGAAATAAAAATATAAAAAAGAGGGTTTATAGTTTATTATTGTAATATAATTCATCTTCTCTTCTCTCCCTTATTTATTACTCTTTTATGGTTGATTATCTTTTAATCATTAACTTATACAAGTGATTGTTTTTATGGGTGATAAATTCATGTAACAATATCATTCCTCTTTGATTACTTCTCAGTTCCTCATATTTTTTTCTAATCTTATGTAAATTATGTATAATTATTACTTATTATCAGTATTTACTCATATTATTTTATTTCATTAATTATATTTTAGATACATGGATTAGGTTCAAATAAAATTATTCTTACAAGTATATGGTAGGGGGTCCCTAGGTTATACCTAAGTTCAAATCATGTTTCTATGTCTTTTTAATGTTAGTTCATGTTAACCTATTGTGAACATAAAATAATACAAAATTAAATGGTTTTTTTATGTTTTCATGTTACAATAAAATTGTTCCATCATTGAGGGGTCCACAAATAAATGTATATCCTAAACCACTTGGAACTAAGTTTTGTGTTCCTTGAATAATATAATGGGAATTTTCATGTGAAGCATGAGGAGTTTTTTTAATGGAAATTTTTACATAATAAGGTAAAATTATATACCGTAGGATGATTGCAGAACTCATCTATATAATCATGAATAGTCAAAAATAGGTGCAATAATGGAAAAAAATCAATCTCCAATCACACATCACTCAAATAGCTGTTCTACTGAAATAATACAATGAGGTTTAAGAAATTTACAAAAATAAATAGGGTAATGATTTATATATTTTAAAAATATTTAAAATTGTTGTTATGTTTTTTCCTTTTTGATGCACTTTGAAAGTCATTTAGAGTTCACCTTTCAAAGGAGGGATTAAATTCTACACTGATGGTTCCTCAAGAGGGAACCCAGGTCTGGATGGCTTTAGTGTGGTCTTTATAGACCAAATAGATGTGGTCATGAGTTTTTTTGTGGACCTAGTGGTATTTATTTATCATTGGGGGAAGAAACGGTGAGACTGATCAAAGTAGTTGATGTTGCTAGAAAAAAAAGGATGGAACATATACTGTTTTTGAGTGATTCCACCAGCAGCGTGCAATAATTTTTATATGTGGAGACTCTCTTATCTTTGAAAATAATGCCTCCAAGGATAAATTTCTATTAAAATCTATCAAACACAAACCATTTCATCCTACATGCCTTTAAGAAGGCTAACTATATCATATATGGCCGTGCAAGAAAGGAGTAAGAATTGAAGTCATTATGTGGTGAAATGAGTTACCTAAATATTTTATATCTATATCTCAAATAGATATTTTATAAAATATATTATATTTAAATATTGTAATTTTTTGATTTAATTTTAGTGTCTTGTTTATTGGGATAAGTCATTTTGTTAAAAAATGTATATTTCTTAGGTAGATCCATAGGCATGAAATTGGGTGGTAAATGTAATCTAGCATATAAGTATCTTAATATGACCAAGTCATTAAAACCTTGGTTGGGATTGTGATTAATATAGTTAAGATCTATATGTTTTTAGGTTTGGAAACTTTCAGCCTCTTATAAACTGAAAAAATGTTATGATTGTAAATCAGTATGACATTCAGGTAAGTAAATTTTTAAAAGTATAGGATGTGGTTAATTCTTAAATTAAAAAATGTATAGAGTTTCAAGGTGTGTTTATATTCCCCCAAGGAGTTTATTTTTGAGATGTATTGTGGGGTATATCACTCATCCCTTGTGTGTTTTATATACAATTGATTTCAGTGTGGGTCAGGCTTCCCCCCATGGTGTTTATATATGAGATAGAATTTGGGGTGGTATTCACCCCCACCCTTTTAGTATTTCTAAATGAGATGTTTCTAGGGTTGGTCACACTTCAGACATCTGTAGTTAAATAGTATATGGTTTTAGGGAAGGTAGCTCTTCCCCCTAGGTGGTAATATAAGAGAAGGTTTTGGGGTGGGATACTGTAGAGTCCCAAAGCATGATGTACATGGACATTAAATTACTTTTGCAGAATACTTAATACATAACGAAAATAGACACACAAGGACCATAATAGTTTAGTGTCTTTGGAAACATGGAAAAATAATCTTCTAATCGTGGTGAAAGATCTTTAACATCTCCCATAAAGATCTCCCCCTTTTGTTTTCTTACCTAAAAATTTTCATTAAATCTTGGGGAAAAGAAAACATATAAAGGGTGAGCTCAAATGCTCAGTAAAGTTAAGCATAGAGAACATAAAACAATCCATAAACATTTTAATGCAAAAAAATGAACATAAAATCTAAACATCAAATTCATGATCAAAGACATAAATCATTAAAGTACATAAGGTATAGATCATAATGGAACATTAATCATGATAAAATATCATGGGAATATAACATGTAATTGTGGCATCCATTAATCACATGTTTTATTTCCATAGTAGCGAAGGCATTGCTGCCAAGACCATCTTAGTGGAAAAAGTCCCATTCGGAATCGAGTTTACTCCTTGTTCTAGTCCTGTAACACTAAACTGGATTAACTTACCGTTCCAGCCATGTCTATCTCATGAGATATAAATCTTTACCCAATGCATTGGAGGTAGATATAGGTCCCACCAATCTCATAATGAAATCATTCTTTCGTGTTCCACAAAATCATAAATTATACATCATAGCATAACATATGTAACAGAATGGGATTCTTAAACATCATGCTATCACAACATAATCCATATAAAAAAATGGATATCATTTCATCATAAAAAGAATCATACCATGTAAATAATGGAGACATTATACTTGAAACATACACATATGAAATAATGTCTTCTTAGATGTAAAATGGTTTTGATAAAACACATGAAATGAATTCTTGAGGAAAATATCATTTATTCTTCAAAATCAATTTCTTTTCACCAAAAATCATGAAATTTTAAAAGAAAAATATTTTTTTAAAATATTCATGAAATCATTTGGAGGATGCTTCATGAAAATAAGTCTTTATAAAACCGTATAAATCATTTCATGTCGTATAAGTTAAAAAACATTCTCCTCGTACTTTTGTCGAAAAAGTCAAAAAGTACCTTGTCAAGTGAACAAATCAATGATTCCATACATATCATGTAGTAAAAGACAAAATTGGTAAAAAAGACATTAAAAATACATAAAAATACTTATAGAAAAAATGTACTTGGACGATAACAATAACCCTAGAAAATACTTAGGAATAAGCAGTCTCGGATAAGAACGAGATTGGAAAGGTTATCCTTTACCTTATGTCTGATATGCTTCATATGTATTTGAACCTCCTATATAATGATATAAATAATGTAATTTAATTATTATAGAATCATATTCATTGTTATGATATCATATATGGTTTAATTATGACTTTATATTACCTGTTCTTTTGTAAATTCGATGTAAAAGCAGCGATTTGGGTAAAATCGTTTCATTTATTGTACGTGTTTCAACTTGTTGTTATTGATATTATTACTTATATCCCGATTTAATTAATTATAGAATGTAAAACATGATTTATATCTAATATATATTCATCAAATACATATATATTTGATAGATCGCTAAATGGAACGAAATAGACCATTCATGGGGACGGTAGGCCGTACGTAGGCATGAACGTTGTTTTCGTTTCCTTATTGAATTGAATGGAATTAAGTAGATGAAATACATATATATATATAAATAAATCCTGTATCATTATTATGTAATATATTTAATTATTATTCATTATATATACATTATAATCATTCATGAATGGTTAACATGGAGAATGAATCTCATCGCGTTGTGGAGACGGTAGTCCGTACGTACGCACAAGTGATGATATCATTCCCATGATCGTGGAATTGTATTGAAGCATATGTATAACTTTTCATAATCAATATAACTTTACATTAATCATATTTAGTTATTTATTTACACCATTATACCCATCCAGGTAAGGTGGTGGTCGAAAATAGATTACACCACGGCGTGGAGACAGTATTCCGTACGTACGCACGCGTGGTGATTTCATTTTCCATAGGATGGATAGAAGGTGAAATAGGGTTGTTTCATATTTATAATAACATATAAATATATAATTAATACTGATGTTATTAAATTATAATGATACAACTAGATGAGAAGAAGTAGAATAAGAAAGTAACTTCAAAGAATCGGAAGAATATATTACCTCTTCTTCGACGCACCTCCTTGAAGCTTCCTCTTATGGAAGTAGAGTTGGTCTGTTGAGAAGAAAATAACCTCTAGAATGCTTCTAGGTAAGTGTCGAAGAGAAATGGTCAGGTTTTGTCCAACCTTCAAGGCTTAAAAGGGTGTGAATATAAGAGGGAAGGGGTGCCCTTTTATAAGGGAGGAGAGGGTCACCTTTGATAAAAATTAAAATATTAATTTATAATAAAGTCATATTTGTTTTATAATAGCTCCAAATAGATTTATTTAGAATCTAAGGTTGGGATGGGTCGACATCTCCTCATAAAATAGAATTTATACAAGTTTAGATCTCTATTTTAACCTTATCATTTAAATTTAACTTTATGTTAAATAATTTTACTTTTACCATGTCGTCTAATTTCCATACACTATAAGGAAAATAAACTTAATATAATAAGACAAACGAACCCCAAGTTGTTTATTATTAATATATATAACCTTATCAAAGTCATTTGGCTGAGCCATAGATTTTTAGGAATAAAATAACAATTAATAATATAATATTTGTTTTAAAAACTATTTTATGTCAATTTTGACACTATTTGGTAATTGAATTTTGTGAAAATCATAACAGCATTATTAGTTCTAAAAAATTTAATTAAATCAATAATAACATCTCATATTAACCAGTAAAATTAGTGTAATTGATAAAAAGTCTTAAATTACATTTATTTGGGTATTTATAATATCATTTATTTTAATATTTCATTATTTAGGTAATTACTGCATCACCATTGTGTCATAATTATTTAAATTATTTAATGACTAAAAATTAGAAATAAAATACCATTAGGTATTAAATATATTTTTCTTTCTAATTAATATTTATAGTCTAATTTATCTTATGTATAACCATATATTAAAAATGAATTAGTTATTAAACCTTGATTTTAACTATTTTAACCCTTCTTTAAATAAATTAATAATAAATGTCCTAATCTAATATAAGTGGACCTAAGTGGTCATATTTTATTCCTAATGTTTTTTTTGGTCAAATTAAAATTATCCAATAGAATTAGGACACGTGTTAGGGTAATAATAATATCATTTTTACCCTTAATTACCCTATTTACTGTTAACCGTGGTAAATAAAAGTAAAAAGTTACTGTTCACCAAAAATTATTTTGATCACATTGAACCACATTTTAGTCCATGTTATTAACCATGTCTCTCGAATTTTCGAAGTTTCACTCACAGGAGTGGTAAAATTAATTTTTATGTTAATTTCCAAATTCTCCTAGGAGGTGGGTAAAAGAAGGTGAAAAGTTCAATAAAATTTTTATATATCTAAAATTATTATAAAATAATTCTAATGAATTACATTGAACTTATATAGGTATTATGTATCAATTTTTACCTAAAATATATTTAAATAAAATATATAATTATTTAAATAAATATTTGGTTTTTAAATAGTAACCAAGTGTTTTTACTATTAATCAAAAATTTAATGTTTTAAGAAAAATACCAAAAATTTTCCCTAGGATAATTTCGGTATTTCGAATCCAAAAATGAAGTCCATTTTGAATGATAAAATTTTCAAAATTTCAAAAATTGGGTATTAGTATTCATAACAGCTAGTTTTAATAATATTTTAATACCATATCATTGTTTAGTGAAACTCGGTATTGCGTACAACACAAGCTATCGAGAAAGGTTGTGATTGTGTGTAATGAAAGTCAAGTCAGGAGTGCATGTAGTGAAAGCTCCTTTTGATGTAGCATACAACAAAAGACATCAATAAAATTTAAAAAAAATATTTTTCATAAAATCTTGGGGTGTTACAGAAACTACCCACTATATATTTATATATAAATCATTTTCAAGACGGTCAGGTCTTCCCCCCCATTGGAGTTGGTTCCCCTAAACCAATTATGATGTACTTTATATTACCTCTATATTTAGACTTTTATTTTTATGAATACCTTATGATATAATAATTATTATTTTGTATAATATTATTATGATTATGTCCTTGAGTACATAACAAATTAAAAATATCAAAATTAGTTCCATGCTATGTTGAAAAAAATTATATGAAATGGAGATATTATTAATCATAGATATTTTTTCATATGATGTCAGGAGATGGGACATCGAATGCACTTACTATCATGTGAAATTACTCATAATTGGATGAGATTTCATCTCAAGAACTACACACATGGTAGTCTCCAAAACCAGAGCATATGAGGATAACCCTGACTGTAGGAATTCAACATGTTTTTCAGGTTATTGGATATTCAAATCTGTGAGCATGTGTAATGATCCTTAGACAATAAGATTATTATTAATGCAGACCATGAGTCTAGTAATTAGATGTATTTTCATAAACTATGACACAATATGTTCTCGAAAAAGTAGGTTGCTATGGGTGTATCATGGGGGATATGTTATTAATGAAGATGTTGGAAAAGAATTTGTCCCTTCTATTTAATAGAATAAGAAATATCATTCATTTGATTGTAATGTAACCATTAAAAAAATTCCATGGCCATAGTGAATAGAAGAGTTCATTATAGGTAGTCAAAAAATTATTCATCGAACACGTTGGTTAACAAAATGAGAATGAAACATGATTGATGAGATATCAAGATGAAGGGATTATATTACACACTGAGTGTTATTATGTGTTTCTCACCATTGTGACATTAAATTATTTATATGTGGGTTACCTAACCCATTTCAAGATAATTATATTGGATTGTAAGAAATCGTAGCTAATTCTACTAAGAAATTGTCCAAGGGGGACTCACACTAAGTGTATCATTTTATCATAGTTAAATTCTGTTTGAATAAAATTGTTGGAATAAATAAGTATTTTTCGGAAAAATGAATATAATAAATCTAATATATTTTTTTGATCACATATATTAAATTAAAAATTTTTCCCTATGTGATATTTTTAATTAAATGAATATATAATATTTGTTAATGTCGTTTTATTTTTAATGTAAAAAATAATTATTTATTAAATAATCAATATATTTAGTTACATAAATATAAAATAAATATGTATTCTCCAAACTATGAATTGAAAAATTATTCATTCATTAATTCCTTTATTTACTAAATAATATTAACATAAATATTTATTCAATAATTAAATAAATAACAAAGAGGATAAATGAACCATGTTCTAGTCTTGTGATAAATATTTATTTACCAGAATACAAAATAATATTCATCATTATGCCTGGTATGACATTCCATGAGATAAAATAAAAATAATATTATTTTACATGGAATGTGTATTTATATATTTATTATATAATTAAGGTGATTGGTTAAATTAATTAATATTTAACTCTAACCATGAGTCTATAAAAATACTTCTATGCAATTTTGGTAGAGGATAACAATTGTGAAAAACATTTACTACCTAGAGAATTATTTTCCAATGAATATTTTCTCTGGGGTATTTTATCAAGATCTAGAAAAACTCTTCACCCACCCATATTCGTCTCAATAATGAGAAAAAGGGGGGTATTTATACAATCCCAAAGTAACATGAAGAAACCACGATGAACAGTGCAATATGATCAATCATACACACTTGAACCTATCTTTTTATTCATGTTATTTGGAGATCAAAGGAGCATGTGTGGATCATCATTATATGGGATATTTTTTGGGCTGTCACAATAAAACATTAATACACCAATCAAATTCTAATGATAAACTCCATGTTTTAGGAAGCACTCAATACCATGGTAATACATCGTATTTGGATTAAATTTTTTTTAAATTTATTGGGGAAATTCCTTCTTGGTTCTAACACCCTTTATCAATTTCATCTAAAACTATTTGTTGGTTATGTCATTACATGTCATGTAAATTTATTATTATCAATTGAATCTACAAAATTTGGATTTGTATATTTCCAAAATTGCACTTCCACTACATCTGAAACCATCAAGTGGTATCAAAGTGATCACATTTAGATTTATAATTAATTAATTATTTTTTATCATTTATGTGATTAAAATATATTTACAAATTAATTTATTTTTCTCAATATATAATTATTGAGTTCTAATATATCCTTACTAATTTGTCTCTCATATATTATAGATCTAGTTAATAATAAACAAAGACATCCTAATTATCCATCCAAGGGTGCGGGTCAATCTAGTGGAATAATACAGAAGTACATGATATATAGCCACAAGGTACCTGATATGTATCCCAGTACATTATAGAAGAAAAAATATGGTCTTAATGGTCCTTCACATAATATATACACCATAATGTATTAAATTAACTTTTCATTTTAACTAGATAATTCTTGAAAATTGATTTTTAGACTACATATCAAGTAACTAGGTTATATTCATTATTATCGATGTGTTTTCATGTTGAAAAATGTTTAGTCAAATACACAATGTGTATTAATCTCATGATGTATAAGGACTGATAGTTTTATTACACAGAGGTTAAATACAATTTAAATGTTTTAAAAATTATTTATCTCATATATTTACATAGTGAAATACATGAAAAATATTTAAGTGTGTATTACAGACATACAATGAGTGAGAGATGTGTTACGTAGGTGGATGTACACACCATGTACCGTAACTATTTACATGGAAAATTAAAAAACTAATTTGGTACCCTATATAACCCCATAAGTATGTGTTAGTGTTTCATTTATTAAAATTACATCCCATATGATATGTTTTATATGATATTAATTCTTTAATTTATTTTCATGTAATAATCATTACTACATGTTGTTTATGGTCATCAAATATTACATAATCCATGTGTATTAAACTAGTATGTACAACATAATTTTCATGTGTCTCCTATCTTATTTATTGATAGAGTACGCCATTAAATTACATTACATGTTGTGTATGTGATATTTTTTAGGGTGAATTGTAAACAACAAGGACTATGCTGAGTAGTTCAAATGGATACTTTCTAAATTTCATACATGTAAAAGTTGGGTCCTAATACAATTAAATTTTAAATATTCGTTTTTAATTTATATTAAATCGTAGAAGATGGGTATCTCTAGGATAGATAAGATGTAGAATAAGGTAATATTTGTTAATTTATTATTCAAATAATTAACCATATTAATTCAAGTGTATTTTATCTTAAGAGAAAATGAATTAAAATAAATTATATCAAGCTATTTTAAATATGTTGTCATAGAATATATGTGAATGGTCAGTATCTTACACTAGCCTTTATTTTATTTTATTTTAATTTAATTATTTCATGGGGTTTTTAGTTATTATTATTAAATTAAAATGTTTTCATGCATGTCATACCTCTCATATTATTATGAATGGCCATGAATGATTATGGTTTATTTTATATAAACCCACTATTTCGGTTCCCTTTACTTGTGTGTGAATTAAACGCATATTTAATTCTAATGATATCATATTTCTTGAGTTGAATGAATATGGATTTGAAATACTAAAGGGAAACTAACCTAGATGATATATTGGAGGACATGTGCAATGCATCAACATGTGCCCATACTGACACAAGGAATCATTCATATATACATATAGGTTCATTTATTATCTTATGAATAAATATACCATTAAATAAACTCATTATTAAGTAATTATTTATATTAATTTTTTATTTTTGATAACTTATTTATGGATTCATGAATTTTATCACATAAATAAACAGACTATCATGAAAAATTGAATTA
Organism: Viscum album; assembly: GCA_963277665.1. Taxonomy (NCBI): domain Eukaryota; kingdom Viridiplantae; phylum Streptophyta; class Magnoliopsida; order Santalales; family Viscaceae; genus Viscum; species Viscum album. The sequence goes on from OY728163.1 coordinate 1,919,094,764, forward strand.
AAAATGAAATTATTATGCATAAATATTTTTTAGACATGGTTAATTAGTAAATTAAAATCCAATTAATATTAAAAATTAATGTAAAAGGATAATACAAGTAAAATTTATTCATAATTAACTGAAATCCCTCAACTAAATATTATGTCAGACTAATCCTTCCACTATTTATGTTATTATTAAACCACTAAAAGATATTGTTCCGAACGTTATTGGGGGATCTTTTAATTATCAGAGTGACTTAACAAATATGATTGGAAAAAAAATCATGATTATGTTAGATATAATCCCCCTTTTCTATTCAGTACACTTTTAGGGGCCAGTGTTGAGAAAATACAAGAAATGATTTAAAGACTAAGGATTCCACTTGACAAATCTAGGACTTTCAAGCATGCAGTTCAGAATATCACCTACCTAAGAACTTTGTAATAATTTACATGGAAATTATCATGGTTATAAGATGGTAAATATGGATATTTTATACAAAAATATCCACACGGTATGAAATCCTGATTTCAATTGTGAGGGTTTTTGGGACATGATAAAATATTAGGATATTAAAAATAAAATTATTATAAATACATTTAACACAATTTTTAATCATTTAATGTACTAATAATATTCTATATAAAATAAAAAGGAATTTTTATCAATAATGATAAAAAAATAATCATTCCTTTACATATGTAATATTTTTACATGCAAAAATATTCAACATTAGGTGTTGATGTTTATACACTAAATTACTTTGTAGAAATTTTTCTATTAGATAGAATCCCCTATTCCTAATATACATTCTATGGATACAAGTGATGAGGAGATCTATAATTATGAGTAATACTTGGTTGATGTGTAGATATACTATGTTTTGTATTGTAGTCCTTGTCTACTAAACTTCAAAAGTCACATGAGGAAATGGGTGCATACACTATACTCATTCGTATCTATGGTCCTTTTTAGGAGAGGAAAAAATAAGAGTGCTGTGATATTTTTAAGGTGATATTTATGAGAATACTTGGAGAGGGTACACATACTATTTATCACATAGTAAAAATAATTTCACACATTAATAAATATGAGATTCTTGGTTTTAAGCTACCCAAGGAACTACACAAACATCAAAAACTTGCATTATTCTATAAAATATTATCAATATTTGTTGAAACAATTAATATGAACAACTTCAATAAGTATCTTCTAGATATCCACAGACTTTTTCACTAATATTACATGGAACATTTTTGTGAAAAGCTTTCTAATTTTATTGGATTGAGAGGAAGGTAAAATAAAAAATACCCAAGATTAATTCTATGTCAAATGAATCTTGATAACTCCTTTACAAGTGTATGAATATCAATGGGGAATCGTAGTATTGGGATTATATTTTCATCTTATGTGGAAAAAATTTAATTGGAAGGAAACTGTAATAGGATAAATTATAAGTTAATACATTAATTATATTCATAAAATTTAATTCCTCTATACTATATCTATTTTATCAAATGTGATGTGTGTTATATATGTGTATTAGAACATGTAAATATTTTATGTACATAAATATTAATAGAATTAAGACGGGTTCTCTAAAAGTTAATAAAAGTTGATTGTTCGATTAGAATAGAGTAGTAAGGAACATCATGATTTTACAATAGATCTAAGATGAATTATTATTTTGTTTTATTACCAATTAATTTATCACATTTCACATTTAGGGATAATGATAAATTATTTCATTATAAAATAAATTTTTTTATTGTATTTTCATTATCAATTAATAGTTCGATAATTATTGAATAACATTTATTTTAAATCTATAATAAACGATAAATATAAATATAATACTACGAATACCTCATTATGGGAAGATAATTCATGATAAAATAAAACTAATAGTAGTTAATATGTTTATATACAGAATTGTTTCCTAGTCTCTTTTGATATATGAAACTGGATATACTAATAAACATATTGTGATGGTTTTTGAAAAAGAAACATTTAGAAAAAAATATATAGGAGATATACTATTGTTTGTTTTAGAAACTAAAATGAAATATTTTAAAGGGGTGGGTAATATTTATGTTCATATAATTCATGAGATTACATTTAGAGATTTTAAGAATGCTCAGAAATGATTAGAATACTCATAGAAATTGATATAAGAATATGTAGGGTTGATTGTTAGGGTGTATCACAACCAATTATTCATCGACCTTTAACTCATGGATTAGAGTTAATATAAAAATCACATTACCTTATACATAAAATATTTAATGATAGTAAAAGTAATTCATTATAAAGTCTTATATATATTGAAAACCATCCCTAATTTCATTGAAGACATGTTTCAAAAATACCAATAGAATCACTAAACATGTGCCAACTAGGTTAAATAATTGATATCATATTAACTTTAATATGACAAAGAACCCATTTTTTATAATAATTAGTCTTCAATGGGAATCATTTCTTAAAATCAAACCTTATCTATATACATAAATCAATGAAACCAAAAATGTATCTCTTTTATTTATCTTATATACATTAATGCTATTCCATTTTAGTGTTGAATATCTATATTTATATAAGATTGAGGAACATATATTTAGAGATAGGTGGAGAATAATAGAATTCAATAATTTAAAGTCTCTGGATACACATGATTTAGAATTGAAACATAGACTTCTCTTAGGTCAGTGTGAGGAATAGCTCCACATACAGACACATTATAAAAAATTAAGAAACTAAGTAGTGGTTAATATTCCCCATGATGGGTGAATATATATATATATATATATATATTACTCTTTATGAATACATTATCCTATAATGAATCAATAAATGGAAAATTCTATGTGAAACTCTACATCATGTCGAGTTGTAAATTCTTTATAAAATATAATTTTGGTTTGGTGAGGGATTGATTTTTAGAAGTGAGACTCAAATTTGTATTTTGAGTGTTTTTGTGATCTTAAATATGGGTTTGACCAATGTTTTAGGACTAGTGGAAGCCTTGGGTGATCCGGAAATTATTAAAGGATGGATAAGGGTGACAAGTGGATAAAATTTAGCACCTTTTATCCATTGAATATGTGGACCATGATTTATTCCTTAAATAGCTTTGACATAGAAATGAAACCCTCAACATTGAACGTTTATCACTATGAATTGGGGTTTTATGACAAGAATTTGTATGGAATAGCTCATTTTTGTTGTGAACAACCCAGTTCACACAATTAAGGATGCCTGAGTGGTTATCTTTTTAAAAGGGGAATGTCAATAAATTTTAGGTGGGAATTGGTGAGATATATTTTTGGTTATCAATTCCATTTTATGATAACTATTTAATCCCGTATAAATATGGGTATTTTGGTTCATTTTAGTGGTGTTATTTAGAGATTTACACTTTCATTATGCTTTGTTTTTTGTCTCCATTTGTTACCCATTGAATTGTTGTTAACAAAGCTATGTTTTGGCATCAATTACATCATATTAATGTATAATTGAATAATAATGATGGGTTTTTTTTGTGATGTGTATAGATTGGGAAACAAGGAGGTTAACATGCATCATTTTTCTTTATTACATTAATGGTATGTATTTGTTTACTAAATTAGATGAAATTGATATTTTTTGGGTTCTTGTGTCTAGGGGTTTTTAAGATGTGGTGATGGCGGTGTTTCATTGACCATCATCATGTGTATTTTCATGTTTTTAATGTGATGGGATCACACGATGTGTATTTATGTGATTAAGACTAATTGGAATTAAATTAAATAATTAATATCAAATTGTAATAATTAATCATTAATGTTGTATAGTGTGATTTAAGATCATGAGTATCCATATGAGCATGGATGATTCAAAAAATTGGTTTATTTGATGTTATGTGCATCTTGTATTGGACAGTAACTCCATTTTGGAGGTACTTGGACCCTATGATCGGATTTCATATGCATCTATATTTATAAGTGTTCATGCCTATATAACTGTGTAAGATGTAATATGGAAATTAAGGGATCAGTGTGCCTAGGTATAAGATGTAGGATTTATATGATCCTTGTAGAGGTTGGGTGAGTACTCTAATTCACTTTATATATATTGGGATCACCCAATTTCTAAGATTCCATAGGATAGAGTATAAGCTGAGATGATAGGAGAACTTGGGTTGGTCTTAATGTATGAGTGGTGATGTGGGTATTTATCGGGCATTTTACAAATATATATTTAGACCTCTATGAAGGGATTATCATAGTAGGACAATGGGTGAAAGAGTCTAATGTCTCATCCGTGGTAGGAATCTCTCTACTGGGGGGGGGGGGGGTTGGACATGGTGGATGCATTTGGAAGAATCTGTCATTTTGGACTATATGGGGTATGGATGATATTGTTTTACTCTAATAAGATGGTTCAAATTTCCCCCATTAAATATGTCAGAAAATACCATGTGAGGTTCTTGTGCAATTCATGAGGAGATGTTATAGAGTTTTTAAGGGGGATTTAAGCGATATGTCTTGGGATTTTCCTTAGGTAGAATGATAAGGAGATTTGATGGTTTTGTAGTGGTTATAATGGATCTTGATGTATAGGTTTGAGTGATCCAATTGGAAGTAGTGTCCATGAGGGGTGATTTGAGTAATATATAATCGACAACATGTGGTTGTGGAAGGTCAAAAAGACACCAAGGGATTCCCTAAAGTGTAATGTGTGTCCTATTACAGAAAGGGGATGTGTTTGATTGACTAGTGACCAGGTGATGAGATGATGAGATGTTTGGTAGGATACATGACTTATGGTTTGATGATTGTGTGGGCTAGGGAAGCCTTTATTTCAAATTCCTGGGTTTTTTGGGTGTTAGAATATTCCTTCATTGGGATGCCTCAATGATGAGAAATGAGAAGGATGGGTTGTATTATGATTTAGGACCTAGAAATTACACCTTTTCATTAGTATGCTTGGGTCTTTGACGAATCATGGGAATGGTTTATTTTGTGTAACGTGACATAGATGAGGGACCCTAGAAATGTAGTATTAGGTTTAGGAACAATATTTAGAGCGACTCATTACATTTTTATGTGAGTTATAGTGAATAGAACATTCCATGAGTGATAACTTAGTGGATCAAGTTATGGATTTCTAATATTGCCCATTTACATTGGGTAGTGGGTTGAGGCACAGATACCACCCTACAATTAGTATTTAGGTACATATCAATCATATGTCGTGACTTCATATGGTATATGCAGTGATAATCTGGATTCAATAATTATTCCGAAGAAGGTAAGATCAAGTTACATGGTTTCCGGGTTAGTACATGGTGAGCAATTGCTTAGTGATTTGTATTTTCCTCATTAGCACACACCATCTACCAAGATTTGGTGAAATATTTATTTTCTTCCATATACATACACTTATATAATAGAATATAATAGAGGAAATTTATGATACCCTATTGAGATTTATTTATCACTCCCTATATGAGCACAGTAGTGTGAATACATACTTTATATATGCTTTCTACTTCATTGAAATATTTTAAATGGAAAGGGTCGAAGTAACTCGATATATATTAGAGACATGGTTAAGTAGGACATGGGGATTGAGGTAGGTATTTTGTGCATATTTTTCATTCATTAATTTATATATGTGATTGTACTTGTACGTGACTACTTGTATGATTTGTCTGACTATGATTCTTTATTCTATCACCTTAATCTTCATATAGTATTGGGTTTATTTATTTATGGATTCTCTAATGTTTTTAACGGATATCATTTTTTTAATTATTTAAATTATCTTACTGAAATTTGATTTCAAAGTCTCCCCATTGTATAGATTTGGCTTTCACTACTACTTGTAACCTCTAGTATCCTTAACCTCATCTCCTACAAAGCTTCCAGGTCGAGGTGTCAAAAAGTTGTGTTAGATATGTTTTTTCCTTATTATTTCGGAATATGTCATACATGTGATTTATCATGGATTCAAAACATTCAATAGACTTAAAACCAATGATTCTTGAACTCATTTTTGATAAGAAGTCTTAGTTACTAGGGTGGAATTATTATTAGTCTGTGTTTTTTATCTTATAGATTTGATTGTTATTGTATATGATGGGTTTATAGGAGATGTGATTTATATTTTTAGATCTTGGACCATTTTTAAGAGTCCAACATTCTGGCATCACATTTTTCATGTATTACTACAATTACATACATTAATTTTGTGAAATTGGATTTCATGATGGGGGTGTATATGTTTTATGTATTGAAAAAAATTATATTGAATTATCCTATATAGATTTTTAGTGGAATTATACTCTTCCAAACCATGGTATTTTTTCTAATAGATGGTCAGGAAGATCTTGGTGTGAGATAATGCTTACTGGAGTATATACATTCCAATTTTACAAGGGGTGTATAAGTACCCTAACTATGTTAGTATGGGCATGTAATTACTAATACTTGGTCAATGTATGGGAATATGTTTCCTTGAGGATGAAATTTCAGTAACAGAAAGTGTTAACAACAATCTTTGGGGTGTTTTACTAGATATATTCTTTTTGGAATTTTAATTAACCCAAACATTCATTTTGAGAAACCCATGAAATTTAATTTTGGTTGTATTACAGATCATGTGATGTGATCTTGATATAATGGATAGATTCAACGGGTATGATCCATTTTATTTATTATCTTTTTTGTAATAGATTCACATTCGATGGAATTTTGGGAGAATGGATAGGCAGACATGGTTCATAGTGACACACATGTGGAAGATGGTCATGTTGTTAGAGATGGAATGGATGAGTTTATTTGGATTACATGATTGAACTAAAATGGATAATAAGTATAGCCAATCTTTTAAAAGACTGATCCAGGGTTCGATGACACATGACTCATGGGAACATGAGTTGGGGTGTGTGACTAGTTTTTATGAGGCATGAAATCATTAGTTAAATTTGTAATGACTATTTAGATTCATTATATAAATCATATGAGTTAGATTATCTATGAATGAACCTACTTTAATGGATGGGAGTGAGCATTGAAATGATTTTTCAAGAAAAAATATTTGTGTGCGAGTGAAAGAACATAGTTATTACATGAAATACCGGATTGAGATTGAGTTACATAATGATGAGTTGGTCATGCATCGATCTACTGATAATGTTTTTATCTACATATAAAAACATGAAATATTGTAGAGGTTTTTTACTTAGGAGAAGTGTGTGGGTATAATGTTAGTGTATTTTAGTAGTTTATAGGGGTTTTGTTAGGTAATAATGTTGATAGGACATATTTGGTTTACTGCATGAGGAGTGGTGTATGGGAATATATATGGTGGGGACTACATAATTTGATACTAAAGAATATATTGGATTTTAGTATCATTTTAGAATGTTCTGGTATCTTATGCTAGATCTTAGGTGTGAGTGGGGTGGCCACATCTAATCATTTCTATGAGAAATGCAAAGAGTGTGGGCCATAGAAATTGGTTTCTTATTTTTGTACATAGATGTAAATAATACTATAATGGTGTGGAGAATAATATCAACCATGGTTTTATGACCATCACATTAGAAGGGTCTTTGGTGTGGAAAGACAAATCGGGTGATGGTTGAGGTTACAGTCACATATCAATGCGGGAGAAGATCCCAAGTGATCTAATTCTATGATAAATAGTGGATTCAGATATTGGAGGTGGTACTGAGTGGAGTCAGTGTGTTGTAATACGGCTTGGGTTTATTTCAATTTGTGCTATGGTTGAGTATAATTGGAGTTGTATAAGTGATCAATGTGATTGAATGATGGTTGGTACATGTCGTTGGGGAACCAACCAATTAATTAAAACAATTTCTGATTTTAGGATTTGGTATGGGTGCCTCGATGATCTGATGATGACTCTAAGAGTTAATGAATCATGATCTAGTGTTGTGAGGACACATAAATCTGTGAAACTTCTAATTTTTGGGAAATATTATCCATATAAGGTATGACTAGTTTTATGGAATGAAATTGGATGGGGTGGGGTGGAAACAACCTTGATGTCATTGTTTAAAACATGTTTGGTGGGTTAGTGGACAATTGGAATAGATGTTTTGGAAATAAATTTATATGAATGGTGTCACCATACTCTTTTGGTTGAATTTTTTGAAGAAACCATGTATTCTCAATGTATATGGGTGCAGTGAGCGCCACCATAGTGTTGGAACTATTAGTGAGTAGGTTGATCGAATTCTAGTGAATAATTTTATTTGGTGTTGAAGTTTCAAAAAGGAAGTAAATTTAAAATTAGGATGAACACTACCATTTGGTGGTGAATTGAATATTTTTATAGGTCTGGAGACGTTTTCAATGGATTACCATGGGTTATCCAGGATGAAAAGTCATATGTTGGGGAGTTTAAAATGAAAAATATTGTTATAGGTTGTGAATTAATTTGGAAATTTGAATTTTATTTGGTGAGGGGTTAATTGTGATAACCCTTATTATAATTGGGATTAAGAGTTTTTGGATTCCCCTAAATTGTGTATTGGTATGTGGTTGGTGGCTTGGTGGTTTCCTTAAGTGCTCGAGAAAGCATTTAAGGGTCTGGGTCATTAAGAGTTGAAATTTTGCATCTTGTATCCATTCGTAGTGTCAACCAAGGTTCACACCGGGAATGGGATTAGTCGATTAGAGAACAGCTCTAACAAAAATATTTCACTCTGTGAACCTAGGGTTCATGTCATGAATGTGTCAAGAAAATGGATTTTTCATCAAGAAAGGTTCCTGTGTGGATCTATTTTTAGTAATGATATATCATCCCTTTTGTAGGTCATATGTTTCATTATTTAAGTTACAGACGGTGTTGAGGAGATCAATTTTAGGCTAGCACCTTTCATGATTGATCACTGTTTGAAAACAATTTATTAGGGGTGGATTATTTATTCCTTTTAGTGGTGATTTTAAGTGATTTCATCTAACATTATCAATTATTTTAAGATTCCCATTATTTATCACTAATTCATGGTAAATCATGCTGGGTTTTAGAATTAATTCTACTCGAGTATATTGTAATGAGATAGTAAAATAGTTATTTTGATTACATTTACCATAGGAGGACCCAGAGAGGTAAACGTATATTGTCTTTCATTATTTCTATAAGGGTTATCCACTAACCTATTTTATTTATGGGTTTACAAAAAATTGTTGAAATTATTGGGTTTTTGGGTTGTGGGGGTTATGTTGTTTTCTTAGGATGATGTTGAGGGTGTGTAACAAAACATCTGTATATGGTTAGTTGTGGTTTCAGTAAGGTGGGAATATATAGTGATCATCTAAGCGAGAATACCTATTTTTTAATTTAATTAAATAATTATTTATAAAACTCTAAATTTTATTATTTAAGTTGTATTACATGATTTATGATCAGGGGTGGTATTTAATGCTCAAACAAGGCATATATGAGCTTTCCCAAAGTGATGAAGAGCTTGGATGGGATGGAAAATCTGTTTCATTTTTAGGGATCCCCTATAATGAGTTTTCTTATGCATTTATATTTGAAATTTTTATATATTTCATGAGTACATGGGTTTGGGTATGGGACTTAGGTGTTAAGAGTACCCATGTAAGGTATGTGGGGTGGATATGAGGCTCCTTGTGGTTGGGTGAGTGATGTTATGTGCTATAGATGGCTAGGATAACATGATGACTATACTACCAAGGGGGGAGTTATTGTTTAGTTCATGAGATATAATGGTTAGGTATTTGGGTAGGAGTGGCTATACAGAAAACCAATAATTATTTCTATAAGGCACTAGCCTTAAACCTTACTTAATCTTGAGTTATTACAAGATTACACATTGAGGATCTTTTCAGGTTTAGAGTTTTAGAGAATTAGATCCTAAAACATATATTACATTCCACATTTAAATAAATTGGTTACATAAAAGACAGTATTAATTTTTCCCATCAACGGAAACATGTTTAAAATAAAACATGGATTATTTCTTGTCACATTCTTGACACTATCATCATATCATGTACCCTTCCCTTGACCTGTGAAAAACATCTCAAAAACTAGGGATGGTCATAAAATGCTCAGTAAGGGATATAGAAATATGGAAAGGAAACATGAGTACATGTATACAAAAGAATAAATGAAATCATACTCTACTCATTAAAAATAATCACTTTAACATACCTCATTAAATCATTAATAAATCATAGAAATCATAAGACATAAAGGTAACTTGAGGCATTCATAACATTCTTACGTAGGGAGTAACCCTCTTGGTTACGTTTGGAATACCCATCACTATATATTCCCTAAATCTCTTCGAAAAAACCTTAACGTTAAACTCCTTCGCGTTACCCAATGCATTCGAGAGCTATATCGGGCTCACTCGTCCTTAGTTTATAACAGAACCACCCGTCTTCGTAATAATGACCAAGAACCATAACATAATCGTATCACATAAAACAAACATAAAGGAAACGTAACATTTCCACATTTTATTCACAAGATATCAACACAACACATTGATATAATACAATCATTATGAAAACCATTTTCAATACCAAAATAAAAGAAAATTAAAACTAGGTATTTATTTTTCTTTTAAAAAATGTATGGCTTATAGAGAAAGCCGAAACTCAAATAATGGTCACGGCAGCGGAGAAGTCATTGTCGCCACATACGTACGACAAAAACATTACCTTTTTCCATTTAGTAAAATGCTTCGTATAAAAAAATATTCCTTTTGGATAAACGTAAAAGTCGAAGGGGTTTATACAGCGTATAAAATAAGGTTGTGTATAAAACAAAATATGCCTCAATTAAAGGAGATTGAGACGAAGTCCCATACCTCGGGTCCGGCTTGACTTGAATGTTCTTTAACCTCCTGAATGATAAAATTGAGTTAATATCTACTTTCTTGAGAACCTTTTTCAAGTTCATTATTCCTTTTATATCACTTATTACCATGTCATGAACACTATGTAATTATTTCAGTTAATAATGTTTATTTTATCGATCATTGGTACTTGAGTCAAAAATAAACTCTTTATAATTACAAGTTGAACATGTATCCATTATATACAGAGTTATACTCATGATGTTGATATCATATATATCATATATATCCAGTATATACATGCATTTATAATATTACATAACGTTTAGAGGTAAGAAATGAAATGCATCGTTCATGGAGACGGTAAGCCGTACGTACGCATGAACGATACTTTCCGTTCTATTTTGTATTTTATGGAATGGAAGCATAATGATATAAAAGTATATTATAATTCCAATATGTTATCATATATAATATCATTAATTACATCATTTATCATTCCCACATATGGCATCAACAAATCAAATCACTTTGAGGGGGCGGTAGTCCGCACTTCCTAAAATGATGATATTGTGTTTACCCATAATGGAAACCATAAAGGTATGCCATAAATGAAAAATACATAAGCTTAAGGAAAAAATAAACATATTATATATCATATATAAATATAGTGACATCTTAATGGCCACCGTTGAAGGTGTTAGAAGAATATTGAACAATCATCGTTTCGTGAGGCATAAATTCGCCATCCACAGAAACAGTATGTTCTTTAACCATTAGATGTATGTGTGTGTAAGTGTAGCTCGAATGCTTTTTATAACAAAATCCTAGTATATTTAAGATACTGGAGTTTTTACAAAAGAAATTAATAAAAAGATTTTAGGGGATTGGAGAAGAAAAATAAAACATAAGAACACAAGAGAAGACACTACCTTTAAAACGTGTAACTCTTTTTGATTTGAGCTCAAAGGCTTCCTTGGGAAGACTTCTGCCCAATGTGAGGCTTCAAGGAGTAAGAGAGGACTGTTGAGAGACAAAATGGGCCGGGGTTGGTAGAGCCAAAGACTTTGGATGTGGGGGTAAGGTGGTAGAGGTGGGGGCCTTTTATGAGAGGATAGGAGGGGCACTCATGGAAAGTTAAGAAAATATACATTGTTATAAAAAAACTTTCGGATAAAAAAGGACCCAAAATTATTTATTTCTAGGATAAGGTGATAAGGGTTCGAAATCCACCCATCCAATGTGTTTTTGACAAGTGTATGTCTTATATTTTACATTATATTTTCAGTTTATTTAAATCGTTAAATAATGAGGTAATCGTTGCATCATCATGGTGTCATAAATAATTTAATTTATTTATTTTCTAAAAATTATAAAAAAACTATCATGATGTAAGAAATATTTTCATCTTTATAATGAATATTTATAGTCAAAATTATGACTTGTATAACCTCATTTAAAAATTGTTTTAGTAAAACAACTCATGTTTGTGACATTTTTACTTTAACATTAAATAAAAGGCATTATTGTCTTTATCTTACCCATGTGGCTCCATGGAGTCCCAAAAATCGACCCATGGGTTTTCTTGGTCGGCCATGACACATATAATAAGGGTAGGAAATGTGTATAGGTCATTTCATATTATTAAAACAATATTGTTACCTTAAATTACACTAATTACACCTAATCGCGATTAAAAACATAAAAGTTACAATTCACCAAAAAATTATTTTTATCCCATTGAACCACATTTTACTTCTCAATGACAACCATGTATGTCGGATTTTTTGAAATTCAAAACACAGAGGTGGTAAAATTTCATTCAAACGAAGAAATTAGTTTTTTTAAGTACCACATAGTGGTTTCACTATTCATCCAAATTGAAGTTTTTCAGAAAAATACCAAAACATCACCCAAAGCTATATTTGATATTCTGAATTCAAAAATGATGTCTATTTTACAAAATTCAAAACATATAAGATACATTAATTAGTTTAATAATTAATTCCCATTGTCTGAGCAAATAGCGTGTTTTTATGAAACAATAAGTATCAAAAGATTGACACTAGTTTAAGTCCAATTTCAAAGTGGAATTGATTTCAACGACCACTATTGGATTAAAGGGTAAAAATTTATTCAAATTACAATTTAAGACCAATTAAAAATATTATCTAACCATATAATTAAATTAGATGAAAAAGCAGTTTTGATGTAAAATTTAGTATTTTTCACTATTCATTAAAAAATGAACATTGTCAGAAAAATACCAAAAATTTATCCATTGTAAATTTCACTGTTCCAATAATAAATAATAAGTTTATTTTGACAAATAGATCTTATAAATGTTTCAAAAGATATATTTAAAAATGTTTTTCCATCAAAAGGCAATAAAACAATCTTTTAAAAATATTAGTGTATTCCATGCTTAAGATTGGATTTATTCTCATTTTAAGCTTCTAAAACACTATCTAATTCATAAATAGACATAGATAAAAATATCTATTATTCATTACTTACTTGGGATGTTACATCCTTCCCCCTTTTATAAAATTACGTCCCCCCAATTTATTTACATATCGAAATAAGTGTGGGTATTTATCCCTCATAGCATTTTCACATTCCCATGTTGCCTCTTCAACCATATGGTTTTTTCCATAAAACATTTACCCGGTGAATTACCTTATTACGCAACACTTGCTCTCTATGGTCATGTATTTGGACTGGTTGTTTATCATAAGATATATTTTCTTCCAACTGAACTACCTCTGGGCTCAAAACATGAGATGGATCTGGCATATACATTCTCAACATCGAAACATGAAAATCATTGAGTACCTGAGATAAAATCGGAGGTAAAGCCACTCAGTAAGAAACTGATCCAACTCTCTCCAGAATTTCATATGGTCCAATGAACCGGTACTCAGCTTTCCTTTCTTACCAAATCGCATCACACTTTTCCATGGTGAGACTTTGAGAAAAACATGATCACCTACCTCAAAAGAGAGATCCTTCCTCCTATTGTCCGCATAACTCTTCTGCCTCCTCTGAGTTGTTATCATGTGTTTCTGTATCAGTTGAACTTTTTCCGCCAACTCTTCTACCAATTATGGTCCCATCAGCTTCCTTTCACCCACTTCATCCTAGAATGATGGAGTTCAACACCGCTTCCCATATAAGGCCTCAAATGGTGCCATCTGTATACTGGAATGAAAACTATTATTATATGAAAACTCAACCAGTGAAAGATGTTGGTCCCAACATCCCTGATAATCCATCGAACAAGCATGTAGCATATCTTCCAAAGTCTGAATTTTTAGTTCTGACTGCCCATCTGAATGAGGATGAAAATCTGTACTAAAATTTAAGTCAATACCCAACGACTTCTAAAGGCCTTTCCACAAGTTAGAAGTAAACCTGGGATCACGATCGGATAAAATTGATAGGGTAACTCAATGCAACCTGACTATCTCTTTAAGATACAATCGAGAAAGTTGATCTTGGGAAAAAGTATCTCATATAGAAAGGAAATGAGCAGATTTAGTCAAGCGATCAACAATAACCTAGATAGCATTATTACCGCAAGGTGTCTTCTACAATCCCACAACGAAGTCCATGGATATATTTTTCCATTTCCATTCTGGTACTGGTAAAGGATGAATCATCCCTTTTTGTAGTTGTCACGTTTCTTTAACCTATTGAAAAGTCAAACACTTCACTGTAAAATCAGTAATATCACTTTTCATTCCATCCCACCAGTAATACTCCCACAGATCTCTGTACATCTTAGTACTTCCAGGATGAACTGAAAACGGAAAACTATGAGCTTCACATAACAACTCTCTCTTCAGTTGTGAATCACAAGGAATACACAATCTCTTCCCAAATCTCAAAAAACACTAATTATCAATATTGAATTTAGGCAACTTAACCTTCTGAACCAGCTCTACCTTTTTCTACAACTCACTGTCTTGCTTCTGTACTTGCTTGATTCTGTCTGATAGAGAAGATTTCACTGATACCTGAAACAAAACAGAAGAACATACTTCACCAACAACTTCTATGCCAATGTTCATAAAATCCAAAACAAAAGGATCTCGTTCCAAACATAGCATGGTTAATGAAGCATTACTTTTTCGACTCAAAGCATCAGCCACTTTATATGCTTTTTCTGGCTGGTAATGAATTGTACAATCATAATCATTGATTAATTCTAGACATCTCATCTGTCTCATGTTTAAATTTTTTTTAGTGAATATATACTTTAAACTGTTGTGATCTGTATATATTTCACACTTTAATCCATCCAAATTATGCCTCCAGATTTTTAGAGCATAAACAACAACAGCTAATTCCATGTCATGTGTAGGGTAATTTACCTCATGAGTTTTCAACTGACATGAATCATATGCAATTACCTGATCATTCTTCATTAAGACTCAACCAAGTCCTTTCAATGAGCAATCACTATAGATAACAAACTCCCCATTCCTGGAAGGTAGTTCCAAAACTGGAGCATTCACCAATCTTTGTTTCAATTCCTGAAAAGAATCATCACATTCTTTTGTCCAGATAAACTTAACACCCTTCTTAGTTAGCTTAGTCATTGGACTAGATAACCGTGAAAAATTTCTAACAAACCTTCGGTAATATCATGCCAAACCAAGAAACTACAAATCTCTGTTACATTTATGGGTCTTGGCCATTCTTCCACAACCTTTTTTTTTGCAGGATCAATAGTTATCCCATCTTTAGAAACAATATGACCAAGGAATGAAATTTGGTGCAACCAAAACTCACACTTTCTGAATTCCCCACACAATTTCTTTTCATTTAAGGATTGTACAATAACCCTTAAATGTCTTTCATGCTCCTATTTACTTTTAGAAAACACCAAAATATCATCAATGAAAACCACCACAAACTTATCCAAGAACTCATGGAAAGTTATATTCATTAAGTCCATGAATATGGTAGGTGCATTGGAATGCCCAAAAGGCATTACTAAAAATTCATAATGGCCATATCTTGTACGGAACACGATATTCAAAATATCTGCTTCATGTACGTTCAACTGATGGTACCCCGATCTCAGGTAAATCTTTGAAAAATACTGAGCTCCCTAGAGCTGATCAAACAAATCATCGATATGAGGAAAAGGATATTTGTTCTTAATAGTGATGTTATTCAAGGATCTATAATAAATTCAAAATCTCTTTGAACCATCTTTCTTTTCAACAAATAAAATAGGAGCACCCCATGGTGATGTGCTAGGTCGAAGGAAACCTTTCTCTAATAAATCTTGCAATTGCCCCTTCACCTCTACAAGTTCAATTTGAGCCATTCGATAAGGGGGTTTTGAAATTGGCTTAGCATCAGGAACAAAGTCAACTGTAAACTCAAATTCACGATCTGGTATTATTCTAGGAAACTCATCAGAAAAAACATCAGGATACTGATTTACCACTGGCACATCATTAATCTGAACAGTTCCCTTGTTTTCAACAATATGTGCAAGGTAAAATTCATTTCCATCTTTTACAAGTTTCTGGGTCTCTTGATATGTTATCAACAGTAAGGGTACATTCTTATACACAAACTAAAATACTTTCTTAAAAGAAACTTCTTTATCTGTACAGTCAATATTAGCATGGTAAATAGTTAGACAATACATAGCCTGGATAACATCAAACTCTACTAGAGGTAGAACAATTAGGTTTGCAAGTAGGTTCTTTCCACGGATAAGGATAGGAAGATTCTTATAAATTCATTTTGCCTAAACATTTCCCCCAGGTGTTTTTACCACAAGTTCAAGAGTCATTTCCTGAGATGGTATTCCCAATTTACTATAAAAGGTTTTAGAGATGAATTAATTTGTAGAACCCGAATCAAACAACACACTCGCATAATCTGAAAAAACAAAGTACCTGATACAACTTCATTTAATGGTCTGACATCTGCTGAAGTAGTTGCAAAGGATTTCACCACCCCTTTTTTCTTGTAGTCTAACTACTTCCCATCGCTCAAGCTCTTTTTCGGACACTCACTTTCATAGTGACCCATCTCATTGCGCTTAAAAAAATTCACTAACTATAAATAAATTTTGGTCTTACCATCACCTTGATCTTTTTCAGTGCAATCACGAGCCTTATGTCCCATCTTACCACATCGGTAGAACTTTGCAGAATTCAGAAGACATTCCCTAGCATTCCATTTACCACATTTATCAGAAACTGTAAACTTAGTTTTCTTACCGTCAGATCTTTTTGAAGAATTCCTTCCTTTCTCCTGCCACCTCGGTCTCTTATTTTTCTGGTTGTTATAGAACACTTGATCATTGGAAAACACCATTTCCACCTTCTCAACACATCAGAAAAGCTTTTCATAACTATTGAACTCAAGAGAAGCTTAATTCCTTCGATATTTTGGCTTCAATTCTGAGTAAAAATGATTGATTTTACTATCAAGGTCTCGGATAAAAATTGGAGCATACCTTTCCAATCGAGTGATCCTCTCATCAAAGGCAGCCACGAGTCTTCCTCTTGCCTCAATTCCAAGAATTTTTTTTCCATACTAAGTCGAACAGCCTTAGGAAAATACTTCTCAAGAAACATACCTTTGAATTCATCCCAGTCAAGAGCATCAATCTCATCAGCATCCCTGAGATTTTTAACCATCGACAACCACTGATCTGCTTCACCCTCCAAATGGTAAATATCAAGACTATCCTTTTGGTTGTCTGAACACCCAATGACATCAAAAATATTTTCCAGTGCTTTAATCCACCCTTCAGCTAACACAGGGTCAGATGATCCTATGAATGATGGGGGATGTCGCCTCATAAAATGTTCCACCACTGACATGTTCCTCTGCGGTTGATCTGGCTGATCTTGTGCATGGATACTGCCACAATTTATCTCTTGAGTCAACTGTGCCATTACTATAACAAACTGTTCAGTTCCAATTCTGAGCATCTCAAGATGCTGATTCGGAAGGTTATTTTCTTTCTATTTGCCTTCCTATGCTTCCCTGTTTCCTCTTTGGAAAACCATTCTGAACAAACATGTCTTAGATGAAACAACATGGTAATCTTAAAATGCTATATCATTTCAATTTAACCATAAAAAATATATTTTTGGTTAATCATTTAATAGAATTCTAACTCTTAATGTTATCTAAACTAACCTTTGATACCAACTATAAGGCCCCAACCATAAACCTTACTTAATCTTGAGTTATTACAAGATTACACATTGAGGATCTTTTCAGGTTTAGAGTTTTAGATAATTAGATCATAAAACATGCATTACATTAAACATTTAAACAAAGTGGTTACATAAAAGACACTATAAATTTTTCCCATCAATGGACACATATTTAAAATAAAACATGTATTATTTCTTGTCACTTCCTTGACACTATCATCATATCATGTACCCTTCCCTTGACCTGTGAAAAACATTTAAAAAACATTGGATTAGCATGAAAAGCTCAGTATGGGATATAAAAATATGGAAAGGAAACATGAGTACATTTATACACAAGAATCAATGAAATAATTCTCTACTCATTAAACATAAGCACTTTAACATACCTCATAAAATCATGAATAAATCATAGAAATCATAAGACATAAAAGTAACTTGAGGCATTCATAACATTCTTACGTAGGGAGTAACCCTCTTGGTTACGTTTGGAATACCCATCACAGTATATTCCCTAAATCTCTTAGGAGAAACCTTAACATTTAACTCCTTCGCGTTACCCAATGCATTGGAGTGCTATATCGGGCTCCCCTTCCCTTAGTTTGTCACAAAACCACCCGTCTTTATAATAATTCCAATGAACCATAACATAATCGTATCACATGAAACATACATAAGGGAAACATAACATTTCCACATTTCAATCACAAGATATGTATAAAACACATTGATATAATAAAAAAATTATGAAAACCATCTTCAATACCAAAATAAAATAAAAGTAAGACAAGGTATTTATTTTTCTTTTAAAAAAAATACATGGCTTGTAGAGGAAGCCGAAACTCAAATAATGGTCACGGCGGCGGAGAAGTCATTGTTGCAGCATACGTACGACAAAAACATTCCCTTTTGTCATTTAGTAAAATTCTTTGAATAAAAAAACATTCCTTTTAGATAAACATAAAAGTCAAATGGGTTTGTACACCATATAAAAGATTGTTGTGTATATAACAAAATATTTCTCAATGAAAGGAGATTGAGATGAAGTCCCATACCCTGGGTCTGACCTGAAAGGATCGTTCTTTAACCTCATGAATAATAAATATAAGTTAATATCTACTTTCTTGAGAACCTATTTCAAGTTCATTATTCCTTTTATATCACTTATTACCATGTCATTAACTCTTTCTAATTATTTAAGTTAATAACGGTCATTTTATCGATCATTGGTACTTGAGTAAAAAATAAACTCTTTATAATTACATGTTGTTCATGTATCCATTATATCCAGAGTTATACTCATGATGTAGATATCATATATATCATATATATCCAGTATATACAAGCATTTATAATATTACATAACGTTTAGAGGTAAGAAATGAAACGCACCGTTCATGGAGACGGTAAGCCATACGTATGCATGAACGCTACTTTCATTTCTATTTTGTATTTTATGGATTGAAATCATAATGATATAAAAGTATATTACAATTCCATTATGATATCATATATAATATCATTAATTACATCCTTTATACGTCCCACATATGGCATTAACGATTCAAATCACTTTGAGGGGGCGGTAGTCCGCACTTCCTAAAATAAAGATATCACGTTTACCCATAATGGAAACCATAAAGGTATGCCATAAATGAAAAATACAGAATCTTCAGGAAAACATAATCATTTTATATATCATATATAAATATAGTGACATCTTAATAACCACCTTTAATGGTGTTATAAGAATATTGAACAATCATCGTTTCGTGAGGCAGAAATTCGCCATCCACAGAAACAATATGTTCTTTAACCATTAGATGTAGGTGTGTGTAAGTGTTGGTCGAAAGCTTCTTATAAAAACATCCTAGTATATTGAAGATACTGGATTTGTTATAAACGAAATTAATGAAAAGATTATTGGGGGTTGGAGAAGCAAAATAAAACATAAGAACACAATAGAAGACACTACCTTTAAAACGGGTAACTCTTTTTGATTTGAGCTCAAAGGCTTCCTTGGGAAGAATTCTGCCCAATGTGAGGCTTCAAGGAATAATAGATGGATGTTGAGAGACAAAATGGGCAGTGGTTGGCCGAGCCAATGTATTTGGATGTGTGGGTAAGGTGGTAGAGGTAGGGGCATTTTATAAGATGAGAGTAGGGGAAGTCTTGGAATGTTAAGAAAAGATACTTTGTTATAAAATGATTTTCTGATAAAAAAGGTCCCACAATAATATATTTCTAGGATAAGGTGATAAGGCTTCTAAATCCGCCCATCCAATAGGTTTTTGACAATTGTATGTCTTTGAGTTTACATTATATTTTTATTTTATTTAAATCGTTAAATAATGAGGTAATCGCTGCATCATCATGGTGTCATAAATAATTTAATTTATTTAGTGTCTAAAAATTATAAAAAAATATCATAATGTAGGAAATTTTTTATCTTTCTAATAAATATTTATAGTCAAAAATATGAATTGTATAACCCCATTTAAAAATTGTTTTAGTAAAACAACTCATGTTTCTGACATTATTACTTTAACATTAAATAAAAGGCATTAATGTCTTTATCTTACACAAGTGGCTCCATGGGGTCCCAAAAATCGACCCATGGGTTTTCTTGGTCGTCCATGACACATCCAATAGAGGTATGGCATGTGTATAGTTCATTTCATATTATTAAATCATTATTTTTACCTTAAATTACACCAATTACCTCTAATTCCGATTAAAAACATAAACGTTATTATTCACCAAAAAATTATTTTAATCTCATTGAACCACATTTTACTTCTTAATGACAACCATGTATGTCGTATTTTTGAAATCCAAAACACATAGGGCGTAAAATTTCATTTAAACGAAAAAATCAGTTTTTTTAAATACCACCTAGTGGTTTCAGTATTCATCAAAAATTGAAGTTTTTCATAAAAATACCAAAACATCACCCTAAGCTATAATTGATATTCCAAATTCAAAAATTATGTCTATTTTAAAAAATTCAAAACATATAAGTTATATTAATTAATTTAATAGTTAATTCCCACTGTCAGAGCAAATAACGTATTTTTATGAAACAATAAGTATCAAAAGATTGCCACTAGTTTAAGTCCAATTTCAAAGAAAAATTAATTCCAACGACCACTATTGGATTTAATGGTAAAAATATATTCAAATTAAACTTTAAGATCAATTAAAAAGATAATATAACCATATAATTAAATTAGATGAAAAAGCAGTTTTGATGTAAAATGTAGTATTTTTCACTATTCATTAAAAAATGAACATTGTCAGAAAAATACCAAAAATTATCCATTGTAAATTTTAATGTCTCAATCATTAATTATATGTTTATTTTGACAAATATAGCTTATAAAAGTGTCAAAATATAGATTTAAAAATGTTTTTCCATCAAAAGGTAGTAAAATAATCTTTTAAAAATAATAGTGTATTCCATGCTTAGGATTGGATTTATTCTCATTTTAAGCCTCTAAAACACTATATAATTCATTAATAGACATATATAAAAATATATATTATTCATTACTTACTTGGGATGTTACAATTTTCCTTGGTTTAGTTGGATGGAGGTGAAGCAGTTGTCTTAGTGGGATGATGGGTGATATAGACATATATCTCTACATTGGTGAGAGATGCTCTTATATGGGTGGGATTTGATTTGGTGAGCATTGTGAGTAGGCTGAACCCTTAGGGAACAAAAATTTTTGTTACAGATAGGGGGTTCCTCCATGTATCTGGTTGAGAGATATCCATTTGGATATGCTATATGAGACCCAATGGGGTTAATGGGATTTTATTGAGGACATGGCACATGGTTTCCAATAAGGATTATAGTGGTGTTGATTGGGAAGGTCCCTAGGAAGTTGGACTAAGAGTGATGAAGGTTTTTATGATATTAAAATAAACCTTAACGTATGAGACAGTATGAGCCTGCAGCCTGTGGTTATTAAACCCAATCCATAGTATAATGGAGTTAGTGATTACATTATAAAATTAGTAATAGATTGAATCAATCATATCCCAATTGAAAAAATAGAATAGTTGTCCAGGAAAACATGATTCATACTTAAATATGACATTACATCAGAAAACATAAAATTAAAAATATTTTTTTCTTATAGAAAACCATTACTCCCTCCTCTATATCCTTACATAATAAAGATAATAGACTTCTTGATATCATGAGGAAGTAAAAAATAATAAATTTCTGAGTTGAGATTCTCAGTAAGGGAATACATATAATAGAAACTAAATAAGAATAGAATAATATTCTAGGATTAAACTATAGTCAAATCACTAAGTATATATATATACACATGACATTGAAACATATCCATGGATATAATAACTATTCAAATAACCACATGTACATCAATCACTGATTTCATGATGATGGAATTCATAATATTGTACATCTTAAAATTAATATTGAGGCATAATTCCAAGACATCTATATAAATGTTTAAGGCCTCATACAAATAAATAACACATTTTTTGTTATGAGACATACTGATGTAACGATGGGCTATGTAATTCTTTTACCCACATATCACTTAATAATTCTAATTATTTTTTCATATTAATACACACAACATCTTAGTCAGCATTCCTCAAAATTAATAACTATCTGTATTATAATAACTAACATACAAAATTTTAATTCATCACTACACTCAATTTGATCATAACCCATCAAAATAAATATGGTGGAATCTATCATTACAGTATATCCAAAAAAATAATAATTTTTAATCAATTATGTGTATATAGATGGAAATATATTAAAAAAAATATCTTGAGGAGAATAAAATTTTCACATTGAAATAACTTATTCAAAATATAAAAATTACCCAAATATTACAGAAATAATTATATTTTAAAATATGTTTTGAAACATCTAATGGAAGCTTTAAAAAATTTCTTGGTCACGACAGAGGGAAATATAATTCATTTCATGTATGTTAAAATAAAGATTCATTTCACATTTTGAGTAAAAATCTAAAAGTACCTTGTTTCAAAAATGGGAGTAAGATTCATTTTAATTTTTTCATATTGAATCATATGAAAACAAATTATATTAATTCATTGGTTAATTTTAAATACATTAATTAAAACTCTTTAAGAGGATTATGGACATGGGAAAAAAGATTCCTCACTAATTAGAAAAAAAGCACAGTTTTCCTTAAAAACATAATTTTAATATCTTGGGTACATAAATAGAATAAAATTAATGGAAGAAATAAAATTTCTAGAAATATATTTGGGATAAGATAATATGTTAAAATAATTACCCAAATGTATACATAACCATAAATAATCTTGAATAATGTTGCGATTGTAAAATGAACCCTTACGTCGGATTCGATTACATTTAGAAGTGTTTGAACCTCTAGTATAAAAATATAGATATTTTATAAATATTTTCCATAAATATACACAAATATATTATACTATATATTAATTAATTATAATATAGTATCACCAATCTATTAAAAATACTTTTTTAATTTCACTATTTTAGATGATAACAACTTCATTTTTCTTGTTTGCTTCAGTTCAGTAGTTTTGGTCATTTTAAATTGATCATGATTATCTCCTCTAGAAAATATTAATGATTATATAAATATAATAAATAATATATATATATAATATATATATATATATAATCATTCTAAAAATCTAAATATTGAAAATATATTACAATATTCATAGAGATGGTAGAACACACGCACATACACATGAACATTGTTTTAAATTTTCAATGGATGGAATGAAATAACAGAAAATAACAATTAATCATTAAATGATCATTTTAATATCATACATATGATACATATTTGTTATGTCTTTCTTTATTACCATCAATGTAAATTAGAAATGAAAAACTATTCAAATTCCTTCGTGGAGGTGGTTGTTGACAGGTATACACAAGTGAAATTAAAATTTTCCCAAATTTTAGAATGTAAGAATGTAGATATGATAATATAATTAAATAAGAAAAATTATGTTTTAAATAACATATTTATTCATTAGATAAATTTTTATAATCATTCTGTAAATGTGGATATAAAAAAAATTTCACACCATTTCAAGAAGATGGTCGGTCATACGTATGCACGAGCGATACATTCACTTCCAATTTGATGGAATATAGGGTGAATAATGGAGGTTTAATAATAATAATACCATTTTTATAATATTTTTGTATAATTAATTTATTATATTTATGATAAATACCTTGGATTTATAAGAGGTAAAATAGGAATAACAATTATAGTGATCAGTTAAGGGGATTATCTTTTATTTGAATAAACTTCATTAGATCTCCTCTTAAGGAAATCAAGGATTAATTTTTTGGATGAAAATACATTTAGATCATGGATATGGGTGTTTAGAAGATAATTGGGTAGGTTTTTTTATCCGTATGGCTAAATGTACAGTAAATAAAATATAAAAGGGGTGTTATATTATAAAAGAGGGAAAATGACACCCATGGAATTACTAAAACGATTAAAATATAATGAAGTCATTTTCATGAAAAATGACTAAAAATGGATACATAATCAATTAAAAATGGTAAAAAGACAAAATATCAATAGAAAAAGAAATTTATATAGGTTTTTATTTCATTTTAAAACTTTTATTTCTGTTTAATCCCTTTGTCAACAAATTTTAATCTTAACCATGGTAATAATGTTTTTAATATTAGAGGGTTTAAATTTTACTTATAATGTAACAATTAGATCATTAATGGGAAATTGATTATATTTTAGGAAATTAATCATATCAATTTTCCTATTTTAATATTTTTATTATTTTTATATCTTAATAAAATATTATTTATCATAAAATATGATTAATTTTAGTTTGACCCTATCCATATAATTCGATTTTAATGTTAACATGATATCAACATAATTAAAATATACACATTTCTTGAATTAATAATATGTTTTATTTATTTACAATATTCATGGATGATTAAAAACCACCAACATTTTATTACTTTTAATATTTTTAAAATCATATTTTTTTATTTTATAATAATTGAATGAAAACTATACATGCATTGCATAATCATTTTAGGTTTTTGTTCAATGAAAAAATTATAAATAAGTTATCATGATTAAAAAATTAATTTATGTTTAATATAACAATTTAGAAGAGAACATATCCCATTTTTATCCATCTAATAATATTTTAGAGTTTTTAATGTCAAGCGAGTTACATTTTGTAATTATAATTTTCATTAAAAAATATAAGGCTCGTATTCAATGAAAAATGGGACCAATTGGCTATACATTAGAGATTTATATTCAAATGACAGAAATACACTCTTACAATAATTGTAAAGACTTATATCAATAATAATTTTAATCCTTATCTCAAAGTATTAAACATTTTTACCTATTTTACCCATAACACGGTGACACATATTTACCAATGTTTCTATTTATAATGATAAAAAAGAGAGTAATTTAACAAATTTTAATTTATAATTACAAACATGGAATCCATTTCTCAAGATTTAGTTTGTATATGGGGTTTAAATTCATTTTAAAATAAGTGTACAGAACATAATAATTTTTTTTTAATATAATATATCTTAATCATAAAAATGGATTTATTCATATCCCATGCCTAGAAAAAATATTAGATGAATGTTATAAAATTTATTGAATATATAATATAGAAATAGTATTAAAATAATTCAAAAAAAGCTGAAAATTTAATTTTTAAATATAAAAATTACATCTGCACATAAAAACAAATTTTTAGAATAAAATCTATTTTACTTTAAATGAATTTTTTTAATATTTATAATCAATTAATATCAAAAAAATGTATTTTATATATTTTTAAAACATAAATATTTCCTAATATAGTTTCATATAATTCATATCCACTAATTTAGCATCTCGGTTATAAAATATTTCTATATTACATCTCTTTCAAAGTTCGGGTTATGTGTATCATAAGATATCAAAATTCACATTCATTAAATTATATAAGAAAATATCAAGTTGTTACAATATACACCTTTAAAATGAATTTCACCTTAAAAATTCCATCACTCTTATATATAATATGTGGATATATATGTTTTATTTAATCCTCAGGTTCTGAAGTAGTTTCTTCAAATTTCAAATTCCTTAAGTGAACATTAACCATGTGAGAGCTGTTATTCCGTAGTACTTCATCTCTATGATTGATGATTTATATCATTCCTTTTTTATAAGAATAATTATGATAAAATTAGATATCCTCTATGTTTTTTATAAATAAATGTTCAGATATGAACTTTCTAAAGAGAGATACAAGTAACACATCATTAACATGAGAAAAAATTGGTGGAGGAGCCAAGCTAAAATCAATCACCATGATACAATATGAATTCTTGAAAGGGAAAATATACCTAGTAATTATATACCCCATATTTTGTAATCTCATTACCTTCTTCTTGGATATATTAATTTCAATATATTCTATCAAATTTCAAATTATAGATCTCACTAAATATTTTCATCATAACCTTTTTATAATTCTAAAATGACTTTATTTTCTACTGGATATATATATCATTCCTTACCATTTACATAGCATGATTTTGTCCCAATGGATTACTTTGTTTAAATTTATCCAATCATTTACGATTTATACACTTATTTCTATAGAGGTATTCATAATGAGCCATCTGAATACTTGATCAGACCATATTATTATAAAAAAATTCCACAAAAGGATGATGTTGATCAAAACCACCATTAAAATCTAAAAACCATGATCGTGACATTCATTATACATTTTTGATGATCCACTAAAGTTAACCATATATTAAGGGGGGGGGGGGTTAATGAAAAAATAAGTAGTGATATTTCCACATTTTCATTTTGGAATGGGTAATGGATTTATCATCCCCTTAGACTTCTGTCTATCATTCTTAACTATTTGAATTCCCAAACATCGAGATATATACTCTCTTTGAACACTCATCATTTTATCCCACCATAATCACTCTTTAATATATTTATAAATCATCATACTTCTAGGATGAACCCAGAATGATGAACTATGAGCTTCATCCAATACTACCTTCTTAAAACATGATAACAATAGGACCCATAAATGGTTTCTAAAAAATATCATTCAATCACAATAAAGGAAGAACTCTGTAAAATTTTTACATTATTTTATAGCTATTTATCTTCATTCTATGCATTTTTAATCTCCAATTTCATAGATGGTTTAATAATAATTTGATAATGATAATATTTATTCCCTCCCATCATTATTTATAGTTTCATTATTAAAAATTACAAAAATATTGGATCTTTTTTATCTTAATCATAGATAAGCTAGCACGATCCTTTCAACTCATAGAATTTATCCAGCCTCTTCCCCTTCCTATGGTGACAATGTATTGAATATTTATAATAACTAATGAACTCCAACCATTTTATATGGTGAATATTAAAATATTTGTATATAAATATATACTACAATATTTATTATTATATATATAAATATATATATCACACCATTCACCATACATATAATATCTCTATATTTTCAATGGAAACATTACTACTTCCTACTACAAATCATGAGTCTGGTAAATTTTTCATGAATTTTTATTTGGATATAGGAATATGAAATCACTATGTCATTATTAATGAGGAAACATCCCAGTATATTATTTGGTGCATCGTAATATACTACAAACTCTACATCACTTTAGATTAATGTAATCATAGGTAAGAAAACTAACATTCACTTAAGTTCCTTGAACATTTATTTACATTATTTTTTAAAAAGTAACATGGATTTCATATATGATAAATTGTTGATTGGATTAGATTGTTTTGATAAATTCTTCCAACAGAATCAATACTATCTTTCCAAACTAAAAAAAATATAGATCTTAGTTACTATATTAATTCAAGTCTTTTGTTCTAAAACATACTTCTTTGAGGGATCTTATAATACACCCTCACATAAGAAAATATTACATAATAATGAAATTCTTTGAATCCCAAACTAAAATTTTGTAAATTTAGCATTGAAATCATCTCCCCTTGTGGTATTCAACAAAATTCAGAAATGTTTTTCATGCTCTTACTTTATCTATGAATATATATTAGAATATCATCTATAATGTTTTCTAAATATTGATCAAGAAAATATAAATAGAATATATTAATTAAATATATTATTACAATAAGAGTAATGGAAATTAATAATGGAATTAATATAATTTCATAATGAAAAATACACCATATGAATGGTTATCTTAGGTACAAACTCCTTAATCCATAGCTGATGATATCCATATTGAATATCAATCCTATAAAAATATAAATCGCCTAAAAATTTATCAAATGGATCATCACTATAAGAATTTGATACCTATAATTAATAGTTATATTTTTATGTTCTTGTTAATCCATTGAAAGACACATTTAACCATTTCATTTTAAAAAATAGAACTGGTGGACCCAATGGAAAATCACTAGGACCATTTTCCTTATCTAAATTATCTTGTAGTTTCTTCTTTTATAAATTTTACTCAATAATATCTATCCAATATGGAGTCCTTGATACAGTCACAGAACTATGTATGAGTTATATTGAAAACAAAAAAAATCACAATTTAGGGGATGACAAGGGAGGTTTTTAGGAAAAATATTCCCACATACCCAAAAAATAATCAAATTTAAATATTGATTTTACCCAAACTATATAATATAAATACCCTCAAAAATTGGTTGAAAAACTCATATGATGAATGTAATTTCAAATGGGTGTTCAAATTTATCATCACACTGTATGTGGATTGGATATTGATTTGGTGTATCGAATGTAACTTCCCATCTTATGCAATTGATATAGGATATGAACTAAGAGAGTTAATCTAGCCCCAAAATTACATGAATACCATCTAGTGGGAAAATTAAAATATTTATTAGAATATTATTCCAACAAAATTCACCCATAAAGGATCTCAAAACATGAGATTAATTGAGCTTACATTTTGAGCCTTCACCACCGACTACAAATATAGTTGTTTAGGTGGTGATGTGATACCGAAAAAAATTTATTTATATATAAAAGAGTTGGTAGAACCATAATTAGATAGTAAATTTTCAATCATATAGAGGAATATAAGTGAACCTTCCACCAAATTTCATGGAACTTCCACTTTGGTTGTCGTAATTTTAAAAGCCTGGCCTTCTCCACTTGGCATTGTTTATTGTATTTTCCATTATGTTTATGGTATTGGTTTGAATATTTTACCATGTAAATATATTTAAAACACTTTACATTAATAGAATATCACATTACCTTTCATTCAAGACAATGATGTACTTTTTCAATGATCGAATCAATCACCTTTTCCATTTGTGAGCATACCTTAATGATTCCTTTTAAAAGTATCACATTTTGGAAAATTCCCATTTCTCTTATTCCCTTTATCCAGTTTTTTCTATACCAACATATTATTCTCTTGAATTCATTCTAAATAATAAGAAATATACAATTATTTGTCTATTTTGATAGAAGATGATACTATGTATTCATATAATGATAATTTTTGAAAGAATAGTTCCCTTCGAAGGAATGGAAAAAGGCGATCAAGTAAATGATAAGTCATTCTCTTTAGATGATGCATGTGGTATGTAACATTTTTTGATAGCCTTATAAAGTAAGCATTATAATTTTAAACATTCTTATTCAACCTTTTTATTATAATGATGTTTTTTCTCTCAATATCCAATGATTGTCCATGATGAAAATATTTTCCAATAAAAGAACCATAAAATCCTTCCATTCCAAGTTCTTTATATCCACCTCATCAATATTGTTTTGAATTAATGAAAACCATTGCTTTTTTGTCCATTGAGATATAAAAAACTATCATGAAATCCTTGCAAATTCCTTTACTTCCCAAAGTGGGAAGTATATTTTCTAAAAAAATACAATCTTATGTTACAAATGGTTTTTTAGTCCCAATTAATGATGATTTTTGGTGATGTGTGAAGTAGTCAAACATTTTTACCCTGCACATTGGATTAGAGGGATTATCCATGTGTTCGTGGTTATTTGTGATATCCTATTTTGGATTCCCCAACATAATTAAAATTTAATTAGCTCCATCTACATCTTTATCAACAACATCATTATCTTGACGACTAGGGAAATTCTTACATGGATTATGGGTAGGGATACAGTTTCCATTCCATCCACTATAAACATTAAAAAACTTCATACTCTAGACTAAATCACTACACCATGATCCATAATATATAATTTCTGAAAATAGTGAAGCACATAACCTAAATTAAAAATTTATGGAAAACTAATATTAATCTTATTAATATTTTTTCATTCAAAATACTCTCATATGAAAAAAATTCAAATATTTAATGATAGTTTAAACAGAAAAAGTTAATTAACTTAGGAATATCCCTCAAAAGTAGAAGAATGGTGTGTGCAGTAAGGGAACACTCACCACATACCAAAATGACGGACATAATATACTCATCCAACTCTTTACAAGATTATTAACCATGGATTCTTCTCTGTCAAAACCACATCCACATTTAATATCTATATAGAGATGTATTTTTAGGAATACCACATAATCTCTACCTTACCAAAAAATTATGATGTTATCATATACTTATTGTTATCCAAAAATTCAGTCAAATGATTATGTTCACCAATCTATGTTTTCTAAAATCTTGTTTCCATGGTTTCTACAAAACATATTCTGATACCATTTGAAAAAACCCAATCTTGGTATCCTATATTCATTGAATAATGTATTACATCGGTACTAGATAAAAATGATCATATCCCAAATTATTGAATAGTTTAATAGTCTTAGAAAACCATATACATAATTCAATATGACATTACAACTAAATAAATAAACTAAAACACTGTATTTTCTTTGATAATACCATTATTCCCACCATAGTGTAACTAAATATCAAATATAATACACTTCTTAGAATCATGTGGAAATAAAACATAATAATGGAGAGAGATCATTTTCTTTATAATGGAATGTATATATTAGAAACTTAATAAGGAATGAATAATATGGTGGGAATAAATGATAGTGAAATAATTCGATATAAAAAATAACATGAAATTGAATCTTATCCATGTATATCATAACTGTAAAAATAGTCACATATACATTATCAAATGATTTCATAATGATAGAATTAATATTTTCAGACATCAAAAACTCATCATCGAGTCCTCATTGTAATACATCAACATAAATAGTCCAGACCTTAGAAAAATACACATCCTATTTTGCCTTATGATACATACTAATGCATTAAGGACATATTTAATTATGGGATACACTAGTCACTTATTATGTTAAATGGATTCATCATTTGAACAAATAATAGAACTTAATCAACATGCCTTGGAATCAATAATTTTCATTATTATAAGAACTATTATACAGAATGTCAATAATTTCCTTCTTTAGACCAATCATAAACCATCTAAATAAATACAGTGGATGATATGAATATATTATATCCAAAATAAATCATTATATTAAACAATAATGTTTACATAAATGAAAATAAATTAAAAAATCCATAGATAATTCCACGGGAAAACATCCATTTTCCATTTTAAATCACTTATCTAAATTTTAACAATTACATAAATATTAATGAAATAATCTTATTTTAAATAAGAAAATGTTACTTTTATTGGAAGCTTCAATTCATTATGTTTTCATGATGGTGGGAAATTCTGTTTTTGTAGTAAATGTTAGAAAAATATTCTTTTTAAATTTTTAGTATAAAGTCAAAATTATCTCGTTTAGAAAAAATTATGAAATTTTATCATTAAAAAAATTAGTAAAAATTTAAACATGTGTAATGATTTCATTAAAAAATATTTTTAATTTTTTAATTAAATAATTAAAACACCTTACGTAAAATATTAACAATGAAGAAAAACGTTTCAGTCCAAGTATAAAAAATTGGTTTTCCTAAAAAAACTATTTTATTAAAATGAGTAATTAAAGATAGTAAAATGAAATAAAAAAGATAAATTTATAAAAATAGATAGTTCATAAAAAATATGTATTAGGTTTAAGATAGAAACATCAAATAATTCTCATAGTAGATACTTTAACATAAACAATCCTAAAGAATAAAGAGATGGTGAAATGAACCATTGCCTTCTGTGTAAAATCCTTCATATTTTTTACAACCTCATGTATAATAAATATAGACTCATTATTAATGTTTTCTATAATTATAGTCATATATAGTACCATATATGATTCACTTAAAACATTTTATCACTGGTTTATTAACAATTATGTACTAAAATCAATATTATGGGTGATAACTTCATCACTTTTAATAAAAAAATTGATATGTTTCGTACTTGTATATTGATCATGGTAACATAATATCTATAATTTTATTAAATATATAAATATAATATTTATTCATATTAAATGTTTTTATAATAATCCATAAAAGTTAGATATTGAAAAATGTATTTCATCATTCATACAAATGGTAGGACATACATGCACATGATTGATGTTTTCACATTTTGGTGGATGGAAAAAATAATGATAAATAATAATTCACAATTACTAAATCATTATTTAATCATATATATTATATATAATTATTAAATCTATCAATATATATTAACCATGTATGATTAATAGATCATATCACTTCATTAAGGTGGTATTCCACACGTACGATTCTGTTAGGATATCATTTTCTGACAGATTGGATGGTTATAAGGTAGATATTATTTTATTATTAAATAATAATAATTATGATTCAAATGTCATAAACCAACCCAATGGGGCTCGAGCTGCAACTACACTAGGACATCATCTAATAGTCTAGGGGTTGACGCCTTGCGCAAAAAGGAATATTACACAAATCAGAGGCTTTATCCAATGCTTACTATAGCACACAATGATAAATATCAACATGAAATAGTGTTGAGATAACGATAAAAATAATATAAATCAATCTTCACATCTATCCCAACCAGAGTACAACTGAAGTACTAAAATCGTAAAAAGGGAAAAACATGCCCACCATAAACTATAAAACAATTCAACCTGATTAGTAGGAGGGGATCATAATCAAATGAAACTATCATAAATAACCCTGGCCAAACAATATAAAACACCCATGTTGGTCATTCTCACTATGCTCTGCATTCCTCAAGTCCTCCTAGGACTCCTTCAAAATGCTTCTGATCATCACAAGAAAAAAAATATGTGGGAAATGTTCATGAGGAGGCATGTATATAAATACTCAGTAGGCACTACAAAAACCAATGAAATGGTAGAAACTGAAAGGAAATAGTATGCATGACCTAGATAGAGGGAACCCAAACAAGAGAGAAAATACATATTGAACATCCTCAGCTATACATGACTAGTTAACTCATCCCACAAGGGGAGTTAACCAAGACATGTTCCAACACCATAAAGACTCCCAGAATCACTGAGATATAATCATCATAGACTCCAATTATCACGAGGTCTCTAACCACATATAAAGCTTCATGTTTCAAATCGTGTCGTGAACATATTACACATCCTAGAAAAGTCACTCCATTATCTCTATCAACCTACATGGAATGTGTCTGAGAGATTCTCTCTATATGTAAAAATCTATACAATCGATGATTTTATGTTGGATAGATAACACTACATTGTTCATTACAAAATCTGTGGAACACCCCTGCCAAAAAAAGTATCATACATTCAAGAGAACATGATCATCAAATCATTCCGAAAAGAAAGTCACACTGAAAACTACCAGATCGTGATAATTAGAAGATCTCACCCATTTGTGATTGGGTATTGAATAAAACCTTCCCGAACATTGAATACTCTCATCACATAGAAAGGGAATCACTCCCAGAATTGATGGGGGCCACTATGAACCTATTCTAGAATACCAAATATCATAACTCATCGGATAAGGGATCACTCCCAAGACCGCTGGGGGACACCGCAAACCCAATCCTGTTACTAAAATATCTCGTGGAAAGGGGATCACACCTAATAATTATATGGGACACAAAAAAAACAATATTACATCCAAGTGATAATATAACCTAGATATGGGATTACCATTGGTGTAGTTTTGGTCATGAAGATTCCACAAATACCACCAGGCACAACTACTGATATAGGGGATCATACTATTGCTGATAGAAAACCCCATACTTAATCCATTTTCTGATCAAGGGATCATATAACCAAAGATTCCACAACCCTAGTGATACCACCTTCTATGTAAGATATTTTATAACTAATGATTCCACAAGCCCTATGGGGAAAAACTTCTATATAGGGGATTGATGAATATGTAGTGTTGTTAATGATGATACCAAGAACCCGATCTAGCGAGAGCGATACAATAGAGGATCCATACCTACCTCCACATGGGATACTAAAACTATATACATGCACTTACTATCAAGAGAATCATAATTATATGCTGAGGACACAATGAGACATTGTAACCTAATAGGGATAGGACAATAGAAACACTCAACCACTAGTGGTCCAAATGTTACTAACATAATCAACCCAAAACATTGCCACAAATCACATATCCAAGTCCTAAAACATTTCCACCATCACATTCTATCATAAAAACTTCTTAGGGTATGATACTACTATGTCTAAATATGATTCCCAAAGAAAGAGATATTCTAGAAGGAAAAAAATCCAAAAATAAGTACAAAACATGTTTGTGGGTCTGCACAGTGTGTGACCCTACCTAATCAACCAGTCTTATCCTATACTAAAAGACGTATCCTGAAGATTCTAACACTTGTATTTTACCCACGATACATGGAATGTTCTAGCTAACCAGACACTTTTCCATTCTTATTTCCCATTCCACTATTTGTCACCCCATGTAAATGTTTTATGACTGTGTACTTTTCATGACAATGTCCCAATACACGGAAAACATGGAAATTTCCCTTGGAAACATCACACGGGTCACTACATAGAATGTATCCCCTATATATTGAATTCAGTCCCCCAAAATTCATCTTTTTTAGATTGGAATAACACTTAGTGTGTGACCCTTAACTACATTCTATGTGATCAGGAATTCCAAGTGGTAATTCCCCATGATCTGCCCTATTCACCCTAGTTGACCAAAAACCTATAGATAGTCCCATACGGGGTCCCTAGAAAGAATCTAAAGGATATAAAATATTTAAAATATCATAAAAATAGGATAATAACTTAAATCTAAAATCTTGTTTACTCATGGAGAAATTTTGAATCTTTAGGGTCTGATCCACACTTGGGAAATGTTGTAGCATGATATTGGAGAGATCATTCTCAAGATCAGATATTGGAGGTTCCACTTTTCCATGGATCCACCTTGGTTCAACCATCACTCTAAAGAGGGAGGATAAGGGTTTTAATCTCTTCTTCTGGGAACACACAAGGGGGTGGGTGTAATTTTTTAATTTTATTAAAACAATAACCTATGTTTAACATCCTGCCACATACATGCCTCTAAATCAGAATCTGATGCTGCATGAGTTTATTTAACACATATGGAAAACAACATGTTCTGAAAGCAACCAAAACATTAGATTTATATCTTGAATACATACAGGAGTTAAAACACATTTCCAAGGAAATTTCCCATGTGTGATAAAATATATTTAATACTTATTGTATCACTATACCAAGGCTCTCCAGGCCCTAGAATCCTATGATGACTCAATTTTTGGATTGAAAAATAATATTAGGAATATTTCAATGACTTATAGGTAAATAATCATTTCACAACTTCCTCCCCTCTGTATGGATTTTCATTCATGAGAATAGAAAGCCCTTGAAGAAGGAGAAATGTTGTGCTCTTAATAGGGACTCCCATGACAGAAATCACACTATGGTTTCCCATTATACATCCAAACACACACTATGTGAAACCAAGAAGGAAACCACAACCAATTCCAGCCCAAAACACGTCTCCATCATGAAATAAAAAAGCATGTGTATCTTCACCCGTGATAGGTGGAAACACACTAAATACTGTAGTCTATCTACAGTTATAGGGTCTAGCATTACAATACCCATCCAACCTGTTGAAGATAACAACATAACCCCACCCAGATAACATATGTTAAAGGATCTCATCCACCAAACCATATCACTATCCTCTTTGTGCGACACAATAACATCCACAACGTTTTGGATCACACCACAAAGACACATCTTAGTAGGGGAAACATCCCTATTTCCTTTGATTTTGAAGCCACATAAAACTGTACCACAATCCACTCATGAATCTCTCATACAAAGATGACTCCAAGCATAAAAGGGAATGAATGTTCAACACAAATAATCTCTGGTGTGATCATTGGGAATTATCAGGCCTTCCACACAAATCGCTAACATGCAACCCTATCACAGACACAGAAGTCTAGTGGACTCTTCCACTACACCATGACACTATCCTATTAGGCTGGAATGAACTCTCTCATATAGTTTTAATCACTTTATAAATGTTTTTATGGGTGGGTGAACCACACCTATTCAATGTTAACCTATTGATCTATCAAATAACATCAATAAAAGGTTGTATTGATGCCCTGCGTCACCCTGTATGAACCATGAGTATGAAGTAGAATGAAAATTTTACCACACTGTAGCGTCTATAAATAATAATGAACAATGTAAAAATTTAAATTATAATACCTCTAATCATCCTTGGAGTATCTACATCAAAGGACTCTATTTACTAAACATGTCCTCGCCCCTTTCCTTTTTCTCCCTATGTCGGGCATGGACCACCTGGGGGTAGCTGTGAAAACTTGTTCCTCCTCAAAACTCTTACTGCACTCTTCACTCCTCCACTACCTGCACAATCATGATGAAATTACTACATAAAATAGTTATTCTTCCAAGTAGGTACATTGATCATATAACCCTATTTAGCAATATGGGTCAAAAAAATTCTAGAAAGATGTTCATGGCCATTGCAAGCATAACAATAATTTTTTTGTGGATGACCAAAACCTTCCTGGAAAAACTGAGGCCAGACCCTTCATCATAAGATCGTATCATTAAACATATCAAACACTCGGACCCATGATGCTATTTTCATATACCAACTTCCAAGGTCACAGCTCTTTTGTGCCTAGTACTTACAAACAGAGCATGCTCATCTAGAAATCTCTCCATTAACAAGCCTCACTCAAGCAATCCGGCATAGGTGGGAATGCCCAATGATACCAATAATGCAATAATATTCTGGAATAATTCCATATAGAAGCTTCATTATGTGAAAAAAAATCCCAAACAATATACATGGAGTATAAAAATAGGTCTTTGAACCTCTTTGAGTACTCTTCTATAAACATGTTATCCTTTCGAAGCATCACAAGTCCCTAAATATTCACTGACCAAAATGTTTTTGGATATAATTGTTACATGAAGATCCCATCAAAATCTTCCCTATAAATTTTTTCCCAATCATAGGTTTTCAATAGTAGAATCCACCACAACCCATTTGAACCATATATAATTCTCATCATTGGAAGACTATCTAATTGGGAGGTGTCCTCAAAAGGTGGAAAACAAAAATGGAATCCTCGATCCAATCATAAAATTCAAGTGTATATGTATGAAACTGGTACCTAAATGTTTTCTACCTCTGGAACACATGCAGAAAAATTTGTATGTTCACATCATCAACTTAAACCATCAGCACAAGCAACATCATTTTGAGTGTTGTATAAACTAGCAAACCACCTTGAGTTACATCCTCTAATAGTGTGCCCTATAGTGAAGCCTCATCATGGGGAGGATCATCATCATAATCCCACC
Source organism: Viscum album (assembly GCA_963277665.1). Taxonomy (NCBI): domain Eukaryota; kingdom Viridiplantae; phylum Streptophyta; class Magnoliopsida; order Santalales; family Viscaceae; genus Viscum; species Viscum album. Next base: position 1,919,132,724 of record OY728163.1, read on the forward strand.
ATGGAACCCTATATGGATTTTATAATGGTTCCTTCATAAAATAAAATCATTATAGGAAATAGTTAATAAGTAAATATGGGGAGCTGCCTCAATATGAGAAGGAAAAACTACACCCCAATCAAAAATGATTCGTGTACAAAAATTTCCCAGCGACAAGTTTCTTAATATACCAAGTAAAAAATCAGGATATCATATACATAGTAAATAGATACATCAACCACTACACCAGTATGAGAATCAATTTCTTGAAAAATTATCTCAAAACACTTTAATAATGTTTTATGAAAACATAACCAAAATCATGACTACGATCCTAAAGTGGAACCTGCTCTTATACCACTTTGTATTGACTTTACCCAATGATTATGAATATAGAAATCCCTCATTACCACCTACAATAGGCTAGGGGATGGTGTCTAGATCTGACTAGGCATATCAGAAAACTGTGAAGCCTCATCCTATGGTACCTATATGAGAACACCCAAAAATATCTCCATGAATCATTGGAGAGATAAATATAAAATAAAAATAAATAAATGAATACATTTATCCCAACTAGAGTACAAAATAAGAATTGAAATAATAAAAATTTTAAAATATTCTCCAACCAAAAACTACAAAAGCATTCAACCTTCTATGAAAGAGGGTATCAGAATAAAATGAAACAGTTGGGAAGCTTCTCGACCAAGCTGTGGTAAACACCCACATATATCCAACTCGCTATTCTCTTCCTGCCTTAGGTCCTCTTGGTACAAAATCAAAAGGCATGTGGTTTTCATAGGGCACAACATTTGTAGGAAAATCCTGTGCATGGGTGAGTATAACAATACCCAACAGGCACCCCAAGAAACAAAAATAAAATGACCAACTAAATGGAAAATTTGCACTAAAACCATTTAGTGGGAAACCAAATGATAGAGATACTCTATCTCAAAAATCTTTAGCTATAAAGGACTAGTCAAACTTTCCAGATGGGGAATAAAATAAGACATGCGAAAAACCCTCATGGACATCAAAAATTACCTTGATATAGTCATCTAAAAATCAAAATTTCACATGTTTTCAGAACACATTTTCAATTATAGGTTTTTACTCTAGGATCTTGGTTACACACATCCTGGAGAACACACTCGATGAGTTCCTTCATCCAATATATTAATCGTCTGAGAGATACTGTAACTTCTCTAACCTAAAATCCACTGAACCAGTGCTCCAAGTAGGGTGGTTACATGACCTTAAGTGCGCCTCCCCGTACGCCAAAGGTTGTCGACTAGTAGCTGGGGTCTATGTAGTCATGTGGTGAGACTATAGCTCCTATTTATCAGAGTAAGACACAATAGAATAACCAAATAGTGGATAAACACAACCAATAAACAAGGAACATGTATAACAACGTATCCAACATCATGTATGCCATGTCATGCTACAAGTGAAAAAGTGAACAAGAGACCATAATATAGACATCATGAAAAATCCCCAAAATAGTCCCGACTCCAAAACTGGATCCTCCACCAAGTGCTACCCATTCCACTCACTATCTAGCAAGGACACATGACCTTATCATGACCAACAATCATGAAGTCTTGTTGGGTACCCAATGGATGCCCGAGAAGGGTGTGAGTACACCTCATGAGGCCACCACCAACGGTGTCTACAAAATATCCAGTATAAATAGGTATTATATTCAAAAGGGATATGGAAGATAAATTTCAAGTAATTAATTATGGTTCCATTAACAAAATTCAAATCAAATCCATTACCTCCTCTATTACCATTCATTTCACAACAAATACCATTACATAACATTTCATCACATTTCCATGGGTTAACCACATTCATCATGTTACATGGGTCTAAGGCCAATAATCACATGCAAGAGGGTAAAAACAATGTTATCCTATCTCACTAGGACTAACCCCTCATTGCAACCACATCCTCACCTCAATGCCTCAGTCCGGGGGGATGCAACCGTTAGGATAATAAATCCTCTGTCCACTTTCCTAACCCATGTATTTTGGGTAGATTTTAGAGCCTCAGTCATAGCTCAAGACGTGGGCGTAGATCCTCCTATCATACCCCACTCTATGAAGCCAAGTGCACATGAATATATATATATAACCTTCAACCATCCAACCATTTCCCATCGGAAAACACTATTCACAACAACCCACATGGGAATTCACATTATGCCTTAACCCATTAACACATTACCATTTCACATCATTTAACCATTCACCTAATTCCCATGTGTTATGCCTATCTCACTAAGCATTCAATCCTAGACCCATAACATATCCCATTATGGTCTTTAATCAATTTTTACATTAACCCATATAACCCGTTAATCATTTCCATGAATCAACCATTCATCCATTTCAATTAATCGTTTGATTATTACCATGTCTAGGGTAAACACCTAACTTCTATCCAAAGTTCAACCAATCATGCCAACATGTTTATCAAGGGCTCTACAATTCACTAAAACAAGTCAATTTTTTAATGTCAATCCCTAAACCCGGGAAAAGCCGACACATCCCATGGATGGCCCAAATAGGTCAAGTCAATCCCAAAACATCCCACGGGGATCGTGAGTGTTCCCATTTTCCATTTTAAAAATAATTAAAACCAAGAATACCAAGGTTATTCAATACCTAACCAAGGGAAACAAGAACATAAGTAAACATGAACAAAAACCCTAAATAACCATGGGATATAACTTATAGGCCACCTACCTCGAAACTGCGGTTGAATGCACTCCCCATAGAGTCCTTAGACCTCGATCCAACCATCCTTCAAAGCTTCACCCTAAAAGACACCCAAAAGATAGGGTTTTAGAGATTCAGAATGAGAGGTAGAGAAGGTACTAACCCTAAACCAAAAAGTGTAGCAAGGATGAGGTTAGCCTTACCCGGAGCTTCGATCCGCAACCAACGACACCAAAAACGCCATAGAACCGAAGGAGTTTGATATCTTAATGTCCTTGGGTGTTTTGGTTCGTGCCTAAGGTGAAGATATGAGGAAGAGAGGAAAATCCTGAGTGGGGTTTAAAAGCCCAGAGTGGACATTTTATAAATTTTCTAATCTTTAAGTGGCCGCACGGTTTGTCCGCACGGTTTGGAAAACAGTGCGCAAACCGTGTGCATTACACTGCCTGGAGGAGGAGGACTCAGATGGTTTAGCCGCACGGTTTGGAAGTCCGTTCATAAACTATTTATTCAATTCTATCTAAAGGAGGGAGGGTCGCACGGTTTCACCTGGGCCGGCCGCACGGTTTGGCTGACCGTGTGCATGCCATGCGCCTTGGTCTGCTTTGCCCAGACTTCCCTTCTTCTATGCCCCGAGCCCCCAGAACACCCCCAAGTCCTCTTACACTTTCAAGAATCCTTTTAGAGTCCCAAAATAAGGGGTTTAACTTAGAACACAAAAAAAACACACCTTTCCAAAAACCGAGATCTTACAACCTCCCCACCTTATAACGGTTCGTCCTCGAGCCGAGTTCCCAAGACACACTACTCCACCGAAGAGAAGAGTTGATGCCACTGAGCCTGCATATCTGATTCCCGCTCCTATGTTTCATCCTAAACATTCCCATGCTTCCAAAGTACTCACACTAATGGCACAACCTTTCTTCACAAGACTTTTTCACTACGATCCACCACACGAACCGGATTCACCTAAAAGGACGCATCAACCTCGAGCTCCACATCTTCAATGTCAACCATGTGAGATGGGTGAGGGTGATACTGTCGATGTTGCAATACATGAAACACATCATGAATCCCAACATACTTCTGTGGAAGAGCCAATCAGTATGCTATTGGTCCGATCCTCTCCACAATCTCAAATGTTCCCACGTACATGGGCACCAACTTACCGTGCTTTCGAATCCGTCGATGACCCAACCTTAGCGACACATGAAGGAACACTTCATCATCCACCCAAAACTCAAGAGGTCTACGTCTCTAATCTGCATACGATTTCTGACTACTCTGAGCCGTAGCCATCCATTTCCTGATCATCTTATCTCGCTCTGAAGTCTCCAGCATGAGATGCGGCCCCAACAACTCAGATTCACCGGCCTCTAGCCAACACAACGGAGATATACATGGTCTCCCATAAAGTGCCTCAAATGGTTCCATCTGAATTGCAGCCTGAAAACTATTGTTGTAGGAAAACTCAACCAATAATAGATGTATTTCCCAAGATCCACAAAATTCCAAGACATAAGATAGTAACATGTCTTCCAACACATATATCATACGTTCTGACTGTCTGTCCGTCTGTGGGTGGAAATCCATACTCAAAAACACCTGTGTACCAAGAACCTTATGCAACCCTTGCCAGAAACGTGATGTGAAACGTGGATCTCGGTCTGAAACTATGGTTCTCGGAACACCAGGAAACACCACTATTTCTAGAACATACAACTCACCCATCAGGTCGACTATATGGGTCTCCTGAATCGGTAAGAAATGAGCCACTTTCATTAACCGATCCACAACCACCCATATTTCATCATTATTATATGGAATCCTCAGAAGACCCACGACAATATCCATTGCCACATCATCCCACTTGCATTCTGGAATGGGAAATGGATGCAATAACCAACCCGAGTGTTGTTGCTTAGCATTCACCTGCTGACATGTAAGACACTGTGCCACAAATCACGCAACATCCTTCTTCATTCCAGGCCACAAAAACTGCCTTCGGAGATCATGGTACATCTTGGTCAAACCAAGAAGCACTACCCACTTTGATGCATGTAACTCTCACATCAACTCTTCATGCACACCCTTTGGCACAACTACATGATCATGAACACGAACAACACCGTCCACACCGATGGCCCCACTAGATGGTAGCTCCCCACCTTTAAGATTTTCCTTCATGATCAAGGACTCAGGCTCATAAATATGACATTCCTTAACTCGACAAAAAAGCATCGAATCCATCGTTACAGAATCAAGGGTGACCTGACCATTCTCCACCTGCACCTCTAGGCGCATCCATGAAAACAAATCCATCACATTACACTCAGTGTTGGACTCTTGATCCATTTGATTATGAACCTTCCTGCTCAAAGCATCAGCAACACTGTTTCCATTTCCCGGTGTGTACACCAACTCAATGTCAAAATACTGAAGATATTCAACCCATCAATGCTGCCAAAGATTCAGATCCCGCTGTGAGAAGATGTACATTAAACTCTTATGGTTGGTAAACAAGGTAAACTGTTCTCCCAACAGATAGTTCCTCCAACACATCAAGGAATACACTACTGCAGCCAACTCAAGGTCATGAGTGGGATAATTCCGCTCATGAGGCCTCAACTTCCTCGACCCAGAAGCCAAAACCCACTCATCATGCATCGACACAGCCCCAAGTAAGACTCTGTATGCATCAAAAAACATGATTTACTTCTTACCCGGCTCAGGTAATATCAAGATAGGTGCGGTCGTTAGCTGCTTCTACAACTCTTGAAAGGCACTCTCACAAGACACCGACCATTCAAACATGCTTCCCTTCTTGGTCAAGCCCGAATGTGGTGCTGCCAAGTGAGAAAAATCCCGAATGAACCCTCAGTAATACCCAACCAAACCCAAAAAAACTCATAACATCAGAAACACTCTTGGGCTTCTCCAAATATAGAACTTCCTTCACTTTCTCGGGATCCACTGACACACCTACCTCCGAGATGATGTGACCCAGAAAATGCACCTCACCTATCCAGAATTGACACTTTGACAACTTTTCATATAGCCGATGCTCTCTTAGAATACCCAAGACGATGTCAAGATGTAGGGCATGATCATTGTGAGTATTCGAGTACACTATGATATCGTCTATAAATACAACCACAAACTGATCTAGGCAGGGATGAAAGATCCAGTTCATCAAAGCCATAAACATCACCGGTGCATTGGTAAAACCTAAAGGCCTTACCACAAACTCAAACAACATGTACCGACTCTGGAATGTTGTACGCGGTATATTGGAAGACCTCACCCTCAATGGGTGATAACCCGACCTCAGAACAATCTTAGAAAACACATATTAACACCTCAACTGATCAAACAGGTCATCAATTCTAGAAAGAGGGTACCGATTTTTCACCGTCATCTAATTCAACTTTCGATAGTCAACACACATCCATAATGACCCATCATACTTCTTTGAAAAAAGAACGGGAGATCCCCAAGGAGACATACTAGGACGGATAAACCCCTTATGCTCTAACTCATCAAGCTGAAATTTCAGTTCCTGGTGTTCTTCAGGTGCCATTCGGTATGGCAGAATAGAAACTGGCTCCAATCCCGACAGCAACTCGATTGTGAACTCAACATCCCTCTCAGGGTGTAACCCTGAGAAATAATCAGGAAACACGTCCTGAAACCGATCCACCACATGAGGGAAAACAAACTGCTCCCCTCTTGTATTGTCATCAATTATGAGACATGACACTCGAGCCATTAGTCCACTCATCTATTGACAAAACGGACCCGCACACCCTGCTCGAATATCCCATTCTCCACGGTGGACATAAACGTCACCCTCAAGCGACCTGAATGATACTCTGCGATGATAACAGTCTATGTGCGCCCGATACAACACCAACCAATCCATTCCCATGATTAGGTAAAACCCTAACATTTCGAGGATGAACAAGTCCCATAGAAAACGATACCCACCAACTTCCAAGGCACACCCCTTAAATTTTCTTGATTTCCTCAACCTTCACCCCAACAGAGTGTCAATTTACATAACTCTACACACCCTCTCCACAGGTAAACCCAGCCCTACCAAAAGTTGAGCAGAGAAAAAATAGTGTGTGTCACCTGTGTCAAATAGCACACTAGAAAAATTAGAGGCTACAAGGATCATACCTTGAACAGTCGATGGTATAGCCTCGCCATCACCAGGAGCAAACTGAACTGCCTGAAGCTGACTTGCCCATTTACCCTGGGCTCCAGCCTGAATGCCCCACGCTGCACTACCCTACTGGCATGAGTGATCCTGCCATGGGGTTCCACGTCCACCGTCCCTGCCAGTACTGCCTATGGAGCTCCAACTGCCTGCATGATACAGGGAAACTGATCCCCTTCCCACACCCGACACATGCTTTTCACCATTATGCTCAACCGCCTGCCGAGGGTTCCTGCCGAATCTCTGCACATGCCCCATACTGCCGCCTGAAAGACTCTCAAGTGGGGGTTGAGGACACGAACATGCATATGCCCCGACCTACCGCACTGATAACAAAACACCTGATTCCCACTATGATTGGATGAACCTCTCTTACAACCACTATTCACAGTACTGCCACGATGTGAGCTCTCATGGTGTCGCTTCCGACCCTCGGTGGTTTCACCGCTCATCTACCCCACCAGAACCATAACCCACTACCCGAAAATCCCTTCAGGTATCCTTCGGAAATCAGTGCCTTATCTACTACCTCTGAAAACCACTTCAAGTGGAATGTATTTAGGTGAGATCTTATCTCATGTCTCAACCCATCATGGATGCGCTTTGCCACTACTACTTGATCCCCTGCTAACACTGGGACAAAGCATCTCAAATTTGTGAAGCAACCAGCGTAGTCCATCACTGAAAACGATCTCTGAGACATGATCATAAACTCGGAAGCTCACTCCTACCTCAAAGTCTTGGGGGTAGAAATTCTCTAGATAATGTTCCTGAAAAACCTTCCACTGCATTCCGTCAGCCTGCTCGATTTGAGGCTGAATGTCCCAGCAATGCCTAGCATGGCCTTACAACATATAAGAATCCAGTTATACCCGCTTCTCGACAGGGGTTTCTAGATGATCCAGTATTGTGTAGAATGATTCTAACAAGAACTCCGCTACTTCTGGCCCACCCTCTCCGGTGAAGGTCGGAGGGTGCTGCAGCTGGAACTCCCTGGTCAGCTCAAACATACTCGGTGCAACTCGCTCTGGATCCCGATCCATCATCTGCATTAGGCGAGTCTTGTTCTCTATGAACTGGTCTTCTCTACCTTCATTGATCTCCACATTTTATTTCTCCTCTACTAGATGACTGTTCTCATAAACACCCTCCCGTTTCCCAACTAGTAACCAACGTCATGGTGGCATTTCTCTACAATGCCAACCATGAGATTTAGCACACATACCCCATAAATTTCATGACTTCATAAAAAGCACTTTACTATCTACAACAACCAATTTCATAAGCTAGCCCAACAACATTTTCCAACTTGTTTCAAACCCTATTACTCCATTAAACATCATTTACCCACATGTTTTATTTCATTCTTCACATTATTCCTCGGTTTCATGAAATGCATGATGCACCCTACTTTCCTTCCTCACACACCCACCCCGTGCGTGTGCATAACACAATGCATGTCACCTATCTCCCTAGGTCCCTACAATAATGCATGATTGCAAATCATCGTGCCGTTAAGGCCACAATCCAAACGTCGTAAAACAATCACATCAACCACATGTGTATCACCCAACAATGAAATATCATCAATTGTAACATCACACAACCAAGAACATTGTTTCCCACCCAGGGTGACTTGGGTTTCCCCAGTACCTAGTTTAGCTACTCCCAAGCACGAGCTCATTACCAAGGCCCTACACATAGTTAACCATGGCTACCAATCCCAAATAACAAGACCTCATAGAAGGATAAGACAGAATTCCTCCAATACCACTTTTTAACATCCCCAACCCGGAAGCCACTGAACCGGTGTTCCATGCCGGGTGGTTATATGACCATAAGCGCACCTCCCCATACTCCAAAGGCTGCAGACTAGCATCAAGGGTCTATGTAGTCAAGTGGGGAGACTATAACCACTATTTGTTAGAGTATGCCACAACAGAATAACCAAATAGTGGAAAACCATAACCAATAAACAAGGAACATGTATAAAAACATATCCAACAGTAAGTATTCCATGTCATGCTACAACCCAATCCAAAATGATTCATGTACAAAAATTTCCCAGCTACCAGTTTACTATTATACCAATTAAAAAATCAGGATATCAGATACTTAGTAAATTGATACATCAACCACTATACCAGCATGGGAATCCCTTTCTTGAAAAATTATCTCAAAACACTTTAATAATGATTTATGAAAACCTAACCAAATCATGAATACGATCCTAAAGTGGAACCTGCTCTTATACCACTATGTCATGACTTGACCCAATGAGTATGAAGAAATAAATTCCTCAATACCACCTCCAATAGTCTAGGGGATGGTGTCTAGATCCGAGTAGGCATATCATAAAATTGTGAAGCCACATCCTATGGTACCTATATGAGAACACCCAAAAATATCTCTATAAATCATTGTAGAGATAAATATAAAATAAAAATAAATATATGAATACATTTATGCCATATAGAGTACAAAATAAGCACTTAAATAATAAAATGTTCAAAATATACTCCAACCGAAAACTACAAAAGCAGTCAACCTTGAATGAAAGAGGGTATCACAATCAAATGAAACAGCTGGGAAGCTTCTTGACCAAGCTGTGGTAAACACCCATATATGTCCAACTCAATATTCTCTTCTTTCCTTGGGTCCTCTTGGGACTAAATAAAAAGGCATGTGGTCTGCATAGGGCACAAAAGTTGTAGGAAAATCATGTGTAGGGGTGAGTATTACAATACCCAGCAGGCACCCCAAAAAACAAAAATAAAATGACCAACTAAATGGAAAATTTCCACTCAACCCATTTAGTGGGAAACTAAATGAGAGAGAAACTCTATCTCAAACATCCTTGGGGAATAAAATAAGACATGCGAAAAAACCTCATGGACATCAAAAATCACCTCAATATAGTCATCTCAGAATCAAAATATCACATGTTTTCAGAACACATTTTCAATTATAGGTTTTTACTCTAGGCTCTAGGTTACACGCATCCTGGAGAATACACTCTATGAGTTCTTTCATCCAATATATTAATCGTCTGAGAGATACTGTAACGTCTCCAACTTGAAATCCATTGAACCGGTGCTCCATGTCGGTTGGTTAAATGACCTTAAGTGCACCTCCCCGTACGCCAAAGGCTGCCGGCTAGCAGCGGGGGTCTATGTAGTCATGTGGGGAGACTATACCTTCTATTTATCAGAGTAAGACACAACAAAATAACAAAATAGTGTAAAAACACAACCAATAAACAAGGAACATGTCTAACAAAATATCCAATAGTAAGTATGCCATGTCATTGTACAAGTGGAAAAGTGAACAAGAGCCCAAAATAAAGACATCAGGAAAAATCCCCAATATAGTCCCAACTCCAAGTCTGGATCCTCCACCAAGTGCAACCCATGCCACTCACTATCTAGAAAGGACCCTTACCCTTCTCCTGACCTACAAACATGATGTCTGCTCGGGTACCCAATGTCGGCCCGAGCAGGGTGTGAGTACAACTCAGTAGGCCACCACCAACAGTGTCTACAAAATATCTAGTATAAACAGGTAGTGCATGCAAAAGGGATATGAATGATAAATGTCATGTAATTAATTATGGTGCAATTAAAAAAATTAAAAGCAAAGGCATTACCTCCTCTATTACCATTCATTTCACAAATATTACCATTACTTACAATTTCATCACATTTCCACGGGTTAATCACATTCATCATGTTATATGGGTCTAAGGACAACAATCACATGCTAGAGGGTAAACACAATGTTATCCTATCTTACTAGAACTAATCCCTCATAGAAACCATATCCTCACCTTGAAGCCTCATTCTGGGTGGATGCAACCGTTAGGAGAATAAACCCTCAGTCCCCTTTCCGAACCCATGTATTTAGGGTAGAGTTTAGAGCCTCAGTCATAGGTCAAGTTGTGGGCATATATCCTCCTGTCATATCCCAAACTACGAAGCCATGTGAACATGATTATATATATGTAACCGTCAACCATCCAACCATTGCCCATCGACAAACACAATTCACAACAACCCACATGGGAATTCACATTATGCCTTAACCCATTAACACAATACCATTTCACATCATTTAACCATTCACCCAATTACCATGTGTTATTCCTATCTCACTAAGCATTCAATCCCAGACCCATAACCTATCCCATTATGGTCTTTAGTCAATTTCCACATTAACCCATTTAACATGTTCATCATTTCCATGAATCAACCATTCATCCATTTCAATTCACCCTTTGGTTATTACCAAGTCTAGGTGCATCACCTAACTTGTATCCTATGTTCAGCCAATCATGCCAACATGTTTATCATGGGATCTACAATTCACTACACCATGTCACTTTTTTAATGTCAATACCTAAACCTGGGAAAAGATGGCACATCCCATGGATGGCCCAATTAGGTCAAGTCATTCCCAATAATTCCCACAGGGATCGTGAGGTTTCCCATTTTCCATTTTGAACCTCATTAAAACCTAGAATACCAAGGTTATTCAGAACCTAACCAAGGGAAACATGAACACAAGTAAACATGCACAAAAACCCAAATAACCGTGGGATATAACATGTAGACCACCTACCATGAAACAATGGTGGAACACACTCCCTATCAAATCTTTAGACCTCGATCCAACCAACCATCTAAGCTTCAACCTAAACCTCAACCAAAATATAGGGTTTTAGAGCTTCTAAATGAGAGGGAGAGAAGGTACTGACCCTATAACAAAAATCGAATCAAGGATGAGGTTAGCCATACCCAGAGGTTTGATCCACAAAAAAACGGCACCAAAAACACCTTAGAATCGAAGGAGTTTGATCTCTTGAAGTCCTTGGGAGGTTTGGTTCGTGGCTAAGGTGAATATAGGAGGGATAGAGGAAAATCCCGAGTGGGGTTTAAAAAGCCCGGAGTGGAAATTTTGTAAATTTTCCCAACATTAAGTGGCCACATGGTTTGTCTGCACGGTTTGGAAAAACATGTGAAAACCGTGCGCATGCCACTGCCCAGAGGAGGAGGAGTCACACGGTTTAGCCTCATGGTTTGAAAAATTGTGCGCAAACCTTGTGCTCGCTTCTTATCAAGAGGAGGGAGGGTCACACAGTTTCGCCTAGGCAACCTGCATAGTTTGGCTGACTGTGCGTAGGTCGTGCGCCTTGGTCTTCTTTTCCCAGACATCCCTTATTCCGTTCCCCGAGCCCCCAGAACACCCCCAAGGCCTCTCAAACTTTCAAGATACATTTTAAAGTCCCAGAAGAAAAGGTTTATCTGAGAACACAAAAAAAAACATACATTTCCAAAAACCAGGATCTTACAGATACACTCCATTGATAAAAACCATAACATCCCGAATGATATTTTTTAGAGAAACTATTACCTTGAGTATCAAAAAATTGATGGCACATTCTTATAATCCCTTGTGAAATACATCATATAAAACAGGTTAGTCACATCCTGCCACAAATAACATCACACTAAAAACAAGAGGATCTCGATACTCAGATAGGGTATCTAACCCATCCTTGACGGGGGATTCTATAACCAAACTGTAAAAATGAAAGGTATAATCCCTCAGTAATTTTACCACTCCAAGAACCATAGGGGGACACTACGAACCTAGTTTTAAGTACTAAAGAGCACACCACCTAAAATAGGGGATCACTTCTAGGAATACTGTGGGACACAAGAAACCCAATCCGCTAAATAAAATATATCTCAGAAAGGGGGTCACATTTTGTACCATTATGGGAAACTAAAAACCCAATATCATACACATTAGATTATATCACTCAGATAGGTGATCTATGACCATGTATTGTTGGCTAAGACAATTCTGAAAACCCTAGTAGGTGTAACTTAGGATATAGGGGATCATACACCCAATGATACAAAAAAACCCTTCCTAAATAATACAATGATAAGTGGATAAAATACCCAAATATGGAACACCCCTATTAATACAACAAACTCCATAAGTGATTTTATAATCGATGATTCCACTAACCCTGCTTGGTTATCCTAGTAGATAGTGGATCACCACCCATGTAGTGTTGGTTAGGATACTACCAAGAACCTGATCTAGTTAAAACTATATGACTGCGGATCCAACCCCATCCTTCTAGAGGTATGATATAAATTTATCCACTCTCATCCTATCGAGTGGATAAAAATAATTTTATAACAATGTAATTATTCACTAAACCCTCATAGAGATAGTCCAGGGGAACCACAAAAAAACTTTTGTTCCAAAAATTTCTAACGAAAGTGGCCCACAACATCACCTCACCATGAATTTCCAATGCCCAAAATTTGTACACCACCAAGTTCTTCATGGAAAAATTCCAATGATAGGATACTAAGAGTCATGAATCCAATCCCTAAATAGATATATTTGGTGTAAATATTCCATAATCTGTACACAATGTGTATTGGGGTCCATGCAATGTGTGACCCCGCCTAAACACTCGGTCGTGTCCAATGCTGCATGGCTTGTCCATCTATGTCTAATAGAAGATGTGTACCCCAAGTACACGATGTGTCTTGTCTAACTAGATTCTTGGTAGTGCTTCTTAATCTTTCCCATTATGGAACCTCGAGTTTATATATTTTGATCATGTACTTTCACACAACCATGTCCCAAGAAATTACTACCACGTCCATGTCCCTGGGCTAAATGACATGGGGTCACATCCTGGCATGCAACCTCGATAAAAAATTTGTAATACAAAAAAATTATTTTTCATAGAATGGAATGAACACATGGCATGTGACACTACCCTACATTTTTTGTGATCGATAATTCTTAATGGCAATTCCCTTTGAGAAGCCCGATTTACAGCGGTTTCCCCTAAAACTTCTAGATCGTCCCTCATGCGGTCTATAGAAAGAGTCTAGGTGATATAAAACCATAAAAAATGCATAAAATGGGGACTAGTACATAAAAATTAAATCAACATACCTTGGGAATAAATGATGAAGCTTTGAGGCCAATTCTATGATCAGGAGATATAGCATAATGATCTTGGAGTGACAATTGTCGAGATTAGATATCATCAATACCTCTTCTCCATGTATCTACCTCGGTTCACACATTACTAAAATGGGTTATTAGATGGTTTCTACCCAATTATATCATGATCAACCAATGGGGGATGTTGTTTTAACTTTATTAAAACAACATCATTCATTTAACATTCCTCTAATGTCTCTTCTCCCACATGACATCTGGTGATTACAATGTTTATTTCGTTTATAGGTTAAAAAATATGTTCTAAACGCAACTAAATCCTCATATATTTGGTCTAATACTTTTAAATAGAGTTAAATCTAATTTCCAATGAAAATACATGCAAGTGGAAAAATATATTTAATATTTTAAATATCACTGCATTGTGCCTCTCCTAGCTATATAATCCCTCACCGACTACACACATAGCATCAAAAATAATCCAAAAAATATTCTAATTTCATATTAGTCAAAAAAAGTCACCAAAATAAATTTAATATATTTTAATTACATTCATTTTTTATAATCAATCATTGGTGTAGATTATCAATAATTGATTTTATCACTTTGTGAAGATGGTTGGATGTATATCACTACTACAAAAACAGGCATGAAAAGCGCCACCTTTATCAGCGCTAATAAAAAAGTGCTGCTAAAGGATAATATTTATCAGCGCTATTTAAAAGTGCTGATAAAATGCAGATTTATCAGCGCTTTTCTAGCACTGATAATGGATAGTTTTTAACAGCCCTAGAAAAGCGCTGATAAAGCCACCCTTTATCAGCGCTACAATTTTAGCGCTCATAAAGGGTGGCTTTATCAGCGCTTTTCTAGCGCTGTTAAAACCTATCTCCGATTTTATTAAAAGGAGGCAGATAGTCTCCTATTTTTTATCGTGCCCTAAGCTCTCACAGTACTGTACCCTTGCGACTTCTTCCCTCTCCCCAATCTTCCCTTTTCCAGACCTTCGCCGTACTCTTTCTCCTTATCCTCGACCCTCTTCCGCGGATCTTTCTCCCTTCCGAACCCAACTCATCCTTATCAATGGTTGGAGGCTCATCCCGTGGAACCCCACTCCGGCGGTGGCGTCTTCTAGGCAGCGCAGAAGGATCCCTCACCTTGAGTTTTCCTTGGACTTCCGATTTCTTAACCCAAGGTCAGTGGATTCCCTTAATATTGTTTTTCAGTGTAGGTTGATCTTTAAGTTTTTCATGCGGTTGTCATTTATTGGCATTTCTTGTTCACAGTGAGTTGAAAACCTTCTTTGAGGTTTGGAATTCCTTCATTTCTCACTATTATGTTTCATGCAGGATGGGTTTACTATTGTCTATCATTGGGGATGATTTGCACTAGCCTAATTAATATAAATTAATAAGTTAATTTAAATTCAAGGGGAAGGGTTAATGATTCATTTACTTTTACAACTTTGATAATATTATGATGTTGTGTTTGTACGGACTGAATACCCTGCTAAAAATAATGGATATTATGTGTAGAGACCCGAAGCTTAACGTACTTGAATATAACATTACTTTTTCAGAATACTTAGTACATAACAAAAAACACACACACACAAGGACCGTAATAGTTTAGTGTCTTTGGAAACTCGGAACGTAATCATCTAATCGTGGTGAAAGATCTTCAATATCTCCCATAAAGATCTTCAATTTCTTTTACCTAAAACCATTCTTTATATCCTGGGGAAAAGAAAACATAAAAGGGTGAGCTCAAATGCTCATTAAGGGTATACAAAAGAAAAATCAATCACATCATATTCATAAGAACATAACTTTTGGAAATCTTAACCTGCAAAAGAGAGCATAATTTCATAACATGGGATAAATCATAGTTGTGAAATGAAATCCCAATAATCATAACATAAAACATGAAACTTTGTGGAATACACACATAATCATAGAGAATCATTTCTTGTTAGTCAAGACTCATTGCCAAGAATATCTGAGTGGACAAAGTCCCTTTCTGAATCGAGTAACCCTCGTTTCAGTCCTATTTCACTGAACCGGTATAACCTAAAATTTCAGCCATGTCTATCTCGTGAGATATAAAATCTTTACCCAATGCATTGGAGGGAGATATAGGTCCCACCCATCTTATAATTAATCCTTTCTTATGTGTGCCACATAATCATAAATCATACATCATCGCATACCACATGTAACAAAAATGGGATTCTTGAAACATCATGACATCATAAAACAAATCATATAAGGGAAATGACTTCATAAAAATAATTCCCTCACAACATAATCAAATCAATGTAATAATAGGGATAAAAACAGAACCCTATATTATCTTAGATGGAAAATAATTTTGATAAAACACTTGAACTTCATTCTTGAGGAAAATATCCTTTCTACTACAAAAACATTTTCCTTTCTTAACATGTCATAAAATTTTAAACTAAAAGAATTTGATTAAAAATAAACTTTAAAACTTGTAAAGGAAACTTCTTTGAAATAATGTTTTAAAAATCCATTCATTCCGTATAAGTTAAAAAAACATTCTTCGTACTTTTGTCGGAAAAGTCAAAAATTACCTCGTACGAAAAACAACAAAAGATTCCTTTCATACATATTACTAAAAACTCACCAAAGGGTAAAAATGGATTTAAACAATTGTAGGTGGATGGAAATAATATTACATATTGATGAAACTTGGATGTGGATGATAAAATACACCCCAGTAAATACTTACGAATAAACAATCTTGGATAAAAATGAGATTGTGATATTTTCCTTACCTTAGGTCCGACTTGTTTTGTACGTGTCCAAACCTCCTGTATAATGATTTAAATCATGTTATTGACTTATTACAGAATCATATTCATTGTTATTATATCATATATGGTCCACTTATGACTTTATATTACCTGTTCTTTTGTAAATTCATGTTAATGAGAGTTTTAGGTAAAATTGTTTCATTTGTCGTCCGTGTTTTGACTTGTAATTATTCATATGATTACTTAGATCATGATTACTTAATTCCAGAACATAAAACATGATATATATATATATATATTCAGGATATACATTTATATAATAAATCATTAAAGGGAAATAAATACACCGTTCATGGAGACGGTAGTCCGTACGTACGCATGAACGCTGTTTTCGTTTCCTTATTGAATTGAATGGAATTAAGTAGATGACATACATATAAATATATAAATAAATCCAGTATCATTATTATGTTATATATTTCATTAGTACATATTATACATACTTTATAATCATTCATGGATGGTTAATCATTGAGAATGAATCTCATCGCGTCGTGGAGACGGTAGTCCGTACGTACGCACGAGCGATGATATCGTTCCCATGGTCGTGGAATTGTGTTGAAGTGTATGTATAATATTTCAGTATCAATATAACTCTATAATAATCATATATAGTTACTCATTACACCATTATACTCATCCTTGTATGGTGATGGTGGAAAATAGATTACACCACGACGTGGAGACGGTATTCCGTACGTATGCACGCGCGGTGATTTCATTTTTCAGTAGGATGGATAGAAGGTGAATTAGGGTTGTTTCATATTTATAATAACATATCATTATGTAAGTAATACTGATTTTATTACTTTATCATGAAAAAAATAAAGATGAAGAAGTTTAAAAAGAATGAAATTAAAAAAGATCGGTAATGGATATTACCTCTTTTTTGACGCGCCTTTTCTTAACCTTCACATAAAGAACTATGGTTGGTCTTTGAAGAAGACCAGGACCTCTAGAATGATACTATGGAAGTGGAGAAGAGATTTTGGCAGGGGTTGGCCGAGCTTTAAGGCTCAAAGTTGTGTGAGGAAGAGAGGGAGGAGGTGCCCTTTTATAAGGGAGGAGAGGGGCACCTTAGGAATATCTCAAAATATTATTTTATATTAAAGTCAAAATCGGTTTATAATGGTTCCAAAGGGTCTTATTTAGATGGTAAAGTGGGTATGGGTCTAAATCATATCAAAAAATAGGATTTAGACAAGTTTAGGTTATTATTTTAATCTAATCAATTAGATTTAACTCTAAGTTAAATAATTTAACTTTTACCGTGTCTTTTTGTTTTCTTACACTATATGGTTAATAAACATACTATATAAAGCCAAAAGAACCCCAAGTTGTTTATTATTAATATATATAATCTTAGCTAAGACATTTTGCCGAACCTTAGATTTTTATGAATAAAATAACAATTAATAATATAATATTTGTTTTAAAAACTATTTTATGTCAATTTTGACACTATTTGGTACATGATTTTTATGAAATTCATAACAGAATGATAACTTCGAACCAAGTTACTTAAATCAACAATAACGTGTCATATTAACCTAAAATATTAGTGTAAGTCATAAAAAGTCTCAAATTAAATTTATTTGGGCATTTATAACATCAATTATGTCAATATTTCATTAATAAGACAATTACTGCATCATCTTTCTATCATAATAAATGATAATTATTTAATCTCTAAAAATTCTAAATAAATTCCTATGATGTAGATAATTGTATTATATTTCTGGAGACTCTTCATGTTCGAAGTTTCATGAAGTTTATCACTAGATTAAAATTATTATACTTATAAGTTTTAAGAAAGTGACATGTTGTCACATTCTATGGTTTTAATAATAATTAAATTATTTTCATTGAAAAAATTTAATTAAATTAATCTAATCCGACCCTTAGGTGATATGGGTCGTTTTTTAGTCATCCAATAGGATTTTGACATTTGTTAGGGTAATTTTAAAATATTATATTTACCCTTAATTACCCGATTTACCTTTAACTATGGTAAATAAAATTTACCGTAGTTACTATTCATAATTCCCAAAAATAAAAAGTATACTATTAACATAATTTGGACCCACTGATTCCAAATATGGAATCCATTTTTTAAAATTCAAAACACAGAAGTTGCAGAAATTAAATTAAAATTAATCCCGTTGTCGAATAAAAACGGGTTTTTGTTTAAAACGTTGCAAAAGATTGAATTGATTTAACCTACGAATTCAAGGTAAAATCAATGCTAATGACATACATTATATTAAATGGTAAAAATATATTCTATTTATACTTTAAAACCATTCAATATTATAATTTAACCACATAAGATATTACGATGAAAAAAGTTTTTTTTAATTAAAATATAGCGTGTTTTTACTATTCATTAAAATGTGAATGTTACCAGAATAATATGAAAAATTTATCCAAAGTAAATTTTTATTTCTTGATTACAAATAAGAATTTTATTTTTTCAAATTGAACTTATAAACATGTCAAAAACTAGATTTAAAGTGGGTGCGCCATCAAAAGGCGGCAAAACTGCTTTTTTTTTTAAAATACTTATTTTACCCGAAAAATTTATTTTGTTATTATACCATGTTCTAGAAATGTGTAAGATGAATAATAATGTTATAAAATTAAAAATTTAGTTAATACTATTCATAACGGCTAGTTCATGACAATATTATAATAATATAACATTCTTTATTAAAACCCGGTATTGCGTACAACACACGCTATCGAGGAAGGTTGCGATTGCGTGTAATGCAAGCCAAGTCAGGGTTGCGTATTGTGAAAGAATCCTTTGTTGTTTCGTATATCAGAATCCAACCATATTTCATTTATACATTTAATATATATATATACATATATATATATATACTCAATGTTGCGTAGAATAACTATTATCAAAATTGTGTGTAACACGGTCCAAGAATAGTGTTGCGTATACTGCAAGCTAATACGGTGTTGCATATAGCGCAAGGTAATTTTGGTGTAGAATACAACATAAGACATTAATGAAATTAAAATAATATTTTTCATAAAATCTCAGGGTGTTACATTCTACCCCCCTTAAAATGAATTTCGCCCTCGAAATTCGTCGGGGGTTATAAATGGTTTACTATTTGAAATTTTCTTTGATAGAAACCCATATCGTAAAAAGGAATACCAAAACATATCTTTAAAAACAAATGTACGAAACGTAATGGTTACCCAAATAAACTAATCACTGGGTTTCCACATAGGTGAAAATATGGATATGGAAGAGGAATCTAACCACCATGTTCTGATGGAGAGTGGTAGAGAACATGGCTATGGAAAAGCTAGCAATCAAAAAGCCATAAATTTGTGATGATCTAAGGTACCATCTAATTCATCAGATATAAGAGCACTAAGACAACATTTTTGGTTTTCAAGATCATTTCCCTAAATTTGATGAAATTGGAATTAGAAGAAATACTTTCGTGATTTTGGTATAGTCTCACCGTTTGTCGTTCTTTGGACAACTTACACTAAATCTCTTAAAGAAATGAAGTTGAATTTGTCATTCTTGATGTGTTAGCAGATCATGTGATAGAATGATGGGTCATTCCATCTGTCTCAAACAAAAGGTTAGAAAAGTTATCAAAAAATACATAAGTCCATCTATAGTGATATTAATCATATATGGTTCCAAAAATGAACATATACTTCACATATCATACTGCTTAATAAAACTAGTTTATACTAAACATGGACTTCCTGTAGGCCAGTGGTAGCCGATAAAGGCTAGTCGCACTCGGTTGTGGGTTCGATTCCCACAGCCTTGTCCGACGCGATGGGCTGTCGTCCGTCCTGCAGGTTGTCCTTTTTCTAAACTACATTACTATAACATCCCATCAATAATATCGAAAATCTTCTATCCTTAAACAATACTAACTTATGTCCAACATAATCCATTCTAATCTTTAGGCTTATCCATAATACTGCAGTCCACTCTCATAATATAGTGAAAACGATTTGCAAGGATTTAATAATATCGTTGATCCCTATATATCATAAGATACGTCTTTTTGGTCACATTCCAAACATTCAAAGGCCTTAATCATGTATTCTCTTCAATACCCATTGAACCTTAGTGAAAACATGAATGCAGTTAAAAGTTAACACTTTCCACATACCAAAATCCAAAAATTCTATATACTCAAACCATGATATAACCTTCTCCTTATATCAGTCATGAGCTCATGAATACTATCAAACATTTAATTTTCTCCTTATCCCTTCATTATGCGCATATCATCTACATTCCAAAAATATCTGAATAACCTTTCATGGATACTGGTAACATTAATCAGACAAAAGTGTAACAATCCTTACATGTCTCTTTATTCCATAGTACCATGAGATTACTTATACAACATTACACATGATAAACATGTAATCATTCCACTACATTCTTAAACCATTGACCGAGCTTCAACAATTCCTTCATCTCACATATCATTTGTAGTCTCTTAATCATCATCCACATAAATACTTCCCATACGACCATACTGATTATCTTCATGAGACTTTCCCTTAGGGAATTGGTTTGCATGATGCCCGTACATTCCACATTTAAAACATTTAACCATTGTTGATGTCGTAGCAATACCATTATCCTCATCCATGTTGTTAACTGAACCTTTTCATTTGCATTTACTTGCTTTGTGTCCTTCTTTTCCACACCCAAAGCATCTTCCAGTTCCTTTGAAACATTCTCCTTGATGCCTCTTCCCACATGATTTACATAGGGGAAATTGAACTTTCTTTCCTCTATGTTCATCATGAAACTCCATCTTTCTCTTATTAGCCGAGTCAGGAAACTTACCAAATTTTACGTTATTGATCATATTATGAGATTGCTGATTTGGCAGAATAATGATGTTTGGACTTCCAAATCCCATTTCATTATGAAGAATATCGTCCCATTGTCCATCATATCCTCCATTATTGTGAATCGTCTTGTTTCCAGCCATTTTCTAAAACCCAAAAAAGAATAGTGTGAGAGGAAAAAATCATGCTAGGGAAAACAACATAATAAAGGGGGAGTACCCTCAATATCTAACATCTTATGTTAAATTCTATGATCGTTACCGTAGTTCTAGGACTGTATCCTATACATATACTTATCCTTAGGGACATCCCAAGACATACCTTATAAATATCTCTAGGGATCTCACTAAAGTTCTCACATCCTAGTTTCCAAAGGTTGACTAAACCTTTCCTCTGATACCAACTGTAGAGACCCGAAGCATAACGTACTTTAATATTACATTACTTTTGCGTAATACATAGTACATAACAAAAAAAACACACACACAAGGACCGTAATAGTTTAGTGTCTTTGAAACTCGGAACGTAATCTTCTAATCGTGGTGAAAGATCTTCAATATCTCCCATAAAGATCTTCACTTTTTTTTACCTAAAACCTTTCTTTATATCCTGGGGAAAATAAAACATAAAAGGGTGTGCTCAAATGCTCAGTAAGGGTATACAAAAGAAAAATCAATCACATCAGATTCATAAGAACATAACTTTTGGAAATCTTAACCTGCAAAAGAGAGCATAATTTCATAACATGGGATAAATCATAGTAGTGAAATGAAATCCCAATAATCATAACATAAAACATGAAACTTTTTGGAATACACACATAATCATAGAGAATCATTTCTTGTTAGTCAAGACTCATTTCCAAGAATATCTTAGTGGACAAAGTTCCTTTCTGAATCGAGTAACCCTCGTTTCAGTCCTATTTCACTGAACCGGTATAACCTACAATTTCAGCCATGTCTATCTCATGAGATATAAAATCTTTACCCAATGAATTGGAGGGAGATATATGTCCCACCCATCTTATAATGAATCCTTTCTTATGTGTGCCACATAATCATAAATCATACATCATCGCATACCACATGTAACAAAAATGGGATTCTTGAAACATCATGACATCATAAAACAAATCATATAAGGTAAATGACTTCATAAAAATAATTCCCTCACAACATAATCAAATCATTGTAATAATAGGGATAAAAACAGAACCCTATATTATCTTAGATGGAAAATAATTTTGATAAAACACTTGAACTTCATTCTTGAGTAAAATATCCTTTCTACTTCAAAAACATTTTCCATTCTTAACATGTCATACAATTTTAAACTAAAAGAAGTTGATTAAAAATAAACTTGAAAACTTGTAAAGGAAACTTCTTTGAAATAATGTTTTAAAAATCCATTCATTCCGTATAAGTTAAAAAAACATTCTTCGTACTTTTGTCGGAAAAGTCAAAAATTACCTCGTACGAAAAACAACAAAAGATTCCTTTCATACATATTACTAAAAACTCACCGAAGGGTAAAAATGGATTTAAACAATTGTAGGTGGATGGAAATAGTATTACATATTGATGAAACTTGGATGTGGATGATAAAATACACCCCAGTAAATACTTACGAATAAACAATCTTGGATAAAAATGAGATTGTGATATTTCCCTTACCTTAGGTCCGACTTGTTTTGTACGTGTCCAAACCTCCTGTATAATGATTTAAATCATGTTATTGACTTATTACAGAATCATATTCATTGTTATTATATCATATATGGTCCACTTATGACTTTATATTACCTGTTCTTTTGTAAATTCATGTTAAAGAGCGTTTTAGGTAAAATTGTTTCATTTGTCGTCCGTGTTTTGACTTGTAATTATTCATATGATTACTTAGATCATGATTACATAATTCCAGAACATAAAACATGATATATATATATATTCAGGATATAAATTTATATAATAAATCATTAATGGGAAATAAATACACCGTTTATGGAGACGGTAGTCCGTACGTACGCATGAACGCTGTTTTCGTTTCCTTATTGAATTGAATGGAATTAAGTAGATGACATACATATAAATATATAAATAAATCCAGTATCATTATTATGTTATATATTTCATTAGTACATATTATACATACTTTATAATCATTCATGAATGGTTAATCATTGAGAATGAATCTCATCGCGTCGTGGAGACGGTAGTCCGTACGTACGCACGAGCGATGATATCGTTCCCATGGTCGTGGAATTGTGTTGAAGTGTATGTATAATATTTCAGTATCAATATAACTCTATAATAATCATATATAGTTACTCATTACACCATTATACTCATCCTTGTATGGTGATGGTGGAAAATAGATTACACCACGACGTGGAGACGGTATTCCGTAAGTATGCACGCGTGGTGATTTCATTTTTCAGTAGGATGGATAGAAGGTGAATTAGGGTTGTTTCATATTTATAATAACATATCAGTATGTAAGTAATACTTATTTTATTACTTTATCATGAAACAAATAAAGAAGAAGAAGTTTAAGAAGAATGAAATTAAAAAAGATCAGTAATGGATATTACCTCTTTTTTGACGCACCTTTTTTTAACCTCCATTTAAAGAACTATGGTTGGTCTTTGAAGAAGACCAGGACCTCTAGAATGATACTAAGGAAGTGGAGAAGAGATTTTGGCAGGGGTTGGCCGAGATTTAAGGCTCAAAGTTGTGAGAGGAAGAGAGGGAGGAGGTGCCCTTTTATAAGGGAGGAGAGGGGCACCTTAGGAATATCTCAAAATATTATTTTATATTAAAGTCAAAATCGGTTTATAATGGTTCCAAAGGGTCTTATTTCGATGGTAAAGTGGGTATGGGTCTAAAGCATATCAACCAATAGGATTTAGACAAGTTTAGGTTATTATTTTAATCTTATCAATTAGATTTAACTCTAAGTTAAATTATTTAACTTTTACCGTGTCTTTTTGTTTTCTTACACTATATGGTTAATAAACTTACTATATAAAGCCAAAAGAACCCCAAGTTGTTTATTATTAATATATATAATCTTAGCTAAGTCATTTTGCCGAACCTTAGATTTTTAGGAATAAAATAACAATTAATAATATAATATTTGTTTTAAAAACTATTTTAAGTCAATTTTGACACTATTTGGTACATGATTTTTATGAAATTCATAACAGAATGATAACTTCGAACAAAGTTACTTAAATCAACAATAACATGTCATATTAACCTAAAATATTAGTGTAAGTCATAAAAAGTCTCAAATTACATTTATTTGGGCATTTATAACATCAATTATGTCAATATTTCATTAATAAGACAATTACTGCATCATCTTTCTGTCATAATAAATGATAATTATTTAATCCCTAAAAATTCTAAATAAATTCCTATGATGTAGATAATTGTATTAGCTTTCTGTATACTATTCATGTTCGATGTTTCATGAAGTCTATAACTAGATTAAAGTTATTATACTTATAAACTTTAAGAAAGTGACATGTTGTCACATTCTTTGGTTTTAATAATAATTAAATTATTTTCATTGAAAAAATTTAATTAAATTAATCTAATCCGACACTTAGGTGATATGGGTCGTTTTTTAGTCATCCAATAGGATTTTGACATTTGTTAGGGTAATTTTAAAATATTATATTTACCCTTAATTACCCGATTTACCTTTAACTATGGTAAATAAAATTTACCATAGTTACTATTCATAATTCTCAAAAATAAAAAGTATCCTATTAACATAATTTGGACCCACTGATTCCAAATATGGAATCCATTTTTTAAAATTCAAAACACAGAAGTTGCAGAAATTAAATTAAAATTAATCCCGTTGTCGAATAAAAACGGGTTTTTGTTTAAAACATTGCAAAAGATTGAATTGATTTAACCTACGAATTCAAGGTAAAATCAATGCTAATGACATAAATTATATTAAATGGTAAAAATTTATTCTATTTATACTTTAAAACCATTAAATATTATAATTTAACCACATAAGATATTATGATGAAAAAAGTTGTTTTTAATTAAAATATAGCGTGTTTTTAATATTCATTAAAATGTGAAAGTTACCAGAATAATATGAAAAATTTATCCAAAGTATATTTTTATTTCTTGATTCCAAAGAAGCATTTTATATCATCAAATTGAACTTATAAACATGTCAAAAACCAGATTTAAAGTGGGTGCTCCATCAAAAGGCGGCAAAACTGCATTTTTTGAAAAATTCTTATTTTACCCGAAAATTTTATTTTGATCTTATAACATGTTCTAGAAATGTGTAAGATTAATAATAATGTTATAAAATTCAAAATTTAGTTAATATTATTCATAACGGCTAGTTCATGACAATATTATAATAATATAACATTGTTTATTAAAACCCGGTATTGCGTACAACACACGCTATCGAGGAAGGTTGCGATTGCGTGTAATGAAAGCCAAGTCAGGGTTGCATGTTGTGAAAGAATCCTTCGTTGTTTCGTATAACAGAATCCAACCATATTTCATTTATACATTTAATATATATATATATATATACTCAATGTTGTGTAGAATAACTATTATCAAAATTGTGTGTAACACAGTTCATGAATAGTGTTGCGTATACTGCAAGCTAATACGGTGTTGCGTATAGCGCAAGGTAATCTTGGTGTAGAATACAACATAAGACATTAATGAAATTAAAATAATATTTTTCATAAAATCTCGGGGTGTTACATTAGGAGCCCATTCTTTCATTGTATTTGTCGTCATATGGAATTCTTTTTTCATGTTGTTGTGATATCACCCCAAAATGGAAATTGGATGACCACTTATATTTGGCCAATGAAATGTTTTCGCCTGGATTTATGGAATGTGTGATAACACTCTCAAAGTAAAGTGAAATGTGCTAAAAGTCCCTTTGTTAAATCTATAAAATGATCTTTGATGTGTTGTGATGTGTGGTAATGCTAGTTGGGGTCACAATAATTGGTTTTGATGTGGTGTGGGGTGATGTATGGTTTGTTTTATCATGCTTTTGGTTTGGAGAGGTGATGGTTTGTTTTTGCATACTTTTTGGGTTGTGAGGGGATGATTCATTTGGTTTTTCTTTTTGTGTGGCAAGGTGATGGATTGTTTGGCCATGCTTTTGGGGTGGTGAGGTAATGATTTGTTTGGTCATTCTTTTGGGGTGGTGAGGCGATGATTCGATGGGAATGATGAGCTACATTTTATATATGGTTTCTTTGTGCTAGAAGCCTAGGTAGTGAAATAATAATTATTAAAAAATTATAGAAATGGTTGGATTTTGGTTTGGATAATGGGATTGTTTGGAAATTATTAATGTGTCTTGGGGATTTAACACCTTTCCATGATCCACCAAGACTCATACATAATCAAGAATATGACATTATATTATAGGGAACATATATCTTAAACATGGATTTAACCCCATTCCATGATCCACCAAGACTCATCCAAGATGTTTAATGTTTATTATGAATGAGTTTACTAGTAGGAGTGGTTAAAAGGATGTTTAATGTTTTGTTGCAGGGTGGTGGGTTCTAGAACTATTGGTAAGGGGGATGGAAAGTGTGTTCATTTTGATGGGGGTTTATCCTGGTTCTGTTGATTTCCAAGACTTTATTGAAAATGGTTAGGCTATATTAGTATATATTTTTAAAAGGAAGTGGTTCTCTGCTACTTTGTATTTGGAAGTCTTGTTTTGTGTATTTGAATAATAAATAATAATATTTTAGATTAAAATAGGATTGAGATGAATAAAGATTGGATGGATGCTAATCATTTGACAATAGAGTATGAGAACAGAGTGAAAGAGTTCATCGAGTTTGCAATGTATCATGCAAAGGATCATTCTCAAATCATTTGTCTGTGTTTACGTTGTTGTTATTCTAGAATAATTAATCTAGATGAGTTAGAAGAGAATTTGATATGTCACGGAATAGATCAGAGTTATAAATGTTGGAATAAACACGAGGAAAAAGAGAATATAGCTACTGCCTAGAATAAACTGTATTTTATGGATCATCAGATATGATTACAAATATGGATAATGAATAAGACCGTATAGAGGATGTGATTATAGATGTCAATGATGATGATGATCGTATTGAAAAAATTACAAGGACAGTTGAACATGAACTCTGTGATTGCCCAAAATTGTTTGAGAAGTTAAAGAGTTGTGAAAAGGCTCCATTGTATTCTAGTTTCACTAAATATATTGCATTTTCAGCTGTACTGAAGTTGTATAAATTGAAAGCAGGAAAAAGATGGAGTGATGTCAATTTCACGGAGCTACATGCTCTTTTGAATGACATGCTTCCAGAAGATAATGAGATCCCAAGCTGGAAATATGAAGCTAAACAAATGCTACGCTCGATGGGTATGATTTCTGAAAGAATATATGCCTGACCGAAA
Organism: Viscum album; assembly: GCA_963277665.1. Lineage (NCBI taxonomy): Eukaryota > Viridiplantae > Streptophyta > Magnoliopsida > Santalales > Viscaceae > Viscum > Viscum album. The sequence goes on from OY728163.1 coordinate 1,919,160,810, forward strand.
GACTGTATATTATTTCACAAGGAGAACAAATCACTTACAGAATGCCAAAAGTGTGGTGCTTCTTGATACAAGAAAGATGAACACAGTCCTACAAAAGTTGTATGGTACTTTCCAATCATTCCATGGTTTAGGCGTCTATATGGAAGTGAAGAAAATGGAAGACAATTATCGTGCCATGCAGATAAAAGAAATAAAGATGTAAAATTACGTCACTCGGCCAAATCTCCTCAATGGAAGAGAATTGATCATGAGTATCGTGAATTTGGAAATGAGCCGAGAAACCTGCATCTTGTGTTATCTACCGATGGAGTGAATCCTTTTGGTTTTCAAACCAGCACTCATAGTGCATGGCATGTTATGTTGGTAAATTATAACTTGCCACCCTGGTTATGCATGAAATGGAAATTCATTATGTTTTCTTTTCTTATATCGGGACAAAAAACCCATACCAATCTCAAAAAACAATGAACAATAGATCAAGTGTATAAATAGAACTCCCTAAACATTTTCTATTTCATAACACCATCAATTCCTTTTTATGTAAAATTTGATATTCATAACTCATATTCATATTCCACCATTAAGGACTACACTCCATTACACATCATCGTGGTTGTAATATTTTATGACGGATTTATCTTCTTTCTATAATAAAATTATGACACTGATCTAACTCCAGTACAAAATCCTATTAAATTCATTATAAGTTAGATAAAATAACAATGTATATTAGGAATAAGTATGAATATAAATTTTCCTTTGAATGATACGACCAAGTGTCTCCTCCCATTCAATACTTATTTTAAATCTTATTCTAATTAGAATTAGATGCAATACATTATTTAGGATCAGCCTTCATAGTTTTTTATAAAAAATCATTTATATAATCTTTATATAATATTTTCATATTCAATTAAACATTCATAAAATTGTTTTTACATTGATTTTTTTGAAATATTCTTCATGATTTCCTCTTGGGAATGTGATCTAGCCATGTATTTTTTTGCACCATGCCCATCCTTCTCACACCGATTGAACAAATTATGATTTTTCAAACAAACATATGTTGATAAGTTGTAATAAATTGTGTTGTCTCCTTATAAATAATATTTATTCATATTTTCTTCTGTATAATTCTGTTCATCTTCCATTTTTTTAGATTTGGATATATTTTTTCCAAATAAATAAGCAATCGTTATTTCCCTACTCAATATTCATTAGATCCTTTCATTAACCAACACTCTCACCATACTAAATATTCATCAGTTCCATTAATTTCTCTACTTTGTAACCCAGATCAAAATTATTGATCTCTTATCCTTGATAAAATTTAATACATTGTGAATTAGCATTTCCCACCATCAAATATTTCATTTGATCCTCATAATACATCTAGGGAAGGTTATTTTTCTCTTCACATTATACAACCTTGATTAATACATCTTTCTTAGTGGAAAAATATTATTTCAAAATGTTAATTCATTATACCTGAATACATTAATACACCACCAATGACTACTAACTACAGATCTATTATAATGACAGTGGTATTGCATTAAATTTTATTTATTCAACTGTGTACAATGTGTGGGTGATTTTTAGGGAGATAACTGCCTAATTAATTCCACTCATTCTTAGTGTAATATAAAAATAATCTTATAATATCTCAATGATTCAATCATAACTTTTGGAAATATATTTTTAGTAAAAAATAAGTATCTTGATATTTTTATAGAGATTGAAACAACCTTGTAATATGGACAATTATTTTCACCAGTATGAAAAGATAAAAAATTTACATCAACTACTTTTGTTAAGTATTTTAAATATTTTTAAATCATTTTTTATTATAATAAACATTGATCATGACTCATAATGTGAAACTTATTTCTCATACAATCATTCCCTAAGAAAATATTCGATTTAATAATTTTAATCCAACTATATTTTTTCTACATACTTTAAAAAATATGTTTTGTTTTTCCTTGATTTGATCCTCCCCTCCAACTGGTGTTTCTTTACTATCATTTAGTTTCCCTTCGAGCTCACCCACATTACTTTTCTATGATCCTATATCATTAAGGATTATAACCTTTTTTTGATTCTCACACGATTATCAACATTTATCTCAGTATGTTAGTTGATTAAAGTTTTCCTTTCCTTCATGAGATGTATAATTTTCATGAGATCATATATTAATTCTAATCAAGAATCTCCTCAAATTATATTCTCTATTATCTATCACAATCACTATATGATGAAGAAATTCCATTTATAAAATTAACATTGATGTTTTCATGAAAATTTGATTCATTGCTGGATAAAGAATCATACAATATTCTATTACATAAAAAATATTCTTTTTTTTCAAGAAACCTTTTGTTCTATTTTTTCCACTTTTACTTCAAAGACATCATATCTTCTTCTTCCAAATTAGAATCTTCAGAATTATTCCTTGGAATTTTTTCTACAAAATGATCACCATCAATATAATTATATCATTTCTAATAAGGAATATCCTTTACCATCTAATTTCCCTAATTATATCTTCTATATAAAAGATAAATTATTTTATTAAAGTCATCTAATTCCTCTTTAACATCCAAATTTCATTAATTTTGTCCAATTTTTTATCTATATACTTCCCATTAAGAAAATCCTCATTATTTATTTATTCATTATCTTTATTTTTAAGGAAATTTATGTTATCATTTCATATAATATGAGAATATTATTTGGTTCATCCCGAGATAAATCTTGTAGATCTTCTAAAGATAACACTTTGGAATAAAATTTAAATAGAAAGTTTCTCATTAGTAACACAACAATAATAACATTATCTAACTTTTCACTAAAACTATTATTCTTCTAAAATTATCATTGACTCTTTTAATGTATTCCTCAATAAATATTACATCTACACTCTTGATATCGTATCAAAATACTACAAAAGTGTATCTTATCTTCCCTAACATTCTTGTTTCCTTCATGGCTACTTCAAAATTTATCCCCCATTTTTTAGAAATTAGAAACCCCATAATGATTGAATAAAAAATTGTATGAGAGTTCCATTGGCAGAGAATTATGATAATTTTAAAAAACTTTTAAATTCATTATATCATAATTTTCATGTAACCCTTATTAATTTGATGAAATCTTATCATTATAACATCATAAAATTATAGACTATGAAATATAAGATAGGGTAACATCATATTATTCGAACTGTTATTGTTTTTTCCATCGAATACATGAAAGAAAAAATGCTTTCACTGAATTTATATTTTACGTACTCTTAGATAGTAAGATATTTTAGGGAAAACGTACCCTATAATACCAATTTATAATCCCATATCAGTTTAGGATCACTATGTGGGGGAGGGGTGAATTAATGATCACTTTCTTTTAAGAATTCTTCACATGAACACATCCACTAACAATTGATAGAGATATTATCTATGAATATATATATCGAAACATCAAATTATATGAAAAATATAATTATATAGATCAATACATGTTATTTAAATGTTTTGGTATAATGAAATATTCATTTCCATGTTGGTTATCCTCCCAAGATGGATTCTTTCACTAATGTTTACAATATTTTTACACCCCAAAAATCGTTCCTCCAATTAACTCTATTACTAAAATGGGGAATATTATATTATTTCATAATTATGTATACCCTACAACAATCTTTATTTTATATAGATTCATTCCAGCTGGTTATATACACTATCCATAAAACATTTCTTTAACTTGTTCTAAAACCGATCAATAAGCTCTTCCTGATTTCATTATTATATATTGTAGAATGTTCTTATTTTGATTTTATTTCTCAACATGAAATTTGTATCACCTTTTAATTTTTATAAAATTACTCAATATCATTAAAAATTATCACATGATTTTTTTGGTCTTGAAAATTAATTATAATAATAGAAGGTCCCAGATAATTCAATATTACAATTCAATGAAATTTGGCAAGAAGTTTAACAAATAAATTTTCCATCAGATCGAAATATATAATATATAAACGTTAAATATTATGGAATAATATTCACCCAGGAATCCTAAAAATAATATAATTCATTCTTGTGTTCCACATCTGATACACATGTGTCCAATGCTCCTCAGTCTAATGCTTCTATGTTCGATGAAGTTATCCAAGTCCAATGTTCTTCCTTCATCTGATAAATCACAGAATTATGAAATTTCTTCAACTGAGTAAGAACTCAATCAAAATATCTCAGTATGAATATTATTCAACTAATTAATCTCCATCTAATGAACTAAATTATTTATCTAATATATTACTTAGTTTTGAACATACACTATTCATTTAACAAATTTTTCAACACCTCAACTCACTCATTCACCTGAATAATGTTATACATCCATAATATTTCACACATTTATATATGTGTACATCCCTGAAAAAATGTAGGAACCCGGAATTATTTTACCACTCAACTCAATTTTGAAATTCAATTGTTCATCATATTTCTATTTCAACGGAATGATTCTCAAACATTTTGGAATATTTCAAAATCATAATGAATACTCAAGTGCAAAAAACATTTTTCAAACATTATAAATCTGAAATCTGTAACGTCCCAGTTCTGGAAGCCACCCAGAGGTACCCCATACCCGGTTGGTCACATTGCCTCAAGCATATCTTACCGAACCCTAGAGGCTACCGACTAGAAGTGGGGGCATTGGTTGTGTTTGTGGGGAAATAATGATCTCACTGACAGAGTACACAGGGGATGTAAGAAACACATACAATAGAGGAAGATGTAAATATCCAACAATAGTAAATAATGGAAGACAAAAACAATAAACAATAGGATCACACACACATATATATGAATTGATCCATGATACATATGTCTAGGAAAGAAACCAAACAGGTCACAATGATGAATACAATTCTAAACCAATGTCTAAGAAAAAATAGATAAGAAATTCCTCAACATTGCATTCCATGGCTTGGTCACATGCTCTCCTGCTCCAATGCAATCAAGTTATTGAAGTCGAAGGGCGCTTTCCCTTTTCTATAAGTACAACAACATAATCTGTTTGGGACCAAAAGCATGACCCAAACAGGGTGTGAGACTATATTTGAATAGGTAACCACCCGAATATATGCACCTAACAGCCAGTGAGTATATGGCAGGTAATAGTACAATATGTAGTAAACAGTAAGCAGTAAACAAGATGATACACAATAGAAAACAATCCACAGATCAACAAGCAGTAGTGAAGAAAAAAACTAACCACAAAAAAGAATCCCTCTGAGAAGTACTCACAACCATCCCCTCTAGTCATATCTAGAATTACTAACAAACCTCTAGACAATACACTCATCCTAACCCCTCTAGTTTTGTCATACAAAATTATAAGACTCTTTGAGGATGAACAGTCAGTCAATTCCCCATATAGTCTAAGGTAGTCAGGGACTCTCTGAGGAAGATCACGCGGTCAATTCCCCTTATATCCCGAAGTTCTAGAGACTCTCTAAGAACGGTCACATAGTCAATTACTCTTATAGCCTCAGGTCAATCACAAAATCACTGAGGAAGCTCACTCGGTCAATTCCTCATATAGCCTCGAATGGTTTAAGGAAATTAAAACAAATCAATGACTCCCCGAGGAAGCTCACTCAGTCTATCACCGTATAGTTTATAAAGCTCAAGACTCTTTGAGGTAGCTCACTCTCTCTATCCTCCTATGGTCTTTAATGTCCATTATTCCTTGGGAAGCTCACTTGATCTACCCCCTATAGTCTATAATGTCCAAGACTCTTTGAGAAATTTCACTATGTCTATCCCCGAATAGTCTATAGCACCATGTTCTCATAGCCCTATACTATTCAGATCATAATAATTATATAAGGCCAATGTAATCCTAAAATGATACTTGGATAACAATTATACAGCATAGTATGCATGTCAGGGAACAACACTCTATTCTATGGTCACAAGGCATGGAAAATAGGTATAACAACCAAAGGATGAACAAGACCAAAAGGTCGTAAATAGAACAAGGCATGGAAAAACATCCAAACATAACAATTATCCTTATACATAGCCAAATTAACTCTACACAAGAATACAAGCAAGGAATGAAAAAAATAGGGGAAAAACAGTAAACACACAATACCCAGTTCAAAGTTATTGGTGGAATTTGCACATAATACTCAAAGATATTGAACATAAATTCACAAAACACCTACCTTGATGTTAAGATATCAATATACTTGAACCATAAGACTCTAATCTCTTTATAATGTCGTATATCTACGAAAAAATGAAAATCATTCAAAATAGGATAACTTTGAAATGAGGAGGAATTGGAAAACGATGCTCTATGATAAGAAAGATATTACCGCTACGGTTCCAAAAAAATTGACGGTGGTCGATTTGGAGAGCAAATGGAGGCTTAGGGGCTCAGGGTGGATCTGTGGCCGTACCCTTTTCCTTAGATGAACCAAAGATAAAAGGAGGGTGTTCTGTCTTTTAGACGTGACCCTGGTGCATTTAATGAAACAAAATTCACGGTGTGTACTTTTGGATTACACAGTGTGTACTTAAAAAATTTCCATAAACTCCTCTTTTCTAAAAAACAATAGAAAATTTAAAAACATACCTGAAAAGAAGGACATGGTTCTTACAAACTTCCCCTCTTAAAGAAATTCATCCCCAAATTTCACTAGAGAGGCGTAGAAGAAGAATCCTCGAACAGCTCCAGCCACTGCGATTTTACATCGACCTCCCTCTCACAAGTCTCGTCCTATACTCGACCGTGCTGCCATAACACCCGTACAAGGGGAACATACTGGCCATGGAGAACCTCCGTACTGCTATTGAAAATACTAATAGGATGCTGATCAAACGATGCATCTGCTTTGAGCTCAACCTCCTCAGGTTGAAAGACATGAGACGGGTCTGAAAAGCAATGTCAGAGCTGAGAAACATGGAAGGAATCATGCATATCTCGGTACCACAGAGGTAACTAAAACCGATAAGCAACCATACCCACTCTCTCAAACACCTCAAATGGCCCGACGTACCTTGGTAAAGCTTCCCCTATCTCCCCAACCTCTTGTGTCCCAACCATGGTGTGACACGCATGAAAACCTGATCCCCAACCTCGAACTCCAGAGGTCATGTCTGCTGATCATAATTAGGCTTCTATCGAGACTGTGTTGTAGCCATCCTCTTCTGAATCAACTCTATCTGCTCTGAGGTCTCTTGAATAAGACAAGGTCCCAGCAAAGCAGCCTCTCATAACTCCATCCAGCATAATGGTGATCGGCATGGCCTACTGTACAATGCCTCGTATGGTTCCATCTGAATAATTTCTTGAAAACTATTGTTGGAGGAAATCTCTACAAGAAGTATATGATTCTCCCAAGAACCATTAAAATCCAGGATGCATGCCCAGATCATATCTTCTAGAACCTGAATCATACGCTTAGACTAGCCATCTATATGGGGATGGTATGTTGTAATCAATAGTAGCTGTGTACCCAAAGCCTTCTGAAGCCCCTGCCAGACCCAAGAAGTAACACACACATCTCTGTCTGAAACAATGGAGTGTGGAACTCCAAATAGACGTAAAATCTCTCTAATGTACAACTATACTAGCTCATCAAAATTGATGGTCTCCTTGATTGGAAAGAAGTGAGAAACCTTCCTAAGCCTATCGTTGAAGACCCAAAAAAAATCATTCCCTCGAGATGTCCTCAGAAAACTGGTCAAAAAGTCCATCACGACATCGTTCCACATCCACTCGTGAATGGTTAATTTCTGTAAAAGACCCACTGGCTGTTGATGTTCCACTTTCACCTGCTGACAAGTGGAACACCTCATAACAAAACTAGCAACATCTCTCTTCAAACCTGGCCACCAATACTGGCAGTGTAGATCAAGATACATCTTGGTGATGCCATGATGAACTTCCCACACTAATGAATGAAAATCCTGCATCAGATACTCGCATATGTTTGCTAGAACCCATACGCAACCCTGGAAACCGAAGATCTCATCCTCGCCTATTGTACACCCAAGAAGAGGGTCCGCTCCTGACACACTCTTTTGTTGGACTAAGACTTCTGAGTCTGATAGCTACCTCATTTGTACACGATTGAGAATAGTAGAGGTAATAGCTACTAAATATAGAAACGTCTACCATTTCCTGTCATGAAACTCAAAATGAATCTCAGAAAAAAGGTCCATAAGCTGCCACTCACTACTAGCCTCCTGAACTACCTGTATCTATGTTCTCCTGCTCAACATGTCAGCCACTGCGTCGCCTTTTCCCAGTGTATAAGCAAGCTCAAAGTTAATGGACTAAAGATCATTGACCCACCTATGCTGTCTAAAATTCAGATCACGCTGAGTGAAGATGTACTTGATACTTTTGTGGTCGGTAAACAACACAATGTGCTCTCCCAAAAGATAATGTCTCCAATAGTGTAGGGAATAAAGAATAACTTCCAACTCCAGATCATGCGTCGGGTAATTCCGCTCACGTGGCTTTAATTGGTGAGACCTGTACGTAACAAATCCATCTCCCAGTATAAGAAAATCTCCCATCCTGATACCTGAAGCATCACAAAAAATGGAATATCCCTTTCTCAGATCTGGAATGACTAGTATCAGTGGTGAAGTAAACCTCCCTTTCAGCTCCTGAAAGGTTGAATCACATGAATCTAACCACAAGAACTTCACCCCTTTCTTGGTTAGACCTGTCAGTCGTGTTGCTAAGCATGAAAAGTTCTATATGAAACCTATGTAGTATCCATCCAGCCCTAGGAAAATTCATACCTCAAAGGCGTTCTTTGGATACTCCCAGGAAACTAATGGCCTAACTTTCTATGGGTCTACTGATACTCTTGTCTCTGAGATAACATGACCCAATAAGTGAATCTGATCCATCCAAAAGTGGAATTTCAAGAGCTTCACATATAACTAATTCTCTCTCAGTGTACTCAGATCAATCTCAAGATGTGTAGCATGGTCATGTCGAGTGTGAGAGTACACCATGTTTTCGTACAAAAAATACACTACGAAGGAATAAAACTATGGATGGAACACTCAGTTGATCAGTGCCATGAAAACTATATGCATGTTCGTGAGACTGAACAACATAACCATATACTCATATAGACAATACCTTATCCAGAAAGCTTTAAGAGGTATACCAGAGGGTCTAACAGGTAACTGATGATAACTGGATCTCAAGTCAATCTTTGAGAACACTCGAGCTCCTCGATGATGATAAAAGAGATCATTGATCCTCGGAAAGGGATATCGGCGCTTGACCGTCAACTAGTTTAGCTTCTAATAATCCACACAATGCCTGAGGGTACCATCTGCCTTCTTTGCAAACAGGATAGGAGAACCCAAGGAGAAGTACTGGGTTGGACGAAACCCTTTTCCTGAAACTCCTCCATCTACTTGTTGAGCTCTTAAAACTCAGGTGTATCCATCCTATAAGGAGGAACATACATTGATGCCACTCCTGGCACAAGATCAATCGAGAAGTCTACCTCACGCTCTAGAGGAAAACAAGAAAAGTCATCTGAAAAGACATCTCTGAAACAATCCACCACTGGAGGAATGTCTAACATTGAATTCCCCTGGTCATCTAGATATAGACTTGAAATCTGGGTTGTAACTCCTCCTAGCCCATGATCCTTGGGTCCTGCTCGACTTGCCTAGACATCCCACTCACCTTGATGAAGACAAGATCCACCTTCTGGTGATACGAAACTCACCCTATGGCGATAACAGTCGACAACAGCCTGTAAAGGAACTAGCCAGTCCATTCCAAGAATGAAATCATATCTCATCATCTCTAGGAATACAGGTCCCATATGAAGTGAAACCCTACAACCTCAATAGGGAACACTCTGCACTAGCGTACAATAGTCGTCCTAGTCCCCAACGATGTATCCATAGACATGATGTCTATAGAATAAAAGATGTAGAGACTGAGACCCTCCACATCAATGATAGATATAAAGCTATGGGAAGCCCCTGTATTGAAAAGATATAAAGATAGAACTGAGGCCACTATGATCATACATAGAACTGTGGAAGGTCCAGGATCCTTCTCTTGCTTGGTCTGCTCCCTCGCAAATGTATTGCCTACTCCATGGCCCTGTGACTCTGCCTGTCCACTCTGAGCTTATCCTCCCTACTATCATTGATAGATCGGTGACTGACCACCCTAACCACGACCTCCACCTTAGCCTGAATAGCTGGAAGAACTCCAGTTACCAGACTGGTGAGAAACTGGTGGTGATCCTCCTAAACGCGGAGTCATAAAAGAACCCATATCTCCAGCTACTAGAGGGAAAACTGACAGAAACGCTAGAGATGGCCCATCCTGTCGTAGGATCGACACTCCATCGGGTCTATTGGGCAACATGGCCTTGTATGACCACTCCTCCCTTACTGCGAGTACACCACATGGCTACCAGAAGGTGCATCCCGCCTACTCTGATCTCCATGAGAATTCTCCATGCGACGCTTCCAGCTATGAGTATGAGGAACACTAAATCTGGATGTCGAACTTCCATGGATCACTGCTCCAGAATCCCTCCGATTTTGATATGTGATCATCACTGAGATGACGATAGAGGATATCGAAGTCAACCTGAAGATTTTCACCTGGGAACTGATCTCCTTCCTTAGTCCATCCTCAAACTTCCTAGCCAGGAATAACTCATCACTAGTTGGGAGAGATTTGGAACACATCAGCTCTGTGAAATGAGAGGAATACTCCATCACAAAAGGAGTAAGCTTATCTAATCTCATAAGCCCTTGGGCTCAGACAACCCTCAAGGTATTCGGGTAGAAGAAATCGTAAAAGATACACTAAAACACCTCCCATGCCATATTCTGGTGGTGACACTCCAGAGAGATGACATCCCACCACCTCTTGGCAGAGTCTCAAAGAATTTAGGTTGTGAGCTTCACCTAGGTCTCTGTTTGTACCTTGAGATGCTTGAAGATCGTCAACATGGCTTCGATCCATGACTCTGTAGCCTGAGGTCCTCCTTACCCTGAGAAGGTGGGAGGATGCTACTGCTCGAAAACCTGCGTCAAATCTGCCATCGATGTGGCAGGAGGCGGCGATCCTTGGAAGGTCTGTGTCATCCTCAGAAAACCCTCCTTAAACTATGGATCATCACCTTCAACTGGTATAACCGCTGGTTCTAAGGCTGGCACAATTGGAGGATCTACATGAAGTCCATGATCAGCCATATCAGGCATCAGATCACTGCCATGCAATTGGAGGTCAATCGGAGGACGTCTATGTGGCATGACTCTGCATGGTCAAATTCAAACCTTAGATTCATGGTTTTCAAAGACCGAAAACAAGGAGCATAAGAAGAGAACAAGTGGAAGAAAGAAATCATGTTTTACAAAACATGACAGCACGGTGTGTACACTACCTACACGGTGTGTTCCTTGTGGTCATTCACATGGGCATGTAATTCTATTTAAACTAGTCGTGTAACACCCCTAACACATGGAATGTTCTAAAAACACACGGCGTGTACTTGAATCCTCTTCCCCTGACCGAGTATTTCTACACGGTCAAGCCACACAACTCCCCTAACAAAATATTACACGGTGTGTGCTATGTAGACACAACATTTACTCAATAAGCTTCACAGGCTTGTGTTGTTAGTGACACGACATGTTCACCCAGGTTACACTACACAGGGTGTTTTAGATAGACATGGTGTGTACACCGAAGTCCCAACCGATCTGTGTTGTTAGTTACACAGCCGGATACACGGGTCACTCGACACGGCGTGCTTCATGGGCACCCGGCGTGTACATGAAGGCTTTTCCAAACCAGTTGTGTTCGTGACATGGTTGGGTACTTAGGTTACCAGGAAAGACATGTGAAAATAGGAAAAGACATGTATAGTCGAAGTTTTATCGATCTGTGTCGTTTGTCACACGGGTAGACACACGGTCACCACAAAACGATGTGTATGTACTGTACACGGCGTGTTCTAAAAATATTTGTCATAAACCCATGTCTCTTCTCAATCAGTCAGTGACATGATTAAAAACTACATGGCATGCATTCATAAAATATGCACCGTGTATTCTGGGTTTTTCTGGGCAGTAGCCTCAGGAACTGCTCTGGAGTCCAGGAAACACAGAAAATAATATTTTAGGTGCCGAATTCCAATCCATGGGGGCCCATATTTACTGAGAATCAAATCTTGGTATCTTATAAAAGTTATAAAAAGGAAACCAAAAAATGATCCACCAAATTTCGGTCCATGAGGTCCCATAACAGCTGAAGCACCAAAGTTTGGATTCCATTTAATCAAATCACTATAAAAATGAATTTCGTATCACACAGAAGAGATTCTATCAAAGAATTTATCATAACATTATGCATAATCGACAAAAAATCTATCACAACAACATGGAATCGCTAATGAATCCTAGATGTCATGGCATGTGAATTCTAACATGTTCGTATATGATGCATGATATGGCATACCCTCACCTCATCGGGTTGCGACAAAAATAGAACTGTAATAACCACAACGGTAACAACACAAATCATGTGAATCACTCAACGATGAAATCAAATAATCTGTAAAATTTTTAAACTAGTGAAATTGAAATAAATGAGGTAGTATTGCTTTTACCAGTACATGGGTTTGCTACTCCCGGGAAAAGCTTATTACCAAGTACCTATTCCTTCCTATACCTGGCTATAGGCTCAAAATGGTATCTCAAGAGAAAATATTCCCTCTGATACCACTTTGTAACGTCTCGGTTCTAGAAGCCACCCAAGGGCGCCCCGTATTCGCTTGGTCACATGGCCTAAAGCGCAATTCCCCGAACGCCAAATGATGCCGACTAGAAGCGAGGACCTTGGGTTTATTAGTGGGGAAACTATGCCCTCATTGGAAGAGTATAGAGCAGAAGTAAGAAACACATACAATAGCGAAAGCAGTAAATATCCAAAAATAGTAAACAACAAAAGACTAAAACAATAAACAACAGAAGAACACACATATATAAGAAATGATTCATGATACATATGACTAGGAAAGAAACCAAATAGGTCACAATGCTGAATACAATTCCAAATAAAAGTAATAATGAAAAACAGATAAGAAACTTCTCAGCATAGCAAGCCTCGACTTAGTCCCATGCTCTCCTACTCCAATGCAATCAAGTTCCGGAAGTCAATGGGCACTTTCCCTTGTCTATACCTGCAGTAACATAATCTTTTTGGGCCTAAAAGCATGAACCAAACAGGGTATGAGAGTAAATCCCAATAGGTGACCACCTGAAGATCTTTCCCTAACTGTCAGTGATTTTATGGAAGGTAATAGTACAATAAGAAGTAAACAGTATGCAGTAAAAAGGATGATATACAAAAGAAAATAATCCATGGATCAACAAGCAGTATGGAAGAAAACAGCTAACCAAAAACATGAATCTTTCTGGGAAGTACCCACATCCATCCCATCTGGTCCTATCCACGAAGTACCAACAACCCTCTGGGCAGTACACTCTGCCTAACCCCTCTGGTTTGGTTATATGAAATTAAAAGACTCTCTAAGGAAGAATTCCCAGTCAATTACCCTTAAAGTATAAGTTAGTCAGGGAATCTATAAGGAATATCACGTAGTCAATTACCTATATAGACATAAGGTCTGGAGACACTCTGAGGAAGCTCAGTCGGTCAATTCCTCTTATAGCCTATTTTAAACCACATACAATCCATGGAATCTCACTCGGTCAATTCCTCCTATATCCTGGAATGGTTTAAGGAAAATTCCAAAAAAACAAAGACTCTTTGAGGAAGTTCACTCGGTCTAACCACGTATAGTCTATAATGCTCAAGAATATCTGAGGAAGCTCATTCGGTCTATCCTCCTATGGCCTATAATGTCCATGATTCTCTGGGAAGGTCACTCGGTCGATCCCGAATAGTCTATAATGTCTAAGAAACTCTGAGGAAGATAACTAGGTCTATCCCCTTATAGTATATAGCACCAGGATTGTATAGCCCCATTCCCATCAGAGCCTAATAATTATATAAGGTCAATGTAAACCTACAGAGCTACTTGGATAACCAGTCTACCACATAACAAGCATGTCAGGGAAAAACACTCCCTCTTATGGTCACATGGCATGGAAAACAGGTATAACAGCCACAGGCTAAACATAGCCAAAAGGTTGAAAGTAGAACAAGGCATGTTAAAACATCCAAACATAGTAACTATCCTTATACATAGCCAAATTACCTATACACAAGCATACAATCAAGGCAATAAAACAATTGGGGAAACACAGTAAACACACAATACCCCGTTCAAGGGTATTGGTGGAATTTGCTCATAATAATCAATGACATTGAACGGAAAGGCACAAAACACCAACCTTGATGTTAATAGATCAATATAATTGAACCACGAGACATGAATCTCCTTATAATGTCGTATATATATGAAAATGATCAAAAGTTTTAACCCATGATAACATGGTAAAGAGGAGGAATTGGAAAACGATTCTCTAGGAGAAGAAAGAGCTTACTACTGCGGTTCCAACGCAATCGAAAGCAGTTGATTCGGAGACTAGACAGAGGCTCGGGGGCTCAGAGAAGATCAACGGTCGTACCTTCACTCTTGGATAAACCAAAGCTAAAAGAAGGGTGTTCTATCCATCAGACGCGACCCGGGTGCATATAATGAAAAAAAATACACAGATTTTATTTTGGAGCACTTAGCGTGTACTTACTATTTCTGTAATCTACTTTAAGCGGACTCCATGTCACCCCACATGACCGTGTGTGTGGCCCTTACATGGACAGCACACGGCCTCACATGACAACAAATTTCACATCATGTACTCATAATGTACATGACGTGTTCTTAAAAAATTTCCAGAAACTCCCCTTTTCCCAAAAACTCCAGAAAAACAGAAAAACATACTAGGAAAGAAGGTATGGGTTCATAAAAAAATAAACATTTAATGACCAACATAGACATCATAATTATTAAAACCTTACAAATGTTTATGTAAATCTTCTTAGTACTCAGTTTGGAAAATGTTTGTTTGATGTCTTCAATGTAAATATATCCATCTTACGATGTTCTTTGGACTGGGGAATTTGACTTTTATCTATGTAGTGAATATTTTTATGGTATAGTTCTTCAACTCACAATAATTCACCTCGACTAATTGACTAAGAATAATTAACTTAAAACTTATATTCCCAATGATCTTAATATGCTTCCTTCGTCTGATTGGTACTAATTTTTTGTCTAGCGTGATCTTTTTGATGAGGAGACATTTCTCCATGAACATATTTATCTTGTCAACCTTCATAACAATGTTCGATAAAAAATAAATAATAAAAAATATTTATATTTCATCATCTGATGACATTGAAACCCTCCAACCGATGTTATCATAATAATCAATCCGTTGAATCTTTTTGTTTCTATATGATCTATCTTATTATATAGAAACTTTCTTCGATTAGTAGATACTTCTATATTTGGAACTCTACACAGGTTTTGTATGTTTGATATAACAAAAAAATTACTACTCTATTTATTACATCCTAAATCTATATATTGTTGTCTTCATATGGGATTTTTTACATCAATCATCATATTTCTGGGAACACAATTAATTTCTATTGCATAACAACATACTAACAATCTGTTTGGAAAACATAGTTATATAAATCTATACATATAACAACCAAAACACCATAGATTAATCTATACATAGCCATATCATTGAATTTTATTACTCAAATTACATTAAATTTCATGTACATTATAACTCATTATTTTTTCACATATGTTATGGCTCATCTAATAACATTTTATAACTTTACACATCCTGAAACTTGATTTATATTTCGAAACCAACTTCTGAACCTTCATAAGAAATCATAGTAAATAATCTATTATAATGAGTATCTTCATGATGGTAGAAATTTTAATATCAACATATCATCATATGAAATTCCAAGGAAACATTCTTATCCTTCATAAAGAATGTTTCTTACACATTTCTAGAAAATCAGTCCTATATAATTATTGAAGTAACCGAATATTAAAAAAAATATTAATATATTAACAAAAAAATGTACCAAAACATATTTTGGAAAAAAAATTATAAATTTTTGAGGTTTTTAGAAACCCTAAATATTATTTAGATCTCTCATGATAGAGATGTTTCCTCACGGAGATAATGTATCTCTAGAGAATGAAGAACAAGGAAACTCTAAGTGTAGTTCTTTTATTGTAACACATCTCATTATATTATATATATTTAAAATATTCTTAGAGTTTTAATTTTATTCACTTTATCATCCTTTGAACTTATGTTTCACTTTTATATATATTTTCATTCATATAAATTATAAAAAATTTGTTGGTGGAAGAATTTCATAATTTAGATACAAGGATTAGAAGATATCCGAAAGATAATTTTGATTGTTTATAAAATTCTTTATTTATTACAGAATATTTAATTAATAAATATAATATAACCCATCTGGAGATTTAGATGTAATTTTAATGTTAGCATAACTAAACTACAATCTTCATAATATGATTCACTACTTCTAGTATATTCAAGAGATATTTTTTACAACCAAGAATTTCTATCATCAATTCAAATTCCCATAATTTATAATATTAATGAACAATGTTAGATAATAAATATAATATATAAAATGAAACAATGAGACTAGAATAATTATAAATAAATGTATATATTTTGAGATGTCCAAGAGATAATTTCTAATGATAAAATATTCTCTCAGAAATTCATGTTGACAAAAAATATTGAAAAGAACATTTCTGTCAGATAATATATGGGTTAAATCAAATATAATGGAATTGGAATTAATTAAATTTAATATATCAATTTCTAGATATTATGGAAATATTTTATTGTTTATATTTTGATTATTCTTTAATAAATGTTTATTAGGCACTAAAAAACTTTTCTTGTTGGTGGTTTATTAGTGGCGATTTTTAAAACCATAGTTAAATGATTTTTAAATATAATTTAAAATTTTCATAGGTTTTAATAATACCTCTTGAAATTGTTTTTTACATATTTTTAGAGGATTTATTTAAAATCCCAGACATCTAACCCATATTAGAACCCCTTACCCCTCAACCACACAATGAACTAACCCCATGTTCTCCCTACCACCCCCTTGGTGTCTCCTCTCCTAGATATCGATGACAACCCTCCACCTCTTGGAAACACCTCTCATTGACATTGGTGACCACCCCTCCCTCTAGGTCATGCCTCTCCATGATGCTAATGATTGACCCTTCCCCTTAGCCATTTCTACACCAATAATGACCTTGTACTCTCTGATACCTTGCCCCTCCCCTAGACCACCCTTCTCCAAGATGACACGCCACTCTACCCTAGAAACAATTGATCCTCACTCGACCCTCAACTTCAATCCTCATTACCTAGAACCCATGTTCATCCTAATAAAAACCCCACAACGACCAACTTACTCCGTGATGGAGATCCAAAATGGAAGACCTTATTCCCCATTTTCTGGTGAGTGAGATCCCAAATAATAAGGTAAATTTTTTAATATTGTAGGATTGGCTATGAAGTATATATTATTTTTTAACTAGTTCGGATATACCGTGTTTATAGAATCCTTTAAAATTTAGAGTATTGTTCTGATTTTTGACACATGAAGGTATGGGTGTATCTCTACAAAGACCTTTGTTGTTTTAAATGATTCATTTCATCATAACATTTGATATATGTCTATTTTGAAAAATATTTTTTTATTAAATATTAAAAATAATCCCAAATTTACTGATAAATTAATTTTAATCATACTATTTATAGAATTTTAAAAAAATTCAATTTTTGGTATGTAATTTAGAATTATGATTATGTTTTTTGATTTTTTTCCCAAAATCAATATTAGAGTCATATTTCATTTTGGATTTAATATTAAATATATGTTTCATGGGATCTAATATTTTTTTTACGATTATGCAATGTATTATTGTATTTATTTTTCTATTTTTAATATTATATAATTGATTTTTTTCTATATATAATTTCTAATCAATATTTTTTTTAACATTTTTTGGTTTTTTCATTTTATAATAATTTCTATGTATTTGAAGTGATATAATATTATTTAATCTTTATATATTTAAAAGATATTTTTTAAAAATATTAACTATTATGTATTTGATGAAATATATGTTAAGTGTGATCCATAATTTTTATACTTGCTTGTTCACCATGATTTTATATATTGTATTTATATAATTATAGGATAGAGTTGGTGATATATATAGATGAGGTTGGGTAATGTTTAATTTTGAATGTATTTGTTTCATGAAACATTCATATATTTCTATTTTAATGTACAACAAGAAGAGTTAGAATCAAATACATATGGATAAATGTGGATAAATTTACCTTACAAAACACCTCAGTATGAAAAGGGATTGGAATAATTTTTTGATTATATTATTAAAACACAATAAATGGATGAAATAAATAAATTTTTTTCCTTATTGAAAATTTAAGAAATGGTTGAATCGAAACGACATATAGGGGCCTTTGATATTGATTTAGATTCCTCATAAAAATTATTATTGGATTTGGCATGGATAATATAATGTTATGTAAAGTCCAAATAAAGAAAATTCTATCAATGTAATACACAATGACCTACCATAAGAGAATTTATTTTGAAATTTGATAATTGATTCATTTTTATTTGTAGGATACAATTTCCTATATATTAATATATCAATCTGAAATTCATTCGATTCTGAGCAGGTTATTCATTCACATAATTTCATTTAACAAAATAAGGGATTTTATGAATGATTTAAGATGAGAAATTTGAATTGTAAAAATTATGGGACAAGTATTCGAAGTAGTCTTTTTTTACTTATGATTTTTCTTATCAACTATATCTATGTAATTACTAACAAATAATTTTCCAGGATTTTAGAAATTCTTTATGATTATTTTAGTGAAGCTAAGATCCTTATATCATTTTATGAGATGAATAAATCCATAAAAACAATTAAATGATTATATAAAGTTACATGAACAATGTAATGATTTAATTCTTTATTGTGGAGAATTTTCTGATAAAAAAGAATTCATAAAATGACAAACACAAAGATGGAATTTAATGAAAAAAATGTGAGTAAAAATCAATGAAACCCCTAGAAGAAATTGATGAAGTAAACTCATGAAAATTGAAATTCATTACATTCCTCTAAATCCATGCTTGTAAAGATTTTTCATGTAGTATAATACCAAATACAACATAAAGTGGAATGATAAAGATAGTAATAATGGCTTGAAGAGACATATAAAAGATTCATCATCATGTACAATGTTTGATTCATTATATCCATTTTTTTCAAATCCTAGGAATGTTGATTTGGCATTGGATTTTAATGGTTTAACACTTTTATTACTTTAAGTATGAATTATATCACCTAAACATTTGTTTTCATCCTCAGTAATCTACCTACATTGATGTCTTTGAAGAATAATTCTTTCATTATTTCGATAATTAATCTATAAAAAAATTCTTAGAAAGGACCCTGATGTATACCGTCAACCTCTAATCAACCAATTGGGAGAATTATGGGATGATGGCTTAGAAACTCATGATTATTCAATGAGAAAACAGTTTAAAATGCATTATTTTTTAATGTATAATATTTGTGAATTTATTGTATTAGTAAATTTATCTCCTTGGAACACTAAAACATATTTGGCTAGTCCAGTTTATAATTTTGATTTTGAACCTCAATGATTATTTCATAGAAGAAAATAGTGTTTGTTGTGTCATCATAGATTTCATGATGATTTTATAAAATTTAGGTCTAACATGAAATAATTAAATATAGAAATTTAATTGAGAATGGAAACAAAGGTGTTATATGGATCCAAAATATTACAATAATTAATGAATGTCACTGAAGAATTTGGAAACTGTAATTAGTTTCAAGAATGGTGGAAAATGTTGAGAGGTAAAGTATTCAATGCAGCTGGAATAGAACAATAGAAGAAACATGGTACACTTATTAAACATCCTTATTTGTATTTTAATTTGATAATTCATAATATTGATGTAATTCAAATAGAAAAGTACTTTTGTGAAAATGTAATTTTCACATTTCTTAATGAGTTTTGTAAATCAAAGGATCACCTTATTGATTGTGAGGATTTGGATTCAATGAATATAAATCATGGTTAGTGGGAAGATGTGAATGGAACGTATCATTATGCTTTTTATACAATGAAAAATCACGATAAACACATATTATTTTGAATAACAAAAAATGGTAATGTTCCATATTGATATTCAAGTAACATATCAAGGCGTGTTGACATAAAACATCCAAATATACGATGATTCAAATATTCATGACTCACATATTCTAACAGATTAGTTATTTCCATTGACAATGCATAATATGTTACATAAAAAATAAATTTCATTTATATTTGAGTTGAATACCTTTATAGAGATCTTTGTAGATCAATCAAAATCCAACTATGTTTGATAAACATACAGAAACAATTATTTGAACAACTTTTCATTAGGAGATGTTATTTCCCAATTCATTTTTCATTGTTATGATTTATTTGAATATTAATTTGGATAATTAAGCTAGTCATGGTGGAATATTACAATATTTATTGATGTATCTAATTGGGAGGTATGTCCATATTATTTTTATTCTTATTGGTGAATTCAATTATATTAAATCATTGTGTAATTTTTTTATAAGTTTATTTTTTTATAATATGATACTTTGGTCATTTGAAATATTATGTGAGGAATACATATCAAATATATGGATATATTTCTAAATGATACAAAAGGGAATAGTGCATGGCCCTCTTTTATAGGTATTCAAATGGTATTGACACTAGATTCAATCATGATGGATGTGTTGATGACATCTCTACTAATTCTCATTATGAAAACCTATCATTGGTGTTTGTAACTATTGGATGAAAAATTTGATAGGGGAATTTTTTACAACAATTTAATTAGTGATTATATAATAATGTAGATTTTTGATACTCGGTAGTTAGATTACAGATCCATTTATTGGAGAATTGTGATAGCAAACAAAGAGGAAACTAAGGGGTTGAACTCAAAATGAGTTGGAATTAAAGGAATATATTTATAATAAAATTGTTGAATGGTTCTAAAATCATGTAAATATATAATAATTTTCATTTTATTGAGGTTTAATTGAATTTTATTTTTTTAAAGTGATATATTATATATTTTATTCTTGATAATTAATGTTGAAAATCGAGGACAAATATCAAACGATTTGTTGTTTTTGGCATGAGGTCCTCTAAGATAAGATAAGATAGTCGATGCCCAAAATATTCATGGATTAAATTTTGGTACAATTAATTGGGGAGAATACTTGAAAACCCAATAATAATAAGAACTAATGACACATCATTCAGAGTTATAGCTTTCCTAGGATGCAAGTAAACACATTTTTATTGTTTTAAAATTTTAAACCATAAATTTAATAATAATAACAATATAAAAGTACTTCATATTAACCTGAAATCAATGGAAAAAATACATTATGTTATTTATGATGTGTAAGAACATAAAACACATCAATCTAACATGCGACGTTGTTGGAATGACTAACTAAATGGTTGGTAATTTTACTAAAGCCTTTAAAAATTTGTGCTGAGGGCTTAAAATAGGGAAAACGACTTTAGATTGACATAAAATCTTCAAAACATTATCATTGATTTATTTTTGAAATGTAGGAATCAAAAACATATCATTATAAGATACATATTACCTTGGAATCATCTTGATTCATTTTTAGTGTTTTTAAACAGAAAGACATGCATGCAACAGGAAAAAACCTAAACACGACCTTATATTGATGTGGAATAATGGTTCTACCACAAATATGTTATTTTTGAAATTTTTGCATTTCCGGCATGTCAATAAAATGTGCAGTGTGTTTTGAATAAATCAATAAATAGTTTTTAAAGGTACTATAGAATTAAAAAATGTTTTTCTTGGGGGTAAAAACCTGGAACAAACATCATATTATCATGAAATACATGGAAAAATACCTTTTATTGATTTGTTAACATAGTATGTGACTTCACATCATTCCATGTTATGTTTTTTGGGATTCTTATAAACACATTTTTAGTGTTTTAATACAAAAAACATGCATGTAATGGTAAAAAACAAGGATAAAGACCTGATATTCACATGAAATCATGTAAAAACAACATTTGAGTTATTTATGATGTGTATAAAAAAATACACATCAATATGAACTATGGTGTAGTCAGAATGAATTAGTGAATAATTTTTAAATGCATCAAATCCATTAAAAATACATGATAGGGGTTAAAAAGAAGGTAAAGTACATTGGGATGACATGAAATTAGTGGAAAGGACCATTTATTTATTTTTGAAAAATAAAGACTAGCAACACATCATTCCGAGTTACATTTTTCCTAGAAATCTCGTATATGTATATTTTGTGTTTAAAAAGTAAAAAACAAGTATATAACTATCCAAACTATAGAAAAGACCATAGATTGTTATAAAATCATGGAAAATTAATTTTGAGTTATTTTTGATGTGTAATCAATGGGAAAACATCAACCAGAGATGTACTTTGGTTAGAATGTCTCGAAAACTAGTTTTAAAGGTAACAAATCCTTTAAATACATTACTCTGGGGGGGGGGGGTCAAAACCATGAAAAATATGGAATATTGACATGAAATCAGTGGGAAATAAACATAAACATATTTATGAGATATAGGAACCCCGAAACAACACTATGAGTTATGGTTTGTCCCTGATACTCATAAATGTGGTTTAGTGTTTTCAAACACATAAACGTGCATTTACAGATCAAAACCATGTTAAACGAAATCAGATTGATATGAAATAATATGAAATACACTATTGAGTTATTTTTTATTGTTATATCCACAATACATATTAACCTGACAAGACACGTGGTTGTAGTGACTTGGTAAACATTTTATAAGGGTACCATAGCCTTTGAAAACATTTGTTGTTGGGTAAAAACAAGGAAAATGACCTTGGATTGATATGAAATCCTAGGAAAATTACCATAAATTTATTATTAAATTGTTTGAACTAATATAATTTCATTATAAGTTTGGACTATCTCAAGATTCCCATAAATGGGAATTTTGTGTATTAAAACACTAAAATGTGTATTTAATAGTACAAACCCGAAAAAATGAACTTAGATTGATGTGAAATCAAGGTAAAAACTAGTTTCAGATATTTTTATGTGTAATAATAGAATATATGTTAATTCAACATGCGTTGTGGTTTTAATGTCTAACTAAACAGTTTTAAAAGGTCTCAAATATTTTTTAAAAACATGTTTTGGGGATTTCAAAAGTAGTAAACTGAGGTATGATTGATATAAAATCATAGGAAAATGAAATTTGATTAAAATTGAGAAATTTAAGAATTTAAAACAAATCATTATGAGTTATGGTTTTTTTATGATATTCATAACCACATTTTTTCTATTTTAAAATTGTAAATAATGCATGTAATGTTAAATACCATAGAAAATAACCTCATATTGATGTGAAATCACCGAACAACCACTGTTGAGTTATTTTTTAAATATTGTAAATTCTATTGTACATTTTCATTATGATATTGAATTAAGTAAATATTAAGCACCCCACAAGTTGATTTAAAAATTAATTTTTATGTTATATATTTATTCGAGTTCTATTTCAATTGTAGAATAATATCTTAAATAAGTAATTTTACTTTTTTCAAAGTATTATTCCTGATATATTATTTGGTTATGTTAATTTTTTTTTTAAATTTGATTAATAAAATGAAAAATATTACGCGAAACATTATAATTCTATTTGGTGTATTTTCCCTTTAAAATTTCATTCATAAATGTTATTGTTTTTATTTTAGGTGAGAGATTCCAGTAGTATGATGGATGGTGACTTTTTTTATCCATGATACTATTTAGAAATAATCCATGTTGGTTGTTTTTTTGTGGTATTTTTTAATGTTATCAATGATTTTACTTTAATACTAATGTATTATATTCATTTTTGATTTCTTGTCATATTTTTTATTACAATTGATGAGATGATGTGGTCGGTTTTAGTTGATGAGATGATGTGGTGGAAGACGGGTGTAGAGAAGGTCATGGGGAAGATGAGTGTCAGGAATGAGTTATTATTGAACATATTTTATATGTATATATTGATGACTGGTGTATGAGTTGACAGAGGTTATGCTCAATGTTGATGTATGTATATATTATTGTGAATGTATGATGTATTTATAATGAGTTTATAGTGGTTTTCTGTTTTAGTTTAAAATAATTAAAAGACTTTATATTTATTTTTTTTGATTACATATTTTATAAAAATGAATTTTATAATTAATATTTAGGGTAAATTTCTAAAAATAGTGGCTAAATAAATTAAGGAAAATAATAATTTATGGTGGTAAATAGAAAATACCACAATACATAAATGCAGTTAAATTTTTTCGTGATGGTATGGTACATTATATCTAGTTTTTTCAGGTTAATTTTAATTTTAAAAAAATTGATTCTAAATACAACAGAAACCGTCACTAAATTCTCAGAACATGATTCATAAAAATCCATTGGGAAATGAAACAAATCATTGTTAAATGACTAGTGACCATCCTATACGTGAATGTTATAATAAAACTTGATAAAAGAAAAGGCAACTACTTAAAACGTTTCTAGTAGAAAAATAAAATGTTGTTCACGCCTGATTTTTTGGGGGAGTCAATTGATCCAAAAAACTAACTATATATGGCTGGAAATATTTTGGAGATACTCATTAACACAATTAGAATCACCTGAATTATAATTTCATAATTGATGTTATCCTAGAGAGAAGCCTTTATCAATTAATAACGATTCTAAATTTTAACACACTTAACAAAAATATTCCAATGAACAACTAGTATTTTCAATCCTAGGGTAGTGAAATCATTCTAGGGGGTGAATGAACACTTTTTTTAACTGGGTTTGGGCCATATAAAATGTCAACATCAGCTTTTTAGAAGCAGCAATGAATGTTTTAGAGGTATCTAGGTCACATATTCTTGATTGTATGACTAAGGGAGGGCCACATATCTCACATAAATTTTGAGGGGTGATGTGTTGTATAGTGTATTTTTCTTTAAGAAAATTTATTTAAGTCACGTGGACATGCCACTGCTCATGGGATAAATTTTATAACCTATGGATTGTGTATATGAGAGTGAATATTATAACCACATGGATGAGAACGGCACAAACGAATATATGGGAGATGATGGTTCCAAATGGATCCCATTAATAAGATGATGCATGGAGTGGCACATTAGGCTATATATTTACTCATATAATTTCACTGAAAATATCATGAGACTCATATCAACACCACGTAGAGTATGTTTATTCATTTTTTGTTTTTTTAATAACACTATGTTACAATTTTTTGAGTTATGTATTGGAAAGGCACCAGGGGCTCTACTACCTTCCTAATTATTTAAAAGGAAGTAGGGGGTGCCTACTCTGTCTCTTATGGATGTGTTATGTTGACTTGGAAAAGGCGGGTGGGGATGACCACCTTTTACCTAAAGTAAACTGAATGGACAAAGTGGGAGACCACCTTTCACCAAACATAATGTTGAAAGGTGAAAGGGGGTCTATATTTCCCAGAAGTGCCTACAAACGGGAGCCCACTCCTCAATTAAAAATCCCTTCATCTATTTAAATATCGTACTCTATCTCTCTCTCATATAAGCATCCTTTGTGATTGGTGGTTCTAGAGGCCTAAAAAGTGTTCATTTTTTAAGGATGAAATTGTCGGTGGTATTTTTTATTTTTTCAATGTTATTTATTTATTTAATTGATATGTTTTTATTTAGGTCTAAATAAGTTATTAATTTAGTAGTTTAGTTAGTTAAATAAAGTTTATAAATAAAAGTTATTTTTAGTAATGATTAAATATAGATTAACTAATGAACAACTTATGAATATATAATTATTACATATAATGATTAGCTAATAATTATTTACTTATTAATACCAAATTATTAAATAATTTTTAAGTCATAATTAATTTAGGATTATGTAATGTTTAATTATATATTATCTAGTTAAGAAATAATTGTTAACCCATGAATAAATAATTATTAAATAATGATTAACTAATTATTAAAGGGCGATTAAGTAGTGATTAAAGAATGTTTAACAATGGATTAACTATTGATTAACTATTGATTTATTAATGACTAACTAATGATCAAATATTGATTTAATAATGCATATATATAGTGAAATAATTATAATTAAAAAGTGATTATCTAATTAAATATCAATGATTAACTATTGATTAACTAATTATTAATGTTTTATTAACTAATTATTAAGTAATGATTAATGAATGATTATTGAATGAATAAATAATGATTATGGAATGACTAAATAATTATCAATTGTTCATTGACAAATGATTAAATAATTATTAGCTAATTATTAAGTAATGAATAATTGATGACTAAATAATTATTAACCAATGATTATGTAATTATTAAAAAATGATTAATGAGTTATTATAACATGATTAATTATGGAATAAATGCTGATTATGAAATTATTAACGAATGATTAAACAATGATTAATGACTGATTAACTAATGGTTGTGTAATTATTAAAGAATGATTTTGGAATGATCAAACCTTGATTCACTAAAAAAAATTAATGACTAATTAATTATTATTGATTAATTAATGAATAATTAAATAATAATTTTCTAATGATTAAGTTTTCACTAAAAATAATTATGTACTGTTCAAAAAATGATTAAGAAATGATTACAGAATGATTAATGAACTATTAAGTAATGATTAACTAATGATTAGAGAAAAAATGAAGAATTATTAAGTACTGATTAACCAAGGATTCACAAATTTTTTTTTTCTAATAACTAAATAATTTTTATTGATTGATTTTGTAATGATTAATTATTTATTAAACAGCTAGTAGCGAATTATTAATGTGTTATTAAATAATGATTATATAATGTTTTGGCAATGATAAATGAATTTTTAAAAAATAATTATGTAATAATTAAGTAATGATTAAATAATGACTAAGAAATGATTAATTATTGATAAAATATTGATTAACAATTGATTAAATAATGATTAACTAATGATTAAGTACTGTTTAATTAATGATTCACTAATACTTAGTGAATGATTAACTAAGGATTAAGTAATGGTTAAAAAAGACTAATTAACAATTATATATTGATTAAATTTGGATTAAAAAAGAATAAATATAAGATGAAAGTAGAAAAACTCTATGACAATGAGGATTAAATGAACACATGATTTGTTATTCCAATGATTTATATTATTCAACCAGTATGGCACACCTATTTGATTAATGTTGATGGATATGTTTTAGATGAATCACATTAACGTTATAAACCATTGGACATCCCTTTAAGAATGTTAAACATTTTACAATAAAACATTAGTTT
The DNA here is from genome assembly GCA_963277665.1 of Viscum album. Lineage (NCBI taxonomy): Eukaryota > Viridiplantae > Streptophyta > Magnoliopsida > Santalales > Viscaceae > Viscum > Viscum album. The sequence continues at coordinate 1,919,188,492 of OY728163.1, forward strand.
TATCTTTTAGGATATAGAAAATGATCCAAATTATTTGTATTATAATAATTATTAGGCTATATATGTAATAAAATCCCAATATAGATACTACAAGTGGATGTGGATATGGAACAGAAATATCTAGGGGTAAAATCCAATAACATCACATTTAACTAGACTCGATTGGGCTCTAGTGAGAGATAACATGACTTATTGCACACCAGAAAAACATGGGTTATGGTACTAATGTCACATTAAATGAGATACTGAAATGAATGTTAATGAAACTTATATGTTTCAAGTGTTCCAATTAAACCAAGAATACAATTGATTTGATGATTAATATTTTTTTGACCCCATCAAAAGTAGCAGTGGTGGAGAATGTTGTTATTACTAGAACAATGGAAACGTCAATATAGTAACTTCTAGGCATTATACATTCCATGTTGATACGCTGTCGTAACGTGTGACTCTATAAACATATCATGAGAATCATATTTTGATCTTTTGTATCATCTTGACACCATTTATAATTGTTATGCAGCATAATGTACACATATTGAGGAGTTTCAATATTTTCCATTTCCCAATGACTTGTAAATATTGATACCTAACGTCCATAGGTTGCATTTACAATAGAGACTATAGTCCAGAAGTTTGAAGAATGAGATGTAATGGAATCAAGAATATTGGAAATGTTTTTGATGCATCATATTCATCAAGAAGTTCATAACCAAAATCTATTCTCTGACATTGCTAGATCAAGTTCACACTCTTATGCACAAGGATATATATTCTCTAATGTGATCTTTTCATATTGTTACTTATATGGTTTTAATATAATATCCATAATTTTTTAGAACTTTTTGTCATTTATGAATACATTTACTATATAATAACAATATATTTATTAGAAAACAAGTGACATAATGTTTTGTAAATTGAGGTATAATGAACAGAAAATATAAAATCAATTTATTTATCAATGATAAAATGATAATTATGATCATATAATGTGAAATGGAAAAAAATCCCATAAATACTTATTTAATTTTTTAAAAATAGTTTGTGGATACTGTACCACTCACTATGCTGTATAAGAATGTTTCTCATGATATGATAAAAGGTCATCAGGTTTGATGTACCAGGTTCTGTCGATCACACCATCATCGTCACATTCTGCCTCCAACTTTCATTATATTGTACCTACGCCATACTGTCCTCTATAACATTATGGCTTCTGATTTCTCAATCATCAATCATTACGTACTTTATTACCTCTTTGAGAGATATAGACCCATGACACACACATTCAACCTTCCTAAAGGAGAGATGAGTGTAACAACCTGAAAAATTTATTCCTTTTATTTATGGATCTCTTTTAACCTAATAACATTTTATAATGGTTATCAATAAAAGCCAATCGAATTAATTTGGACACAAATTGTAGTTTTCAAAAAGGATATAAATATAAAAAAAAGTATGTTAAATGGAATAATAATTATTTTAATTAGATAGTATGATTAAAAAAAAATTTTATATTAAATGATAAAATAATTTTTTTTGTTTCAAAATTTTCACTATAAAATTTCACTATTCTGTTACTGTTCGCAATTATTTTTTTTAAAAAATACTTTTTATATTTAAAAGATAAATTTCTCATACATAGAGAATTATTATTGTTAAATAAACTTTATTTATTAAATTTAAATGTCGAAATTTATCTAATATGGCTTTTAGATGTTTTCTACAAAGTATCAATTTTGTGAAATATAGTATTTTGTTTGATGAATAGTGTTAGATGAATAGTGTTATATTGATGAATATTATTTAATGAATAGTGTTATTTCGTTTAATAGTAAAAAAACTATTTTATTATTACATATCTTTTTCTATGAAATGATATTAGAAAATCCATCATAGATTGTTGAAATCAAGGTGAAAAATGTGGTTTGATACGGTCAATATAATTTTTTGTTGAATAGTAACATACCCTTATGAATAGTAATGAATAGTAATGAATTGTAAATCAGGCGAAAAATAGAAACTTCACCCATGAGTGTATAAATACAATTTAGACATCTTAAATGTGAATAAAGAATCATAGTATAAGTTTTAGTATCATTTTATGTCATAAATATTTCATTTACAAGTTTATAATTAATTTAATAATTTAAAATGGAATCTTTTTTTCATAAAATGTAATCATAAATTGTTTCCAATTATCATATGATTATTTGATAATTTTATGGTACTTTGATTACTTTCTCAAGGTGTTAAAAAAATGAGTTATAGTTTAAACATTTTTTTTGAAACAAATTATGATTTTATTAGAAAATAAATTAAAAATATTTAAAAAATAATTTTCATTAAATAGAGTTTCTTTTTTGAATTTAGTGTTTCGATATTATTTTTGGTTGAATTTATGAGATTTTTAAATTTTTTTGTTTTTCGGTGAATAATAAAAATATAGTAATGTGATTCAGCGTGTTTAATGACATAATAAATGATGTAACCATGATTTAATAATTCTGGTCAACTTTTTAATAGTATGATATGTTATGAGGTGTCCCAAGTGTCTAATAATATGGGAAAATACCATGGAAAATCCCATTTTTTCCCAATACCACTGATGAGGTGTTGTTTGAAAATTAATTAAATATTCCGTCACTTTTTCTATAAATACCAAGACATAACCACATTTATCTCATTACAAAATCCTCCTCAATGTAGATATGGTCTTTTTATATCCTTGGGAGTACTCTCAAGGTTCCCCAAACCCCCAAGATCCCAACCAATGAGCTTTTGATGTCACTCTTCATGGTAAGGGAACCTTTCCTCCTCCTCTTTTAAGTCATTATGTCCTTTATGTTATGTGTTGTAGTTTCCATTTAATTATGTGGGGGTATGTTATTATATATCTTTATTAATGGCCTATTCATGTCCAAATTATAGAAATCCCTTTCCGCTCCCACAAACAGATTTTTTTTAAATTTTATGTGACGCCGTTAGGCTGCTGAATTTTCGTAAAACCAATCACATCTTGTATTTTTGTCATGTTTCCTTTTCAGATTGAATGTCATTAAAATAACCATAAAATTAACTTATTTATATTCTATTCTATCACTGTACTTTTTTAAGAGTTATTTATGATTGATGACCTCTCTCCCCACACTTTTTAACATTTTCAAAAACCATGTTACTTTCTCATTATGCTGCAAAATTTTCTTCTCAATGTCTCTCCCATTTTGTCATGAAATTATCTTGTATTGTTTATGTTAATACCAAATCTATTTTCATTTCCATAGGTATTAATAAATACATAAAAATGATTTATTGGATTCTTTAATTGAAATACATATAACCCTCATTTTTTCTATGGGTTATAAATGACATAATCATCTTATTTTAAATCACTTTTTAAATGTCACGATTTTGACATGAACCCCATTTATTTTATTTTCATTGGGTTATTTGTGAAATATTTGATTATTATATAAGTGGATCACATGAAAATTAATACATATAAATGGTGATCCCTGATAGCACTCAGAGTTATTGGGTAAATAATTTAATCTTTTGAGATGACAAGTTTCATGATACCTTAGTGAATAACCTTTGTAATTTTTGTGACTCCATGATGATTAACCTATTTGATATTTCATTAACCTTAAAATTAAATGATTTAGACACATATTCATGTTATGGTTCATGTTCCTTTCATTATGATATTCCTATACTTCCATTGCTCTAGTCTTATGTTTTTCATCATGTTCTTATTAATATCACAAGCACACTAATTCCCTAATTTTTTTTACTGGGCCTTCTACTCACCATTTCCTTTGAAATATGCCTCCAGGTTATAATATTTAGTGTCAGTACATAGGAAAAACTTTTCAATATGATTTTGCAATGGTATTTAATATAGTGTTTTATGCTTTCATGTATTATCTTTCTGATTTCTGAGACAATAAATTTTAAAGACACACTATTTTTCAAATGTAAAAAAAACTTATGTAATAAAAATAAGGGATACCATAGTTAGTACCAAAGGATAGTTTTGTTATTTTTGGAAATTATATGATGAAAAAATTAGGAATAACCCTATAGAATAGTATATATATATGAAAAATTCCAGGTATTTTGGTGAAATATTAAGTAAGTGGTTTCTGAAAAAATAAATCCATATCAAGATATGAACATGTGGATGTTGCTCTGGCACATATGTACTTGGGAATGAAAAATCTGACATGGAGTTTTGGGCTTAACCGGAGGTATCCTGGTATATGAAAATGGGCTTTGCTGCACTCCTCATTTGACACTCCTGATGAATATGATTGGTTATTACCAATCATTTTATGAATTATTATGAAGGATTTATTGAAAATGAAATTATTCATAAAGATTAATATTTTCATGGAGAAAGATTATAAAGACATATAATTACTTTATAATTACATGATTTGTAATAGTAATAAATTACTAATAAGAAAAAATTGCGAGAACAGAATTTCTTTAAGGGGGAAGAATGTAACGACACGAAAATTGTACTTCTTTTATTTTTGGATCTCTTTTCCCCTATTAAAATTTCATTATGTATTATAATTAAATCACATCAAATTACTTTGAACACAAATTGTAGTTTTCAAAAATTAAATAATTATTATAATTATTTTTGTTATAGGTAATAATGATTATTTTAATTAGATAGTATGATTAAAACACCCCATTAAAATTTAAATGATAAAATAATTTTATTTTTTTGTGTCAAAAATTTCTCTATGAAATTTCACTATTAATTTTTTATAGGCTATTGTTTTCAATAACTAATGATTTCTATATTTAAAAGATATATTCCTCATACTAAATTTTTATGGTTAAATAAATACATATTAAGGGTGTGCCCAGTTAGCACTATGATGCATTGGTTAAAGAATTTAATCTATAAACATACATGTTTCATGATACCTTGGTTAAAAACCTTGGTAATGTTTATGACACCTTAGGGATGAAACTTGGTGATATGTTCATGAATGTTTAAATTAAATCTTTTAGCCACATATTCAAGTTACAGTTCATGTTATTTTCATTATGATATTCCTCAAATTTGATTTCTCATGTCTTTGTGATTTTTATCAAGTTCTTATTTATATCACAAGTAAATAAATTTCATTTCTTTCCTTACTAGGCCTTCTACTCAGCCTTTCCATTGATGTATGTCTCCAAGTTATGAGATTCCATAGTTATAAATAGGATGAATTTTTCAAGATTGTTTTGAATGAGATTTAAAATATTTTTTTATGTTTTCATGTATTATGTTCCTAATTTACAACACACTAAACATTAATGATCCTCTGTTAGTAAAATGTAATGAAAAGTTATGTAATAAAAAGGTGGGATGCCATAATATCCATCACCCTTGGGGATGTGAGAGTCCTTCTTGATCTTCAAATATAGGAAGATAGAGTTACTAGATCCATTCATGGTTACTTTCACGAACTTGTATTGAGATTCCTAGGAAACTATATTTAGTATGATCATTATTCTATAGATGGTGGGTCGATATATATGAGGTGGATTGAGAAGAATTTCTCATAGTTACTCGTTGATATTGATGAAAAGACTACCACGTGTAAGGCCTATGCATATACCTTGATGATCATTTGAGGGTAAATGTACGTTGATCACTCTGGTATACATGTAAACATGATGTATCTGGAGATTTTGGGGGTTTTTTATTCAGAAGGAATATAAATCAGGGGAATTGAATGACTGGAATACACTTACATAGCATAATTCACGACATTCCACTCAGATCACACAATTATTAGGGCATGTGTAATCCTTCTTAAGATGTAGCAATGAGAGGGTATCCCCTCATCCTCCCCTATTTTTGCTGGACTTGAGAATTATATAGATGTGCTTTGTGATGCTCCACATGGATGATGGTATGATCGATCATCTCTTTTGGTTTATAATTCTAGTTGGAGTTATTGAATTTAATTTCTTATTATTTATCAGATAACGTTTTTTTAGTAGTGGATTCAAGAACACCACTTCATCATCCATCCTAGACACCATTTGGGTACATACCATCTCATTTTGGATAGTCTACTGCCCATCTACGTATGTATATAAAATATTGCAATGACTGCCAAATTTAATAATATCATCATTTTTTTTATTCTACTGACAATTGTTTTGAAAACAATCAAAATTCATTTCAGATAACATGGATTCAATACTAGACATTATTAGACCAGTTTCCTTCATACTAGATGGATGAAATTCATGATGCTATGTTTGTAGTACCTATAATTCACATTCATATTATTCTAGGGCACCGACATGATAGAGTCATGTTCTAGTCTAAATGTGTTCAACGCAATCCATTTCAATCAAGGTAGTCACTAGTGCTTCATTTCATGATGTTTATGGGGAGGATATTTGATGACTAGTACCAAAGAAATGCTAAGTTTCGTAGCCTCTGGGGAAGATGAGCATAACCTTATATTGAGGGTGTGTGAACTATGTGATTCCATTAATCCCATCATGATGAGTTTTAACCATGGTATAGAATGATGTCTATATAGAATATTTTGAATGTGTCTAGTAAAAGTATTGTATAACTGAGAGGAGGAGGGGGTGAATCAAAGATACTCTTTTTTCATTTATGTCTCTTTTCAATTTAAACAACCTTCTCCTCCTGTTAAGGATTTAAATTCCCTACATAAGAAAAAATAAACACACATCCAAAGGAATACAATGACTTACATGGGTCGATATTCAATAAGGATAGCTACGGCCTAGTTATGGTTTGGAAATGATCCAATACCATACAATCGACTATGAAAACAATCCTTGGATTATAATGAGTAGAATGTATGCCTTCACTCATGTAGAAATATGAAACTATACCACTAGTGATTATTCTCGCTCTTAGAAGAATTGAGTAATAAAATTGCATTGAAACAACTCATGTTATGTGGGATTGTATTCAATTCAAAAATTGTATTGAATTAAAATACAATTCATTGATTCCTTACCTAGAAGAAAGGTATAAAATTCATAGACATTGTTTTGAAACATTGAGTCTGATTCCTTCGAGTAGGATTCTATAAAAACAAAGCTTCCTTTCTAAATATTTCAATACAAATATCCCATTCTAATTCATTCAATACAATTTTCCCATTTTGATTATTTTAAAAACAATGCTCCCAATATGATTTTCAGATAGAAAACAATAGAGTAGAATCAGAACCACATCAATTCGTGAATACAATTTTCACATTGAATTGAATATGAATGAATCTGCACCACCCAAGACAAGTTTCAATATTAATGGAATTGAACTCTTCATATCTATAAAAATCCGGACCTTCAATATCTTCTAATGTGAACAGTGTGAGTCACATATATACAATGTTTTTCATGCCTTTTATAGGTGACCCAAAACATGTTTAGGAAATAATCCAAGAAAATATTCCCTCTCACATTAATTCACCCAAATCTGAATTTCTCATGAAATCAAAGAGAAATTATGACTACGTCAATAATTCTCGATTATTCTCAAATATATTAAAATCATCATCTCTTATTTACCAGACTCTAATTTCAAATGTCAATATAATTACATGTGATGAGCAATACATGGGTCTGAATCTGATTCTCTCATACTGATTTCTACAAAACAATTATTGATACCATACCAGTTGAATATGTTAGAATAAATCCACTCCACCACTTGAGATACAATAATTATTCTAAATAAAAGTCCCCCCGTTGAAAATTAATTCATCAGTCTTCTTCTAATTTAATTTCACTTCACCCACATGCAAAAACACACTTCATTCAGAAACATGTGCTTGTATCATGACTACCTTCATTACTTTGAAATCATTAAGGATCATCATTAGCAACATCTAAATTGAATTGGAATGTATCAAAACATTCCATTCATTTTTCTTTTTTATTTTCATTTCAACACAACAATGATGATTTCTTAATACATATGTTCTGGATACTATTATCTTGAATTCAATCATTTCTAGTTAAAAACATTCTTCTTACGATCACATCAATTTTGTATCATTCTGGTTATGTTAATTGTAGTTATGATCATCCTGGATAGGATCATTCCTGTTACGATCATGCTGGATACGATCATTATGAATATGATTCTGGTTACGATCAGGCTGGATATGATCATTATGGATATGATCATGTGGGTTACGATTATTATAGATATGATCATTTCCAGGTACAATCATTCTGGATATGATTTATAAATATGATTGCTGGATATGAAACAATACAATCAGATAAGGATGATTTTATATGATATGATGCCAAACAATCTTATATGATTCATTCTCAATCAACACCATCTCATTCCATTTGCTCTAATAGAATATGATGGATTTAGAAAACAAATCAGTGTCTCATATTATATCTACAACTCTTCTTCCATCAACACCACTTATAATGTCACCACATTCCATCAGCATCACATTTCTCATCAGCATCACTTTTCATTAGCATCACCTTTTCATCAATAAAACTTTTTTTATTTTCACCCAAAAACATATTATTTTGAAAAAACGCTATAATATGGATACGATTGGTTTGAAATTCAATCGATACAATCTGGATGTGATTGTCTCCTAATTGTTTTAAGAAATAGTTGGTACCACTTTTTCTCATTGCTACCCAAATACAATAAATATGAAAACGAATATTTTCTGATTATTTTGAAAAACAATAAGCATTAATAATTTCTTTATGCAATCCTGATACAATAAATCTGAATATGATTCTTTTCTGATTGATTTAAAATACAATATGAATAAGATTATTTTCTGATTGGAAATATCTCTTTCACTCCCCCCTTTATTCTATTAATCATTAATCACAAGTTATTAATAAAACTCATGATTTATATGAAATAATGTTTAGAAAATATTTGTCACAATTAAACTTGGTTTGATTCTTTTCAAAACAAACCCAAAACTATAGCATCCACAATACAATGTGACGTGATTTCCTTTCTACAAAACAATCCTTGACAAAAAAATACAACACTTGAAACCTTCATAACCATTGTCATCATTTTGGTCCCAACAATCTCCCAATTTTTTTTTTGTCAACCATGATTCATAAATCATTGAACTTTTTAAACTCAATAAATAGATATCATTTCATCAATTCAACGCATACCTGAGATAAATCATTGTGGGAAATAAGAATCATTTATAAAAATACCATGAAATACATAATAGTGATCATGACCACCTATTTGTTTTCATTATTCTTATTGGAAAACAAATAAATTTCATTTCAAACATATACTCCAACAAATAGTGAAAATAGATCACATAATAAATTTTTTTTAATTCACTGCATACTCACATCTCTATCTTGTTTTAAATATATTTATGAATCAAAAAAAAAGTCTCAATCATGAAAAAACAATCCAAAGGTAAGATGAGAGAGGGGATAGATAAACATACCTCAACCTTGAAGAGCCAGAGGTAGGACACCCATATAAAACCTCATTTTTTATAATGATTCCTTCGATAGATGTTTTGTGAATATATCATAAACATGTTTTGATGTTGGAACATAATCCAGCTTCAATTCATTCTTCTCCACATTCTCTTGCATGAAATGATATTTTATATCATTATGTTAGGAACAAAAATTCTGCACAAGAATCTTCGTGAGATTTATTATACTTTGATTATCACAACCCAATAGCAAGTGTAGCGTCACATCAACTAGTAAATATTACAATTGTGTTTCCATCCAAAAATGCTGATTAGTGGATTGAGTAGTAGAAACATTATCTGATTCAGCCGTACTATGAGTTAATGATTATTGTTTTATTGAATACCAATTAAAACAATTATTTCCGAAAAATAATACAACACAAAATTTAGATATTCTTTCATCAACATTTCAAGACCATGATCCATCATAATTATATATTAAATTAGTATTATCTAAAACAAAATAGTTGATTCTGAATTATATTGTTCCTCTGATGTATCTGAGAATTATTTTTTCCATAATAAGATGTGACTCAAATGGAGCACTCTGAATTCATTCACATAATGTAACGATATAAACAATATAGGGTCATGAGGTATTCAAATACAATAGACCTATTATCATCTTTCGATATTCTTTCAGATCTACTTTTTTTCCATCTCCATCGTCACTCAGTTTTCCCCCCTAAAATGGGTTTTGAAATAGGTTTTGAATTTACCTTTCCAAACCCCTTTATATGTTTTTTGCAAACTTTTCTTGGGATAAAAAAAAATTATTCTTTATTTTGTTGGATTTGTAACCTAATAAAGTATTTTGTTTCTCCTTTCATGTAAATTTCTAATACATTCTTCATTTCTTCAAGAAAAATCCATAGCTTCATTCTTCATTCCATGAAAACAAAATATCATCAACATAAATAGTTATAATGAGTGAATACTCCAGACTTTCTCTGATGTAATGATTTTTATCCACTCATACATTGTTAAAATTAATCATTCCTAAGAATGTATCCAATATTGAAAAACATTCCCTCAGTGCATGTTTTAAGACATACATGGCCCTTTTCAATCTGTACTCACAACCTTCATCTTCTCTCATAACCAATCCATAAGGTTGATTAATATAAACCTATTCTTCCAAATCAACATTTAGGATTGAAGACTAAAAATCCATTTGAGATATCATGTAGCCTCATTTTGTGGCAATATAATGAATGATTTTGATTGTTTTATGTCCTTCAACTGGATAAATGTTTTCATCAAAATCAATACATTCAATTTGTGAATACCCTTGGCATACCAATATTGCTTTTTTTGTTTAACTTTACCTTTTTCATCCATCATGTTCCGGAAAACCTATTTTGTGCCAAAGATGTTTTGTGTTCAAGAATGGTTATGATATCCCATGTATTATTATTTTCAATCAAATTGAATTATTCATTCCTAGAATGAACAAATTTTGGATTCTCAAAATCTTTTTTCACATTATTCGGTTCCACCATTGAATACAAATAAGTATGTGTAATAGAATATGTTGTTCTTTTTGTTTGAAACTTTTGATGTTGATCACCAATTATATTTTTTCTTCTACATGTTTTTTCATCATTGGATAATATTTTCATCTTTCTTTCACATAACTAGAAATAGATGAGTGTGATTCTATACAATTATTAGGATTACATTTTTTTATCCTTATCAAAATTATCATCTCCAATTTGGCTAAATTTATTGTCCACCTGAACATGTTCCACTTTCTCAGATACATCCATCATTTTTAAATCAACTAAATCAACAATATTGTTTTTGTTTTTTTGTTGAAGAGTTTTTATCCTCTTCCATCTGTAGAATAGCCATGACAGATTACATCCTCACCTTTCTTCTCAATCTTACAATAAATTCCACCATTCTTCTTTAAAATACAAAGAATCCCGAAAACTCAGAAGTGATTCAAATGTGGAGTTTTTTCATTAAAAAATCCACATGGGGTCATACCTAATTTAGGACAATAGAAACAACAATTTTGAATATAAATAGCAGTACTCATGGATTTACTACAAAATTAATGAGAAAGAACATTCTCTAGTAACATGGTTCGCCCCATTTCCACTAGGCTTATATTATTTCATTCAGCAACCCCATTTTTTGGGGAGTGTATTTTGAGTTATAATCATGATGAATTCCATTCTTCTCAACATATATTTTAAACTATTCACATCTATATTCACCACCATTATGAATTCTAAAATTCTTCATAGTATACTCATATTCTTTCTCAAATTTTATTCCAAAACATTTAAACACATTCAAAGAATCTGATTTGTGTTTAATATAAATAACACAAGATATGTGAGTAAAATAATCAATGAAAGTAATGAAGTACATATCTTTATGTGTTGATTGTTTTCTCATTTACCCACATATATCATAATGGATCAGCTCCAAGGGTTGTTTTGAAAAAATATCAGAATTCTTATTCACAAAAGTTTTAATCTTTCCTTGAGGGAAAATAGTGAATCACAAATCTCTACTTCTTGGGAAAATAGGATTTTCTCAGACACTGTCTATTTTTAATTACGTGATCATGTTTCTTTGACACATTTGTCCAAGCATTTAAGGTCACAATTGATTCTCTTCCAATAAACTCATTTAATAAGAGTTTAGTGAATCACTAACCTAAAACAAGTTTCTTTTTTCACATTGGCCTTTTATAACAATCTTACCATATTCTAAACACTTTACAAAAATATATATTTCATAATGATAACCCTATTACCTTCTTCATAAAATTATTAAACACATAGAAAATTTTGTTTCAGCCAATCAACATACAATGTTTTCATATATTTCATCTTTTCGTATCTAATGATGGATGACCCAACACCTTTGATTTTTAATTATTCATCATTGACAACATTAAGTGTTCCTTATTTAAAATATTTAACATCCTTCAAAAATTTCAATCCTCTTGTAATGTGTGATGAAAACCCACAATCAAGTATCATGGGTTGTTCTCATTTTGTATATTTTAATGCAGTTATGACAATAAGAACATTTTTTCTATCATTTTAATTCTTCACCTTATTATTTTGAGAATTGAGAATATTTTTTGAGATGGTAAAAAAAATTCATCTCTTTGCAAGGTATATAGGTTGTTTAAATATTTAAAAAATAGTTTCCAAGTGTTGGAATATATTATCAATCATTACTAAATTCTTTTCAAATTTCTTCATGAAGCCCTTCTCATTTTTCTTTCTTTGAGGTTATTGAATACCGGTAAATATGTTCCTTTAATAACCTATGGGATAATAGTAATGTTGTTGATTGAACCAAAACATACTCTATGGGTTCTAAAATTCTCCATAATACCATCAATACCCATAAGAATAGCATTTGACTGTGAATACTCTATTCTAATCAAAATAGTGAATGTATTTTTCAACCACCTTATTCTCATTCATTTTTTTATTCACCAACCATTCTATTATAAATCATGTTCCTTATTTTCATTTCTAAATTATCTATACTAGATTTATTGGAAACATTTCCAGATTCAAAATGTTTCAAAACATTCCCTACCTTGATGGTCTTGTCCATATAAAAAACAATCCAAGAATTCATAATTTAAAAGAAATTCTATTACATTTCTCACACATTGATGGTATATATTGGTGATAATTATGATGTTTCTTCATAACTAGAACATTCACCAACTGTAGTGATAGAGTTTTGGAAACATAGACTTTTATTTTCCACTTTAGATATATTTTTCTGGAAATGTTCCAACTCTTCTTCTTTTACATTTAGCTTCACCTCTAAATGCACAATACAATTCTTTTCTTCTTCAAGCGATTTCATAAAATCATCAATCTCAATAATCATCTTTCCTTTTTGACCAGAAAAAAATTCGTGGTTTCTTGAGCATTCATCTTCAATCTTTGTTTTTTTCTTTTCGAGCGTATTGATCTTTATGAGACATTCTTTCAACTCTTATTTCAGATTCATTTCATGTTGAGTTTCTTCTTCATAAGACCTACTGCTTATGAATTCTTCATCATTCAATATTTCAATGAATGTATTTTCACGAACATACATAATGTATTTTTCAGAGTCATCGTCACTCTATTCTTCCTCAACATCATTGGACAAAAAACTTCATCTATTTTACTTGATTTTTTTTCATTTCCTCTTTATCCATTTCTCTTCCGAGATCTTTATGTCTTTCATTATTTAATATAACTTTCCTCTTCATTCATTATTTGACTATAATTAGCCGCAATGTGACCAAAACCTCTACATTTAATAAAATTAAAGGGCATTTACCCTTTTTATGTACATGTTCCTCTTTTTGACATTGTTAGAAAACAAAGATAATATTTCCTTGAGATTTTTACCTAAATCATTTTAAGAGTTAGAATCACCAGCTTCATATAAAATAACTATCTTCTTTGAATTTTATTTCTTTAAATATTCAAAGGAAATTTATTTATCATTATTTTCTTTTCACTCTATAGCATTATCTCTTATCATTTCATAGGTTATAAGGGATCTATGTAAATCAACAAGAGATAGTGTTTTAGGATACCAATCTTCTAATGAAGAAACTTTCTCATTGAATTTCTGTGGTAGGATTCTCAAGATATTTACATCAACTATATGGTATTTTAGAGTTTCACCCAAATAACAGATAGTAATAAAAATATCATTCACCCTGGTAAATAATTCTCCAACATATTCATCCTCACCCATATTCAAATATTTATACTTCAATCTCCAAATTTGTAGATTTTCCTTCTTCAATTTTTTATTATCTTAGTATATGTTTTTTTAATTTATACCATGTAGAATTTTTTATGGAAACTCCATTCACTATCAAGAATTTAGTTTCATAAATTGATGATAATATAACATTCTTGGCACTGCCATCATTTTCATGAAATATCTTGTCAACAGGTGTAAGTGGGCAATTATCATCAATGGGAGGAAACCCAACTGTTGAAGCTTCAAAAACATCATAACATGTAGAAATAGGATATAAAAGAATTATATATTTCTATATATGATTTATCTTTATATAAATGAATTAAATACCTTTAATTTTAATATAGTTCACATTATCCATCAGAAATGGAAAACAAAGGGAACCTGGCTCTGAAACTAATTGATAGTGCATAGTAAGAGTATTGTATTACTAGGGGGAGAGAATTATTCATACACTTTTTATTTTCTGTTTCTTCCTAATTGAAACAAACTTCACCTATAGGTAAGGATTTAAATTCTATATTGAGAAACAAATCAACACATATCCCTTGGAACATAAAGATATACAAGGTTCATTATTTAATATGAATTGCAATGTCCTTTATATGTTTTGGAAATGACCCAATACTATAAAATCTATTAAGAAAACAATCCTATGATTACAAAGTGTAGGATGTAACCTTTAACTGATGTATCCCTATGAAAAAATATCACTAGTGTGTGTTCTCCCTCTTAGAACAATAGAGTAACACCATTTTTTTGTAAGAACACGTTTTACCTACAATTATTTCAAATTAGAAAAATGCATTAAATTTAAAAAATTCCATTAATTACATACCCTGACATACCCTGAATAAAGATAAGAACTACCTAGACATTATTATGGAACATTGACTCTAATTCCTCCAAGTATGATTCCTTCAAAACAAAGATCCCAGTTCGATTCTTTCAATACAAAGCTCCCAATCTAATTCATTCAATACAAGGATCCCATTTCCATTCATTTGAAAAAATCTCTCAATCCGATTTTTAGTTAGAGAACAGTAGAGTAGAATCAGAACCACTTCAACTACTGAATACAATCATTAGGCTGAATAGATTATGATTAAATTAGTATGAACACAGACAATTCTCAATCCGAATGGAATTGAAATATTATTCTCCGTAGAAATCCTAAGATTCTCTCTCTTATGATGTGAAAATTTCTATTTAGACAAGTACAATGTACATCATGAATATTATAGGTGACCCAAAAAAATTTACGTGGGAATCCCAAAACACTTTCTCATGCATTTAAATTCACCCAAATATAAATTTCTCATAAAATCTCAGAGAAATTATTACATTGTCAATACTTCTCGATTCTTCTCGAATATTCTATAATCATCATATCTTCTTTCCTAGAATCCCATTTCAAATGTCAATAAAATTAAAATTGATGAGCAATACATGACTCTAAATCCAATTATCTTATACTGATTTCTTAAAAACAAATGCATGATACCATACCAATTGTACGTGTTTGATGAAATCCACTTCCCCACTTTAGATACAATAATTCATATAAATGAAAGAATCCCCATTGAGAATTCATTCATCAGTCTCCTTCTACTTTCATTTCTATTTACCCACAAGAGAAAACAAACTTCATTCACTAACACGTGCATGTATCATGACTACCTTCGTGAATTTGAAATCAATGAGGATTGACTTTAGCATCATAAAAATTCAATTAGAATGTTTCATAACATTCCATTCATTCATATTTATTTTTTTATCTCAACCCAATCATGATATTTTCTAAATAAAAATGGTAAGAATATTATTTTCTGTAATATTATCATATATGGTTATGATCATTATGGTTATGATCATATCTGGTTGCAATCATTTGGGTTATGATCATTCTGGTATCGGTTATTCTGGATACGATCCTTCTGGTTATTCTGGATACGATCATTCTGGTTATGATCATTCTAGATACAATCATTCTAGAAATGATCATTCTAGTTACCTTTATGATGGATATGACCATTTTTCATACGATCAAGCTGGATATGACCATACTGGATAAAATCATTTCTGGATATGATCAATCTGGTTAAGATTGATTGATACGATTGTTGGATATGATAAAATAATATCAGATAAGGATGATCTTATTAGATATAATGAAAGAAATCTGATAAAATTAATTCTCAAATGATAACATCTAATTCCTTTTCTTCAACCCAAATACGATTTTTTTGAATAACAAATAAGGTCTCATCTCCTATCGAAACCACCTCGTCCATCGACAACACCTAGATCAGAACCACTTTCGACAGACATCACTTTTCACATCAGCATCAGTTTTCATTGGAATCACATTTCCATCAAAAACACTTCTTTTTAATATCAACCAGAATGCAATTATTTTGAATGAAAATTGATACAATATGGATACAACTATTTTAAAAGACAATCTATACAATCTACATATGATTCTTTTCTGATTTTTTTGAAAAAAAAGTTTACCACTTCCTTCTCTCTACCACATGGATAAGATAAATATGTATAAGATTCTATTTTAATTGTTTTGAAACACCACTACTTTCTTTATTCCACCATCATTTGATAAATCAAAATATTATTCTTTTCTAATTGATTTGAAGAAGAATCTGAATATGATTATTTTATTATTGGTAGCATATTGTTCACTACCCCTTTCTTCTATCAGCATGGCATCACATGTTTTCAATACAAATTATAATTTATATGAAATAAAAATCCTCCAATCGTCATCTTAATTAATATGGTCTAATACTTTTAAAAAAACCAAAAACAATTTTTTCCCAAAAACCATGTGGTGTTATTTCATTTCATCATAATATATATTTATAACAAAAGACAACACATGAAACCATTATCACTTTGAACATCATCTTTGGACTAACATTTTAATCCACACAGAATAGGTCTTCATGATTTGTTAAGTCAATAATTTTCTGTTGTTTTTAATTTTAATATTTTCTAACTCATTTTTAATCTCATTACAATATACTCGGCCAGAATTAAATATCTTCACGTCTGATCTAGAGGAGGCTTCCATCTTGGAAGTGATCCATAATATAGATCATGGGATGATTCCAAATTATTTTGTGGTTCATGATAGTATGTTCAATTTTCCGGCCCTGGGAGATGGTATTCATGCCTAGGGTGTGGTGGTTTCTACTCAAAACATCATCTAGTCATTGCTGATGTTGAGGATCCATGACTATGATGACGTTGTATACCAGATCATGTTTCATGTGAGGCCTCACCTGGTCTATTGGTATAGGTATTTCCTCTAGAATTCTATCCTCAGATGATGAGGGTCTGCATTTGGAGGCGTGTGATTTATCTATATTTGAAGGATATCTATATCTTACTTCAGGTATAGATTATCTGATCAACTATTCGGGGTTATTTCTCATGCCTCTAACATTCATGCCAAATCATTCATATGTTTTTTTGTTTCCCTAGATGATGATAGAAAGTCATTTTACAAATCTAGTGGGAGAAGAAATAGGTGTGTAGGATGACGTCCATTACACACCTCCTACCATGTATACACACAAAATGCATCCGAGAGTAGAGGTTCTAATCCCCATGGATGAACCATCACCAAGTCATCAAACTCCACGCCAGTACAAAGGCTAGTAATCTCGATATGCATATCCCATTCACACAGCATAATGTGGGATGTGATCTCACCATATAGAGTGATTGTAATGGTTTAGATATATGATATATATATATATAATGAACTAACAGTTATAATCATCCATTTTACATGTTTTTAAACTATTTCAATTTTCATTTATATTTTGGTAACAGTTTATATATTATTGGAAATAAAATTAGACTACATGAAACATAATATAAATTATTAAATTTCATGTAGGCTACATTAAAATATTACAAAATATAATCATTAAAAATATCAAAATAAAACATAAAACATAGTCTATGCATCTAAAAAGATACTGAAAATAAAATGAATTTCAAAATTTATTAAAATATTGAAAATTAATGTAATGTAAAAAACATATTATAAAACAACAATAGTTGTTTAAAAAATATATATTATTTGATTAAAATTAATTTTCACTAATTTTTTTATAAATTATTTCTATTTGGAATTAATTTTTTTATATGTTTAGTAAGATTTTCATATATCATTTAGATTGTATTTATATTTTTCATGTTTTATACATTCAAAGAAACCATTATAAAACTGTATTTTTATTCATGTAGGTGACATCGAAAGAATATGACTTATAAAATATAAATAAAATTTAAGGGATGTTTGAAAAACTGACGCAACATATAATATATAATTTAAAAAAAAAATAATAAAAATAATATGTAAAATCTAATTTACAAGTCAAAAAATGCATTTCATAAAAAGACAACATTTTCAATTTCAATTATTAATGGACATAATTATAAAAAAATAAAATTAACACAGTTTATATATATCATAACATAAAAACATATATATCATTCAATTTAGAAAATATTATTTTTAAGACAAGTTTCTTAATTTTTTTGAATGTATGTAGAGGCTCTACCTCATTTTCACTTAACATTAAGGTGAAATGGCCATTGACACCTTTCTGCATTAATTTTCAAAATATATTTAACCTAAAATTATTTAATATTTTTTTTTCAGAAAACACAAACAAAATCCACCACAGACCCAATGAAACCCTTATTGAATCATCTTGGTAATGTTATGAATCTAAATTAACATAATAAAAATCAATATTTTGAGTTTATTAAAATTGTTATTATGATAATAATAAAAATTTTACTAAGTCACATTTGATATTTATCTTCTACCAGATTAATGGTAGTTCTTAAATTAGGCATTATATCTTAATTAGAAAACATGGGTAATTTAAAATGAGATTTCAAATAATTAACTAATTAATTTTAATAAATAGAGTTGTTAAAATTAAATATTTTTGAAAACAATTAATGTAATTGATAATGAGTAGAATAATATAAAATAAAATAATTACAAATATTTTATAGTGATGAAAAATAGGAAATAAATAAATGTTGGTATATTACTTACCAATTGTAAATAAGTATATTATTATTATAATTATTAAATAGCCATAATTCTACTTAATGATTTATTAGTCAAATTTTATATATTGTTTATATTAGTAAATGATAATTACAGATAAATTTATTTGATCTAGAGAATTTATTAGAATTATCCTAAAGTGGAGATAATTTATTATGATGATGGATAAAAATATTTAAGTGGATTTATCAAATAACCCTTAAATTATAAAAAAATTAATTCTTTGAAAATTCATGGAATTGTTTTTTTAAATGGTTTGGTGAATTTTGATTGACATATTAATGTGATAAATTCTAGGGAAATTTTGTTATATATATATAAACATTATTTATATATCATCAAAAAAATGGAATTAATTTATCAAAATAAATCATTATATGATTTTTTATGAATATCTTATTATTTAATTCTAAAAAAAGATAATCATGGATATATAGAAAATTTAAAAAAATTGGAATAATATCTCTTTTTTATCAATGTTATATAATTATTAATGAATTTATTGTAGTTATTTAATGAGGAAGGGTGATATGAATGTAATTAATGATCATGAAGAAATTTGAGACTTGGTAATGTGGATAAATTTAGTAAGAGTTTGAGAAGATTATTTTTAAATAATTTTTACAACATGAGGCGGATTTAGAGATGTTAATGATAAGAGTTAAAATAATTCCATATGAGGATTTCATATATTTCCAATATAATATAATGATTATTTTATTATATGATAAAGTCACAAGTATCTTATAAAATTGGTTAATATTTCATAGTGATGGAATGGAATTGATTACTATTGATGCATGTATCTACTAGGGTATTATGATGATATTGATAATTTCGAGATGATAATGTATGAATAATGAGTTCATACTATAAGGAATGATGTTAGTATCTCATTATGTGGATGTTTCCCTCTGTGATTATTGACATCAAATTCCTGTGATTTATTTTGGGCGATCTCCTAACATACTATATGTGATGTATCTTAAGGATATGTGATGTAACCCAAAGCATATACTTGGAATATTTTGTTGGAAATAATATAGACGTGTTTATAGAACAATCCTCACCCAAAATCCCTGGTTATTTGAAGATAAATAATTTATAATAACTTTTTATTACTCCTGCATTGACAACATTTAATGTTGATCATGATATTTGAGATAATATTATCCCTCTCTTCTCACACATTATCATGAACATGGGGTAGAGAAGAATTAAGAGAAGGAATAGGGTTATGTGCTCCCATTTTTGACCTATCATCGATATGGGGTTGATCCCTCATATGTTGGATGAGTTAGGTGCTCCAAATTGTTGAGGAATAAATCATCCATCTCACGAGTTGTGTCTAGATACTCCCTTGGTCATTACAGTTATGACAATTTGTGGACCCCATTGTGATTAATGATATAAGGTGCTCACCAAATATATGTGTTAGGGTTCCTCCATATATGGATTTGGTACGACAATGACCAATATATGACCCCATAGTGAGGTGTGGGTTATCCATCACTTTGATTAGTATTCCTTTTTCTGGTTCAGATATACCAAGAGAAGTGAAGGTTCATTATTATAGATAAATTATTTGTACTAGTTTCCCAATGTAATGAAAATTTAATTATTTCTTATGGATTACTCTCTGAGTGTGAATTTGGTGAAATAAAAGTAGATTCTATTACAATTAAAGATAAATTAGTTATATTTTATGAAAATACATATTATGGATTTCTTGTTATGTGTTCTAGTTTATTGTGGTAAAAAAGTTACATTGTTTTTAAATTACATTAAAGGAGGAAGTTTAATTTTCAATATTGATGAAAAGGAATGGTAAAAAGTGAATTGGATGATGAATACCTGAAAAAAAAATTCAGAGTTGATAATGGTTAGAATTATTTGTTTTTTGTTTTGGAAATTATGTAGAAGATATACTAAAACTATAGACCGTGATATATTTCAAGGATGGATATATTTTGTCGATTAATATTTTAGTAACCATGGTGACGAATGGAGTTAGTTTAGCTTTGAATCATGGAATCTTGAATGTAAGAGTTTATACTGGAAACATATCATCTGTAATATTTAAATATCTAATTCCCTGATATATAGATATTAAAATGTTATTTTATTTTCATTTATCATGTAGTGATATTCAGGGATATTAAAAAAGGTTATTTTGGAAATTCTAGTCATTAACATTTAGGATATTTATGTATTACATGTTGAGATATTTCAGCAAGATTAATGGAATGTTTTTAATATGGTATCGATACCTCCATATAAAAGGTGTATTAATGGAAAATATTTCTTCTATTTTAATATTTATTTTTCATGGAATGGTGATTAAGGATTCAAATTAATTGTTACCATGGTTAGAGGAGTGAATAATTAGGATGTAAACCTGGAAACATGGTTTTATTTGACGTCTAGAAAATAAAGGAGTGTTTTAATAGAAGAAATTATTGTGAACAATTATCATTAATTCAATTTTATGAATATAAAAAAATTATCATTAAATAATATTTAGTCCATGATGTGTGTGAAGATTAAATGAGCTTCACTTGAATATTATTTGGATGAAAGGATTTTTTATTGAGAAAGAAAACGTTTTTATATTCTTAATATACGAGAAATTTTGCAATGATTATTTAGGAACCTATAAAAATTAATGAACGTTGAAGAAAATGTGGTGAGTAGAGAACCTAATGCATATATTGAAATTCCGAAAAATAAGGTGAGGCATGAAATTCCCATCAACATACAGCTTGAAGTGAATAGAGGAAAAAATACACATATATTGACATATATGTATTTTATAAGAGAAGAAGCATGGGGAGTGCATCAAGGGTTACATATGGTTTAGATTATTGGACTAAAGTGTTTCTATATGTGGATATCCTAACGATGAATGATTTTTAGTAATTTCATTAATTTAATATCTTATAAAATTTGTATAGAATGTTATTAGGAGATTATAAAAGAATTAATTTGGAGTATTAGAGTATTATTTCTATTATATTTGGTAAAAAAAGAATATATGTTTAGTGACATATTTATAAATATGGATTATATAGTTTTTAGAAAATAAGCCTAAAAAAAATCTCTCCAAGGATGAGTTTTTGTAATATAGTTTAATGAGGGAAAATAGTATAATATTTAAGATCAATGAGCTTCTATCCAAAATCATGGATAAAACTAGTTCATACCATAAAGAACATGAAGAGGCCCTCATTTCCATAAACAGATTATTCATAGACATGAGTAGTGAGTGTAAGGGAAGGAAGAGGCATCACTCATGGGATTGATAATGACGCATTCAAAAATATTTTGTAGTAACCCTAATATAGAGTATTGAAACTCAATAACACAAACATATTATTTGTGTATATAGCATGCAGTATCCCATTTATGTGATCCAAGTAATATTTGGTGTCATTATGTCCTTTATAATTTTTCATGGGTGAATGATGTGTGTTGTTATTGAATAATGAACACATTATAGGATACATAAATTCTCCAAAAAAACATGGAAATACAATCCTATATAATTATATAAGAATGAAGAAAATATAAATCTAACGGACTTTGGGTTATTTAGATATAAGAAAATGAAATACAAAATTTATGTCAACATGATACCCCACGCCCACTCTTAGTGTTTCTATTATTACAACATCTTCACTATTGTTTCATATCTAATTTTGTTTGTTTGTTAATTTGGGATATATTTCCCATCACATACACAAATACTATCATAATAATATACTTAATTAATGTTTTACATGGGGGTTTTCTCACTATATGGCATGTCTAAACTTATTTTCATTACTCACCCCTACATGTGATGTTATTGTATATCCAATATTTTGATCATGTGGACTAGTAGATGTAATTATAGATGTTATACGATACTATAGATAGACTTGAGACATATTTTTAGACAGATTTGAGTTTTTTTAGGTGATCTCCAAAATTTTCTTATTTTTTATTTTAATTTTATGTCATGTTTTTTGTATGAGATGTTATTTTGACGAGAATAATTTTATGCACTGTATAAATTAGATTGTTTGATTAACATTTTAATTAATTATACAAAAGTAATATTATTTAGATATTTCATTTATTAATTTTTTTATAGAATATCTTATGATTAATTAGTAAGTTTCATTTATAGGTAAGGCCTATCGTTTAATTATGTAGACACTTTTTCACTATTAGCTTGAATATGTGTAATGACCCTTGAATAAAAAGTGTATTACTATTTAATTTCTACCAAAAAATGACTATTTAATTCATTTTTGGTTGTTCAGTGCATCAACATAGACCATTAGAGAGTCTGGTAAGATTGTACAGACCTATAACTAATAGGTAGTTACAAGAATCAATTCACATTGTGAAATCATCCTTCATTATATCAATTATTGGGATAGAATTCTAGGAGGTTTCTTCTTGTATTGGTTTATGGTGTAAACCACTATTCACGTATTGAATCCCTCATTGGTTGTTTTTGAGGGGTAACCAAATAATTTCAACATAATTCCCCTCTTCAGGTTTCCCCTTCATACCTCCAATCATTTCATGGGTGTTATGTAGTGTTTGGAACCTCACATGAATTATTTTCCTCCCATATCCTACATTCCTCACCATTTTGAGTTCCTTTAATCTTGGTGGTCTCATCTTAGAAAATCTAACATTATTCTGGAAAAAAATATATATACCACTTGGTTTTTCCTTACAAACCCTTTCCTAAAAACCCAATATAAGATTTTGGTGATAATTTTTTGTATTCATGATGCCACACTCCATTCTGGTGGTGATTCATGGTGTTTTACCTGCATCTCACCTGATGTAGGAATCCTCGTAACATTTTATAGAATTTTCATATTGTTGAATCTATTATTTTTAATGTGGGGTTGTATATCCCTAATAAAAATATTATTATTGTATTAAAGAGTTTGGGTAGGTCTATGTTGAAAGGGTAAACCCTTTTGATATAGATATAGGTATGGACACATGGTTATGGTGAGGAATTCAATTTGAATGATGGGTGATGTATGGGATGTTCTCCTGAGTAATAAGGTCATGAGGGAGATGTTACGGTTTAGTTGAGGAATAAATGACCTGTATAAATAGTGTCGAGTATCTGTTTATGAGTCACCAAGATTGGTATACGTTTTCTATTTTTTCTTATTCCTAATACATGTTTCTTACTTACTAATATATTCAAGTTGGGTTCAGAGCTATAATAAGGGATAGATCATAGTGATAGTGAATCTCCCAAGAATCCATGGGTATCTGTCAGAGTGTTGATATGATGGTCAAATAATTTTTGGGTAAGTGTTAGTGTGTTTATATGACCTCCCTAGAGTTTATAGTGAATATTTGTGGAGTTTGGGGATGTCATGACATAGAAGTGTGAAATAAGACATGTGTGGAAATTTTCATTAATGGTTTAAATAGTAATTTCATATGGTATGAAGCACAATTAGGTTGAGTTAGGGTTCATGGATTCTTGGTTAGGGCATGATGACTTGACAAATTGGGTGTTTATTCATGAATTTAATTTCAATCTATTATCCACATGTATATAGTTTTTGTAATTAAGATAAGGTCTCATTATTGGTTAAAAATGAGTTTATTCTCACAAACTTCCTAGGAATCTCATTGTGATTAATTTTTTTCAAATGGGATCCTTTAAAGGGAAATTTCCTTGAAATATATTCTCAAGCTGATGCTATTGGAAAGGGGCAGAGGGTATTTACAGAGAAATTCTTGGATCTTTTTTAACAGTGACCTTTTTTTATTTTTTTATTTTCATTCCCGTTATATATTGATCCACTATATATGGGTATCCATTTTGAATTATTGTAAGAACATTGATATTGTAGAAAATGTTTTATAACATGTTATATTATTTAATTTGTTATATTATAAATCTTTATACAATTATTATTTATTTCGCTTTGCTTATTTATTCTATTATATGTGTTACTCTAATATTCTCGTCATACATAGGGTACAACAACAAAATGTACAATTTAGGCCCTCTCATATTTTTGATGCACACATACATATAACTGGGAGAATCGGGTTAGGGAATAAGAAAATGATATCAGAGCCCCTTTATTTCTTTCTGACATTCTATTTTTGGCATGATAAAATAAATACAAAATAGATGGGAGCTAGGTAGGGGAGATAATATTATTTCACTAGTGTAATAATTTAGTAAGAATATATGTTTTTTAATAATTGGGATTATTTTTATTGGATTGGAAATTATAATTTCATATTTTTTTTGATGATATTGTGTTGTTATTGTTTATTGGGCATTCTCTGGGCTTGATTAGAGTAAGTGGGTGTGTTCATAAATCATGGATGTTCTCATATGTTCCTATGAAATAAATCATATTTATTATGGATTACATTATTTTAAATTATTTTCATTCCCTTAGAAATATATTCAATGTTTTCCAAAATACATCATTAGTGATATTTAATTAATTTAACCTTAGAGTGATTATGATTTTTTTATTATTTTTATATGAATGTGACTAATGTGTATATACCATGGTGTGGTCGTAGGATATGGGTATATTTTTAGGGGTTATTCATAATGTTTTTTTATATCCAATGTATTTTCTCTAAGATCATTTTGTTAATGTGCACTTATTAATTTCTTAACTAATTGAACATTTTTTTTGTCAACAGAATTTCGGAATATCTATTTGGAAATTTCAGAACATTTCATGTCATCTACATCCCATGGTTCTACTGATAGAATAAGAATATAATGTTTTAGAAGGATGAAATAGTCTTATTATACCTACAGAAATTCATGATGGTAAATTTGAGAATTCTAAAATTTTGATTTGTTGGTTTATCCATCATATCTTCTTTAGGTAGGTTGTCTTCATTATCATGATTATAGTAGGTTAATATGCCAATTGGGAAGGGATAATGATAGTGTAATTTACTTGTCACTTACAATTATATAACCCTCCAGGATTGTATAAAGTGGGTGCTCCTCGAGATGATGAAGGTTGTATTTATTTCATTAATGGATGTTTCAATCATATAGATACATCAACTGAATCCTATGTGATGATAGCAGCATTGATGTTATGGGGACAAAATAAGAGGTAGTGGGGAATGATGGTCAATTCACAATTATATAAGGGTATAAAGTGGGATGATTTTAAGGATTTGTTTTTTTGGAATTCAATCCTAAAAAATAAATGTGGGATCAAGATAAAGTGTTTGTGGAACTCCAGTAAGGTACCATGTCAGTGGATGAATATGTGATGATGTTCAGGGACATGATTCATTTTTATCTAATGATGGTAGGAAATGAGGCACAAAAGGAAGGGGAGTTTGATATCAATATCCATCTATATTTGAGGCATCAAGTCTATATTTTTACTTAACATTATATTAAAATGATATTTGAAAGGATATTATTGTTTATAAGGTCTTAGAACAGGATAGTGTAGTGTGGTTTTAACTCTATTTCAGCAATGGACATTAGTGTTCAGCTATTGTGCCTTCTTCCACTAGTAGGAAGAGGAGATCAAATAAGATTATCTAGGGTGGAGATATGCCATCAAGGAAGTGTAGTGGTTTATCTCTTCCAACATCAAAATAAACTCTGTAACACCGTATGATATTAAAAGAACACAATGTTCGATAGCATCATTACCAGGAAATATAGAGTTTAAATAAGCTGTGATATAATATTAAAATATATATTTGAAATATTACAATTATATCAAAGCCATCAAATTAGAGGGTATTAACATGATTAAAAAATGTATGAAATATATTTAAATTTTCATAATAAATATATTTGTATTAATAAATTCTTAGTAAATAATCATTCAATTATGAGTAAGTCATTTTGCTATTCAAAAATATTTTTTACCCAAAATTTTTTTTGTTATCTTTTATGATCAAATATTTTTATCAATTTCAAATTTTTGTGGAATTACTTTTATAAATTTCAATTATTCATTAAACTAACTTATAAAAATTAATATAGGGCTAATTGTATTTGATTTTTAGGAAAATATTTATTTCAAGTGAATAAGAAAATATCGATTTTTGTAAAACTCTAACTTATTTTCAAAAAATTAATAAATTTAAAAGTACCATTGTCACATGAAATTTATTTCAAGTAACTTAAATAATATTTATTTTTATCTAAATAAATTAATATCATTTTAATAATTTTTATTCTGGGTTTATTATAAGTTTATTCTTAAGCATCGAAACAAAAAAAAATTTCTTGGATTTTGTATAATGTACATAATCTTTATACTTTTTAAATAATTGTAATTATTAATAATTATGAATTATATTAATGATATTAATATATTATATATTTAACATGGTGAATTAAAATTCATATAATGATCATTTTTATTCATATAGTTAATAAAATATCATCTTTTCCTAGAAAAATTCATTTCTTGGAAAATAAAATTTCATCGTGCATGCATGATTTTTTTAAAATTAAATTATCACACCATTGTTATTTTAATTTTTACGAATTTATAAAATATTTTAAATTATATTAATATATATTATATTATATTTTAAACATAATTTTTTCGTAATAAATAGGAAGAAAATTAAAAAATCTATTACGTGAGTAAATGTTAAAACCTATTTTCAAGGGGTTAAACTATTGAAGTAAATGAAATAAAATGATTGAAAAATTATTATTTTGAATTTTGGAGGTTTTATTCCTAATATTTTATCTTAAAATATTAATATTTTAATTCTTTAGGTTTTTCTATTGAGAAAAAGTTCCCATTGTTGAATATATTTAGGTATTAACCAGAATATCACTCTTCATCCATTATAAAAGGGAATCCCATCCCCTATCATTTCCACACTTCAAAAGGCATTTGGTTCTGAAAATAGATATTAAAATACATTACATACATATATTTCCATATAAAATAGTAATTTGTTGATCATAAGTCCAATCTATGAAGGCTTTATGATTAA
This sequence comes from Viscum album, assembly GCA_963277665.1. NCBI lineage: Eukaryota > Viridiplantae > Streptophyta > Magnoliopsida > Santalales > Viscaceae > Viscum > Viscum album. The sequence goes on from OY728163.1 coordinate 1,919,216,902, forward strand.
CCCCAATGAGGTGGTCTGAATAAGAGGTATCATTCTTAGACGAACATCATTTTTTAATTTATTCTTCTAAATCATTAAAAACTAACTCAAAAATGAAAATACAATAAAATTATTATCAACCATATTTTAGTATTTTTATTATTTTAGTGTAATAATTTAAATCTATCTCTACGTCCCATAAATTAGACTAAACAATTATTTGTCTGTATGAGTGACTACCGCCTCATTGACTGATATAACTTGTTTTCTATCATCTCCTCTCATGTATATTCATGATGATGGATTTAATATTTATATATTATATTCGTGAAATATTAATTATTATGAAAAATTAATATTTTCTATCATTAATAAATTACCATCAATTAAAATAATGATAACATCATTCATGTGTTTGGAAGACTACCTCTTCATGAAGCGATGTGATTCCATTTTTATTACTACATCACATAGATGGTATATGAAATTTTTCTTATAGTAATAATATAATATTTTTGACATTGTGATTATTTTTTATTTATAAAATAAAAATCATCATCTTTCTATCATTATCATTGAAAAATTGAAGCGTTACACATATATAAAAATTTAAACAGAGTTAATTCTCTATGATTATAACAGAGTGAATTCTCTATAACCATAATTCATAGATATTTTTAAAAATATTAATTTCTATATGAAAAAAATTATTTCCTGATTATTTTTCTATATATGATATAATAATGACCTATTTGACAATGATCAACACATTGATACAAATTTAAAATTATGATATGAGCATCCTCAAGACAACAGATGAGGACATAAGTGATTAAGTAATTAAATACGAAATTAAAATAGATCACGTAATTTTTTTAAGTATATGTTAATAATCCTGGATAATTTATTAAATGGAAATATAGTTGATATATGTTTGTTATATGTGAGATAAAATAAAATCAAGACAACTTTTGTATATGATGTAATGGTTTTGTCTCAAAACATTATTCATTGAGATAAATGTAATTTTCTGCAGCTAATTTATTTTAAATGGTCTATATAATAACCCTTTATTTAATATATCATAAATCCTTACATATTATTTTTATTTTATTTTAAAATTAATTTAAATCATTCGTTGGATTTTTTACTCTAAAGTTACCAAGGTGATATGGGTTTATTTTTCAATCTTATTTTAATCGTGATTGTTTTTCATTAACTTTCACTGTAGGAAATTATTTTATAATTAAATAATAAATCAATTTAAATTAATAATACTTTTATAATTCATGAAATTTTCATGAAATAGTTTCATTTAACTCTCCTTAGTAATTAAAATATTGAGAACATGTTTTTAAGAAAATATGATTTTATTTATCTCATCGTTATAAAATTATTTTTTCCTCATTATCCATGTTTTCAAAAAATATTTTAAAAATTTATTAAAAGATTACCCAAATTATTTATTAAATAAATTTTTACATTCTTTATATTTTCACAAAATTATTTGAAAGGAATAATTTTTTCTAAAATGAGGCCCATTTATGCTTCTTAAAAAAATATAAAAGGACCATTTTTTACATACATGGAATGTACGAGATTACCTACCATCATGAAAACTAAATTCATTAAAGATTACTGTCAAGACCCGTCCTCGGGGCCCGTGCCGTGACTACCCCAAGCCCGCCTTCCATAGGCCAGGGGCTGGCGACTAGCACCAAGGCGTAAAACCTATAAAAAGGGAAGGCATTGCCTTTGAAAAGTAAACAAGCACCACAGAGTAAGAAAGCGGAAAAGTAAACACTAAGTAAAAACTTTAACAAGCTGTGCTGAAAGTAAAAGGGGCCGGAAATACAAGCCCAAATGTAAACTAGAACTGAAAGGAAAAACAACAACTGAACAGAAAAGCCGCAGTGTCGGGCCGTCCTCTAGAAGTCCCACCTGAAGGGTAGGTACAGATAGCCTCCACAGCTCCTCGGTCCAACCGTCCGCTCCGAGTGCGTCCCGCCCAGTGGTCCACCTCTAGGTACCGTCCTGCTCCGCACGCCTCCACCTCGATCAGCGATGTCCATCGTCTGCAACCAACACAATGAAGTGCGGGCATAGCCCGTGTAGGGGTGAGTATAAGCTACTCAGTAGGGACCCCGAGACCCCCGAAGGTCTCCCGAAATCCACATAGAATAATCCAAAAGGGAAAGATACAATCACGAAGTAACAACCGACACTGCTTAGGTATATGCCCATACATATACCTAAGTCATCAATTCTCTTTCGGCTCCAACGTCTGAGCCCAAGCGCAACCCAGTCCACACAGGAAAGAAAAACGTAAACCCACACAGGATAGCACAACACAATCCACAAAGGAGATTAAATAGTAAATCCACAGCGGATAGCTCAACACAATCCACAAAGGAGAGTAAATGGTAAATCCACACAGGATAGATCAACACAATCCACAAAGGAGAGTAAACGGTAAATCCACACAGGATAGCTCAACACAATCCACAAAGGAGAGTAACTCAAGATTCAGCTCACACAGGTATACTTCTTCGGATGACGATAAAGATGATCACTGATCCATCTAAGACGTCGGACCCATGAAGGATCGATAGGTAACTAACCCCCGCAATGACCCACATAGGATCGGGCCCACACAGGACTTGTAGGCGCTGGCTCACACAGAACCGCTGAGCGCTGACCCACACATGAACAGGCCCACACAGGATCAGGCCCACACAGGACCTGTAGCACTGATCCACGTAGGATCACTGAGTGCTGTAGTCGTCGCAGTCCACTGAGGATCTCTGCACAGTCGTCTTCTCTGTCCACTGATGATCTATGCACGGTCGTCGCTATCGAAGTAGCAGTCGCAGCCAGCACTAGCGTTCCCACACATAGCAAGCTCGTTCGGGAGGGTCCACTCCACGAGCCGAGAGGACGATACATCAACTGTCACAAAGTCTGAAGTTGATGTATCCAAAAGTTCTGTATCGTCAACAGTAACTCAACGTCGCAGACGGCGCGTCAATCAGACGCCCGGTCTGAGAGTTATTGGTTTTTTCGTTCTAGGGGCCCGGTTGGTTTTTAAGGCAAAACCAACCCGACCATACTCCACCTGCATCCAAACCTCGGGCGGAGTATGCCAAAAGATCCGTATCACTTAGATGAATTCAATCAAGTCGACGGCGCGTCAATCGGACGTCCGTAGCTCAAGATATGAGTGTTTCCGCTCCGAGGGCCCGGTTGGTTTCGTGTACAAACCAACCCGGCCGAACTCAAAGTATTCCGAATCCTTGATTGCAATATACTGAAATGACCGTCTCGATCCAAGGATCGTGTTGCCACTGACGGAGAGTCGTTTGGAGGCCCGTAGCTCCAGTTACGGGCATTTGAACGAAAAGCGTCTGAAGACGGGGGGTCCGGGCCCGGGCCGACCCGCCCCGACCCCCCCTGGGTCGGCCGAACCCGGTACAACCCGGTACGACCCGGTCAGACCAGTCTGGCTCGGCCAGCCCTGCCCGGCTCGGCCGAGCGGCGCGGGGGGGGGGGGGGGGAGCCGCCACCCCCGCGTCACACCCCCGCGGCACCCGCGGGGTGTCTTCCTGGATAGCCGAGCGACGCAGGGGGGGGGGGGGGGGGCGCCGCCCCCGCGTGACAACCCCGCGGCACCCGCGGGGTGTCGCTCGGACAACCAGAGTCACTCTGGTGGTCCGATTCTGTTCCCATCTGCGCCGCTGCTCCTCCTGGGACACGTTCTTCACTGCGGGATCATCAAACTTCCGTTGCGGCACATTCCGTCGTCACCCGGCAAATCCGCATAACAACGAAGAACGGCGGAGGGTCGTCGGGCCGTGTTCGTTTGGCCCGCACCCTCTGCGTTAGAGATAAACAACGGGAGGAATAAAATCAACACATGAACTCAACAATTTTATGGGAATCAAAATTGTTCTTATGTCTGGGTTCTTTACTTTAAAAAAAAGAACGATCATGAGGAAAAGGAAAAGTTCACGAAAACCCCTACCTCGTTGGTCGTCGTCGTACGCACGTCCTTCGCGGAATTGCTCGTCGCGGAAGGTGGAGATCGTCGCGTCGTCACGGAAGGGCGTCGCGTCGTCGCGAAACACGACATTGAGTCGGCGAACTCAACGGACCATGAAACAACTGATTTAATTTAATTAAATCATTAAATCAGTGTTTTGGTAAAAAAAAACCACAAAGGAGATTAAAAAGAAAATCTGAGACTCTTACCTCAAGCAGTTGATCGATGATCCGTTGTAGAGGAAGAGACGTCGCAGAAGAATAATGCAGGAAGGGAACGTTGGCTTGGCGGAACACGGCGTCGCGTCGTCGATTTCCGGGTTTGGCGTTCTTCGTCGGAGGCCGGCGTTCTTCGCGTTCTTCGCGTTCTTCACGTTTTTCGCATTCTTCGCGTTCTTCGCGAAGAAGGATAAAGGCACGAGGACTCTGTCAAACCTCTCAACCAGTAATCCTCCAAAAAAGATTGGTTGGTCTTATTTTATTATTACGCCAACAAACGAAAAGAAAGAAAGTAACGACCCATCAATTCGTTGAATTAATTCAACGAAAGGAACATTTCATTTAATTTACGAAATAAACCGCCCAATTAAATGGTCTGTTAAGAATTAAATAAAAACACGTTAGTTGACTTTCATAATGACGGGTTTTCGCGGGGGCGTTACTTAGCAGAAAGAAACGGCGGGGCTCGTGCGGGCCCCACCTCACAAATATCCTACCAAGGGGGTAGGATATTTCTGGATAGCACCTTATCCGTTTCAACTCAGTTTAAGCCACTTTTATGTGGCTTCAAGTGGCTTCGAAGTGTCTTAAGTGAAATAAAATAAAGTTGTCATAAAATTATTTTATTTCCTAACTTTATGCCCGAAAATTAAAGACCACACCCGAGAAAACGCAACTCCGGAAGAGGCATTTCTAAGCGAATATCGGCGCTGCGATTTCATCGGTGCCCTCAAAATTCGATTCCGGGCACCGGTTCAAAAGTTAGAAAAACCCGCTCGTCCGTTCACTGAACGTACCCGAGCCAAACTTCGGAAAATGATTCCGGGCACATCGGGACTCGGAATCAAGTGCCGTCAGAAACTGCGCTCATGAAAAATTCCAAAGAAAATTAAGAAAAAAATATCCTTGAAATTTTCGGGTCTTTACATTACTCCCACCTCAGGGCTTTACGTCCCCGTAAAGATACATCATAAAATAGGGAAACAAATGTGGGTACTGAGCACACATCTAAGCCTTTCGTTCCCAAGTGCTCTCCTGGAGGTTCCCGTGCTGCCATCTGATGCGCACAAGAGGAATCGATTGCCCATGTAGGACCAGCTCCGGTCGATCCTTTATCTCCACTGGGACCTCCGCAAAAGTCGCCCCATCATCCACGTCTAGCTCCCCATAGTCAATGATATGTGTCGGGTCGTTCACGTATCTCCCCAGCTGAGATACATGGAAGACGTTGTGCACCCGGTGCAACTAAGGTTGTAGAGCCAGGAGATAAGCCACCTCGCCAATCCTGCTGAGGACCTAGAATGGTCTGATGAAGCGTGGAGACAACTTGCCACCTCGGCCAAATCTCCGCAACCCATGTCGAGGTGAGACATGAAAGAAGACGCGGTCGCCATCCTCGAACTCTAGTGGCCTCCGCATCCTGTTAGCATATGACTTTTGTCGGCTCTAAGCTGTCCTCATCTGCTCCGGGATGACCTGGACCTTCTCTGTCGTGGCCCAGATCATCTCTGGTCCCACAAGTGCTGACTCCCCAGGGTCTTTCCAGCACAAAGGAGATCTGAAAGACCTGCCGTACAACGCCTCGTATGGGGCCATCCCGATGGTGGAGTGGTAGCTGTTGTTGTACGCAAACTCCACCATGGGTAGGTGGTTCTCCCAGCTGCTACCAAAGTCGAGGACACATGCGCAGAGCATGTCCTTGAGAGTCTGAATGGTCCTCTCCGCCTGACCATCCGTCTGAGGGTGAAAGGCGGTGCTCAGACGTAGCCGCGTACCGAACGCCTCCCACAACCCCTTCCAAAGCCGGGAAGTAAAGCGAGCATCCCGATCGGAGATGATAGTCGATGGAACACCGTGAAGCCGTACAATCTCGTGAACGTAGAGACGCCCTATGCTCTCCACTGAGCCTTGCTCTCAGATGGGTAAGAAGTGTGCCGACTTGGTGAGTTGGTCAACAATCACCCAAATGGAGTCGTGACCTCTGGAAGTGCATGGAATTCTAGTCACAAAGTCCATAGATATCTTGTCCCACCTCCACTCCGGGTCCTCCAAGGGCTGTATCAGGCCTGCTGGTACCTGATGCTCTTCCTTCACCTGCTGGCAGGTGAGGCACCGTGAAACGAACTCTGCCACAGCCATCTTCATGCCCGGCCACCAGTGCTGTCATCTGAGATCCTGGTACATCTTCGACACTCCAGGATGTACCGCCAGAGGAGAAGTGTGAAACTCTCTCAGCACCTCCTCTCATAAAGCGACTGTTACCATGGTACGTCCTCTGAAAAGGACGTTGTTCTCTGCTCCAAGGGAGAAACCATCAGGTACCTGTCCCGAGGATACATGTGCACGCCGTGTCTCACAGTTAGTGTCTCCACGTTGTGCCGCTCTGACCTGCTGTAGAAGTGGAGGAGAGATGGTGAGAGACTGAAGGAAGGCTGCTCTGTCACTATCCACGAAGGATATCTGCAAAGCGGCTAGCTGCTCTGTCGCCTCCTCAAGAAGCTAGATGCCCGTCCTCCTGCTGAGGGCATCAGCTACCACGTTCCCCTTCCCAGGAGTATAGACTATCTCAAAGTCATAGTCCTGGAGAAACTCGATCCATCGTTGTTGTCTCAGGTTCAGGTCCTTCTGAGAGAAGATATACCTAAGTCTCTGGTGGTCAGAAAAGACTATAAAGCGCTCGCCCATCAGATAGTGCCACCATGTTTTCAGAGTGAAGACCACTACTGCCAACTCCAAGTCATGGGTAGCATAGTTCTGCTCATGCGGCCTCAACTGACGTGATCCGTATGCAATCAAGGCTTGCTCCTACATCCGGACACACCCAAGTCCGATCCCTGATGCATCGCAGTAGACTACGTATCAAACTCCCTCCTCAGGAAACCTCAAGATAGGTGCGCTGGTCAATCTCTGTCTCAGCACCTGAAAGCTCTGCTGACATCTGTCTGACCACACAAAGGGATTCCCCTTCATCGTCAAAGCTGAGAGTGGCACCGCAACTCTGGAGAAGTCTGGCAAAAATCTCCGATAATATCCGGCTAGACGCAAGAAACTCCGCACCTCTGTCACGCTCCTGGGTGGCTCCCAAGCTAGCACTGCCTCGATCTTCGCGGGATCCACTGCAAGTCCCGCCTCAGAAAAGACGTGCCACAAGAAGTGGAACTCAAGTAACCAGAACTGGAACATCAAGAGCTTGCTGTAAAGCTGGTACTCTCGGAGTGTGTCTAGTACAACCCGCAAGTGGTAGGAGTGCTCCTCCTCCGTGGTCGAGTACACCAAAATGTCGTCGATGAAGACCACGACAAATCGATCGAGGTATGGCTGGATGATCTTGTTCACGAGGCTCATGAGCACTGATGGAGCGTTGGTTACGCCGAAAGTAATAACCAAGAACTCATAGTGGCCATACCGACACCTGAAGGCCGTCTTCTGCACGTCCTTGTCTCGAACTCAGATCTGATGATAGCCTGACCCGAGGTCTATCTTCGAGAACCACCATGCTCCCTTGAGCTGATCGAAGAGGTCATCAATCCTGGGTAGTGGATACTTGTTCCTCACTGTCACCTGGTTCAGGCAATGATAATCGACACACAGTCGCAAGCCCCCATCCGACTTCTTGGCGAACAGTATCGGGGAAGCCCAAGGTGAAACACTGGGTCGGATGAACCCCTTGCCCTGCATGTCCTCCAACTGTACCCGTAGCTCTCGAAGCTCGGTAGGGGCATTCTGATATGCTGGAGTGTATATCGGGGTTGTCCCGGGGTACAGGTCAATGTAAAATTCTACCTCTCTGCGAGGAGGTAGCCCTGGAATGTCATCGGGGAAGACGTCCGCATACTGATCCACCACTGCAGGAAAACTAGGACTCTGCACGTCAACTGGTCCAAGGATAAGGCTATCCAACTGATGGGTGATGGGCTGTCCTATCCTCTACGTGAGTCCATCCTGTGCTGCGAAGGCTCCCTTCTCGCCAGTGAAGGTGAACCTGCTCCCATCGGTGCGCACACATCGCACCTTGCGCCTAATGCAGTCAATCTGTGCATGGACCGTAGATAACCAATCCATGCCCAAAATGACGTCGTAAGGCCTCGACGCCGCTACAAGAAGATCCCAGTCGAAGCTCTCTCCTCCTAGAGTAAGCTCACACTGCCTGCACCAGTGTGTAATCATCAAGTCTGCTCCCGTAGGAGTCTCTAGCTGTAAGGATCGAGCCAACGGCTCTGTCGGAATCTCCGAGCTCCGATCAAGGGCAGTGGCTATGAAAGAGTGAATTGCTCATGTGTCTATAAGAACTGCAGCAAGGGTGGAATAGACACAGATCATACCTCGAATCATCTTTGGCGCACCGTGGTCGTAGGCCTCCACTGCCTGAAGCTGTGCCTGTCTCTGCCCGCCAGCTCCCTGTGGTCGAGGCGGGCCTCCTGGTGGTGGTGGTGGCAGAGCCTTGAAGCGTCGCCCACCACCTGCTGCTCGACCAGCTCCTCTGCCTCGTCCGCCTCCTCCCTGAGGACCACCACGGTCGACCCTCTGCCTAAGCCTGGGTGGCCCCTCCACCGTCTGCTGCTCCTCTGTACGGCAGGTCGGGCTGTCACGAGCCATGTGGCCCTGCCCGCCGCAGGAGTAGCACTGCCTGCCTCTCGGAAGACTGGCCCCATGCTGTGTGCCCTGCACTACTGAGCCAGTGTCCCGAGGTCGTCTTCCAGAAGGTCTGGTCTGCCTGGAACCCTGAGTCATCCGTCGGCTACCAGCTGTCGAGGACTCTGCTACCTGCCGCCCTGCGGTAGGTCTTGCTATGGACTCAGCCAGAAAGCTCTCGATCAGAAGGGCTCGCTCCAGCACTCCATCCTGGGTCGGGATGCTGAGGGAGATCAGCGATGCCATGATCTCATGTCTCAAACCCTTCTTGAAGGTTTGGGGTTGGAAGAAAGGGTCCCGTACCATGTCTGTCGAGTAGCGAGAAAGGTCGGTGAACCTCACCGCGTACTGGGCGACCGTCAAGCTGCCCTGCCGCAGCTGAAAAAGCTCATGAATGCGCACCGCACGGAGGGTGGCCGGGACGAACTCTGAGCGGAAGAGGCTCTCGAAGTCCGTCCAGATGAGGGAGGCATCATCGTGCACCTGGAGTATCAGGCTCCACCATCGTCCCGCGGCTGCGTGCAGTAGGCTCGCCGCGAGGATCACCATGAGGTCTGCTGGTGTCCTCACTAGCCTGAAAACTCGGACGACCGCCTCCAGCCAGTCCTCGGCTGCCTGGGGGTCCGTCTCCCCACAGAACCTGGGTGGTCGCTGGCGCTGAAACTCGTGCAGAACTCCGAGGCGCCGTGCATCATCAGCGATCGGCGCCGGAAGCATCGGGGGCTCGGCGGTTAAAGGTACCGCCGATGCCTCTACTGTCAACGGGCCCTGTACCGAGGCCTCGTCGCTCAGCGGGCTATCATCGCGCTCTACTCTCGGAACACTAGTTGGCTGCCGTCGTGGGGCCATCCTGAAAAGGAAACTAGTGCGCCATGGTCAGAATAGTATACCTGGTGAGCTGACACAAGTAATCACAAAGAAAACATGAAACACACATGCAATCAATGTTTTCGTGCATTAAGTCGGAAATCAGAAGTCAGGGTTCTGGTGTACACATAAGTCGGCCGCCGCACCAACACTGGACTCCCTGGACTGATAACCACACTCAATATTCTAAACACAATTGCTTCACATAGAAGAAAGATCAGAGTCTGCGGTAGAACCGACCACCTCTGATACCAATTTGTCACGACCCGTCCTCAGGGCCCGTGCCGTGACTACCCCAAGCCCGCCTTCCATAGGCCAGGGGCTGGCGACTAGCACCAAGGCGTAAAACCCAAAAAAGGGAAGGCTTTTCCTTTGAAAAGTAAACATGAACCACAGAGTAAGCAAGTGGAAAAGTAAACACTAAGTAAAATCTGTAACAAGCTGTGCTGAAAGTAAAAGGGGCCGGAAATTCAACCCCAACTATAAAGTACAACTGAAAGGAAAAACAGCAACTGAAAAGAAAATCCGCAGCGTCGGGCCGTCCTATGGATGTCCCACCTAAAGGGTGGGTACAGATAGCCTCCACAGCTCCTCGGTCCAATCGTCCGCTCCGAGTGCGTCCCGCCCAGTGGTCGACCTCCAGTTACCGTCCTGCTTCGCACGCCTCCACCTCGATCAGCGTTGTCCGTCGTCTGCAACCAACACAACGAAGTGCATGCATAGCCCGTGCAGGGGTGAGTATAAGCTACTCAGTAGGGACCCCGAGACCCCCGATGGTCTCCCGAAATCCACAAAGGATAATCCACAAAGGAAAGATACAATCACGAAGTAACAACCAACACTGCTTAGGTATATGCCCATACATATACCCAAGTCATCAATTCCCTTTCGGCTCTAATGTCCGAGCCCAAGCACAACCCAGTCCACACAGGAAAGCAAAACGTAATCCCACACAGGATAGCACAACACAATCCACAAAGGAGAGTAAACAGTAAATCCACACAGGATAACTCAACACAATCCACAAAGGAGAGTAAACGGTAAATCCACACAGGATAGCTCAACACAATCTACAATGGAGAGTAAACGGTAAATCCACACAGGATAGCTCAACACAATCCACAAAGGAGAGTAACACAAGATTCAGCTCACACAGGTATACTTCTTCGTATGACGATAAAGTTGATCACTGATCCATCTAAGTCTTCGGACCCATGAAGGATCGATAGGTAACTAACCCCCGCAATGACCCACACAGGATCGGGCCCACACAGGACCTGTAGGCGCTGGCTCACACAGAACTGCTGAACGCTGACCCACACATGATCAGACCCACATAGGATCGGGCCCACACAGGACCTGTAGCACTGATGCACGTAAGATCGCTGAGTGATGTAGTCGTCACAGTCCACTGAGGATCTCTGCACAGTCGTCATCGCAGTCCACTGAGGATCTCTGCACGGTCGTCGCTGTCGAAGTAGCAGTCGCAGCCAGCACTAGGGTTCCCGCACACAGCAAGCTCATTCGGGAGGGTCCGCTCCACGAGCCGAGAGGCCGATACATCAACTGTCACAAAGTCTGATGTTGATGTATCCAAAAGTTCTGTATCATCAACAGGAACTCAACGTCGCAGATGGCGCGTCAATCAGATGCCCAGTCTTAGAGTTATTGGCTTTTTCATTCCAGGGGCCCGGTTGGTTTTTAAGGCAAAACCAACCCGACTGTACTCCACCTGCGTCCAAACCTCGAGCGGAGTATGCCAAAAGATCCGTCTCACTTAGAGGAATTCAACGAAGTCGATGGCACATCAATCGGACGGCCGTAGCTCATGATATGAGCATTTCCGCTCCGAGGGCCCGGTTGGTTTCGTGTACGAACCAACCCGGCCGAACTCAAAGTATTCTGAAACCTTGAGTGTAATATATGGAAATGACCGTCTTGATCCAAGGATCACGTTTCTGCTGACGACGAGTCGTTTGGAGGCCCGAGCTCATGTTTCAGGCATTTGAACGAAACCCGTCCGAAGACGGGGGTGTCTGGGCCCGGGCCGACCCGGTCGGACCGGTCTGGCTCGGCCAGCCCGGCCCGGCTCGGCCGAGCGGCGTGGGGGGGAGCCGCCACCCCAGTGTGACACCCCCGCGGCACCCGCGGGGTGTCTTCCTGGACAGTCGAGCGACGCGGGGGGGAGCCGCTGCCCCCGCGTGACAACCCCGCGGCACCCGCGGGGTGTCGCTCGGACAACCGGACGCGGCTTCAGCCGCGTCCCTCGCGCGCCGGACCCTCTTGGCCACAGGTCCGAGAGAGCCGCCACCGCGGTTCAGCCGCAGCGGCCCTGCCCGGCGGCGGGCCGGGGCACCGCCCCGCCGACGACCCGCGCCGCCGGCGGCTTCCGCGGGCCCCCAGAGTCGCTCTGGTGGTCTGATTTTGTTCCTGTCTGCACCGCGGATCCTCCCATGACTTGTTCTTCACTGCGGGATCATCAAAATTCCGTTGTGGCATGTTCCGTCGTCGCCAGCCACATCCACATATCAACGAAGAAAGGCGGAGGGTCGTCGGGCCGTGTTCGATTGGCCCGCACCCTCCGCGTTAGAGATAAACAACGGGAGGAATAAAATCAACACATGAACTCAACAATTTTAAGGGAATCAAAATTGTTCTTATGTCCGAGTTCTTTACTTAAAAAAAAGAATGATCACGAGGAAAAGGAAAAGTTCACAACAACCCCTACCTCGTTGGTCGTCATCGTACGCACGTCCTTCGCGGAATTTCACGTCACGAAAGGTGGAGATCGTCGCGTCGTCGCGGATAGGCGTCGCGTCGTCGCAGAACACGGCGTTGAGTCGGCGAACTCAAAGGACCATGAAACAACATATTTAATTTAATTAAATCATTAAATCCATGTTTTGGTCAAAAAAACCACAAAGGAGATTAAAAATAAAATCAGAGACTCTTACCTCAAGCAGCTGATCGAAGATCCGTTGCGGAGGATGAGACGACGCAGAAGAATGTTGCAGGAAGGGAACGTCGGCGTCACTGAACACGGCGTCGCGTCGTCGATTTCCGGGTTCAGAGTTCTTCGTAGGAGGCCGACGTTCTTCGCGTTCTTCGCATTCTTCACGTTCTTCGCGAAGAAGGATAAAGGCACGAGGACTCTGTCAAACCTCTCAACCAGTAATCCTCCAAAAAAGATTGGTTGGTCTTATTTTATTATTACGCCAACAAAAGAAAAGAAAGAAAGTAACGACCCACCAATTCGTTGAATTAATTCAACGAAAGAAACAGCTGTTTTAATTTACGAAATAAACCGCCCAATTAAATGGTCTGTTATGAATTTAAAAAAAACACGTCAGTTGACTTTCATAATGACGGGTTTTCACGGGTGAGTTACTTAGCGGAAAGAAATGGCGGGGCTCGTGCGGGCCCCACCTCACAAATATCCTACCAAGGGGGTAGGATATTTCTGGATAGCACCTTATCTGTTTCAACTCAGTTTAAGCTGCTTTTAAGTGGCTTCAAGTGGCTTCCATGTGGATTATGTGAAATAAAATAAAGTTGTCATAAAATTATTTTATTTCTTAACTTTAAGCCCGAAAATTAAAAACCACACCTGAGCGAACGCATCTCCGGAAGAGGCGTTTCTAAGCGAATACCGGCGCTGTGATTTAATCGGTGCCCTCAGAATTCGATTCCGGGAACCTATTCAAAAGTTAGAAAAACCCGCTCGTCCGTTCACTAAACATACCCGAGCCAAACATTGGAAAATGATTCCGGGCACACCGGGCCTCGGAATCAGGTGTCGTCAGAAACTCCGCTCTTGAAAAATTCCAAAGAAAATTAAGAAAAAAATTCCCCTGAAATTTACGGGTCTTTACAATTACTTTATTTATTTCCAATGTTATTTTCAGAGAAACATTATTCTATAATATTCTGTAAATATTATATTTTTAGGATGTTTTCTGAAGTGAATAGATTATTTTCCATCAAAAAGTATCCACATAGTCTTTTAAACACATTTTCATCAAATATAATAACCTTTGATGTTATGGATTTATCATAAATTATGTACAAATGTGTCTCAAATATATACCTACATTATTCTCCCTAAACATTATGGGGTAATACATACTTTATATTCATCTATAAAATTCAATCAATCTGAAATTTACTTTAATTATAATATGCGACTAGATTACACATTCGATTTAATTTCCATTTGTAATTATTATGTTTTTTTCATTGATTGATTTTAATTTTTTAGAAAAAATAGTAATGAATAGGTTATTATAGGTACACCTAGATAGTACTTTTTTATGGCCTCCAAATGAGCATCATAAATTTTAGGATAAAATAAATATGTGAATCATTTGTATTGTTTTCTCTACAAAATAAATGAAGAATCAACATTTCTATATGAAAATCATGCGTCTAGGTTATGCAGATGACACAACCACCAAGGGGATATATTATCTCCTAAACCTTCGAACAACATAATTTCTAATCATTCATTTTACATGATCTTGTTATGATCTTGTTAATCCCATTATATGATTTCTTCTTATAATTAAAATCCCAATTAGATAACCTTATATGTCATATAAATCCCTTTCGACGTGTTTTCTAGATTATACAATCCTTCATAGATGATTTCATCACATCACATGAGTTCTTAACTGATAACAGTTTGAAAATCATCAATATACACCTATAAAGTAAAATATGGAAAAGGTGGAATCTTCATGTGATGAAAGTTATGTTGATTTTCAAATGAAGGGAATATAAAACTCACATGACCATTTTAATGATTATACATTATCCATTGTATCATGAAAAACATTCCAATGTAAAGACTTTGGGCATGTCACCTTCATCATTTTAATGACCTATGATGCTTATATTTCAACAGGAAATCCCACATAATATCCATATAAAAGAGGCATGACCATCTATGACAATACTGTCATGTATTCTCAATATCCAATAATGATCATTGGATGTCATAACAGAAAATCAATGGAAAAAACCTGAAGGAATTCATTGATAGAAAGTAAAATCTGAAAAAGATGCATTCCTTGTATGAAAGGTGTATGTGGGATTCATGATTAGTCTATTGATCCTGTGAAATAATAACTACCATGTTGGCCTCATCATGTGAGGTCACTTGACATGTCACCCCCATCATGTCAAGTGTCTCAAATATATCCATTTGGTCACATGATGCTCTTATAGAAACTCAATGAGTGAAAACTATATGATCTTAATGATAAAATATTAAAAATATCATAAATTTATGTAATGGCTAATGATTCTATATTTCATGTGAGTTTCGTGAAAGGAGACAACTTTTTATTACAATGGGACCTATACATGTTCCTCTTGATCATGAAAACAACTCTATTATTGGCATCTTGATCTTATGAAGACTTCTTCACATTTGAACCTAATCATGTGAAGTTCCATTGAAAAGCCAATTTTTTTTTGATAAATCCATTTGAAAATCCATGGGTCCACTAAATATGGTGATGGTATATATTCATTGTGGTTTCTGTTTATCAGGCGACCAAAAGATAATGCCATGGGTGATTCATGGTTGGTTCATGTGAAAATCTTGATGAACCACCAACTAAAGACCATATCATTGATATACAATCCAAGTGAAGTGGTGTCCATATAGAGAGTAGAGTCCTATATATTTCTCCCCATAAATACAAAAAAACAAACATGTTAGCCGAGAGGTGAGATAAGACTTCTCAGAGTGGAAATCCACCTAATTTAAACGTTATAGAAAAGTGTTTGCTAAATAAAGTTGGTCACATGATATCTCTACAAGACAATTCATAAATAACAACAGAGAATTAATGAAATAAAGGATTCTAAATAATAAATACTTGTGTGAATATGGATACTTATATTTTCATGTGATGGGATTAGGAACTTCACATGACGAATTCATCATCCATGCAATACCTCATGGACATGTCTTCTAGGTTATGCGATAACACCCAAAAAAAGTCTAAGAGGTCCTGAGAATGTCTTTTCAACATATAAACCATGTCTGGAGACACCTCTTTGGAATAATAATCCATGTCATTTTAATTCCATTAGACATGTTATCCAAGGCATGCGAAGTCCTTCGTATATATCATCAATGCCATTTAAAGTCCTCTAGAAATATCACCCAGGTCACCTAATGTTCTAAAGATTTATCAACCATGATTATGATACACAATTGGACATGTTTTCATAAATAATGTTAATACTTCAGGAACATGTCATATGAATCACGAAGACACCATCATACATTTCATTTGGGTCACACGATGTCCTTGAGAACTGGTATCAAAGTCACACGATTATGCTACAAACATGTAAACCTAATCATTTGGAATCCATTTGACATGGAAGTCTTAAAAAATTGAAATATGTAGAACATGTATACATTTATCATGATAATGAAGTCAAACATGTCATAATTATCATTATAAAACCTATTGACAAGTCATATTTGATCATTTGAACCACCCAGGTAAATGTCAGCCTCATACAAAGACACTAAGGACAGGTCTAGAAGACACTCATGACATGTTAGGAAGACGCCCATGATACGATGGGAGGACACCCTATACATGTCATACTGATACCAATGTCATGTTATAAAAACACCCATTACATGGGAGGTAGAAAATCATGACATGGCATATGAACACCCCCATATAATTCTTTATTGTCTAGAAAGAGTACTTGGGCACGGTCCCTCAAACCATGTGAATCCCAAACCACGAAACTTTTGTTGTACATTCCCCTTTAATATGGGATGTGTCCATAATTGTAAAGGAATAGATAGTTATATAATCATATGGTTATTATGGGATCCTCATGCCATTTAAACATGCTCAGCTGGCTACTCATGGTTCCTACTCATTGTTTGTTAGAGGGTCGGGGTCATGTATCTTTAAATGGGAATCCACATTTTAATAAGTCCTTCTATACCATAGGAACTCTAAACCATAGGGCCCATACTCTACCATTTTATTATCATTATTCCTTATCCATATGGGGATTTAGAATCTAATTGAACTATACTGACTCTAATTACTACCATAACATGAACATATAGGATGCCATAATAAGGCATGATCCCTATATAAAACACACCATTAGGTCCTCCCCAATTCATAATTCTTGTATCCTTATGGGGTGATTCTAATAACTTATTATAATATCTTTATCAAACCAATCATGACTCATTTGGGCTTCATGATTTTTAATGATCATATCACTCAAATCATGAATTACCCAAGACTGGTAAACCTCAGTGTGTAAGCCTCATTCGGGGACATGATATGATTTCCCCGATAGAAGGGAATCCACCATGGTGTAAGTCCTGAAGTTATTACCATATTGGTAATCCCTATGGAAATAATCCATGAAAGATTAAATTATATATCAAATTCTTTTAGTGGTTAAGGAAAAAAAGAGGAACTAATATAACTATAATTCCTATTATAAGTATGATATATTGGATTCCTTCCAAAGACTCATTCTCCAAACCTAGTTCTTAAATTACCTAAAATATACCATTTTTCATGGTATTAAAATAAAAATATTGCACTTAAAAAAATTACATGTTTTTTACTCCTTTAATAAACATGATATATTGGACCCCTTATGAAGCTTCAATCCCAACCTCAAACCATTGATCGCCACCCTAGAAGAATGTAAACTCATGAGTTCCATCATATATGGATTAAAAATATAATTTGATACACATTTATGATAAATAATGGAAAACATATGGATAAACTCAAATACATATTTATGGTATCATAAATAGTCACCCCCTTTACATGTAGAAGGATTCAACACCAGATCATTTTTTAGGGTTACCAGTCCCACATCTAGATATATAATAAAATAATGAACATGTGTAAAATCTATAATAGAGTAATAATTCCACAAAATGGTGTTATGGTATCGTCTTCCCATCTTATCGACCAATGTGTGATCCTATGTTTTTTGGAATTCAAATCCAGAAAGATGACATGCCTTTGGAATGAAGGTCTATAACTTTTTAAATATGTGGAAACCGTTGAGAGTTTCCATGAGATATGGCCATGGAAAACTCAATGTGAAGGACTTTTAAACTATAATTTAACCTACCATAATCAATCATCACCCCTAGCCACCAAACATGAAAATAAATGATGAATCCAATGCCAAAACATGCAATGAAAGATATCTAAATCTTTATACCAATCGAGTATATTGTTTCATAAACATTAGGAACCATACCATTTTAAAGGAACAAAATAGGATGAAACCAATGTCACCCTATTAATCATAAAAGAAATGTTTTATAAATATTTAGAACATTTTTCTTCCAAACACATCGGAAGGAAAAAAATAATGGTGAACCCCACATTAATCTCTCAAATAGTAAAAAAATCAGTTTACCATGCATTGATCCATTTTGTTTTCCTTCTCCCATGAAAAAAATGATATTACAAAAATTAAATTATTTAATAATAAAACATCTCTAGGTTCCCTTGAAATAGGTCTTTCTCACAGTGAAAATTCCACATGAGAAATTCTATTAACCAAGGAATAGTAAATGAAAATTTTGTTACTTGTGCATAGATGATTGAACATGTTTCACACATGTGATTATGGACTGATTGGTGACTTTTTCCATGTTATCGTTGTGACGGTAGGAAATTACCTTGAATATATATTGACTTGAGATCATTTATTACTCAATATAACATTTTAGAACAACTTTTATATGAGTAACTTCCACGGTTCACAAGAAAAACTCACCCACTTAGTGCCTTCAACATCAGATTGATAACACGATGTTTTGAGAATAATACCAACATTGTATGATCCCAACCATTGATGATGAATGTATATGACTCTAGAAACTGAATCCAACATGTTTGTTTCATTTAGGGAAATATGAAAGGAAACCAGTGGAACATATTTCCAACACCATTCACTTTGGATGATTATCCACAGTGTAAATAAATGAACACCTTCCATATATTAGGTAGGTGGTTCAAGGAGTTGAATATGACTCTATATTGGTATAGAAGCTAATTATGATGGATCTTTTCAAATGTAGTCGCAAGTGGAATCACTCTAGTTCCCCTCAACAACCTGATCAGAGACCACCTTATAAATTTCTTCCATGGAAACTCATACATGGGTACCAAGAGAAGATTGATTGGATATGAAAAGATATGGATAAATGTGAGTGGTATCATTTACATTATTCCACTATTAAATACAATTAAAATATTATGATTTAATCTAATGGTAAGGCTCATATCTCTACACACTTGAAATAAGTCAGCACACATAAACCTGTAGAATGCATTGAGGAAGCACATATCCCTCCCCCCATGCTTGAAACATGTAAATATATTACAATGGGAGAAGGAGTAAATTATTGGTATTATATCCCCAATTCAATAAATGAAATATATATCAAATCATGGAGACCCATAATGTGATGTCCAATATTCTTATACACACATTGTTGAACTATAAATACATTCTAGCAGTGAGAGAAGAGATTCATCGGTATATTAAGACACTAGTGAAAATTCATGTATATACACAAATACCTATCCCAATATCCAGAAAATAATATCACCTTGATTTGTATGAATAAGTGTCTAATCAAGAGTAATCACTCATTATTTCAACCATCCAGATGGATTATTGGAATATTTTGGTAAACAGATGGGTAAAATGTCATGTTGATATAACCGTTTGGAGTAGGGATCATCATCTCAGTTTGGAACATTCCTCTGTACATTTTCACATTACCATTTAAAAGGATTATAAACACACTCCAATGGAATAGTATTAGGATCATATTCCAATTTTTATAGGGACTCACCATATTAGTTTGGTACATAACTATGTATAAGTTCACATTCTTATCAAAAAAGTCACGGGACATACAAAAAATGAATTATAATGGGCTTATATCACCGATAATACACATTTTTATTATAATAAGGCAATAAAATCAAAGTAGGATCATATCACAACCAATAAAGCCAGTCTATGTATAAAATTATCTTACAAAATCTTGGACTATATGCCTATATTCCCCGATGAACAAATACACCAGCATCCTTCAGAGGCTATACAGGAGGAGGTTCATATCCCTTCTCCGATTTTAGTGGTACATCATCAATCTTCACTGTGTAATACATATTTGAATTTGTATTATACCGTTGATTAATATAGGATTAACTAGTGTTTTATAGAATCCTTATAATAGAAGGATCATATTACCACTGATAAAATATAATCTCACAATCATACTCTAGTAGATTCTCAATAGTGATATCAAGTACATCCAACACTAAAAGGCTATAAAAATATTCTCGAAACCATCATATAGTTGTATCATATCCCTTCTAAACCACAATAGGTTTGTTGACATTTTCTTTACATGATGCTGAATGAGGATCTGATCACTGATATTCTCAATACCTATGCCTTTGAGGTAATACGACACATATCCACAACACCTTAATGATATGTCAAAACTTGAACTAAAGATAAATTTGATCACTAAATTGACAGTTCTTTTCATGGTAGTCTATATATGGATCACTTGAATTCTACTTTTGACATCCGTCGTGGTTAACCTCCCCATGATGACATCTCTCTCAGATAAAGAAAATCACCCCCTTTGTCAGACAAATTTTTATCGATTGTTTCTCAATAATCAGAAATATGTGTATAAAGAGGTGATATAAATATTAGAATTATCTATATAGAGTTCCCCCATCAACTATCAAAAACACTTCACCATGGTTAGAAGGCCACCCTAAGAAGTAACCGTTGTGGTCTAACTAGATGGTGTCATATCATAATAATGAAGAAGAGGTTAAAATGGATATAGAGATAGATATAGCCAAAAACCCTCCTAATAATTTCCTGGACCATTTCCATTTCAAACTATGTGATAAAAATTGGGGTAGAGAATGATTGAATTCCGTAATTGTTCTAGAACATGTGGGTGACTCATCCATATTTTAGGGCTAAACACTACCCTTATCCAGTATAAAAGGGAAATATTTTCAGCATTAATACACTATGTTCTCATCAATTCATGACCAACTTCTCTTTATCCTGAAAGATGATGTTGAAATAATATATAAGATTCCTATGTATGTTTTTCTCTATATCATAAAAGTACTTAGTCTCTTTATTTATAGAGTGTAAAATGTACATATATAAGGATGGGAACAATATGGAGAACTTCACGTCACTCTTTCCCCCTAAAATAAATCATTACTATAAATTTAAGCTACCTTCACGGACCAATAGCCCCAGTTTTATAGATATTTGGCTATAGGTTGTCTATACCCACAATTTAATTTAACATCCATGGTTAAACATCTGTGTTTCATTTTTTTTCTAAATGAGTTGGCTCTCCTCTTCTCCACCACTGATCCGCGACCATCCTGTCCAAACCAACTATATCTCTAACCATGGATGCCTCATCTCAAATCTTCCCATCAACACCCTCTCTCATGCTTCAGTTGACATCTCTCACCGCAACCCTCCTCTCCAAAAATTCGACCTCTCTCACACTGTTTAGGATTTCCTCCTCAGTGCGGTATCCTCCCCCGATGCTGCCACACAATTCTACCACCCCACCGATGACGTCTTGAGATATCCACCCCACCTCATCCTCTAGCATGCCTCCAACATGGCTACCCCACCTCCTGGGGATCATCCTTCACCTTTAACGGTCAGACCTCTTCATTACCCACCAATGTAATTTAGGTGTATAACACCTAAAATTTTACTCGTGTATTTTCTCAAATGGTTGGAATGTATATGTTTATGGGATTTCATGTTGTTTACAAAATAAAATTATAGATTAAAAACTAGAAACAATTTTTTTATTCAAATAAGGTGAGTTCATGTGTTAGGGTTTCATAGTTATCACATGATGGTCAGATTTGATTTATTGTATATTGTTTGTACTGTTTTTTGTTTTACATGCATGATCATATGAAACGTTATGATATATATGAGGAAACCAAATGGAAGATACATATTGATATGTATTTATTATACCTTATATAGGAACCATGGTGTGGGGGTAGAGTATATGATTGTATTTTGGGTAACATGCCATACATGAGACCTAGTCTGAGGTGATGGATGAGTATTGGGAGACTAGACCTGGGAGAGACTTGGTTTTTTGGTCATATATCCACTATGTATTTTTAATTTTTCATTTTTAGTACTTAATGATCCTAGTTTTTGGTCAACTAGATGTATGTCTGTATGTTTTGATATCAGCCGATTTTATTTTTGAATAAAATATATATTATTATTATTTTTGGTTTAACATAATTGTAATTCCGTGAACATAATATAATTTTTTATTTTTTTATTTAAAAATTATTTTATCTATGATGATATTGAGATTATAGTCTCACCATGCTTATTATGTACTCGCACCAATAGTTGAAATCATCTCCCATATGGGGAAGTACACTAGATGTATTATAAGATATTTGACAAGACCACAGATTGGACAAGACCTTCACAATGATATAAAAAATGTTATCAAAACATTTTATTGGTTGTTTAACTTTTTTGGAAATCTGGTAGATAAATTTTGAATTGGTTGGATATTAGGATGTACATCATTTGTATGAATCCAGAAAACCTATATGGTGGAAACCCATGTCACCAAGGATGTGGTTTTCCCTTATTTATTTACACTGTTATCACTGAGATATTTATTCAATTATTATTTTGGGTTGAGATTGTTATTTATTGTTTAATCATAGCTTGTGGTGGAAATAGAATCTGATTTCATGAATCATAATTTAAATATAGGGATTTTTCAACATTTTCATGACTACCTGTCTATGAAAAATGTTTTAAAAAAAGAATGTGTGTTTAAAAAGTCATATTGGGAATGAAATATTTGTGGTATTCTTTTTTTAAAATTAATTTGAAAGTATTTGTGATTAATTAAAACATCAATAATATATAAATTATTGTTTTTAAGAATAACCTATTGGTGGTGTATTAATTAATAGAATCTAAAATAGTAGTTTTCACATGTTTTTTTGATTTATGATATATTAATCAGGTTTATATGGTAGATGAAAACCAGTAGTTGATTTTTTAAGATGTTAGATTATTATGTGTTTGGAGTATAATAGCTATTTATTGGGTATGGTTTTGAATTTTCTTTAAGGGGTTGGGTTGGTTGGAATGCCTTTTGTTGGTAGATCTTGTTGGGGTTTTTCCTGATGTTATGATGTAAAAATCTCGATATAGATATTTTTAATAATTTTTGGGTGATTTGATTGTGTATTTTGATTAGGAAGTTTCTTATTGGATCACTTATGGGGGTGGGTGGTTTCTTATTACCAGTTGTGAATGTATGGGTTTTGGTTGTTATGCATATTGTGTAGAAGAGTAATCATTATATTATTTTGTTAAACCTTAGGGTTTGCTATTTGGAATGATATTTTGTTATGATGTAATGAATAAAGGCAGTTTGTTTATTTTTGGTAATAATTTATTCTAAGGATTGTGGCAAGATGGTTTTATAATTAGTAAAGTTGTTAATACTGGAAGATGATGAGTCAAAACTCATCAACAAAGCATATAATTAGAAGGTAATTGTTTTCTCATGGTAAATATGCTGAAGTTGTTGTTTCACACATTTTATGTTACTACTACATTGAACCATTGACTGAGTCCTTCAAAAAGTAAAAGGAATGGTTTTATATGTTATCCAAGAGTCTGAGGAGTAAAAAAATCTAATTTTTAGTAGTTACATGGTATTTCATAATGATTAGAACATGTTCCAGAAAATTTAGTTATAATTCAAAAGGATTAGAACTCTAGAGGCTATATAAGTGTTACTAGATTTTTTTATATTCAAAGTAGATGAATCAGAATGGATAAATAAAATTTATCATAAAAGGTGGAATTATGAGGTTATATAGATCGAGTTTCATCCCATCATTGATGAGAGGATATGGTCTATTTAAAGAATAAGAGCATGTTTTGGGAATTCATGGAGATATATCATTATTGGAATCATTAATGTAGTATTCACCTAAATTTTAAAAGCTTTATTAATTTCATGTCATTTGTAAAAAGATATTTATTCATACATGATTTATATTTTTAAAATGGTCTTATGTACACATTATGGGTATGAGTGAGTTATTTTTATCTAGACACATACTAGAAGATATTCAAGAAAGACTGATCTATCTATGTAGATAAATCCAATGCATAGAATGGTGCATGGAGAATGATTGTACCTGGGTAGGAATGGATGTTGGGTGGTGAGCCTCATTATGAGGGTGAAAGAGTAAATTGAATGAGTTATATATCATCTTAATAGTAGAAAAATAAATGAACCATGTTCTATTAATAATGTATCATGAATGTTCATGCATTACATTAGTATTGGGATGGGAAAAATCAGTTTCATGTATTTGTCGATCTTTGGGGTTGTATAGAGATTATTCAATTGGGTTAAGCCATCCAAGGTGAAGAGGATTTTTGAACCCTATACTTTATGGTATTCCTAATGTTTTTTTTGTAATTTTTATTTCTCTACCTAATATTTGTTATGTGTAATTTTGGGGGGATATAATGTTTTTTTTAATGATGACAGTTTTTAAACGAAGAAAGTTTGTTGAGATTATTGTGCTACGATATTCTATATTAATCATAATGTGATTTGAAGCACTAGACATGTGTATGTAGGATTGATGATGGTATCGATAATAGTATATAGGGGAGATTCATACTCATATTTTTTGATTAAAATTCATATCAAGGGATGGTGATGATTGTCATATTTGTGAAATGTATGAACATAGACACTAAATGCATGAATTTAGTGTCTAGAAATGGATATTGGATGAACCATATTTGGTTCCATGACCACACCAAATTTTATGATTTACAAATAGTTGTTGGTATAGTCTGTGAGTTCAGTAAATTATAAGGTGTTTATAATGGTAAATAGGCTATTTAGAGCATCTATATTTCTAAGATGTCATTCATATCAATGTGTTGGATTAGGTATCAATATTTGATATTATAGTGGATAGTTCTTGACAATTCTTGTGTGGAGTTTGAAATAGAGCCTAAAAAGGGTACTCTAAAGGGTGTTGATAGTGTGAATGGAAGGGAAACAATATTTCCCAAATTATTAAGAATTTATGACATAGATTCCATAACAATAATAATTACTCAAATATAAAATCAAAGAACCAATTATTTCATGTTTGGAAAAAGATTCTACAAAGAAGAAATATACATTCAAGAAGAAATAAGTTCATGAACAAAAACATTTTCTAATCATATTAGAAAAATGGTTTAAAAATCCTTGTATATTGAGTAATAATATAAGAAGAAAAATTATTTATTCTATAAAATTGATAAACCTATATAAACAAAGAATAAAGGTGAATTCCAGAAGAAGAAAATGCTAAAAATGGGGTTTCAATTAATAAAATTTAAAAGGATATAAGCATAAATAATTTTACGTATTTTATACATTTTAGGAATGTATTTTCTAGGTTATGCACAATGAATAATCCATATTTCTCACATTAATGCGCTGATTGATGATTTTATTATTCCTATATTTTGTTGATATTTTAATTTTGAAGAGGAAATTGATGGTGATGTTTTAAAAATATATATCATTATTAATGATCTTGTTATTAGTATTGGGATAAACATATCAATATAAATAATATTTTCTCATTGTTGGTTATGGGTTCATGTATCTTTTATAATTTATAGTTGACACACTGATCACATATATATTATATTTTGTTATGTTTCATTTAATTTTCCACTATTTTCTTATAGGTTGTTTCTTATGATGAGGCCGATTGTATCCACCACCATCGAAGATAGTGAGTTCAACATTGGATTTGGGTAAGGCTTATTAAATTTTTATTCTTTGTCCAAATTTTTAATAGGACTTTTTTTATTTTTGGGTTCCTTGTATTTTTATAGTGTGCTTTGTATTTCGTTGAGGCCGATTCGAGTCTTCGTTGACAAAGGCTAACATGTGTATTCATATTTATGAATATACATATATAAGTTCCCCATTTATATATATTCACTCATGGAAGTATGAATATATATATTGGGTCTAGGTGTGCTTATAATGAGTTATAAAAAATGCATTCTAGTGTTTGTGTGAAATGGTATATGAAATTATAAACACATATCTAAGGACTCCCTTGTGCATTCATTTCCACGAAAATATTTACAATGTGGTTATGCATCCTTATATATATGTGTAACATCATATGCAAGGAAAGTAGGAAAAAAAGAAGATTTGAGTTTTTTTCCTTGAAAGCCACACATATTGAGTTTGAGGTAGGTTCCCTCTACCTAAACCATTAATTTGAATATTATAAATTCATTATTTTTCTAAAAAATTGTTTCCATAATTTATTTATTATTTTTAAAAATGTTTTTCTAATAACCACTAGCTTTGTCAAGTATGATTATGAATATATCCCTTGTACATATTTATATTCCTTTTTCAAAATGGTTAATAAATGTCAGTAGTGTCTAGAAACTAGAACAAGAGATCTAAAAACCAGACATCGATAATCCTTAGAAACATTCATAATCTCATTAAACATCCCATTAAATACATTATAAAAGACCAATAATTAATTTAAGGATATATTTTTTCTAATACCAACCACCCATACATCTTCTATAGTATCATGGAACTCAGCCATAATATTCCTCTCAAAATCCTGCATAAGGAATTGTTTGAACATATCACACTATATGGGCTAAATATACAAGGTTACATAATTCAATTTTTAACCACTCTTTAAAAAATAACTATATTCAAGGAATTGGAGGTTATATCTTAAAAATAACCAATGGTCCTCAAAATAATGACAAATAGGGTATTACTCTTATAGAATCTCACTAGGTCTCCCTCATTCAAATCAACTTCCATCTTCATTAACACTAGTTATATTATCTTACCATAACGATAATAATTTAGATTAGCTTTCCATCTTTTGTAGTGATGCATGAAAAAATATTTTACCCTGTCAGGTTGAACTTCATATTATTAATTAGAATATACAACACATACATATCCTGAAAAAAGACTCTATCTATCTATCTTATTCTTTTGGAAATCCTAGAATGAAAAACATGCAGTGAACATTCCACTTAGGTTCTATATCCTTCACTAGTGTGATGGGTTATTTAGAAAGGGTAGGGAGAGGGTACCATATTTTTATTGAAACATTTGTTTGAACTAAAACACCCTTTAAGTGTCATTTGACTTTTAAGTTGGAATTTCCCATGTTGGAAAGTGCTATAATGACCAAGTCACCACAAAGAGAATATATTTATTTGTATGAAATGACTTGTCATGGTGCAAACCCTTTCCTTTCCTGATTAAATTGAGTGTACCTTGTTAGAATAACAAGAATAGTTATTCTTGTATTATGTGAAATGTCTCTGAGTGTTTTTTTGTTTGCATTGCAATAAGTTATTTAAGTGGAATGAAATATGAAGGGTGGTATATAGGATCATGGGGTGGGTAGGGTTGTGAATGGGGTTGGTAAGGGGTGTGGGGTGGGCAGGGGGTGTGAATGGGGGGGGGGGGGTAGGGGTGTTCATGGGGCAGAGGGAGGGGTGTGCTCGGGGTGTGCAAGGGGGTGTGCGGGGGATGAGTTGGGGGGTGTGTAGGGGGTGGGAGGGAGAAGGGTGAGTGTGTAGTGGAGGTGGCAGTGGGAGGGAGTGTGCATTCCAAGTGTGAAAATTCTATTCCCAAATTTTAGTCCTTCAAATGGAATTGTTTCGGTATAAAATATTATAAATATAATCACTATATGTGTTATAATTATGTATGGAAATGAGCATTTCCAATCCCAGGTCACACCCACTTCATTGTAGACACTAAATTTCTATGTCCCACATTAGAACCTAAATTTAATTAAACATTGGAGTGTTCATTGGTATATACGACGTGTCCAATAAAAGTAGGATATGGAAGATTCAATTAGTAGATGTTGATGAATATAGAAGTTAGTAGTTATAATAGAGGCATATCATCACCCCCAACCAACATTGATCTAGTATGAAAACAACATTCATATACCATTTACAACAATTTAGTAGAATTTATTATATAGTCACTTACCCCCATTACAACACCACCCCAAATTATTCTCTTAATCTACAACCCAATCATATATTACCATCATCACCACTCTCTTAAAATTAGATATTTTACTCCAGGTGGAAAGATTAAATAATTCAAATAGAACAACCACCTTGTTATAGATTATAAGTTTCTTTATACAGTTCCATAATCCCCCATTTTTATTTCATTTCAAATTTCCCCTCAATATTTGAACTAGTCCCACAACCAAACAAGCACCTCTAGTAGTGTTTTTACCAGAAAAAACAATGAAAACAAACTATTCAATCAGATTTTTTATTTGAAATCGATAAAATTATTAAAAACATTATGAGGTAAGAAATATATAATTCAAAGATAAACCATAAAATCCATGTTTAAATTTTATATTTTCCTATTCTAGAATTTCATATTCATTCCAAAAAAAATCAACATATATGCATAGGAAGTGATCTTTCTAGAATATTTCTCTTAATTTATTCTCAATGTGATTTATCACTAAAAATATTAGATATTTAAAATATATATGCACCTTTTTATTTTTAAAAATATAATTACCAATGACGAATAATACATTTTAGAATTTCTTAGATTTCTTATTGGCTCAGTGGTTTTAAACAGTTGTTTCCAAATGCTAAAAAACTAGGCTGGAATGTTCTAAATCACTTCCCCTAATAGCCTTATCTTTAGAAAGGATATTCACTTTCTGGTATTTATTATTGAAATCCCCACTACAATAAAAGAAATGTATTTATGGATTATATTAGTTGTTAATACCACACCACAAAACCTTTAATATAGTCATATTAGCCAAAGAAATCTGAAATTGAGCCCTAAATGCTACTTGAAACAATATTTAAAAAATTTATACATTTTTACATAGAGATTTAAATGATTTTGGAACCTACTAAAATAATGTAGTATAATGAAAATACACATATTCCTTATAAAATAATTTATAAATAGAAGAAATCTATTTTTAGTGCATTGGTCTTGATCCTCTATACATTCCCTTTTCTCCCCAGCCTTTTAATTCATAAAACACATCCATTTAATGACCCCTAATGAATCATTTTTATAATCACACCCCTACATGCATTCTTACATCACATTGATAAATTTATATACATGTATATTTTCCATTGATTTTCTCTTCATCTAAATAGGTTTCATAAATTCAGATGTTGGACATGTGAATGGAATCTTTACAAGAGCCTGTTGTAATGTAACAATTGTAAGAAAGCCTTTTTCACCCCAAAATAAATTGAAATAATCCAATATTTTCATTATTACATGAAAAAATAACAGTAACTTGAATTGATGGATCTATATTCATCTAATATTGCTCCATGTTTTTCATCTCAGACCACAGTGTCGAAGAAAAAGATAGATCTTGTTGACTAGTCAGTTCTGCATGATCATTTTCTAGTCCAGACTCTTATTTATACTCCATTATTTTCATTTTTAAAGGATATAAATTCCATAGAGCACCTACGATTCTTGTTTTATCCGTATTTTTATGTTCTTATTTTGTTTTAGTAGTCATTGACATTAATTATTCTCCCTCCACACCTCCAAATCTCTTAATCAACACTACTTTGAAGTGAATCTAGGAAGGACCATTCTTTTTAAGTTAAAAAAATAAATAAAAAACCCAAATCATTCCATGCATAATTAATTATTCATTGAATAACTTCATCATTTCCTATGTTTTATAGTTTCATAAATTTTTCTCCATTATTCCTATCATGTATAAGCACACAGTAGACACCATTTTTGAATGGATTGTTTTTGCATTGATTTCATCCATTGTGTGAGTAGATTAATTCAAAAACTATTGGGGAAATTATGAAACTGTTAATTCTCCTCCAATACAATATGGATGAGATTCTGAATCTACTATGGGGAGGGGGGTGTGTCCAGGGGTGTATAGGGAGAGGGCAGACTGTTCAGGGGGGGGGGGGCAGTGGGGGTGTCCAGAAGGGGTGGTGCATGGGGGTCAAGGTTGGATTGTGTTAGGGGGTGTGTAGGGGTCTACAATGGGGGTTTGTGTAAGGGGAAATGGGTGTACAATGGTGGTTTAAAGTAGGGTTGGTGAAAGGGGGTCCAATATGGTTGATACAAGGGGGTGTGCATGTGGGTGTGAAAGGGGGAGTGTGCAAGGGGACAATGGAGTGCAGTGGGGTTATCCAGATGGGAAGGGGAAATGGGAGGTCTAGTAGGGGTGGTGTAATGGGTGGTGCAATGGGTGTGTGCAAGGGGGTGTGTACAAGGGGACATGGGGTGTAAGGGACCATTATAATGGTTATAAGACAGATGTGTAGGGGTGTATGGGGGTTGTGTAGGGGGAATGTGTGTGTTGAGGGTGGCTAGTTGGGGTGGTTCATGAGGTGTTCGTGGAAAGGGTTTCCATTAAGGGTGGTGCAATGGGGGGTCTAGTAGTGGTGTCAAAGTGTGCAGGGGTGGGGGTGACAGGGGATATGGTGTAGAGTGGGTGGTGAAAGGGGGAATGGGTGTGTGGGGGGTGTCCATACAGGGGGATACTATTGAGGGAGGGTGTCTGTCAATGGGGTTGGGGATGGGGTTGTTGTCCAGGGGGTGTCTATCAGGGGGGGGCTGTTGTCCTGGGGGTGTCTGTCCAGGGGTGCTGTCTAGGGGGGGTGATATCCAGGGTTGTTTGTCCTAGGGTGGTGGGGGGGTATTTCTTAGGGTGTCTATCCAAGGGGGAGGGGGTCTGTCTAGAGTGGGGGTGTCTCTCCGGGTGGTGGGGTGGGGGTGTCCAAAGGGTAATGTTATCTAGGTGGTGCATGTCCGTTGGGGTGGGGGACATCCCGGGGCTGTCCAAGGGGGCTTTCCATGAGGGGTTGAGTTGTACATTCAGTGGCTGGGGGTTGTTGTCCACTTAGGGTGTCTATCCAGGGGGAGGGGGTCTATCCATGGGGTGTCCCGAAGGGAGGGGGTGTTTTTCTAGGGGTGGGGGGTGAACAGGGGTGGTCCAGGGGGGGGGGTCCAACAAGGGGTGTGCAGGTGTGAAAGGGGGTGTGTGAAAGGGGAAAATGGGGTTCAAGGGATGTGTAATGGGTTTTGAGGGGGGTTATGTAGTGAGGTAGGGGGTGTCTCTCAATGAGGGAGGAGGGACTATCTAGTGGGTGTCCAGGAGGAGGGTTTTACATGGAAGGGGGGCTCAGGGGGTGAAAGGGGTTTGTTTGGGGGTATAAGGGGATCTGGGGTGTGCAGGGGGTGCAAGGGGTTTGTATGGGGGAAAGGGGGAAGTGAAGGGGGGGTGAAAGGGTCCAACACTGGCTGAACGGTGCTGGTTTTTTAGGAAATTCAAAGGCCAACAACCATATTTCAAAAACGTGGTTATATGCCTATATCCATAGTTGGGAATCCTGGAAATAGAGGATGAGTGATTTTAGCCTATGCCACAATTGTAAATCCATGTTTATATGGTTTACTTATAGCCACACCAATACTAGCCACAGTTGAGTAAACCATGGATATAACCTATAGCCACAGTTTTTCAGCCTATATCCACTGTTTAAAACTGTGGCTATACCCTTATATTCAATTAGTTAATATACCTAGATAAAACATGGTATAATGTTATATATGTAGATGAAATCATGGAACTGAGTAAATTTAGTCATTTTTTTCAATAAAACGAGATTCCCTAGCTTTTATGGAATACATATGCCATAAAAGAGGTAGAGGGCTACCAAAAACACTTATGTTGGGCCCCTTGAGAAAAAGGATACCCATTTCATACATGAAATATGATGTTTGTGAATACATAATTTATTTCCATAATAAATGACTTACACTATAGGAAACCATATCACATAACTCATAAATGAGTATAATGATACCAAATAAAAGAAAATTGTAATAAAAACCATCATATAATTTGTCTAGTATGAAACCGAGCCCACAAGGCTAGGGGGATTTTTACCACCACCTCCACCCCTAGAGTAAAACAAAATTATGTAGATATTGAAAATATAGTAGTAAGTAGATATCCAATTCCATATCATAGGGATGGTGGATTTTTTTACAATAATCACTATCACCATGTACATCATCCCCAAATTCTGTCCAAGATAAATTAGTATTGATTCAAATAAAACCTAGCATGCATCAAAGGCGGAAATTTATATATCAATTTCCATCTCATTGGCCATCAAATACATGATTGGATTCATAAGACCCTAAAAACAAGAATCATAATGTTCTAACAGTGACCCCGAATCATTACTCGCCCATAGATCTATGGTAATTTTTATAATTATCAACACCCTATAAGGAATAAGTCTTCTATAGTTTGGGAGGTTAATATAGATGGATGACAACCCATCTAATCTTCCCACCAAAATACATACCATTTCTATTTTGGAATAATTTGGTATGAATAAATTGAAGCTCCCAATTAGTCACTATTAACATAATAATAAAATAGGAATTTATATAAAAGGCAATGAATCTCTATAGGGGACCTAATAAAAAATGTTTCAAAATGGAAAGGGCCCATAGAAATAAGCATGACGTAAACTTTGAAGGAGAAGTATGAGGTGAATAATTATCCTTTGGTGTGGAGAGTAATGGGAAACCTTCTATTGTACCCTCACTCTATTTCATTTCCATCAATATAATAGATGATATAGACCATGATGTAAATACATAGGGATATAGTATTGAAATGTTCCCCTAGTAGGTTGGTTATCCTGATGCACAAACTGAGGCTACACATATTCTAGATTAGTGATAGATCTAGAACCTATCACCTATGATTCATGAATTTCCACCTCCATGGTGGAAAACTCTCAATGATAAAGGTAAAGGTGTGGATACATCACACTAAATGTCCATAGGATTCGAAATTCACTCTATACATGAACAACAAACATAGAATGAGAATGAGATAAAAAATCTCAGACAAAATTATATGGAACTAATCAGGGGAAACATTCTCATTAGGTATTGAATTCATACAGATACATATAACAACACCAAGACATATAATGGAGAGATAATCCTCCTTCACATGTGTAATTGGACCCTCAATCGATCATTGTATCCACGTAGACACTATACATAAATGGAGAAGTTGAGGATAACCCTGACATTCCTCTATTGTGGAGGAAGACTCTCCCCCATTAGGGTGATCATTCCATCCTAGAAAAAATCTATAATTATAGGATATAGAAATGATGCCAACTCTTGATTCCATTCCCACTACATATAAATGGGAGAAAATCCATATTGTGGTACCTTCTAAACTCATTAATACCATTGAATCCATGGATGCTCCAATGAAATCCCTATATTAGAAGTGAACACTCTTACAAACCAAAAAGAATATATCTCCTGAATGGGTGGATGAAACATTTCTATAACCCAATCTCTACTATCATATCATTTAAAACTGCAATGGAATGGGAAATATAGAAAACATCTAATGGACTTAAGGTCCCGATGCATTATAATGATTTGACCTACAGATAATTATTAGGTGACCAAACTGAGACGTTTTTTTACAAACATTGATATGGGTATACTTGTTTGGTACAATGAACATCCAGTAGGATACATTGAGTGACAAGAGAACCTTAATCATCATTTCTTTTATCAAATCATCTTCAGATTAAATAAAACACCAAATATCTGCATAAAAGGTTTCAAAATAATCAAAATTATAGGGTCACTATCTTCATCTACGTGTAGAATGGTTTAATATAGTCACTTAGTATCCCTCTATCAGAAGAAGAATTTTGGATTTCTATGCTAAATTTTTTTGGAATGAGCTAAAAACACATTTAATTTTGATGATGTATCCAATAAGATTATATGATTTTGAAGAGAAGAAACAATTACAAAAATATTCCACTTAGAAAACTCATTATAAATTTTAGCTCATTCCTTTAGCACAGGAAAAAAGTCTTTTTAAGGAAGTGAGTGCTTATATTACACTAAAACTAGTATCAATTCCCATTCAAGAACCTAGGGGGGGTATATCTTCCACTACCTCCCATAGAGAGGAAAAATGAAAAAAAAAATCCACAACCATAGGAATGAAATAGATTAGGGCCACCCCATAATTGAGGAATCGATGAATAATATGTATTACTTCCAAAATGATATGGTCCCAAGTTAATTCCTTACATCCATGTAAAATACAATACTCAATAAACCATAGTTTATGAAACCCAGTAAGATCAAACCCACTAATAGCTTGACTACTACCCATTTTATTTGAGGTTGATATACACTATCCTAGATTGCATTGTCTTAAAATATGTTCTTGGAGAGCATATATGATTTTGGATATGTAATATTAGATAGGGCCATGGAATAGTTGACATATGTAACTTTCACTCTACCTAGAGAATAGGGTGACTGGAAAGATGTTTTGGAGAGGCATCAATAGTAGTTCGATAATAGGATGACCCAAAAGACAATTGAATGTTCTCATCTGACAGTAAGAGAACATCATTCCAGAACAAAAACTTCCCCATTACCTTGGGTGGTGTCATTAAATATACATAAAAAATGTAGATATAATCATTGAACATAGGAAAATACACAAGGGGAGATTCATATACATCTCATGTATAATGTATGACTCTTGCATGCTTCTTTCCATCAATATCCAATGAACGAGAACCACCCCACCAAATGGAACACTCATTGGATGAATTGATAATTTTTTTTAATTTAGTTCAATTAACATCTTCTTTATCTTATGATAAATACACCTATAATTATTAGTTCCCCATACCTGACTAGATAGCTGTTGGTTGAGGATGTAGAAGCTGAGATTACAAGTGATGGAAATGGCATTGTTGAACCATATATTTTAGTCACAGCTCCATGGAAGTCATGTATTAAAATGAGACCCCATGGTGATAACTCTAACAAGCCCAAAAGAAGAATGGAGATTACTCAAGGACCTCAAATGGTCATTCAATCAGAGTCATTTTACATGACTAACTATTGGGGGTATGACTATCATATTATCCAAAAAAGGGGAAGGATGGTGGGAGATTTTCCAATCACATAAAACTCACCATTGACCTCTTTTTAAGCACCAGGATCATCCACCTCTAACACCTAAATTCCCAATCCACATAATTGGATAATACAACACCTTGGTTGGGGCATACCACTGGTATATAAGTAATATATTCTGAAATATTTATTAGTGGTTCTATACAAAATCACAATATTATAGGCTCTCTATAATTTAAAATAACTTATATATTCACTCATTGAGTCCCCCCCCAAGCACAAAGGAATTCAAGATTTATGTTATTTTAGTTGAGGTTAATTGAGTGGAAAGTATTCCATTATAATTTCAGGTCACTATCTCATTCATAGAACAAGAAGGGGAAGAAATTATCTAGATATATACAGACCCATTAATATTTCAGGAAAAAATTATAATGTAAACATATGAACGGATCTATTTGAAAATGGTACCAGGACAAACTATACACTGATTCAGACCCTCTGAAAATTAGTATATAGTTAGGAGGACTTATCTATGAGAAATATAACCATTCATGTGTACTATAAGAGTGAGGAATGTCATCTCAAGATGATCTAGATCAAGGCTCTGTTTATGGATCTCGCTTCTAATGACGACATCAAGGATATCTGTAAAGACAAAACATAGTACATTCTTCTAGGATGTCCTTGGATTCGTCACCATATAGTGGTACCTTCAATATTTCAAAAATTCTTAAAATACCACATCGATTAGTAGGTAAAAAACAACATATTGATAGATACCCTTTTCTTTATTCAGAATCCATATATACTGAGTTAGGTTTCTAAATTAGAGAAAGAAAATAACCAATGGTGGACGATGATATTCAGTTTGTATCCCCAAATTCTATTGGGACAGCCTCTGAGAATCCCTGGAGCATTCTTGATAGAAATAATGTGCTACTAATAAACCAAATTTAGGTAGTAGATCTAATCCAAATGAGCTATTGTGAATGAAAATCTACATTATCTCATGTCAATGTCTTAGTAGCAGCGTTATCTAAAAGGGAGTAATCAAAAGGGGATCATGAATTTTTTTGGAATTCAATAATTCCCTCATTCCAGCATAACAATTTTATGATCACCATAAAATATTCATTGCAATTTAGGGTTTCCATGATCCACCTACCCCTAGCGGTAGCATTAAAGAAACAAGAATCCTCAAAATTTATTTTTTATGAATTTGGAATTCCAAGATGAAAATGTGTCTTTAAAGGTCTATATTACCTCAATAGTGACAAATATTCCCACCTTTTACCCACCATTCTTAAAAACTCCCCCACATATATAGATTTTAAATAACAAGGGGATGAACGTAGGAATGAACCAACCGTATTTGTGGAAGGCATCTCCACCGCCAATGATGTGCTCAAGTAGTTGAATTTGGAAA
Organism: Viscum album; assembly: GCA_963277665.1. Lineage (NCBI taxonomy): Eukaryota > Viridiplantae > Streptophyta > Magnoliopsida > Santalales > Viscaceae > Viscum > Viscum album. The sequence continues at coordinate 1,919,253,297 of OY728163.1, forward strand.
TAGAAGAGGTCCCAAAAAATATATATTTATTATTCAATCCATGACACTCATGGTGTAAAATATTTATAATTCATTTCTAATGAATCATTGATACGTGTTCTATTGCAATTATAATGTAATGCTATGGATAAACCAGGATTTGGATACATAGCACCTGGTCATACCAAAAAACCATCTAACTTTCAATTAAGAATCTATGATGATTCACCCCTCTCATGCAACAAATGTAGAATCAAATGATAAAATCATTATCAATTGCAACATTTTCCAGGAAGTGTAGTACAATAAATGGCTCACCAACATCATCCCATTCAAAGAAAAGAATTGGTAGATTATATTCTTCATCAATTTATGGTACATTAGGGGATAATTACAAGAAGATGAATTCATATTTCTGACTAAAGATCTTTTTATAATTTCAATTACTGAATTTCATTCCCTTTCCTTATTTGGTGATTATTTATGTTATAACTACATGAATATGGCTTAGAAGATGAGTAAGAATCCACTGTCAGATAACCTTAGGGGATATTTTACTATGAAATCATGCCATTGGGATTAAAGAACACTATAACATAATAAAAATTCACAATGTATCAAATATTTACTCTCTTCTTAATAAGGATGTCCTGGTAGTCAAATCTTAATAGTTATGGGATCACATCACATATCTTCAAAAAAATCTTTACTTTGTTGTTCTAGACTAGTTTGATGATGAATCCTATAATGTGTGATTTCAGATTAACATCAAGTAAATTCCATAGCGTTGGGATATTCAACCATTGAATTATGGCCAATCTGAAAAGTAAAATTTAAATCCTAGTAATGTCACCCACTCAGATTCATAAAAAACAAAGGGGGATCTATGGTCACCTATCGTACAATTTGTTTTTCATTGCTAACATGGCTGGAAAATCACTCTGTATAACACAGTTAATGAATGGGATAAATAGACCTAGTAATGGGATGATGACTACTAAGAAACCATTGAGAATCTAAAACAGTACTTACCACACCCAGTGGTTTTGATTACGTTTTTATATGGAAATAAATTTATAATATATGTGGCCACCATTGAATGACCTCTTGGTGCTCTCCATTCAAAGAAAAATGATTCATTGAATGAAAATAACCTCTACTATCATAGTCGAATGAATCTAGATAGCAGTAATTGATATTAATATATCAAGAAGAACAACCACACATTCCTCGTCAAAGAAAAAAAGATGATACATTACAAGAAGCATCACAAATTCCACTTAATCTCACATATTGAACCACCCAGTTCATCCTTGAACATCTTTTATTGATTGGGAGTTTAGACCAATGGGAGCTAATACTGTGATAATATGAAATCAACTTCATGCCATAGAAGATATTCAAAGGGAAGGCCCTAACTAATTTTCTTTGAAGAATATCACACCTCAGAAAGCACACCATTGGACACAAAGCATTCTTATGAAGAGATTCTACATTATCATGATGTTCCTTGAATGTTTGAGATGTATTTCATTGGGTTCTCATGATATCCTATTGGTAGGATTTTGGAAAACCTGAAGCTCAATTGGGTTGGTCTAGTTATTGTATTTGTTTCTCTTGACAAAGAAAATTTTTCTTACTCATTCTCATGGTCTGAAGGTGAAACCAATAATAAGGTAGAATACTAAGACCTCATTTTCAAGTTGGAACATTCCCTATAGATACAAATATCTGACCCAAACATTAATGGGGGTTTAAATATACTAATAAAATAAATTAATGACAAATATTCCATAAATAAGTTTGAATGGGAACCTCTCATAGGTTACATCATATAATTGACGACATAATTCCATTTTGAGAGAACATTATATGACAGACCTCGATCACAAAATTCTTGGGCCAATGCATTGGAAAATTCAGCTGCAATCCTAGTCGATGCTTATCAAGAAGATGTGGATTTCAAAATCATGAATCAAAGGATGGTCTCAAAATTCATCATTAGTGAAATGATGGAAATCAATATAGTCAACACTACCCCAAAAGGGTGATGAACTGATATCTTCCCTTGGATAAATAGAGCTGATAATCGATTTCATATGAAATGGGACCATCCAATTAGATCAAGCTAAAAGGTAATTGAATCAATGTTTGGAAAATATTCTTACGCTTTATGATGGGAAAAATTTAAAAAAAATATATCTAAAAATAAGTATCCAATGGAATTATCCTCAAATACAAACATAAGGGGAGATTTTTACGGTACCAAAAGAAGTCCATATAGGATCATACGATGCTCATTGGCCCGATACCAAACTCTCCCAGAAAATTATGAGTCTTATTTACTTTTGGAAGAAAATATTATTAGACATTTTTGAATTCAGCAAGAAATTTCATGAATCTTAGATTCATGAATAATTTATCCACAAAATCCATAAGTTTCTGTATACATCTTAATATTCTTGGTTGTTTCTTATATAAGGAATATACATTGTGGTTCTATATCCCCCAACCACAAAAAATTAGTATATGTGCATCCAAACTATTGTTGTTTTTTTTTAAATTTTATATTTTGATACCCTTAAAGAAATTCTTGATTAATAATATCATAAACATCATAAATTCCAAAATCATCATCAGATTTGGTCTCTCCCAGATGATATTTATCAACAATAAGACCAACTTATATTATATAAAATTAATGAAATTATACCAGGAGCACAAAATTAAATCTAACAATTAATTCCCCTATCATTCAATGGAAATATAAACATAGATAACTTAAATAAGACTATTTCATATATAATCTAGAAAATGGTTGATAAAAATAAAAATTCCTTAATAGAAAAGCACCTACATGTTATATGGGCCTACCACACCACCACCACACACTTACCTAGAAGATACTAAATCTTTATTGGTTTATAAGACCAAATTATTGTTTCACATAGATGTAAAATTTCCATTTCATAGAACATATATCTATATAAAACTATAGGAAAATGAGTAATCATAAAAGTAGACATATGGGTTGGAACAGATCGATGAGAAAAGATTTCATGCAGTTCAACACATCAAAGATCAAAAGAATCATATCATGTGATCCTTCAATAAAAAATTTCACCTCAACTCCTTCCATGAATGAGAATTGATATTGGTTAATAGAATTCCAATGACACCAGTAAAGAAACCACTAATTAAAAAACCCAAGTGGTAATGGATCTGAAACCTCTTACACACCCCACCAATGAATGGTTTTTTAAAATTACTTTTTTTAGCATTTATCAAAAATTATGAGCCCATTAGAATGAATTTACACTTCATGTTATCCTACATCCTACTAGTAGGGAATTGAACAACATGGTATCCTAATTCATGGATGAAAGTATTCAAACCACATGGTGTCTTATAGAAAATGAAGTAATTCCATAAACTGTGTGGAATCCTATGTCTTGGAAGCAGAACTCTAAACTCCAAAACATTCCAATTCCAAGTATAAATACTCGAAACTTCTTGAAAAATATTTTTTCCATACTGCATTACATTATACGACATGTAAGACAACATCACCTTATGATTTTAAGTGACATAGAAGACTTCCATACAACATGATGTTAAATTGAATAAAGAATGTTACTTTATAGATGATTCACTACACAAGAACTAGATTTGTGTGCTAATAACATGAATACTCCAATACCTATTTTGGACTGAAATACATAGACAAATTTTTTTGAATGAAATATCTTTGTGTGGATTTATTACAACAATAATAGGATACATATTGTCACCCACTTTCCAAATCCTTGGTCCCACAACACTATCAATTGAAAAATGGCCCCTTTATGCATAGGTCAGACCTCTATAGAGTGTTTTCCATTAAATACTATGTGTGGATTGATTCTTTCTATCATAGTATACATGGTGACCCACATATCCCATGTTTTGGGTTCACCCATAATATCATTAGAAAACAATCCCCCTCTATGTATAGGTCAGAAAATCATGAATATTCTTCCATCCAAGAACTACATGTGTCTGGATGACTACTACCATAGGATATATAGTGACACCTAGATCCAAAATCAGGGGTCTTTCCAAAATATCAACAAAAAACAGTGCCGCTTCTACTTATGGTTTTGACCTACATAGAGTGTTTTCCATTCAAGAACTACATGTGGCCTCATATCTTCAATCACATCATATGTAGTGAAACCCATATCCCAAAGGCTGGGTCCAGCTGTAATTTCAGTAGAAATAAATCCCATCAATATGTGTGGTAAAACATGTGTGGATATTTTTCCATTCAATATCTACATGTGTCTTAATTCTAATTAATATATTATAAATAGTGATTACATGATCTTCAATCCTATATCCAACCACAATATATAAAATAATAAAAATGAACCCCTCTTCTCATATGGTTTAGAACTATTCATGGATCTATCTAGAACAATGTGTTGGTTGACTCTTACCATTATAAGATATATAGGTATGCTTGTATCCTCAATTCTGAGGCAAGCCATGATCTATGTCAACTCATAATAATGAATCTCCATGAGAGATAGACCCATGTAGATGATATAGTTTATAGAAAATTGTGAATAACCTCACATATTACATATCATGTACTCCCATGTGGCTTAATCAAATTCCTGGTGATCCCTAGTTTCTCTAGATGAGAATGGAACATGTGAGATTAGAGAACCAATACTGATAATTTTTCTCGTGTGGTCTAGGAATATCATTGATAGGGAACCATGTCTTTGTAACATGAAGATAATATTAACCACCACAACCAAGTCAAATGATGTTAAAATTCCCAAAAACATCATAGTCACATGATGTTAAACTCGATGACAAGAGGTATTCATGCCAAATATATCACTTCCTAATGACTCTGTATTCAATAATTTCATGAATTAACCCATATCCAAAAAATTTGTTAAACCCATGATAGTTTAGCATTTAGGGTTGTCAAACCCTTTCTAAATATTATGTTCTCATTTATCCAAATTCATATCTTCAATATCTGAGTCGATACCAACCAATTAATTAAGTTTATATCCATCACATAGAACCCCAGGAACCTTGGGATTCCATGGTTATGGTTCTCCAATTAAAAACGTGTAATAAGGACTCATTAATCAAAATTGATCCCTCCAGGATTCACTAGTGAATGATACAACACAGAAGAGATTAATCGAAAATGATATTTGGTCCCAGGGGATAGCTCCCCCTAAAACCCAAGAGGTATTATCTTGACTACTTGGAATATGCGCTTCCAACATTATCAATGGATGAACTGTGGACATCATTTTTGACACCTAGTTGACCCATATATTCTTGGGCAACAAATTACACTCCTCATAACAGAACTATTCAAATGGATTCAGATACCCTTGATGTTATAAATCAACACATTATACCCCTTATCCACGAATTTTTTTTTGAAATATCATTCATGTACCCTTTCATTTTAAGGAATTTATCCACAAATAATACCTAACTTCATTAATATTTGAAATCTATTTTGATTCCCCGTTTTGAAACATCATGTGAAAGTATATATAATCAATTTTCACGATTTCCATTAGGAATCAAGAATGAATCGATGGTTTATGACGTAAAATTCCATGTCCTACATGACATTTAAATCATAACAAAATTAGGATAGATTCCCATACAATGGGATATTTATAAAGTCCTAGAACCTCACTTTTAGGATAATGAATGAAACACCCTAGATGCAAAATTTTAAACATTATGACCGGAGGTCTTCACATTGAGCAGATCATCCCCTAAAATGTTTGTGTACTCTAAAATCATATATATTATCCCTTATACTCAAAATCTGTTCAATAAATGGTGTACTAGACTTTAGGGTTCTGAAAAGCTTCATGAATATTACATTATCCATTAACCAACTTTATATCTTCAATATCGGAGTTGATACTAACCAATTCCTTATGTTTATATCATTTTCTTGTAACCCCAAGGACCTTGGAATCCCTTTATTCTATTTCTCCCATGTAGAAAAACTATAATAGGAACCAAATAATTTAAAGGGAATCTGCTAGGATTCACTGGTGAATGAAACAAAAACAAATAGCTTGTTCCTATAGTATGTTTGGTCCCATAGGAGAGTCCCACTTACTCCAATGAGTTATTTTTCTTACTTAATTGAATATTGTATTACGCCATTATCAATGGATAACATGTACCCAGTAGTTTCCATCACCATTTAACTCATATGTTCATGGGTTATGATTTAATCCAAAGACAACACAACTGTTCAAGGGGTTTTAGAAACTATCAATGCTAAAAAAATTTCCACCGTGCCCTTTTTCAACAAAATATTATGAAATTGTATCTGTGTACAATCCATTTCAAGGTAATCATATTTAGTGAAGACAAAATTTATCGGAGATATTAACACTTTTAATAGATATACCCCACTTAGATGACATTAAATTGAATGACAACATCCTATTTACATGATGTTAAATTACATGATGACGTCCTAGTCACCGGATGTTAAACAACTTTACATATGTTCAATCTCACAAGACATAAAATTTCATAGTGTGGTCCATCCAATTGATGAATCTATGCTAGGAATGAATTTATAACTTCCATAACAGAATAAAATATCAAAATTACATATCCCTACATATGATACTCATTAATGTAGAGGAAACCTAAGCCAAAATTGTATTCAAGACTCCCCATGGGAAGATAATATAATTCCACAGAACACTACAAATGAGTCGGATATATGTTGTTTGATGTCATTATAGAATATGATTATATATTTATTCCCATACTTATAATATTTATATGGAAACTTAGGAATCCAAGAAATAGAAAATTACATATACCACTCTTTAATGAGGCCCGGTTTATACAAACTATCTCTTCCTAAGTAAGAGTCATATATAAGTATGAAATTCTTACACATGAGATATATATTCATATGGGTGGATATAGTATATGTCCACACATAATTAATCCTATTAATGGATAAAATTTGTTTCCCATATATAAATTCCCCAGAATACTGAGGATTTTCTCTAAGTTCACAATGAACAATTTCAAATTGATTCAACATTTATTTCTATATGAGGATAAACTGTTTGGAATATGTCCTCATAGAATTATTTTAATCTAAATGAAAAATTATTCCCTAGGGCATGGTGTAAAATTACGAATAACATCTCACATTGTCACTCACAATCGTCAGATTAAATGATCCCGACTATGTTCATTCAATGTTTAAGGATCTTACACTGTCCTTTTCAGTACATAAATCCATAAACAACACTTCCTTCCTTCATTTTCTTGAATTTATACAAACCTTCCATGGACCATGAAAAAGGATTCCTAAATTGATGGGACCCCTTCTTTTCATATACAAGTATTTCCCTAATTCCTACGAATGAGATCCCAACTATCAACCAAATGCTTCATTGACATAAAAAAAGGGATTATAATCCTCATGATACATGACACAACCCTAGTAGAGTTTATTACTATATAGTGATTCCATTTCATCCTTAGTATGATTATATCACACTATTGCTTATGATTTCAGAAACCTGATTTCTGATATACAACACATTGATCAACTACATTTGAAGTTGTTTGGGTGCTTCTAACCTTATGAATCATAATTACTATTTTGTGTAGAACTTCACTGAAATGAAGTCCATGTGAGTTATGACCATAAAAGAGGAACAAAAGATTATTATTCAGTAAGATAATAATTTGTCACTGATAGATAATAAATGACTGTTATCAATGATGGGAACATATGTAATCACCCGTATCTTCATTTCAGGTTTGGTTCTTAATTTACGGTGTTTTTGAGGAAAACAGAAGAATTTGGAAATTCACTATGCACACATCGTGTACTCTTGAGTACACACTGTGAACCTAGTTTCCATGTGTAGCTGTAAAATGGTCATGTAATGGCCAAGTACATGGCTGTGTGAACTGCCAAAAGTGTGTCATGGTTGATGCATGTATATGGAATGTATATTAAATAAACATGGACTGTACTTTTATTTTTATTTGATTTATCAGACTGGGGTCATGTCTCATCTCTAGAACACATATCTTCTTCTGTTGTTTTATACCAGAGAGCAACGAGAGGGATGAGATCTTCAAACCCCTACCATTCCTATATTCTAGCTCTGATCAAGACGCCCCTAGTGTAATTGTATTCCCATTGAGGATGTCACTCATTCCCTAGATCATATCTTCTTGATTTATCCACTCTGATGAGATTTTCAAGGTTGAACAATTTTGAAATTTATGTAGATCTACAATGTTTTTTGCTGATTCAATGTCTGACATTCAAGAGTTTTCCATGTACAATGTCAAGGAAGGTTTTTTTTACTTTATTTGATTTTATTTTGATTATATGTGATAAAAATGCTGAATACCCATGTTTAGTGTATTGTGTTTTTTGAATTTCAACACTAATTTAGACCGTTTATAGTGCGTTTGATTGAGAAAGGGTTATTGATAAATTAATAGATTTGTTTTCTTTGATTATGGGTGTGAATCCCATGTTCGATTGATTATGGAAGTTTGGCCTATAATTTTCTATTAGGAATGTGTTGTTTTCCATTCATAGTGTTGTTATGATGGAGTTATTGGTTATATGAGAATCATGTGTTTCGCATTGTGAATTATGAACAAATGGAATTTACTATGAGAGCTTCCTAACATAGGGTCATTTATGTATAATTGTTGTTATCTTTGACCAGAGGCATTGACTGTGAGAATTTCCATGGGGTCATTGGCCAGAGGGGTTAGACCATGGGAGCTACCAAGAAGGTTGTTTTTAATCATATGTTGGACCATCAGAAATTGACTATGAGAGATTCCATAGGGTCATTATAATTTTTATCACTATGCATACCAAAGAGTATTGACCGTTAGAGCTTCCCAAGTGGCCGTTTGTAATTGATTGCCACAATATGGGACCAGAGGGGTTAGACTATGAGAAAATTCCCAAATTGTCATTATTATTTTATTTAATGGGTTATATGTTAAACCAGAATAGATTATACTGTGATAACATTACTATAGGGTTTCTTGAATGATTGAATGATCATGAAGAGTCTAGAAAGCCAAAGAACATGCTTATACTCACTTTACATGATATTTTAGATGAACTTTTGAGATGCCTATTGCGATTGCATTATTTGGGGATAAAAATCATAGGAATAATCCCTAGGTAACCTTAATTAATGGATTGAACAATTTATAAATGTAGATGAATATAATTGGAAATTGTAGGACTGTTTACTTTTGAGTACTTCCTAGTTTATTGCTTCATTTATGCATTTAATCTGCTATATATATTCAATGGAAGTTAGGAAAAAATCATTCAGTTTTATTCTATTAGTACTCATCTGACAACATATTTGGGTCATTATTTTTTACCCAAACATAATATATGGTTCCAGGTATAGATAATGAGAAGGATGAGTTGATTCCGAAGAGGTTGGATACTAGACAGTATCGTGAGAAATCGTATTCTGGTCGAGAGAGATGACCTTTGTTGTTTGGGGTCAGAGATCAGGTCTTTCAACGTGTCATGACATGGTTGGGACACAAGAATATTTTGATACAAGGGATGATTTCACTATGATATGTCCGACCATTAGAGGTTTTGTAGAGGGTCAGGTCAGTTTCCTATAGATTGTTTTTACCTTGTATGTCTGGGATATGCACTGAGTATCCCATGTTTCTCATCTACGATGTTAATTTTCAGTCTTGTCTCTCATTTTTCAACCCAAAGAGGTTGAGTTAGATGTGGATTCCTTGTTTGAGGATCACCCTATAAGGATTATGTATTGTAGCATAATGGTTCTTCGTGGAGAGTCTATTCATATCGTACAAGTGCTATGGAAGCACATGAAAGAAAATGATGAGACTTGGGAGTGGGAGGTTGACATACAATCCTAGTGGCCACAGTTGTTTGATGTTTCTTCTTCCACACCCTTTAAATGGAAATTCAAGGAAGAACTTCATTAAGTAGGAAGTTTGTAAGAACTTGAATATTCATTTCAGGTATAGATCTTGATTTTGGGTTTTTTGAGGAAAGAGGATAAATATGTAAATTTTCAATGTACACGCCTTCTACTCTTGAGGGCACGCCATGAACCCATTTCCCGCATGTAGCCAAGTACTGACTGTGTAACGGATGAGTACATGGGCATGTGGACCTCCAAATGTGGCAGCTGGTTAAGGAATGTACAAGGCATATACATTAAATGAACATGAGTAGTACTTTTCTTTTTATTTTATTAATCAGACTAAGGTCACGTATCATCTCCAGAACACATCTCATCATCCTCTGTTTTGTACAGGAGAGTGATGAGAAGACCAGGAAATTAGAAACCCTACCGATCCTTCTTCTGAGCTCTGATCGATATGCCACTCGGTGCATTGGATTCCCACTGGTGTGTTCTCCCTTTCCCCATATCCTCTTCTACTAATTTCTCTTCTGTCTTGAGTTATTCAAGGTCGAAAATTTTGGACCTTTTTGTAGATCTATGACATTCAAGGAAGATTCAAGGGATGATACTCAAGAGAATTCATTGTACATCATTGTGGTAGGTGGTTTTTTATTTCCATTGTCTTTCATTGGATTATGTGTTCTAAAAATTAAAAAACCACATGTTTATGGGGTTGCGTGTTTTTGGAGTTTATCCTTATTTTAGATCTTTTATGATGTGTTTGACTGAGAATGTTTTATTGATTTAGTAATATGTTTATTTTCCATTATTGTGGTTGTGTATCCCATTTTTTTTTTATTATGGACATTTGGCCTCAAATTTCTGGTCAGGACTGCATTTATTTTTCATGTTGAGTGTTGTTAGGATAGATTTATTGTTTATATTATATTCCTATGTAAATCATTGTTAAATTGGATAAATGGTAATTTTCTGTGAGTGATTCCCGACACAGGGTAAAATATGTATAATTATTAATATCATTGACCAGGGGCATTGACTCTAAGAGCTATAATGGTATCATTGACCAGAGAGGTTAGACCATGATACATTCCCAGATGGTCATTATTAAACATATGTTGGACCATAGAGAAATGACTTTTAGAGCTTCTAGTTGTTCATTGTAATTATTATCACTATTAAAACCCACTGAAATCGACCGTGAGAGCTACACTAGAGGACATTAGTGTTTCATTGTTTCTATGTGGGACCAAATGGGTTATACTATGAGAGATTTACCAGAGGGTCCATATTATTTTATTGAATGGGAATATGTGAAACCCGATGGGATTAAACTGTGAGAACATTCTCAGGGGGTTTCTTGAATGATTTTATGATCATGATGAGTCTTCCAAGCATAAGCACAAGATTGGACTAGGTCTTACTTGATTTTTGGAATGATCATTTATGAATCCTATTGTTGTTTATATACATCGGGATATAGATCTTGGGATAGATCTCGAGGTTATCTAATTAAATGGATTGAATAATTAATAAATGATGATGAATGTAATTGGAAACTGTAGGATTGTTTACTTATGAGTACTCATTAGATTATTGCTTCATTTATTTATTTTAACTACTATATATATTCAATGATAGGTAGGCCCAGATCATTCAGTGGATTCCTACTGGGATTATTCTCACACCCTTTTGGGTCACGATTTGCAACCCAAATAGATTATAAGATTGTAGGTTTAGATAATGGTAAGCTCCCCTCTTCATCAGGTGCTTGATTATTGTCAGATCCAGAGAGCATGTGACCAAGTTGAGTCTTGTAATTCTATTTGAGTTTACGATTTTCTGTATATTGGTTTCAGTACATTATTTCTAGAATTACAAATTTTTTGGTTTCATTCCACGATACATGTGACAAGAAACATTTATTTATACTTGCTGTAGTTGTTTACGTTATAAGTCTTCCATAGTTTACAAATTTTGTACTGTATTACTGCTTCCACCATGGGTTACTATGTGTTAGTCCACTTTGTATAATATCCCAATGAGGGCAAAGTTTCCCCACTATCAGGCTGTGGCCCTTGCTGCTCATCGAAAGCCTCTAGTATTTCTGGAAATTTTCTTGAGGTCCTGATACCAACTAGGTACATGGTACCCTTTTGGTGGAACCCCGAACTGGGATGTTACAACAAACCATTGCCAGTTTCATTTCTGGTGAAAACTGTCACTCGGACCTTGTCAGTGGGGGAAGAGGTGGAACCCTCTTGTGATGAGTGACATGGTAGCACCAACGATTTTTTCTCCGTCGACATAAATTTATTCCCAATTTTAAGGTATATAATAATGATGAAATTATAGGTGAAATAATATAAAGTGTAAAATATTCTTGTTATATGAAGCAGTGTTAAATTCACCATGATTTTTCTTTATTAAAGCATAATCATTAGCAGAATAGATATACTCATTAGATTCCTCTGAAATTGAGTTTTCTTGCAATGAGTTAAATGGCTCAACCAATGGAATGTCAACAATAACTTCCACGTCTGACTATTTCGGCACCACAAGTGTTTTTACTTATTGATGAAAAAATTATAATATTTAGGGTTCTATTACTGTTAGATAAATTCCATCCATATCCTTGGGAATCGATCTATAATCCTCTAGGTGGGTTTGTCTTGGACCTACACCTTTTTTACAAATTATAATGAGCTTCCTAAATTTCATGGAATGGGACATAGGTATTGTGTAATGATTAATTGAGTATTCTAGGTGAGTGGACTCTGATAGTTTGGAGCAATTCCTTTTTTCAATACTCTGTCTTTGAGGGCCCCCATAATTTAATGACATTGAAGGCATTGAGTATGGTGCTGGTGGAATTGTAGACTGTGACTCCTTTGGAATGGAAATCACTACCCTCATTAGGTATAATTTACTTGTGGATACCTCATCATTAGTTCATTGGTCATCACCCAAATTATGTCCATAAAAAGTATCCCTAAGATAATAAAATGAGAATGGAATGAGTGACATGCATCCTTCATCTATGTACTATATCCATGGAAATGAAATAGAAATCCATATGATATTAAGGGAATAATAACCATTTTAATATGGTGAAAATTATAATATTACCACTTCGTGGATGATTGGGTGTCCCTTTGCATTCATGAAAATCTCCATCATACCAATAACCACCATCCACTACACCAGGTGCAAGTTCAAGTTTCGGGCCTTCATGCTTTCTACTGCAGCATCATGGTCTTAAAGAAAAACTATAACATCAGAAGAATTTTTATCAGAAGATATTATGTTGGGGGTAGTAATATATGCAAATACATATAATCATATCTTTCCTGTTAATTGTATTCCCTATAGTTTAGCATCTGAGTTCAGTTCCCTATAGTTTCTTCACTATTGAAATGAAATGGGAAAAACCTGTTCCATAGTGACTTTAGTAACATGTATCATATGCATTTCATATTTTCCTATTGGAACATCTCTTTTTAAATAAAATAATGTTTGATGTCTCAATTTCTTGATATTAATCTATGAGTTTTCTGGTTTACTATAAAAAGATCAATCTAAGTCTTGGATTGGATTTAGTTTTTTTGTGGTAAATTTATATCCATATGTACTGATGTGGATAAATACTCATTAAGATAAGAGAGAATTCAAATTCCAATATATTTTTGAAAATACTGATCATATCATATTTTGGATGAATATATATCTTAATTTTTGTATCCTCTCTAGTAAAAAAGTACTAGAATTGAAAACCACTATTAGATGATTTTCGTATTGAACATGATGTGTTGTAGGGAATTTTTCTAAATTCATAAAAACATACTATTGAACCGAAAAGGCCCACACAACTCATTAAGAATGCTACCATCAATTTGTGTAGAATGGAAAAGCTCACAAATTGAAATAATATTAGCTTGAACCTTAGATATTCCTCAACTATGGTCAGTTATACTACCAATGGTAATCCCATAGGGTTTGAAGCGAAATAAGACATGAATGCATAGGAAGGCCCTCATTACCCATTTCACTAATCTGATGGGTCTCAGCCCACTATGTTCTACAAAAAATTCTTGAAACTAATGTTTGTGATATTCTAGATGCTAATGTATGCATAGCCACAATTGTGAGCCCCTATCCAACCCCATAACACCATGAAGGGATAATTAAATTTCGTGTGGAGATATTCCAATATATATATGGAATAAGAGGTAAGATAGTTTTGGAAATAAGGAATTTAAAGCCAAACATAACTCCCTACTTCAATATATTTATCTTTTACAAAGCAGGGACTCTAACTCCAATCTTATCCATATTTCAGAGAAGGTACCCTCTCAGGTACCAAGAAGGAAATCCAAAAGAAATAATGGCTCAGCCAATTACAAGAAGAACAACCCACCCCCATTAAATGAATGAACCCTCTTCAACTATCGTCTTGTAGGCATCCTCGACTATCTGAGAATATTTTGGGTGGAACACTTTTGACTTCTTAGATTTGGGTTCAACATGAGAATTATTGATAAAATATCCTACCCATTTATTAAATGGGATGTATTTCATAAGTCGTGGGGCCTTATCAAGGGATATTTTATCTAGCCTAATCGACACCCTATCAATGGGGGGGGGTCCTCTGTACATCATCCCCAATATAATATGGAGGGAAAAACATATCATACATATCCCATAATATAATTGTTCCAAAGATTTTCTCGATATCCAAAAGACTTATGACAACTTCTACATGGGAAAGATGAAATGTGTTCATGTCTAGACTTCATCGACTGATCATGTCTTACATAAAAAAACATATTAAAATTTGTGATTGTTTAGTTGATCTAAATGGATTCATACATCCCATGGTTTTTTGTTCTATTTCAAATTCAGATGTAATATTCTAAACCTAGAATTGTAGAACAAGTCTATCCTGAAACTCCCTTCTGGTCGAAGGTCCCATTTAGGTAACCATCTAACACGTTAGATTATATAATTCCACGATATTATGTATCGATACACATGGATGTTTGAATAGAATTTAGGTTACTTCCCTATAAATTATATTTTCCTCAAAATTATTATATACATAGTTGATCATTTTTTCATTGAAATAATGTGTCCTATAAGGGAGATAATTTCACTAAAGGTATTATAGTATTCAAAATCAAATAGTGTGGAGTGATTGATTAATGTGGTTTAAGGATATGAGAATAATTTGTAATACCAAACCCATAAATAGGTAGGATGTATAATATGTGATATTCCATATGACATATCCCCATCAGGTCTATCATGTTTTTCTAGGATGACTGTGTGATAGAACGATAGTCAATATCTACACTTATGATAATGAAATTATTATGGGTCAAAAATTTAGAGAATTAAATTATTAAAGGAAATTTGTAATTTGAATCCATCCGTATAGAAAAGAAATAATATCTTTGATAGGAACTGAAACTTTCATAACAATGATTATAGTTCAAAAATCATCAGATGAATTTCATGAACCATATAAGTGTTCATGATCGCATGACCTGATATTGCTCCTGTGAATCACATGATCCATGAAGCATCACATAATTGAATTATGTATATTAATACATATGATCTGGTGACTATGTGGGGATAACATAAACTATGTAACAATCAAGAAGTCAAATTAAATAACTATAAATTCATGATAATCATATGGGATGATGCTTAGGACAATAAAATGTGTTATGGTTTTCCAAGAATTTTAGGGAACTGGTTTGTAGATTGTTTGAGAAATTATGAATAAAAAATAAATCTTGAAAAGATATTACATTATTGTATCTTGTGAGTAGTTCTCACAGTAGGGGTGATGGGAATAGGTCTTATGAATTTGTAATTGAAGAGAGGATATCACATGAGCTATGAAGGTTTGAGTCACCAGTGAAATGGTTGGACCCTCAATCCCATATTTATAAGGATACACAGAGAATACCAAAGGTAAACTCAAATTTCAATGACTACTCAGAATACTGACCATCAAAATCCCAAATTTCCCCTGCAGTAATTTACATTCCTCATAGACGAGTCCTCATCCCTTCATTCCTTTTTTATAAGGGGTAAATTTTTTAATCTTTCCAGATGTATATTTGAATATTTATGATAGATGAAATACCAAAATCATCATTATTATCTTCTCATAATATTAAACGAATGAGTATAATGACTACATAATGATTGGGAAGATAGGTAATGTTAATCCCCTGATCCATATGCAGACATGAGATTACATGACCCTAGGAACTACATGAGTATGGATCATGCGTTTATTGTGAACATATAAATATAACATAAATCCCATTTATTGATTCCTTCGTATCATAAAAACCACCATAAAAAAACACCTTCATCACACAAAAAACTATTGAAAAGAAATCCTAATTATAAAATCCCCCATCAGATGAGTTCATATATTCATGAGACATTTCAATTAAATGATTACTAAAAATCACCCAAATACCATTATAAAATAAAAGACGAAAAAGGTTAATACTTCAAGTGATGTAATTTATATTTATTTTCACATGAAGGGATTATACAACACACATGATTAGGTCAATTGTCTTGTGTGATCCCTAGAATATTTCCAACCATTCGATGTGATATACCATGGGTATTCCACCTTAATCATTCAATGTCCCACAAAAAAATCCATTCAATCACGAGACACCCCTTCATATCCATATAAAATAGGATTGAACATCAATGATTATGCTCAAATGTTGTCATAAGATCCAATGTTGATCATGTGAATCCCTAAAAATAACCAAGGGGAAATATTTAAAGGTCTTTTAAAATAGATAATACAAAATTGGAAAAGGTGTAATCCACGTGAGAAAAGATGTTACAATTTTTTTCATGAGAAGGGTGGATGTGGTCCGCCTGACCAGTCCATTAATCTTACGAAATCCCCACTGACAAGTCGACATCATCATGTGAATTCCACTGGATGTGTCACCTTCATCATGTGAATGATTTAAGATAACTCTATTTGATCATGAAACACCCTAATATAGAATTGATGGGTGAGAAAAATAATTTTTTTAAAATAAGTGCTAAAAATTGAGATACACTTATAAGAATGACAGAGAAATTGTTCTTATTATGAAGTCCCTCAAATGAGATAACTTGACCTCACAATGGGACCTAGAAAAGTATCCCCTAATCACATGAATTCCTCTTCATCATGCATCATGGTATCATTACGACTCCTGGAAATGTATGACTATTATTGGTAAGGACCTTTTACTTGTCGATTTAATTTTGAAAAATCCATTTGAAAATAGATGATTTCAATAATTATGATGATGAATGTGTGATCTTTTTGTCACTCTTTCTCACATGACACAAAGATAACACTATTTATAACCCATGACAATTTCGTGAAAAAAATATGATGCTCTACTAAATCAAGACCATATATGTGATATTCATTCCATGTAACGATACATATATCTAGGAAGGTGAAGACTATAAATTCCTCCCCCTTTGAAAAAAAACACACACATGGGAGTGTAGAGGTGGGAGAAGTATTATCAATGAAAAAATCCAAAAAAATTCAAGGTACTTTTATTAAGGAAAACCATTTAATTGATTTTGGGATTATGTGACATATGTATACACTTATTGGGATCAAACTATTGATCACACAAAGGGATTTTGATGAATTGAACATATAATATAAATTGTTTTACACATATGAAATTCATCTTACGAAATCCAAATAGGATAATTCCAAAATAACATTGAGGTATTTAGGAGATAAAGTATGGAAGAATGGATGACTTATAAAATGATGGATATACTAATTTTTAGGTGATGGGATCATGTGTGCCACATCACCTTTTTATAAGTCATGCAATAGAACCTGAATATATCATCCATGTGTTTTGATGTAACTGTAAATATAATCCATGTCATGAGAGAGACCTACAAGTAATTTTAAAACACATAGGAATGTCCACCAAGTCACAAAAATCTCCTTGTACATGTTATCCAAGTCAAATGTAGTTTGTTGGATGTATTATCCATGTGATGTGATGACCTAAAAACATATCATGTAGGTCAGACGAGGTTCGTTGGAGATAGAATAATTT
Source organism: Viscum album (assembly GCA_963277665.1). Taxonomy (NCBI): domain Eukaryota; kingdom Viridiplantae; phylum Streptophyta; class Magnoliopsida; order Santalales; family Viscaceae; genus Viscum; species Viscum album. The sequence goes on from OY728163.1 coordinate 1,919,271,409, forward strand.
TTCTAGAAACACCCTTGGATGATTCTTCATTGCTCACATGAAAAATTCCAGTTCAAGATAGATGAATAATGATTCAAATCTTGTACATTTCATCGAAGTCATAAATTTACACTAGAGATATCATCCATTTCATGTTGAAATTCTCAGGACATGTCATCCAGATCATGGGGTAGCCCTCCAACATGTCAGTCATGATCCAGATAATGGACCTAGAAATGTATTCCTTGACCATGAAAAGAAACTCAGACATGTCATCATTGTCATGGGGAAACCCATTAACCAATTATCATCAGTCATATGAAGTATCTTTTGTCATTTCATCATTATTAGGAAGACATTGAGTACATGTAAATAAGACACTCAGAAATTGGTAGTTATACACTTAATACAAGTCAAGAAGGAATCTTGGTAATGTTAGGAAAACACCATATAAATTACAGACATACACCTTGAATATGTGAGTTAGAAAATCTGAACATGTTAAGAGGGAATCTTCAAAAATTCCATCCTTGATTAGTATGAGTACTTGGACATGTTCCCTATTACCATGTGAACCCCAAACCATGAGTTTTTGTCTAGTAATTACCCTTTCATATGGTAAATTCCCACAATGGTTTTGGACTGGATACTCATACAATCCTATCAGTATTATGGGATTCTCATTTCATATAGACATTCTCAGTAAGACACCCGTGGTTCCTACATGTTATCCGTTAAAGGGTAAGAGTCAGATATCTCCTAATGGGCATCTATCATGCCATAAGTCCCTCCAAATCTCAGGAGATCTATCCCAAGGGTGAAAAACACTATTATTTAGTTTTCATTATTCCTAATCCATCAACATACTGAAAAGCTATATGAACTATAAGGGCTATGATTATTTCTATAAGAAGGATATGAAGGTCACATTAAAATGGAATAAGCTTTATATCAAACCCTCGTTAGGGTCATTTGAATTCATAATACCGATTTCCATGTGTGTTGAGTGATATTACTTAATATCCCTTGATTCCCACACTATACATGAATCAAATGGGATTAGTTATTTTCAATTTCTATATCACTCACATAATAAATTTCCCCATGCAAGGAAATACTCAATGTGTAAGCCTAATTTAGTGAAATGTAATGATTTCCCATGTACAAATCAATCCACCTCAATGTAAGTACAAACGACATTCCCCGTATTATTAAAATCTTGATAATTAACCCTTATAAGAATTAATTATCTATCACAAAACAACAATTGGTTATGGATAGATTAATCTACAATAACTATGATTTAAATTATAAGATGAAACATAGTACACATTCATAAGACTCGAGCCCCATACCTTGTGCCTAAGTACCGTAATATATGCCCTCTCTACATGAGGTTATATTTTATGACTTGTATATAAATGAAATTTTATAGGATTTGATTCATGTTAAATGCAGGATACAGAGGACACCTCATGAAGGATTAATATTATCCATAAATAACCAATCACCATCCTAAATGACTATAAACTCCAGAGTTCCTAGTTTCATGGATTCAAAATATAAGTAACTACACCTTTTTAATAAATAATCAGATAGGTATTTATAACATAAGATAAATAATGAAGGTCTGGTTGATAGAACCCCCTTATACATATAAGGATTCAACAAAAGATTATTTTATTAAGGTCACCAGTATTGCACTGTAATTTAGAAGAGAATTCATAAACATATCATTAATCTATATGAGATTCTCAGAATAGGTAATAATTCCAAAATAAAAGTGGGTGATGAACCTTATCTCCCATCATATGGTCCAATGTGAGTTCCTATGTGTCATTGGTATTGAAACCTCAACTGACCATATACCTTTGGAAAGTAGGCCACTAACTTTTTATGGATGTTGGATCCATTAGATGATTCCAGGAGAGATGAAATTCGAAAACCCAACAGGAATTATTGTGAAACCATACATGACCTCCCCCCACAATCAATCATCATCCCTAGTCCTCAAATGGTAAAAAAATGATGATGCTAAAATTAAAACATGTAATGACATATAACAAAATCATTATATGAATTTTGGAAACATGTATTTTAAAGAAAGGGAAATGTACCATTCTCATGGAAATAAAAATGGACAACCTGAAATGAACCTCATTATCAAAAAATAAAATAGGTTTAAACATGTTTAATTCATTTTGTTCCCAAAACATTTTGATGGAAACAATGCTCCAATGCAGTTGTTTATGTTTTAGTATGATGAGTTATCATGTATGGGATTAGGGAGTAATCTTAATCTATTATGTGTCTTTTCAACAAAGTGATATTTTCTTTGATGTTAGACTTGACTTTAATTTATGTCATGTTATATGTTACCACTAAATTTCATACGATTCAATGATATTACACTACAATGTTCATTATGTAATGAATCCATGTGATTATATTTGAGACATATATTTTATGATATAATGTTTTACCATTGACATAGAAGTTATACTTCCTTATCATGTTTATTACCTTAAAAGGATTTTTAGTTTACAAATTTCTTTTATGTATTCCTTAGGTTATCCTATGTAGTTTTAGGAGTTCATAATGATTTTAGAGCTCATTATTAAGATTAAAATAAATAATTTTTTCAATAAGGCTTGGATGTATTATAAACCCTGAAATCCCAATAAAGTAGGATTTCTTATCATTTGGATGTAATTAATGTATTTTTTTTTGCTAAAATTAATGTTATACTATGTGTAAAAGGCATGGTTCACTATAGTTGGCATCAGAGAAATGTTTTGGTCACCCTTTGTAAACTATTTTGAGAAGATGTTAGTGATAATTTTATAAATAATTATAAGGATAAGATTATGTAAAAACATATATTAGAATATTGGTGAAGGGTAGATCGAGTGGATTCCAATAAATTACATCTATTTCTAGATAATGAAAGTGGATTTCATTTTTAAAAAAATTATACATAAGGTTAATAAATCTGAATGTAACGACCCAAAGTATTTCAATGGAAAATTCTCTTCTTATATATATGTCATAAAAACAGAAAATAATGAACTACTAAGTGATAAGTGACCTTTAAACATAAATTTGTCACCCATATGTTTCGAATTTTAAAAATCCAACATTCACGGTTGTGTTCAAGATAGTATTTGGAGTCTAATGAAACAAAAATAATTTTTGGTGAATAGTAACCTACCCATATGAATAGTAACCTACCCTTATGAATAGTAATATGAACCTTATGAATAGTGAATAAGAGTAACATTACCTATGAATAATAAAATAAAAATTAGACATCATAGAAAGTGATAATTTGACCTTAGTAAACGTTTTTTTTGTATTTTATAAGTCGTAAATAATTAATTATAATTACTTAATTAATTTAAAAGAATATATATTCCCCTGGAATTTATTCATATAGTATTGAATCAATGTCTAATAGTTTTTAGATAATTTTATAAGACCCTACGTAATTTTTGAAAGAACTATAAAATCCGTTTTAATCTTAAAAACTGTTTTTTTAAGTAAATTATGATTTTATTAAAATATTTAATTAATAATACATAGAAAATTATTTTTGAAAAATGGACATCATTTTTGGATTCTACACGTTGAAAAATGGTTGGGGTAAATTTGTGGGATTTTTCTGAGGTACTTGAATTTTTGATGAATAGTGGAATCTGATAATTCACAATAAAAGCTAAATAATATATTAATTGAGTCATTGCTGATGTTCTGATGATGTAAGACCACTTGGTTCGGGATTAAATTATACAATTACTATTATTGGTCATCCAAGACTCACTATTCCTTGTCTTAGGTGAAATTAATAAACTAATCAATTTTATATTAAGGAAACCCCTCTCCCCTCCACTATAAAAGCCACCCTTCACTCCCTCTTTTCCTCACACCTCTCAAGCTCCAAGCCTTCTCTAAATTCTTCCCAAACACCTTCCATAGCTCATCCCCCACGTCTGAAAGCAGCTGGTCTCATCAAAAGACCAAGCCTAGCTTCCTTAAAGAGGATCTCAAGAGAAGGATTCTAAAGGTAATTTCTCTCTCTCTTCTCCTTTAATTTCCTTTCAAGGTCAAGTTCCTTTCTTGATCTCTCCCTACATATCTTCATCCAAATTCTTTTGTAAATCCAGTATTATAAATATAATGTAATCTTATGATTCTAATGGTATATTATATCACCCCACACCCTTTCCCTCTTCCTTTTATTTTATTAAAGAGAACGTTGTTCATGTGGTGATAATTTATCACCTTCAAAAACAACATGCTCTCTTCTTCCATTTCTATCTTCAATCTGGTCATGAAACTATTTTTATGGTTGAACCAGAATATTTTATATGTATTATGTTCTGTAAATAACCTATGGCCTTATTACTAAGATAACTATTAAAACAAGATCGTTGTGATCCAAAAACTGCTCAAATTAGCCCAAATAATCATCATTTAATTCTTATCTAATGATTCGGACACATGGATCTAATATAACTCATTATAAAATCATTCAAGCTTATGTAATATCATTAATTACATGTAATATCTGTTCTGGATGTTTACCCATGATCTACCCAAACATCAAATTAAGAATACAAGTGGACCGTTCAAGAAAACCATGAAAACGAACATCCCCGATCAATGTTTTTAAACTCTATAAGTCATCCAAAGAACATAATATGAAATAATGAAACCAGAATTAACCCTATTAATGTATAAAAGGTTCTGGAATTTTTAATTAATGAATATAATGTCATTATATAGGACATTAAAGAGAAGGTGGCATTCAAGTACAAGGTAAGGGGAAATCTCGAACCCAATTTTCTTCCTTCGGGATCTCCCTCTTTCACTCCATTTTGATATGGTTACTCCTCAAAGGTCTTTTGTTCATATTTTCCTTTACTTTTCTGGGATATACATGTTTGTAACTGGTTTTTATGTCCATCAAAATGTTTTCCAAAAGAACTCTTCTTTCAAGATCTCACCTTTTATCTCTCATTCAAGGTTGATGGTTCTTATATCAATTATGTTGTTCCCTCTTTCTTTTGGGAACCCAATGCTTATGAATGTGTTATTATGAGATGAAACCCATTCCTTTCCATGGGTTATTTATGTACATGTTTGATATGTGTTCTATGTGGCAATCATGATAATGATAATGTTATGATGTGACGGGTGCGCCCGGAATTATATAGTGCAATATGAATGTTTAAATGTGACGGGTGCACCCAGAATTATATAGCGCTCCAATGCATTGGGTAAAGTGATGAGTATCATGATTAAATGTGAAATGATGCGTGAACATGATGCTATCTTTGTTCACAATTATGTGTGGTAGTTAACCACTAAGACATGATGTTTCATTTTTTATGCTTTGCCACATTTCAAGTTTATTGTTTATGCTCCTCTCATGTTCAAGATCTTCATCATGATTATGCTCACCCCGTGCTATATTGTTCTTATCTATCCTCTTACTGGGCTTTTATCTCACCCCTTTTGATGTATATCCTCAGGTGGCTACATGTACTAAGGGGAGGACAAGTGCTACTAACAAGCTATAGAAGAAGATATTAAATGAATGTTTATGCTTGATGTTGTATTTGTTATGTAATGTCCTAGTTTTCCCAATACACTAAACCTCTGGATCCTCCATGTGTAATAATATTATGTTGTTTATCTTTGAAATGGTGTAATAGTGATGTAAGAAAAGGTCGGGTCGTTATAGTTGGTATTAGAGGAAAGGTTTAGTTAATTTGGGAATTAGGATTAGTGAACCCTAAATAAAACCCCTAGCATGAGACTAAGTACAAATATGCACACAAGGATATTTACCTAGGGATCCCATATGTTATGTTTTTTGTATAATTGTTTAAAAGGATAAGTTATTCATGACTTGTTTACTTATGTTTTGTTCTAACCTTTTCTATTTTAGAAAATGGTGGGAACCAGGAGAAATCAGGCCAACAACTCTTGTGAAGGCCAATGCAACGATTGCCTGAACGACATCCCCAATGATTTTGGAGGTGGAGTTCAAAACTTCATGGCGATGCTTACCCAATTATCTCGGGTTATGAATAATAACCATAATAATGGGGAACATCCTCCATCACCAAAGAGGGAGAAACTAGCTATCGAAAGTTTTATGCGGAAATGACCACCGGAGTTTTGTGGATCTTCCGATCCACTAGTTGCGGAACAGTGGGTCAACTCCATGGAGAAGATCTTTTCTGTTCTTCACTGTTCCGAGACAGAGAAGGTGACTCTAGCCGTTTATCATCTAGATGGAGAAGCTTATCAATGGTGGGCTTTGATTAAGAACACCAAGCCAAGGGATGAAATTGAAGAGATATAATGGGAAGACTTTAAGATAATGTTTCTTAATAAGTACTTCCCACGAACTCTTCGCACGAAGATGGAGAGAGAATTCATAGAGCTTAAGAAAACGGAAGTAGAATCTATCACAACCTATGAAGCAAATTTCACAAGGCTCGCAAGGTATGCTTCAGGTTTTTTATCAACAATGATAGCAAAATAGATAGATTTTTTAGTGGATTAAAAACACATCTTCGAAAAGATCTTGCAATTCGAGACATTGGGAGTTATGAAGAAGTTGTTCGGTGTCCTCTCAAAGTGGATATGGAGTTTGGAGAATGGTCCCATGGCTATGGTGATAAGAAAAGAAAGATGGAGTTTCAAGCTGGTGGATTTAGTGATAAAGATGGGAAGAAAACACAACGACCCACTTGCCAAAAATGTGGGAAGTTTCACAATGGGAACTGCCTCAAAGGGACGGGGAAATGCTTCAAGTGTGGGAATGAAAGACACCTAGCTCACGAGTGTCGAAGAGACATCAAAAGGAAGGATAATGTAGCCGATGAAAGGAGAGAACCACTCGTGGTTCAATGCTACAACTGTAAGGAGCTAGGGCACTATTCAAACCAGTGCACTAAACCTCGAGCTTTCGAGGGTAATCAGGGCCAACAACCACCAAAGCCAAAGGAACAAGGGAAGGCTTATGCCATCACTACTGCGGAGGTGGAACATGATAATGAAGTCGTACAAGGTACACTTCCTATTCACTCAAGAATGGAAAAATTGTTATTTGATTATAGTTCTACGCATTCCTTTATATCTTGAATGTTTGGTAGAACTATATAATCGAAGCCCCGAAACCTTGAAGTAGAGATATTTGTAAAAACACCAAGTGGTGCAATAATTGCAACCCAAGTGTTTGATTCTTCTCCTGTTGATGTATGTGGGAAGATTCTTCTGGGAAATCTCGTAATACTTCCCTTGGTGGAATTCGATGCTATAATGGGAATGGATTGGCTCTCGTTATATAGAGCACATATAAACTATCGGGAAAAGGAAATATATTTTCATATTCCGAACCATCCCATGCTCCTCTACAAATGCAAGGATGATCATGAATATCCTTTGATAAATCCTTCAATGGTGTGGGTGATGATTCCCTATGAAGAAGCATACCTCTCTCAAATGTTTGAGTCATAGTAAAGTTCCAACCTTGAGGAAATTCCCATCGTAAGGGAATACGGTAATGTATTTCCCAAAGAGTTACCCGGAATTCCCCCGGATCGTGAGGTATAGTTCTCAATTGAACTCATACCCAGAGCTACTCCTATCTCAAAGTGCCCCTATAGGATGGCTCCTATCGAATTGGAGGAGTTAAAGAAGCAGCTGCAAGAGCATCTGGACAAAGGGTTCATACGCCCTAGTGCATCACCTTGGGCTGTGCCAGTGCTCTCTGTGAAGAAGAAGGATGGAACCACGCAACTGTGTATCGATTATCGGGAACTCAACAAGATCACCATAAAGAACAAGTATCCTCTCCCAAGGATTGATGACTTGTTCGATCAGTTAAGAGGAGCTCAATACTTCTCAAAGGTGGATCTTCGTTCTGGATATCATCAAGTAATGGTGAAGAAGGAAGATATTCAGAAGACTGCCTTCCGTACAAGGTATGTGCACTATGAGTTTTTGGTGATGCCCTTCAGATTTACTAATGCCCCTGCAATCTTCATGGATTTTATGAATAGAGTCTTTAGACATTACCTAGACAAATTTGTGGTAGTCATTATTGATGATATTCTCATTAACTCCAAGAGTAAGGAGGAACATGAAGAACAGCTAAGACTTGTGTTGGCGACATTGAGAAAGGAGAAGTTGTACGCCAAGTTCAGCAAGTGTGACTTTTGGATGAATCAAGTCATGTTCTTAGGACATGTGATCACAAGCGATGGAATTTCTGTGGACCCTTCAAAGACAAAGGTGATTGAAGAATGACCCAGGCCCTCTAGTGTCACAGAAATCCGTAGTTTTCTTGGATTAGCTGGGTACTACCGACGTTTTGTGAGAAACTTATCACGATTGTCAAGCCTGCTAACTAAGTTAACAAGGAAAGGGGTAAAGTATGTATGGATGGAAGAATGTGAGGGAAGCTTCAAGGAGTTAAATAGAAGGCTAATCACTTCACCTGTACTCACACTACCGAAAAGTGGAGAAAGTTTTGTGATATACAGTGATGCTTCAAAGAAAGTCTTGGGTTGTGTACTCATGCAAAATGATAATGTGAAAGCCTACGCCTCACGATAGTTGAAGATCCATGAGCAGAACTACCCAACGCATGATCTAGAGCTGGCAGCCGTGATTTTTTCCTTGAAAATATGGCGGCACTACCTTTATGGTGAGAAGTGTGACATATACACCGACCACAAGAGCCTAATGTATATATTCACACAAAAGGAGCTCAACATGAGTCAAAGGAGATGGTTAGAGATAATCAAGGATTACGATTTCTCTATTCACTATCATCCTGGAAAGGCGAACAAGGTAGCTGATGCTTTAAGCAGGAAAGAACCTGCTACTCTATCCATGTTGAGGATTGAGAAAGACCATATCTTCTTGGATATTCAAAGGATGGATTTGGGAATCGTAAGGGCAGGGGATACATCCTACCTTGCCCAAATGATTGTGCAACCATCCATCCAACAGAAGATTAAGGAAGCACAAAGGGATGATGTGGAGATACAAAAGAGGGTGAATGCAGTAAGGGAAGGGAAGCTGCAAGAGTTCCATATTGACGATGATGGTGTGATTCGGTTTGGAATGCGGCTTTGTGTGCCTTCATCACCCAGAATAAAGAAGGATCTATTGGATAATGCACATAGCTCAACTTTCTCTATTCATCCTGGAAGTACCAAGATGTATCGTGATCTATGAGAACACTTTTGGTGGGATAACATGAAGAAGGAGATTGCAGAATATATATCAAGGTGCTTGGTGTGTCAGCAAGTTAAAGCTGAGCGGCAAAAGTCCAAAGGTATGATGTAGCCATTGCCTATACCCATGTGGAAAAGGGAAAATGTCACTATGGACTTTGTCATGGGTCTCCCGAAAACGTCAAGAGGAAATAATGCGATATGGGTTGTGGTTGACTGACTCACCAAGACTGCCCATTTTATCGCTATTCGGGAAGACCTCACACTTGAACAACTTGCAAGGATATATGTGAAGGAAGTAGTGAGATTGCATGGTGTTCCACTCTCGATTGTCTCTGACCATGATCCAAGGTTCACTTCTAAATTCTGGAGGATCCTTCAACATGCTTTGAGTACTGAATAAAATTTCAGCACGGCCTATCACCCCCAAACTGATGGCCAGTCTGAAAGGACTATTCAGACACATGAAGATATACTAAGATCATGCTCTCTTGAATTCAAAGGTGGTTGGGATCAGCATCTCCCATTGGTTGAGTTCTCATACAATAATAGCTTCCACTCGAGTATTCAAATGGCTCCGTATGAAGCTCTTTATAAGAAGCGATGTAGAACTCCAACCCATTGGGATGAAGTTGGAGAACGAAAACTACTTGGTCCCGATCTTGTTCAAGAGATGACAGAGAAGGTTCAAGTCATCCAAAAACATATCAAAGCTGCTCAAAGTCGGAAAAAGAGCTATGCTGACAATCGTCGAAGGGACTTGGAGTTCGGCGTGGAGATAAAGCCTTCCTTCGAATATCTCCATGGAAGAGAGTCATGCGATTCGGGAAGAAAGGGAAGCTAATCCGAAGGTAAATTGGCCCCTTTGAGATCCTTGATCGTATAAGAGCGGTGGCCTATCGTCTGGCACTTCCACCAAATATGGCTCAAGTTCATGACGTGTTTCACATATCACTACTGAGGAAGTACATTCCAGACCCCTCACATGTACTAAACTCAGAGGCGCTACAGTTAGAAGATGATCTCTCATATGAGGAGCAGCCGGTAAAAATTCGGGACCGGAGTGATAAGGTTCTACGCAACAAGACAACCCACCTTGTCAAAGTGTTGTGGAGGAACCAAAAGTTTGAGGAAGCAACTTGGGAACCGGAAGAGGCAATGAAGGATAAGTACCCTCACTTATTTGTGTAATGTGAAATTTCGGGGGAGAAATTTCTTAAGGGGGGAAGAATGTAACGACCCAAAGTATTTCAATGGAAAATTCTCTTCTCATATATATGTCATAAAAAAAAAAATAATTAACTACTAAGTGATAAGTGACCTTTAAACATAATTGTGTCACCCCTATGTTCGGAATTTTAAAAATCCAACATTCACGGTTGTGTTCAAGATAGTTTTTGGAGTCTAATGAAACAAAAATAATTTTTGGTGAATAGTAACCTACCCTTATGAATAGTAACCTACCCTTATGAATAGTAATATGAACCTTATGAATAGTAAATAAGAGTAACATTACCTATGAATAATAAAATAAAAATTAGACATCATAGAAAGTGATAATTTGATCTTAGTAAACGTTTTTTTGTATTTTATAAGTCGTAAATAATTAATTATAATTACTTAATTAATTTAAAAGAAAATATATTCCCCTAGAATGTATTCATATAGTATTGAATCAATGTCTAATAGTTTTTAGATAATTTTATATGACCCTACGTAATTTTTGAAAGAACTATAAAATCAGTTTTAATCTTAAGAACTATTTCTTTAATTAAATTATGATTTTCTTTAAATATTAAATTAATAATACATAGAAAATTATTTTTGAAAAATGGACTTCATTTTTGGATTCTACATGTCGAAAAATGGTTGGGGTAAATTTTTGGGAGTTTTCTAAGGTACTTGATTTTTTGATGAATAGTGGAATCCGATAATTCACAATAAAAGCTAAATAATGTATTAATTGAGTAATTGGTGATGTTCTGATGATGTAAGCCCACTTGGTTCGGGATTACATTATAAAATCACTATTATTGGTCATCCAAGACTCACTATTCCTTGTCTTATGTGAAATTAATAAACTAATCAATTTTATATTAAGGAAACCCCTCTCCCCTCCACTATAAAAGCCACCCATCACTCCCTCTTTTCCTCACACCTCTCAAGCTCCAAGACTTCTATAAATTCTGCCCAAACCCCTTCCCTAGCTCATCCCCCACGTCCAAAAGCTGCTGGTCTCATCAAAAGGCCAAGCTTAGCTTCCTTAAATAGGATCTCAAGAGAAGGATTGTAAAGGTAATTTCTCTCTCTCTTCTCCTTTAATTTCCTTTCAAGTTCAAGTTCCTTTCTTGATCTCTCCCTAATTATCTTCATCCAAATTGTTTTTTAAATCCAGTATTATACATATACTGTAATCTTATGATTCTAATGGTATATTATATCACCCCACACCCTTTCCCTCTTCCTTTTATTTTATTAAAGAGAACGTTGTTCATGTGGTGATAATTTATCACCTTCAAAAACAACATGCTCTCTTCTTCCATTTCTACCTACAATCTGCCCATGAAACTGTTTTTATGGTTGAACCAGTATATTTTATATGTATTATGTTATGTAAATAACCTATGGACTTATTACTAAGATAAATGTTAAAACAAGATCGTTGTGATCCAAAAACCGCTCAAATTAGCCCAAATAATCATCATTTAATTCTTATCTAATGATTCGGCCACATGGATCTAATATAACTCATTATAAAATCATTCAAGCTTCTGTAATATCATTAATTACATGTAATATCAGTTCTGTATGTTTACCCATGATCTACCCAAACATCAAATTAAGAATACAAGTGGACCGTTCAAGAAAACCATGAAAACGAACATCCCCAATCAATGTTCTTAAACTCTATAAGTCATCCAAAGGAACATAATATGAAATAATGAAACCAGAATGACCCTATTAATGTATAAATGGTTATGTAATTTCTAATTAATGAATATAATGTTATTATACAGGACAATAAAGAGAAGGAGGCATTCGAGTACAAGGTAAGGGGAAATCTCGAATCCAATTTTCTTCCTTCGGGTTCTCCCTATTTCACTCCATTTTGATATGGTTACTCCTCAAGGGTCTTTTTTTCATCTTTTCCTTTAATTTTCTTGGATATACATGTTTGTAACTGGTTTTTATGTCCATCAAAATGTTTTCCAAAAGAACACTTCATTCAAGATCTCACCTTTTATCTCTCATTCAAGGTTGATGGTTCTTATATAAAGTATGTTCTTCCCTCTTTCATTTGGGAACCCAAATCTTATGAATGTGTTATTATGAGATGAAACCCATTCCGTTCCATGGGTTATTTATTTACATGTTTGATATGTGTTCTATGTGGCAAGCATGATAATGATAATGTTATGATGTGACGGGTGCTGCCGGAATTATATAGCGCAATATGAATGTTTAAATGTGACGGGTGCGCCCAGAATTATATAGCGCTCCAATTCATTGGGTAAAGTGATGAATCTCATGAGTAAATGTGAAATGATGCGTGAACATGATTCTATCTTTGTTCACAAGTATGTGTGGTAGTTAACCACTAAGACATGATGTTTCATTTTTTATGCTTTACCAAATTTCAAGTTTATTGTTTATGCTCCTCTCATGTTCAAGATATTCTTCATGATTATGCTCACCCCATGCTATATTGCTCTTATCTATCCTCTTATTGGGCTTTTATCTCACCCCTTTTGATGTATATCCTCAGGTGGCTACATGTACTAAGGGGAGGACAAGTTCTACTAAGAAGCTATAGAATAAGATATTAAATGAATTTTTATGATTGATATTGTATTTGTTATGTATTGTCCATGTTTTCCCAAGACACTAAACCTCTGGATCCTCCATGTGTAAAACTATTATATTTTTTATCTTTGAAATGGTTTAATAGTAATGTAAGAAATGGTCGGTTCGCTATACAGAAAAGGGTATATTGATATAGACTTGATCATAACCTGGTGCATGAAAATGGGTCTTGATAAACACCTGGGTTGGCTCTCTGTGGGGATATTCTATAGAAATTTTCATACTATATATAAACCATTATGGAGGAATTGAACAAATATTTAGTTTAGAAAACCTAATAGGAAACCTTAACAAGGAGAAACTAGAGACTCATAAGTCAGTATATAATTACCATTTTAAGGTTATTCATTCTGGGTTTATATGTTTCCTATTTTATATGCTGATTTATTCATATTGTGTTTTTGTAATTATTTTTCGTTAGTGGTTGGAAATAAGAGAAATAATACCAAAAACCAATATGGTGGGTAATGTCATTAATTTTATAATGAGATTCCAAACCTAATATGAAGGGTAGTTTTTCACGTAATTATCACACTAAATGAGATATCATGAATTCTGATTAATAACTAGAACACAATTTAATTTATTAACACATCAACGAAGGTAATGATAACTTTTAATTTAAGTAAAGTGATAAATATGATGAAGAAAAGAAAATTAAATTTATTAAATGAAAACAATGTGGGAATTGGAACCACAGAAAATAACTTAATGGAACTAAAATATTATTTATGAGTGGTAAAGGAGGGAGAATATTAGTGAATTACCAAAGAAAAATAAAAAGTATGATTAACAAGATGTAGGGAAATAATTTTTAACTTATTAAACCACTAAATGTTTAATGTAAATGACATGTGGAACATGATAATTATCCATCTTAATTCCCTAATCCAAGGGTTAATTCAATAGTTAAAATGTTATGAAAATTATTTATTTGGAATTATTTAAGTGTTTAGGTTTCAAAATTATAGAATCATGCTGTTGATGTTTTTATATTAATATTATACAGGTTAAAAGAATTGTGACACTTATAAGGATAATTATGTGGTAGTTTTTTTAACTAGATTCTCAAATATTTTTAAGGGTACTAATGGCCTAGAATAGTGATTTATTTGTGAGGAAATATTTTATGTGAAAAAATGACATAAGAAAATATAACCGCTGATATGCACATCAAGTTGAGGTAATTATATTACATTAAAATTATTTGATTTCATGGGAAAATTAATATATTTAATATAATAATTTAGTAGTTAAAATCAAATTTTATGATTAATTTCAGTATGAGGATGTTTATTACATTTCTGGGAACATTATAAAAATTATACATATATAGCTTTTTAAATAGAAAAATATTCAGGCTTAGTGATAAACAATTATACCTGAATAGTAAAAAAGGCTTATACCCACAACCAATATACGGTAAGGGTGAAATTCCTAACAGTAGACTACATGTTGTATTGGCTAGTAAAATAATTTTTTTACATAGATTTGGTTGAAAAATATTATGTTTAATTTTTTTGGAACATATTATAGGCTCATGTACTATAGAATGTTTTTTATTTTTTGGTGATTTATGATATTTGGGAGATATATTATTATATTAAAATATATATGCACATAAGTATTATTATTAATAATTATTTAGGAAAAATAACATTATGGATTTGAAGATGTATGTTATAGGGTATGAGATAACCTTTGAGGATAAAAAGTTCTATAATGTTGTGGTTATTAATGTTATTTTGGATATATTCATATTTATTTAATGATTCATATATGCCAAACCTTTGGTTTTAATATTGAATGTTTGTGAACAATATATTCATATTCATTCTGTGTATTATCTAAAATTGTTCATAAAATTTTGTTTTTAATAATGATAGGAGGATTATATTGTTACTCTTTTATGGATCTTATGATCCATGAAAAGATAATTTTTTTATTTCATGAATAAAAAATTCATAATTAAAACTCATTTCTTAGATTAATAGATGCCGAAAAATGTGATCAAAGAACAACCAAAGGATAAAATTTGGTTTATGAAATAAAAAGATATCATGTATTTATATTTTATGGTATTCTATATCATAATTTTAAAAATATCAATCAATTCAAGGAAAATATAATGAGAAAAATTATCACATTACCTTCACATCTGATGAAGTAATGATATTTTAACAAATGAAAGAATTATTGATTTGGAGCCGCTAACTTTCTCTTCATCATTCAAAATATTATGTTCAATGATCTCTATCAGTCTCTATAATTATTTATTCTTTTATTCAATGTCAATATATTTACATCCCACTAATGTTATCCTACTTTTAATCTTAGTTATGTGTTATTCTAGATAAAAACCATATTTATGTTTTCCTCCATTATGATGAGGATTAATTCACATTATTCATGATAATGGTATTACAAAATAGTTTTTTTTAATGAAAACCCTTAAATACTATGTATAGATTCTAATTTTGGGAAGGAAATTATTTATGGGGTATAATTTAACACAATGTTATTTTAAAATAAAACTATTTTCGATAGAAAATTCAACATGCATGACTAACATCAAATGAATCATAATATTATAATAATATTTTTTTATTTAATTATGATATTTAAAACCTAGAAATTAAATTGGTGAGAATAAATAAAATTAAAAAATTTATGAAATATATATATATTTCTTAGTCAATATAAATGTATAGATTAATTATTATTAAATAATTACAATATTTTTCTATGTCATTATAATATTTAGAAAATATGTTTTCTTGAAATATAATTTTTTTTGTTTTTTGTGATCAAATATTATAATTCATTTCTACATATTTGACAATTTTATATGATAAAATATACTTAATTTATTTAAATCAACGTATAAAAATTAAATTAGGGTGATATTATGGAATTTTTTTAATAGCTGGGTTTTTAGTGAATAATAAAAATGCCGATTTTTTAACATATCATTTTTTTCCAAACAATCAAGTAATTTAAATGTACCACTATTATCAGAAATTGATTTCAGTAAACAAAATTAGATTTTTTTTATATTTACTAATTTTAAATTCATTTAAATCATATGTATATGGCCTTTTTGTATAAATTTATTCTTATAATTGGAAACACATTTTTTCAAATTTCTGTTTTAAGAGGCCTAATGTTTCTCTAGTTTAATTAATGAACATAACATGTAATGAGGTTTGAATAAAATAAAATTTCTAAATTATATATTTATATTTGTAATTTTAATCCATATAATGATGATTTCTATTCATATAATTAATATAAGATAATTTTTTCCTTGAAAGTTTATTTTTTTGGAAAAATGTTTTTCATCACACTTACCAAATTTATTTTAAATTAAATTATACAACTTATTTGAATTTAATTTTGAATTATGGATTCAAAATATATAATTATAATAATTTATATTCTATAATAAGGTAAGATTAATTTTTGGTCATACTGAATAATAAAAACATTAATAATTTATTACCACAGTTAATGTTAAAGATTTTTACTATGGGCCACAGGGGTTTAATTAAATAGAAGAATGGAATAAAATGTATTAAAAATGATAATTTTGATTTTTTACGGAGTCGATTAGGCTCAACTCTCTTCCACTCATATATTTTTCAATTTTTTAGGAGCATGCCTTGAGAGTTTAGTGTCCAACAATCATTTTTATATAACTAAGAGGTGGGGGTGACTCAATGGTACACAGTTTTTTTAGAAAATATTTTACTCTTGATTCAACCTATGTGACAGATTAAAGTTTCAATCCATCATATTTAATACTTATCCTCACCCTAAAAGAAATTATTACAATGAAATTGTAGAATAAATTTATTTATAAGGTTTAGTACGAAGAAATACTCCTTAGAATATAGATTAGACCCCAAATATGGATTATCAACTGTAAAAGAAGGTGATTACAATTGTAACTATATAGACCTCCCTATTTATAAATTGTTTGCATCTTTAGTGACAATTAGTATTCAACTATTGGTTATACTACGAATGTACTACTTCTTCATAGTGATTGATTAGACCCCATATCCCAATCTTTAGCAACTGGTTAGACCTCCATGATGCAACCTTCAACATCATATGGCTTGATCCCCTGTAGAACATCCAATTAAAGATATTCTTACACATGATTGTATAATAATAGTAGATTATTTATAATTTAATGAACCTTTAAATTGAGGCTTTTCTTGCTCAAACAATTATAATCACCTATAGAGAAATAATTTCCTTAGTAAAACACAACTCAAGAAACAAATCTTTATTATGCTCAAGACCTGGCCTCATTAAATACTACAAAATGAGAATATAAAATCCTTCTGAAATAATTCTCTATATTTATTCTTAAAAAACTATACACTAAATATGAATTCTCTATTGAATTTATATTTCTTCAAACATAATTCAATTATTTAATACATTTTATGGTCCTATTATTTATGAAAGTGTATATTGCCAAAGAATATATAAATTTCCTTATTATTTCTTCATGTAATTATATAATCACATATGTATGTTCATATATATTCATTCACACTTTCACTACATCAATTTTCATTATTCACATTCAGATTAAATTTATTGATTGGTTCATATTAATATTGTTTAGTTTATCAAAAAAATAGAACACCTCCCAGATATTCCACATGTTATGCAGATTATCTTTATAATTGTATATTGCATAAATCATTCACATCATCCCCAAAATGAAATCATTAAAGGATATTACATGTTCTGTTAATTTCTTCTCAATGTAAAATAATCCTTCATTTTCCTCATCATAGAACTCATGTATCATCTATTAGTTCATGTAATATATCTGTTCCAAGTACACAATAAAAATGAAATATCTTTCTCAAATGATACAAGTAGTATTCCAATCATGCATGAATACCGTCTCATTTAGTTTCAACAATATCATATCATAATAGAACATGATATACTCATAATCTATAGATTTATTTACAAAATAGTATATGTTATTATTATATATTCTTCGAAAAAAGGTTTGCAGAAACTAAAATGAACAGCATGTTATCACATATGGGAATGTAAATTGCATGCAACATCCTAAAAAAATATAATTTGTGTTCTAATCTGTTTTTCTCTCAAAAATTCATTTTCATGTGAGAAAGGATCCATAAGAAAACAATTATCTATTGGGTAGTTATAAAAGCTATCCATCTAATCATTAATCGGAGAATCATAAAGGACCACACATTTCATAAAATCATACACAAACTAACTACGTATTCTATTTGCGTGATAACACTATCTAAAAAATAATATTTAACTCATTTATATTTCTCAATGTTATATCAATATCCCTTTAATGAAAACATAGTTACATGAAGATTTGACCATATTTATATCTTCAATATGAACTAAATAAGCATGCATGACATGACTTGATCATCATATGATATTTCATTAAGGACTACCATTGAGAAAAAGCCCACCAACAGATCAGTGGAGAAGAAAAAATGTTACCACAATCAGATAGTAATGATCACATTCATTGGAAGGATGGGGATATATATGTATCTTTAAATTGATGAGATACATTAAATCACACTTGTTTATCACACATTGAAACAAAATCTTGGTCCATGCCTCCTTATAATAAAAAGAATGAGATGGAGTTGACATAATTAGTTATTGGTCCCCTCTAATAAACATCACACCACCACATCTCGGCAATTTGGTATTCCACAATGCCACACCATAGAAAGGATCTATGCATCCTCCTTTCATGATTTTTGTGGCACGCTATACCCACCCACCCCTCTCACAACAACTAGCGAGGGTGTCGAAGTCCCACCCGATCAATGGATGTAGTCCTCTTAGGTTTGATTGTTGGTATATTACCTTTTTTTACAATGACCCAATAAACAAAAATATTCAATGAAACCAAAACCAAATTCAATATTTACTTAAAGGTAAAAAATCTCACAACTAAACAACATTTTTTCGTTCTTCTCAAAAATAAAACATAATTTTCATTTTTAAAAATGATAAAATCAAACTCTATAATTATTACAATGTTTAAAACATAATTTAAACTAAAGAAAAAAATGACACATTTTTTCTGAACAGAAGACCAACTTTAAAATCAACACATTTAATACCTCAAAACATATTGAAATATTTTTCCAATTACATTTTTTTAGAAAATGAAATTCACTTGGCACATCCATCTCCCCCCATTAATTTTTTGTCAATACTTATTTGCCAATATGTTTGTTTTTATTTGTCCCCCATATTGAAAATGAATAAAAAATGCATTGATGATTTCAAACTATAACCATCGTATAATCCAATTCAATTTCAACTCAAATAATGAAACCCTACAGTAAAAATAAAAAAGCTTTTAGTTAATCAACAATAAGACAACATGGGAAGCACAATATCAAAAACAAGAGTGATGACACATAAATATCAAGGCTATTCAAATTTTATTATGTTTTACTATTCATATTCTTGTTTCAAAAACATCATCATAGGGGAAATTTTAGTAAGATAGTTATGATATTTTCTTCCCACATCTGAAAAAATGAATAAGAAAAATCATGTGAAAAAACATATGACCACCCATTTTAGTTTTATATCATCTTTTTATGATAATTGTATTTTAAAATTTATAAGATTGTTTTTTGGAAAGTGATCCTCTTTTTCAAAAGATTAGGAATATTTTACAGTTTAAAATTAGATATTCTCCCCCTTAAGAGAGGAATAAATATCTATAAATTTCCTATAAATAAGTACAAAATCATTTATATAAGGTAATATATAGGAACATGTCATACCATATAAATATCACTATGGATATTAGTTTCCTCTCAACTATGTATTTCCCTTATTCCACATAAACTCAGATTTTGGAAATTTAACATTCATCTCTCGGGATATATCAATATAAATTTTTTCACAATTCATAATTTTCATGAAATAATATGTAGATTAAACCTCATCATATTTAAATTATTTAATAGTCACTAGTTTCTTTTCTTTTTATTTGACTTGATTATGATCTTTTAAAAAAAATCAGATTCTCACACAATTCACTAGTGTCTATGACAGTCATCACTATCTGAAATCTATTATCATTTTCTCTATGAGAAATCACAAATTATAAAAATAATCATCATTTTTTGTTTTTGTGATATTATTGAACAAATATACCACAAAATTCATTCCAACAATGATATAATTTCTTCAAGGATAGTAAAACTGATGTCTTGATCACATGATTCTCATCCTAATAATAAGATCTCATTCGATCAGAATTACCAACCCTTAATTTATAAATTTTCCACAGTTGTGACATGTTATACTTTTATGGATAATATTTTTTAAAAAAATCCCACAATAACAATATTATCCTATAATCCTTGACCATCCAAACTGATATTAGTTTTTCTATGAATATTGTATTTATAGATTTTTCAGAAATAGTGGATGTATATTCTTAGGAGGAAACCATCTTGATGAATTAGTAAAATCTCTATTTATAGATGATTTGTATATCATTTTATATTTGGGTAATGTTGGATGCAGTGTTTTCTTCCATAACAACATTGTTATAAATACCAAAGTTACATTTACATTGATTTGTTCTTGAATTAACTTTATCCAATAAACCCTTCATCTCAGCACCATTAGAAGATTTAGTCTTAATCTCATCAGATTTGATGATGTATTTTTAAATGTTCTTCAAATCACATTGATTTACAAGGATCCTTGATTTTTCCTCACATATTCGTCCAAATTCTCAACAGTTATTTATTCTATATCTTTCCACATATTCTAAAATTCATCTAATTTTAGCTGGTTTTTTATTCTCATAAAAAATATGATTAATTTTTATTAAGATATTAATTTTTAATAGCTTTCATCTTTCCTAGTAAAACATCAATCTTCATATTATTTTCTATTATTTTATTAAGATGAATATCCTCTTTCATGACATGTTCTTTATTCTCAAAGGCGATCCTTCCGATTTATATCATATATTTTTTCTTTTCCTTACTGAGATGTATATTTTCCACAACAGTAGATTATATATTTTCATGTAACATTGATTCTAAATTAGTTACCCTGTATCCTTCAACGTCATCATATAAGTATCTAGATTTTATAGATTTTCCTATAATGAAATGTGATTCTTTAAATATCATCCACATTTCGATTCACTACATGATAATGTAAATTTATCTCTTTATTTAATAATAATATTTATAATATTGGATGTAAACATATTCTTATACTTTTTACTAATCCTTTTTTCATACATATTATCCTTTTAATCTGAGTCAGTATCATCAACCTTTTTCACTAGACAATTGCAAAAAAAATTAAAAATATTGATATAGTTCCATCACTTTAGTGGTTTTTTTCTATTTCCATTACTTCTCCCCATTGTAAAATTCTTGAAAAAAATCCAACATTTGAATGATGTAGTTTTTATCTTCATCATCATCTGAATCACTTGATTCAGTTACTTTGTTTATTATATTATTACCTTTTATTATTTCATGAAAGTCCATCTAATCTCAATCCTTTTCTTGAATGATGTAATTTTTCTCATTTTAAATGATAAGAGTGTGTTATGATTTTTATCCAAATATAAATATTATCTACATTCCAGATCTGAAATATTTGATTTTAATCTATATAATAAATTTTATATATGATTCTTTACAATAGTAGAATAGTCAGTCTTCTATCCAAAACCACTAATATCGCTAAAAATATCATTTTATCATATAATGTGGTCATCAATACATTAATCATCATCTATTTTGATATCTTTGTACATTATTCTCCAAATTTGAATCTTCACTTCTTTATATTTATGATTTTATTCAAAAACGATTAATAGTTTATAGCAAGTATCCTTGGATGTTTGGAGACCCTTCACATTATTGTATACCTTTTCCGATATATCCTTCAAAATTTAATTATGTGCTTTTATAACATATTCTATTTTTCCCTTATTAACTTGAGTCATAGAAAAATCCTTATCAATATGTGGTAAACCCATTCATGTTCAATATCTTACTTAATGCACAAGATATAGAAGTTAATGAAGCATCCCATTCCTTTAGAGGTGATAATTCATGCCATTAAAATTCAGAATTCATTAACTATTCACTGAATTAAAATTTTCCATTTATAATACTTTTTTCTAGATCTATATAAGTTACCTTTTTCTCTAATAAAACTTTTAATGTCCAAATATTAGTTAGATACCACTAAGAGTGGTGATAGTTAATCATTGGTACACCATTTTTTAAAATTATTTAAATTTTGTTTCAACCTATTTAACTGATTAAAGTCTCAGTACCATATCTAAAACTCATCTTCACCCTGCATAAAATAACAAAAAATAAATAACAACACATAAGGATGTACATGGTTTGTTATAAATACCATCTATTTTCAATGTTGGTTAGACCACCGAGAAACTTATTATCTATTACAACTGAATGTGATTATAAGAGTAACTGGTTAGACCCTACAATTACATACAAGTTATACCTCCCAGTTCCAATTGTCCTTTAGTATATGGTTAGACAACCCATGCGATCCTTATTTATAGAGATTGTTATTTCACCAATCATAATCTTCAATAACTAGTTTGACCCCCCAATTATAGCCTTCCACATCAGATGGTTTTATACACTATATAAAGATCAAATGATTATTCTCATCCACACATTTTCTGTATTAAACTATATTATGTTCAACTTATTTACCATTTAAAAAATTTGGGTCTTACTAAAACAATTCTGATCACCTGTAGATAATCACCAACCTCTATACATCACTACTCATGAATGAATAATTTCGTCTCATAAATACCCAACCTCAATAAATACTAAAAACTTAGATATAAAAGTCTGATGAGATAAATTTCTAGATTTTGTCTCCTAACTCTTAACATGAAATATGAAATCCATATTTCATGTTTATTTCTTCATTCATTATGAATATATTGAAGACATTACTTGGTATTCTCATTTATGAAATGTATATTTCCTAATAATATATACAAAACCTTCTTGTTTATTCATGTGACTGTGTAATAAAATTTGAAAGTTCATATATATGTATGAACACATCCATTGGATTAATTTTCCATATTCATTATACGATTAAATATAGTGATTGTTTTACTTGAACGTTCTTTGGATCTTCCCAAAATAGAACACCGAATAGATATTACACTTGTTAGGAACATTATATTCATAATTTCATATTGCACAATTCTTTCACCTCATCCACAAAATAACCTCATTAAATGATATGACATTTCCTGCTCATTTCTTTATCACATAAAATAATCATTTGCTATTAATTCAAAGAGAAATAGGGTAGACACTATGAGTTTTCATAGTACCACAATCACATGAACACAAACAAAACATAATCTATTTCTAAAATGATACAATAAAAACTCCATTCTAGCATGAATAATATATATTTCATTATTAATAAGCTCATATCATAATAGAATATTTTAAACTCCAATTCTTTAATTATTCTTCAATAAAAAATATAGACTATTCATTTACCTCTTTTTCAAAATAGTTTCATGAAAACACAAACAATCATCCTGAAATCGTGTATTCTAAAATCATGTTCATGGAACATACTTCAGAAAAATAGAAGTCATGATATTCCCTATTTCACTATCATAACATTGTATGGATGTGTGGTAATATCCACATGAAAATTATATTCATTTGGGTATTTATATAGAACAATCCAATGACTTATTACTCTATGAAAACCAGAGGACCACACGGTTAACAAACCTATACGCACACATCCTTAATATTATCTTTGCAAGATAACACCATCTCCAAAGATAATTTTAACTAAAATTTTTTCCTCAAGGTTTTATCAAGATCTATATCATGACAAAAAAGTTTCATGATGATTTTATCATGTTCAGATCTCTAAAATGGTAAAAATGATTCTCAAATGACATGGATTGATCTTCAAAAGATAGTGCATGGAAGAATCACATCGCACAGAAGCGCTCCAAAAAATCATGAATGAAGAAAATGCACTACCTCAACCAGACAATGTATATCACATTCATCATATGAGTGAGGATCTATATGTATCTTTAAATGGCATA
Source organism: Viscum album (assembly GCA_963277665.1). Lineage (NCBI taxonomy): Eukaryota > Viridiplantae > Streptophyta > Magnoliopsida > Santalales > Viscaceae > Viscum > Viscum album. The sequence goes on from OY728163.1 coordinate 1,919,295,694, forward strand.
TCTACAACACTGCACTTGTTGATCCCACATAGAATCCATAAAATTTTCCTCACATACTGAAAATACAATGCATTAGATGGACTGGAAAAATTTGGTTACTGGTCCCCTCCAATTTATGTCACATGACTGACTAATGGCACGATTATCTACCACCATCCCACCATTGGGGGAGGGCTCCTCACTACCTCTTATGTGACTTTGTGGTCAATGTTTTCTACACACATGCCTCCATCAATGGCTATATAGGGAGTCAACTTCCGACTTCAGTATTGAATACAGTCTCCCTATGATGGAATGTTGGGATATGTTATTTCTTATAAATTTCAAACACAATTAATATTCAAATAATCCAATGCTAAATTACTGATTAATTGTAAGGACATCCTTCTCTCAACTATACCACAATGTTCCAACATTATGAAATCTAAACCCATATTTTATTATTTCAAAATGATAAACTAAAACAATCTCATTCTTCCAAAGTGGTAAACATTGTTCGAATTCAAATAACCAATAACACATGTATAATAAACTTTAGACCAGGTCTAGAAAAATCGCATTTAAAACCTCAAAACATATTGAAATCTTCTCCCAAACACTTATTGACATCAAATTCAATTCAATAGACACATTAGAGAATGACTTCCCATTATTAAATAGTTTTGGGTTTCTAATATAATTAAACTCCTGCCCACATATAATAGTCACCCAATTTCCCTTCTATGATCATAACTATTCATTATGAAATAGTTTTGGGTATTTATATAAATTACACTCCCCCCTCATTACACACATCCCAACCACTTTGTTTCAGAAAAGACCTTCCAAAACACCCTACATAATTCCCTATCCTCATCTTCGACTAATTATTTGGATCATAAATCCTATCTATATTGTCATATGGCATATTCTTAATTAGGTGGTCCAAATTACATCTACCATTCTTAACCGAGCATTACTATTATGTTTCTCCTTCCAACTATATAAAATATTATTCAATAATGATGATATCAAAAAAATAAGTATCTATCATGTAAAAATATAATATTATTTTAGTGGAATAAATTAAATCAATATTAACTTCAATCAAATAGAAAATTAACCCATAATTTATTTGTATGGTGGATTACCTATTCGTGAACTAATTTAACTTTTTTCCCTCATCACCTCTCCAAGATTCTCATGATAGTGAATTTAATATTAATATATGATATTAATTATATACAAATAATTATGTTAATGTAATATATCATACATCATCCTAATGTACAATCCATTAAAATAATGATAGGGGAATTCGCATGTATAGAGGACTACCACCAAACCATGTGGTGTGATTTTTTGTTACCACATCACATTGATGGTATATTTAATTATATATTAATACAAAATATGATATTTACGATATTATTATCATTTTTTAATATATAAAATAACAGATAACATATTTTCTTTATGATCTTTGAAAATGGATATTTTACAGGTACGTACGTATGACATATCATATTAAAGATTACAATAGAGTTATTATTTCATAAATATAAATCAATTTTTTTTTGTAAATTAATAATTTAGGTGTAAAATTATAATTACATAATTATTATTATTTTACGCATGATGGAAAAATGACCCTTTTACCATGATCAGTACACTAATTCCATTTTGAAATTATGATTTGAGCATCCCAAAAACACCGAATGTGGACATAACTAATTATTTAATTAAATATTAAATCAAAATAAATGGGGGTAATTAGTTTTATAATAATGTATTAAAACTAGAATTATTTCATAAAAAACAAATAATTGATTTAATTTCCTTATGTATGTGATAAAATATATTCTTGAAATATTCTTGACTTGGGAGAAGGGTTTTATCTAAAAACTTCCTTCTATGAGACACATGATATTTTATGAACCAAATTTATTTTAATTGATGTATCTACTACAACCTTAAATATTATATAAAAAATCCCTCATAATTCGTGAATATTTAAGTTACAATTCATTTACTTATTTCATGGTAGTTATGATTCAAATTTTACCAAATTAGTTGTTGTTTATGTTTCAATATTATTTATATCGAGATTTATTAAACATAAATCTCAATTTTAGAAAATTATTTCGACATTTTCTAATAAAAACATTTTTTTTATTAGTCATGAAATTTTCAAGTAATAGTGTTCTTTTCCAATCTTTGGAACTCAAAATGGTTGAGATAATGATTAATAGAAAATATGAACTTATTTCCCTATATGGTCGAAAATTATTTTTCTTATATATCTATATTTTCTGAAATTAGTTTGAAAAATGATTTCATCATTATAAAAACTATTTATTATATAAATTTTTAATCATGTTATACTTTTATAAAAAATGGGTTGAATAGAATATTATTATCACTTTCATAGAAATATACATTTATCCTATTTACAATAGTGTGAGAGGATTTTTTTTCTACTTATACGACATGTACATATTTTACCGATGTCTAGACCACTCAGTTATTTGAAATTTCATTTATAATATTCCATTATATTTTTTCATCAAAATTATTTTTTAATAGTATATACATTTATATTTTGAATAATGGTCATCATTGTGAAATAATATATTCCATAGAAAATATTCCATGTAATCATTTGAAGACATTTTCATCAATAATAGAAGACATTTATGTTCTGTATTTCTTCTCAATTATGTATATATTTATCCAATATATATATAAATATTTTTAAACCTTACATTAAAATCTTAATAAATTCCTTATATTAATATCTAAAATACTTACATATCAAATTTTTTTATTATAAAATGAGAAAAGATTATGAAAACCATCTTCTTTCTATTTGTAATTATTATGTTTGTGTCATATAATTATTTTTTTTGTGCCACACATAATAATGAACATGTTATTTTGGGTGAAACCAGATAGTTCTCCATTTAATTGGGTTAATCATTAGTCTCATGAGGCATCATGTATGGGATAATGAGTCAACCTAGTACAATATGGGACTTTGTCAACCTTGTGATATTGTATAATAAGTTAATCATGACTCATATTTATGACATGTTAATTGTTTCTGATACTTTTCACATGATTCCATTATATTATGATACCATATTATTTATGTAATAGTCCCATGTGATTACTCTTGAGCCTTATCTTTCTTTATTTACTTGTATATACTAACAAAAAAGTTATACCGATTATCATTTTTCCCTTAATGGGATTTTTATCTCACTCATTTTTTAATGTATTCCCTAGTTTATCCTACAATGTTATATGAGTTAAAAATTATTTATGATATCATTATAGAGATTAATATATATGTCTTTTTTAGTCTCACTTTGAGATATTTTGAACCTAGACTTACAAAGATTCCATGACACACGATCTCTAGTTTTAATTTATGGATTTTTATGTTAAAAATTACATCATAATATGTGTAAAAGTCATGGGTTGACTTAGGTCACTATATACTCCTCCCTCAAGTGTATGTTGTAGGAATTCTAAACATTACCATTACACATATAATAGTCCACCGAGAGAGTGACTTTCTTAAGTTACAATGGGACATCAATGAAGCTTTTGTTTGAGATTATATCTCTCAGGTATGGGAAGTGGTTCAAGGAAGATTCATTATACATGGTCTTTTTCAAACAGAATTAGGATGGAAAGTCATGATTCTTTGAGTAGGTCTATCCTTGAAGTATGATTGGGAGTTCAAAAACAATTATTACATGTTATTTTAGGTGTATATCCTCATGTGATCCAGGGATCACATGTGTAGGTTTGTGTATCCATGACAGGAAGGGTGTATGTGTTAGCTCGGGCTCAAATAGATAGTGTAAATAGTCCATCATCATTTAGAGTTGTTGTTTTCATTATGTTGATGGTCTTTAATACTTTGTCTGACAGAAAATAATATCACATGTTTATTTACATACAAGTTGTATCAAGTTTTGAGTTTCCAATGAGGTTTTATATAGTTTTAATCATTTTATAAACCTATTTAGAGGAGGGTAAAACATAGTTATAGGATAACAGTGTTTATTATGGTTGTAATAGATTATGAAAATCCATGGGATTTCATAATTTTGAAGATGAATAGATACAATGTGATTTATTGGAATGGATTAATTGATTTGGTTTTTGTATTTTATATTGATTGTTATTGTAGTCGGGTGGATTTTACATCCCTAAAGGGAGACGAGTAATTTATTAATGGATAGAATAATATGGAGGTAGATATAGCAAGAACATACCATATCAAATTTTTGTACATTATGATATAGGTGGAAGGTATGGTTCTTACAATAGACTAGGTAATAGTTCTGGTCATGTTTCCCTTTTGGTGGATTATTACCAAGATGAATTTCTAGATAATTTCTCAACACTCCCATGTGAAAGGGGGAATGTGTTTTAGGTTGATATATTTTTAGGTGAAAATTAAATAATTATTTTCCAGTATTACAGGGAACATGATGAATTGAGAGATATTAATTTTCATCTTGATAACATAAATGAAAATAGGATTATTCTCATGAGAACTTCTCTTTGGGTAATTCTGGCCATATTTAATAAAAAGGTGGATTAAATCCTTTTTCTATGTGGGGATTTCCATAATCTAATAAAATTTATTTTGAAAAATATTTATCGACTACTAAGTAAAATTGATATATTTGACCATTTTGGTGGAGCACGTATGTTCTCCAAGATCAAATAAGGATCTGACTACAAATAGTTAGAGGTCAAGGTTTGGGATATAGCTATGATAGAGGTTACGTGTAGGTATGGACTGTATGTATATCTCATTATTCTATTCATTATAACTAATTTTCTAGTGGTTGTCATAAATCTAGTCAATAAATATTTTTACCCACTCATGGACTCATTTTTTGTAGTTCTCGTTAAGGATATCATGGTATATTTACAAAACCAAGAGTTATATACCAAGAATTAGAAGATTGTGTATAGAGAACTCTGAGTGAATCAACATTATGAAATGTTCTAAAAGTGTTATTTCATTTTTCGTGATATACAATTCCATGGGAATGAGGTTTCAATGGTGGAAATCTCTTTGGATCTGGATAAAGTAAAAGAAATGATATATTGGTATCATCTAAAGAACATGTTCAAAATAGATATTTTTCTCAAGATTGTTAGGTATTTCATGAGGTACATCTTGGTATATTCCCATTTGGGATCACATATTATAGGGATGGCAATAAAATTATCATGTTTGAGAGGACTACAATGTCTGAATATCACTATAAAATATGATGGCATTTGATGGGTTTTTGTGTGATTAGAGGTGGTTATAAACCCTTTCAAATAGTATAGCATTGTTTATATCAAATTTACTATAAATTAAATGCATAATCCTATTATATAGAGTTTTCATTAAGAGCTTGTAATTTTTAGTGAAAATTTGGGATAATTATATTATAGGGTTTTAAACCCCTTCTAGTTCCACCATTTTTTAAAAAACTAATAAATTAGTGGTGATGGTAAACAAAACATAATTAGTATTTTTAAACACTATTTTATGAGATATTTCTAACCCTGACTAATTATTTTTAAACACTATTTTAGGGTAACTTGGGAATGTCCCCTAATTTGTTTTTAGACAACAATTTAGGAGTAGTTGTCAACCTCGACATATATGTTTTGAAAATGAAGGAACCATAAGCCCGCATCCTCCTCTGTATCCATCCCTGTACATCATATCTGAACCTACACCTATATATTCATCTCCGTGTACTCTATGACATGGACCTCCACTCCACCCTAAAACAGATACACAATATCCATCTCCATATACACCTGGCACACCCTAAGTGTGTGTCGTCTCTTACATTGTACTCTTATATCTCCCACTATCCCCTCCCCTATAAGCATGTGGATTCCCTCTTGGGGGTGGGGGTGAACCTTGTTTCTTTCAATATTCACTAGGAAACCACCACTCCATAATTAGTCTTTTCTATTTATTTTATACACAAGGTATTATTTATATATATTTTTATGTAAATTTAAATAACTTTTTTCAAAATATATTTAACTAAATTTAAATATATAACGTATATACATTTATATAAATTAATGTATTAATATTCAAATTATAAATATACATATTTATATTGTAACCAATTTATATTTCATTGAGTTTAGACATTCACATAAACTAAATATTTATTGGTGTATATCTATATTAATTCATATATTTAAATATATATATATACATTAATTAAAATATAAATATATATAAACATATATGTTTAATTAATATATGTATATATATTTTCATAACACTCATTTAAATTATATATTTATATATATTAATATAAAATTGTACATATATATATATATATATTCATATCAGACACATGCACATGCACAAACACAAATTTAATTTTTATTTTTCTTTTGTAAATATTTAAATTTAATTTCATACACATATATATTACATCTGTTTAAGGAAAAACTATAAATACAAGGGAAAAAACCCATTCACCATATCAAGATAGACATTATTGAATATATTTATACATATGTGTACAAATATTTGAGAAAAAATATGTTTTACCAAAATTTATAATTCCATTTATGTTATTTATATACACATAAATTTATATATTTACATCAATTATGAATATAATTTAATATATATTGAAATATATTATATAGATTTTTTTTATAATATATATATGTTTTTAAACAAAATTATATTATGCTTTTAAAAATTTATTTTCATAATGTATTTCAACATATATATATATATATAGATATAAAATACATTAATAATATATATATGTATGCTGTATTTGTAAAATATAATTTATTTTTACTTTTACAATTAAAATGGATTCATATTATAAATTATGTATAAAAATATATATAATATATCATCCGTAAAATATAGTATTTATAAAATTCATACATTTTAATTTATATATAGGAGCATATAATATATTATTATTATATTAATTACAAAAACTAAATTATTTTTTATGTGATAAATATTCTAAAAAATTATATTTATGTTTATATTTGGGCTTTAATATTATAATTGTAACATACTGACCCGGGATTCACTCATATAGTGGCCCGAGTTGGTGGGTCACATTGCTTTAGGAGTTCCTCCCCATGCGCTAGGGGCTACCAACTAGCAGGGAGGGTGTCAAGTGATACATTTTAGAGACTATAACCTGATGTCATATTAGAAAAATATACACAATAAATAATAGACAATAGACAGTGGAAAAATATGAAAACTATATGCATAAAAGTAACATATTTTATAGAAATAGACCAGTAACCAGCTGTACTGGAAGCATTATATAACAAAATAGTTCAACAAAAAAATAGAACCATAAACAAATATGGAAATTAAAATAACCCGGAAACTGTAATAAGATCAAAAGTCAAGAGGTTGATACATAGACTTGATGATGTCGTGGAATGTTAATATACAAAATGGAGAAACTGGGGAAATGTATATAAAACATGCTATAAAAAATAAAAAAATTGAAAAAATACTGCTCCACTCAAATCACGAGAATGTGATCAATCCTCTTCTCCCATGATCCACACTATAAGTTAGATGAATCAAGATTTTTAAGTAGGGAACATTCCCTTATTAACAATTGTAGGCCTAAGGTCTACTTGGGTACCAAAGGATTCCCATGTTGGGTGTGAGATAACATCCCAATTTTCCACCACCAACAATTCCTAGACATAATCTATATAGGGTACATAAATAAGAAGTGTTCATTTATAATGAATAATGATAAATTTTGAATAAATAAATACAAGTGGCATAAGTTCTTATAGGAAAACTAGCTGACTTTAATTAATTTGGCATAGTCCGGAAGGAGTGCCTGATCCGAAACAATATATATAGTAACCACATACATATAGTTATATACTTTATAAATGTATATTCAATAATTATATGAGTAAATAAGTCAGAATATACTTGGATAATATGTTTTGTCTAGACCAGTGGCATAACTATGGCATCCATAACTTTTCTAACGAACCTATAGTATCATGAAAAGGTTACATTCCATGAATCTCATTGATAATGTGAGACATCATAATCAACACTCGAGGTTGCCGGTGTGACACATCATCCCCAAAAAATAATGCAATGGAACATGGAGTCCATACCCATCATCCACATCTAAATATAATGGTGATATACTTCATAATCAACACCAGATGTATAGGAGTATGAAACATCAGGCTCAATAAAAACCTTAACCATTATTCAAAAAACAAATATCAATTTAATAATAATAATAATAACTACTCAGATCACCTACATGTCATTAAATCCAACAATCCCAATACTACCAAAGAATAAACCCTCATATTGTCCAAATAAATAAAACATGCCTCAAATGGAATGTCCTTACCACCCATTAAAATTTAATATAATCATTTCATTTAATTAATTAAGAAATGAAATTAAACTCATGGTAAAACAAAAAACATATAAGAAGTTCTGGTCCAATGAACAATTATATATATACATGGGAAAATCCATATTCATGAAAATAAATGCACTTAATTGTTGATTGTATATTTTAAAAATTACATAATAGAGGTCATTTAATTCGTCACACCCAAAGGGTTGGTTATGATTGAGGTTGGAATCCGTTAAACACTACTAAAGGGTCTATGGGAGTAATACAAAATTAGTATAACTAATTAGAAAAGAATAAAATATTTTAAGGTGATGTACAACAATGGTATGTGCATGGAATGATTGTGAAGGTATGGAAACATCATGACATTTAAGGATGATAACTCGACCACAAACTATAAGGCTGTAGTCATATCCTCATCCAATATCAGCTTCTACATTGAAGAAGGTGAGATGAAAAATGAAAATAGTATAACACCCTGCATATTGGGTGAATGATATCTCACCAAAATTACATAATATATAGGAAGAGAAACTAAGAATTGATGAAAAAGGATTAAATTTCAAACAAATAGTTATCTAAATCTAATGATGGAGTTTTATTTGGATTACAAATAGAGGAGTTATCAATGAAACTAGAAGAGGATTTAGGGATATCTCACGAGAGAAGATGTGGGAGCCATACATTATAAATTAAGAGAGATACGATATGGGTGATGTTTTAAAATCACTATAAGTAAAATTGTAAATTTACCCATCTAGAAAGGGTCACATGTTTTGTTCTAACGATTGGAAATACCATAAAACACCCTCTATTAATAGAATATCCATACATAGTCTTGGTCCATGGTTTGGATAACCATGTGAAAGATGTGCACGATGCCTCTATGAGAAGGTCTGATTTTTTTTCATGGTCATCCACCTCAGCTAAAATTGTTAAAAACAACCATGGGTATCCCTACTCCCCTCTAAAATTTCCCTCATGGTTAGTGGAAACCATTCATGATGGGCTATATAGTTTCTTTTAACCAAGCGGCTGAGTCTCTTTCTATAATATACCTGGTTCTAGGATCCTAACATACCTCAAAGAACCTTGTGACCTACATGAATATGTTAGAAAATTTACAAAGGTTGAAATAAATAATTTAAATAAAAAACAAAAAATTTGTACATTCATGAAAATCTGGGTCATTACAGCCTACCCTCTTTAATGAAACTCATTCCCAATTAGGAATTATGTGGGTAATGAATTTCCATATGAGAATAACTATTACCACTAGTATCATATATTATCTTCCAACTTCCTTATTGCATCTTGTACATGATTATTATTTCATAGCCCCTGTAATAATATTAATGACAATCTACAAAGTTTCTTCACTCTCTAATTAATAATACACACTGGACACTCCAAAACAATCATCTCCATCCTACTCAATCTCATGAGGTGGAAAAAAATATAAAAAGTATGGATAATATTAATGAATCTAAGATATGTAAAAAAAATCATAAAAATAATAATATCATTGTGTATGTGATGTCCAATAATCTTCTGGAATGATTCATTTACACAAGGGTATAATAAATCAAGGTGAATCCTTACCCCACCGATAAATTTGTTAATAGAACAAATTGTGAAAAAATCACAAGAAAACATGGTCCCTAAACACAGACTCAAGAGGTCACCAACATCTACTGGTAAATTACTATTGTATGTACTAAGATATCATCATGCACTTTCTGATCAGTTGGACCTACATCGATGTCTCCTGGATGAGACATGGTTGGAGCAATGCATCTTTTATTTCTCTAACCATCACAGAGGTAAAGGATTAGACCTTCCATATTAGGATTCAAAATGATAAATATGAATGGTATCTTGGATGATTTTAATGTATGAAAACTATAGTAGGGGTATGTGTTTCTCCCATAAATCCCCCGATGTCAAGGAAACGTGCCTAGAGCATGTCCAATAACACTAGAATCACGCACTCTGTCTCTCCATCGGTAAGAGGGTTATGGTCCATGTGTAGAAGAACCTGTGCACCCAAGCCCATCTTCAACACCTACCTAAGCATATACGGGAATAGAGTTCCCCCCATTAGATGAGATAGATCATGTATCTCTATGGAGATGTACGACCTCCATGTTGCATAACCTCCCTATCTCATCTACCGATATGGTCTCTTGAGCTGGTAAATTTTTTGAGAGGATGATAAAATTACCAATGAATACCCATATATTATAATTTTCAAAAGGATATTTAGTAATAAAATTCATGAATTCTTCAGAAACAACATATTATTTCCACATATAAATGAAAATTTACTGGAGGCATTCTCTTATTCACTCATGTTCTGCCTTCACCTATTGATAGTTGGAACATCGAGTGATAAAAATAGGCATCTCTAATTTCATACATGTACACCAATATTGGAAACACGAGTCTCAATGAATCACGGTGAAATCAAGATGTACCTCCCAAACTAAATAATTAAATTCCCTAAATCAAATCCACTATGATTTCATCTAGAACCCATATGCACGCACAAAACCATAAGTTCTCATCCTCGTCCACAATACAACAAGAAGATGAATCTCTACATGATATATTTTCCATTGGTACTAATACATTGAGATATGATATTTTCCACTTTCTCAGGCCATCTATAAGAGTAGAGGTCACAGATTGATATGAAATTATAGTCTATCCTGGATCCACATAATCCTAAATGTGTATCTATAAAAACAAGGCCATGATCTACCACTCACCACTAGCCTCCTAAACTACATTTTTTAGGCTTTCATTTCAAAAATCAGCTACTACATTTCTTTTCCCATGTATATTGGAAATCTAAAAATCTATGGACTATAGATACTCAACCCATATGTGCTGCCTTGAATTTACACCACACATCATAATGTTGTACTCGATTATTTTATGAAATTTGAACACCACAATGTGATATACATATAAATATTGTCTCTAATAGAATAAATTATGAACTTCATTAGCTAGCATGAGGTCATGCATCAGGTAATTGTACTCAAGAGGCCTCAGCTATAGAGACTTGTATGCGAAGACTCGTTCATCTTGCATTAAAAAATTCCCATATATATAATTGATGTATCATTGTAAATAGTATAACTCTTGCTTTGGTATAATAGAATCAGAGACATTGATGATGTGAATATACCCTTAAACTCATGAAAGGATTCTTCACAAGCTTCTAACCAAACAAATTTCACACCCTTTATAGTTTGACCAATAAGAGGCATTGTAAGGCATGAGAAATCTTGGATAAGTTTCTATAATATCTTGTTAGACCTAAGAAACTCTATATGATGTGGAAATTATTTGGTTGATCCTAGGAAAATACAACTCTAACTTTTATTGGGTATACTAAAACTCATAAAACTATGAATATATTACCCAATAAGGAAAATTTGTCAATCCAAAATTGGAATTTACAAATATTAGCATAAACATGATTCTCTATGACTGTATTCAATATGATATCAAGATATTTTTCATGTTCATGTGATTAAAATTAATACACTAAGATGTCATCAAAAAATACATCCATGAATGAATCTTTACATGGGTGGAATGACCAATTCATCAGAGCCATAAAAACATTAGGTGCATTCGTTAGATCGAAAAACTATACCATGAACATATAAACACCATACATACATCAAAAATCTATCTGATGTATGTATAAAGACCTGACATGCACATAATTAAAGCCAATCCTCAGATAAATATTTGAAAACCATATTCATCCTTAGTTTGGAACAAAGAGGGTGCAAATTTGAGGAAGTTGGTATCGACTCTTTACAATGAGTTGGTTCAACAGTCTATAATCAAGGAAAATCATAAGGTTATCATATACCTTTTCGAAAAATGGATTGATGAATGTCATGGATATCTACTACGGCATATAAAACCATAATCCTCATGTTCCTACAACTATTTCTTATGCTCCAAAATCACAAATTGTTTCATACAATAAGGATAAATAGACATTAGTACTACTCTAAGGCCATGATCAATGGTAAATTCTATGTCTCGCGCAAGTGGTATCCAAGAAATGTAATCAGGGAAAAGTCCCTAAAATGATCCGCCAAATGGGAGAAAATAAGGGGATATAACCCCAGATCATCAAAGAAGATACTTGAAATATATGTTGTCATATTTCTTATCCCCAAATTTTTAGTTCCCTATTTCATACATTTAATATATTATTCTCTCTTATTAATATGTCTACCATCCTATAGTGATGTAAATATCACCCTATGGTGATAATTGTCAATCTGTACCCAATAAGGATCTAGCCAGTCTATCAGGATTGAAACATGAAACCTAATATTATCAAGGAAGAAAATGATTAAACATGAAAAGATGTCAGCATATCTCAAGGGGTCAATCCTTATAATAGTAGACACACTCTAATCGGATACCAAAAGGAATATCAAGTGTTATCACGCAAAAAATGTTTTGTATCCCATGATCGAATCTCTCTATGATTTCCATAGATATAAAAGTGTTTCGAAAACCTGTATAAAATTATTCAGACGGTAATGTAGAGGTTACTAGAACGACACCTTTTATAGTATAAGTTATTGTGCTCTGATCCTCTTCCATCGGCTACACTTAACATAGAGGTCTCATATTGCAACCCTGAGTCATATAATGATTACCCTATATTGGACCACTTTGTCGATATTGTTGGTCTTGAGTCTGACTACTTCTGCTTAAACCATCACATCATCATGAGTGGCAGGTGGTAATCTAGTACCCTTCCTAGTGAGATACTACTACCCCCACTCTAAAATGTGTAGTTGTTGTAGATTCTTTTGTTTTAAGAACTAATTTAAAAGCCACGTAGAAGCACTGGATATTCCCCATATTTCGACAACATTTTATTCCACTAGATCTTCTAAACACTATGGTTTAGTATGTCATGTTTTCTCGAATTGGTGACATATGAGGAAAATATCAGTATGAGCTTTCTGACTATTATGACCTTGTGGGAAACCACAATGTGATGTTTTTACTCCTAGAAGAAACACTGAAAGATCTAGGGCTAAACAGCCTAGGATCACACCATTAGTGTCCCTCAAATTCATCTCTATAATGAGGGACCAGTTGAATATTTCATAAATATTCATCAACCAGAAAACACTAACTTGAGATAGGATGGTGTTGACCATACCATCCTCGAATCACCTATTTGTAATATGATCACCACATACTAGAGTTAGTGTGAACCACTGTAGCTTGTTAAAAAGTGATGAATACTCTAAAAACTTGGATCCCTATTCCAATTTCATAAAAAAAACATTCTCAATTAGCCCTCAAGGTTTGTGGAAGTAATTAGTCATAAAAAATCTAGATTTCTAGCCAAATTATATCCTTATGTTAGTCTGATAGTTTAATAACATCCTACCATCATTTGGTAGATCAATGTATAATATAATCACCCATATTAAACCATAACTCTGGAGGCATCTCCAGAAACGTGAATGTTTATATCATTCCCTCTAGAAATGATTCAATAGAATATGGTCCACCATCCTTTTAGAATGTGGGAGGATTCTTCTTCAAGAATTCATGAGTCAAATTTTATATAGTGGAGGTAGGCGAGTGATACTATGAATAATTTTCATCGTATGGAAAAATACATCCCGAAACTAGGTACCAGTGCATATATCTAGAATAGAATGTAGTGCCATATGTGGCACTATAAATAGAATCAATGGTGGCCCATGTACCACAACCTCTGTTGCATGGTCATCATCACATTCTAAGCTTAGACGTGAGGCCGTCATAGAAGAAAAAATTTTACAATTCCAAACTCACACCTCAGAAGTGAACATAATATTTAAAAGGGTTGGAGTTAGATAAAATTATATGCATGAAACTTTTCATTATAAAGTTTCATACATCGTTACCAGATTCAAAATTATATTCTACGTGATATGAAATACCATGTTAGGTTCTCTGAATGTGAGAGACACCCTCAACTACCAACAATTAAGGATGGGTTCTAGTCTAGGTCTCATGTATCTCAGTAGGGGTTCCAGTATTTGGATTTTCAATTATAAGGTATTTAGGAAAACACCATTTAATTGTCAATTTACTTCCAATTTATCTATAAAAATTTTATTTAAAAAGTTTCAAATTCATTTATGTTCATAATATTTCATATATAATACATATATCAGGGTCTAAAACTAGTGGGTCTAGATCACACATTACAATATAATTAGATAATTAATGTCTCACCACCAACCAATGTGGGAAAACCTCTTTATATTAATGTCGTAAAATTAATTTTTCCAATTATATTTTCCCTGTAATAAATTTTATCCATTTTCAATATATAATTATCTAGAATCAACTATATGCAATACAAAATTTTTGGAAGAATATATACATTTCATTGAAAAATGAATGGAAAATTAGTCATATTATACCTATAATGATTCATGAAATGAATATTCTTAATTCCATTGATCCATAGTATAGAAAACACATTTTAGTAATAGAAATAATAATAACATCGTAAAAAATTTGCGTCCCCCAATAGTTATGTCGTACCAACTATAATAGACATAATCCGGACAATAATAACAAATACTATGTAATTTGGTTTTCCCATAAATGTGGGTTAGATACTCCCAAACACATGCTCATTTTCACCTTCCATTATCTCAATTTCTACTATATAATACCTAAATTTTATGAAAAAAAGGAAAAATTATACTTTGATACCACTTTATTATGTTCCAAACTAGGATCCACTGAATTGGTGCCCTGAGACGGTGCGTCACATGGCCTCATGCAGACCTCCCCATCCTCAAGTGGATTCCAAAAAGATTAGAGAGTGTAAGGTTGAAAAATGGGGAGACTATACCCTGAAATTTGATTGTTATGACAGATACAATGAATAATATGAAATAGATAATGGAATTATGAAAACTGATGGAATAATGTTAAAAGACACTATAACTACGGACCAATAAGCCATTATTGTAAAGGTATGATATAACAGAATGGAACATCAAACCAAATATAATGATAAAAAATATTAAAGAAAAAAAACCATTAAACTATATTAATATGAAAATAAAAGGGGATGGGTTATACACATAACGATGTCATGACATGCTGATATTTAAAAAGGGAAAACATGGGATAAAAATATACAATATGATATAAATAAATACAAAAATTACAATATACTACTCAACTAGAATCAATAATATATTATTTGTCCAATTATTCTATGATCCATAATATAAAAATTAATAATCAAGAATATAATGTAGGGATCATGTCACTATCCATACGTGCATACATAAAGTCTATTTGGGTACAAAAGACTATCAATGCAGGTAAAGGGATAAAACCCCCATAGTCAAGTAACAACAATGTCTATATATAATCTAATATGTCTATAGATATATTATGTTTGAAGGTATAATCAACAACGATCAATTCATTATAAATAAATACCAGCTAGTAGTGGTTTCTACATGACACCTAGCTTGATCTACCTACTTCAGAATGAGATTTTCGAAGTTTATTATCAGTAAACATATATAAAGTAATCATATATAAATCATTATATACAATATACACATATATTCACTACTTACGTGAAGTCATAAGAAGGAATATATATTGATAAAAGGTCCAAGATGGGACCGTAGTGAATCTTTGTTGTCTATAACTAGTGCAACAAGGTTTTAGGATCAAGAAAAAGGTACATAACATTATATCATAGGGAATGTGATACATCATGAAAAAAACACAAGATATATTGGTGAGGTATCATGCCCAACACCCGAATAAATGTAACATGGAGTTCCATTAATATAATCTATATACATGTATAATGGTGAGAGACAATGTTTTTAACACAAAATGTAAAGGAGTCTGAAATTTCTTGCTCAATAGAACCCTTAACCATTATTTTACATTCAATGTCATAATAATATTAATAACTAGATGTACCACATATAATTCATTATAATCAACCATCCCAATACAACTAAGGTATCATAGTTTATACAATCAATATAAATAAAAGGATGAATAACCTACTGTGGCCTTTCCACCCATAATAATTAATTAGAATATATTTATTTAAATAATTAAGCGTTCTAATTCCAATCAAGGTTAACCCAAACCCTTAGAAGGTATTTTTTTCTATTGAATTATTATATATATACAAGGGATAATACATTTCCAATCAATGAAAAAAGATTTTGTGGTGTTTGGCTATTTTCACAATTACATAAGATAAGGTATTTGAATAGGAGCACCCAATGGGGGGATACTATTGAGGAATAAATCATTTAAACACTTAGAAAGTTTCTATGAGAGTATAAAAACATTAATATAATTTTTTAGAAAAGAAGAAAAAATTAAGCTGACATGCGACAAGGTTTTCATGCAAATCATTAATGAAGCTATAAAAACATCATGAATTTTAGGTAAAACTACTAGACCAACTCCCTTATGTTTATGGATGACTCATTTTACTATACCAACTTCATATTATAAGTAGATTGGAATAAAATTAAATAATTCTCTAATGTCATGAAAATATAGTGAATGATCTTCCACCCAAATAGTGCAGGAGATGAGAACATAAACTAACGAGGGAATAAATAGGATTCGAGTGATTAACTATATATATCTAATGCTTCAATGGTGTTTTATTTGGTTTCTGGATGGGGGAGTTATCAATTAACCCATACGAGGTATAGAGGAGAGCTCATATTAGAAGCTGGAGGTTCTATCTTCTAGAAATAAAGGGAGAAAGGAGATGGTGGTGTCCTAATATTAATAAGAGAAAACAGTAAATTCACACTTTTAGATAGGGTCTCATGGTTTGGTCAAATGGTTGGAAAAATCACGAAACCATCATGCTCCACCCAATTTATATGGAGGGACCTTGCAAGGGCTAGGAAAATAGTTTGGATAATAGTGTACAAGCCTTGTGTGAAACAATTATCAAAATGTTTGAAATTCATTCACATGCATATATATCAACTCGCATGGTTGTATAAAATAGCACAACTCCCTACATTCCTCTGAAACACCCCACACAGTTAAGGGAAACCATTCAGGTAAGGCATCACAATTTCTTCTCACCTTTTTCATAATCAATTTTTTCAAAAAACATGGGTTTCTGGGTTTAAACAAGGCCTAGTCACCCTAGTGACCTCCATGAATGCATTTGTTGGCATTAGAAGGTCCAATCTAAGGATTTTAATCCAAGACAAATGATCTAAACTTTTTTGAAAAGCTGATTCATTGCAATATCTAATAATATATGACTTATAATTTTTTAAAAATAAAAATATATTAATGTACACATTATACAATTATATTTATGTATACAAAAAATACAAATAAACATAATAATATATATTTTTTATGAAAAAATATTTATATATTGTGTTAATATTAATTTATATAATGTGTTTTAATATATATATATATATTATAATTTTTTTTGTTTTACAAAATAGTGGGGGTTCATATCCCCATCTAATTTATTAAATTATTGGGGGTTTGAACCCTCTAAAATTTAATACCTTAGAGGGGGTGTGAACCACAGATAATCTCAATGATTAGCGGAGGTTATGAACTGATTATAATTTCTTAAAATAATGGTTTTTCAAAACACCCTCTAATATTTTTTAGCATTATATTTTTAAAATTAGATTGTATTTTATTGGTGGTTATGACAAAATCTTCACTAAAATCTGACTAAAATTCTATAAAATACTGTCAAATAATAAACAGACTTTTCAAAACCACCTATGATTAAATGGAACTGTGAACCCCCATTAATTGTATTATTAGTATGGGTTCTGAAAACCCCTCTAATGTAATCAAAAAATGAATTGACAGTGGATGTTTCTTACCCTCTATTAAAAGTCACTGCTAGTCTGATGTTTTTTTAGTGGAGGATTTTCAGATGTGAAAGAGGAACTGTACATCAACTGCATATTTGTTTCATCCAAAATATATGAATAGTTATATAGTCCGATACAATGAGTTAATAGTTTTATTAGGTTTATTTATTCAATAAATATAGTTAATCACTTATGGGTCTCATCTGTGATGATCCCACTCGGACAACTACCCCACTCATGAGATGGAGTTTTTTTATTGTGGTTCACAAGTTTAGGTTTTATCTCCATTATCTCTTTGATGAGTGGTTTATCATATGAAAAGAATAGAAAATATTATAATACATATTTTTTAAATGATACTTGAACATGGGACAAATACGTGGGGTCAAGTACTTTTATACCTTCAACACAAAGAAGACCTATAACCTGAGGAATGATAATGATATCATATATTCCCTTAGTAGAATATCACATGGATTAGGGTCATGGAAATTAATGTAAGTGTGGAATCCTATGATCATTATATATGATTGTAAATTTGGTGTATATAATGCTTAATGGATGATATCATATGCTCCCATGAATGTTAATTACTTATTTGTTGATTGGGTAATGTATAGATAAGAATATAGACCCATTATTATGTGATGTTGGAATAAATATTGAGAGTCAAAACTATTCTAGGATAGTATAGGATATGAATGAGTGATACATGTCTATTGAAGTGTTGTAGTTCTAATATCCATGACGGGGGAAATGATGGGATATTCTCATGTCTCGTATTATGCAGTATTTCTAGGATCAACCAAAATGTATCATTATACGAAACAAAATTTCTAATGGTAATACTGGAAGAAGGATTTAATTTGTTATATGTCTCATTACCTTACTTATCATAGGATAAAGTTGGGACAGAAATGTGTTGGTGAGTTACTTCAACATCTTCTAGTATAATTATAGAATTTGTATGAGGCAATGATGGGATATTTTATTAGACTACTATGATTATAAGGATTCAAGATGATGTATAGTTGTTGGTAGATTAGATGGTGAAGGTTTCAAACTTCTTACCAATTTAAGAGGATTATTATATGGATGAGTTCATAATAATTTGTGTATGGTAAATTGTGTGGTTTCATGGTGTGTGTATAAGTATCATGTAAAATGGGGATACATGTTTCACATCATTATTTTTTAAACGCCTACAGAAGGATATGAGATTAGAACTAAACATCAGAATATTAAATCACATACAAACAGAAATATAGTCTGACCAGATGATTTGAATTCTTGAATATATACATAGGGATTGTGTTATTGAATTTTTTGTGTCATGGAATGGACATCTAGACTAGGAAAAATATGTGTATAAAAACAGTTTCCCAAATTTGATTGATGTGGATCTATTTTGGGGAACAATATGGTTTACAATTTCATTCAATATTATTTGGGAATAAGTTAGTAGATTAAGTAGTGAAGAGACAAAGACTATTATAAAGGTATTTTGAATAGTTGTGGTTGATACCAATTATATTGGTTACCACTCAGAGTATACAACATTGATATTTTGACAAGAGGTAGTGACCCATGGATTTCTATGTGGGTGGCTTATTATTCATTTGGGACTAACCTCTTTTACAACATCTATGTTTTAGGAAATAATTAATGTTAAATCATTTATTTTTTGGTCCATTCAATATTATAGAATTGATTCCTAAATAGGTTCTCTATTAAATCTTCCTCCATGTAATCAGTATATGAATTGTGTGTTTAATGTGATTCAACTTCATAAGAATGAAATGGACCATGCACTTGTGATTCATAGTGAAGATGTTATGTTGGAGGTGGATTAATCATTTGAGGAATGTTTAGTGAGAATCAATACCAAAGTGCGGTGTTACTATTCAAAAATTAAGTGCCTCATGATTGAATTCTATGTTACCATGGGTGAATATAGGAGACGATTTTGGAACATGTCTTGGATATCGATGTGTAGTGTCCAGAGCTTCATGGTTGAGACCCCTGTGGATACTTATTAAGGATGGGAAGTCCATAAAGGGGGAATATTAACTCCTAATGGATTTCTGATGTCTTACAATATAGATTCAGTATAAAGACATGAATTTAACTTATTTTTAGTAGTTTGAGGTGTTGAGGTATATAGATTAGTTTTGGAAAGAATGGGCTAGTCATTCTGCTAATAGGTGCAATAAAATATTTAGTTAAGGCATGAACACATCCTCAATGTAATTAATATTTAGTAAATAACCGCAAAGGGTTTATTCTGATGTGTTTCATTGTGTGGACCATAATTGACATATGCGAAACCCTCCTAGGAAGCTTTGTAAGGGATAACCATGTAACCTCACCTTATAAAAATTATTTAGGTTTCACCATTCCATTTCTTGACCATTTCTTAGGATATTATATAGTTGAACTCCTACCATAATGAATTAGGATTCCTATCATCCACTCTTAACAGTTTGGCATTTCATTCATCCTGATGCTCTTTTCACAATAAATATAACTTCATTTTAGACATAAATTTATCTATATATTTATTTTTCTAATTGTTTAACCATTATTTTAACCATATTATTAATTTTGGGTTCTATTTTTATTTATCTGGTGGGTTTCACTTGATTTATGTGATTATTTTTGTTGTTATACCTTTCCCACAGCAAAGGTATGAATCCCCTCACTATTTTATAGAATTTTCATAATGTTATATGTATCATTTTTTATGAATACTTTTTTCTGTCTCTAAGAAACATCTACCATAGGTATTAATGTGATATGGTAAGTCTTTATAGGGGGACAAATGGGTGGATTAACGGTAAATGTGGGTAATTCACTACAAATAGTCGGTGGAATAGTGGTTATCTAGCCTTGAAATTGGTTCTTGAGGGAGTCTTTTAGGCTTAATTAAGGTTAGAATTAATGATATTAATTTTTTAGGGGATCAGGTGATGAGTTCCTTGGAATATGTGACTTTTATTTAAGTTTTTTTTTCTTATTTATATTTCTTTTTAATTACCTCCCTAGAATATATAGTTTCTAGTCAGACAAATTATGTGACCTCCCTAGAACATTAGAGGATGGGTTAGAGAGATGATGTGACGTCACTAAAATATATTGGGATGGGATAGAGTTTTTATATAACATCCATATAATCTCCAAGGTTTGGAGTGTTAATGTAAATTCTATAGAACTTATGGGGATGGGTCATAGTGTTGATGTGACCTCCTAGGAGTGCTCACGGATGGGTCGAGGTACTTGTTGAGGTCAGGGAATACATGTAAGGGGTATTATATTTGAGGTAATTTTATTTTTAGGTTTTTATATATGTTCTTTATATAATAGTGACAATGTATGTAGGTTTGGGGTTCATGGAAGCTTGGTAAGTACATAATGACACAACAAATAAATTGTTTTATGAATAAATTTCGAATTAGTGCATGAAACATTATATACATGCTGGACATTACCTATGAGACCGTTAGAAAAGTCCTACCATGTTTATTCTAACACCCTTCTTAGGCACGTTAATGAGAATGAAGACCTCATGTATAGGGATCCAACCATGGGAAATGTCATAATACTAGATTGTTGATATGATATTGGTGGACCATGGTAGAGGAGATATTGGGATATGTTTCAAGGTATTATTTATCTATGCATATTTTATAATTTTATTTTGGTTTATTACTTTTATACATTTACCATTACATGTGTGGATTCATTTTGACTTATTTCATGACCTGATATATTGTATTCTATCTGTTATAGCATGTTGTTAGGATGTTATTTAATATGTTATATTGTTTGGTTATTCACCTTAATTTTTTCTTCCAATTTGTTAACAGCTTCTATTATATGTGTTAAGATAATATTCTTCTGATACTAAAGGAAGAGTCTCCCTGTGTACCGTTTCATACCTTAAATTCATTTTTAATGTTTTGGTGTGTGTAATGGAATGCATGACATTATGTATAGACCTCATACCAGTTTTGGTGATTCATGTTGAGGTGTTATAATATAAAATATTGATGTAAAGTTAGTGGAATTTAATTATCAGTGACTAATTATCAGTGGCATTGGTTCTATTAGGTAGAGACCAAATAAAAGAATGATGTAAAATATCTGTATTGCAGTTAAGTCAGGGATGATTTTATGAGCTAGTCACATGGTTGGTTTATTTATAGAACATATCCACACCATGTTAAAGGAATTAGGGTAATGGTGGTGAGGCCATGGAACCCTTCAATATGATGCAGAGATCATCACATTCTTACACATATACTCTGATAACCTGGTGACAATCTTTAATAGCTATAGAATAATTTTAGTGAAATATATAGATTTATAATTATATCCTATAATTTTCATGACATTGTCTATGAATAAAAACTTTTTTGAAGATAATTTTTCTAGTATTTCCAATATTTTATTCCTTATAGTTTCTATTCAATCACCATTTTTATTTGACCTTTTCTTGAGGATGTACATCATTAAATGTGGAAAAGTTGTAAAATCTTGGGTTTTTGTACCAAGATTTTATAATCCAAAATTCATAATATGGAATTAGTTGTAGCTTCATATAAATAATTTGTGATATGAAATGTTTAATTTGGAATCACAACATTATTTTTTAGTATATCCCGATGTAAGGAAAATAAATTCAATCAAACGTGTTCCTAGGCCTAAAAAAGTGAAAAACAAATATTTCCTCTACAACATTGCATTTGATTGGAAAAGAAAATCCATAATTGAGTTTTTAAGGGTTTGTCTCCTTTTGAGTGAGATTTTAGATTCCATCTGATACTATCGATATTTGAGGTTTCATTGGAAATAAATAAAATAAATGTTGATTAACCTGTATTCCAACTTTATATTCATATTGTCGGGATAATGAAATCTATATCAATTATTTTAATATTTCAAGGTTGAGTTCATCACCATAGGCTATAGTAAATTGAAGGAGAATAAAGAACAATGACAAATCTGGATATAGTTTTGTGAGTATAACTTGATTGTTTATAGTTTTATTAATGAAATTTTTCATCGAGATTAGATATTATTCATTTTCATATCCATTAAATATAATAATTCATATTATAAATCATTTTATTATTATGAACATTTTTAATGGTTTTATATAAGAATCTGGAATTGTTTATGTAATTTTTATGATATATCTTAGACAGAAGATTGATTATTAAAAATTTCATTTTTCAATTCGAAATAAATGTTAATTTAATATTAAAAAATAATTGTGGAAATATCTATTCAATATTTACTGGGGTCTAATGGTACTAAAAAGTTGAGAGTTTATTTCCCAAATTTTGAGATATTAAATAGAGAAATTTAACGGTAAAAAAACATAACTTCAATTCAAATACTATATGGGATCGTCATCAAATCCTAGAAAATATTAATTTTACTTACACTATACACTACATAGTTAATGATGAAGGATCATCTATAAAAGGAAATAGATTTAGTGTCTGTCAAAGAAAAACTATAAATTCTGACAAAAACACATATATACAAAAACACTTATATGAATGTTTTAACGATGTGAAGTGACATATGGAACAATAGTATAAATGGATGAAAATGTACAATATAATTTTTTTGAAATGCACATGAACAATTTCTTAAATAGGCAACACGAAATTTAAAAATTATTATAATATCAATTTTTTTGATTTTGAATATATATTTCATCACTCTAAGAAATATGTTATTGAATAGGAACAATTATTAAAATATGTTTTTTCACTCAAAACCTATAGAGTAGTTAACCTATTTTCATGTAATTATATTGTGTTCAATTTTTAGAATTAAATTATGCAGTGGAAAATTAAGTTATTAACTACCTCTTGAAAACCTAATTATCATTTAACAATGATTATATTTATTTTGATTAGACTAAATTATATTATTCAAAAAAAATTAGATAAAAAATTTCTATCATTTAACTCAGTTAAAATCTCTATCATGTTTGGTGTTGCATTAACTCATCTTGAGTTTGCAATGTCATGGATCCACAATTATTGGACTCAAATACATTCTATACGTTGGTTCTTGATTTGATCAAATCCACTACACTATATAATTGATACTCTCTTGATAGTTTTTATTAATTATTGATGACCTCAACTGACAGAATTGTTAGAGAGAATTGTGATCTTTGGAATAAAATTGGTTCCAAAGGATTTATTATTAAAAAAATATAGAATATATGAAAATTAAAATGTATACCTAATCATGAATTTCAAATATATCATAGAAATATATATTTGAAAACTACTCCTCGATATATCTTCATCGTCTCATTAAAAATAATTTCAGTGGTAGATACCACGAATATATGAAAAAAGGTCACACTTCTATAATAACACATCACCCTTATTAGATATTATATATATGAACATATTTCATTAAAAGGAACAATTAGATATTTCTCAAATGGGAATTTATCTTTAATTATGATAAAAAAAGTTTATAGAAGTCTAAAATAAGGAAATTAATATATATATATATATATCCCTTTGAAAAAGGGGAAAAGTATCTCCAAGTAAATTATTATACAAAATGACGCTAAGAAATCTCACCCGATACTTCTCAAGTATATTGAAGAATGATTATTTTTTACAGTATGCATGTGTGATAATAAAGCTAATATATGTTTATAGATCCAATCAGTTGAGTCACTGATCAGTTAATTTCCAATAAATAACAATATGTATAGTTATTACATCTTGCATAGGCGTAGTAAAATCTAACCCTAGACATATATTAATATATTACATATACCAGAAGATATAAACCACTATAATTAATGTGGTAATTTAGAAATTATAATGTGAATAAATTACATAGGATCCATAATGACTACCAATGATGTCACCATTAAGATCTCTAAAAATATCCCCAAAATACAAAGGTCCAAGATTCCCTCTAGAATACCCATATGAATTTCATTTGATCCATCAAATAAATGAATAGTTCTATATAATTTCTAGAGTTCCAAAAGGAGAAAATAAATTACCTATAATGAGATGATTCCTATGAAATTATAATTCATATATATAATTAGTATAGTTACAATGCTAAACGATCATTACCACTCCTCAATAAAATAAAAATTCACATAAAATAATAATTTTAATATAAAAGGAGGATTGCATGTGATTATATTTATTTCAACCATAATCGTTTAAATGGATAAGTTTTGTACATTACACCTAATATAACGTGAGATGCTTTGGGGATAGATGAATCTAAGGACATGATTTAAGATATTTATATATGTAAGGAATCTGTCTAGGATGATACATAATTTTATCAAAAATAATATTATACTACTGCAAAGTAGTGCCATATATCATGAAGAGGTGGTTTAAGTACTCCCTCTTTTGGTGGCTTAAAATATGTCAATAATATAGTAAAATTCTAACTACATAAAGAAAAGTGTAAAAATGGATATTGGAATGAGATAGCCTCCATGTAGAATGAATCTAGATTGAGTAATCCATATTTTATATAGACTTCGAATACATCCACGGATACCACGTATGTTATATTCGGATAATATAGTTCTTGGTAGGAATACAATTAAATGTAGGATTATACATAAATAATATCTTTCAAGTTTCAAAAATTATAGTTCCATATCACTAATTTAACTATATTAGCTATCACATCATCTAAGCTTCCATTTTTAATTTGGTCATGGAATTGAGGTTAATAAATAGATGAATATATTTGTGGAATAAGTGTGCACCTATCAAATTATTAAACAATAAAATTAAGAGATTAGTTTCTGTTAACTAACCAGTGGGAGTGTGAGGATATATTGGAGAAGGGTTCCATGAGAGTTGGCCAAATAAAAGAGTCCACATAATTCATATTTTCATATTTAAACAAGATTATGAATTAATATATTAAAATTAAAATCCTCTATGTTTATTAATTAATTATATTTCACATAATATGTGTCTATTGTGATTCATTAAAATTACAATAATTTTTAATTCCAAAACCTCCAATGAAGATGGTATGTAAAACATTATCCAATAAAATTTTATAATCTATTAGTTATGAATGACTCCAATCCTTTAAATATTTTCATTAACATGTTAATTCATTTATATACTTCCAAATAGAATTTAAAAACCCTGAATTTTTATAGAAACTATGATACAATAATGGATTTTACAATATAGACATTAGCAACCATTGATTGAGATTTACCCATCCGAGAAGAAATTTGGATTCGAATCAGACCTATAATATGATTGAACTAAGAAGCTTGAGGCTTACCCAAATCATGGGGACACAATGGTTGGTAAAAAGAATAACATATTTTATGATTAAAAAATCATTAAAGAAATTACACATCAAACTAGCTAAATTAATCTAAAAAATATACAATGGATTTATTTCAATTGATCGCTTTCCCTGAAAATCCATTAATAACGAAGAAGTAAATATTTTAAATTTATATCATTATTTTTATCTCCATACGTGAAATTTATGATTTCATCTAGATAAAATAAATAATATTTTTCAAGAAGGCCTCAAGTAGTTTTTATGACATTGCCTTTCCATTTTTAACCATTTTATGCATTACCCTACTTATGAAATCCATTGCAATGGAAAAGAAAATTGTGAAAAGGGGGTAACCTTCTCTAACCCTCTTGATGAAGTGCAGTATTCCATTGAAGATACATTAGTATCAAAAGAAAAATAAGATGATCCTAGAATAATTTTTACCTAGTTAATAAAAGTCCCATTATAATCAAATATGGATAACACCTTAAACATGAATCTGTAATCCATAGTGTTAATGGCCTTTTTAACACAGATTTTCAAGTAAATTTTTCCACCTATGGTAGAAATATTGAAAATATTAATACATATTTTTTTTTGAGAAAATCATCTATGGTATTTCCTTTAATAATTCAAAATTGATTCAAGGTGAAACTATTATTTGAATTATGGAAATTATTTTTGCAAGATTTTCTCCAATAATTTTTTAAATATTTTTGACAAGTGAAGCATTCTAATGTAGAGGTATTTCATGGACATTATCCACTTTTGGAATACAATAAATAAATTTCTCATTGATTCCCCTGGTTATAGGAAAACCTCTCAAGAAATTACTAACCAGCATGTACACATAATAATGAATACTTTCCTTGGTGAACCTATCTGGTCTAGGTCATCATCAGAAAATGAATTCAAAAAATTATTCTTTTAAATAATTTTTTTAGGTATTGAGGAATGGATCACATTATCATCAGAAATCATCAAAATGTGAGTGATAACTTCTTATAAATTACAATTACTGTTGGGTCCATTAAAAAAGTTTGTGTAGTAAGAGACCATTTGATCAATAACAGCTTCGTTGTTATAAAATTGGTCATCGTATGTGATAAAAGAAAAATCGATTACTAACCATCATATCCATTTGATTATTGAATACATTATAATTTTTATCCGAATACTTGAGAAAGTTGGCTTTAAATATTTCCCTTAGGATGTTATCTTTATGTCTTAAATGGTTGGTAAATTGAAGAGAGATCATAACAAGATTCTCAAGACCACAGGGGAAGTCTCTAGATGTTTTTACTTCATGCAAAATTTTAGTGGAGGTTTCAGGGAAATAATTTTACTAATATATTATGCTAATATTATAATCGATCAATTATGTTATCTTACATCTATGTAACTAAATATTACAAAAACATCTCAATGTATCATACCTATAATGCATATAGCCCGATATATCCAAGACCAACATTCTACATTTAGTATTTATAACCCCGACATTATTAAATATATATGGGAATGATTAATTTACAGATATAGTAAGAGTAATCTCTAAGATATGATGGTGACAAATAATAATTATTTCTAGTATGAATAATTAAATAAAATCACATATATCCATTTCTACATCATTGAAAAATCACGAACAATTTTAATGGGAACCATTTTGTTGTGATTATTTTTTACCAAGTATATGTGGCCCCTATAAGGGTTACATCAAATAGATTACTATACATAAAAGATGTTATAAATTATTTTGAATATATATAATCATTTAAAACACATAGCATCTCATCAGTATATTTAATTGAGTAAAAGTATCCAATTATAGTCTATCGATCACTAACCATAGCATATAAAGAAATAATTTCTGACCATAAAACTAAATGATCTTGTTATATATTATAAGAATTTATGAAAGAGATGTAATTCTGAAATCTTGTAAATTTAAAACACCAATTAAGTAATTGTTCACTATAGTTAATAATTGAGGCCCACACCACATTCATTTGTACCAATACCAAATTTTTTGGCCTCTAAAGGTGTATAACATGTTCTAATTAGATAATATACTAGTCTCTCCAAAAAAAATCCTTGATAATAAACCCCTTTTAGGTTTAGAAAATCTAAAAATAAATTGGTTTTGTTTAAGAATAAAGGTCTTAATATAAATGATTTTTTCAGGGTAGGGTAACACAATAAAATTCTAAAAAGATATTTTCATTTTGATTTTGATTTGGGGTTAGAGCACTATTTTTTCCGACCGATTTATTATTTTTAGGTGATTTTTTTTCATTCAATATTTTAAACCCCTCAATCCAGGATACTAGCTACATTAGGATCCTTAACATTTGTAATATGATTACTTATATATTTTCTGAATTCATTTAAAATGGGAGAGCCTCATAAACTCTATTTTTATTAGTAGAGGAATTAACAACATGTTCCATTTCATTCCATTTTTTAGTCACTGGATAATTTTAATCCCGAACATCATTGGTTTTTATAATCTCATGGACAAGTATTGAATCATTATTTCCATACACCTTTTAATTTTTTTGGGATTTGTCACATTTTCTTGGGCTTAAAAAAGATTTTCATCATTAAAATATCATGAATTGTGAGAAGAGCCTATATGAAATTGAGTACATTCAATAAAAACAACCATTACAAGAAATGTAATAATTAGGACATCACATTCCATAGAGTCATTCAAAATATATTATTCTATAAGGTTTACACTAACTATTTATGTATTTTGAATCTTTTGATCCTCAATAGATTCATGTAATTCATCCAGCATTTGGTTGACAAATTCTTGTATAACTAGTATACTTTCAAAATTTTGAATATTTTTAATAAAAAAGACCACACCTCCTCGACCTTAAAATAATAAATATAATTGTGAAGGTATTGTGGGTTATTTTCATTTTCCTCTTGTTCAAAGATTTATACCCATGTGGTTTTTTTGTAATTTTCTAAACCACCAATTTCCTGGTGGTAAGATATTTTCTCAACCAACCTCTTGGAGGATTCCCACATCTATGTGGATGAATTATTTTTATTTTTATTTATCTAACCTCTATCCATGTCTTGGAATCAATGGAATATTTCCACTTACAGAGACCCAATTTTAGAATACATAGACATTATATCATTTTCATGGATATTAAGTACATTACAAAAAATACATTCTAGAGGATCATAATAGTTTAGTGTATTTGGAAACATAGAAAAAAAATATTCTATCATGGGGAATGATCTTGAAAATCTCTAATAAAGATATCCACCTTTTGTATTTCTACCTAAAAACATTCTTCAAAACCTAGGGAAAGGAAACATAAGAAATGTGTGTGCTTAAATTATTATTAAGGGTAAACGAAATGTGTAATCGAAATATAATCAATAGGGTATGGAAATTGAGAATAAACAATGAAGATCCCGCCATTAATATTAGATTTAATAATATGGATTTTCATTTCATAAGTCATTAATCATAAGAAAATAAATAAAATCATCCATGAAATCATAATACAAGAATAAAACATGGAATTATGGACGACAGATAAGAATGTATAATAATTTCCAGAGTATTCAATGCATCAATGTCAAGGCCATTAGAGCAGGAAAATTACATTAATAAATAGGGTCTACACCCTATTCCAGCCCTATATAAATAAAATGAGTTTTCTCCTTGTTCCAACCCTTTATTACTAAATTGTGATCACTTCTTATTTGATCCCTACATTACTGAAACAAGTTCAGTCGTCATTATTTCACTGTAATTCTGACTCAACCTCATTTCTCGTTACAATCATTTCTACCTCTGGAGATATAAATATATACCCAATGCATTTTAAATAGATATAGGTCCCATCCATATCATAATGAAATCATACAGCCATATTCCACAAATTAAAAAAACATGTCTTAACCGATGAAAATAAATGAGTATCATAAACATGTAATTAGATCATAACCTTTGAATAACGATAACTATTTAATAAACACTTCATAAAAATAATAAACATTGGATAAGAAATGGGTTTCATAAACATATCACATGTGGAGGTGAAATAGGTTTCAAAAACATATAACCCATGAAAGATAAACCGTTTTGAAAAAGATATATCCCATTAATGAGAAATAGTTTTCCTAAACATATAAAAAATGAAAGAGAACAGAGTTTCATTAATGTATAACCTATAAAAGAGAAATGGTTTTCATAATGACCATTAAATCAAGTATAACCCATTTAGAGAATGAATATTAATTGAACTGTTATTTCATTTATAAGAAAGGCACGAGTAACATTAACAAACTTCATCTTAGATAGAAAATAATTTTGAAATACAATTCAAAAACATATCTTGAGGAAAATATATTTTCTTTTTTGAAAAATAATTTTTAAATGAAAAACCTATTTGAAAATAATTTTCCTGTAAAATTGCATGAAAAAATAATAAATACCATAAATCATTTAAAAATCCATTTTCCTTGAAAACATAAAAAAGTTCATGAAAAAAGTTGTAAAAATTTTTCCTGGAAAACTTATAAAATAATATTTAAAACATTTGTAGAAAAATTTTCATTAAAAATTATAAAATTAATTTCCAAAGATTTTAAAAAGTATATATTTTAAAAAACATTGAACTCTTATAATGAAATCTCAGATTTTTTTTAAAATGATTTATTTTAATATAACTTTGAAAAATTATATAGAATACTTGAAAATTGAATGAAAACCATTTTTCAGGGAACATATAAAATACGATTGTCAAATTTTTTAAAAACAATTTATTTGATAATTAATTTTAAAAACATTTTACAAAAATTAAAAGTTTAAACATGGAATGGAATATATTCATTGAAATGATTAATAGAATATCGGCACTGCCGTATGAGGACAAAATAATATTCTTTTATCAGAGTAGAAAAGGAATGTTAAATGCATAATTTATTAAATAGAAAATAATATTCCTTTGAACGTATTGATAAAATAAAAAAGGGTAAAAAATTATTTTAAATATTATATGATAATAAAATAATACTCTTGGAACACTTTTTAAAAAACATTGTTTTAAAGGAACTTTGATTTCCAAATGAAGAGTTTGTTAAATTCCGGATTTCATAAAAATAATCTCATTTCTATATTATGAACCAATGTATGAAAAATATTTACTAATACATGGTTATATATAGAATAAATAATGAATAATAAAACTCATGAGGGTTCTTCAGAGGTGGATCATATGATTTCATCAATTTAAGTGTAATTATGAACAATCCAGAAAAATTATGGGATTGTTTCGATTAACCATTACCACATCGTAACATGGGATCATACTCTTTATGTAAGAAAATGAAATTAAATGAATCATATAATATCATGAAAATATGTAGATTCATGATATAACATGTCAAATATACCTTATGAATGAATGTAGGATCATAATAAAACATTATTTTCAAAGAAGGAAAATTGAGACAAAATTGTCTTACCGATTTGGAAGATTTTGAAACACAAACCCTGTGAATGAAATATAATAAATTTGATATGTAAATATATAAAAATTTATATATAAGACACCTATAATACATTATTTTTTTGTAAATACACCACATAAAATAAGTGAGTGGTGTATAAGTCATGTATCTCAGTGAAATAAATATGAGATCTAATTTCCCATAACTTGTGTCATGACTCTCTTTGTACTCATACAATATTAATATATTATAAATATAATTTTATTATAAATATTTTAAATAATAATATTTTTATATGTAATACCATATATTCTTTTATTAAGACCTTATATTACCCTCTTTTAAACAATCATATTGTAATGGTTCACATCGGGTAATATTTTCTTTATTGTTCGCATGTGTCTTATTTTGTTATACCATTGTTAATTATAAAAATATAATGATTTCCAGAATGTAAAAAATGATATAAATATC
The DNA here is from genome assembly GCA_963277665.1 of Viscum album. NCBI lineage: Eukaryota > Viridiplantae > Streptophyta > Magnoliopsida > Santalales > Viscaceae > Viscum > Viscum album. The sequence goes on from OY728163.1 coordinate 1,919,328,374, forward strand.
ATGAAAATAATTTATCTGTGTATTATAATAATTTATAGAATATATAATTAATAAATTGAATACACCGTTCATGGAGATGGTGAGCTGTATGTAGATATGGACGATGATTCTGTTCTTATTTTCATATTTAAAGAACGAAATAAAATGACATATAAGTATCTATATTTGTATATATATCATTAAATTATCATTATTATATAATATATATTATATAAGTTCTCTAAACCCTGCATTAACACAATCCAAGTAGTTTGTGAACGAATCACATCGATTTGAGGGGTGACATTCCAAACTTACTTAAAACAATTTAGCCTATTTACAGCAAATAAATATTAAAAAAGATATATATTTTTTAAAAATAACACATAATATTAAATATATAATAAATATATATATGATATATGTATATAAATAAATTTTCCATCATAATGTCCCTCCTGATAGGTGGTAAAGAAAAAATGAACAATCATTGTTTAGTGAGGTTGTAGTTCACCATTCTTCCAAAGAGTATATTCATTTCCCATTTGATGGATGTGTTTATAAGTGTAGTTATAAAACACAGACTAATAAATTACAAGTATATTTAATACATTTTTTTTATAAAATCAACTAATATAGAGATTAGAGGGGGTGGATAAAGAAAAAATAATAGAAAGGGGCTTGAGAGAAGGTGTTACCTCTTAATCGGTAAACTCCTTTTGGTCTGTGCCAAAAGGCTTCATTGGATTTCATTATTATGAAAGGTATGATTATTGGAATATTTTATAGATTTTATTAAGTCTATTGGAACGATATTGGATGAAACTAAGTGTCTTTAGGTGTGTGAAAAAGAGGGATAGGTTGTGGCCTTTACAGGGAAGGAAATGACACACTTGGAATTTTGAAAACAACTTCGGTGTACAAAAATTCTTACATAATACAATTCATATTAACAAAGAAAAAGTTTTTTATGATTAATTGATGAATAATGTCAATACAATGAGGTTAGGACTAGTTTCTAGGTTGTTCTGGGACTTAAATTTTAATGTTAGTACATTTTTTACAAAAATTTTCTCTAAACCGTCGTAGTTAATTTTAATCACATTGACGAATATATTTTGTCAAAAACTAACATGAAATAAATATAAATTATATATTATCTTTATTCCAAATTAGCAATAAAATTTTATAATTCTAGTCACACTATTTTCAAAAATTAATTTAAAATTATTCTTGTAGTCCAGCCAACAATGTCATTTTTTAAAATAAAAACATTCAATGGTTTTCTATGTTTTTATACCTTTTTCAAAGAAAAATTGAACTCAATGAAACAAATTATATTATTTGATAAAAATATTAACTAATTAAACTTTGAAACCAATTTAAAGATTAATGTATCATTATAAATAAATTAAATGAAAAACGATTTATCAACTAAAATTCTGTATTTTTATGTATTCACAAAAAAATGATACCTTACAGAAAAATACCAAAAAAATAATCCTAACCAATTTTTTATGTCTATATTCAAAAAATGAAGTATATATTGACATTTTTAATCTATAAAAGTTCCAAAATTTGGATTTTAAATAGGTTCTCCATTAAAATGTTGTAATATAACATTTATAAAATAGATATTTTCAACATAAATTTGATTTTGTTCTTTTTATATGTATATAAAATATATTTATAGAATAAAAAATAATTTATTTACTATATAATATATATATATATAATATATTAATTTTACTCAATAATTATATTTAATTAAATTAATTAGGGTAAAACCTCTTTGTGATCATAAAAATAATAGTATTTCCTTTTATATTCAATCAGTTTTCATATTCCAGTATAATAAAATGTTAACCTATGAATTCATATTATATTTTTTAAACTATATATTTTCATAAATTAGTTATTAATATTATTAACCCTTAATTTTATGTACTTTTTATTTCTTATTTAAATAAATAAAAATATTTTAATAATATAATATTGTTCGGTAAACCTCGGTCTTTCATGTCATGCAAGGGATCAAGGAAAGTAATTATTGTGTTTAAATCAAACTAACATTAGTTTACCATGTAGAGAAAGCTAAAATTTAGGTTTCATGTGGTGAATTACTAACACAGTGTTGTATATAACATTATCCAAACATTGTTATTCAATTTAAAATATACTATCTTTAGTGTTGCGTAAAATGAAAAATATCGAAAAGGAAAAATTTTAAAATAAATATTTATCAAAATCTCGTGATATTACATTCTACCCCCATTAAAATGAGTTTCTCCCTAGAAAATTATCTTGGTTATCAAATTTTTAACACTTTATAGTTCATATCATAGAAACCCACATTCTAAAAATGATTACTAAAACATACTTTAAGAAGGGAAGGTTGGAAGCATAAATGTTACACAAAGAAACATATAACTTGGTTCCACATAAGAGAACAAAGGTGGAAAGTGAAAACATGGACAATGAAGAGAAATATATCCATCATGTATTGATTGGAAGTGATAGAGATCAAGTTTAGGAGAAAGGTAAAAATTTAAAATCCAAAAATCTGTGATGAACTAAGTGATCATATGATTCATCAGAAACAAAGGTACTAGAAAAAACATTTTTTTTCAAGATCATTTTTCCAAAAGTTAATGAATTTTTATGAGAATATATACTAGCATCATTTCAGTACAACCTCAATCTTTATAGTTCCATGATCTACTTCACCTTTTTATCTAAAATGGAAGGTGAATTTTTCATTCTAGAAGCAATAAAAGATCATGAGATACATGATATTCTATCCCCTTTTTTCACAAGATATCATAAACACCGTGTTTTTATAACATGTTATCTAATATGCATAAATCTGCATATAGTGATATAATTATTTATTCCCACAAACATCATCCACAAATTATCTTAATAACTTCATAAATTGTTAATCTTATAACCCTTATGAATGATGAAAATCCAAAACATTGTAATGAAGTCACAAAATAAGCATAACATTGATTCCCCATATAACACAATGTGGGTCTAGATTTTCAAATTCCAAACATGTGAATACATTCACCATGATTTCTCATGAAATCAGGTAATGACATGAATTACCATATATCCTTATTGAAAACATACATGTTTCCTTATTCAAATGCTTGTTGGATATATTCATTAAATTAAAAAATTATATAAACTCCATCCATGAAAACACAAAATTATTTGTGAACAAATCCTTTATCAGTTCCTGGGCAATCAGTAGCATCTAATTTAAAAATTGATATCAAGAATATATTTATCCAAACAACATTATCATTAAAATAATTGATATATTATGGAATATCTTTCCGTTATCCATGTGTTTTTTATGGACATAACCTTACCATTAAGACATTTTTTTATAGTCCATCAGTACCATTAAAGATATTCTTGTAAATACTTATTGAAACAAATAAACTCAAAAATCCTTATATATTACTCCAATCATAATATTGGAATCAAAATACATAAATACATTAATTAATACACTTCAATTATTGGAATGGAAGAGTTCCTTCCTTGGTTTAGAAGTAATTTCATAGTATAGGGAATTTAGTTGAGTAATTCCTAAGTTCTCTACAGATATGAAATTAAACTCCATGAAATTTCTTTACTCTATAACCCCTCTTCCTGCATATATAAAATCTTCCCCTCCAGTTGAGGTATTCCTCAAGGTTCTTTTCCCCTTATTTATGAAATATTTGAAGCTAATTATTTGTTCCTCTATGTTCTTTAACATGTGAACATTTATAAAAATCCATATTCCACTTGTTATCTATGTTTGGAATATACCCAAAGATAACATTGTTAATAATATATTGTGATATCTAATTTGGAATAATAGTAATATCTTTATCTCTAGTTATTGTCCCATTTGTTTTCTTATTAGAAAATTTTCGCTCACATTCAATGTTAAAACTTCTCTTTCTGAATCCCTACATTGACTAAAACAAGAAAGCATAATGTAAAAAGTACATATTATATCGGAAATCCATATAATCATGAAAAATAACTTATAAGATTTTTAAATCATATATCCTACTTTTTCAATATATGAGACCATAAGTTTTACCTAGGATATTCATTTCATAATCTATTAAAATCCTTCATAATGGTTCATGAAGAATTTGTGAATTTCTAATTGATATCCCCTTGGATTGTCAATCCATGTGTGCAGCAGGTCTTGTTGTTGTGTACCTAATTAACCCAAGCTAGTCCTGGAGCATCTTGTCTGATTTTTTACCCCTAGTTACATATTTCCTACTACCACATGCAATTTCAGTATCTAGACAAGGATTTATTGATATGTAACCACACAAACCATTCTTTTTAAAAAATTCCAGGACATTTTTCTAAACATTAATTCATTCTTATATTTATTCTTAGATAAATCAATATACATATTCTTATAAATACACCTAGGGATATCAGTAAGGTTATATAATCCTTGATTCTAAAGGATTATTAACCCATTCCTTTGATGAAAAATATTGCAAACCAGGATTATCATACATGGACGTTACATCATTTTATATGAATATTTAGCATAATAAATAAATTCTAGCCTAAGAAATATAATTGTGTTGTGTATTTCCAAACATAGAAAACAATATCTTCTATACTGGTGAAATATATTTAACATATCATGTAAAGATATCAACCTTTATTACTTCTACCTAAAACATTTCTTCACAACCTCGGGAAAGTAAACATAATAAAGAGGTGAGTGTAGATGCTCAGTAAGGCTAAAAGAAATGCTTGAGCATAATATGAACAAACGGGCATGGTATATGAGGAAAAAATTTAGAAGATAATACAAAACATATTAGAGATCATAGTAAATATTGGATGTTCATAAAAATGAGTCATAAGGAAGTAAAAAACATAATCCATGAAATCATGACATATAAATACAAAACAGAATTTTGGAAGACACATAATCTAATATAATGATTTCTATAGTAGCCATGGCATTTCTAGTTAGGCCATAATTTTGGGAAAAGTTCTTTTTTAAACTGTGTTCACACCCCATTCCATCCTGTTATTATTGAATCGAGTTCACTCCTAGTTCTAGACTTGTATTACTCAACCACATTCACTCCTCATTCCATCCCTGTATTACTAAACCAATTTAAATCATCATTCCAGACCTATATTACACAACTTAGATCACTACACATTCTATATCTATAATACTGAACTGACATCGTTTCTAAATCCAACCATGTCAATGTCATGAGATATAATTCATTACCCAATGCATTTGAGGCAGACATTGGTCCCACACATTTGATAATTAAATTTTTCATACATATTCCATAACATAAAAAACAATCATACCATAAACATTGAAATGAAATGGTTATCATAAACATGTAATCATATAATAAAATTTGGAAAAATATATATATTTTATAATCAATTCATCAAAAGAATTACCCTTGAAGGAAAAACATGTTTCAAAAACCTAGAATAGAGAAAAGTGAAACTGTTTTAATAAACATGTAACTAGTGAATGATAAATAGGGTTGATAAGAATATAACACATTAAAGATAAATTGGTTTTATAAATATATAACTCGTGAAGGATTAATGAGTTTAATAAATATTAAACCCATGATAGAGAAACATGTTTCTTAAACATACAAAATATGAAAGAGAAACATGTTTCATAAAGACAATGAAATCAATATTAACAAATTATGGAATGAATATAAAAGGAACCATTATATAATTTCCTAGAATGACATGATAAAGATAAATGGGAATCATCTTAGATTGAATATAATTATGGTATATCCTTCAAAAATTATTCTTTAAGAAAATATCCTTTCTTCATTGAAAGAAGACATTTAATACATAAAACCATTTTAAAAATATTTTAATTGAAAATATCTTGAAACTTAATCAATAATACAAGAAATAATTTTGGAAAACATTTTCCATGAATACATATAAAATATTTCTAATAAAATGTTGAAATCCTTTTTCCCAAAAAGTATATAAAATAAGATTTAGAACATTTTAAAAATGTTTTTCTTTGAAACCTTATAAAATATGTTTAATAACATTTTAGAAACAATTATTATTTAAAACACATTGAAAACATATAACAAAATATTATAAATATTTTGAAAACCATTTCATTAGAAATAACATTGAATATATATAAATAAATCTTGAAAACATTTTGAAAACCATTTTCATTGAAAACTATTATAAAAGAATAAAAAATTTTGAAAATAATTTACCATTAAAATTACCATTAAAATAATTTTATAAAAATATTTCCTTTTAAAAATGGAATTATTGTTTCTAGGAAATTATGATTGTTAAATCCATACATATCGTATGAGGAAAAAAGTAAATTCATTTTGTATAACAAAATAATAAAAAATTTGACTTTTTTAGAAAGAGAAAAGAATATTCCTCTGAATAAATTGGTAAAAGAAAAAATGGATAAATTTATATTGTATATTATATGATAATATTAGACTATTATTGGAAATCTTTATTGAAAAGAATGGTTTTTATAGATTATATATTTCTTATTGATGACAGGGAAAATTCGGGCTTTCCTATAAAAAATTTAATTACTCAATTATGTAGAATATATTTGAAAAATTGTAATAATACATGAAAATATATTTAATAAATAGAGTATAATAAAAATAATCAGTTTTATTGATATATAGATAACAATATTTCATCAATGGAATCATAATCATATACAATATCGTTAAACGATGTGATTATTTCCATTAACTCTTACCACATAGTAACTCAGTATAAAAATCATAATTCAAGAAAATTGAATTACTTGAATAATAGTGTATCTGGGAAATATGGTTATTCATGATATAACATGTAAAATATACATTTTGAAATAATTTAGGTTCATAATAAAACATGGGTCTCAAAGAAGGGAAATTGAGATAAAAATATCATATTGATTTGAATACTTTTGAAAGATAAAATACATTAATGAATGTTCATAAAATGGATATGTAAATACCCATAAATTTTAAAATAATATAAATTTAATACATTCAAGGTTATTACATATGCAATAAAAAATAAGCAAGTGGTGAATAAGGCATGTTTCTAAGAGAAATAAAAGTGAGATGAAATTTCTATTACATTGCGTCTTGACTCTCCTCTTACTCCTAAAAGATTCTTGTATAATAAATATATGTTTATTATAAATAATTTAGACAATAATAATATTAAATATAATACTATATATGGTATTATTAGAAAATTATATTACCTTCTTGTTAAAAATCATATGTAAAGGATTCACATCGGGTAATATTTTCTTTGTTTTTTGCAAGTGTCTTAATTTGTTATATATTTGGTTCGTATACATATATAATTAGTTAAATAATTTAAAACATGATATAAATATAATATATATATATATTATATCTGTGTTATAATAATCTATATAATATATAAGTAAGAAATTTAATACACTATTTATGGAGACAGCAAGTCGTACGTACATAATAATGTTGTTTATGTTTTATTGTCGAATTAAAAAAAATAACATGATATATAAGTATATATTTGTATTTATAACATTATTATATTAGTATTTTTATATCATAAATATTATATATCTTCACATATCCAATTCGTAATGCATTCCATCTAGTGTGTAAATGATTCACATCACTTTGAGGGGGTAGTAGTCCACACTATCTCAAATAAAATATCATATTTACACCAAATGGAATGAAAAAAGGGATAATTTTGTAACATAAATATACAAGATTAATGAAATAAAATATTTTATATATTTTATATATAATCCAAATTCCCAACATAATTTCCACCATCAGAGGTGATAAGGAAAAATGAACAATCATTATTTAGTGAGGTGGTAGTTTATCGCACACGTAAACAATATGTTTGTTACACATTAGATAGATGTGTGTATAATTGTAGGTATAAAACTTATAATAAAAAAACTAGCATATTTAAGATATTTTTATTGTTATACAATCATATAACAAATATATTGTAGGTTATAGATAAAGGAAATAAAATAAATGATCTTGAGAGAAGGTGATACTTCTTAATCAGGTGACTCATTTTGGTTTCGGAAAAAAGGATTATTTCAATCAATTTCAGACTAATGGGAGGATTTTAGATGGATGTTAGGTATGTTTTAAAGTGTATTGGGAAGATACGTTTCGGACCTAATTGGTTTGAGAGGTGTGAATGAGAGTCAGAGGTGGTTGAATTTTAATGGAAAGGGAGAGTGTGGACTTTTAAAGTGAAGGGAAAGGACACACATGGCATTTTGAAAACAAGTTATGTGTAACCATGATTTTACCTAAATAAATTCATAAAAATACAAGGAAAGTAAATAATGGGATGTCCATGTCTAAACTATGGTCATCCAATGGGTGTTGGAAAACCCTATAGGTCATTATGGGTCTAAAATTATAGGTTTAGTACTTTATTAACATAATTTTTCTCATAACCATAATATTTAATTTCACTAACTTTCACAAATATTTTTTTCTAAAAAAATGTAGAAATTATTATAAATTTAAAATTATTTTGACTCAAAAATATGAAATCCATTTTCCCCTGTTCTAATTAGAAATGTTAAAATAATTAATTTAAAATTAATAACATTGTCAGGTCGATAATTCAGGTTTCTAAAATAAAATCATTCAAAAGATTTCTATGTTTTTAATCCCAATTTTAGTGTGAAATTGAGCACAATGACAAAAATTATGTTAACTGATAAATGTAATATATAATTTAAAATTTAAACCAATCTATTATATAACTTCAACTTATAAAAAATTTAAATGAAGATGCAATTTTTAACAAAAATTTTGTATTTGTAACTATTCATTAAAAAATGAAACCTTATAGAAAATACGAAAAAAATTATCATAACCTAATTTTTATGATACTCTTTCAAATTATATTTTTTTACATATTATGTCTATTAATATTCCAAAATTTGGATTTAAAAATTAATCTCTCTTAAAATAAGTTAAAACATAATTTATAAAAATATATGTTTTTAACCTTAAAATTGGGATTGTTATTATATTATATCTATAAAATATATTAAATGATTATAAAAAATATTTTATTTAATATATAACCAAAATATTACATTTATAACACTGACTAATATTATTTATTTTAATTTATTAGCATAAAACAGCTTTGTTACCAAAATAATAATAAAATGTCCTTTAATATTTAATCAGTTTTCATATTAATTTTTAATTAATTGGTTACCTATGAATTCATATTATATTTTGTAAATATTATATTTTTATAAATTATTTAATACAATCAATATACTTTAATTTAATGTCTAGGATATATCTTATTATATTAAATAAACTTATTTTAATAATATATTATTATTCTAGAATCATCGGTCTTGCATGTTACGTAAGCCATTAGGAAAATTCATTATTGCATTTTACACAATCTGACCTGATTGTTTAGTTTAGATAATTCTGATTTTTCTGTTTCATATTGTGCATGATTAAGTTGGTTTTGTGCATAACTCAAGCCAATCATAGTGCATTTTAGATATGAAACTATCAACAGTGTTGCATAAAATAATAAAATATAAAAAATATTAAATATAAAAAAACCACAAAATCATAGGGTGTTACAGACCTACTTTTATATAATCATATTATTGTAAATGGTGTTCCAATAACCTAAAATACATCGTAGAAGGGTTTTAAAAGAATAAATTTGACTATTATCTAAAATTTTCACACATATAAAATCAATTTTTGGATATTCCGCATCTTGGAACCCAAAATAGAATCCACTAGAAATCAAGTATAAAATCCTACCTCTCTATCAATAATTTTTTGATACTTCATAATAGGGATACAAATAAATGTGTTGATATAATTATGAATACTTGGTTGTAGATACACATATTCCAATCCATGATGCTGGACCCAAATATGAATACTATATTTCTTTTACATGAAAGGATTGAAATTGCAATCCCAATTAGAAATATTAAAGAAACCCAATTTGAGATGTAGATTACTCATCCACTAATCCACACTGAGTTGATCCTCTTCATTGAAAATTATATTAAAGGATCATTTTAAAATTGTATTTATTCTTTTAGTGCTGATATTCCAACAATTCTCAATCCAAGATGTAAAACACTGAAATTTCAAGGAAATTTTTTATTAAATTTTTTGGAATTTTATGAGCCAGTAGTTTCTGACGGCACCTAATTCCGAGGCCCGGCGTGCCCGGAATCAGTTTCTGATGTTTTGTCCCGGTACGCTCAGTAAACGTATGTGCAGGTTTTTCTATATTTTAAACGGGTGCTCGGAATCGAAATCTGATGGCATCGATGAACTCACAGTGCCAATATTCGCCTAAGAGGACTTTTACCGTAATTGCGGTTTATCAGGAGGAGAAGTTAATTTTCGGGGTTGTTATTAAAAATAAATAAAAATATGAGTTAGATATTTATATTTTTTTGGGTAGTTTTAATCTCCAAAATGATGTTGTAGGTGGGTCCCACACCCCACATAACCACCCTTGATAGGATTTAGTGTGGTGGGGCCCACACGAACCCAATCCCTTTCACCTCCCTATTAACACCCCTTAATTAATTTGTAAATTTTCCACCTCCCTCCATTGATTATGCCTACGCCTAAAATTAATATCTATATTAATTAATTGGCACCTCTTATTTGAATCAATTTGAATTGCATGGAAATTCTATTAAAATTGGGGAAGCCTTATTAAAATATTTTCGTGGAAAATATTTTGTGTGAACACCTCTGGAGAATTAGAAGAAAGGCCTTCCTCTCTCGATGAAGAACACCGTTCTTCAGCGAAGAACATCTCCGATGAAGAACGCGAAGAACTTCTCCAACGATTCTTCATCTTCGAACGCGCCCCAACGACAATGGAATTGATGTCCTTATTCCACGACATCTGGCCTATGCGACACTCATCTTATGCGGCTCGTTGACATGCTCCGTTCTTGAAATCTAGGTAGGGGATTTTTATAATTTAAATTGAATAAATTATACCTTCGTTCTTTTTGAATGAAAGTGATCGTCTATGGCCATTTGTTACCGCCTAATGCAGAGGGTGAGGGCCGAATGAACATGGCCTAATGACCCTCCTTTGTATCATGTTTTTATTTGTGAAGGAGACAGTGTTGGAAAAGGTGGAGGTGACCGAAGATGGCAACGAATAGGGGTGGCGATGACCAGAGGTGGTGGAGGTAATGGCAGCCGCGCGCCGGCCCGAAGAGGATCGCGACACTGAGTACCACACGGAAGGGTGACCGCAGCTTACAGCCACTCCACTCGGACGAATAAGAACCGACCGGGTAAATCCAGTTGGGCTGAATGATTTCTAGGGCCCTTAGTGCCACTCTGCGGAGGACCGTGGCTTGCGCTCTGCAGGGTGCTTCGGCGGTGAACTCGTCGTTTGCCTGCTTGTCGGGATCAAGGTCGTGGCGCCGACTAGCGGCGCGTGCAGATAACAGCGGCCCGCATGAGCGCGTCACTCATGCCAGAAAATCCGGCTAGCTTCGGCCGGCCGGGCAGGAGGGGCAACACCCCTTGGCAACGCAATGAAAAAGAACTGGGGGTCGTGCCCCCCCCCCCCCCCCCCGCTTCGTTGGACCGTCTGGCTGAGCCACGACCTGCCACCAAGTCGGGCCCCATCGGGTCGGGCCGCGCCCCACCGAGCTGGACCATGCCGGACTGGGCCGACCCCTTAGCCAAGTCAGACCTGCTGATCCAGGATGTGCTGACCCTCCAGCCCACTAGGCTTGACGGGCTCGGCCCATTTCGCTTAAATATGAATAACTTTTGGACCATGCATCTGATCGACGTGTCATCTGCGGCTCTGGGAGCCTTGCGAGGAGGCGGTCCTTTTTCGGCACATTATGTGAGATTAGAAAAACTTTGGAAAATGGATGGGTTTTTTAACGTGTGTAATTCCAACCGGGCCCTTGGAACAGAAAAACCAATAACACTCAGACTAGGCGTCCGTTTGATGTGCCATCTGTCACGTTGTATTTATTTTTATGAGACAGAACTTTGGGATATATAAACCTTGGACTTAGTGATAGTTGATGTATCGACCCCTATACTCAAGAAGCGGAATCTCCCGGAATCGAGCGTGTTGTGTGCGGAAACCCTAGAGATGGATGCGATTGTGACGACTGCTATACTATAATCCTCTGCTGGTTCGACAATGATGACTACTATAATATAATCTTTCATTGGTTCGACATTGATAACTAATTTATTGGGATCCTCAATGGGTCTGAAAACGATGACTACTGTTCTTGTATCCTATGTGGGTCTGATAGTTTGACCTCTGTACTGGTATCCTATGTGGGTCTGACACCTCAGCTGGTCTTGTATCCTATGTGGGTCCGACAAATTAGATGAATCAGTTACTACATATGACCATCTCTATTACTCTCGAGATAGGTGGCCTTGTATCCTGTTTGGCTCTGACAGCTTAGCTTTTCTTGTATCTTGTGTGAGTCCGACAACTTAGATGATCTAGTGGCTATATCTGATCGTCTATATCTCTCTACTTTTGTGACATACCTCTGTGAGATGATACATGTCTTTCAAACATTGTCATCATGGTGATTGACTTTACTTCCTTTGTGGAATTGGATTGTTCTTGGGCTTGTGAGTTGGAACCGGACTATGGTTGGTAACATAGGTATATGTATGGGAATATACCTATGTAGGGTTTGTTGATAATTTGTCATTGCATCTTTCTTCTATGGTTTATCCTTTGTTGATTCTAAGAGACCTTTGGGGGACTCAGGTTCCCTACTGAGTATCGTTATACTCACCCCTACAAGGGCTATTCACGCACCGCATTGTGTTAGATGTAGACGTCAAACAACATTAACGGAGGCAATGAGCGAGCTAGGACCGAATGGTGCCCGGATGTGGACCACACGGTGAGACAGTAAACGGATCCGACAGATATACATGGATTGCTGAGGTGGACATATTTACCTACCCTTTTGGTAGGATACTCGGTGGACTTTCCAGGAGCTTCTCATTTTAGGTATTTCCCCTTTTTCCAGTTGTACTTTCTTTTCGTTGTACTTGTACTTTACTGTTGTCCTTATATTTCCAGCCCCTTTACTTTCAGCACTACTTTCTATATACAGTGTTCACATAGTGTTTACTTCCTGTTGTGTACTCTGATGTGTTTGTTTACATTCATAAAGTTAGTTCCTTCCTAACTTAGGGATTTATGCCTTTGGTGCCAGTTTCCAGCCCATGGCCTATGGATGGCGGGCTTGGGGTAGTTATGGCAAGGGCCCTGAGGACTGGTCATGACAAATTGGTATCAGAGGAGTCGGTTCTACCGCAGAACATAGGGTTGTGATCATTCTTTTTTGTGATGAAAAAGTGTTAAGAGTATTGAGTATGGTTTTCTGTCTAGGGATTACAGTGTTAGTGCGGTGGCCGACGTATCCATACACCAGGACCCTGACCTATGATTTCACACTTAGTTCACAGAAACACTTATTGTGTTTGTGTTTCAAAAGTTTCCTTTTTGGTATTTTTGATTCAGCTCGCCAGGTATAACTTTTTGACCATGACGCACCAGTTCTTTATTGGGATGCCACTGCAAAGACAGCCAGCTAGGGTTCCCAAGAGATATTACATGATGACGGCCCACTGATTGATGAGGCTTTGGTGCATTTCCCTCTTGCTATGTTGGCACCATTGGGTGGTTTAATAGAAACACCACCACCCGTTGGGAAGCAGATACCACCAGCCGCACTGGCGGATGGTGCACGCTGATTGAGCGCATTGCACGAGTTCCAGCGGTAGAAACCTTAGAGGTTTTGAGGCGAGACAGATTCCCATGCAGTAGAGGGCTGACTGGAGGCGATTTCTTGGGTTCTCCACCTAGTTGAGACACCAGTAGAGAAGATGGTGATCTTAGCTACTAGTGTTTCCAAGTTAGTGACCATGAGTTTTAGTCCGCATAGTGACGAGTCTTTGGTATGGGGACCTTTTCCTGAGATTTTACCTTTAGGTAGTGTGTCAGCAATATCATTTCATGTTGGTCAAGAGTTTCAACTGGCCGTACCGGTTGGTGACACGTGTAGGATTAGTGCCATACTCGTGTTTGAGCATCAAATATCCCTCATGTTGGTGGTGAGCTCGACCCACAGGTGGATGATTATTGTCTTTATGAGGTTTCTGAGAGTTCCCGAGAATTTCTACAACTACGGCAGGACGATGTGTCGGTAGCTGAGTATTCATCGAGGAATACCAAACTTTCCTAGTACTCGAAGAATATGATACAATCAGTTCTTTAGAGCTCAGACCTTTGATCACGGTGTGTATAAGTATATCTGATCTAGCACATTTTCTTCTATTCATTCATACTTATGTTATGCTTCAGAGAGAACCTTTGTGGTTGAATTTTCATTGGATGAGCAGTTACAGCCAGTGAATGCTAGCAGTTAGAAGTAGGAAATTGGTGCCAGTCTCAGAGATATGGGAGTGAAAGATGTTTCGGGAAGAGGATGTGACATGGATAGATGAATCTGAAGGGAAACAGATGAAGAAGCAGAGCTAGGAGAGAATCATGATGTGGTGTACATTTTGACATTTTACAACCAACCACCTTTGTAGTCCCTGCCAGGCACAGGGAGTTGGAGGGAAGGGGAAGAGAGTAGCTGCATGCCGTAATGCAGTGTGACCCAAGGGATCTAGGAATGATTTCAAGTACAGTTTATGTCTACTACTAGCTGTCATATCAATAGACATAGGTACCAATCATTCCCTCCTTCCATGAATCTTTTCACAAACCTAGAGTTTCCGGTTAAGCTGTTGACTTGACCCTCACATCTATAGGTACATTTGAGAGGAGACTCGATAATCACACTTACACCGACGGTGTGATCTGACCCTTGAGGCGAGAGTTTCAGTTGGAACTTCTTGGTAGCAGCATCGAGGCCTTATGATGTTAGTTTGGGTATGGACTGGGCAACAACAGTTCATACACATGTTAACTATATTAGGAATAAAGTTTGTGGTTTTTCTACAACATTGGGATGGGGTTTTCCATGGTCGGCGAAATGGAAAACCCAAGAATCACAGGATAGAATCAGGAACAAGAGGTTGAAGTGGATCACTTAGGAGTCGGCCACACTTATCATTGTGACAGACTTCTCCAGAGTTGCAGAACCACTATCAGATTTGACGAAGAAGGGGAAACCTTCGTATAGTCAGAGAGACGACAACAGAGCTTCCAGGAGCTGAGGAAGAGGTTGACTAGTGCGCCCATCTTGATGCTACCAGAGGAGAGCGTTGGGTACGTAGTTTACTACGACGCATCAGGGACCAGACTCGGGTGTGTCCTGAGGTAGGAGTGAGCACTGATCACGTATGGTTTTTGGCAGTTGGGACTGCATGAGTAGAACTACGCTACCCCTGACCTGCAGTTAGTAGTAGTGGTCATCTTCTTTAAGATGTGGTGGCACTATCTTGTGGGAGAATATTTTACCGTATAATCTAACCACCAGTGTCTTAGGTATATCATATCGTAGAAGGACCTAAACATGAGACAAAAATGGTGGCTGGGTATGAAGAAGGCTATAGATAAGTGATGACTCACTTGTCAGCAAGTGAAGGCAGAACAACAGGTACCAGCATGCTTGTTATATCCCTTCAGGTCCCAGAATGGAAGTGGGACCTGATATCTATGGATTTCGTGATGGGGCTTCCACATACATCCAAAGTACATGACACTATCTGGGTGATCATAGACCAACTGACCATGTCGGACCACTTCCTACCGATCAGAGAGTAGGGCTCAGTAGAGAACATGGCACACCTCTACATTCAAGAGATCGTATGGCTTCATGGTGTTCAATATACTATTGTATCTGATCGAGATGTTCGTTTCACTTCCCAACTATGGAAGGGATTATAAGAGGCTTTTGGGACGTAGCATCACATGAGAACCGCATTTCATCCTCAGACGGATGTCCAGACTAAGAGGACCATTCAGACACTCGAGGATCACTTACCCTCGGTGGAGTTTGCATAATAAAACAGCTATCACTCCACCATCGGGATGGCATATTACAAGGAGTTGTACGACCGAACTTGCAGATCACCTCTATGCTAGACTAAACCAGGGGAGTCAACACATGTAGGACCAAAGATGGTTTAGGCTACGATGAAGAAGGTGCAAATCATCAAGGAACGGATGAAGACTACAAAGAGAAGACATTACTCCTATGTTGATAGGAGACGAAGACCACTTGAGTTCTGGGATGGCGACCACATCTTACTAAAGGTCTCACCTCGACAAGGCCTATTGTATTTGGCTGGGGTGGAAAGTGATCTCTGCGCTTCATCAGACCATTTCTGTTCCTCAGCAGAGTAGTCGAGGTGGCTTAACCCGCCTCCCTTCCAGATCAGATGCATCGGGTGCACGACGTCTTCCACGTATCTTAGCTGAGGAGATACGTGGACTACCCGACCCACATCATCGACTAGGGGGAATTAGACATCGATGATGGGGTGAAATCATGGATGTCCTGGTGGAGATCGAGGATTGTCAAGAGCGGGTCGTACATGGACAGCAAATTCCTGTGGTTCACTTTTGTGGGTAGCACATGAACCTCAAGGGAGCACATGGGAGCGTGAGGCTTAGATGTGTGCTCAGTACGCCCACTTGATTCCGTAGTGTGTGTTGTAGCTTTATAGGGATGTAAAGACATGAGGTAGGGGGTAATGTAAAGACCCAAAAATTTAACGAAATTTTATTTCTTAAATTATTTGGAATTTTATGAGTCCATAGTTTCAGACGGCACTTGATTCTGAGGCTCGGCATGCCCGGAATCAGTTTCTAAAGTTTTGTTTGGGTGCATTCAGTAAATGTACATCCGAACTTTTTCTATCATTTAATCTGGGGCTCGAGATCGAAATCTGAGGGCACCGATGAACTCGCAACACTGATATTCACCTAAGAGGACTTTTACAGTAATTTCATTTTATCAGGACGAGAAGTTAATTTTTGGGGATGTTATTAAAAATTAATAAAAATATGAGTTAGATATTTTTTTTGTTGGTGGTTATAAGCTCTAAATGGAAGTTGGAGGTGGGGCCCACACCCCATAGAACCACCTATGATAGTATTTAGTTTTGTGAGGCCCATATGAACCCAAACCCTTTCACCTACCCATTAACACCCCTTCATTAATTTGTAAACTCTCCACCTCCCTCCATTGATTATGTAAATCCATCTAGTTAATATCTTCATTAATTAATTGTTATATCTTATTTGAGTCAATTTGAATTGCATGGAAATTATATTAAAATTCGGAAAGCCTTATTATAATATTTTCTTGACAAATATTTCGTGGGAAAACCTCTGGAGAATTAGAGGAAGGGTGTTCCTCTCTCGTCGAATAACATCGTTCTTCAGTGAATAACATCTCCAATGAAGAACTCGAAGAACTTCTCCAACAACGCTTCCCCTTCGGACACACCACGACATCATCGGAATCGATGTCCGTATTGCGTGATGCCCGACCTCTACGACACACATCTTCTGTAGCTCGTTGACGTGCTCCGTTCTTGAAATCGAGGTATGTTGTTTTTATAATTTAAATTGAATAAATTATTCCTTCTTTCTTCTTGAATTAAAGTGATCCTATATGGCCATTTGTTAATGCTTAATGCGGAGGGCATGGGCCAAACGAACACAGCCCGATGACCCTCTATTGTTTCCTGTTTTTATTCGTGATGGAGACAGTGTTGAAAAAGGTTGTGACGACTAGAGTTGGATATGAATAGGGGCCAAGACAATCGAAGGCGGCGGCCGCGCGCTGGCCGGAAGAGGACCGCGACATCAGGTGCTGCGCAGAAGGGAGACTACGGACCGCAACCGCTCTACTCGGCCGAAGAAGAACTGGCTGGGTAATGCCAGTTAGGCTGAAGGTTTCATGGCGCCTGTAGTGGCGTGCTGTGGAGGACTGTGTCACGCACCCCGTGGTCCACTTAGGCGGTGCACCGGTCGGCCGCCTGCCAGCTGGGTTGAAGGCCGCGTCGTCGCCTGGTTCCACGTGAGGAGGACAACGGCCCGCCCGAGCAGGACGCTCGATCCAGAAAATCCAGCCAGCTTCGACGAGCTGGGCAGGAGGGGAGACGACACTTGGCCTCGCCGTGATGATGAACCGGGCGCCGTGACCCCCGGTCTACTCGACCATCTGGCTGAGTCGCAGTCGGCCTCCAGCGGTACTGACCAGGCTGGGCCGCGCCCCACCGGTCCAGGTCATGCCCCATTGGGCCGGGCATCACCGTAGTGGGTCGTGCCTCACCCCACCAAGCCGGGCAATGCTGGGCCGGGCCGACCCCTCAGCTAGGTCGGACCCGCTGAGCCAGGACGGGCCACCTGCCAACCAACACGGCTTGACAAGCTGGTCTCGTTTTGCTTAAATACGAAGATCTTTTTGATCGTGTGTCCGATCGACGAGCCGTCTGGGGAACTAGGAACCTTGCGATGAGGCATTCCTTTTGAGATAATCTAAGTGAGTTTAGGAAAAAATTTGAAAATGGCCGAGATTAGAACGAGAGTAATTCCAATCGGGCCCCGGGAACAGAAAATCCAATAACTCTCAGACTGGGCGTCCGTTTGTCGTGCTATCGGTCGCGTTGGGTTTTTTTTATGAGACAGAACCTCGAGATACATCAAATCTGGACATCGTGATAGTTTATGTATCAAACACATTGCTTGAGGAGCAGACCCTCCAGGAATCGATCGTGCTTTGTGAGGGAACCTTAGAGCTGGCTGCGAATGTGATAACTACTGTATTGCAATCCTTCATGGGTTCGACAATGACGAATACTATAGTGGGATCCTTCATGGGAACGACAATGATGACTACTATACTGGGATCCTCCGTGGGCCCAATAGTGATGACTATTGTTCTTGTATCATGTGTGGGTCTGACAGTTTTACCTCTGTACTTGTATCCTGTGTGGGTCTGACAGAGTAGCTGGTCTTGTATCCTGTCTGGGTCCGATAGCTTAGCTGGTCTTGTTTCATGTGTGGGTCGAATATCTTAGATGAATCAGTGACTACATATGATCATCTCTATTAATCTCGAGATAGCTGGTCTTGTATCATGTGTGGGTCTGACAGCTTAGATGATCTAGTGACTACATATGATCATCTATATCTCTCTACTTTGTGGCATACCTGTGGGAGATGATACATGTCTTTCAAACATTATCATCATGGTGATTGACTTTACATATTTTGTGGAATTGGGTTGTGCTTGGTCTCAAGAGTTGGAGCCGGGCTGAGTTTTGTAACATAGGTATATGTATGGGAATATACCTATGTAAGGTTGGTGGATACTTTGTGGTTGTATCTTTCTATTTTTGGATTATCCTTTGTGGATTATGAGATTCCTCTTTGGTTCTCGGGGCCCCCACTGAGTATCGTTATACTCACCCTCACATGGGCTATGCCAGCACCATGTTGTGTTGGATACAGATGTCAGACAACATTGACAGAGGCAGTGAGCGAGCCAAGACCGGACGATACCTGGAGGGGGACCACACAGCAAGATGGTACACGGAGTGGACCGATAGATGTAGAGTGATGAGGTTGAAATATGTACCTACACTTCAGGTAGGATACTCGGTGGACATTCCAGGAGCTTCCCTTTTTAGTTGTTGTCCATTTTTTCAGTTGCTCTTTCTTTCTGTTGTGCCTGTACTTTGCTGTTGGGCTTGTATTTACGGGCCCTTTAATTTCAACACTACTTTCTGTATACAGTATTCACTTAGTGATTACATCCTGTTGTGTATTCTGTTTTTTTGTTTACTTTAATAAAGGTAACTCCTTCCCAGCTTAGGGATTTACGCCTTTGGTGCTAGTTTTCAGCCCCTGGCCTATGGAAGGCGGGCTTAGGATACTCACGACATGGTCCCCAAGGACGGGTCGTGGCACAAGATTTAATATTATCAAAGGAACATGGTTTCTATCACTTTGTGTTGGTGACACAACTAAGGAATTATTTATGTCATAGGTCAAACGATTGGTTTATTTCATCTGAATACACAAAAAACTAAAAACCACAGTCATCATTCTTGATTATTTTAGGGGTTTTGTAGTATCCACTTTGATTGTATATAGAAAACTAGAATCCACTTCCAAAAAAGGAACCCCTTTGCCTTTCTGATGAAATCGATTCGTACTACCCACAAATTTTATATATTTGATTGAAATTTGTAACCCATAATTGATGTTGAACTCCCATACTATATCAAATATTCCTTTATTAATAAAAATCCTAAATCTATAAAAAATCATTATGGATGATTCTAAATGTCATATTTTCTACACTCACCATCCTCTGAATCCACCAAACATGTGTTATTGTTAAACTTACATTAACTACTATTTGGATTTTTATTTCTCCATATTGATGCATCACACATGCTACTAAAAATGAGATAAATCTATTCATCCTCTTATTTTAATGTATCATGATGAGATCTAAACAATTATCACCACTAGATAGTTCTCCATTTATAAAACCTAAAAGACTCCTGGGATATGTCCCAAACAAAATAAAAAACCTCTTAAATTTTAGGCCCATTTTAAACTCAAAATTTCATGTCCAATAAATATCTTATCTGTATACTTTTAAAAATAATTTGCACCACCAATTTTGAAAAAAAATATCATTGGTATTTTTTAGAAATTTATATCATATTATAAAAAAAATTGAACCCTATAAATCACCCCATTCATCCCCTCAACTAATGAGAAATCATAGAAAAATATCAGAGATATTGAAAACTATTGGGTATCATACCAAATACTATCTTCTATAGAATATATATTGATTCTATTTTATAAATTTGGTTAAAAATTGATTTCTCGCCATTAAGATAAATATAATGACCAAAGAATTCAGAAAATAAATATTTGATCTATCTCTCTAAATAAACTAAAACCAATAACATCATACTCTCCCATATTAGTGATCACCAATAAATCTAGTTCACTTATTAAAATTAATTTGAGGTGTGGTTTGTGTCTACTACTAGCTGTCATATCAATAGACATTGGTACCAATCATCCATTCCTTTCACGAATCTTGTCCCAAACCTAGAGTTTCATGTTAATCTGTTGACTTGACCCTCACGTCTGGAGATACCTTTGTGAGGAGACTCGATAATCACTCTTTCGCCGATAGTGTGATATGAGCCTTGAGGCGAGAGTTTCGGTTGGAACCTCTTGGTGGCAGCGTCGAGGCCATACGATGTTAGTTTGGATATGGACTGGGCAACCACAATTCATGCACAGATTAACTATATTAAGGAAAAAATTTGCGGTTTATCTACAACATTGGTATGGGGTTTTCTTTTGTCAGCAAAAAGGAAAACCCATGCATCATAGGATAGAATCATGCATAAGAGGTTGCGGTCGATCACTCAGGAGTCGGCCAGACTTATCGTTGTGCCAGACTTCTCCAGAGATGCAGTACCACAATAAGCATTGGTGAAGAAGGGGAAACCCTTTGTATAGTCAGAGAGAAGCCAACAGAGATTTCAGGAGCTGAGGCAGAGGTTGACTAGTGCACCCATCTTGAGGCTACCAGAGGAGAGCGTTGGGTACGTAGTTTACTGTGACACATCTGGGACAGGACTAGGGTGTGTCCTGATGCAGGAGCGAACAATGATCGCCTATCGTTTTCAGTAGTTGAGACTTCATGAGTAGAATTACTCTACCCATGTCCTAGAATTAGTAGTAGTGGTCTTCTCCTTGAAGATGTTGTGGCACTATCATGTGGAAGAATTTTTTACTATATACTCTGACCACCATAGTCTCAGGAATATCTTCTCGTAGAGGGACCTGAACCTGAGACAAAAAAGGTGGATGGGTATGAACAAGGCTGTAGAAGAGTTCGTTTCATGATGCCTCACTTGTCAGCAAGTGAACGCAGACCACCAAGTACCAGCATGCTTGTTATATCCCTTCATGGTCCCATTGTGGAAGTGGGACGGGATATCTATGGATTTAGTGATGAGGCTTCGACTTACATCCAAAATAAAAGACTCTATCTGGGTGATCGTAGACCGACTCACCATATCGGCCCACTTCCTACTGATCAGAGAGTAGGTCTTAGTAGAGAACTTGGGACACCTCTACATTCAAGAGATCGTATGACTTCATGGTGTGTCATCTACTATTGTCTCTGATCGAGATGCTCATTTCGCTTCCCGGCTATGGAAGAGATTATAAGAAGCTTTTGGGATGTAGCTTCACTTGAGCACCGCAATCCATCCTCGGACGAATGGCTAGACTAAGAGGACCATTCAGACACTCGAGGAAATGCTCCGTGCATGTGTGCTCGACTTTGGTTGTAGTTGGGAGGATCATTTACCCTTGGTGGTGTTTTCATAATATATCATCTATCACTTGACCATCGGGATGGAACCTTACGAGGTGTTGTAGGACTGACCTTGCAGATAACCTCTGTGCTGGACTGACCCAGGGGTGTCAGCACTTGTAGTACCAAAGATGGTTTAGGATACGAAGAATAAGGTGCAGATCATCCAGGAGCGGATGAAGACTAAAACGAGCAAACATATGTTCTTTGCTGATAGGAGACGAAGACCACTTGAGTTCTGGGATGGCGACCACGTCTTCCTATAGGTCACACCTCGATGAGTTATATGGTATTTGGCAGTGGAGGCATGTTTTCTCCGCTCTTCATCAGACCATTTCAGGTCCTTAGCAGAGTAGGCGAGGTTTCTTAACACGTGGCCCTTCCAGATCATATGCATCGGTTGCACGACGTCTTCCACGTATCTTAGCCGAGGAGATACATGGACAACCCGACCCACATCATCAACCATGGGGAACTAGACATCGATGACAGGGCGATATTCATGGAGGTCCTGGTGTAGAAAAAGGATCAGTAGGAGTGGGTCTTACATGAATGCTCAATTCCTCTGGTGCACTTTCACTGGCAGCACGAGAACCTTCAAGAGAGCACATGGGAGCTGGAGGCTCATAAGTGTGCTCAATACCCCCATTTGTTTCCCTAGTGTGTGTTATAGCTTTACAGGGACGTAAATACCTGAGGTAGGGGTTAATGTAATGACCCAAAAATTTGAATGAAATTTGTTTCTTAAATTCTTTGCATTTTTATGAGTTCGTAGTTTTTGACGGCACATGATTCCGAGGCCCGGCGTGCCCGAAATCGGTTTCTGAAGTTTTTTTCGGGTGGGTTCAGTAAACGTACGTCCATGTTTTTATATCCTTTAAACCAGTGCTCGAGATCGAAATCTGAGGGCACCGATGGACTCCCAATGCCGATATTGGCCTTAGAGGACTTTTACCATAATTTCATTTTATCAGGAGGAGAAGTTAATTTTTGGTGTTGTTATTAAAAATAAATAAAAATATGAGTTAGATATTTTTACATTGGTGGGTGGTTATAATCTCCAAGATGAAGTTGGAGGTAGGGCCCACACCCAATATAACCACCTATGATAGTATTTAGTTTGGTGGGGCCCACATGAACCCAAACCCTTTCACCTACCCATTATCACCCCTTAATTAATTTGTAAACTCTCCACCTCCCACCATTGATTATGAAAATACATCTAATTAATATCTTCATTATTTAATTGGCACCTCTTATTTGAGTCAATTTGAATTTCATGGTAATTCTACTAAAATGGGGGAAGCCTTATTATAATATTAGCTTGACAAATATTTCGTGGGAAAACCTATCAATGAATTTAAAGAAAGGCGTTCCTCTCTTGATGAAGAACATTGTTCTTCAGCGAATAAAATCTCCAACGAAGATCACGAAGAACTTATCCAACAACGGTTCCCCTTCGGATACACCCTGATGTCAACGTAATCGATGTCAGTATTCAGTGATGCCCGACCTCTATGACGCACGTCTTCCATAGCTAGTTGACATGCTCTGTTCTTGAAATCGAGGTATGGTTTTTTTATAATTTAAATTTATTAAATTATACCTTCTTTCTTGTTGAATGAAAGTGATCGTCTATGGCCATTTGTTACTACCTAATGCGGAGGGCATGGTTTGAACGAACACAACTTGATGACCCTATGTTGTTTCATTTGTTTATTCGTAATGGAGACAGTGTTGAAAAAGGTTGTGGCGACTGGAGATGGAAACGAACAAGGGCAGTGAAAACCAAAGGCGGCGGCCGCGCACCGGCCTGTAGAGGAAAGCGACATCGGGTGCCGTGCGAAAGGGAAACCGCGGCCCGCAGCCGCTCCACTCGGCCGAAGAAGAACCTGCCGGGTAAAGCCAGTCGGGCTTAAGGAATCATGGAACCCATGATGCTGAGCGGTGGAGGACCGTGGAAAGAGCTCCATGGGCCGCTTCGGTGGTGAACATATCGTCCGCCTGACAGTTGGGTTGAAGGCCGCGGCGCTGCCTGGCGCCGCATGAGGTGGACATCAGCCCGCCCGAGAAGCCCGCTCGATCCAGAAAAATCGGCTGACTTCGACCTTCCGGGAAGGAGGAGTGACACCACTTGGCGTCGCCGTGATGATGAACCGGGGGAAGCGACCCCCGGTCCACCTAGCCATCTAGGGGAGTTGAGGTCGGCCGCCGATGGTACGGACCGGGCCGGGCCACGCCCCACCGCTTCGGGTCGTGCCCCATCAGGACGGGCCACGCCCCACTGGGCCGGGCCGCACCCCACCGGGTCGGGCCACGCCGGGCCGAGCTGACACCTCAGCCAGGTCATACCTGCTGAGCCAGGATGGGCCGACCCGCCAACCCACTAGGCTTGATGGGCCAGGCCCGTTTTGCTTAAATATGAAGAACTTTTTGACCGTGCGTCCGATCGACGAGCCGTCTACAACACTAGGACCCTTTCTATGAGTTATTACTTTTGAGATACTCTAAGTTAGTTTTGGAAAACATTTGAAAATGGACGGGTTTAGAACGAGCGTAATTCCAACCGGTCCCCTAGAACAGAAAAGCCAATAACCCTCAGACCGGGCGTCTATTTGTCGGGTTTTCTGTCGCGTTTGGTTTTTTTAATAAGATAAAACTTCATGATACATCAACTATGAACGTCTTGATAGTTGATGTATCGAACCCTCTACTCGAGGAGCAGACCCTCCTGGAATCGAGCATGCTGTGTGAGGGAACCTTAGAGCTGGCTGTGAATGTGATAACTACTATATTAGAATCCTCCATGGATTCGACAACGATGACTAATATACTGGGATCCTCCATGGGTTTGAAACCGATGACTACTATTCTGGGATCTTCCATGGGTCCGACAGTGATGACTGTTGTGCTTGTATCTCATGTGGGTATGGTAGTTTTACCTCTGTACTTGTATCTTGTGTGGGTCCGACAAAGTAGCTGGTCTTGTATCATGTGTGGGTCCAATAGCATAGCTGGTCTTGTATCATGTGTGGGTCGAACAACTTAGATGAAAAAGTGACTACATCTGATCATCTTTATAAATCTCGAGATAGCTAGTCTTGTATCATGTGTGGGTCTGAATGCTTTTGTTGGTCTTGTATCCTGTGTGGGTCTGACAGCTTAGATGATTCAGTGGCTATATATGATCTTCTATATCTCTCTACATTGTGGCATACCTATGGGAGCTAATACATGTATTTCAACCATTATCATCATGGTGATTGACTTTACTTATTTTTGGGAATTGGGTTGTGCTTGCTCTAATGAGTTTGAGCCGGACTGAGTTTGGTAACATAGATATATATATATATGGTCATACACCTAAGTAGGGTTGGTTGATACTTTATGGCTGTATCTTTTATTTGTGGTTTATCCTTTGTGGATTTTGAGAGACCTTTGGGGTTCTCAGGGTCCCCACTGAGCATCGTTATACTCAAACCTACACGGGCTATGCCCGCACCTTGTTGTGTTGGATGAAGATGTCGGACAACATTGATGGAGGCAGAGAGCGAGCCAAGACCAGACGGTACCCAGAGGGGGACCACACAGCGAGATGGTACATGGAGTAGACCGATATATGTAGTGTTCTGATGTAGAAATATGTACCTACACATCAGGTAGGATACTCGGTGGACGTTCCAGGAGCTGCTATTTTTATTTGTTGTCCATTTTTCAGTTGTACTTTCTTTCTGTTGTACCTGTACTTTACTGCTGGTCTTGTATTTCCAATCCCTTTACATCTAACACTACTTTCTGTATATAGTATTCACATAGTGTCTAATTCCCATTGCGTACTCTATTGTTTTTGTTTACTTTCATAAAGGTAACGCCTTCCCAGCTTAGGGATTTACGAATTTGGTGCTAGTCGCCAGCCCCTGGACTATGGAAGGCAGGATTGGGGTAGTCACGGCATGGGCCCCGAGGATGGGTCATGACACAAGATTTAAGATTACCAAAGGAACATGGTTTATATCTCTTTGTGTTGGTGCCAAATCTAAGGATAGATTTATTGCATAGGTAAAACCATTGGTTTATATCATCCGAATACACAAAAAACTAAAAATCACAGTCATCATTCTTGATTATTTTAGGGGTTTTGGTGTATCCACTTTGATTGTATATATAAAACTATCAACCACTTCCAAAAAAGAAACCCCTTTTCGTTTCTGATGAAATTTATTCGTACTACCCACAAATTTGTTATATTTGATTGAAATTTGTATACCATAATTGATGTTGAACTCCCATAGTATATCAAATATTCCTTGATTAATAAAATGCCTAAATATATAAAAAATAATTATGGATGATTCGAAATGTCATAGTTTTTTCACTCACCATCCTCTGAATCCAACAAAAATGTGTTATTTTTAAACATACCTTAACTACTATTTGGATTTTTATTTCTCATAATTGATGCATCACACATGCTACCAAAAAAGAGATACATCCATTCATCGTCGTAGTGTAATGTATCATGATGAGTTCCAAAAAATTATCACCACTAGAAAATTCTACATTTATAAAACCTAAAGGACTCCTAGGATATGTCCCAAACAAAATAAAAAACCTCTTAAATTTTTGGCCCCTTTTAAACTCTAAAATTCATGTTCAAAAAATATCTTATCTTTATAATTTTAAAAATAATTTGCACCACCAATTTTGAAGAAAAATTCTCATTGGTATTTTTAAAAAAAATATGTCATATTTTTAAATAAATTATATTGAACCTTATAAATTACACCATTCAACCCCTAAATTAATGGGAAATCACAGAACAAACTCAGAGCTATTGAAAACTAGTGGGTATCATACCAAATATTATCTTTTATTGAATATATATTGATTCTATTTTATAAATTTGGTAAAAAAATTGATTTCTCTTCATTAAGATAAATATAATGACAAAAGAATTCATTAAATCTATTTTTGAACTATCTCTCTAAATAAACTAGAACCAATAACATCTTTCTCTCCCATATTAGTGATCACCAATAAATTTAGTTCACTTATTAAAATTAATTTATCCCTTATAGTGGATCACCTCAAAATTTAAAATTTTATCATTTGTTCACTTGTGCAACACTCTATAAAAATTATGTGTAAGACCATAAAAATCTAAATAAACAATTTTCTACTTCCATGTGTTTATTAAACCATTTTATATTCTTATTATCATATGAGGAAGAAAATTGTGCCATGAATATATAGAATCCCACTTCATATATTCACTCAACCCTTCACTGCAAACCTTTTCATATGTCTTGTAATGTGTGTTAATCATCCTGTCTCGTTCATGTTCCATTAATCCTTATGAAATCATTCATAATTACCATGAATAATTGTTTGCTCAAACCATTAGTTATGAGACCACATTTTATCGGAGTCCGAATATTGTGAATAAAATCACTTGTAATGTATTTTGGAGAATCTAGAAGATAAAATATAAGTGAAGGAAATAAGGAAAATGGAGAAAATCGACCGATAGTTATTTAACATTGAGAAACATCCATTTTAGTGGATTATAAAACCATATAGTAACTAAGAAAAATTAACTAATACATAGAGGGTAAAAATTCAAGTGAATACAAAAATATTGATTTCAAATATACTATTAAAATTTTGGTCAAAACCACTCCCTAATACACCTAAATCATCTCTCTAAAAATGAATATAGTTTCAAACCCTACGCTTCTAATGCAAGCTATCACCATTCATAAATATCATATCTGAACATCTGTCATTATATAAAAAAATTAATGAATAATTTGGATCCAATATTATTATTATTAGTGTCTCACTATAGTCATCATCATCGTAAATCATATATCCATGATGTTAAATGTTTCTTAAGATCATCATCAACTTGAAAAGGAACATATCATCATTTCATGGACATAAACTCCTTCTGTAAGCCGATTCTTGATTGGATCAAGAGTCCACTACCTATTAATTGTACTATGCATTATTGGATGGGTGAAAACCCTTGTCAAAACATCGTCTAAATACCTATTGAATCAGTTAATAGAATATCATGCTCATATACCTTTATTAATACTCAGTTTCAATTTACATTTTAGTATTATATATTCAATTAATCATTTATTTATAATTATGTATTGAATACCCAATGAAATTACATTTATAAAAATACAGAAAATACATTATATTATGCCTACTAATTATTCATCTTCAACTCTTCATGTTTTATTTACTCTTACGTAGAATTTTGATATTCCTTATAGAATTTCAATACAAACATGTTTATATTTATAATTATAATAATAAACCATTTTTTATTCTTATATATATAAACATAAAAATCATAAAATAACTTTTTATTTTTTCCATTTTAATTTTTAAAACTTATGATAACACCATATTCTTAAATTTATGTTCAAGGAAAACATCAATCCAATCATACTTGATTTCTATGAAATTTACACTACTGATACTTCCAACCTAGTCTAAAGGAATTGGAATTTTAATTCTTGTTTCAACTTAATCACCAGTTATATGAAACTTCGCAAATATGAACATTAATTCATAATATTATTTATATGAAATTAAATGGAAATGCATCATTACATTATTCCTACCATTATTTTATATCCACATGAAAATATTAAAAAATCTGATATTTTAGAAATTACAACGATATGAATCATTGTAACTAATTATGTAGTTGTTAATATGTGTGTAATTGGTAAAATTATATTTTAAAAAATATATATTTTACCAACCTCTCTATTATAGTGGTAATCAGCAGGTAAAAATGGGTACGAAATACTCATAGAAAAATGGTCTATTATCTATTAAAATCAACTCTCAACGGTAGACTGTACTACCTCTACAATCATTTATAATTTACTATTCACTAAAACCATAGATTAGT
Source organism: Viscum album (assembly GCA_963277665.1). NCBI lineage: Eukaryota > Viridiplantae > Streptophyta > Magnoliopsida > Santalales > Viscaceae > Viscum > Viscum album. The sequence goes on from OY728163.1 coordinate 1,919,357,800, forward strand.
TACCTCAACTCATCTGCATGTTATCGTCTTCCTATAAAAACATATTCTTGTTAAAGGTTCTTACATCCACTTACATGACAAGGAAAAAATTATAAAATATTATGCACATTAAAGGAGTTAAATCTAATAAATTGTAATATATTCATAGTCCCAACAATCCTCTATATAGAAAACAACATTTCCTCTACCATATTCAAGGTGAAATGGAATTTCAAAATAGTTTCTTTCAATCTATCATGAAATAATAAAATTCATAAAAATGTGGATAACACTCTAACTATAATAAAATAATATTCCATTTTCTTTCATTTTCAATAACATTCAATAATAACATTTCCAAGAAAAACTCCATTCCATCTTATCTAACTACAACATGTTCTACTTCGATCATAGAAAACGTAATGACCAGTTGAATTTGACATATCAGTATGATAATCATTAAACAAAAAGAAAATAAAAATTCATTATTCATTTTTTATATCAAAATCACCAGTATAATCCACATCAATAAAAACATTTATAGGATAATATTCTCAATTTTCCAACTTTTTGTCTGACGATCCTTTTATGTACATATGATTTATTTCATTAACTTCTTATACACCATCCCCATGTTAGAAATCAATTGATGTATGAATCCCTATAAAATGAAAATATATGGCCTTATTTAAATCATCTCATACATTAATATTCTAATAATTGATGAATACAGTAGTTTCACTATGTACCAAAACCCAAATTCTACTCAAATATGTTTAATACATAGACAACAAGATGTTTCCGGAAATGGTTTTCATTAATTATGAATCCACTCATCAAAAATATCATGGTGATTTACAATATGAAATCATTATTGGATGAAACTGGACTAAGAGATTTATAATTCCTTTTTATTCTCATCCCAAAAAAATTTCTAATCATGCCTAATATCATTATTTTAAAATCCTCTAACAAACATAATATTGAACTTCTAAATATATTGAACATCTCAACCTCTTATAAACATAGAATCCATAAAGATTAACTGTAAATAAAGAATTTTCATCTGATAAATTATAATAACAATTATGATTATATTTATCTTAAAGAAATCTTATTCATCCATAAAAGAAATAAACTCATGATTCTATTGATAAGGTGAATATTTAATTTTATAAATACATTGATTCAATTTTAAAATAAGCCCCCTTCAAATGATCATCACACCCCTTATATTTTTTTTCATGTAGTTCTCCTCATCTAACTCTATATAATGTATGTTTAAAGAACTATTTTCTCTTAATGTAAACTATCATATGGAACAATTCTTAAGACTATCTAGATGATATTATTGTTAAAAATTAGGGATATTCTTTGAAAATCAATTCATAAATTATATTATAATAATTTCCCCACTAACATTATACAATAAGTTATACTTTAATCGCCTTATTATTTCAAATGGTAGATCAATTAATTCCTTAGTTCTCATTTCCCTTTTCTCACATAATCGCTCCAATGATCTATTGATCTTTAAGGAATAATTTTCATCCTCTATTACTAATTGACACAGATTCAATTTAGTAAGAGTCATCACTTAATCTGGGAACCTAGGTTCTCCAACATTCATTAGAGATAATAAGTCTCAATTAACCCCAAACCATAGAACTGGTCGTCTGACCCTAGATTATATTTTAATAAAAATTATACCATATTTTTAAATTTAACTTAGAATTTTCTATCTTATAGTGTTCTTAATATCGATTTATAATCTATAAGAGCATTACCTGATGTTTCTATAGTTCTTGACCATTCCTGAACATTTATCATTGGTTGAATTTATATTGATTTTTTTGGAATCTTGTATCACCATAAACATTGAAATTATAATTTTCTCATATATATTGACATTTACTTTAGTGCATAACCTATATTCATCAATATTTTATTCAACCAATTTCCATAACTTTCAAATAATAGTTTCAATTAATAATAAACCACAAATTATATTTAACTTCCATTAATCGTTATTCTATTGATAGTAGATATATTATTTATTTTCATATCCAATAAAAATGACTTCATTAGTATTTGTGTCCATATTATCTCTATATTTTTCATAAAAAACTGCATAATCAATGAAAATAATTATTTGTGGTGAGATACATAATGTAACATACAAGACCAAAGATCTTATGGAAAACAATATACCAACAAAGAGAATAGGCTCCAATTGACTTGGTATGATTTTGTGTTTTCTACTTATTTATGTATTTCCTTTGTTATAATATAGTGCACAAACATTACTCTTTCCTTCTCAAACAAAAAATGATTTATCCTTTATATTAATCCTCTATATTCTAAAATTCTATGAACATTCATCTTGATTTTTATCCAATTAATCTAATAAATGTTATTATAATTATTAATATTGTATTATATACCATTATAAAATAAAATTAATTTCAATTTATGATTACTTTAAAACTAACCCATGGAATTCAACTATATAATGGTAATGAAAAATATGGATTTAATAAGGAATAAACTCATTCATTCATTATAAAGTCACTAGTGAATGTGATAATGTAATTTGATCCTCCGTGATATTGAACAAAGGCAGGTCCCTTGACATTTTTATGAACTATGTCATATATCAAGGATCTTAGATTCTGGTTATTTATGTTGAATAGATCGAAAATATTCTATTCAAAATCCAAAATCGCTCGAATTTTTATATTTGTGTGATCATGATTTAGAACACCCTTTCTTGAAAGAACCTTCATGTAATTATCACATCCCAGAATCTGTCTAAATTGCAAGACCTCCATATTTTTAGATGGTGATATTCCATCAAATGGACATCCATTAAAAGTTATGTTCAACTAATGTGTACTATCCTTTACTCATTTTTACAAAACCATATATTCTTAAGACATACTATTAAACCCAATGTTTTTATTTTTTTGAAACCTTAGTCATATAGCATCCCCCACCGAAGTGATATTCCTCTTAAAAAATGGTTTGTATCCCAAAACATTAAGCTAAATATTTATCTCATTGTGCCATAAGATATTAAATATTAACTTGTATATAATATGTAAATATTCATTATTATATATATGAACACCCTAAAAGCCTCCAAAGTTTTTTTCACAATGAACCTCTAGTCTTTCTTTGAGTCAAAAGATGAAGAGGAGTGAACCGCCCTTTAATCCCCTAGAATTTGAATAATTATAAAACTATTTTCCCATTTTTCTATTAAACTAATAGAATTTAAACTTCATTAATATTTCCATACATTAACTTAATTTTGATTACACTAAATCCTATATAGATAAAATTTCATAACACATTTATTGAAATTATAACCGAGATCAGTTAACTATTTTGAATCTTCCTTCTAGAGTATTCTATATAGATTCTTATTCTGCTTATTGCAGATTCCTCTACTCGGTTGAGAATTACTATGCATTTTTATTCATAAATATAATGAAATATATATAGACCCATTTTCCCTAGAGTAACTATATGAGGTTAAAATTATGATTTCTTCAAATTTTGGATCTGTATTTTCATAGGAATTACATTTCATTGAAACAATACCATCCCCAAATTCCTATTAATATCAATGTATTAGTATAACCCAAAAATCATTAGTGAATGTAATATTAATTACATAGAGTAGGAAGTAGATAATTTTAAATACTTTTATATTACCATCCCCTAATCTTCCATTTAATAACCTCATACTAAAAAACACCTCATTGGTAAAAACAATTCTAAGACTTTCTCTTTTTTATGCATTTCCTCTAGGTCTACCATAAACATAGTTGTTGTATCCTTCTACCAACTTTTGGAGTCCACACTTATTCCCAATTCCATAAAAACAAAATCATATACATTACAATCTATTTTTATCGGTCACATTTTTTCATTGTTTCAAGTTTTTATTCATCCAATGGATGTTAGTGATACTTCTAGTTGAGAGTGTCTTCAATCTACATACTCTAAAATCCATAGTCAGTTATATAAGATGGACTGAGTCAATATTTTCCATCTTACATTTTCATATATATAAGTGAAATTAGAATCAACGTAAATTGATAAGATTATTATGAAATTATGAATGTTTCTTGATATTCCATTTGTGTCCATCAACGATTTTATTCAACTTATTGGGATTTCCAAAAAATGACAGTTACAAAAAATTCTCTAAACTATGTTCTTTTTAAATAAAATTATGCCTTTTGTTTACTGCTTCATAGTATCTATTAGTGGTACTTCTATACTTGTCAAAAGAACTAAATTTATCAATCATATTTCACTATAATAACCTATTCTGATCTGCAAATAGACCAAAAAATTCAACTTGAAGGACGATCAATAAAAAAAGTAATTGGATCGAGAATATTATATTATTTAGAAAGTTGATTCCACTATTTTATAAGGAACTAAAAACAAGATTTCATGTGCTATATATAAAACCACTAGAAGAATGATCATCGAAACACTAGAAGTAATGATTAAATTAGCACAGCCCAAAACTGATCCATAGAAACATAACCTTCCAAAAAATAAAAGTACCAAAAGTAGAAGGACATTAACCCTATTATCCTTAGAAAGTCGACCTTACAATCACCTCAGCAGAAACTTTCAAACATAAAATGGAAAAAGAAACATATGAAATATACATATATAAATATTTAAAATAACAAATAAGTATTAATATACTTTATATGAGTTTCATATGTGCATATGAGGAACCAATTTGACTTTATAATATGAACATATGTTAAAGGATTACAAAAAAATAACAAATATATTAGTAAGATAACACTATAAAATAATTAACACAATGTAGTAGTCTGATTCACATTATACATTTCACATGTGTCATTCATGATCATGATGAAATATTCAGGTTCAGTCCCCAATTTTTTTTTAATGGAGACTCAAACTAGTTCGTTCATTCATACAACCATCCTACATTCATTGAGATCCCATCAGGTTGTTTAAAATAAGATTCAATGATCAAGGATCGACACACCATTTTCAAATTGGGGATAGAATTAGATAAATAAAATACCCAGATTGAAAATTTTTATGGATTGAATAATTGATTTTATAGAATTTATATTATATATCATATAATTAAAATGGAATTAGAAGATTTGTGTTTAGATTTAATCCTATATTGATTGAGAAATACACATGGTAATAGTTGGACATAAAGACATTGGTCTTAGTAAGAATATATCCAATAATAGACCTTTCATTCAATATTTTATAGAAGAAAACAATAGTGGATATTAAAAAATCGTTAATGGAAATATATGAAAATAAAATGACCCTCAAAATGGTTTTATGATACAATGTATGTTCTAATTATGGGTTATTGAAGTAATACCAATGAAATATCATATACTGATTTTAATATGATTTTAGGGAATCTCCATCAATTAAAAAAACTTTTTCTAATAATGTGTGGGAATATATTTTTTAATATTTACTACTAGAAATACAATATTTTATGGTTATTCTTGTAAGTTACTTCTATTGAAAATATTATATTTTATTTTATGTAATTAAGAATATAATACTTAGTGAATAACTTTGGGTAATGTTTTATTTTGTATAAACTAATGGTGATATTATTACAAACTATAGGGGAAGGTCACCCCCTAGAAATAAAATATGAAACCAATAAGTAAAAATTTTCATGATAAGAACAAGTGTAAATTATCAATCCCTAGTCTTACATGATAGAAAGTAAGGGAATATCATGTAGGATTTTAATAGTATTATATATATCATCAAAAAGGAATTAATGAATAGTAGAATATATTTCCTTAATATAATGGATTATAGAAAGTATTCTCTACTAAAATTGAACAATCTTTTATAATCCTGGTTAATTAAGTATAAATTATCATATCATTAAACTAGGATAGTAATTAGGTATATATGATTTTAGTTAATTTTCATCCAGTGGATGGTGATTCCCTTAAAGTTGTTGTATATGATTGGTTCAACATCTAGATGAATTATATATGGTTATGATAGTTAACCCAAATAAGGTATATCCATAGTCTTAGAAAAAATATTATTTCTATTGGTAGATTGACAAAAGTAACTTATTAAACTACCTTAAAAAATGGGGAATGGATAGATTTCCATGGATCTATAATAGTTTTGTAAGGATTTAAAGGAGAAACTCTGTACCTGAACAGAAATTCATATAGAATTGAAATGTTTTGAACTAAACATACAAGGATTCAAAAGTATTGAATGTTTGATTCAGTCACCTCGAATAGAATAATAATAAATTATTCAAGGATAAGTGAATATTGAATCTTTATCACATGTTAATAAAAATATTTTCATGTTGTGTCCTAGGAAATCATACAATTCGGTCTTTCAACCATGATAGTTAGAATCCCTAAAATTATGTTTTGGTCTTTTTATAGTAATATGTTTAATTGAATCACCCTCTTTAATCTTATGATGGTTAACTTAATTTTCTTACATTTGTTAATGAAACTACTAAAAATTTATCTATTTGATTTTTTTAAACAAATGTTAGATGTATTTCAAGTGTTTACTTTATGAATATCTTTAATAGAAAGGGAATGTGTCCAAAAGATGATGTTCTCATAGATAGAATATAATGGAAAGTATACTGGACGTAACTTCACGAACATTAATTGAATATGATAATAAATAATGATAATTTGTTTTCAAAAACTCCACAAAAAAATTAACGATGATAGAAAAATGAACATAACTCGAATGGTAAAATCTATATGTATGAAGTTTCACTATGTAAAAACCAAAGAAAAATAGAAAAATTCATTGAACATAATGAATTATCTCATAAACTAATGTCTATTATGGGCAGTTGTGTAATTCCCTGACCTCAGAAGTCCAAAGCCAGTGTATTATTTTAATTAATTGGCATGATTACAAGGAATCCAATCCCAAAGGACCAATCATTTTATTTGTCTTTGAAAATAGATTACATACATAAATGTTATAATACACATTATAACATAAAACAAAACATATATAATCCATTGTGAATGTCATTATTTCCCTTGTTTAACCCTGCATATCAATCACAATAACGATCATGGAATCCTTGTAAAATAGTACATAATAAAGGGGTGAGTTCAGATGCTCCGAATGGGTAAATAATTTAACGAAAGCAATAAAAATTTAAGGCAATCTGTAAGATAAAAACAACAACCATTTAAATATAATAATGAACATAATTTTGAAAAAATAAATAAAAAATACCACATAAACATCCACATGGATATTCTAAAAGTCGAATAATAACATGTAAAAACTGATATCATAATGAGGGAATTCCTAATGATGGACATCATAAACACATTGTCAAGGCCTTATGCCAATACTAAAATTTTAATTTTTCCAAGTACTTGTTCCAAGACACGATTTTTTCTCACGAGACAATCTAATGTATCAAAGGGCTATAGCGGGCCCCGACAATCACTTACTATGTCCAATGAATTCTTAATATGAAATGGGTGAAACATAACATAAACGTTCATTTTAATACTAGATTATGAAATTTCAATAATTTATCATAAACCAGGAATTGTATAAAAATAGCACATCCACAATCAACATATCATAACTCATTAAATACATTATGTAATATTGTATTATAATTTATCAACCACAATAAAGAATAACATCTAGTAAAGTATGTTGACATTGTTAAAAATGACCTATAATACTCTTTGAGAGAAATATTCACTTACAAGAAATCATTTAAAAGCCACCAAAATTATACAAGAATAAATTTAAAAGATAATTTAGAATCAAGGTTTCTCATTCCACATTGAAACATTTGAATGGAATTAACATTTTAAAACATTCATGTCCATATAAATAAATCCTTAAAAACATTTTTGAAAACATGGACAGTAATGAGATGGATTTAGAAGAATAAATATTTAAAATATTTAAAATGATGTTTTAGTTAAAGATTTCGTTAAAAATTAATCCCTTCGATAAATATTTTATTAAACATGGAAATAGATAATAAATACGTCCTAGTAAATACATACACATGAACAATCTCAAATAATAATGAGACTGAGGAATTAACTGTTACCTTATAATTTACTTCAGTTGAATGTATGTTTATCCTCTAGTATAATGACCACTGTTTGTTATTAAATTTTTGTAGAACCATATTCATATTTATGATATCATACATTATTCATTTATGACTTTATATTTTCCATTTAATAATTATTTTCATGTTATAATAACATTTTGGCTAATACTTTCTCTATTTATTGTAAATGTTCTAACTTTTTATTCTTAATCATATAACTTATATAGTGATTTAATTGTTTCCAAAATATAACAAATTATTTATATATCTGATATATTCAAAATATAAATATTTATAATAGATAGATATAATAATTGCAAAACACCGTTTATGGAGACGATACGAGGTACTTATGCATAAATACTGTTTTTTTAAATCGTGTTGAACGGATGTAAGATAATGAGATAAATGTATATATATAGTTATACAGTATAGTTATTATGTCATATAATTCATACTTTTTTGTATATATATATATTTATAATCATATTCGAATGGTGAATGTGTAGAAGAATCGCATCACGTCGTGTATAAGGAATGTTATACGTACGCACGATGGTAAATTTCATTCTATTGATAGTGAAATTGTACGTAATTTTATGATATATTATATATAAATAATTATTAAAAGTTTATATTTATTATTTACATCGATTTTGGTCATTATTATACCCATCCAAATAATGATGTTTTAAATGAAAAATTACACCACAACGTGGAGACGGTGAGTCGTACAAATGCATGTATGATGAATTTGTCATTCATAGGATCTATAGAATAATTAGTATGATTATACAATAATAATAATAACATCTCATTATGTAGAGTATACTAGATTTATTATATTGATATGGAAAAAACAATGAAAAATGAAGTGGAAGAAGAAAATATTTTTGAAAGAGGTGATGAGTAATTACCTCTTCATTGGGTTCTTCCTTTTGATTCGAACAAAAGGGCTCATTATTAATGGTTTATTATCAATATAAATACACTAGTATGAAGTGATGGTAATTTTTAGGATATTTAGGTATGGTTTTTCCAAGTCAAATGTCTTGGGAGTTGTGTATTTTATATAAGGGGAAGTGTCCTTTTATAAGAGAGGTGAGGCTCACATTAAGAAAAGATTGAAATATAAATTTATTATGAAATAATTTTATATTTATAAAAGATTTAATTTTATTTATTTTGAGGCTAATTTGGGGTTGTCTCTTAAAACATTCAACAAATAGGTTTTATAAAAGTATAGGTCACCATACCAACCTTATGATTTAGATTTAACATTTTGTTAAATAGTTAAACTTTTACCTTGTCTTCTTGTATTATTACACTATATTGTTTAAAACTATCTATAAACATCCAAGAGAACTTGAAGTGGTTAATTAGTGAATATATTACGTTATTTATTTCATTCTTCCAACTCTTAGATTTGTATAGAAATTATATCTTTTTATAAAATAGTATTTGTTTTAAAAATTCTTTTATGTCAATTTTGACACTCTTCAGTTTTTGGTTTTGATGAATGTAATAAAAACATGATTAATTCAAAAAAAATGAATATAATCATTCCTAAAATTTCATATTCCCCTCAAAAATACAATGACAGAATCAAAAGATTTAATTTATACTTATTTTAATATTTATAATATCATTTTTGACTTAATAAGGAAAACACTACATCATTATTGTGTCATAAATAAATTTAATTATAAAATGTCTTAAAAATATAAATAAAATACCATGATGTATGAAATATCATTATATTTCTAATTAATATTTATATTCTAATAGATCAATTAAATTATCTCATAAAAAAATCAGAAAAAGATATATGGTTATGTTACATTTTTTTGTCTTTAAATTATTTTTTATAGTGTCATTTTCACTTAAAAGTGGATACATGGGGTCCCAAAATCGACCCATGGATTCTAATAGTCGTAAATTTTTAAAAAATATATGTTTATGACACTTTTTTGGGTAATTTAATAGTATTATAAGGATATTTTTTACACTTTTTACCAGATTTAACGTTTAACAATCGTAAATAAAATATTTACTGAAGTTACAATTCATTATATCTAAAAATAATTGTTACCTATTTACACAATATTTACCTATTGATTATAAATATTGAAACAATATTTAAAAATTCAAAACAAATAAGTTGATGATATTAATATAAAAATATTTACCTTGGTCAAAACCAAAATGCAGTTTTTTAAGAAGTACAAACAACCCAATGATTGACACATGTTTATGTTTAATTAAAAAGTGGAATTATATAAAATGAACAAAATTGGATTAAATGGTAAAAAAATATAAATATACTTTAAAACCACTAAAATTTGTAATTTAACACTGCAAATTATTTTGATTAATAATGTAGTTTTCAATTAAAATTTAGTATTTTTTTACAGTTCATCAGAATATGAATGTTATATGAAAAGTAGAAAACATTTATCCCAACTAATTTTTTATGTCCCAATTATATAAAGGAATTTAATTTCATGAAATTGAATATATATATATAAAATTTTCAAATATATTATTTAAAAAGGGTTATACATTAATTGGTGGAAAACAACATTTTATAAAAATACATCATTTATATGAAAAATTGATTTTTTCTCTATATTTTGTATTAGAAACACATAATATTGATGTTAAAATTATATGTATTATATAAAATTCAAAATTAAGTTAATACAATTCATAAAAACTTTTTTAATCACTAGTTTGGTCTATTGTGGTGCACTTGAACTTGGTGTTGCGTTTGGAAGAAGCTATTGAATTACTTATAAATGATAAAGTACTATGAAATCCCTGGGTGTTACATTATCCCTTGCTTCAATTAATTTATTTCACAAAAATTGAGATTGTTTTTTTTAATATAAAAGGTTGAAAATATAAAATATCTTTGTAGAAAATCCACATTGGAAATAGGTTTACTAAAATTTTTTATTAATAAGAAGGAAAAGGAAATGAAAAATTCACCACAAAATTACGATTTCGAATAAGAGAACATTAGTGGAAATTATCAACACATAATTAGAGGGAAAATAAATATTTATTGGGAGTGATTGAGTCTAGAAATCAAAAACAAGTGAACAATAAATGTAAAATTGAGGCCCTCAAAGGCATTAATATATAATGATTTAAAGCATCATCGGTTCAAAAAAACATAAGTAACTATGATAAAAAAAATTAGATACAATTTTTTTGATGATGATGGATTAATTTACTATCGAGATAATTACATAAGAAAACATACTTGACATAATTAAATTTCATAACCATAATCTCATCATTTGGTTATGCTTCGATTTATTTTAACTTCATCCCTTACACACGGAAATTCATGTTCAAAAATAATTTTTTAATGCCTAAATCATATGGTTCAACGGTATTTCTTTAATCCTATATATGTTTACGGAAATATAATAACATAGGTCAAAGTATATATTAAATTATACATTAACCTTATAAAAAATAACATGTACTGAACTTACTCCATTCCAACCATTAGGCTTAAAATAAATATATGTGTCAAAACTCTCTCTCTTAAAATGTATATGGGAGGTAAACATAATGACGATCTCTTTTTATAAATAATAAAATGTGAATGACTTTATTATTTATTTTAATAAAACATATTAACACCATTAATTGTCATAAACCATTATTGAATATGTTCATGCTCTCTTATTCCTTATAGAATACCAGATATAATCATGAAATCCAAAAATGTTGTTAACTCCAACAATGATGGAATAAACAAACAATTAATTATTTTAAAGGTAGTCAAGAATATTCAATACAATTTAACCAAATCAATCATCTCTTATTCCAAAATAACAAACTCATTATCTAACAAATATTAAGTTTTTTCATTCCATCAATTATTTATTTACCAAAATGATTAAATTGATATTGATTAAATTTTCTTATTACAATACAATCTCAAATACTTAAAGAATTAATAATAAAGTTAAATTCTTATTTATTTCCATAATTTATATAACCAGTAAATGATTGATAAAAAACTCAAATGACACAATCTTCAATCCCACCATAAGAACATTAATAATTACTTTCTGTTTGTTGTAGAAGAATAATCTTGATTATAATCCAATAATGGATTTTGGGTAATATAACTTTTATGTTTGATATATTGATTCACATAGTTTCCAATATACTCATATTTGAAGCATTGTACATTGGACGAATTTTTCATACCCATAAATAAATTTATTTTCTATTATAACTATTAAACATATTCATGATTATCATTAGTAGAAAAAATAAACTGACTCATTATATAATTCACTTATTCATAATTCATTGTTTCAAATATATAAATACTTCAATCTATCAAATTTAATTGTTGGCATGGAATATGTCCATCCTTAGTTTAGATGTAGATTCGTATGTCTTGGAATTGAGTTTGGTAATTCCAATGATTTCCACTAAAGAGACATTGAACATCATAAAAATTGGTCACTCTATGACCTTTTTTATCATAGAAATAAAATCTTCCCTTTCATTTTAGATATTACTCAATGTTCTTCATTCCTTCCTCTGGACATGTTGGAAGCCAAATATTCATTCCTCTATGCTTTGTAAAATATTAACATTTTTAAAAGTTCATCTTTTTATTACACAATGTGTTCATAATTTCCTCAAAGATCAAATTTTTAATCATATATCTTGATAACTGATTTGGAATAATCACGAGATATTTATCTCCAGTCATTATCAAATTTTATTCCTCAATATCACAAGATTTTCCAACAAACTCAATGTTAATCCAATTTCTTCTAGTTTCCTCCATTAACTAAGACTAGAAGTCATAGGGTGAGAAACACATATCATTAAAGAAAGCTATATAATCAAGGTGTGTTTATTTAAATCTAAAACATCATATGTTTAATCCATGGTTATCCATTATCATTACCAAAATTCCAGGGGGTTATTCTATATATATCCTCAAAGTATATCTTAGGGTTATGACCCATAATCTAGGTTTTCTAAATATATTACCCAGGTTGTTTCTAAACATCATTTGATAACAAATATTACATCCCAACCCGAGAATCCTGAATTCGGTGTATTATATTAATACATTGGCATGATTACAAGGAATTAAGTCATGAAGGACCGATCCGTTTAGTTATCTTGGAAAATAGATTACATATATGAATGTTACAATACACATTAATACATAAAATAAAACATAAATAATTCTTTCAGAACCCCGTTATTCCCCTAGATTAATTCTATATATCAATCATAAATCACCTCTTGGGATCATGGGAAAATATAACATAAGAAAGGGTTGAGCTTAGATGCTCAGTATGGGTAAATAATTTAGCAGAACCTATAAACATTTAAGGATATATGTGTAATAAAAACAATAAAAATTGAAACATAAACTTGAACATAATATATAAAGAATAAATCAATCATTACCATATAAACATGCACATGGATATTCTACTAGTCGAATAATAAAATGTAATAACTAATTTCATAATGAGATAATACATAATGACACACATCATAAACACACGGTCAACACATCATGTTAACACTAAAATTAAAAATTTTGTCAAGCCCTTGTTCCAATATTCTAATTTTTTTAACGAGACCTCCCAACTCATCTAGAGGCTATAGCAGGCCATGTCTGTCACATACTATGTCCAATGCATTCCTCATATGAGAATGGTGTATCATAACATGAACATTCATATTAAAACAAGAAAATTAAATGCCAATACATTAACCATAAACCATAAATGGTATAAAAATATCACATCCACAATCAAAAATATCATAAATCATTCAATACAATGTGGAATATTTTATTATAATTAATTATCCATAATCAAAATAATATCTAGTAATGTATGTTGACATAGTTGAAAATGACCAGTAAACCAGATTGAGATAAATATACAATTTTCATGAAATCATTTAAAATTCATTAAATTTATAAAGGAATACATTTGAAATATATTTTTGAATGAATTTTTCTCATAACACATTGAAACTATTTAAATGAATTTACATTTTAAAACAGTCATGTCCATATTAATAAATCGTTAAAACCATTTGGAAATCATGTTCATTAATGGGAAATATTTAGAAGAATAAATATTTAAAACATTTAAGATGATGTTTTAGTCAATGTGTCCCATAAAAAATAATCCTCTATAAAACTCTTTCTTGAAAAATTTACATGGATAATAAATATGTCTTAGTAAATACCTACACATAAACAATCTCAAATAATAATGAGATTGTTGAATTAACCCTTACCTTGTACATTCCATTGGTTGAGGGTATATTTAACCTCCTATATAATGACGATATAATGTTTTTAATTTATAACATAACCATATTCATTATTATGATATCATACTTCATTAATTTATTTCATTAAACTACCCATTTAATAAAAATTTCGATGATAAAATAAAATTTCGGGTAATAATCACTTTTTTATCATATGTGTGTTAACTTGATGTTCTTAATTGTATCACATATATCATGATTTATATATTTTCATAATATAAAAAATTATTTGTGTATCACATATATTTATAATAGAAATATTTTTAATAAATAGATATATGAAATGGAAAACATTGTTTATGGATACAGTCGGTCGTATGTACGCATAAATGTAGTTTCCGTTTTAATATCATATTGAAAAGAAGTAACTGAATGAGAGAGAGATATATATATATATATATTTATATTATAATTATTATGTAATATAATACATAATTATATATGTTTTTATAATAACCATTGAATGATGAACGTGGAAATGAATCGCATCGCGTCGTGGAGACGGTAAGCCGTACGTACGCACGAGTGACAATTTCATTCTATTAATGGATTAGTTATAAGTAATTGGTAGGAATATTATATATTCAGAGTCATTAAAATATTATATTTATTATTTAAAACATTTATTGTCATTATTATACACATCCAATAATTAAGTGTAGAATAAAGAACTACACCACGACGTGGAGACAGTAAGCCATACATACGCACGTATGGTGACTTAGTCATTCATAGGATTTATAGAATAATAAATATGGCTGTAACATATTTATAATAACATCTTATTATATATAAGATTTTGGAAATATAATTTTGGTATAGAAACGAGAATGAATGAATAAGTGGAAGAAGAAAAGATCATTGAAATATTTGATGTAGTAATTTCATCTTTTCGGGTTCTTCCTTTTGATTTGAAGAAAATGGATCCCTATGTTGTATTTATGATCAATTTAAGGCTTATAGGATGAATTGTGTGTATTTTGGAGGATATTTGAGCAGGGTTTGGCTGAGACAAATGGATTTGGATGTGATAATTTATGGTAAGGGGAAGCACCCTTATATAAGAGAGGTGAGGGTCATTTTAGGAAAAGCAAGAAATATTAATTAATTCTAAGATCATTTTCGGTTCCAAATAGCTCTCAATAGATTTAGTTTGAGGATAACGTGGGGTTGGGTCCAAAACCTCTCCACCAATAGGTTTTAGTCATCTTTAAGTCACTATATTAACCTTATCTTTTAGATTTAACACTTAGATAAATACTTTAACATTTACCATGTCTTCTTGTTTTATCACACTATATGGTTAATAAAAATAATATAACATTCAAAGAAAACATTAAGTGATTAATTAATGACATATATTAAATTATTTATGTCTTTTCTACTAACATTATATTTTTACAAATATTTTATCATTTTATAAAATAGTATTTGGTTTAAAAATATATTTATGTCTATTTTGACACTATTTAGTATTTTTTTGTAAAAGAAATAGAAACCTTATTACTTAAAAAAAATACATTAAATCATCCCTAAAATGACATAATTACCTATAAAATTCGTGTTTGGTATCAAAAGTTTTAATTTACATTAATTATAATATTTATAATATCATAATGTTTGATTATAAAATTAATAAGGAAAATATTGCATCGTTATTTTGTCATAAATAAATTTAATTATTTAATGAATAAAAATTATAAATTATATTATATGATGTAGGAAATAATTTTAGATTTATAATTATTATTTATAGTCTAAGATATAAATTATATAACTTCATATAAAAATGAATTTACTATACTATATATGTTTATGTTACATTTTCTGTATCTTTAAAATAATTTTTATAAAGTTTCATTTTCACATACAAGTGGCTTCATGGGGTCCGAAAAACATTCAAAGGATGACCATGGTAAAATATGTATCATTAAATAGGTTTAAGACATGTGTTAGGGAAATTTAATATTATTATAATATTTTTTTCCCTTATTTACCAGATTTACCTTTTAACCACGTTAAATAAAAAATTTACTGATGTTAAAATTCATAATTTTTAAAAATAAAAGTTTCCTATTTAAAAAATTAGGGCCTCCTGATACCAAATTTGGAATATAATATTCAAAATTCAAAACATAGAAATTTCAGAAATTAATTTAAAATCAATTCCCATTGTCAAAACCAAAAAGCAGGGTTTCAAGAGGTAAAAACTACCAAATGATTGACAAGTGTTTATGTCTAATTAAAAAGTTACATTACATAAAATTACCGATTTAAAATTAAATTGTAAAAGTATAATCTAATTATAATTTAAAACCACACAGATGGTTAAATTATCAATGAATATTATTTTTATTAAAAAAAATTTTAAATTAAAAATTAGCATTTTCATTATTCATCAAAATATGAAAGTTATCAGAAAAGTACCAAAATTTATAAAAACATAATTTTTATGTCTCGATTATAATGTGGAATTTAATTTCATAAAATTGAATATATATAAAAGTGTTTAATATTGGATTTAAAATGGGTTCTCTGTTAATAGGCGGAAAACAAATAGTTTTTTTGAAAATTACTTATTTTATCTAAAAATTTTAATTTGTCGGTATAATATGTCTGAGAAAAAAATAATATTTATGATAAAATTATATGAAGCATATAAAATATAAAATGTAGTTAATTCTAATCATAAACATTTTTTGAACTTCTAGTATGTTTATTCATGGTGCACTTGAACTCGGTGTTGCATTTGGAACAAGCTTTTGAATTACATTAAAGTGTTAATGTACTATAAAATATTAGGGAATTTTAAGTTGGTTCATAAATTCCATAGGAGTTGTGATCTAGAAAACATACAAAAGTTCAAAATCAGAAACTTTTTGGTAGTTTATAAAATTTACATGTAAATTATATGGATAGATTAAAACATGATAGAATATAAAGAATATATTTTTTACTTGGTTATAGTGATTAAACATTTGGACACTGAATTTGGGATAAAAAACAAAAACTAATCATTAAAGGAATGGATGTTGTATATAGTTAAAAAATTATTTTCGAGGACAAGAACATGGATGGGAAACATGTTGAAGAAACCATTATTGAATTATATACTGATAAAGATACCGATAACTAAAAAAAACTAGATAACTCAGATGTGACTGCTCAAAGAAATTGATGTCAACAAGTATGGGTTACTGGATATTGTTAATGGTGAGTGTTTTTTAAAATTATTTGGGAGTATTGTGAAAACACACAAAAAATGTTAATATTTTTGTTATATATTTATTTTATTATTTTATTCTATAATTTTATTATTATACTATAATTATGACTTTTATGATGATTTTTTATGTGTTGATAACTTAATAAAAATTAATTTAGTTAAGAAATTATATCATCTGAAAAATTAAATTAATCCAACCATTGGAAACCATACCTATATTTTAGAAACCCTTGTTGGTGATGTACCAAACATTTAGGAACATTAGGTTATTGTTGAAACAAAACATTAAGAACCAAATGTTGGGATTGAACCTCACATTTGAAAACAAACTTTTGGAATATACCACATGTTTGGAATATACCCCATATTAGTTATTTTGGTTCTCTAAAAATATTTGAGTTTTTGTAATTATTACTCATTTTCGGTATATTTTAAGATATTTTTTTATAATATTTATCAAAATATTTCATGAGATACAGATGTAAGAATAATGATTTATTTGGTTTTTTTAATATTATTGAATTAGATACATTATTTAAACTAGGGAAATTGTGTTATTAAATTTTAAAGGTACTAAAAATTAACAAATTTTTTTATGTCAAGACAACATGAGGTTTCAGATTTTCATATGTGGGACTAATTTATATAAAGTGTGAACTCTGAAATAACCGCATGACTACCTATATTGTTTATATGTTATAATGGAACTATGAAGAAACCAACTACATGGTATATACTTTATGATCAGTTGGAATTCAAGGGATTTTCAATAATTTTAATTTTTTTGAAAAATCATTAAATATTTCATATTTATTTATTCTCATATTTAAATATTTAAATTTAAAACTCATAAATTTTTTATATTTTTATTGATTTCATTTTAACAAAAATCATTATAAATATTATATAATATTTAACATTATTTTTGGACTATTTTTTAAAAGAGTCATATAATGTTATAATTTATTCATATTTTATTTATAAACATACAACATATGATTTAAAAAGTCTAAAATACTTATTATTTATCGAATTCTATATTTTAAATTTTTTAAAATATATATTTATCCTTAAAAATTTTATTCTTTTGATAGTTATTAGAATTATTTTTAACATTAATTCTTAATATACTACCAGAAAATAAATAGTATTTTCAAATTTGAATTTAACTATGTAGATTCCTTGTTATATTAATGATTTTTCATTTTCCTATTATTACGAAGATAATTTGGTTTTTTAAAATCTTAATTGAATTATTCTTTAGTATATGAAAATTGATGATTATTGAAGAGTTATAATTCAATGTTATTTGAATTTGAATTATTTATACTGATGAATATTGGAATTTTAGTTTTAATGGTTCAATTTGAAGTCTTAAATTCACATTCTATATACACTCGTGATAATAAAAAATCCATAAGAACTAATAAAATTCCCTATGATCATACATGTGCTACAAAAATCATGTCCTAAGTGAAAATGAATCAATCTTGTCAATATAAATTCTTGTAATTCACCAAAACTCCTTCTACATATAATACTACATTGTGTGGTTGATCTGAATCATTTCTCAGGAACCTCAATTAATGCCTAAAAAATATTCATCTAATTTGTCAATTTATTTTAGTCTACAATTCAATTTTTTTCTTGTTAATTTTATATTATCATATCTTTTGTATCATTACCTTTTGCTTTTCCTAAGAAAAATATTTTTCTCTATTAGGGTTGTAGATCCCATATTCTAATGTCATTTCATTTGCGTTGCGACTCCTAGAATATAAAATTCAACATAAGATTTACCTTTCTCCATAAAAATTAACGGTTGTGACTCACCATAAAAAATACAGGGGGTATTTTGAGTAATATATACACATGAAAAGGTAGTATTGTATTTGGTTATGATTACTCTAAAGAAAATTAGTGAAAACAAATATCTTATAAACTAGAGAGGTAATGTTTAAATAAATAGCAATATGGACTTATCTAATATAAAACTTCCATGTTCTAATAATTTTATTTTGTGGTACAAATTAAATCTGTTAATTAATATCGATATTCAATTCATCTCTCTAAAAAATTATTCTATCAATTCACTGACCCTCTAGACCATCTTTCAACACCACCTATGGCCAAATAATAAGACCATCAAAAGGACTAAAAATATTAATGGTCGATAAATATCGAGTTGGATCATTAAAATATGGTCTTTATATGATTGATTAATGGATGTTTATGTTACAAAATAATTATAATAGTTGAGTATTTTAGAGAAACCATTTTATTTTATAAGAACAACCAGAATCACAAGGCAATTTTTGAAGAATAGGGATAAAATGTATTTTTTACTCCCATAAGATGTTGTGGAACCTAAAAATATAGGGGAAGAATATTCACTTAGTGTTTAATAATTGTGGAAGTAAACCATGAAATACGACATGGATTCATTAATTTTCAATATAATCTAGATGCTAGTTAAAAATATATAAGGTAAAATGAAACAAAAATATAATTGGCTTTACCGATTTAATGAAAAGGCAGATGGTAAGGAAAAGTAAGTAGAATGAATTTTTATGATGGTTTTTCAATAATAAAATTAGTTCCCTTCTTAGTAATATTATCCCATTTTTTAAAACATTATATAATATGATCAATATTTATTTTGGATGAAATATAAATTTTTTCTTGGATTTGATTGGTTTTATGATATCTTTACATTCAGAACCTTTGAAGGAAGAATTTTACATAAATTAACCAATATTATTATAAAATATAGATAACCTTAATTTTTTATATAGATTAAAGAGAAAAATAAATATATTTAATAATGAACCATGATGGTGGAATTGGAAATTTGACTCATTCATGGAAGATCAAGGCATTAATTGTAACACCCCGAGCTTCCACGATATGCTTCTCTTTCAATAATGCAATAGCTTGCATTGTACGCATGTTCGAGATTCTAACACACTACGACCAATCAAAATAGCCATTATGAATAGTAATACCAACTTTTTTAAATTATATATATTATATATTTCAAAATGGACTTCATTTTTTGATTCGGAATATCGAAATTAGCCTATGTTGAATTTTTGGTATTTTTCTGAGAACTTCCAATTTTTTATGAATAGTGATAAATACTTAAAAACATCTTTTATAATAAAAATAATTTATAGTGATAAATTATACTATTGAGTGGTTTTAAAGTAAAATTAGAATATATTTTTACCATTTTATCCAATGGTGGTCATTAGATTATTTTCTCTTTGAAATTGGACACAAACAATTGTCAATATTTTTATATATATTGTTTCTTAAAAACATGGTATTTGTTGTGACAGTGGAAATTAATTATAAAATTAATTAATGAAACTTATATGTTTGGAATTATGAAAAATAGACATCATTTTTTAATTCGAAATATCAATTATAGCTTTGGGTGACATTTTTGCATTGTTCTGAAAAACTTCAATTTTTGATAAATAGTGAAACCACTAAGTGGTAGTTAAAAAACTGATTTTTTGTTTAAATGAAAAATTACCAATTCTATGATTTGATTTTCAAAAATCCTACATAAATGGTTGTCATTAGGAAGTAAAATGTGGTTCAATGGGAATAAAATACTTTCTGGTGAATAGTAACTTTTAAGGTTAATTAATCGCGATTAAAGTTAAATTGTGAAATTTAAGGTAAAATTGATATTGTAAAAATATAAAAATGTCTTGAAACAAGTCCTACACCTATTGTATGAGTCATAATCGACCCAGAAAATCCATGGGTCAACATGGGTACCCCTTGGAGCCACATTGGTAGGATAATGACATTAAAAACTTTTTATTTAATGTCAAAAAAAAATGTCACAAACATGAGTTGTTTTACTAAAAAAAAATTTAATGGGGTTATACATGTTATATTTTTGACTATAAATATTCATTATAAAGATAAAACTATTTCATACATCATGATATTTTATTTATAAATTTTAGACATTAAATAAATTAAATTATTTATGACACCATGATGATGTAGAGATTACCTCATTATTTAACGATTTAAATAAAATGAAATGATAATGTCTAATCTATGACCTAGACATGTCAAAAAACTAATTGGATGGGTTTATTTCGAACTCTTATCACCTTATCCTAGAAATATATAATTTTAGGACCTTTTAAATCCGAAAATCATTTTATAATGAAGTAACCTTTTATAACATTCCAAGAGTGCCCCTCCTCTCCTCTTATAAAAGGCCCCCACCACTACCACCTTACCCACACCTCTCATGCCATTTTTCTTGGCCATCCTCTGCCAAAATACTCTCTAAAATACGCTCTCTTACTTCTAGAAGCATCACTTTGGGCAGAATTCTTCCCAAGGAATCCTTTGGCTCAAATCAAAAAGAGATACCCAATTTTAAGGTAATGTCTTCTCTTATGTTATTTTGTTTTATTTTGCTTCTCCAACCCTTAATCTTTTTTTATTCCTTTATTTTTTAAAAACACCAGTATCTTCAATATACTAGGATGTTTTTCTGAGGAGGATTTGATTTACACTTACACACACCTTCGTCTAATGGTTAAAGAACTTACTGTTTCTATGGTTGGCGAATTTCTGCCTCACGAAACGATGATTGTTCAATCTTCTTTTAACACCTCTCATGGTGGCCATTATGATGAAACTATTTTTATATATGATATTTTTTTTCCTTATGATTCTCTATTTTTCATTTATGGCATACCTTTATGATTTCCATTATGGGTAAATGCGATTATTTCATTTTTAGAGGTGTGGACTACCGCCCCCTCAAAGTGATTTGAATCGTTAATGCCATATGTGGGATGTATAAAGGATGGAGGAAATGGTATTATACATTATATTATACTAGAAATATATTATACCTTTATATAATTATAACTTCATTCCATTAAATATGAAATAGAAATGAAAGTAGCGTTCATGCGTACATACCGCTTACCGTCTCCATGAACGGTGAATTTCATTTCTTACCTCTAAATGTCATGTAATATTATAAATGCATGTATATACTGGACATATAGGATATATATTATATCTAAATCATGAATATAATTCTGGAGATAATGGATATTTTACCACATAAAGAACTTGTAATTATAAGAAGTTTATTGTTGACACAAATGCTAAAGATCGACAAAACGACCGTTATTAACTTAAATGACTACATAATTTTTGTAACATTGTAATAAGTGATATAAAAGGGATGATGAACATGAAAAAGGTTCTTAATCAAGTAGATATTAACTCTAGATTATTATTTAGTAGGTTAAAGAGCAGTCGAGTGAAGTCGGACACGAGGTAAGGGAACTTCTTAACCCAATTTCCATTCATTGGGTTAATCTCCTACCTTCAAATTATGTCATGATATTAACATGTCCTATCATGTATTTTTACTTTCTTTGTGTGTGCTTATAGTGAATACACAAAATATATCAATTTTATTTAAAAAATTATCTTTTTAAGGACTTTGTCTCAATCTTCTTTCATTGAGGCATATTTTATTTTATACACATCTTTCTTTTATATCTTGTATAAACCCCTTTGACTTTTACGTTTATTCAAAATGAATCTTTTTTATACGTAGTGTTTTACTAAATGAAAAAAGGGAATGTTTTTTTTTCTCATACGTATATGGAGAGAATGACTTCTCTGCCACCATGACCATTATTTGAGTTTCAGCTTCCTCTACAAGCCATAACTATTTTTAAATGATTTAAAAAAAAGAGAGATATTTCTCTCAAATATATGAAAATATAGTGCAAATGTATAGGTATTAAATGCAAGCTTAAAAATGTTTTCCGAAAACCTGACTCTCAAGTGTGGTAGACCGGAAGGGAATGGGCGTGGACCCATCATGGCCTATAATCAGTCGAGCAGTATCATAATTGGTTATTTTGTCTTCAGAAGCTTGCATAATGTTTTCAGAAAAACATTATAGTATATTTGAGCAATTTTAAATGTAATTATCTTCTAAAAAAATTGCATCGGCATGTCTCATGAGACAAACTAGTGTCTTGGAATGAGGCCATGACAAAATCTTATTTTTAGTCTTGGCATGAGGCCTTGGATTCATGGTTATGATAGTCTGGAATTATGCATTCCATTATTATGAAAGTGGTTATTGATATTTCATGTGATTATTCGAACAGTAGATTATCCATGTGAATAAGTAAATGGAATTATCTCATTTTACTTTTTCCATTTTATGTTGAAGTTCATGTTTAAAAAGTTTTTGTTTTATTCATACATTGCCTTAAATATTTCTATTTATTTAAGAATGATTCTGCTATATTTTTATTTATACTGAGCATCTGAGCTCACCCCTTTCAATGTTTTATTTTTCCCAGGATGTGAAAAAGTATTTTATGACTGACCCACATGGATAGTCTGAAGGGGATAGAAGTGTGAAATATGGAGACTATGTTGTTGTGATTTTTCACTTTATGATGTAATGTAACATTTATGAATGTATCTACTGTTTCTAAGACTGCAAAACTAATCGGTCTTTCGAGACATGATCTTTTGTGATCATGCCAATGTTACACAATAATGCACCGACATTGGGTAACTAGGGTCAGGGTGTTACAGATAGTATCATAGGAATTTTAGTACTAACCTTGGAAGCTATATTTTGATAAACTCTGATTAGAGAAAATAGCCCGAAGATAGACTTTGAGGACTAGTATAGAAGAACTTCCTAGAATTTTGGTATTATAGATATTTTGTGAGTTTTTCGAGCAATACATCCCTGTCTGGATATGAGCAGGTAGAGGTAGCTCTGGCACAGATGTACCTAGGGGTAAAACCCGAAAACACCGCTTTGAGCTAGACTCGAACGGGAACTGGTGCACAACAACGGGCTTTGCTGCACTCTTGGTTACGACACTCTTGGGGGATACTCTTAGGATAATTCTCATTTTCTTTACCAAGCATTAGGAAGGGTTTATGAGTATATACTTCTCAAAGAAAACATTTTTATGATTATGGATTGTATCCATAAACTGTAAAATTTATGTTAAGTGTTTTACAAGTATGGAATTACATATTTTGATTCATAAACTTATATAGTTTATGCCATTTTTTAGAAATGGAACCTAGTGAGAGGAATGGAACTGTATCAATGCAGGCACTCCATGTAAGGATTTCCCTCCTGCTCAAGATAATTATTGTGCAGTTGGAGATACAACTGGTGCTGATAAACTTATCACCATAATGGGATAACTCACTCAGGTTATGAATAATAACCTTTCTCGTATGGAGAACCTTGATCTACAACGTGGAGGATCAACGTTAGACCGTTTCATGAGGTAGAAACTGCCAACATTTAATGGGGGTAAAAATCCATTAGTATCTGAGTGATGGATAAACTCCTTAGAGAAAATATTCCATGCCTTGGGGAGCAGCTAAAGGGAGAAGGTTGTCATGGCAGTCTACCACCTCACTAGAGATGCCGATCAATGGTGGTCACTGATTCAAAACACAAAGGAAGATGAAGAAGTATCATGTATGGAATGGAGTGATTTTAAGGAAATTTTTTTAGAAAAATACTTTCCACATGACCATCGAGTAGATATGGAAAGGCAATTTTTGAGTCTGATCCAGAAGGAGGATGAGAATGTCACAAATTATGAGGCTAACTTTACAAGGTTAACGATTCATGTTGCAGATTATATACGTAACCCAAAAAGTAAGATCGATCGTTTCTTTTATGGGTTAAAACCATTTCTTTTTCGAGCATTAATATCACAATCTTTCTCAACATACGAAGATATAGTCTCGTGTGCTGTCAAACAGAAAATCAATTCTCTAAATCTTATGACAACAATGTAAATCAAGAGATGAAGAGAATGGTGGAACAAGAGAAAGATAAAGCGAAAAAGGGAATGAAGGATTTTCAATTATGCGATAATTGTGGGAAGAATCACCCCGGTACTTCCCTAAAACGAATGGGAGTTTTTTATAAATGTGGATAAAAAGGCCACCAGGTTCGTGATTGCAAGGGAAAGAAAGAGTCTATCAATGTTGAATGCTACAATTGTAGAGAAATGGGGCATTATGAAAATGAATGGCCTAAGCGTCAGAGAAACTTACCTCAGAAAAGGCCAAGGGATCAAGGACAATCTTATGCTGTTACTACAGTTGAAGTGGAATAATTAATGTATTGGTGCTTTTGGACTCAAGGATTATATTCTGGTTATAATAATAATGTGATATATATAAGGACTGTACTACAATACTTGTTTTTTTCATTAAACTTTTAATATTATGAAGGTTGTCATATTTTTATTATGTGACAATAAGAGAAACTTTACTCTGTTTGGGGAATCTGATGTTACAATTGATTTTGGAATTTAGAGACCTTTTCGAGAAAGTCTGGACATAGGTATTTTGGATAAATATAAAGTTTGGAATGGATTACGTTTATCTTTTGATAGTATTGTTTAAGGATAAAACATTTCTGATGATTGTTTTTTGAATATTATAATACTATTGTTTTAGGAAAAAGACAACCTGCAGGTCAGGGGATAACCCATCGCGTCAGACAAAGCTGCTGGAATCGAACCCACAACCATAGTGCGACAGGCCTTTATTACCTACCACTAGCCTACAGAAAGTCCCTGGTTATTACAAAAATGTTTTCCTAATCTAAATGGTTTGTGTTAATATTTGGAACCTTATACAATTAGGATAAATAGAATATTTTTGGGTTCTATTAACTTTTGGAGTGAATGATGGGTTTGTGGTAAAAATTTATTAATGAATGAATGTCTACATGATGAGTAAGTATATTTCTTTACATTCTTAGTAAATCTCCTAAATAAACTCCCCAACTTTATAAAAGGTAACATAAAACAAAAACATTGTCGTTTAACTTTTTCAACTAGGGATTCAATGATAGTTTAACCAATCAGAAGTTTGTGATATTCTTGTGGTTAAATTTCTCCTAATCATTTTTTCTACAACTCTCCATCAGACCTTGATGGTTTGTTTTTCTTCCATATCCATATTTTCATAGAATCCTAGTACGGGCTATCTCAGGTGACCTTTGTAGATATCTTTCTTTCTTATAAAGTTATATTTTTATTAACCATATTTATGTTGTGTGTTTTCCAAAAAAGAATTTTCTATTTTCTACCTTCTATTTTCAAAGAAAAAATTCCAATTGTGAGGAGGCGATTTATTGAAGGAGGAGAGAATGTAACACCCCGAGCATCCACGATACACTTCTCTTTCAATAATGCAATAGCACGCGTTGTACGTAAGTTCGAGATTCTAACACACCGCGACCAATCAAAATAGCCATTATGAATAGTAATACCCACATTTTGAAATTATATATATTTTATATTTCAAAATGGACTTCATTTTTTGATTTTTAATATCAAACAAAGTCTATGTTGAATTTTTGGTATTTTTCTGAGAACATCCTATTTTTTATGAATAGTGAATAATACTTAAAAACAAATTTTTTAATAAAAATAATTTATAGTGATAAATTATACTATTGAGTGGTTTTAAAGTACAATTAGAATATATTTTTACCATTTTATCCAATGGGGGTCATTATAATTAATTTCACTTTGATATTGGACATAAACAATTTTCAATATTTTTATATATATTGTTTCTTAAAAACACGCTATTTGTTTTGACATCAGGAATTAATAATATAATTAATTAATACAACTTATATGTTTTGAATTTTGTAAAATAGACATCATTTTTTAATTCGGAATATCAATTATATCTTTGGGTGAAATTTTGGCATTGTTTTGAAAAACTTCAATTTTTGATAAATAATGAAACCACTAAGTGGTAGTTAAAAAACTGATTTTTCGTTTAAATGAAACATTACCACTTCTGTGATTTGATTTTCAAAAATCTGACATACATGGTTGTCATTATGAAGTAAAATGTGGTTCAATGGGATTAAAATAATTTTTGGTGAATAGTAACTTTTTTGTTTAATTAATCGTGATTAATGGTAATTAGTGATATTTAAGGTAAAAATGATATTATAAAAATAAAAAATATCTTGACACATGTCCTACCCCTATTGGATGAGTCATGGCCGACCAATAAAATCCATGGGACAACTTGGGTACCACATAGAGCCACTTTGGTAGGAAAATGACATTAAAAACTTTTTATTTGATGTTAAAATAAAAATGTCACAAACATGAGTTGTTTTACTAAAACAATTTTTAAATGGGATTATACTAGTCATATTTTTTACTATAAATATTAATTATAAAGATACGAATATTTCCTACATCATGATATTTTTTTATAATTTTTAGACATAAATAAATTAAATTATTTATGACACCATGATGATGCAGTGATTTCCTCATTATTTAACGATTTAAATAAAATGAAAAGATAATGTAAAATCTAAGACCTACACATCTCAAAAACCTATTGGATGGGTGGATTTAGAACTATTGTCACCTTAGACTCGAAATATATAATTTTGGGACCTTTTAAATCAGAAATGCACATTATAATAAAGTAACCTCTTATAACATTCCAAGAGTTCCCCTCCTCTCCTCTTATAAAAGGCCCCCACCACTACCACCTTACCCACACCTATCAGGCCTTTTGGATTGGACAAAATCTGCCCAAATACTCTCTCAAATTCCCTATCTTACTCCTATAAGCCTCACATTGGGCAGAATTCTTCTCAAGGAAGTCGTTGGCTCAAATCAAAAAGAGTTAACCGATTTTAAGGTAATCTCTTCTCTTATGTTATTTTGTTTTATTTTGCTTCTCCAACCCCTTAAACATTTTTTATTCCTTTATATTGTAAAAACCAGTATATTCAATATACTAGGATGTTTTTATGAGAAGGATTTGATTTACACTTACACACACCTTCGTCTAATGGTTAAAGATCATACTGTTTCTGTGGTTGGTGAATTTCTGCCTCACGAAACGATGATTGTTAAATATTCTTTTAACACCTCTCATGGTGGCCAATATGAGGAAAATATTTTTAAATATGATATCTATTATGTTGGTTTTTTCCTTATGATTCTGTATTTTTCATTTATGGCATACCTTTATGATTTCCATTATGGGTAAATGCGATAAATTAATTTTAGGAAGTGCAGACTACTGCCCCCTCAAAGTGATTTGAATCTTTAAGGCCATATGTGGAATGTATAAAGGATGGAGTAAATAGTATTATACATTATATTATACTGGAATTATATTTTACCTTTATATAATTATTACATCATTCAATTAAATATGAAATCGAAATGAAAGTAGCATTCATGTGTACGTACGGCTTACTGTCTCCATGAACGGTGCATTTCATTTCTTACCTCTGAAGGTTATGTAATATTATAAATGCATGTTTATACTGGATATATAGGATATATATGATATCTAAATCATGAATATAAATCTGTAGATAATGGATATTCTACCACATAAACAACTTGTAATAATAAGAAGTTTATTGTTGACTCAAGTACTGAAGACCGACAAAACAACTGTTATTAACTTAAATGACTACATAATTTTCGTAACATTGTAATAAGTGATATAAAAGAGATGATGAACTTGAAAAAGGTTCTTAAGAAAATATAGATTAACTCTAGTTTATTATTCAGGAGGTTATAGAGCGGTCGAGTCAAGTCGGACATGAGGTAAAGGAACTTCTTAACCTAATTTCCATTCTTTGGGTTAATCTCCTACTTTCAAATTATGTCATGATATTATTATGTCCTATATTGTATTTTTACATTCATTTTTTGTACATATAGTGAATACACATAATAGATTTATTTTATTTAAAAAATTATCTTTTTAAAGAATTAGTATCAATCTCCTTTCATTGAGGCATATTTTCTTTTATACAGAACATTCTTTTATACGGTGTATAAACCCCTTTTACTTTTACGTTTATACAAAAGGAATCTTTTTTATACGTTGAATTTTACTAAACGACAAAAGGGAATGTTTTTTTGTCATACGTATATAGCGACAACGACTTCTCCGCCATCGTGACCATTATTTGAGTTTCAGCTTCCTTTACAAGCCATAACTATTTTTAAATGATTTCAAAAAATAGAGAGATATTTCTCTCAAATATATGAGAATCCAGTGCAAATGTATATGTATTTAACGCAGGCTTAAAAATGTTTTCAGAAAACCCGACCCTCATGTGTGGTAGATAGGAAGGGATTGGGCGTAGACCCAGCATGTCCGGTAATTAGTTTAGAAGTCTCAGAATTAGTTATTTTCTCTTCAGAAGCTTGCATAATGTTTTCAGAAAAAACTGGAGTATATTTGAACAATTTTAAACGTAAGTATCTTCTAAAAAAATTTCATCGGCAGGTCTAATGAGACAAACTAGTATCTTGGCATGAACCCTTGACAAAATCATATTTGTAGTCTTGGGACGAGGCCTTGGCTACATGGTTATGATAGTCTGGCATTATGTATTCCATCATTATGAAAGTGGTTATTGATATTTCATGTGATTATTCAACCAATAGAATATCAATGTGAATAAGTAAATGGAATTATCTCATTTTACTTCTTCCATTTTATGTTGAAGTTCAAGTTTAAAATGATTTTGTATTAATCATACATTTCCTTAAATGTTTATGTTTATTTATGAAAGCTTTCGCTATATTTTTATCCTTACTGGGAATCTAAGCTCACCCCTTTCAATGTTTTATTATTCCCAGGATGTGAATAAGTATTTTATGACAGACCTATAGGGATAGTCTGAAGG
Organism: Viscum album; assembly: GCA_963277665.1. Classification (NCBI taxonomy): domain Eukaryota; kingdom Viridiplantae; phylum Streptophyta; class Magnoliopsida; order Santalales; family Viscaceae; genus Viscum; species Viscum album. The sequence continues at coordinate 1,919,388,295 of OY728163.1, forward strand.
GGATAGAAGTGAGGACTATGGACACTATGTTATTTTGATTTTTCACTTTATGATGTAATGTGACATTTATGAATGTATCTAGTGTTTCCAAGACTACTAAACTAACCAGTCTTTTGAGACTTGATCTTTTGTGATCATGCCAATGTTACGCAATAATTAACCGACTCCGGGTAACTAGGGTCGGGGTGTTATAGTTGGTATCAGAGGCAGTTTAGTACTAACCTTGGAAGCTAGATTTAGATAAACTCTGATTAGATCACATAGCCCGATGATAGACTTTGAAAATTAGTATAGAACAACTAACTAGAATTTTGGTATTATATATATTTTGTGAGTTTTTCGAGAAATACATCCCTGTCTGGATACGATCAGGTAGAGGCGGCTCTGGAACAGATGTACCTAGGGGTAAAACCTGAAAACACTGCTTTCAGCTAGACTCTAACGGGAATTGGGGCACGACAACAGGCCTTGTTGCACTCTTGTTTACGACACTCTCAGGGGATACGCTTAGGATAATTCTCATTTTCTTTACCAACCATTATGAAGGGTTTATGAGTATATACTTCTCAAAGAAAACATTTTTATGATTATGGATTGTATCCATAAACTGTAAAATTTATGTTAAGTGTTTTACAAGTATGGAATTACGTATTTTGATTCATAAACTAATATAGTTTATGCTATTGTTTATAAATGGAGCCTAGTGGTATGATTGGAAACTATATCAATTCACGCACACCATGTAGTGATTTCCCTCCTGCTCAAGATAATTATTGTGGAGCTGGAGATACAACTGGTGCTGATCAACTAATCACCATACTTGGACAACTCACTCAGGTAATGAAAAATAACATTACTCGTATGGAGCACCCTGATCTAAAACATGGAGGATCAATGTTACACCGCTTCATGAGGTAGAAACCACCAACATTTAATGGGGGTACAAATCCATTAGTAGCTGAGCAATGGATAAACTCCTTAGATAAAATATTACATGCCTTGGGGAGTAGCAAAATGGAGAAGGTTGTCTTGGCTTTCTACCGCCTCACTTGAGAAGCCGATCATTGGTGGTCACTAATTCAAAACACAGAGGAAGATGAAGAAGTATCAAGTATGGAATGGAGGGGGTTTAAGGAAATTTCCTTAGAAAAATACATTCCACATTACCATCATGCAGATATGGAAAGGCAATTTTTGCGTCTGAGGAAGAAGGAGGATGAGAATGTCACAAAGTATGAGGCTAAATTTACAAGGTTAGCGAGGCATGCAACATATTATATACGTAACCCGAGAAGTAAGATCGATCATTTCTTTGATGGCTTAAAACTATTTTCCGTCGAACAATAGTATCACAATCTTTCTCAACATACGAAGATATAGTCTCGTGTGCTATCAAGATAGAAAAGGAATTCTCTAAATCTTATGAAAATAAAGAAAAGCAAGAGAAGAAGAGAACAGTAGAACAAGAGAAAGATAAAGGGATAAAGGGAAAGAAGGCTTTTCCATTATGCGATAATTGTGGGAAGAATCACCCCGGTACTTGCCTAAAAAGAATGGGAGTTTGTTATAAATGTGGAGAAAAAGGTCTTCAGGCTTGTGATTGCAAGGGAAAGAAAGAGGCTATCAATGTTGAATGCTACAATTGTAGTGAAATGGGGAATTATGAAAATGAATGCCCTAAGATTTAGGGAAACTAACCTCAGAAAAGGACAAGGGATCAAGGACAATCTTATGTTGCTACTACAGTTGAAGTGGAATAATTAATGTATTGGTGCTTTTGGACTCAAGGATTATATTCTGTTTATAAGAATAATGTGATATATATAAGGATTGTACTGCAGTACTTGTTGTTTTCATTAAGGTTTTAATATGATGATGGTAATCATATTTTTAGTATGTGACAACAAGAGAAACTTTACACTATTTTGGGAATCTGATGTTACAATTGATTTTGGAATTTAGAGACCTTTTAGAGAAAGTCTGGACAGAGGTATTTTGGATATCTATAAAGGATGCAATGGATTTGGTTTAACTTTGGATAGTATTGTTTAAGGTTAAAACATTTATGAGGATTGTTTTTGGAATATTATAATACAATAGTTTTAGGAAAAGGACAATATGCTGGTCGGGGGATAACCCATCACGTCGGACAAAGCTGAAGGAATCACACCCACATCCATAGTGCGACATGCCTTTATTACCTACCACTAGCCAACAGGAATTCTCTGGTTATTAAAAAAAAGTTTTCCTAATCTAAATGATATGTGTTAATATTTGAAACCTTATACAATTAGGATAAATAGAATATTTTTGAGTTCTATTACCTTTTGGAGTGAATGATGGGTTTTTGGTAAAAATTTATTAAAGAATGAAAGTCTATATGACAAGTAAGTATATTTCCTTATGTTCCTAGTAAATCTCTTAAATAAATTCCTCAACTTTATAAAAGGTAACTTAAAAAAAACGTTGTTGGTTAACTTTTCCAACTAGGGATTCAATGACCGTTTAACCAATCACATGTTTGTGATTTTCTTGTGGTTAACTTTCTCCTAATCATGTTTTCTATAACTCTCCATCAGTCCTTGATGGTTTGTTTTTCTTCCATATCCATATTTTCATAGAATCCTAGTACAGGCTATCTCTGGTCACCTTTGTACTTATCTTTCTTTCTTTTAAAGTTATATATTTATTAACCTTATTTCTGATTAGGGTTTTCTACAAAGGTATTTTCTATTTTCAACCTTTTATTTTCAAAGAAAAATTTCAAATTGAGAGGATGAAATTTATGGAAGGAGGAGAGAATTTAACACCCCGAGCTTCCATGATATGCTTCTCTTTCAATAATGTAATAGTTTGCATTGTACGCAAGTTCGAGATTCTAACACACCATAACAAATCAAAATAGACATTATGAATAGTAATACCCACTTTTTGAAATTATATATATTTTATATTTCAAAATGGACTTCATTTTTGTATTCGGAATATAGAAATTAGCATATCTTGAATATTTGGTATTTTTCTCAGAACATCCAATTTTTTATGAATAGTAAAAAATACATAAAAACAAATTTTTAAATATAAATAATTTATAGTGATAAATTATACTATTTAGTGGTTTTAAAGTATAATTAGAATATATTTTTACCAATTTATCCAATGGTGGTCATTAGAATTAATTTCACTTTGTAATTTGACATAAACAATTGTCAATCTTTTGATATATATTGTTTCTTAAAACACGCTATTTGTTGTGACAGCAGGAATTAATTATAAAATTAATTAATGAAAATTATATGCTTTTAATTTTGTAAAATAGACATCATTTTTGAATTCGGAATATAAATTATAGCTTAGGGTGAAATTTTGGCATTGTTCTGAAAAACTTCATTTTTTGATGAATAGTGAATCAACTAAGTGGTAGTTAAAAAACTGATTTTTCTTATAAATGAAATATTACCATATCTATGATTTGATTTTCAAAAATCCGACATACATGGATGTCATTAGGAATTCAAATGTGGTTCAATGGGATTAAAATAATTTTTGGTGAATAGTAACTTTTAAGTTTAATTAATCGCGCTTAAAGGTATTTAGTTAAATTTAAGGTTAAAATGAAATTATAAAAATATAAAAATATCATAAAACATGTCCTACCCCTATTGGATGAGTCATGGACGACCTGGAAAATCCAAGGGTCAACTTGGGGACCCCATTAAGCTACTTTAGTAGGAAAATGACATTAAAAACATTTTATTTAATGTTAAAATAAATATGTCACAAACAAGAGTTGTTTTACTAAAAAAATTTAAATGGGATCATACAAGTCATATTTTTTACTATAAATATTCATTATAAATATAAAAATATTTCCTACATCATGATTTTTTTTATAATTTTTCGACACTAAATAAATTAAATTATTTATGACACCATGATGATGCAGCGATTACCTCATTATTTAATGATTTAACTAAAATGAAAAAACAATGTAAAATATAAGACCTTCAAATGTCAAAATCCTATTGGATGGGTGGATTTCGAACTTTTATCACATTATCCTTGAAATATATAATTTTGGGACCTTTTAAATCGGAAAAGATTTTTATAATAATGTAACCTTTTATAACGTTCCAAGAGTGCCCCTCCTCTCCTATTATAAAAGGCCCCCACCACTACCACCGTACACACACCTCTCAAGAATTTTGGCTAGTCAAACCACTTTTAAAATACTCTCTATACTTTCCTATATTACTCCTAGAAGCCTCACTGTGGAAAGAACTTTTCCCAGGGAAGCCTTTGGCTGAATTTAAAAAGAGTTACCCGATTTTAAGGTAATGTCTTCTCTTATGTTATTTTGTTTTATTTTTATTCTCTAACCCCATAAACATTTTTTATTCCTTTTTATTGTAACAACACTAGTATCGTAAATATACTAGGATGTTTTTATGTGATGTATTTGATTTACACTTACACACACCTTCGTCTAATGGTTAAAGAACATACTGTTTCTGTGGTTGGCGAATTTCTGCCTCACGAAACGATGATTGTTCAATCTTATTTTAACACCTCTCATGGTGGCCATTATGATGAAACTATTTTTATATATGATATATATTATGTTTTTTTCCTTATGATTCTGTATTTTTCATTTATGGAATAACTTTATGATTTCCATTATGGGTAAACATGATAATTTCATTTTAGGAAGTGCAGACTACCGCCCCTCAAAGTGATTTGAATCGTTAATGCCATATGTGGAATGTATAAATGATTGACTAAATGGTATTATACATTATATTATACTGGAATTATATTTTACCTTTATATAATTATAACTTCATTCCATTAAATACGAAATAGAAGTGAAAGTAGCATTCATGCGTACGTACGGCTTACCGTCTCCATGAACGGTGCATTTCATTTCTTACATCTAAATGTTATGTAATATTATAAATGCATGTATATACTAGATATATAGGATATATATGATATTTACATCATGAATATAATTCTGGTGATAATAGATATTCTACCACATTAACAACTTGTAATTATAAGATGTTTATTGTTGACTCAAGTACCAAAGATCGACAAAACGACCATTATTAACTTAAATGACTACATAATTTTCTTAACATTGTAATAAGTGATATAAAAGGGATTATGTACTTGAAAAAGGTTCTTAAGCAAGTAGGTATTACCTCTAGTTTATTATTCAGGAGGTTAAAGAGCGGTCGAGTCAAGTCGGACACGAGGTAAGGGAACTTCTTAACCCAATTTCCATTCTTTGTGTTAATCTCCTACTTTCAAATTATGTCATGATATTATTATGTCCTATCTTGTATTTTTTACTCTCATTATGTGTAATTATAGTGAATACACATAATAGATCTATTTTATTTATAAAATGATCTTTTTAAGAACTTTGACTCAATCTCCTTTCATTGAGGTATATTTAATTTTATACACAACTTTCTTTTAGACGGTGTATAAACCCCATTGACTTTTACATTCATTCAAAAGGAATCTTTTTTATATTAAGCGTTTTACTAAACGACAAAAGGGAATGTTTTTTTTGTCATATGTATATGGAAACAATTACTTCTCCACTGTCGTGACTATTATTTGAGTTTCAGCTTCCTCTACAAGCCATAACTATTTTTGAATGATTTCAAAAAAGAGAGAGATATTTCTCTCAAATATATGAAAATCCAGTGCAAATGTATACATATTTAACGCAATCTTAAAAATATTTTCAAAAAACCCGACTCTCGAGTTTGGTAGACAATAAGGGATTGGGCGTGGACCCATCACGGCCTGTAATTAGTCGACCAATCTCAGAATTAGTTATTTTGTCTTCAGAAACTTGCATAATGTTTTCAGAAAAACACTGGAGTATATTTGAGCAATTTTAAACGAAAGTATCTTCTAAAAAAGTTGCATCGATAGGTCTCATGAGACAAACTAGTGTCTTGGCATGAGGCCTTGACAAAATCTTATTTGTAGTATTGGCACGAGGCCTTGGCTACATGGTTATGATAGTCTGGCATTATGCATTCCACCATTATGAAAGTGGTTATTGATATTTCATGTGATTATTCGACAAGTAAAATATTCATGTGAATAAGTAAATGGAATTATCTCATTTTACTTTTTCCATTTTATGTTGAAGTTCAAGTTTAAAAGTATTTTTTTTAGTCATCCATTTCCTTATATGTTTATGTTTATTTATGAAAGCTTCCGCTATATTGTTATCCTTACTGAGCATCTGAGCTCACCCTTTTCAATGTTTTATTTTTCCCAAGATGTGAAGAAGTATTTTACGACTGGCCTATAGGGATAGTCTGAAGGGGATAGATGTGTGGACTATGGAGACTATGATAGTTTTATTTTTCACTTTATGATGTATTATAACATTTATGAATGTATCTAGTGTTTCCAAAGACTACAAAACTAATCGGTCTTTTGAGACTTGATCTTTTTTGATCATGCCAATGTTACACAATAATGCACCGACCCTGGGTAACTGGGTCCAGGGCATTACATTAATAGATGATGCAATAATAACAATTTTTAATTTATGTAATGGGAATATAAAAATTTCATAAATTTTTCCTTCTATAGATTCCATTATTTCGGTGGGATCGGATAATCCAATGATTCAAAAATTGAATGATATTTTTACTGGATGTTTTGAGATAAATGATCATAGAATAGAAAAAACGATATCGGGGTTAAGGTTGCAAATTCTATAAAGATCAAAACATATGTTATATCACACAAATATTATAACTATAATATTATTGAAAGGTTTTAAATGTACTAATAAGAAGTAGAGACTTCCTTACTCGTCATACACATTAAATTGACAAGGGAAGAAACACATGTAATGAACGATATGTGACGAGAATCGATGAAAGTATCTCATTATATGGATATTGTAAACTTTTTGTATTGAATGATTTTCACATAAATAAATATAGCATTTGAATTCTTAGTTTTATGAATATTTATTCCAAACACTAGAAAGGAAAAATGAGAAGTCATTACGTGCATCCTTCACCCTTTTACCGAAATTTATGATCCACTCTTTGTATTGGGGAGGATGACCTATTAAAATGTTTTATATATAATGATGTTTCAAGATATGAAAAAAATCATTAGAGGAAAAATTTATTCAAATTTAGATTTGGAGGAATACATCCCAATTTTATATTTTGGCTACTGATGATTGTTACATTATTTTTGACATAATTATAGTATATATCAGTAACAGCAATTAGGAAAGAGATGTTTTGGTTGAAGATATTACTGAAAGACATTGGAATAAGTTCAAAAAGGTGGATTCTATTATATTATTGAAAAAGTACAACCATCTTGGCTAAAAATTTTGTATTCTATTAAAGGAAAAATGACATCAATCGAAAGTACCACTTAACTATGAATATAATGGAAGAGAAGTTATTAGATCTCTAGAAAATAATTATTATCCAAAATATAGTGGACACGTTAACTAATAAATTATCTCAAGAAGTTTTGATGCAGAATAATTCACCTATAGGTTTTGGGAGAATAGAATAAGGAGGAACCCTACAATAGAATGCATAGAGAAATTTTTGAGGAGTTACATTATGTACTTATTTGGAAAATATTTTCATGTGGGAGATAATTGGGATAATAAACCTAATATAAAGTCATCATACGTTTATCTATTGGAAATTTAGTTATCATAATTTATTTTTTGGTATGCATATGAACTCGATATCAAGTCAGTGATAGTTTAATGCTTTAGTTATAGTAGGATCATGGAAGATAGTATCTTTTGGGGATATGAATGGTGGTTCAGAATGTTTTGAAAAGATCTCATATGAATTCCATTAAATGAGGAATATATATTTTTTGGGATGTAGGTAGTTTATTCTAACACTATTACTTTTGATCAATGGTTACAATTCTAGTTCTGTGGGACCTCTATTGATGTGGGATGTCATTGCGACTAATATATCTGGATATACATTACTATAAAATTAAGTAGGGAATAAACTTTAATAATTCACCCTAATCATGAATAGTGAATTTCGAAAGTACAATGTTAATAACTAGATTAAAATGAATTAATACATCTGTAATGTGAATTTATAAATATATTTTCCTGTTTTTCATAATCTGTGTACATAAGATAATATATAAAAGTCACAACGGTTCCTCCCATTCATGTAATACAATTTTTCAAAAGCATTTATCACCCTTGGTGTTTTTTACAACATGATGTACTTATATATCATGAATACCCATTATCGGGTATATTTTTAAATTTTTAGTAGTTATTGTCAATGTTCGACATTGTGAAGAGAGTTGGGTGAAATGAATTATTACTTATTGTATACATAGCTGATGGGATGAAATTTTATAAAGGATTAGTTTTCCGATATGTTTAATTTTTAGGATGTTTTTTTGTTATGTGATTGTAATTATTGTGGTTTTATAGGTATCTCTAGCAATCTGTTTTATGCACCCTCTTAACAATATTTGTATCTACTATATCGTAAAATCAATTCCATCCAATTGAATAACTAAACTGTTTCCTTTTTTCAATGATATATATCCCAATAAAAGTTAAATCAACTAAAATAAATATGAATTTTACTAACTAAGAATGTTACCTGACATGTCATTTTTTTCCAACCATGTGACACCCTACGATTTTAAAAAGACAATATGTTCGATAGTTTATAGAACATGCACCATCGAGCTTAAAACCCCATAAAGTATTATTATTGTAATGTCTTATATATTTTATTCAGAAATATAAATATATTTTATGAAATTATTAATATATTTAATTTCTTAAAAAAATTAATTATTTATAATAAATAAGTACTCAGTTTTTATAAAAAGTAATTGATACTTTAATAATATATATTCTTAAAAATTGGTATAACATTTCATTTTTGGGTTGGAATTATAGTTCATTTCTTCTAATTTTATAAAATTTCTAATTTTTTAAATCAACATATCAAAATTTACTTAGAGTAAATGTTTTATATTTTTATGATGTAATTAATTTTTTAATGAATAGTGAAAAATACCGTATTTTTCATATAGTTTAAATTATTTTCATTAAATTATGTAATTTAAAAATCACAATATATTATTGATATTTTATTAATAAGAAACATGATAGTATAGATTTATTATAATATAATTAGAATTGATAATTTTATGATTTTTAAATATGTTAATCTTTATGTTTAAGAACACATTTTTCTAAAAAATATTTGTCATTGAGTTTTATGGATTTTTATAAAAATTAATTTCATACAATTATAGAAAATAAATAATAAAAAATTTATTTATTATTTGGAATCATGAGGTTCATATTTTTCAGGTTATTCCTTTAATTTTTAAGCATTATCAATAGTAATTGAAGAAAAATTTATCAAATTTGTAAAGGGTAAATAAGGTTATTGAAGTTAAAAATATTTTGACAAGTCATTACTAATAAACCAAAAAAATGCATTTATTTAACTGTATAATAGGAATTCATCCAAATCCATCCCAAATTTTAATACATTTCATTTTAGTTCTACATGACTTTGGTAATTACATTTATATTATCATAACTATCGATATTTCAAAAATGTCCCTCTCGTGGTTTTAATTGTTTTTATGATAAAATAAGGATAATAATTAGATATTAATGAATATAAAATATTATTTTCAACATAATAAATTTACTTTTACCATGTAATTTTTTTTATTTTTAGTTATCTTATTTTTACATTAAATTATAACGTAACATTGATGTGGTATTTATTCAATTAATAGATAAAAATTACGATTTTAAGAACATTTAAGGAAAAATAAGTTCAATTAATTATTATGTACAAATATGTTATAAATAAATATATCACATTACTGATTTATTAAGTGATATATTATATTTCAATATTTGTCTTGAATTTTTTAAATTCAAATTAAATTATTATTATCAAAATTGAAATTAACGGTATTTAATGAAAATAATATAATTTTAAATAATTTAAAACGATAAAAATGTTGAAATGTGATAATAGGAAATATATATGTTCTAAAATATCATATTAGTTACACTTATAGACAAATTATTATTTTATGGTAACATTATAGTCTCTAATTGTGTAAAAACATTGTTATCACGGAAATTTTCAAATGGTTTAATGGGGGTTAAAACTATAAGCTAGGGGTGAAACAATCACCTGAACTGGTTCAAATTTTATTTTATGAGATTATTTCAACTCATACTCATAATATATCGAAATTTTAACTATTTTTATACATTTTTACAAGAATAAATAATTTATATTAATTTAATATTTTAGAAAAATCCAGGAATGTTTCTCCCATAACTTATAAAATGGAACCCCTTTTATAATTTCTTTACACCACGTTGAGGAACATATATTAAACAAAAACAACCCACATCAATTCTAAAAAGACAAATCTAAGTTATTGAGGTATTTTTATTTCCATAATACTAACACTGGGCATTTTTATGTGATATCTAATATATGTCCACTGAAGTAGAGGTAACCATCTTTGTCGACCCTTTCAAATTTCATTCATGTTTGAATTCCTATAAATATTTTGTAGCTATTTGGAAATAATGAATAAACAACATGAAATATAATTAGATGATATTAAATTATTTTAGAACCATTTTCTACTATAGTTACAACCTAAATGAAGAGAATACCTCTATTGTGTGTACATATGAATTATCGTCTACACATAGCGGTCTAATTCAATTTTCATCACCATTTTACAGTGATGGATATAAATACATGAATAATGTTATGTATTTAAATTATTAAATAATTCTTATTTTGTAAATACAATATTATATCTACCTTCATACCTTATAATCAGTTGTAAAATGATAATGTTGCTTGTGCGTACATGTGGACTACCACCTCCACACAGCGATGAGATCCATTTAACATTGATGATTTCCACGAATGATAATAAGGATTGATATAATTAATATTTATGATATATATATATATATATCATGATTAAAATTATATATATGGTGGACCAAAAATTAAAGTATAAGTACTCAAACCACAATGATAAAACATACACGACAAAATGAAGCAGATAACACCAAAAATAAGGAAAATAATGAAATATTGCTTACCTAATGGGTGATAAGATGTTATAAATTATAATATATGATATTATAAATATTAATATAGTTTTTTATAAATTAATTTCATGTTTCAATCCACTATATAATATGTTAAAGAGAATTTAACTATGGGGAAACATGAGGTAAGGGGATTTATATCTCATTTTTTCATTAGGTTATATTAATAATTCATTGTCTTAAATAAGATATTATTATGTGTGTAATGACATATTGTTAATTTATTTTATATTTAAACTTATTTTATGTTTATTTATATTTGATACACATAATCGCTTAATTGATTATTTTTTACTTCAGCTCTAAGATCTTTTTATAGGATTTATTCTCAATTTCCACTACATTGAAAAGTATTTATTATTATGCGGCATATATACATCCCCTTTGAGGTATTTATCATGAATATATATTTATTAAATATTATAAAATATTAATTTCATGTTTACTTTTATATGGGGATAAAATTTAATAGTTTACAATAAGGTAAGAATTTATTTTACTATCTCTGTTTTTTTGTTTCACTTATTTTCATAAAGGAAAAATATAATTAATAAAACATATATATGTTAAAATCCCATTGAAATTTAAAGAGATTAAATGATTTATTAAAAAATGACTTCACTTTATAACTTTATTCAATTGAAGAAAAATTAATATAAATTCAAACCTTATATATCTTTTGATCAATCATATTTTTCATTTGTGTCAATATTTTTCAAAATTGTTTTACAAAATTACATTTATGAATAAAATTAGTTGATGAGGCAAAATTATGTTATAAATAAAATTTTAAATGTATTGCGAAGAATATTTATATTTTAATCTGAAAAGGTCATTTTTTACTTTAATTATAAAAAAAATTATTGTTTTTCTTTTCGAATTTTACTTTGTTAACTGAATTTCACATCATTATAACTATTTTAAACTTATTAACTTAATCTATAATATTTTACTGAATTTACGGAGTAAAATATTTATAAAAAATTAATTTAAAATTTTTTATTTAATTTTCCTCTTCTTGTTTGACAACTTCATTTTACTACAACATCTACTTTTCTGACAACCATCTCCTATCCCTTTATTAATTTTGTTGTCATTAACTATCTTTTGAAATGTTTTCTTTCATGTTACCATTAGAATTTAATTCTATCTTAAGTATACATATTATATGAATCATGTATATAATTATCTCCTAAACCACATAACATTTCTAAATATTTTGTTTTAGTATGCATTATTTTTGATTTTGTTAAGAAATATTAATATTTCATATTATTTACTCAATATATGCATTTTTTGATAAAGAATATTGCCTATGAATTAAATTTATCATTGAATATTTGAGTAATTCATTGGATATATAGTGCTGGGTGGGGCTTAAAATTATATATATACACAATTTCATGATAATTATCATGATAAAAAATAGATAAATAGGTTTTTTAAATGGGGGATTTTGTATACCTACCCATAGTTTAAAATACCATAATGGAAGGTATTTATGGAAATAATTTCATGATATCTGAGATCATGACATCAAATATTAATAATTTCCATTATTTATAATGTTTTTATTATTATCCATTATAGTTCATCATTGATATTATCTGTAGATTCCTTTTTTGATTAGGTTGCTGATTAAATGAAATGTGTTTATAGTTATGTAACATTCCATCTTGATTATGAAATATTTACTCTTAATAGCTACAGTTTTACATAACCCTTACTTAGAATTTCTTCTAACCTTTATTTTTTTTCATTTCCCATGGGTATGAAAAGGAAATATTTGAATGTGTTTTAGGGATTCCAAACATTTTTTTATGTCTTATATTTCACTTCAAATACAAAATTGAAATTAGGTATATATTTGGATCTTCAAAACTACTAAATTGATCAGTCATTATGGGTTGAGATCACTTTTATTTTATACCAATGTTTTAAATTATACATTGAATCTAGGATATTAGAGTTGGGTTCTTATAATTGGTGGTAGAAGAAGTCTAGTAGAAACCACGAGAACTAGATTGAGGAAAACAAAGACTAGGGAACATATGAATCTAATTATCTTTGATGATAGATCCATATATAAGATAACATCAAAAAAATTTGTTGATGATGTGATTATATGTTTTAACACTGATTAATAATTATGTAATATGTTTTTTGTTTTTTTATTGAAATGAAAAGTGAGGAATCATGTTATCATTGAATGTTATGGACAATACAACAATTATGAGAAATAAAATTTGACTAGAGTTAATGATGTTATGAATTTTCCTAAAACATTATATTAATATATTTTTGATAATGTACACCTTAACCAAATATTAGACTCCACAATGAAGAGAAGAATATTATTTGATGAGAGATTGGGTGGTGGGGATCATGGAGGAATGATACCTCAATTTAATTCATGTATGATATGTGGAAATTGAAACCAGAAATAATATATCAAAATAACATGTTTCTATTATATATATATAAGATAGGGGAATATATCAATGAATTTTCAATAAAAAATGAATATCTAAATAGAGGGATATAAAGTTCATCCAAAATTAAAATTTGTTTTTCAATGACTTATGTGTGGGGATCATGAGAATTATCCAACATAGTGCACTAAACTAATAGTTAACTCCTATAATAAAAAAGAACCAATGCTATGAGAATCCTTAATGTGAAATTATTAATGTGCATATGTACTGGAATACAATGATTGTTATCATTGATAATGTAATTGGTAAATTATTGGTGACATTTAAATTGGTGATTTTTTTGATGAAAAAGTGATTAAGGTCATCATTAATGACGTTTATTACATTTTTTTGGATTATGAAAATTATCAATGATATTATCCGATGAATATTTATTTTCATATTTTTTTGAAATCATATATGTTATCACGTGGGGTTAACTTAATAGTAATGGACATCATTAGGGGTTTATAATTTTATAGTTTTAATAAGTTCAAATGAACAGATATCCCTTCTGAGGGTTTATTTGATGAGATTTAGTGGTGATTAAGAGCATTAATGGATTTTAGGAAGAATAATCTTTTATGGTTTAAATAAATATTTCTCTTAGTATATAATTTGTTATTATGTATTGAATAGCGGGTTATAGATGATCTTTATGGTTAAAAGTTGATTCCTTGACAAAATGGTTTTTTTAGAGATATTTGTGGTCCAGCAATGGATTACCTATATGGTTATTATCTAAATTTGAGTAATGATATTTTAGTAGTGTTCACTATATTATATGATTATGAATTCATTTTTCTTGGAAATTGATGATATTTTTTGGACACATAATTGGGATTAAATATATTTAAAATTTAGGAAAAATAAGTTTTTTTAACATAAATAATTAATTTTTATCAATCGAATTGAATTTTGGGAATTTTATTCAAAGGGAATGAGATCACCATTGAGTTTAAAAATTTATCTAATTTTCTGTTTCATGAGGTTAATTGGGATGTAGATTTATTTATTTCAGGAATATTTTAAGTTTAATGTTTGGTGTTATTATGAATACTTTAATTAAATCATGATTTTTCTTTATATGAGGGATTATACATTATGAATATTGTGATAACTTTTTGTAACCATTACTATTTTTGTAAAAATTTTCAGGTGGAATAAATTTTTATCCTTTTTTGGATTATGTGATCTGTTATATGTTTATTTTAGTGCTTTAGGAATTAAAATTTCATCATGAATACACATCATTTGGAGAAAGGATGAAATTTTTATAAAAATTAATAAAAAGATGAAATTATAATTGTAATTTAATTATATTTCCTAGGCTAATTATTCTAGATTATAATGGAATTCATAAAATGTTGGAAAATGGATCTTCAAACAAAAAGGTTATCCTATTATGATAATTTATAATGAATTGATGGTCTTTTTACACATCACAATTTTATTTTTTTGTGGGCATTAACATTCACTTGAACATATTCTCTATAACTATCTATTAGTGATTGGGTAATATCTTTCTCCTCCATGTATATATTTTCACTTCCCAATAATGTTCTCGAATTTGTAAACATATTTTTATTCAATTCAAGATAGCCTTATAGTTTCCCTTTCCCTCCTTTTGAAATAATGATTTATTAATCATATTTTACAATGTAGATTCTATACCAATTAATTTCCAAATTTAAAACTCATGGATACTGTGGAAAAGTTCAAATTGAAATTATTTAATTTATTTAATGAGGGAGAATGTGACTCCATGATATTTTTGAATTAATACTATATTTGATAGTGTAAACAATACACTAAACTAAATAATAAAAAACACAAACTATTAGGTCGGTTAACAAATATCTATTAAATTCGTGGGTATGAATATGGTTAACCAATTTTTGAATAGTTTTATTAATTTTTTATCTAATTTTTTAATTAGTAATAAATAAGTGCTTATTTTTCAGTAAAATGATTTTATATTTTGAAAATACATTTTCTTAAAAAAAATTATATTTCATTTATTTCGTGTTAATTATTATTAATTTTTGGAATATTAAAAAATTATATAATATTTTAAATAAATCATATCAAAATTAACATAGGTAAAATATTTAGTATTTTTTCTAAAAGGAATAATGTTTCAGTGAATAGTAAAAAAAATACATACGTTTCAAATACTGTCATTTCTTTTCAATAAATTTAGGATTTTAAAAGTCTCTTTACATTTTTGATTTGGTCATAATGTGAAAATATATTTATTTTATTTATAATAATCTATTTTAAAACATTAATTTTTTTTATTTATACATGTTATGTTTTATGATTTAAACACTTTTTTTCTTTATAAAATTTATTTTACATTGTGTTTTATGAATTTATATGAAACATTATTTCAAAAAATTAAATAAAATGAATATCGAAAAATGGATTCCTTATATGGAATCATGGGTTTCTGATTTTATGAATAGGCCCCATTTACTGTTAGTCATTATGAATAATAAATTTCATAAGATTTATCACATTAGTAAAGGGTAAATGAGGTACTTAATATTAAAAAAATGTGATAGAACTATATAAATTAACCCAAAAATGAATATATTTTATTTTAATGAATAAGTTTTCTTATAACCATCCAAAATATTATGATATGGAATTTTGGACCCATTGACCATGGTAATGAAATTAATATTCTTTCATGTAAAGAAAATTTCAAAATGTCTCTCTAATGATTTAAATATATTTTATATGTTCAAATAAGGACAATAATATGTTATACATGAATATAAAATATGACTTTTAACATAATTACCTTATTTTTATCATTTTTTAATTTTTAGTTGTAGAATAATTTATTTAAATTCTAATGAAATGCTAATACAATATTTTTTTGACTCGTAAAAAATTAAATAAATGATTTTAAAATTAATAAAATCAACATAACTTATTTTAATTTATGTTTCCCAAAACAATTATAGATTGAGTTAATATAATTGTTTTTTTAATTTCATTATATTCTCATTCCGTGTTTGTTTTGATATTTTTAAAGTCAAATTAAATAAATAGTGTATGATATTCCATATTGATATTTTATGAAAATAATATTTTATTAAATTATTCAAAATTCATACAATATTTTGATAATGGAAGAGGATAAACTAATTGGTCTTCAGTTTAATCCCTTGGCCATTCATTGAATGAAATTCCATTTTATGTTACCTTACATGGCTCATATAGTTTGAAAAACATTTGTTTCACCGTAATGGTCAAATGTGTTAACATGGGGTTAAAACAATGAGATAAGGGTTAAAGAAACACCTGAGCATCATAAAATTATAATATATTATATTAGTTTTTATTATAATCATATTATAATTTAAATAATTAAATTCTGATCTATTTGGACATCGATGTAAAATTGTAATTATATAATACATTATGAAATCACTAGAACTCTCCTCCACTAAATTTTAATTTAACGTCCCTTATCAATTTTATTTTCATTAATATTTTATTCCTATATTGAAAAAAAAATAAAAATTTATATTATAATATAAAATTTATAGAGGCATTGGTCTCTCCAAAATTCCAATTGTAGGTCCCTTAAGAGGATATCTAAACGAAGTCTACCGATGAAGTGGTAATAGTCGTTCCCAAATATATCAAATTTCAATATTATTCCAAATTCTATAATTTTGTTTTTACCATTATAAAATAATTAATCCAATAACATAAATATACTAATATTTTATTATTATTACAGAAAAACCATTTCCCACCCCTTTTCAATCCTACAGAATGAAAAAACCTTGCTAATGTGTATTGTTGGATTACTATCTCCACATAGAGGTGTAATTCATTTTTCATCACCATTTTACATGGATGGATTTAAATATGGAAATAATGAAAATATATGATCTTTATTATGTAATAATATTTATTTAACAATAATATATTATATACTTTCTTAACATCTAATATATTGGAAAATGATAATGTCCCTCGTGCGAACTTTTGTACTACCACCAGCATGCAACGATTTGATCTGTTTTTCATTTACACATTACATGGATGATAATAAGGATAAATTTAATGATTATATAGGATATATATATATATTTATTTATTTATTTAAATTATGGATATGAGTGAACCATAATCAAAGTATAGGTATCAGAACATCTGTTCCAAAACATGTACGAGAAAATAAAAAAATCAACACCTCAAATAAGGATAATAATGAATTATAGTTAATGAAAATTGGATAGTATGTTATAACATGATCATATTTGATGTTATAAATATAAATATTTTTTGTTATAATTTAATAAAATGTTTAAAACCATTAAATATGAAGTTAAATGATGTCCAATTAAGGGTAACGTATGGTATGAGGTTTCAAATCTCAATTTCTTTTAATGGGGTTATATTACTTCTTCATTTCCTTTGATATGATAAGAATAAAAGTGTGATGAAATATGACTAATTTATGTTTTATTTCCTCATGTTTGATGTGTATTTTCATTTGATACACATAATCAATTAATTTATTATTTCTCACTTCAATTATATAATTACTATTATGGATTTCAACTCAACTTCCACTCCATGGAGACATGTTTTTTATTATGCACATATTAATTTTAATGGGTGTATATATACGTCCCATTTGAGGTATTTAACATGAATATATATTTATTCATGATTATTAGTGGTTTCATTTCATTTCTACTTATTTAAGGGGATAATATATTATTTTTACCAAAAAGGTAAGATTTTATTTCAAAATCTCATTGTTGGGGATTTCTCTTATTTTAATTGGAAGAGTATTATTATTCATAAAATCTATATATTATCTTATGTTATATATATTTACGGACATTAAATTTTTTGTTCTCTTTTTTTCTTTTTTGAACTTTATTCATAGAAAAAATTTAATATAATAGTCGATCGTATATCTCTTTGGATCAAATATATTTGTTTCCATGTCCATAATTATCAAAATTGATTTGCAAAATTATTTTCATTAACCAAATGATTTTTTTAATAACTTTTACATTATCTTTGAGTTTCTTCAATGTTCTAGAGGAATTTTTGAAATTTTTTCATGTAGGTTAATTTTCGACAAATTTTTAAAAAATCAAAAGGAATGTTTTGTTTTTAATGTATATGAAATTAATAGCAATTCCATCAACCATAACTATTTTATTATCATTATATTACTTTATAATATTTAAATTATTTATTGTAGAATATTATTTATGAAATCATATTTAAAAAAATTTTGTTTAATTTTCTTCTAATAATTAAAATACATGATTAAACTATATAATCCACTTTTCTGATGGTTATTTATCATATCTTGATTATTTTTTGGGTCTTAATCTTTACCTTGAAACATTCACATTATTCCTATCATTGGAAACAAAATTTATATTAAATGTCAATATTCATTGTATGGTGGATGTGATAACATCCTAAGAAAAAAACATTACTTCTTCTAATGATTTATTATGAATGTTATTAGATTCCCTAGGGAAATATAAATACTACCTTTTCATTACACAATATAGACATCTATTGATAATAAATATTACTTATGAATTAAATTGACCATTTAATATATGTGGAGTAAAATAAATATGTAGTGGTGGGTGGTAGATGATATTATATACCTCCTCAATGCATCCATTTGTCTCATGAGTAAAACCAATTGGATAAAATTATAAAATGAGTTTTTAGTGTATACTTTCCTATAGTTTATATTTTCTTGGCTCATGGTCTTGATAGTAAAAATATCATGATTTTTGAGATCATTGTGTCTAGTATTAAGAATTTACATTATTGAGAATGTAATGACCCGGAAATTCCGTGTAATTATTTTTAATTATATGGGAACTTTATGAGTCACAAGAAATTGATGGCATGTGATTCCCAGGCCCGGTGTGCCCGGAATGAATTTCTAAACATTTTTTAAGTATGTTCATTAATCGTGAAAGTGGGATTTTTATAACATTTGAACAGGGGCTCAGAATTAATATCTGAGGACACCATTGAACTGGCAACGCCGATATTCACTAAAGGAGACCTTCACCTTGACTATAGTAGGTCGAGGGTGGAAAATAGTGTCTCACTATTTCATAGAAGAAAAATAATAAAATAATTAACTTTTAATTTTTCTTTTGAAACTTCTATTTTAAAATTATGGAGGTGGGGACCACTTGATCTATAAAACCCCCAATTTAAATTCTTGGTGGTGGGGACCAGCCAGACACCTCTTAATTGGGGAAAACCTTTCAAATCTCTAGTTAATAAATTGAGCCAACAACAATTTATTAAATATGTCAACTTTAATTAATTGTAGGACTTATTTTTCATAAGTTGGATCTTCATTTTTTCATTGGTTTGGCGGAATTCCTGCCCAAAGGGGCTAGGGGAGAACTTTGGAGAAACTCATTCTCTCCAAAGAAGAACTTTCTCCAACGAATAACGAGTAACTGACCCCGAGCCCGGATCGGAAGGTCCATTCGGAAGAAACAAACACCAATGTTCTTCAACAGATTCGTCTTCTTCCTCTTTACACCTCCAACGAATGACAACATAGGGTTTGTTATTATGAATACCCCTTACCCGTTCATGACGTTCTTCATGATTGGAGAACAAATAAGCTGCATGCTACTATTCTAACATAGAGTGTTGGGGAAAAAATGGAATGACCACTCCGCAACCTTTGAGGTGGTGGTTTTAAATTAATGGGGATGCCCCGAGGCAGGTCTGGAAGTCTACAGAATGATTAACGGGTCACCGGGGCGCGCCGATTGACTAGAGTAACAATGCCTGTGACCGAAACGGGTGGGAATCGGGAGCGGAAGCAGTACAACCGCACCACTGAAGAAGAGTTATGGCCCGTTGGCCATGGTGGAGTGAGGGACGCATGCATACACGTCGCCCAATGTGTAGGTGTCGCAGCGGCGGTGGAGGGGCAGCCGGCTCGCTGCCGGCCACCGGTGATGGTGCAGCGCGCAACCGCAGTGCGTCGAAGAGGGTTGGCCGTCCGGCCAGCCGCGATATGAGCGGACAGCCAAGAGGGCTAGGTCGGACCCATGGCTGGTCCCAAGATGGGCTGGGTCAACCCGAACTAGGTCAGGTCAGCCCAAGATGGGTTGAACCGGACCTGGTCCACCTTCGACCCTTTCCGTTCATTCATCCATATCATGAGCTTCAGTCATCCATTTGACGAACTGTCTGCGACGCCAAAAACCAAAGATCGATATTGTATTTTTCGTATACCCCAAATAAATTTTGAATAAATTTGGGGTGTGGCTGGGTAGGATTGAACTCAAATCCAACAAGACCATCAGGACTAAAAGGCAAATAACTTACAAACTGGGTGTCCAAGTGACGCACCGTCTATTGCATTGAGACCCAAATTACATGGTGGTCTTTTGGGAAACATCTTAATTGGACTTCTTGGTATTTTTCTTATCAAACTGTGTCTTGAGGAGCAGATTCCTAGGAAACAAATGAGATTAGTGTGGGAACCCTAGAGATATGTGTAACATGATAAAGGGATCCTCTGTGGGTCTATGATTTGGGATCCTATATGGGTATCTGCCTTGGGATCTTATGTGGGCCTATGTCAGAGAGTCCCATGTGGATCCACTCTAGGAAATCCATGTGGGACTACTCTAGGATCCTTCGTGTAACATCCGAGGTAAATAAAGATTAAAAAATTTTCATATTTATTAATATTGACGAATTAAATATTAATTTTACTTTAAAGGGGTTGCTATGTTTGATAGGATACCCGATACACAACAAAGAGTTTCTATGAAATCATACGTTGCACACTAGTAATATGATAATATTATTATAAATGGTAGTTAACACATACCCGTTGTATTCGTAGGAATGAATAAAAATGACTAAAATATGATTATATATTTTTTTAAATGTTTTTCTATTTATCCAGTAAACGATAAAGGCTTAAAATAAGAAAAGAATTCAATTTTAGGCATATATACTCTAATATTCACTAATGGTTCACTTATCGCCTTTTGATGGAGAAACATCATTAAATATAGTTTTGTTCACTCTTATACATTCTATTGGACCAAATAAAACTCTTCTATAGAATCGGGACATCAAAATTTACTTTGTGTAAATTTTTGGTAATTGTCCGATAATGTTCATTTTTTAATGAATAGTGAAAAATGTTGTATTTTAATTCAAAACCCCTTTTTAATATAATATATTTATACGATTAGATTATCATTTGAATTGGTTTTAGAGTTGAATTTGAATATATTTTTACCATTTAATCCAATATTGGTCGTTGGAATTAATTTTACTTTGAAATCGGACTTAAACTAGTGTCAATATTTTGATACTTATTGTTTCATAAAAACACGCAATTTTCTCTGAAATCAGGAATTAATTATTAAATTAAATAATGAAACTTATATGCTTTGAATTTTTTGTAAAATAGATTTCATTTTTGAATTCGGAATATCAAATATATCTTAGGGTGAAGTTTTGTTATTTTTCTGAAAAACTTCAATTTTTGATCAATAGTGAAACCACTAAGTGGAACTTAAAAAAACTGATTTTCCGTTTAAATGAAATTTTACCACCTCTGTGTTGTGAATTTCAAAAACCCGACATACATGGTTGTCATTAAGATGTAAAATGTGGTTCAATGGGATTAAAATAATTTTTTGATGAATAGTAACATTTATGTTTTTAATCGCGATTAGAGGTAATTATTGAAATTTAATGTAAGAATAATGTTTTAATAATATAAAACGAACTTGACACATGTCCTACCCTTATTGGATGTGTCATGGACGACCAAGAAAATCCATGGGTCAACTTAGGGACCCCATGGAGCCACTTTGGAAGGAAAATCACATTAATATCTTTTTATTTAATGTTAAAGTAAAAAATGTCACAAACATGAGTTGTTTTACTAAAACAATTTTTAAGTGGGGATATACAAGTCAAAATTTTGACTATAAATTTTAATTATAAATCTAAAAGGATTTCCTACATCAGGATAATTTTTATATAATTTGGAGACATTAAATAAATTAAATTATTTATGACATCATGATGATGCAGCGATTACCTCATTATTTAACGATGTAAATAAAATGAAAAGATGATGTAAAATCTAAGACCTACACATGTAAAAAACCTATTGGATGAGTATATTTAGAACTCCTATCACCTTATCCTAGAAATATATAATTATGGGACCTTTTAAATCTGAAAAGCATTTTATGATAAAGTAACCTTTTATAACTTTCCAAGAGTGCCCCTCCTCTCCTCTTATAAAAGGCCCCAACCTATACCTATTTAACCACACATCCAAAGCCTTTGGCTCATCCAAACCCTACCCATTCTGTCTCTACACATTCCTCTCTAACTCTTAGAAGCCTCACTTTGGGCATAAGTCTTCCCAAGGAAGCATTTGAGCTCAAATCAAAAAGAGTTACCCATTTTAAAGGTAGTGTCTTTACTTGTTTTCTTTTGTTTTATTTTGCTTCTCCAACCCCCCTAAACACTTTTTATTCATTTATTTTCTAACAACTCCAATATCATAAATATACTAGGATGTAGCTTTAATAATCATTCGAGCTACACTTACACACACCTACATCTAATGGTTAAAGAACATACTGTTTCTGTGGATGGCGAATTTCTGCCTCACGAAACGATGATTATTCAATATTCTTCTGACACCTTCAAAGGTGGCCATTAAGATATAACAATGTTTATATATGATATATAATATTTTTTATGTTTTCTTTAAGATTCTGTATTTTTCATTTATGTCATACCTTTATGGCTTCCATTATGGGTATACACGATATCTTCATTTTAGGAACTGCGGACTATCACCCCCTCAAAGTGATTTGATTCGTTAATGCCATATGTGGGACGTTTAAAGGATATAGTTAATGTTATTATATATGATGTTATACTGGAATTATAATATACCCTTATATCATTATGATTTCACCCCATTAAATAGGAAATAGAAATGAAAGTAGCGTTCATGCATACGTACGGCTTACCGTCTTCATGAACGGTGCATTTCATTTCTTATCACCAAATGTAATGTACTATTATAAGTACATATATATAATGGATATATATGATGTATGATACATCTAAAAGATGAATATAATTCTGGAATTAAAATATACATATATCTCATTTATTTTTAATTCCATTAATATGACATAGAATGAAAGTAGCGTTCATGTGTACGTATGGCTTATTGTCTCCATGAACGGTGCATTTCATTTCATACCTCTAAATGATTCTGTAATATTATAAATGCTTGTATATACTGGATATATATCATATATATGATATCTATATAATTAATATAATTATGTATATAATGGATATTTTACCCCATGAACAAACATGTAATTATAACGAGTTTATTTTTGACTCAAGTAGCAATGATCGACAAAATGACCATTATTAACTTAAATAATTACATAGTGTTCTTAACATGGTAATAAGTGGTATAAAAGGAATAATTAACTTTAAAATGGTTCTTAAGCAAGTAGAAATTAACACTAGTTTATTATTAAAGAGATTAAAGGGCAATCGAGTCACGTCAGACATGAGGTAAGGGACTTCATCTCAATCTCCTTTCATTGAGGCATATTTTGTTTTATACACAACTTTATTTTATACGGTGTATAAACCCATTTGACCTTTACTATTATACAAAATTAACTTTTTTTACGGAGCGTTTTACAAAACGACAACAAGGAATGTTTCTTTTAATGTACGCGGTGAAAACGACTTTTTCCGCCGCCGCGAGTATTATTTGGTCTTTGGATCCTCAACAAGACGTAATGTTTTTAAAATGAAATAAATACCATATACTCTTTTATGTATTTTGGTATTGAAAATGTTTTTTATAAATGATTTTCTATGTCAATATATTTAAGTGATATATTTTGATCAATGTGGGGAAATGTTTTCCTTCCATTATATTTGTTTTATGATTTTATAATGGTACTTGGAAATTTGATGGGTGGTTACGTGATAAACCATCTGACGGGTGGTTACGTTATAACCTCCAACGCATTGGGTATGGAAGTCGGCCGTATGGCTATTCCATTAAGTGATATGTGTGGAAGTCAACCGTATGGTTAATCCATTTAAGTATGTTTATTCCCAAGTTACCTTTATATGTTATGTGATCTTTATATGGGTTTTATGGTAATATTTTGGTTACAGAAGGGTAAGTAATGAACTTTTATTCAGTGAAGAGTTTTTACTACTTCATAAAGGTGAAAAGTATTACTTTGATAAAGTATACACGGTTTACTTGTTGTTTTGATAAACTAACATATTCATTCTTTGTGTATCCCTTACTAAGATTTTTATGCTCGTCCGAAGTTTTTTTGAAATGTTTTTCATAGGACATAATGTGGAATAGGGTCAGGAAAGGGATCAAGTGAAATTCATGCTATATAAAACATGGAACTAGACATGTTTCTTTTTAAGAGTTTTTATTCTATAGAAACATAGTAGAAGTGTCTACATTGTAATATTTTGAGATGTAATAGTTATGTCCAAATTCTCTAAAACTCTAAACCTGAAATGATCCTCAATGTGAATTATTCATTTAATTCAATATTAAGTAAGGTTTAAGGATCGGGCCTTATAGTTGGAATCAGAGGTCGATTTAGACAACTTTAGGAGTTAGAAAATTATTAAATTATAAATTAATTTATTGTATGATTAAAATGATATAAAATTTGAAGATTAACATGTTGCTTCGCCTACGATATTTCTATGTTAAGATGATTTTTCATAGAGGAAACATAACAGATTTTCTGGGAAGGCATACAGAGGGAAATGAACTTTCAAATCAGTATCCTGAGATGGTCAGAATTGGAACTGAACAGTTTGTTGCCGTGATGGCACAGTTGACTCAGGCTATAAATGGTGGTGGTATCCATGCACGAGATCTGCCAGATCAACCACAGAAGAACATGTAAGTGGAGGAACATTTCATGATGCAACATCCCCCATCATTCAGAGGATCATCTGACCCTGTGGTAGCTGAAGGGTGTTAATTTTATCTGGACAAAAGGATGTGATGATTGTTTTCATGAGTTGAAAAGAAGATTGGTGAATGCTCTAGTTTTGGCACTTCCTTCCAGGAATGGTGAGTTTGTTATATACAGTGATGCTTCATTGAAAGGGCTTGGTTGGGTCCTTATGTAGAATGATTAGTTAATTGAATATTCATCACCTCAATTGAAAACTCATGTGGTAAATTACCCTACACATGACTTGGAATTAGCTCCTGTTGTTATTGCTCTAAAAATTTGGAGGCATCATTTGTATGAAGTAAAGTGTGAAATATATACTGATAAAAAATATTTAAATTATATATTCACTCAGAAATAATTGAACATGAGACAGAAGAGAATCTTGGAATTAATCAAGGATTATGATTGTACAATTCATTACCATCCGGGAAAAGCAAATAAAGTGGTTGATGCTCGAAGTTGAAAAAGTAATGCTTCATTAACCATGCTACGTTTGGAATGAGATCATTTGGTTTTCGATTTGATGAACTTTGTCGTAGAAGTTGTTGGTGCAGGAGGTTCTTTTGTTTTGTTTCAGGTATCAGTGAGATCATTCCTATCAGACAGAATTAAGCAAGCACAGAGGGAAGACAGTGAGTTGCAGAAAAAGGTAGAGCTTGTTTAGAAGGGTAAGTTTCCTAAATTCAACATTGATAATGATTGTGTTTTGAGGTTTGGGGAGAGATTATGTGTTCCTGGTGATTCACAGTTGAAGAATGAGTTGTTATGTGAGGTTAATAGTTCCCCGTTTTCAGTTCATCCTAGCAGTACTATGATGTACAGAGATCTGCGGGAGTATTACTGGTGGGATGTAATGAAAAAAGATATTGCTGATTTTACTTTGAAGTGTTTGACTTTTCAGCAGGTTAAAGCAGAGCGGCAGTTACCGAAAGAGATTCTTCAGCCTTTACCAGTGCCAGAGTGGAAATGGGAAAACATATCCATGGACATTGTTGTGGGATTACCGAAGACATCTCAAGGTAATAATGCAATCTGGGTTATTGTTGATCGATTAACTAAATCTGCTCATTTCCTTCCCATACGAGATAACTTTTCCCTAGATCAACTTTCCCATTTGTATCTTAAAGAGATAGTCAGGTTACATGGAGTTCCTCTCTCTATTGTGTCTGATCGTGATCCCATGTTTACTTCTATCTTTTGGAAAGGCCTTTAGAAGTCATTGGGTACTGAATTAAATTATTGTACAGCATTTCATCCGCAATCAGATGGGCAGTCAGAACAAACAATTCAGACCTTGGAGGATACGCTACGAGATTGTTCTATGGATTATCAAGGAAGTTGGGACCAACATCTTTCTTTGGTTGAGTTTTCATATAATAACTGTTTTCATTCTAGTATACATATGGCACTGTTTGAGGCATTATAGGGGAAGTTGGGTCGAACTCCAGCTTTTTGGGAAGAAGTAGGTGAATGGAAGCTGATGGTACCATAATTGGTAGAAGAGATGGCAGCAAAAGTTCAGTTGATTCAGAAACACATGAGAACAGCTCAGAGCAGACAGGAATTATATGCGGATAACCGGAGGAAGGATCTATCTTTTGAGGCAGGTGATCATGTTTTTCTCAAGGTTTCAAAATGGAAAAGTGTGATTCGATTTGGTAAGAAAGGAAAGCTAATTCCAAGGCTCATTGGAACATATGAAATTCTGCAGAGAGTTGGATCAGTTGAATACATAGTGGCTTTACCTCCGATTTTATCTCAGGTACACAATGTTTTTCATGTTTTGATGTTGAGAAAGTATATGCCAGATCCATCTCATGTTTTGAGCCCAAAGGTACTTCACATGGAAGAGAATCTCTCTTATGAAGAACAACCAGTCCAGATTCTTGACCGAAGAGAGAAAGTGTTGTGAAATAAGGTAATTCAACAGGTAATGGTTTTGTGGAAAAGCCATATAGTTGAAGAGGCAACGTGGGAATCTGAAAATGAAATGAGGGGTAATATACCCCCACTTATTTTGATAAGTGAATAAAATTGTGAGGACGCAATTCCCAAAAGGGGGAAGGATGTAACATCCCAGGTAAATAAAGAAAAAAACATTTTCATATTTATTAATATTTATGAATTGAATATTAATTTTACTTTAAAGGGGTTGTTATGTTCGATGGCGTACCCGATTCACAACAAAGAGTTTCTATGAAATCTTATGTTGCACACTAGTAATATGATAATATTATTTTAAATGGTAGTTAACACGTAGCTATTGTATTGGAAGGAATGAATCGAAATAACTAAAATATGATTATATATGTTTTTTAAATGTTGTTATATTTATCCAATAAAATATAAAGGCTTAAAATAAGAAAAGAATTCAATATTAGACATATATACTCTAATTTTCACTAAAGGCTCACTTATCGCCTTTTTATGGAAAACCGTCATTAAATATATTTTTGGTCACTCTTATACATTCTATTGGACCAAATAAAACTCTTCTTTAGAATCGAGACATCAAAATTTACTTTGTGTAAATTTTTGGTATTTTTCCGATAAAGATCATTTTTTTAATTAATAGTGAAAAATGTTGTATTTTAATTCAAAACCTCTTTTTCATCTAATTTATTTATATGATTAGATAATATTTTGAATTGGATTTAGAGTTCAATTAGAATATATTTTTACCATTTAATCCAATAGTGGTCATTGGAATTAATTTCACTTTGAAATCAGACTTAAACTAGGGTCAATCTTTTGATACTTATTGTTTCATAAAAACACGCTATTTGCTCTGACATCAGGAATTAATTATTAAATTAATTAATGCAACTTATATGCTTTGAATTTTTTAAAATAGAGTTTTTTTTTGAATTCGTAATATAAAATATATCTTAGGATGAAGTTTTGGTATTTTTTGGGAAACTTCAATTTTTGATGAACAGTGAAACCACTATGTGGTACTTAAAAAAACTGATTTTCCGTTTAAATGAAATTTTACCACCTCTGTGTTGTGAATTTCAAAAATCTGACATACATGGGTTTCATTAAATAGTAAAATGTGGTTCAATGGGATTAAAATAATTTTTTGGTGAATAGTAACTTATAAGTTTTTAATAGCGATTAGAGGTAATTACTGTAATTAAAGGTAAGAATAATTTTTTAATAATATGAAACGAACTTGACACATATCCTACCCTTATTGGATGTTTCATGGGCAACCAATAAAATCCATGGTTCAACATGGGGACCCCATGGAGCCACTTTGGAAGGAAAATTACATTAATATCTTTTTATTTAATGTTAAAGTAAAAATGTCACAAACATGAGTTGTTATAATAAAATAATTTTTAAGTTGGGATACACAAGTCATATTTTTTATTATAAATATTAATTAAAAATATAAAAAGATTTCCTACATCATGATATATTTTTTATAATTTTTGGCATTAAATAAATTAAATTATTTATGACATCATGATGATACAGAGATTACCACATTATTTAACGATTTAAATAAAGTGAAAAGATAATGTAAAATCTAAGACCCACACATGTCAAAATACTATTGGATTAGTATAGTTCTAACACCTATCACCTTATCCTCTAAGTATATAATTTTAGAACCTTTTAAATCTGAAATCCATTTTATGATAAAGTAGCCTTTTATAACATTCCACGAGTGCCCCTCCTCTCCTCTTATAAAAGGCCCCCACCTCTACCTCCTTACCCACACTTCCAAAGCCTTTGGCTCGGCCAACCCCTACCCATTTTGTCTCTACACATCCTTCTATAACTCTCCGAAGCCTCAATTTGGGCAGAAGTCTTCCCAAGGAATCCTTTTACCTCATATCAAAAAGAGTTACCCTTTTTAAAGGCAGTGTATTCACTTGTGTTCTTTTGTTTTATTTTCCTTATCCAACCCCCTAAACTCTTTTTATTCATTTCTTTTGTAACAACTCCAGTATCTTCAATATAGAAGGATGTTTTTATACGAATAATTCACGCTACACTTACACACACCTACATCTAATGGTTAAAGAACATACTGTTTCTGTGGATGGTGAATTTCTGCCTCACGAAACGATGAATGTTCAATATTCTTCTAACACATTCAATTGATGTCACGAACTGGATCTGGTCGCCACCATTAATGGCACCAAACCCGGCCCGTGGCAAGACCCGAAGGGCATTCCCTATCCCCACGGGCTGGCACAAGTGCCCGGGTATAAAACAATATGATTTGGGAACGATTTACCTGAGTATGAAAGCATAAAACAAATAAAACAATCAATAATAAGAATCTGAAATTTCCATACTAAACCATTCTTAACAAAACCAGATCTGAATACATATGTTTAAATACACTACAAGTGGTCCAAATACAAATAATGACAACATCAAGACATCCCCAATCACTTCACGCAACAAGGGTGTCATCACCCGCAAGCCTTCTCCACAACTCTGCCCCAACGATGGGGACTAACACCCTGAAGCGCCATCACCCTTAGCCTTACCTTTACCTGAGTCAAGCATAAGAAGTTATACTTACACCCAAGGGGTTTAAGTAGGGTGTGAGCCTAAGCCCAATAGGATACCACCAGAAGATTCCAAAGAGGATGCAATACAATGGGAACAAAACTAGCAATTTTAACACACAAGGTGAAACAATGTTAAAAAGTTCAAGAAAAGAAACTTTCAAATGAGAACAGTTTTCAATCCAAGAATTTCAGAATGATAAGAAATTAAATAAACATGTGAGCTACTGTAAAGTACTGCCAAAAGATCCCACAACAAGGGTAAATACTACAATTCTAATGAGCACAAAAATTGGGAACACCCCTAGGCAACTAGATAGTATCGGGCCCTATGTACCTCGTACCTCGGTGTAAAGTATCCAAGTCACAATCCTTTCCCGTGCACGAGCCACTAGTAGGGAACAAACCCATAACCTAGTGGTCCCCAAATAACATCCACATAGTTCAATTAGTGTTGTCGTTATCCATTTTCTCAGTGAAACAGGGACACAACCCATCCGGTCCACTAGCCGTACTAGTACATATCCGCCCACCTAAGTACCAGGGATTCCCCCTTTTGTGCTCAAAAAATTTCAGCAAACAACACACATACTTTTTCATGTAAAGTATTTCTACTGGTCACAAACAAATAGTACAGTAGCTACACACATTTTATATCATTTGAAACAGTCAATAAAATATTTTGATCTTCAATAAAACAACCTCTCAAAACATCACATTGTTTTGCACCCAAAACTCTTTAAAATATCCACTTTTCACAGTATTTGAACACTTGTAAGTCAACAAAACAAAATTTCAGTTCAACACAATTTAATAAAACCAAAAATTCAGTTATGGGGCAGCCCAATGTGAACCAAGAAATTATATATATTAAAAACCACCATTTTCACACCAACATGGCACTTAATGCCCCTTTGCTTCTCAAACACAATTTAAACAAACTTTTGCAGCCACAACCAAAAAGAATAAATATTTAAAACATTATTTTAATTCCTAATACAGTTCAATAAAATCAACTATGTAATTAGAGTTCATCCCAAAATGAACCAATAAAAGACTTGCATGAAAAACCCTCAATTTCAACAAAAATTGTAACATAAAATTCATTTGCATTGTAAATGAAACTAAATTTTTTTTTTACAGAATCATTAAAATTCAATAAGCATTAATTCACCCTCAACAGAGCAAGAAAATTCCCAAATAATTGCACACACAATTGAATCACCTACCAAAAGATTCAAGAACCGCAAATCCAAGTGCAGAACTTCAACCGCACGACCACCGCGCCACAAGGAAGTGATATCAAACCTAAAACCAGAGGATTGGACCAAGAAACTCAAAACTAAAACCCTAGGTACGAAACCCCATCTTCTGGACATTTGGGGATTCAATAAAAAAGGAAGAAACCCTAAGAAGAAGGGAGGAATAAGGAAGAGAAACAACTTACTTGAGAAATCTGGACGTTTTTTGGAGCTACATAAGTTTGGCCCTAAATCGCGACCAATATGAGCTCTAAAGAGGCGAAAACGATGATGGAGGTGTGTCTGGGTTAGATGGGAATGTGTGAGAGGTGGAATCACCGAAAAAGGATAAACAATAAATATTTTATGAAAGAATTACAAAACAATTTTAAAACTGGAAATGAGTTTTCGGGTTGGCCCAATACCTAATTTTATCACCCAAATCCATGATTCTAATGAATTTTTAAGGGGACCTAAATTATTTTGTGGTTTTAATATTTAAATGGAGGTCATTTTGGAAGTTTAATGGTTGAAAAATGTTGAAAAACGAGGGAGTTATTAAACAAACAAAATTTATTGTCAAAACTGGAAATGGGCTCTCGAGTTGACCCAAATTATGGAAACCCACCATTTCCTTCAAAAATGCATTGAAAACCCCCAAAAAAGCAATAATGTAAATTAAATACAAAAATAACTTTAAAATATGTCATGTATGTGACAATTGAGGCCATTAAGATGAAAATATGTTTATATTTGATATATAATATTTTTATGTTTTCCTTAAGCTTTTGTATTTTTCATTTATGGCATACCTTTATGGCTTTCATTATGGGTATACGTGATATCTTCATTTTAGGAAGTGCATACTACCGCCCCCTCAAAGTGATTTGATTCGTTAATGCCATATGTGGGATGTATAAACGATGCAGTTAATGTTATTATATATGATGTTATACTGAAATTATAATATACCCTTATATCATTTTTATTTCACCACATTAAATATGAAATAGAAATGAAAGTAGTGTTCATGCGTACGTACGACTTACCGTCTCCATGAACGGTGCATTTAATTTCTTATCCCCAAATGTAATGCACTATTATGAGTACATATATATAATGGATATATATGATGTATGATACATCAAAATGATGAATATAATTCTGGAATTAAAATATACATATCTCTCATTTAGTTTTAATTCCATTAATATGACATAGAAATGAAAGTAGCGTTCATCGTACGTACGGCTTACCGTCTCAATGAATGGTGCATTTAATTTCTTACCTATAAATGATAATGTATTATTATAAATGCATTTATATAGTGGATATATATGATATCTACATAATGAATATAATTCTGGATAAAATGGATATTTTACCCCATGAACAAACTTGTAATTATAAAGAGTTTATTTTTACTGAAGTAGCAATGATCGACAAAACGACCATTATTAACTTAAATAATTACATAGTGGTCATAACATAGTAATAAATGATATAAAAGTAATAATTAACTTGAAAAAGGTTCATAAGAAATTAAAAATTAACACTAGTTTATTATTCAGGAGATTAAAGAGCAATCGGGTCACGGTAGACACAATGTAAGGGACTTCGTCTCAATCTACTTTCATTAATGCATATTTTGTTTTATACACAACGTTCTTTTATACGGTGTATAAACCCCTTTTACATTTACTTTTATACAAAAGTAATCTTTTTCTACGTAGCGTTTTACAAAACGACAAAAAGGAATGTTTATTTTAACGTACGTGGTGACAACGACCTTTTCCGACGCCGCGAGTATTATTTGGTCTTTGGATTCCTCAGCAAGCCGTAATGTTTTTAAAATCAAATAAATACCATATACTCTTTTATGTATTTTGGTATTGGAAATGGTTTTTATAATGGATTTTCTATGTCAATATATTCAAGTGATATATTGTGATCAATGTGTGGAAATGTTTTCTTTCCATTATATTTGTTTTATGATTTTATAGTGGTACTTGAACATTTGATGGGTGGTTACGTGATAAACCATATGACGAGTGGTGCCGTGAATAATAGGACTGGTGGTTATGTTATAACCTCCAATGCATTGGGTATGGAAGTCGGTCGTATGGCTACTCCATTAAGTTATATGTGTGGAAGTCGACCGTATGGTTATTGTATTTAAGTATGTTTATGTCCCAAGTTACCTTTATATGTTATGCGATCTTTATATGGGTTTTATGGTTATTTTTTTGTTACAAAAGGGTAAGTAATGATCTTTTATTCAGTGAAAAGTTTTTACTACTTCATAAAGGTGAAAAGTATTATTTTGAAAAAGTATACATGGTTTACTTGTTGTTTTGATAAACTAACAGTTTTCATTTTTTGTGTATCCCTTAATGAGCTTTTTATGCTCACCCAAAGTTTTTTTGAAATGTCTTTTACAGGACTTAATGAGTAATAGTGTCAATGATGGGATCAAGGGAAAGTCATTTTATATAAAACATGTAACAAGACATGTTTCTTTTTAAGTGTTTTTATTCTATGGAACCTTAGTAGAAGTGTCTACTTTGTAATCTTTTGAGATGTAATTGTTATGTCTTAATTCTCTAAAACTCTAATCATGAAAAGATCCTCAATGTGAATTATTCATTTAATTAAATATTAAGTAAGGATTAAGGTCGGGGCCATATTTCGTGGGACTGTTGTATTAGGATCCTACATGGGTCTGATGATTTAGGATCTTACACGGGTATACCTCTTAACAGAGTAAGATGATTAAATAGTTACATATAATAATATTTACTACCATACCTAAGTTAAACCAGGTGTGAGATGAGTCTTTACCTTGGTGGTCATCTTCAATGCGGTGTATCTTTGTGGTACTAATCTTCGTGGTGATACCATTGTGGTAATCCTCTATGTGGAATACCATTGTGGTACTTACCTTAGTTTTGATACCTTTGTGGTATTATTTTATGTGGAATATCATAGGTGGTACTTACCTTTGTGGTGTTACCTTCGTAGTATTCCTTCCTTTGTGGAAAATATGAGATTTGGGATTTTGATTTGGACCTTGTGTTTCATCATGAATGAGATGGGTATACTTGATAACCTAGGTATTTGTATAGGCCCATACATAAGTAGGGTTGTCAGTTGGTTGCATGATTTGAGGTTTATCCATTCCATATTTTTTGAGACCTTTGAGGGTCTCGGGGCCCCTACTGAGTATCGTTATACTCACCCCTACACGGGCTGTGCCGGCACCTTATTGTTTTTGGTGCAGACGACAGACAACACTGACTGGGGATAAGGTCACCAAGACAGGAGGTAGCTCAGAGGTGGACCTTAGACGAGTCGTACTACCGAGACGACCGTTTGAGAGCTGTACCTACCCTTATAGAAGGTTACATGGTGGGTGTTCATAGGATCTGCTTTAGTTTACATGTGCTTTCTAGTTTTCTTGTACATTCCAGTTGGGCTTGTATTCTGGCCCCTTTTTACAAACTAGAAACACTCTTTTTACAATACATTTTACTTTTGTTTGTATCTTGTTGTGTGCATGGTTGTGTGTGTTACAACATATAAAGTCAATTCCTTACCGGTTTTGGGGTATACGCCTTTTGCTACCAGTCACCAGCCCCTGGCCTTTGGGAGGTGGGCTTGGGGTAGTCATGGCACTAGCTCCGAGGGATTGGTCGTGAAAAATTGGAATCATAGGTGTTTGTTCAACCGCAGAACATTGGACTCTGACCATTTTAATAGAAATAGTGTTAAGTGTAGTGAGTGTGATTATCAGTTTAGGGAATCCAGTGTTGGTTTGGCGGCTGACGTGTCCAGACACATGACCCTAGTTTTTATTTCTGACTCAGTGCATAAATACAGTTATTGTGAGTGTGTTTCGAAAATTTTTCCTTGTGATCTCATTGATTAAGCTCCCCAGGTATAAATTATTGATAGTGTCATACCTGTTTCTTTTCAGGATACCCCCTTGTAGACAACCGACTAGGGTTTCAGGTGTAGTACGCGATGATAGCCCATCGAGCAACAAGGCCTCGGTGCAGGGCCCTTTATCAGTAGGGGCATGAGCAGAGGCACCAATGGTACCATTACCCGTTGGGCCTCCGATGCCACTAGCCCCAGCAGCGGAGAGTACACTCTGCTGCTATGCATTGCATATGTTTCAGCGGTAGTGGACACCCAAATATTGGGGTGATATGGACCCACACGGGGCTGAGGATTTGCTGGAGGTTGTGGTGAGAGTCTTCCGACTGGTAGGGAAAAAAGCTAATCTCATGTTGATCCTTGCCGCCAGTCTTCTATAGGAAGCAGCAGGTAGATGGTGGAGCTTGACTTTCTAGGATCACGATGAGGTGACCCTTCTCTAGGAAGACTTTGAGAGCCTATTTCAGGTATAGTTTTTCCTAGAGACCCATCACAAAGTGCACATACAGGAGCTTCTTCATCTAAAATATGGAAGCATGACTCTGGTTTAGTACTCATCGAGGTTCACCGGCCTCTCACGCTTCTCCACTGATATAGTGTGGGACCCATTATTCAGGGTCTAGAACTTCATGTATGGACTCAGGAGGGAGATCAGAACATTGATGATTTCTCCCAGCTTCCTGACACATGAAGGGGTTTTAGACCGAACCCTCTTAGTGGAGAGTTTTCTCACTGAGCAGACACCAGCAGCGAGACCCACCACTGAGTGTCACATAGTGGAATATTTTGCAGGTGGTAGAAGATAGATGTCACAGTGGTCCAAGATGACCATAACTACAGGTGGATGACTGCATGATTTAGGGTCAGTTGTGCGGGAAACTAGAGATAGAGCCTGTCATGGGAGGAGTAGGCAGTGTTACACATGCGGTAGGTAGGGTCACATGGATCATGACTGTCTGACCCTCCGTACATATGATCAACAGATGGTCGAAGGACCGCCCATAGAGAGGCAATGGATCGACCAACGAGGTCTGTAGGGCGTAGGCAGACATGGCAGATGAGATTGTCGTGCTGATGGTGGTGGTCGATGATTCAAGGTGTCACTGCCACCACCAACAGGTGTTCCAACCTGACCATAGGGAGCAGGTGGAGAGGGGGGAGATCATCTCCAGGCAGCTGAGGCCAATGACCATGGAGCTCTAGAGATGATATGAGGTACGATCTGTGTCTACTCCAACATAGTTTTAGTACTTATAAACATAGGTGAAAGTCATTGTTTTCTTTCCACTGCCCTTGTTTGGACCTCGAAGATTCCGACGAAGATGTTGGATCTATCCTTATGGCTAGAGACTCTCATAGGAGAGTATTTGATTATTATGAACTGGTGTCGGTAGTGTGAGCATACTCTAAGAGGTGAGAGCTTCCTCTGGGATCTCCTAGTAGCGGTGTCGAGGCCTTAAGACGTCATTTTGGGTATAGAACAGCTATATATAGTCCATGATTATATTGACTATGTTAGGCGCAATGTGCAGTGTGTATGCACTGATGGGACTTGAATTACCATCACTAGAGATAAGGGAGAATTTTCAGTTGAGGATGGACTTACCTGGAGGAGAGAGCAGCCAGTCACTCATAAGTTGGCTAGACTTACGCTCAGAGTGGTCGATGCAAAGAGTCTGAGTTATCATGTAGTGGTGAACCAGTACGGAGATGTCTTCCCTGATGATGTTTCGGGTCTACCTCCTCACAGAGATTTGGACTTTTACATTGACTTGTACCCTAGGATGACCCTGATATCTACACCAGCGAATCAGATCGCTCTCGTGGAGCTTCATGAGCTATGGGAATAACATGAGGACTTACAGGGGAAGGGGTTCATGCGACCCACTATTTCCCCTTGGGCAGTAGTGATTTTGTTTTCCAGGAAGGCATATGGGATCTTGAGACTCTATGTTGACTATCTGCGCTTAAACTAGGAGACTGTGAAGAACAAGTACCCACTCTCGCTGATTGACAACTTATTTTGTTACAACCTGAGATTTTATGAGAAATATTTTTTTAATTTGTTATGTTATATGCAACACCAAAAGAATATTTCACTACACACAACACTATCGTGTATTGAGTTACATGCAAGAGAATCCTTCCTCGATTGCATGCATTGTACACAATACCGAATTTCACTAAACAATGATATATTATTATAATATTATTAACTAGCCGTTATGAATAGTATTAACCTAATTTTGAATTTTATAACATTTTAATTCATCCTACAAATTTTCTATAATAAGATACGAAAACAAAAATCAAATTTTCGGATAAAAGATGTATTTTTTAAAAAATGTAGTTTTACCGCCTCCTCATGGCGCACCCAATTTAAATATAATTTTTGAAAAGTTTATATGTTAAATTATACGAAATAATATTATTATTTTGAATCAGGATATAAAAATTTCCATTGGAATTTTTTTGATACTTTTCTGATGACTTATATATTGATGAATAGTAAAAATATGATAATTTTTCTTAAAAAGAACTTTTTTCATCCAGATAATTTATATGGTTAAATGAAAAAATTTAATGTTTATAATTTATAAATAGAATATATTTGTACTATGTAATATAATGTATATTGTTTCCATTAATTATACAATGAATTCATAGGGAAAAACATTTCAATCTTTGACAATGTTTTAACATTTAAAACCCGTTTCCTTAACAATGAGATTAATTTAAATTAATTACATCAAATTTGGTGTTTTGAATTTTGAAAAATGGATTCAATATTTGGATTCAGTGGGTCGAATTTATTATAATAGGTTACTTTTTTTAGACATTATGAATAGTAATTACAGTAATTTTTATTTAAAGTAATTAAAAGTAAATCGCGTAATTAAGGGTAAAAATAAAATTATAAAATTACCCTTCAACCTGCCAAAATTCTATTGGATGAATAAAAGTAGAACCATATCACCAAAGGGTCAGAATATAATCGTTTAATGGACAATTGACCATGAAAATGATATAATTATAATTAAAACCAAAGAAAGTGACACAATGTCACTCTCTTATATCTTATAAGTGTAATAATTTAAATTTAGTGATAAACTCATAAAAAATCGAATATGAATAGTCTCCCAAAATCTAAGAAAATTATCTACATCATGTGAATTTATTAATAATTTTTAGGGACAAAATAATTATCATTAATGATGTTATAATAGTGATGTTGAAATTATTTTATTGATTGAAATATCAAATAAATGATTTTAAAAATATTAAAATAAATATTATATGAAATATTTAAGGTGATCCAAGAATTATTTGGATGTATATGAAATTTTAGGAGTCTGTTAATTTTTTTTGAATATATCCTCGGTTTTTATTTTATTTAAATTCATATAAATTAATAGTGTCGAAATTAACAGTATTGTTATTTTATAAAAATAACATATTATAAATTTTTTTAGAAATCACCAAAATATTTAAAAAAATTAAAATTAAAATTATATGGTTTTTAATGTCATAAATTATCCAATTATGGACAATTCAAAACAAATAAGTAATTATTTATAAGAATTTAAAATTTAGAATATTATTACTGCAAATAAAATTAAATAGATTAAATAAGGATAAATCAATTTGATAAGGT
This sequence comes from Viscum album, assembly GCA_963277665.1. Classification (NCBI taxonomy): domain Eukaryota; kingdom Viridiplantae; phylum Streptophyta; class Magnoliopsida; order Santalales; family Viscaceae; genus Viscum; species Viscum album. Next base: position 1,919,427,416 of record OY728163.1, read on the forward strand.
TTTAATAAATTCCCAACATGTCTAAATTTTATTGGATGTTGATATTACAACATTATCTCATCTAAACCTCGAATTGAGTCATTTTTTGCGGTTTTTAAAGGGTGTTCGAATTTATTATAAATTAATATTTCTTATGTTTCCAAAGGTGCCTCTCTCATCCTTAGAAAAGGGCACCCCCTCCCTCTACTCCTCACACCACTGTGAGCCTTCAAGCTCATCCAACCCTAGACAGTTTATCTTCTCTATTTCCCTATAAACATACTAGAGGACCTGGTCCTCTTCAAACACCAACTTTAGTGCCCTAAGAGGAGGTTTAGAAGAGGCACATCGAAGAAGAGGTAATATCATTTTCCAATCCATTTAAATTTATTTATTCTTCTTCTACTTCTTCTTATTTATTTGTTTAATAATGAATTAATAACATTAATATCACTCATATACTGATATGTAATTATAAACCTGAAAAAAACATATTTCACTTTCTATCCATCCTATAGAAAACAAAATCATCGTGTGTGCGTACGTACGGAATAACGACTCCATGCCATGGTTTAATCTATTTTCCAGAACCACAATACTTGGATGGGTATAATGGAGTAAAAAATAACTATATATTATTATTATAAAATTATACTAATTATGTGATATTCTATCATCCACTCCAATACCATTCAATAATTATGGTAATGATATCGTCGCTCGTGCGTACGTACAGCTTATCGTCTTCATGTTGCGATGTGATTCGTTCTACATGAACTTCATTAAACCATGATTTTATAAAATAATTGAATGAATAAATCTGATATATATTATACTACTACCATTCTGTAAATGATGTAGTTATAACATAAAAGAGGAATAATAATTTATTCTACAAAACACGCATAAGAACATAAAGCAATGAACACCCGAATAACAAGTAGAAAAGAAATATTACTACAATGAAGATAATATTATGAACATATATGATATCATAACAATGAGTATAATTATGGAATAAGTCAATGACATTATTTATATCATTATACAAGAGGTTCAGATACGTACAATGTATATCGGACCTAAGGTAATGGAAAATCTCGCAAGCTCATTTTTATCTGATATTGTTTATACATCAGAATTTAATGGGGCCTATTTATTATACAAATCCATGTTTCCTCAATATCTAATATTATTTCTATCTTCCAAAAAAATTTAATTCCAATTTTACCTTTTGGTGAATTTTTAGTAAATGATATGAATGGAATCTTTTATCATTTTCGGTACGAGATACTTGTTGACTTTTCAGGACAATGTATGAGAAGAATGTTTTTTTAACTTATAAGGCATGAATGGATTATTTATATGAAGGTTTCATTACATGTTTTCATGTTTATTTTCAATTAATTTATTTTAGTTTAAAATTTAATGACATGTATAGAAAGGAAAAATGTTTTTGAAGTAGAAAGATACTTTCCTCAAGAATGGAGTTCCAGTTTTTTATCAAAATTATTCTCCATATTAGATAATACAGGGTTCTATTTCTATCCCTATTATTACAATGATTTGATTCTCTTATGTTGGAATTATTTTTTTGAAGTTATTTTATCTTATATGGATTTTGTTATGATGGCATGGTGTTTAAGAATCCCATTTTTATAACAATGGTTATTCTATGATGTATGATTTATGATTTTGTGGAACACATAAGAATGGTTTTATTATGATAAGGGTGAGACCTATATCTTCCTCAAATTAATTGGGTAAATATTTATATCTCATGATATAGACAATGTTGGAATTACAAGTTTATCCAGTTTAATGGTACAGGACTAGAACGAGGAGTGAACTCGGTGCAGTAATGGACATTGTCTGCTATGATGGTCTTGGTAATGAGTATTGACTAATTTGAAATGATTTTCTATGATTATGCGTGTATTCCACGAAGTTTTATGTCTTATGTTATGAATAGTGGGATTTCATTTCACTACTATGATTTATCCCATGTCATGATATTATGATATCTTTTGCTGGATAAGAGTTTCAAAATGTTATGTTCTTATTAATATGATATGATTGATATTTCCTTTGTTTTCCCTTACTGAGCATTTGAGCTCACCCTTTATATGTTTTCATTTCCCCAGGTCAGGAAAAAGTTTATTAAGTAGGATATTCCAAAAAAGGGACTCTAGATATTATGAAATAAATAGGAGACAATGATGTTGATTTATGAACCGGTTTTTTATGCTTCCATGTTTATAAATACACTATACCTATACGATCCAATCATGGTTTTTTATATGTTGTAATAAGAATGATTCAATTTTGAAGTAATAACAATGTAGGTAATGTATGGTTCATTAGAGTTGGTATCAAATGATAAGTACAATCAACATTTTGAAAATAGGATTTGAAAGCATTAGTAAGAACCCTAAGGATATGCCTAAGCATAGAACTCAGTATTAGTGTTTTAGAAATGGCTTTGAATAACCTTTTATAAGACCTAAGGTGTGAAATTTTATTTGTGACTATGTGGTTTTCCTATTCTGATTAGTGTTTCACACACTATGCATCTTGGTTTTAGTCAATGGCCGGAACCTAAAGGAACCGTGTTAATACAGAATGTGATGGACGATGCAATTATTTTCCTCTGGAGCAAACAAACATTATGGGATCTAGAATGAAAAATCTTGTAGCCATGATCACACAAAATTTTCAAGATATGAATTATACAGGACTTCCAAATGAGAAAAGGAGAGAGCAACATTCTGTTGAATCCTTCATATGGCATCGTCCGCCTTCATTCAGCGGTTCTTCTAATCCATTAGTGGCTAAACAATGGATCAGTACCACTGAAAAGATATATTTAGTCTTTCAATATTCTGAACATGATAATGTTATTTTAGTAGTATAATGTTTGAATGGTGAAGCTGATAAATGGTAGAATCATGTCAATAATACAAGGTAAAGAGATGAAATTGTCTCCATGGAAGGGGATGAGTTCAAGAAATTATTTTTCAATTAGTACTTCCCTCATATTATTTGAACAAAGATGGAGAATGAGTTAATTAAACTGATGAAAAATGATGATGAATCTGTTGGTACCTACAAAGAAAATTTTACAAGACTTGTATAGTACACTTCTGGAATTATTATCCAACCTAATATTATGTTTGATCAATTATTTAGTAGCTTAAAACCAAGTCTCCGAAGGGAATTAGCTATAACGGACTTCAATAGCTACGAGTACATTTTTTGATGTGCTCTCAAGGTTGATATAGAGATTGGAGTAACCCATTAGTCCTATGGGTTTGATAAGAAGAGGAAAATAGAATTCAAAGAAAAATCTAAATACCACACTGAAAAAAAGATGAGTTTTCCCTTATGCTGAAAGTGTGGAAAGAAACAAGGAGGGAATTTTCTTAAAAGGACAAGTCAATGTTTTTAAGTGTGGAAAATAATTTCATCGGGAAATTTAATGTCATAGTGATTGGAAAAAGATGTCTTATGATGCGAACAATGAAAAGGCTACAAAAAATGAACATCCTATACTTCAATGTTACAAGTGCAAGGAAATGGGGCATTATACCAATCAATACCCTAATCCAAGGGTTTTTGATGATGATCAACATCAACAAACTCTAAAGTCCAAAGAAAAAGGAAAGTCACATGCAATTTCTATCGGCGATGTGGAGTACGATAACGACGTGGTGAAAGGTAAACTTACCATCCACTTTAAAGTAGAAAATTTTTTATTTGATTATGGATCCACCCACTCTTTTATTTATGATGAATTTTCTAGGGGTATCGCTGTACTACCCCAGCGATTTGCTATTGAGTTATCTGTGACAACTCCTAATGGCACAACAGCCACATCAAAAGTTTAAAATTCTTATCTGATTGATGTTTGTTGGAAAGTGATTCCTGCAAATCTTGTAATCCTTCCTATAGTGTAATTTGATGTGATTCTTGGAATGGATTATCTTTCTTTATATAGAACTCATATCAATTTCCAAATAAGGGAATTCACAATTCATATTCCTAATCAATCTATGATCATCTATCGATGCAAGGATGAACATAACCTTCCAATGGGAATTTCTTCCATCTTATGGGTCATTATTCCAATCAATGTGGGTTATTTATCTCAAATGGTTGGAGAGAAACTCATGATTAAGAATATTCCCATCGTACGAGAATTTGATGATGTCTTTCCAGAAGAATTTGTAGGTCTTCCACAAAACCATGAAGTTGAGTTTTCAATAGAACTCATACCAGGTGTTACGCCCATTTCAAAGACACCTTATAGAATGGCCCCAATTGAGTTGTAGGAATTGATGAAGAAAATACAAGAGAATCTTGATACGGAATTCATACACCCTAGTGCATCACCTTAAAGAGAACCAATTCAGTTTGTTAAGACGAAATATGGATCAATGAGACTCTGCATTGATTATTGAGAACATAACATGATAACTATCAAGAACAAATATCTTCTCCCATACATTGATGACTTATTTGACCAACTAAACAGAGCTCAATACTTTTCCATGATTGATCTTCGCTCAGGGTATCATCTATTAAGGGTTAAAAGAGAGGATATACAAAATACGTCGTTCTGTACAAGTTATGGACACTATGAATTTAAAGTGATGCCATTTGATATTACTAATTCCCCTGTTATCTTCATGGATCTAATGAATTGAGTCTTTAGAGACTATCTTGATCAGTTTGCGGTAGTCTTTATAGACGATATTCTTTTCTATTCAAAGAGAAAATAAGAACATGAATATCCCTTGAGAATTTTATCAATGACCCTAAGAAAGGATAAGATTTATTCCAAATTTACCAAGTGTGAATTTTGGATTCAAAAAGTTTCATTTTTGGGTCACATAATCTCAAAACTGAAGATATATGTGGATCCAGGAAAAACAGAGGTTATCGAAAGATGTTCGAGGCTAACAACAATTATTGAGATCTAATGTTTTCGTTGTTTGGTTGGATATTATCAACGTTTTGTGAAAGTGATTTCATCATTATCTAATCTAGTCAACAAGTTTACTTGTATAGGAGTTCTGTTCATTTGGAAAGAGGAGTGTGAAGAGAATTTCAAGGAGTTAAAAAGATGGTTATCCAGTGCACCTGTGCTCACACTCCCTTTTTGTGGAGAATGGTTTGTGATCTATAGTTATGCATCCGTGAAGGGATCGGGGTGTGTCCTCAATCAAAATTATTTGGTGATAGATTATACCTCACAATTGTTGATAATCCATGAGAAAAATTACCCAAATCATGATTTGAAGTTAGGTGTGGTAATCTTTGCATTAAATATTTGGAGGCATTATCTTTATGGTGAAAGGTGTGATATTTATAATGATCATAAATGTTGAATGTATATTGTCACACAAAAGGAGCTGAATATGCACCAAAAAAGATGGTTAGAGCTGATTAAGGATTATGACTGCCCAATTCATTATCACCTAGGGAAATTATACAAGGTGGAAGACGCATTAAGTCGACAAGAAATGATAGCTTATCCATGATGAGGATAAAAAAGGTTCCAAAATTTTTGGATTTAAAAAGGATGGATATTAGAATTATAATCGAAGGGTAAAACTCTTATCATTCTCAAATGAATGTTCAACCATTTAAACATGTCAAGATTAATGAGGCACATAAAGAATATGTAGAGTTAAAAAAATGGTGTGAAATGTTCCTGAATTCCACATCGATTTTGATGAAATAGTAAGGTTTAGGAATCGCGTTTGTGTTCCTCCCATCCCAGAATTAAATAAGGAAATATTGGATGTAGTTCATAGTTCTTCATTCTCTATTCACCATGGAAGCATGAAGATGTACATGGACCTGAAATAGTACTTTGGATGGGATGTCATGAAAAAATATGTTGCTAAATATGTCTCTTGATGTTTGGTTTGTCCGCAAGATAATGGTCAGAGATAGAAGTCTAAGGGGATATTACCACCATTACCCATAGAAAAATGGAAATTGGAAAATATCACTACAGACTTTGTCACTGGACTTCCTATAACATCTAAAGGTAATAATGTTATCTGGGTTATAATTGATCCTCTTATGAAGTCGGCACACTTCATTGCTATTAGAGAGGACTTGTCTCTTAATGATATTTCCAAGAAATATGTAAATGAAGTGGTAAGATTTCATGGAGTACCAGTTTCCATTATATTTGATCGGGATCCAAGGTTTACCTCGATGTTTTGCTGAAGTCTTCACTATAATCTAGATACAGAGCTGATTTTCTGCACTGCTTATCATCCTCAGACAGACGTTCAGTTGGAGAGGACAATTCAAACATTAGAAGACATGTGGATAGCTTGCTCTATGTATTTCAAAGCTTGTTGGGATCAACACCTACCTTTGGTGGAATTTTCTTAATATAATAGCTTTCACTCTAGTAATCAGATGGCTTCTTATGATGCTCTCTATGGAAATAAATGAATAACTCTAACTTGATTGGAAGATATTGGAGAAATAAATCTATTAGGACCTGATCTTGTAGATGAGACGACATAAAATGTCAGATCTATTCAACAATACATAGGAGCATCTCAGAGTCGACAAAATATTTATGCCGACAATCAAAACAAATACCTCGAGAATGAAGTGGGTGATGAAGTGTTCTTACCAATATCTCCTTAGTAGAGAGTAATGATATTTGGAAAGAAGGGCATGCTAAGCCCAAGGTATATCAGTTCTTTCGAAATACTGGATCGTGTTGGGAAGGTAGCTTACTGATTTACACTTCCACCAAATCACTCTCAAGTTCAGGAAGTGTTCCATGTATCTCTCTTGAGAATGTACATACCTGATCCTTCACATGTACTATGTTCAAAAGTTGTACCGCTGGAGAAAGATATTTCTTATGAAGAACAACTGATAGAGATTCCGGATCATAGAGAAAAAGTTCTATGAAACAAGACCACTCACTTGGTTAAATTTTTATGGAGGAACCACTAATTAGAAGAATGTACATGGGAACTTGAAGATATGATGAGGGAGAGGTATCCTCATCTATTTGTTACGAAGTGATGAATTTAGAGGGAGAAATTCATATTAAGGGGGGTAGAATGTAACACCTTGAAACTTTATGAGAAATATTTTTTTAATTTATTATGTTATATGCAACACCAAAAGATTCTTTCACTACACACAACACTAGCTTGTCTTGCATTACACGCAACGACAACCTTCCTCGATAGCTTGCATTGTACGCAATATCGAGATTCACTAAACAATGATATATTATTATAATATTATGAAGAAGCCATTATTAATTATAATAACTAAATTTTTAATTTTATAAAATTATAATTCAACTTATACATTTTTTATAATGAGATATGAAAAGAAAATCAATTTTTCGGAAAAAAGAAGTATTTTTAAAAAAATGCAGTTTTACCGCCTTTAGATGGCGCACACTTTTTAAATATAATTTTTGACATTTTTATAACATCAATTTTACAAAATAAACATATTGTATTAAATCAGGATATAGAAATTTACATTGGATAAATTTTTGATACTTTTATCATGACTTTTATATTTTGATGAATTGTAAAAATACGTTAATTTTTCATTAAAAGAAATTTTTTCATCATGATAATTTATATGGTTAAATGATAAAATTCAGTGGTTATAAAGTATAAATAGAATATATTTTTAGCAGTTAACATAATTTATATCATTTCCACAAATTTTACTTTTAATTGATATGTAAAAACATTTCAATCTTTGACAGTGTTTTATCTTTGAAAACATGTTTCCTTAACACCAGAATTAATTTTAAATTAATTCTTTGAACTTATGTGCTTTGAATTTTAAAAAATGGATTCAATATTATGATTTATTGGGTCAAAATTATGATAATAGGTTACGTTTTTTGACATTATTAATAGTACCTACGATAATTTTTGTTTACTATAGTTAAAGGTAAATCGAGTAATTTAGGGTAAAAATAAGATAATAAAATTACACTACCACCTGAAAAAATTCTATTGGATGAATAAAAGTCGACCCATGTCACTTAAGGGTCGTAATAGATTCGTTTCATGGACTATAGACCTGAAAATGATATAATTATAATTAAAATCAATGAAATTGACAACATGTCACTCTCTTATATCTTATAAGTGTAATAATTTTAATTTAGTGATAAACTTCATAAAACATCAAATATGAATAGTATCCAGAAATATAATAAAATTATCTACATCATGTTAATTTATTTAGAATGTTTAGGGAATAAATAATTATCATTAATAATGACACAATAGTGATGTTGAAGTAATTTTATTGATTGAAATATCAAATAAATGTTATTAAAAATATTAAAATAAATATTACATGAACTATTTAATGTGATCCAGGAATTTCATGGATGAATATTACATTTTAGGAGTCTGTTAAATAATTTTTTTTCGAATATATCTTATGTGTGTATTTTATTTAAATTCAAATAAATGAATAGTGTCAAAATTGACACTATTTTCATTTTATAAAAATATCATATTATAAAATTGTTTAAAAATCACATAAATATTAAAAAGAAAATAAATTTATATTTATATTGTTTAAAATGTCATAAATTATCCAATTATGGACAATTAAAAACACATAAGATATTATTTATAACAATTTAAACGTTAGAATATTATTACCGCAAATAAAATTAAATGGATTAAATAAGGATAAATCAATTTGATAAGGTCTAAAATAAATTTCCAACATGTCTAAATTTTATTAGATGACGATATTACAACCATATCTCTTATCATATTTGAATTGAGTCATTTTTGGAGGTTAGTAAGTGGTTTTGAATTTATTATAAATTAATATTTCTTATATTTCCAAAGGTTCCCCTCTCCTCATTATAAAAGGGCACCTCCCCCCACTCCTCCTCACACCAAATTGATCCTTAAAGATCGGCCAACCACTACAAATTTCTCTTATCAACTTCCCTAGAAACATACTATAGGTCCTTGTTTTCTTTAAATACTAACTTTAATGCCCAAAGAGGAGGTTTAAAAGAGGCGCGTCGCAGAAGAGGTAATACCCTTTACCGATCCATTCAAATTTATTTATTCTTCTACTTATTATTATTTATTTGTTTCATCATAAATTAATAACATTAGTATCACTAATTTTCTGATATGTTATTATGAATATGAAACAACCATATTTCACCTTCTATCCCTCCTATATAAAATGAAATCATCGCGCGTGCGTATGCGCGGAATACCGTCTCCACAACGTGGTGAAATCTGTTTTCCACCACCACCTTACTTGGATGGGTATAATGGTGTAATGAATAACAATATATGATTATTATGACATGATACTAATTATGAGATATTCTATCATCCACTCCAATACCATTCAATAATTATGGGAAAGATATCGTCACTCATACATACATATGGCTTACTGTCTCCATGATGTGATGTGATTCGTTCGACATGATCTTCATTAAAACATGATTATATAAATTAATTGAATGAAAATATGATATATATTATTCTACTATCATTCTGTAAATGATATAGCTATAACCTAAAATAGGAATAAGAATTTATTCAACCAAACACGCATAAGAACATAATGCAATTAACACCCGAATAACAAATAGGAATGAAATATTACTAATAAGAATATAAGAATATGACCATATATGATATCATAGAAATGAGTAAGATTTTTGAATAAGTCAATGACATTATTTAAATCATTATATAGGAGGTTCGGTTACGTATAAAGCATATCAGACCTAAGGTAATGGAAAATCTCGCAATCTCGTTTTTATCCAAGATTGTTTATACTTCATAATTTAATGGGGAATATTTATCACCCACGTCCATGTTTCCTAAATATTTATTATTATTTCTGTCATCCTACAAGTGTATAAAATTAATTTTACCTTTTTGTGAATTTTTAGTAAAATATATGAATGGAATCTTTTTTCATTATTAGTACAAGATTCTTTTTTACTTTTTCGGCCAAAGTACAAAAAGAATATATTTTTTAACTTATATGAAATTAATCGATTATTTCCATGAATCGTCGTTTACATGTTTTTAAGTTTATTTTCAATTTACTTCTTTTAGTTTAAAATTTTATGACATGTTGAGAAAGGAAAAATGTTTTTGTACTAGAAAAGATACTTTCATCTAGAATGGAGTTCAAGTGTTTTATCAAAATTATTTTCCATCTAAGATAATATATGGTTCTGTTTCTATACCTATTATTATATTGATTTGATTATTTTATAATGGAATTATTTTAATGTTGTCCTTTTATCTTATATGGATTATGTTATGATGATATGATGTTTAAGAATCCAATTTTCATTACATGGGTTACGCTATGATGAATGATTTATGATTTTGTGGCACACATAAGAATGGTTTCATTATGAGATGGTTGGGACCTATATCACCCTCCAATGTATTGGGAAAAGAATTATATCTCATGAGATAGACACGGCTGGAATGGAAAGTAAATCTGGTTTAATGATACAGGACTGGAACGATGAGTGAACTCGGTTCAGTAATGGACTTTTTCTGTAATGATTTTCTTAGCAATGAGTCTTGACTAATATGAAATGATTTTCTATGATTATGTGTGTATGAAAAAAAGCTTCATGTATTATGTTATGAATATTGGTATTTCATTTCACTACTATGATTTATCTCATATAATGATATAATGATCTCTTTTGAAGGAAAAGATTTTCAATATGTTATGTTCTTATGAATATGATATGATTGATATTTCCTTTGTTTTCCTTTACTATGTTTTTTGCTCACCCTTTGTATGTTTTCATTTCCCCATGTCAGGAAGAAGAGTATTAAGTAGGATATTCCAAAAAGGGACTCTAGATATGATGAAATAAATGTGAGATAATGAAGTATATTTATGAACCAGTTGTTTATGCATCCCAGTTTCTAGAGACACTATACCTATATTGTCCTATCAGGGTTTTGTTATATATTGTAATAAAAATGATTCAATTATGAAGTAATAACAATGTATGTAATGTATGGGTTGTTTTATATTTGATCATTTGAAGGGAGCATGGTGGTTTTCGAAGATAGACCTCATATTTGGATATCACTAGCTCCGGGTACGAGACAGGGATGTGCAGAAGATGACATACAGATGTTAGGATGCCCATTATGAATTTTTTGTCATGCCGTTCGGTGTGACCAATGGTCTAGTAGTTTTCATGGGACTCTATAACAGGATCTTCCAACCAAACCTTGACCTGTTTGTAGTAGTCTTCATTGATGAAATTATGTTCTACTCAGCCACTGAGGAGGAAGATGCTTATCATTTGCAGATAGTTTTGGACACACTTTGAGAGAACCAGCTTTATGGTAAGCTCTCAAAGTGCCGGTTCTGGATCCAAGAGGATCACTTTCTGGGATATGTCATCTTGGAGATTGGAGTTGCAGTGGATCTATCGAAGATTTAGGCGGTAAAAGCATGGGAGCCACACTGGAGTGTGACTGAGGTACATAGTTTCCTGGTTTGGGCCGGATACTACAAGAGGTTTGTGCCAGATTTCTCCAGAGTTTCACCAAATTTATCAGCATTGAAGAAGATGGGGAAACCCTTTGTGTGGTTGGAGAGAGGATACCAGAGATTTCAGGTGTTGAGGCAGAGACTGACAAGTACCCCCATCTCGAGGCTTTCGGAGGAGAGCATTGGGTATGTAGTCTAATGCAACGCATCATGGACTGGACTCAGATGTTTCTAGATGCAGGAGTGAGATGTTATCACGTATGTTTCTAGATAGATAATACAACATGATCCAAACTACTCTACCCAAGCCCTGGTGTTATCATTAGTGGACTTTGCCTTGAAGATGTGGGGAAATTACTTGATGGGAGAATGTTTTAAAGTCTAATCTGATCACAAGATTATCTGGTATATCTTCACTTGGAAGGACCTGAATTTGAGACAACGATGTTGGATTGAGTTCCGCCAGGACTACGACTTCGAGATAGTATATACTTGTGGGAAGGGGAAAATTGTAGTAGATGCACTCATCATGAGATCTGGTATACATCTTCTGGGTGAGGCAATCGAGTAGGTGGCTAGTTTATATTTATACATTGTGGAACGAGAAGGGGAATTTTTTTCAGTCTCTTACAGTCACTCCCCCACCTCTTTATCAAGTCAGGGAGGCACAGTGTTGGGAAACTGACTATGAGGCTCAATGTGTTCAAATATCCACATGGCAAGTAGCTGATGGATTTTCTGAGGGTGGGGATCACGCCATCCTCTTTAGAGGACGTACCATGGTAACAGCGTCGATTTGAGAGGAATTGTTGAGGGAGTTCCACACATCCCATCTTGCAGTACATACAAGAGTGGGAAAGATATACCAGGACCTCGGAAGACAACACTGGTGGCTGGGAATGAAGAATGGAGTAGCATAGGTTTTCTATCATTGCCTCACATGTTAGCAAGTGAAAGAAAAGCATCATGTACCAGCAGACATAGATTATCCTTTAGAGGTCCTAGTGTGGAAGTGGGATGAGATATCCATGGACATCATGACATGAATTCCACATACATCAAGGGGTCATGATTCAATCTGGGTGATCGTTGACCGACTCACCAAGTCGGCCAACTTTTTACCGATCAGAGAGTATGGATCAATAGAGAGATTGGTATGCCTCTATTTGCAGGAGGTGATACAGCTAAATGGAGTACCCTCGATGAATGTCTTTGATTGTGATGAACGTTTCACTTACCGACTATGGAAGGTTTTTCAGGAGGATTTCAGGATGTAGCTTCGTTTGAGCACTACCATCCATCCTTAGACGGTTGGCCAAACTGAGCGGACCATTCAGACCCTTGAGGACATGTTGCGTGCTTCTGTCCTCGACTTCGTTCATAGCTAAGAGGATAACATGACCTTCGTGGAGTTTTCATATAGCAACATATATCACTCCACCATTGGGATTTACCCATTCGAGGCTCTATATGACCAGCCTTGTAGATCACCTTTGTGCTGGACTAACCCTGGGGAGTCAGCACTCCTAGAACCAGAGATGGTACGGGCTACCAAATAGAAGGTTCGGATCATCTATGAGTGGATGAAGACTGCACATAGCAGGTAGAATTATTATCCTGATAAGGTACAGATACCTCTGGAGTTGGAGGATGGTGAACACGACTTCGTACGGGTCTCACCCCGATGTGGTTTGCGGATATTCTTCCACGTCTTCAATATATCTTCGAGGTTCATCAGACCTCTTCAGGTCCTCAGCAGTGTTGGAGAAGTGGATTACCTCTTACCTCTTTCACCTCAATTGCACCGGGTAAGTGACATTTCCATGTATCCCAACTAGGGAGATATGTGCATGAATCCTCACACAACATTGACTGGGGCGAGATGGACATTGACGATGGGGAAACATTTATGGAAGTTCAAGTGGAGATTGAGGATCAATAGGAGATATTACGTTGTGGGTGATATATACCATTGGTGCGTGTACGTTGGCTGCACAGAACCACCAAGAGAGCACATGGGAGCGGGAGGCTCAGATAACTTCTCAGTACCCACAATTGTTCCATAAGTATGGGTTGTGTCTTACCAGTACGCAAAGCCCTGAGGTGGGGAGAATGTAAATACCCTGGATTTCCCTGTATATTTTTTAATTATATGGGAACTTTACGAGTCTCAGAAAATTGACGGCACATGGTTCCGTGGACCGAGGTTCCTGGAATTAATTTCTGAACTTTTTTTAATTATGTTCAGTAAACGTCAGAGGGGGTTTTTTGTAACATTTGAACCGGTTCTTAGAATTGAATTATAAGGACATAGTTGAACACGTAGCACTGATATTTTCATAATGAGACCATCACCTTGACCACAGCAGGTTGAGGGTGAAAGATAGTTTTTCACTTTTTTGGGGAAGAAGAAAAATAAAATAATTTACATTTTATTTTTCATTTAAAACATTTCATTTGAAATTTAGGTGGTGGGTAACACCCAAGATAGAAAACCCATGATATAAATTATTGGTGTTGGGGACCACTTGAACCCCTCTTAATGGGGGAAAACATATCAACTCTCCAATTAATAAATTTAGCCAACCACAATTAATTAAATGCGTCAAATTTAATTAATTGTTAAAATACCTTTTATTAAGTAGGGTATTCATTTTTTTGTTGGGATAGAGGTTTTATTTGGTAAAGGGGTTAGGGGAGAAATTTGGATAAACACATTCTCTCCAACGAAGAACTTTCTCCAATGAAAAATGAGGAACCGACCTCGAGCCCAGATCAGAAGCGCATTGCGGACGCAACGAATGCCAATGTTCTTTAATGGGTTCATCTTCTTCCTATAGACACCTCCAACAAACAAAAAGGTTGGTTTTTTTGTTTTGAATACCCCCTTACCCATTCTTTCCGTTTTCATGATTCAAGAATAAATAAGTCGCTTGCTACCATTCTAACATAGAGGGTTTTATCCAAAAGAACATGGTCTGACCTCTCTACAACTATTGTGGATAATGGTGGTTTAAAATAAATATAGACATCCCGAGGCTAGTGTGGAAGTATATGGAATAAATAACGGGCCACTGGGGATTGCCCAATTACCCGAGGAACGTCATCGGCGACCCGTGCTGGCGACCGGCACCGTTGGGAATCGGGAGCAGCGTCTGGTACTCTGGCCGGCCGAGAATAGAACGGAGGCACAACCATGCTGCTAGAGATGGGCTACGGCTCGTCTTCTTCCACAGAACGACCTAGGGGGAAAACACATGGCTGACCATGTGACGGTGATGGCATCGTGCATCCGTGTCGTCCGGCGTGCAGGTGTCACAACGCAAGGCCGCAACGGTGATCGAGGTGAGACCAACTCGCCGTCGAACACCGGGGAGGGAACATCCCATGACATTTCCATGCGGTTGATGGATAGATATCTGGGAATCTGTGATCCGAGATCACCTCCGAACGGGCGGCCATCGTGGGATGCTCATCCCGGGCTGCCTAACGGGTCGGTCTGGGTCAGACCGGACCAAGACTAGTTTTGACCCTTTTTTCTCATTAGACTATATCTTGATCTTTATGTGTATTTTTAGGAACTATTTGTGGTTCCATAAACCTTGGATTGAAATGGTTCATTTGGTATACCCCACATTAGTTTTTGATAAAGATGGGGTACGACAACATTGGATCAAACATGAATCCAACCGGGCCCTTAGGACTAAAAGGAAAATAATTTACAGACCAGGAATCCGATTGACGCACCTTCTGTTGCGTTGAGACCCCTATTATGTGGAAATCATTTGGGACACTTATTCCTTGGACTTCATGGATGTGGGATTATCGACATGTGGCTTGAGGAGAATATTCTCTCGGAGTCAAGCGAGCTTAGTGCGGGAACCCTATAGCTGGTTGTAACATGAGAAAGGGATCCAATGTGAATCTGTGCTTTTTGATCCCATGTGGGTCTATGCTTTGGGATCTTATGTGGGTATATGATTGAGAGTATCACTTGGAACCTCTCTACTAAATCAACGTGGGACTACTCTTGGATCCTACTTGGGTCTACTATACTAGGATCCTACATGGGTCTGATGATTTAGGATCTTACGTGGGTATGCCTCTTAACATAATAAGATGACTCAGTAGTTACATCTAATCATATTTAATACCATACCCAAATTATACCTGGTGTGAGTTGAGTCTTTATATTTGTGGTAATCTTCTGTGTGGTGTATCATTGTTGTACTTATCTTCGTGGGGATACCTTTGTGGTAATCCTCTGTGTGGTGTACCTATGTGGTATTTACCTTCGTGGTGATACCTTTTTGGTATTATATTATGTGGTTTTACCTATGTGGTACTTACTTTTGTGGGGTTACATTCATATAATTCCTTCCTTAGTGGAATAATTGAGATTTAGGATTTTTAGTTGGACCTTGGGTTTCCTCATGTATAAGGTGGGTATACTTGATAACATAGGTATATGTATGGGAATATACCTAGGTAGGGTTGTCAGTTGTTTCCATAATTTTTGGTTTATCATTTGGGAATTTTGTGAGACCTTTGAGTGTCTCGGGGTACCTATTGAGTATCATTATACTCACACCTGCATGGGCTATGCCTGCACCTTGTTGCCTTTAGTGCAGATGACAGACATCATAGACTGAGGATGAGGGTACCAGGACTAGAGGTAGCTCGAAGGTGGACCTTAGATGAGTTGCACTGAAGAGACGACTATTTGGTATCTGTACCTACCCTTTAGGTAGGGTCCTTGGTGGGTGTTCATAGGAGTTGTTTCAGTTTACTTGTACTTTCTTGTTTTCTGGTAGTTTCTAGTTGGGCTTGTATTCTGGCCCCTTTTTACATACTATACACACACATTTTTACTATACAGTTTACTTGTGTCTGTATGTTGTCGTGTGGTTGGTTGTGTGTGAAATTGGATATACAGTCAACGCCTTAAGGATTTTAGGCAATACGCCTTTCGGTTCTAGTCGCCAGCCCCTGGCCTATGGAAGGCGGTCTTGGGGTAGTCACAACATGGGCCCCGGGGGTGGGTCATGACAGATAAATTATTTATTACAATCCATGATACTAAAAAATTTATATTATCAAAGGATTCATTTCATTCTCATGTTATTAGTTAAATGGAATTTGTCTCTATTCATTTACTATTATATATTTATTAGACCTTATATACTCATAATAGATTCCATTTTACTTTACCCTTATTAATAATTTGAGCTCACGCTTATTTTTTTCCATTTACATAGGATTTCAAGAAGAAATATTTTAATTTTTTTCAATGATGTTGATGATTTTATGTTGTTTTGTTTTATGTTTTATTTTCAAAATAAAATGGGAACCATGTATATATCTGGTCTTTCATGATTACTAAACTAATCGGTTCTTTAGCATGAGATCCATTGTATCATATTCCAATGTATTAAATTATAAACCTACTCTGTATTTGAAGTGACGTGTTCATTAAAAACAAAGATTTGATCAGTATTTTTTGGAATTTTAAAACCAGTACAAGAATTATATAATTAAACCAATGTTCACCAGTAATTTGGTTCCACCTACCTATTCGTACTTCATAATTTTCATAATCAGTACTACATGCACTGTCTTTGATAACCAGAATTATAAATCTTATTTCACCATAATATCCACATCTATAATACAAACCATTTTATAAATTAAACTCAAAATAATATTGACCTAAAATAAAATTGGTCACATATGATTACATGGTTATATTTTTTCTTATATTTTAGGGAGAACAAAACAAAATTCTATATTTATATGAGTAGAAGATAAGAATACATGTTTATATTTATCTATATATTTAGCTATTTTTAATCTGTAACATAATATAATACACCACTAAAACAAGCCCCTAAACTTCTTTTTAGAGGTAAATTTCCAATAACGTCGTTTACACTATCCTTCGAGAAAAAAAGTCACCAATTTTTTAACTTCATATGTAAGAATTATCCACCATTTCCTCATCATTCAATGCCAGTTTGTTATTTTCCATAAGCAAAGATAATTATTCTAAAATCATTGGAATAATTTTACCTATTAGAAAAGGCATAATAATGTTGACGGTTCCTGTTTCCACTACATTGACAAGGTCAAAGTAAACTACCGGATATAGAACATCTGGTTAGTTAAAATTTACTCAAAATAAAAAAACAATTAATAATAGGAAAGTAAAATTTGAATTTTTTCTAATCATTTCATTAAATTAAAATCATTTTCCACTAGATATGTCATATAGAAAATACAATACTCAACCATATTTCTCATTAAAAATTAAACCTAAAATAAATAAACATAAAATTACTAAAAAATTATATTTATAATGAATCCCAAAATCATTTTCCTTTAACACATCCAAATATATATTTTACAACTAAATTCATAATGAATAATATGTGTGATAATAAAATAATTCGTTAACAAAAAATTCAAAGATATAAATTTTCCCTAAAAATGATAAAATTTCAATAATTTGACAACTGATGTATATTTTTAGAACAAATGATTAATAAGTTATATAGAATTATGTGGAAAACATGTATTAAATTTGGCCACATAAAATCTCTCCATGTTTAGTAAATTTTTTTATTTAAAAAATTTAACACATCAAACGATGTATAAATTAATCTCAAAAGTGAAAGACAACATTTTAAACAATTCATAAACGTTCAAATTGACTTTTCCTCCATAGAATCACACTATCAAACATGAATTATTAGTCACTAAATATAAATAAAATTGAAAACTATATGGTTTTTAACTTCTAATAAAATGATTGGTCTGGAAATATTTGAAAGGATTTGGACCAACATAAATCCTATATTTAGGCGTTCTTCGAAAAATAACTATATATCCATGTTAAAACACACACAAAAATCAATAATAAATTATTAACTATAGTCTAAATATTAAATTAAAAAACACTATAAATAATTGGTGTTTAATTTACTTCATTAAATATTTAACAACATATCATAATTAAGACTAAATAATCCATTAATGTCAATCAAAAATATCATGACCATGGATTAAATTTAAATTTTCTAGAAAACACTAATTCAGAATTTATAAGTTTAATTCCCACAAATAATCACAAATTTGATGGAAAATGTAAATAATATTATCCAATTTTAAAAAATCATAACTTTTTAAGAGCGATATGTAATGAATGTTAACATATTTACTACATCGATAATATAAATTTATTATCAACCTCAATGTAAAAAAAGGTAATAATTTTCCATAAAATAATCACACACTAGAAAAAAACTAAATTTATAGAATAATAATTTTGCAAGATTATTCAGGTAATTTTTAGATGAAATAAAAAAAATGATTATATAATATAAATCCACTTCCCATATATTTTAACACAAATATTTTATACCATGATGAAAATTAAGTTTTAACATCCAATTAACAATTGATGTATAAAATTGGTTTTGAAAAAAAATATATTAATGAATTTTCAAGGTTCAAAATAAAGATTCAATTTAGCACTATATTTTTTCTAAAACAAAACAACCATCTAGTAAATTCAAGGCATGAAAAATATTTTACCAATCCTAATATATTTAGTTAATAATGTATGTTTATGTGGTTTAGGGTAAATTTCTATTCTCAATGTTATAGATTACAAAAAATTTTAATTAAGAATAGAAAATGCATTGTAATATAATTAATACAACATAAAAAATCATTAAAACAATGTATAAATTTGAATTAATAGGTTTACAATAATTATTAAATCCATAAATAAAAATAAATTTTATATAATTCTTATGAATTTAGAGAAAATATAGATTCTCCAAGAAAACATGATAAAAAAAATTCCCCATAAATTGAATCTTTATTCCTTAAGCTTGGAAAATAATTACATTTGGAAATTTTAAAATACATCAAGATTTATTTAGTCTTTTTGTTATAATAAAAATATATTAAAAAATTATTCTAGTAGTTAATGTCAAATAAAAAATCCAACCCCATAACAAAAAATTATATAAATAAAAAAAATAAGACCCCAAATTTATCTCCTAATATCATTGAAAAAGTAATTTAGTTATTATACCTTCGGTTCATATTAGAAAAAATGTAAAAATTATACAAAGAATTTAAAATTAATTAAAATAATATTAAGTAAAATATGTATAAATGTAATAGTTATTATGAATTCAATTATCATATAATATGAACTACATGTTCTAATACCTTATAAACACTTGGGTGAAACTGTATGTTGGTTCCCAATAAACACCAGTGCTGAAAAATATATAAAAATTACAATAATTTGTTAAAATCAATCCTTATCCTGTAATAGAAATTTCAATATAAAGTATAGATAAAATGCACACCAATATTTGTATCCCTATTTAGAAACATGAAATATAATAAAAATGACAATCTATCATTTAAATATCATGAGAAAATATTTCTAAAGTCTATATTTAAACTACAATGATTCATTTTTAGGAAAAAAATAATAACCAATCCCATTTTCTCCACTAAATTTATTGTTTGATCCTTTTTTATTATTCCATACTTGAGTATTCTCTACTCTAACTACTTCAATAACACCATTAACCAACACATTTGTATCACACAGATGTTTTTATGATATATTTTCTGTAATTTTTTTTATTCAGAATCCTTTCACACTATCAGTAGTTCAATCAAACTATGAGATGACCTTATAATAATATTATCATTACAAACCATCTGTTAGGTTAGGAAGAATAATTATAAATTACCTACGAAAATGCATTGTGAGTTCATTAGATTTCAATTTTTTATGAAAAATATAAATCAATTAGATATTTGTATTTTTAAATGAATATAATTTTATATATTTGTGTTATATGCTTAATAAAATAATTTGGATATTTGTCTAATGGATATTTTAGTCAATGGGTATGAATAAAACCCTATTTGATGTATAAAAACATATTTTTAAGTTTATTTTTACATCATTGATTGATGAACACCTCTTAAATTATGATTTAGACACATTAATAAGTTTCATATTACTATAGAAAATGTTATTTTTAATAGGGATATAAAAATTTACGTTGGATGAATTTATGTTATTTTTCAAACAACATTCATGTTTTCATGAATAGTAAAAATACGCTAAATTATAATTGAAAACAAAATTTTTGAATTGAAATAATTATATGGTTAAATTATATTATTGAATGGTGTCAAATTATAAATATAATATATTTTTACCCTTTAATATAATTTAGGTCATTGGAATTAATTTTACATTAAATTCATATGTAAAATCTTTTTAATCTTTTGCTATATTTTTTCTTTTAAAAACAATTTTATCATTTCAACAATGGGATTAATATTAAAATTATTTCTATTAATTATATGTATTGAATTTAGAAATATGGATTCTATATTTTGAATCTGTAGGTCTAAATTATGTAAATAGGCTACTATTATTTTTGGGCATTTTGAATAGTAACTTAAGAAATTATTTTTATTACCATGGTTAATGGTAAATCAGGTAAATAAAGGTAAAATTCATATTAAAAAATTTACATTACCACCAGAAATAATTTCATTGGATGATTAAATTTTACTTGTATCATATATTGATCGAAATGGAATAACTTAATGGCCTCTTACCTATGAATATGACATCAATATAATAAAAACTAATAAATGTGACATAATGTCACAATATCAATTCATATAAGTTTTTTAATTTTAATATAAGAATATATAAGAGATAATATCTACGTTAGATATAATTTTGAGATCGATCAGAATTACATACATTATATATATTAATTTATAATTTTTATAAATTAAATAATTATTATTAATGATGACACAATAGTGATGTAGAAATTATTTTATTAATATTAATTTCAGTAAAGTGGTTTTAAAAATATTGAATGAAATATCATATGTACTAATTAATGTGATCCAAAAAATATCATAGTGAATATTACATGATATTATTTTATGAAATATTTTGGTTTGAATTTATCTTTTGTGTGGATTTTATTTAAAATCAAATAAATAAATAGTATCAAAATTGACACCATTGATATTTTATAAAAGTGAAATTTTATTGAATTATTTAAAAATAATTAAAATATTTTAACATTTAAATGTTATAATTATATAATAAAAAATGTCATTAAATATCCATTTATGTTAAATTAACACAATCT
Organism: Viscum album; assembly: GCA_963277665.1. Classification (NCBI taxonomy): domain Eukaryota; kingdom Viridiplantae; phylum Streptophyta; class Magnoliopsida; order Santalales; family Viscaceae; genus Viscum; species Viscum album. The sequence goes on from OY728163.1 coordinate 1,919,449,174, forward strand.
ATGTAAATATTTATAAGCATTAAATATTTGGACTTTTTTACCATAATTCAAAGTCAATAGAATAACCACGTATCAATTAAAATGATATGGTCTAAATTAAAACTATAACTGGTTGAGAATTTATTGGTTAATTATATTAAAACCATATCTCATATCATCTTATAAACTGGGAAATTATGGAGGTTTATATGTGTGGTTTGAATATATTATAAAATAATATTTTTGATGTTTCCAAAAGTTCCTCCCACCTCAATTATAAAAGGGAAATTCCTCCCTCAAATATTCAATTCACTTTGAGCCTTAAATCTTAAAAATACCCTGCATTTTTACATTATAAACTTCTCTATATGTATTTTAGAGGTCTTGTTCTTCATAAAATATTATCCCTACTGATCTAAGAGGAGATTTAGAGGAGGCACGTTGAAGAAGAGGTAATATCATTTATCGATTCTTTCAAACCTATTTCTTATTCTAATCAAACATCATGATTTGATTCATTATAATGTAATAAATATAGTATTACTTATATACAGAGTGGTTATTATGATTATGAGAAATTATAGTCCACATACTACCCATATTATGAAGAATGAAATCACTACATGAGCGTACGTACAACTTATCGTCTCCACGTCGTTATGTAATATGTATTTCACCATCACCTCACATCGATGGGTATAATGATGGAAATAATAACTATACATGATTATTATAATATTTTCAGTAATTCTGAAATATTATAGACATTCCACTTCAATAAAATTCCACAATTTGGGGAGTGACATCCTCACTCGCGCATACGTATGACCTACCGTTTCCATGATTTAATGTGATTCATTCGACACGATCTTCCTTAAAATATGAATATATAAATGAATTAAATAAATAAATATGATATATATGATACTAATATCATATTTTATATAATTTATATATAACCTAGTAAGGAATATGAACTTATCTGACAAATCATATATAAGAACATAAAGCAGTTAATATCAGAATTACGAATGATAACAAAATGTTACTTGAAATAAAAATATAATGTAAACATATATGATATCATAAAAATGATTATGATTATTTAATAAGTCATTAATGTTATTAAAATCATTATACAATAGGATCAATTACTTATGAATGATATTAGACCTATGTTAAGGGTTAATTATACAATCACATGTTTATCCGAGATTGTTAACACATATGTGTCTGCTAGAGTATATTTATCATATACATCTATTTTTTAAAAATATGTAATATTATTTATATTATTATTCCATTTTTAATGTTAACTTAACCCTTTGGTTAATATTTATTAAATGGTATAAAAGGATTATTTTTTCATTATTCGACTTGAGGTACTTTTTGACTTTTCCAATAAAGTACAAGGATAATATTTTTTAACTTATACGACTAGAATGGATGTTTACGGTTTCATAAAACCCCCTTTCAAAAATTCTTCCTCTAAATTATTTCCATATTATTTTCAACTAAATTATTTTCTTTTAAATTTCCATGGAATTGTGAGAAATGAAAAAAAAATATTTGAAAGGATATTTTTCTCATGATTTAATTTCTATTATTTTCTCAAAATTATATTCCATTTAAGATAACAGTCTTTATGTATGGTTATATTTCTATCACAATTATTAATTTTATTTTATTATGTTTAATATGAAATTTTATATTGGAAATCCATTTTTTTAATATCAATTACGACAGAATAATGTTTATGAAAAATATTGTATTTAATTGGTTATGTTATGGTGAATATTTTTATATTTTTATAGAACATGTAAAAATGATTTCATTATGATATTGTTGGGACCTATATATCCTGCGAATGAATTGGGTAAATATTATTATATCATGAGATAAAAATTACTAGAATGACATGTTAATATGATTCAGTAATATAGGGTTGGAACGAGGAGTGAACTCAGTTCAGTATTAGACTTTTTCTACTATTATAGTCGTGTCAATTAGACTTGAATAATATGAAAATATGTTCATTTATTATGTGTATATGGAACAAAATTTCATTTCTTATGTTATAACTATTGGAATTACATTTCACTTTTCTGATTTTTCACATGACATGATATTGTGATGTATTATATAAAAGATATGATTTTCAAAATTTATGATATTATTATTATGATATGATTGGTATTTCCTTTGTTTTCCCTTACAGATCATTTGATCTCATCATTTTTTATGTTTCATTCCCTAGATCAGTAAAAAGGGAATTAAGTAAGATATGTAAAAATGGAATGTAGTTTTGAAGAAATAATCAGGTGATAATGTAGATGTTTTATGAACTGGTTGATTATGTTTCACAGTTTCAAAAGACACTAAACCTATATGGTCCTGGTGTGGTTTTTGTTATGTTATATAATAAATATTCATCAATTTTTACGTAATATATATCTAATATACGTTCCAATATAGTTTGTATTAGATAAAATGTATAGTTATCCATTAGAAACTATAATTAAAGAACCTTATTAACAACCCTAAGGATTGTTCTAAGTATAGGTCGAAATTATATCCTTGTGTTTTAGAGATGTTCATTAATAACCAAGGATAAAACATAATGTTTCTTAAATTGAATTTTTATTATTGAATTATATGGTTTTCCAATTATGATATGTTTTTCTCACACTATGCTTCTTAGTTTTAGTCAATGTTTGGTACCCGAAGGAACCACATTAATGTTAAATGTGACAGAAAATTTAATGATTGTCCCCCTAAGCAACCAAATGATATGGGAGCTATAATGGAAAATTTTGTAGCATTACGCACACAACATTCTAAAGCCATGAGTCATTACTGACTTCCAAATGATATAAGGAGGTTGCAACATTCTGTTCAATCCTTCATGAGTAACCACACACCTTTATTTAGCGGGTCTTATAATCCATTAGTGGCTGAACAATTGATTAGTACCACAAAAAATATTTTTTCAGTTATAAATTTTTTTGAACATGATAAAGTCATTATATAAGTATATTTTTTTAGAATTTGAAGCTAATCAATGTTTTAAAAATATTAAGAATATGTGTAAAAGAGATGAAATTCAGTCCCTAGAATGGGACATGTTCAAGAACATATTTTTCAATAAGTAATTTCCATGTATTCTTTGAACAAATATGGAGAAGTGGAACTTTGAACATAATAAAAAGGATAATGAATTTGTATGTACCTGTATTGATAATATTACAAGACATTCAAGGTACTCTTTTAGAATTATTATCATAACTAAGAGTAAAATTAATTGATTCTTGAGTTGCTTAAAACCATGTCTCTAAAGGGAAGTAATAAAAAGGGACTTCAATGGATTCAAAAAAAATATCAATGTTCTCTTAATGTAGCTATGGAGATTAAAGGAACCCATCAGTCATACAGGTTTGATAAGTGCTGAAAAATGGAATTCAAAGGAAAACATAAAGACGTTCCTGAAAAAAAGATGAGTTTTCATTTATGCTCAATGTGTGGAACGAAATGTAAAGGGAGTTATTGTAAAGTTACTGTTATATGTTTTATGTATGGAAAAGAATGTCATCAAATAGTTGAATGCTGATGTGATGAGAAGAAGATGTATAATGAGGTGAAAAAAGAAAAGTCTCCATAGAATGGAACTCCTAAACATCAATGCTACAAGTTAAAGGAAATGGGTAATTATTCCAATCAATTCCCTAATTCAATGGTTATTGATAATGATTGACGACAACAAAATCATAAGGCCAAGGACAAAGGAAAGTCACATGCAATCACTATCGGTGACATGTAGTACAATAATGAAGTGGTGAAATAAATATGTATCATCCACTCTAAAGTAGAAATTTTTTAATTTGAGTTTGGATCCACCCACTATTTTATTCACGATGAATAATAGAAGGGAATTATCATATTACCTCAACAATTAGATTTTGAGTTAGCAAAGAAAACTCTTAATGGCACAACGGTCGCATCAAAAGCTTATAAGTCTTCCCTTGTTGAAGTTTGTGGGAAGGTTATTCCTCTAAATATTTTGATCCTTTATATATTGGAATTTTATGTGATTCTTGTAATGGAATGTATTTATCTATATGGAGATTATATCGATTGACAAGAATGGGAAGTCACATTTCATATTCCAAATCAATATATGATTATCTATCTATGAGAAGATGTATACAACCTTCTAGTATAAATTTCTTTAATCTTATGGGTCTTGATTCAAAAAAAATGAATTATATATATTTTAAATGTTTGGGGTGGAAATCTTGATTAAAAATTCACATCTTGTACAAGAGATTTATGATGTCATTCTGGAGTAATTTCCAGATTTTCCACCAAATCGTGATGTTTAGTTTTCAATAGAACTCATACCCGGAACTAGAGATATTTCAAAGACACCATATAGAATGTCCCCAATTGTGTTTTATGAATTGGAGGATATATTATAAGGGAATATTGATAGGGGATCCATATTCCTTAGTACTACACCTTGGGGAGAACCTATTCTATTTGATAAAAAGAACCATGGTCCTGTGAGAGTCTGTATTGATTATCAATAACATAACAAGATCACTATCAAGAACACATATCCTCCTCCTTGAAATTATTACTTATTTGAACAAATATATGGATCTAAATACTTTTCCAACATTGATCTATTTTTAGGATATCATCAATTAAGGGTCAAATAGGAGGATATACCCAAGACATAATTCCATACAAGGTATGCACACAATAAAATTTATATTGATGACTTTTGGTCATTCTAATTCCCCTTATTTTTTCATGGATATAATGAATAGAGTATTTAGATACTATTATGATCAGTTTGTGGTGGTCTTTATAGAAAATAGTTTTAATTATTCAAATAGAAAGGATGAACCTGAATATCAGATGAGAAGAGTACTTAATACCCTGAGAATGGAGAATCTTTTTTCCAAATTTAACAACTGTGAATTTTGGGTTTATAATGTTTCATTGTTTTGTCACATAATCTCAAGAGAGGGGATAACTGTGGATCCATAAAAAAAGAAGATATTGAAATATTGGAGAGACAACAAAAGGTAACTGAGATATAATGTTTTCTAGGTTTGGAAAGATACTTTCGACATTGTATGAATTATTTTTCATGATAAAATAATCCCCTAACCATGCTAACTCAGAAATGGGTAAATTTAATTTGGATAAAGGGATCTAAATATTATATATATGATCCAAAAAGAAGGTTATCTAGTGCACATGTACTCACTTTTCCTTGCAGTAGAGAATGGTTTGTAATGTAATGTGATAATTCCAATAATGGGATAGTATTTTTTCTAATTAAAAATGTTATTGTGATAGACTATGCCTCACGATAGTTGAAAATTTATTTTCAAAATTACCGAACTATTGATTTTTAATTAGCTTTGGTAATCATTGAATTATATATATGAAGGAATTATCATTATTGTTAAAGTTGTGATATTTGTACTAATTATAAAAGTTTAAGTATATTTTCACACAAAAGGATCATAAAATGATCTAGAGATGATGGTAGGAATTGATTAACAATTACGACTGCTCAATACATTATCACCCAAGGAAGGAGGACAATGTGGAAGATGCTTCGAGTCAAAAACGCAATTACAACTAATCCATGATCAGGATCATGAAAGATTTAATAATTAGGGATTTTAAAAGGATGGATATTTAAATTCTAATAGAAGGGTATAAATATTATCTTACTCAAATGAATGTTCGAATCTCAATACAAGTCATGATTAAGGAGGCACATACGAAAGATGTAGAGCTATAAATAAATGTGATAAATTTTCAAGAATTCAACCATGACTGTGATGAAATAATAATATTCACGAACTCAGTTTGTATTCCTCTCTTACAATAATTATAGATGGAGATATTGGATGGGGCCCATAGTTCTTCCTTCTCTATTCACCCTGGATGAAAAAATATCTACTAGGACTAGAATGACTACTTCGAGTGGGATGACATGAAATGAGATACTGCTGAATATTCCTCATGATGCTTGGGTTTTCACCAAGTTAAAGATGAGTGACAATATTTAATGGTGATGTTACAAACATCACCTATATGAGAATAGCAATGGTAAAACATCACAATGGACTTTGTTCTCATACATCAGAAAACATCCAAAGGTAATAATTCTATCTAGGTTGTAGTTGATCTCCTTATGAAGTTGGAACACATCATTATTATTAGAGAGGATTTATATTTTGATCAGCCTAACAGGATATACGTAAAGTAACTGGTAAGATTTCAAGGAGTACCACATTCCAATATATATGATCAGGATATAAGGTTTACCTCAATGTTCTAACAAAGACTTTTGCATGCTCTGGATGCATAGTTATGTTTTAGCACTACTGATCATCCTCAATGAGAGGGTTGGTGTGAGAGTACAAATAAAAATCTATAATATATGTGGAGAACTTTATCTAAATATTTAAAATGTTGTTGGGATCAACAACAACCCTTGGTAGAATTTTCATTAAAAAATGGAATTCACTACAGTATTTAGATGGCTTCAAATGAATCCTATTATGGAAAAATGTGTCGAACACGAACATGTTGTTGTGAAGTAGGGGAAAGAATGTCATTCATACTTGATCATTTCCATTAAATGGATGAAAATGTCATATCTACTCAACAACACATAAACGGATATTATGGTGGACAAAAATTTAATGTTGAAAACAGATGAAAATCCCTATAGTTTCAAGTGGGTTATAAGGGGTTTTATGAATATATCCTTAGAAGAGAGTAATGACACTTTTAATGAAGGGAAATATAATCCATGGGTATATTGATTTTTTTAAAATTATGACTCGTGGTTTGAGGGTATCTTACATATTGGTGATTCGACCGAATATATCTAATGTTAATGTTGTTTTCCATGACTCTCTCCGAAGAAAGAACATACATGATCATTCACATGTATTAATATGATAATTTTTACCGCTAGATCAAGATCTTTCTTATGAAGAACGGTGAATTGAGATTCTGTATTTTAGTGAAAATGTTTTATAAAATAAGATCACTACCTTGGTTAATGTTTTATAAAAGAAACAACAATTTTTATAATCCACATGTGATCCTTGGGATACAATGAAGGAGAGGTATCCTCATTTATTTATTTCCAAGGGTTAATTTCGTGGGAGATATTCAGTTTAAGGGGGGTAGAATATAACACCCAGATGTTTTTATAAAATATTTTCCTTAAATACTTTTTTTCCTTCGTAGCTTTCATTTCATGAAGTCATGAGTTTAAATGAACTAAAATATTCCTTTAGAATAAAATTATAATTTTATCCTAGCCATAGGTTAGTAGGAATAATTATAACTAACTTAGGAAAATTCATTATGAATTCTTATGATATAAATTATTTATGAAAAATATAAATCTATTTGATATTTGTCTTTTTGAGTGAATTTAATGTGATATACATGAGTTATATAGATGATATAAATATTTTTTGATTTTCATCAAATTGATTTTTCAATCATAGGGTATGAATATAACCCTATCTAATGTACAAAAACCTATTTTAAAAAGGAATAATTTTACAAAATTTCATCGTGAACCCATTCTAAATTAATATTTTGGGGAATTAATAATTTTTATATTACCACATATAAATTTTATTTTTATATGGGACCTAAAATTTTACATTTAATTAATATATGATACTTTTATGATAACTTTCACATTTTGATGAATCATAAAAATATGCTAATTTTTAATTAAAAATAAATTTTTTCATTGAAATAATATATAATGTTAAATCATATTATTGAATGTTTTCAAAGAATAAATAGAATATTTATTACCATTTATTATAATTTAGGTCATTGAAAATAATTTTACATTAAATTCATATGTAAAAACATTTGAATCTTTGGCAGTATTTTTACTTTTAAAACTAGTTTTCTCATTTCTAAAATGATATTAATTTTAAATTAATTACTACAACTTCTAGGTTTATAAATTTTTAAAATGTATTAAATATTTTTAATTACAATTTGATGTAATGTTAATAGAATTCATTTACATTTGAGAATGATGAATAGTAACTTTGGAAATTATTTTTATTACTGCGGTTAAAGATAAATCGGGAAATTAAAGTTAAAAATAATAATAAAAAATTTCTTTTACAATTGTAAAAATCTAATTAGATGAGAAAATTTTTTCCCTTATTATATATTGTTTGAAATTGAATAACATAATGGCCAATTACCTATGAATATGACATGAATATAATAAAAGCGAATGAATGAGGCAAAATGCCACATTGTCATTTCATATAAGTATATTAATTTTAATGTATGGATAACTAGAAAATAATATCGAATATATAGTCTATGAAAATATAAAATAATTACCGACATCATATATATTTATTTAAATTTTTTAATGATTATATAATTACAATTAATGATGAAACAATAGTGATGTAGAAATTATTTTATTAATATAAATATAACCAAATTATTTTAATAATATTAAATGAAATATCATATGAACTAATTAATGTGATCCAATAAATTTATAGATTACTATGACATGTTATGTGTGTATTAAATATTTTGGTTATAATTTATATTATGTGTGGATTTTATTTAATGTAAACTAAATGAGTAGTCTCAAAATTAAAAATATTTAAATTTTATAAAAATAAAATTCTATTAAATTATTTATATATCATGAAAATATTTAACAATTAAAAAGTAAAAACATTAAGATCTAAAATATTATAAAATATAAATTTATGGTCAATTAACACCATATAATTTAATATTTATAACCATTAAATATTTATAATTGTATTAACGCAATTAAAATTAAACAGAATAACTACGTATAAATTAGAAGTATATGGTTTAAATTAACAAACTAACTTGTCCAAAATTTGTTTTCTGGTTAAATTCAACCATATATCATCTCATCATGAAAATTGGTACATTATAGAGGTTTTTATATGGGGTTTTATTTTATTATAAAATAATATATTGAGGTTTACCAAAGTTCCCCTCACCTCAATTATAAAAAAGAACTTCATCCCTCAACACTTCAATTCAGTTTAATCTTTCAAGATCAATAATACCCTATAGTTTTCCCTTATCAACCTCTATTTGAATATTTTATAGGTCTTGTTCTTCCCAAAATAAAATCGTTATTTCTCTAAGAGGAGATTTAGGTGATGCACGTTGAAGAAGAAGTAATATCATTTAACAATTATATCAAACTTCTTTCTTCTTCTACGTGAACATCATGAGTTGTTTCATTATAAAGTTATAACTATAGTATTACTAAAATATATAGATGTTATTATGATTACGAAACAACCATATTCCACATTCTACCCATCATATGAAAGATAAAATCACCATGTGTGTATACATACGACTTACCGTCACCACAACATGGTCTAATTATTTTTAACCACCCCCTTAGATGGATTGGTATAATGATGAAAATAATAACTATATATTATTATTATTATATTTTACTTGTTATGAAACATTATACAACATCTTATTCAATACCATTAATTTTTTTGGGAAGTATATCATCACTTGGGCGTAGGTACGACCTACCATCTCAATAATGTGATGTGATTCATTCTACTTGATCTTTATTAAAAAATCAATATATAATTGAATTGAATAAATAAATATTATATATATATATATTATACTAATAAAATTATTTAAATGATTTAACTATAACCTAAAAAGTGTAAAATGAACTTATTTGACAAATCATGCATAAGAACCTAATGTAGTTAATATTCAAATAACAAATGGCAATGAAAGGTTACAATAAAAAAGATGATAATATAATCACATATAATATAATAAAACTGATTATGATTATTTAATAATTAAATAGAAGTATTTAAATCATTGTATAGGATGTTTCGATATATACATACGAAATCAGATATATGGTAAGGGATAATATTTCAATCTCATTTTTATCCAATATTGTTTATATTTATGTATTTACTGGGGTATATTTATCATTCACATCCATATTTTCTAATTATATAATACTACTTCTATTTTTCTACAATTTTTTAAATTTAATTTTACCGTTTCATGAATTTATATTAAATTGTTTGAAATTATTCTTTTGATGTTATTTCATTTGAAATACTTTTTTATTTTTCCAGTAAATGTACGAGGATACTGTTTTTTACCTTATATGTCCTGAATGGATTTTTACGGTTTCATGAAACCCTAGTTACATTAATAATTCTCTAAAAGATTTCAATATTATTTTCATCAAAATTAATATCTTTTAAAATTGCATGGAATTTTGAGAAAAGAAAACATTTTAGATGTTGAAAGGATATTTTCTTCAATAATAAATTTCAATTTTTTCTCAACATTATTTTCAGTATAATATGAAAATAATTAAATAAGGTTATATATTTATACCAGTTTTTAATATTACTTGATTATGTTTATTATGTAATTTTATTTAAGAAATCCAATTGTTTTATATCAATTATGATGGTATGATGATTAAGAAACCCATTTTATTTCAAGGGTGATGCTATGGTGAATGTTTTTATTTTCTTGTGGAACATTTTAGAATGGTTTCATTATGAGATGGGTGGGACATATATCTCTCTACAATGCATTGGATAAATAGTTTTATCTAATGATATACACATGAATTTAAGGAAATGAAAATCTTATTTTGTAAAACAGGGTTGCAACGAAGAGGGAACTCAGTTTAGTAATGGAAATTTTCTGCTATAATGGCCTTCGAAATGAGCCTTGGATAAAATGAAATGATTTTCTATGATTATGTGTGCATGCCAAAGAATTTCATGTATTATGTTATGATTTTTGGTATGAAATTGAACATTTATGATTTATCTAATTAATTGATATTATGATATTTTATATACAGAATATGATTTCACAATCTTATGTTCATATGATTATGACTTGACTGATATTTCCCATGTTTACCCGTAATGAGAATTTTACATCAACCTTTCATATGTTTATTTTCCCATGGTCATGAAGAATGGTAATAAGTAAGATATGTCAAAAAGGGAATATTTATTGAATAAATATGATGGAGAAAATGTAGATGTTTTATGAACACGTTGTTTATTTTTCCCAGTTTCTAAAGACACTAAAACTATATTGTCCAGGTGTGGTTTTTGTTATGTTGTGTAACAAATATTCTTCAGTGTTGAAGTAATATCTATAATAAATTATGGGCTATTATAAATACATAGATGGTAAAAGGGATAAGCCACTGGAACATGAGATTTTAGGAAAATTATTTCCCCTAATGTTGAAAAGAAACACCTTATATATTACCTTCTAATTTTTGTTTTTAATGATAAATTCATGAATAAAATTATCTATTTTTAAACCCTAGGTGTATCAAAATATTATCAACTAATTTCAACCTTCCCACATAGATTTTAAAACCTCATCTCACAATAATACCTAAGGTCATGATCATAATTTCACAACCAATGTTGATTTATATTATAATTCAACTAGAAAATAAAAATATTTTCCATTGATATGCCTATAATGCGATATTATAATGTGTTTCTTAATGGAGGATCTATAATATAGTAAATATTAATTATCTTAAGCATCCAATACTTCATAGAACTCCCTATAATTTTCACTAAAATATTCTTTAATTCCTTATTAATAATTTCAGCTCGTCCACTTGATTCTAGATCCTTGGTGGTACAATAAAAAGGATAAAACCCATAAATATTTATCATTTATTTAAATTTAATCATATTAAAGACAATTTCATTATTATTAATAAATGATTACATTAGTCTAAATCCAATTTTTTTTTGATTATTTTGAAAACACATTATGATTTATTACTGGGTAAACCCACAATATCAACAAAAATTATGATATAGTTAATGCTCATAGGAATATAATCATTCCATTACAAATAAAATGGTTTTTGGAACTAGAGACACTATGGGGGTTGAATCATAATGATGCTAAATTTTTTCATTATCCATTAATTATTTTATCACTATGTTATTAGGAATACTTATTCCACCATTTCATTGTTTTAAATGAATCCATATCAATCAGAATGGAAATATTTGTTTTTAGTCACATAGATTAACCCATATTTTACATGGTTCAAAAAACGGGTATATCCAAGTATCTCACACCAATAATGTGTTGGTGTGTTAGGGATATAATAATCTTTGTAGGGATATTACAGTGGATTCAGAAAGGATTGACTTATGATCCAATGTGAAATGCCTCTTCCAAACTCATGCATACTACTCAAGTGGGAAATGTCAATTAAAATACATAAGAGTATCTTCAATAGTTCTAAAATGATATTCTCCACTATTAGATAATTATATGTTACTGATAAACCTTTAAAAATTATCTCGATATAGATAAGCCCCCATAATTAGACTACTACACAACCACATCATTTCCAATCCAAATTAACATAAATAAATTTATCCCATGATCCACATAAATAAATTATCTAGATAGTAATAATCCAATTGGAATAATTAGTATATAATTTTCATATTCTTTTCTATTGCTGGATATGATAATGATATATATCATTTCCCACCACCCTCTCTTTCAATGCTTCTTATTTCAACATCACAAATCTATAATCACATAAATACCACTATATTTTTTTTCACAAACAATAAATATGTAATATATAAAATAAATTATTTAGCTATCTCTGAATCTTAGGTCATATATTTCTTAATTCAGTGGTGGAATCATTTATTCATATTCTATTTTAACCAAATATAGAAATATTTCTCTACTCTCTCTCTCTCTCAATTTAATTAATTTCAAAACTACTCTGAGAATTTTATATACATTCCTTGCAAAATACATGTATCTTAATCATCAATGCAAATTTAAATGTATTAGTCCATGAAAATCACAATCTTTCAAATTATCATATACATTATATCTTTTTATTTTATGATGAAAATAGAAAAACTAGTTATTAAATTTTGTCCACAATCATTAGACAACATTGAAATATAATCTATATTCATTTCCTCCTTCATATAAATCAGTCTCAAATACTGTTCTTTAATTCTCCACATAGTTTGTAACTTCTATATGCTTTCAAACCCCTAACTGACTATTTGAATATCATGTAATTGATATTTCGAGCCAAAATTTATTAATAACATTATATAAAATATCATGGTTACTTCATTACTAGTAACACACATAGGAAAATATTGATCACTATGTTGATTTTCCATTTTGGATTCACCTCAATTCAAAAGCCTCTCCACCATAATGCAGTGAGAATCCATTGGATTTTTTACATTAACCACAAGTGTGGTTTACTTATACGTCATGGGGTCACTTATCATAAATTCACCCCAAATTTTATAATCCCACTACGCTAAGCTACATGATGGTTTCCCTACCAATTCCTTGTTTTTCAGTAACCGTGGTCTCTCATACCGGGTTTCCATTTTCAATTCCTCATTTTGTTTCTTTATTGATTCATACAATGATCATAAAAACTCAATTTCCAAATGATGTTTGGGTTGTGTATTATTGTTTCATTGTATACCCTTACACGATTCCCTAATTTAGAATTAAATTTCTAGTGATCCTCTATTTTAAACTTACATAGCTCATGGTAACCATATGTTGATCTGGTAATTTTCTTCTCTATTTATGTTTATGTGTAATCTTGTTTAAATACCTTCAAAAAACCTAGGAAAAATTTCAATTAAAATACCATTGTTATAACTATAGTATATCCTTATGATGATTATTTAATTGGAGTTACATTTACAAGGGTATGTGGTTTCCTCATTTACCTTTATGTGGATTCTTTATGTGATTAGATCTACCCACATATAGATCACATGAATTTGATTAATCATCTAAATACATAGTATGATCTTCAAATTAATCGTCCTTCTACAATTTTTTAAATTAAACTTTTCCTGAATATATCAATCCCTCTCCACACATCGAATTCGAATATAATACCCTATGTAGATCCTCATTGGAAATTTTCTTCATCAACTCAAGTATAACTATTGAATACACTATTCCACCACATCCATATAAAAAAATTTGTTTAAACTGAATCCTTAGAAATTTCATCAAACATATATTCTTGGTAAATACCACTTAAATAAATTGAATATACGTTCAATTACTCTTTATATATTTTCAACATATCCAACATATAAAATTATTATTTTAACATTACCCCCTTTTTTCGATGAAAATGTCCAAAAATTTTTAATAACATATCTCTTCTCTTTAAATATTTTTTATTTAAATACATAGGCCTATCTTCTTACTTCCTTAGTATTTTCCAAACTAATTTTACATCCCTTACATTATCATGCTTTATACCACAAAATAATCAATATAATACAAAAGAATATATGTCCAACCATATTTACGAGATACCATAACCCCCCCATTAATGATTACCAAATTATCATTATAATAAACATATTCAATTTAGTCCTACATGTTACATCAATATCATATCTTAATTCCATTGAAAATATTACGTGTGTGTCACTAGCTAGTAAAGAGATGTCAATAAATAAACTAAGCTTACTGAGTGGGAACCTGATATACAAAATAATATTTTTTTTATGAGTCATTTATTTCAATAATATCTCATTATCTTCTTATGAAAACACTAGAATATTAAAAAAAATTATGTCTACAAGAACTTGAGAATTTTCTTATAAAATAGTTAATTCAAAAAAACATTTAGAGACATGGGTGAGTAACATATAAATTGTAACACCAATGTATTTCTCCATTCAGGATAAAATATTGTATACCACATGATCCCATAATCCCCATGTTATAACATTTAATATCCCTTCTTTTAAGTGAGGTTTATATTCCTTTTTGTTCATGATTCTAGCTCCTATTATCTGTTTTCTCCTTTTTTACACCACATTTTGAAAATATTTTATAATGGTAGGTACATGATTGTTCCACTTTGTTGATTCTATTCATTCTATAAGAATTTTTATGGTATCATAAAATGAACACCTATATTATTCCATTATATTATTATAGAAAAAATATATATGAATTATTAAATAATATTGATTCCATAGTATGTTTTCCATCAAATTCATTAGGGGTTTTCCTCTATTTGATGTGGGATTATATCGAGTGATATCCTACAAAAATAATAGAAATATACTTTGGAAGATTTAAAAACTAATTTGAAACATGGATAACCTTTAACTAGACTTGATACCATTTTCATCCATACTCCAGTAGATGAGATAAAATTTATCTTAGTTTCTTTCATGATAATATATTTGACCAGACAATTAAATTTTTTATCACTAGATCAACATTCACTATTTATATTGTATATATAGATTCAAATAATTACTCTTCTAATCATTTTATATATATAAACATTCCCTATCTAATTCACTCATAGTGTATATTCAGATTTAGAACGAAATTATTTATCATGCATCCCCCTATTTCATCCTTAATCTAATATATTTTCCAACTCCAGCAAATTTTATTTAGAATTAGATCCTTCAAATAGATCATATCCCCATCGAATTTTACTCCAATTTAAATAATATTCACAAAAAATAAACATAATGGGATGTGGGGTACCTCAAAACATATTTAGGTGGAGGAATATGGTTATACATGGTTGACCAAAATTTTTCTTCTTTACGTGTGATGACTAACAAAATGATATTTTCAGATTATTTCTTAACGATTGTTCAACTACATTGTCTTGAGATTATTATTCATTGTGAGATCAATCAAACTGATACTTGGGACTTATTTTCTTGCAATATTGGTACAAAATTTTAAAGGATTACCTTTCTATTTGAGGGATTGACAATTGAAAATAAACTCTTAACATAAAGTTTGATTTTTAAATAAACATATACTTGATGTATGTTTCCACTCATTACGGACCATTAGAGAAAATTAAAAATTTATTATACATGAGTAATCTTTATTGGCAATCCCTTATATTTTCATCATAATTGTAATAGAATACTCATTCTTCATCAATCTCAAAATTAGATTCATTTTCCTCAATGAGGGATTTGATGAGTATGATAAGATTGGTGACTAGTGAACCTTTAATTAAGATCAATGTTTCTCCTCTAAGATAGTAAATATGTTTTCTAGTTTAACATATATTTTTTAAGGAAAATAATTTCATTACAATTCATAAGAATTAATAAATTATTATTGACATCAATAGTTATTTTTATAAACCAATGTATGTAAAAATTTCTAGGGTTAGTGAATGTAAACCAAATATCATAAATGGATTATACCTGTTACTATCTAATATCAGATGAGATTTTTGGGTAGATGTTCCTCATCTTCTATTGGGTCCATGGGCCTCAAGACACATACACATTGTGTGCCCCAAAAATTAAAAATCGTAGTAGGTTATAACTGAATTAATCATAGATCATATAATACTTTATATTTAGGATTACTAGTCTTTACAAATGATTCCACATTATTATATTTGTGGACTTCAATAGTCGATGTTTTCATAGTTGGATATCTGAATTCTGTTTTTTTTTCTGAGGGTCATAACATTTTCTTTAATCCACTGATTTTCCCATATGTTTAATTTACCATATTAGAAAACTCTATTGGACTAAGGATATCTTAAAATAAAAATTTTCTACTCTCTTTTAGTCTGTTTTTTAGTGGATAACCCTAGGTTTTAATTATTCTTTCATAGATATTTTTTACCTATTTCATTTGAATACTATCATGGAATGTAACATTCACCAATCATCCCTACAGTAATTCTCATACCTTATGAACATAATGAAACAAAAAAAATATTAAACCATTTCTTTTTAATGAATAGATTTTTAATTCATTCACACTACTAAAAAACCAGTTTTTTCCATGGTAAGGGAATTGACCACTATAGTTAAAAAGATGTTAAAGTCCCCAATTGTCAGTGTAAGAAAAGGAGATAATAAAGGGCCTCCTTTAATAATTATAAAAAATTGATATTAAAGACCCCCCATCAGTTAATTTTTAGAAGTGCTAACAAAGGCCCTCATATATTAGCACTTTTAAGAATGAACTCACAAAGGGTGGTCATTATTATCTAATTTTTTAAAAGTGATGATAAAAACCCTACTTTATCAATGTTTTTTTTCTAGCACTACTATATGGTTTATTTCAAATTAAAATATATTTTATAAAAATAATATATTAATATATTAATATATCTTCATTGATTTAAATTTAATATATATTTTTAAAATATTTTATAGATAAGGAAAATAGGAATCCACAATTAAAATAATATATATTTCATGAAAATGGCATATTACATAATTAACAAAAACAAATTTCTATAATTTTCTAATTATTATTGAGTAATTGTCACTTGATTTTAATTGTAAGTTAAAAAAATTATAAAATTATTAAAATATCTAAAATAAGTAGAAAATTAATCTCAAAATATAAATGACCATAAATTTTTATCGGGGTGTCTCTTTGGGCTCTAGCACAAATCAAATTGATGTCTGCATTGGTATATACATACCTAATTTGAGAGGTAGACATTTTCCACATTTTTATTCCCCACATGGCCTCTAAAACTAATTTTTTAGTCAGGGTACCCCTATTTTATACCATTTGATGGTAATTTTAGCCTCATTTAATGGGTATTTTTTCCGTTATTTATGTGGGATGAATTTATTTCTAGGGTTTACATTCATACTAAAATTATTGTTTTGAAATTTTATCATTTTCATAAAGTATTTTTATATATAATTAAATATATGCAAATTTTTCATATTTACTTATAATAAATAACATGTAAAAATTAAAAGAACCCAATATTTATAATGAAAAGTATTTTTAAATATATAAAATAAATTTATATAAATATTTTTATAATTTAAAATATTATTAATTTTATTTACCTTATTAAAATTCATATATATTTATATATTTCTTTTATATATACATATTCTTTTGTAATAATAATCACACAAACAAACAAATTTATTTATATTCTAATATAAATATATAGATATAAATGAAAAAAATTATTTAATATATTTAATTAAAAGAATTGATTATATATATCACATATTTCAAAATATATAAAAATAAATATAAAATTCTTTAAATATACAAAAAATACACATCCCATAGCGGTAAATAGCATTCATTCTCATAAGGAAGATAATGGGATCACATCCGAGAACACATAATTATTTAGTATAGCATTTTAGTGAGGAGAATGGGGGAAGGGTGCATGATGGCGTATGGTTAGTTGAAAGTGATGAGAAAGAGGTTGTAAGTGCTAAGAAATGGTGTTAGAGGTTCTAGGAAAAATTAATTTTAACCATAATTTTTAGTGGAAATTTTTATAGTGAGTTAAAAGAAACCCTTTCACAATATTAAATACATTTCAAATGAAACAATTTAAAAATGATAAAAATCAGTATTAGTGAAACCCTTTAACATTGCTAAAAATGTGACCACAATAGTTTCATTTAATATTAATTTTCCTTTCATCATTAAAGGCCCCCCATTTTTCATCGCTTGCAATAGAAACATTTTTTAAGAATTGATAAATCCCTTTAATAGCATCGTAAAATCAATGATTTGTGTTAATTTCCAAATTCTCTTGATGATTAATCTACCACAAGAAAACTATTTCAAATAGGTATTGCAAATTGTCTTTATCACTACATGAACATTCATTAGAATTATGAATTACAATTTTTTATATATCTTAAATAGAAGACACGCTTATATCAATATTTGGGAAATGATGCAAATTTTTATATTTTTAAGAACCATACAAAATACAATTCAAATTAGAAATAAAAGATATTATTGGAATTTCCTAAATAAATTTATGAAATAGTTTTTCGGGAGTCATCTTATTATTCTTATTATTCTATTATCCTATTTTCATATGGAATTTTTCACTAGACATACTTCCCAGTTTCTCATATTGACCAATATTTAAATATTCACTGAA
This sequence comes from Viscum album, assembly GCA_963277665.1. Classification (NCBI taxonomy): domain Eukaryota; kingdom Viridiplantae; phylum Streptophyta; class Magnoliopsida; order Santalales; family Viscaceae; genus Viscum; species Viscum album. The sequence continues at coordinate 1,919,468,243 of OY728163.1, forward strand.
TGTACACAACAGAACCTACATTGTGTAATCTAATTTTCCCTAATTTACAACGAGGTTGTTATATATTTTCTAAGTTGTAGTATAATGGTTGAGTTTCCAATTACATTTACTAGAAAAATAGAGTCGAACTATCATTTAATTGAATGTATTACTATTTTTATCTGCATTATTTTTATAATAATAGCCCCATTTAAAGTATTCCATCACATCCTTTCCACAAGCCTGATGAAAAATGAGAATCTATTTCTACCAACCATAAAAATTGGTTCCTCCAAATAATGAAGGTTTCAAAAATGAATCATTTTGTGTGATACATCCCAAAATATTGACATTAAACCTCAATGTAAGAACCTGTGTTCTCTAATACAACTTTTCTGAATGATATAGATCTTTATAGGAAATAGGGGTTAATGAAGAAGAATTTTATTTTTATTTTTTTGGATATTATTTATGTGTTTTTACGAAGATTCATTAAACCAATTATTTTTTTTAATGAATCCAAACACCTAAATAAGAACTCTTTGAGATGTTGAATCAAAAAATGAAACAAATAGTTTTCTTGGTTCCCCTTAATTAGACAATATAAGCGGAATACATCAATAATGTGTTAGTGTTATAGGGGTCTAATACTCATAGTTGGTATTTTAATAGGGATTCAGAAAGTGATAACTACCAATCCTAGGAACATGGCTTGTTCTATAATATTACAGACTAATCATGTGAGGAAATTATTTATTATATACATAGTGGTATCCTAAATTGTCTATATACACGATGTAATACTTCATTAAATCAACATAGGTTACTTAAAACAATTTTAAATTTTGTCCGCTGATAGATGGACATTGAACTTCAACGCAATCGACAACCTCTTCCCCCCCAGACCAGATTTATAAAATTAAATTTACCCCCTAACCCATGACATTAACATCTCCACATAATAAAAAATTTGTGCTTGAAATTATTCTTAAATTTCCACCATTATTTTATGGCCATATATCTCAATGATAAATTGGATTCTCATCTCTGTCTATAAATTTTCATTCAGAAACAACTAAATATAGTAACTATAATTAAATTGTATTCCCTAGTTCATAAAAACAAATAATGAAATATATGAAATACCTTATGTTAAAAGTTTTTATTCTTATGGATATGATTTTTCAATTTAGTTATTTTCCATTTTCCTCACATACTATTGTAAATGAAATATATATGTATTACAAAAATTTCTCTCTCTCTCATTAATTTTGAAAAATCCATCTTTTAATTTTATATATATGGATGCGTAACTTTATAAAAGTTCAAGAAATTTTTTATATTAAACCATATTTCACAATAAATTTCATGATCCTGCCATGTGTCTAGTGCACTAAAATTAAATATTTTCTCATACATGTACTAAACATTGGTTTCAAAATGATTCTATATTCATCAACAACATTACATATTTTTCCATATTCAATTCCTAATTCCTATTAATTTGTTACCAAAACACCATTTTAAATTCACTATTTTTTTTTCAACATTTGCAATCTATTAAATCAAAAAATGAATATTTGAATATCACCAAATATATTTAATTTCATATATTTATATTTATTCTCTTTGTAATATCATAGTGACTTCAAGTCTTGTAACACACTTAGTAAAAAATATATAAGAAAATTAAATATTAAATTTTGTAATGAAAATTATTAATAAATATATCTACAATGTTGTGGTTAGGATATTCTATCTATTTTTCATCAACCATGGGTATGATTTCCTTCTCCATGGAATTACCAATTCCATATCTATTTGCTTAATTTTCTGTAAGTCCACCATTATAACCTCCAAGACATATTTCATCTTCTTCCTAGTTTTGGAATCTCCATGGTCTCCCATATAGTATTTGTATTCCTATTTTCATGTTTTAATCCACTAATTACACTAACACATATCGTATTAAAACACCATTATCACTTGTTTTATGTTGTATTGTAGTAATTGTTCATATAATACCCTTTTGAAATCCCGAAATTTTTCCTTACATAGCTTATGAGTATCTATTTTACTCATATTAAGATCAAGGTACCCTTACATAGATTAAATAAATTTCGTACATGTTTTCCATATGTGGCTTCATGTTCAAATAAGTTTATGAAAACCAAAACTCACTCCAATGAAAATACCACTGTACAAACTAGAACAGACTCTGCCATATTTTATTCAAATTGTGTTACCATTACAAAGAGATAGAGGTTATTTATTTACCCTAACATTGGTTTATATGGGAACTTCAACTCCCATTATGGACATCTATTATCCTTGTTGCAGAGTCCAATGCTCAACCATACCTCTATATAAGACTTCATACATTTAGTATTCCAAGATAAATTCCAATGAATTTTTGAATCCAGTATTATATAATTAATTTAATCATAACATATCTCCAAACTCTTACTTGAATATTTTTATTCAAAAATTAATTCAAAATTTTTATGTATATAGTTTCAACACACCATTCCAACAAGAAATTATTATAGTAATAACTTAGTAATTTCACTAAACATCATTATTTTGAACATACTAGCTCAACATAATGAATATACATTCAATAACTCCTTATATACTATCGAATAATAAAATATAAAAAATTATTGTTTCAAGAAGAATTATTCTATGAATTGCATCCCCAAAACATCAAAAATATCTACCTATAATACTCTTAATGTGGAAGCTTTTCAATTAATCATACATTTCCCATTATTTAACCCCTATAAATTTACATATAAAAAATTATTTAATCCTAGAATATTTATTTCAAATAGAGGATAGATTGTTACTCTTTTTTTGGGATTCCTCAATATAACACCCCTTTATTTTATAATATATTTTTATTTAAAAATTTTATTTAATTCATATTTTTCTTTACACACATCATCTTGTTTATATAAACCACAATATAAATATTATTATTTATGTGATGATAATCACATAGCAATTCGATTGTAGAGTAAAAATATAAATAACAATAATGTGAAAAATTAATTTTTACAAATATATAAAATTATTTAGTTATGAATCAAATGGTTTGAAATTAAACCAAAAAACATTTAATTGTAAAATAGATATTTTTTCTAAAAAAGGGTTTTTATTCACATAATTGGTTTTTATAATAAATTTTGTTAATATATATAGATGAATTATTTTATGAAATATATTAATTATATATCAATTTAATTGTATTATTATTCATATAATTATTTTTATGATTTATAGAATATAAATAAATTTAGTTTTATTCATCAAATACATTTTTCCTAAAAATGGTTTTCATTGTGTTTTGTACATCCATTTTAAAAATAATTTATAACACATTTAAATTCAATATAGTAATATAAAATTCATATATAGTTTCAGTATAATTTATAATTTATGGTTTTTAACTTCATTTTGGGAAATTATTAATAGTAACCAAGATTAATATTTGTCACTTATGTAAAATATGAAGATTTGGGTTAAATGGATGGGTAAATGCTTTAAAATCTCTTTGACAAATTTGTTTTTTATTTTGGATAAGTATTATTAAACAAGAACATGTTTAAAGATTTAGATAATTTATTTAAATTAGTATTTTGAGGATGGGAACTAAAGATTGTCTTTTGTGAATATAAGTTATATTTAATTAAAATTAAAATATATTTTTGGTTCTTTGAATTAAATTTTAGGGTTGGAATATATATTTAGTTTTTGGAATTATGAAAATATTAAAAATAATTTGTTTTTATTTAACTGAAAAATAATGGAAAAAAACTTATTACATTATTTCAATGTGAAATGACTTTACTTTTAAATCAGGTATTTCCCTAAAACTTTGTTCATGCATATTGTGTTATTATATTACAAGTAATTTATTCCATATATAAAAATTGAATCTAATAAAATTGATTGAATATTTATAAAAAAAATTAAAAATCGGGTTATAATTATCCTTTTATTTTATTCATATATTTATTTGACGATGGTAAAATCGTTAAGATAAAATTGTTACACTTTAAATATGTATAAGTGGTTTAACTAGTTTATAAGGCATAAAATGTATCCAATAATTGTTTAAATCTGATTAGTTGAATTTTTTTTGAACTTATCACATCATATCTTCAACTATGGGGTTCATTAATTACACATTACGTGAATACGTTGTATATATAATATTTAATATTTCATGTAATTCGAAGTGTATCCTTTCCCACACTAATAAAACTGATCATATCTTCCTCCCTTATTCCAATGTTTTCTTTGCTCAATATCATCAAATAACTACCCAAATACCTTTGAAATATACTTACATTTATCATAATTATTATGGTATTTCCCTATGAAAATCCTTACAAGGATTAAGTTATAAGCCAAAAGAGATCTCTCAAATAAGAAGTAATTATCCTACCTGACTATTTCTATGAATTTTTCTTATAGATCCACTAAATATGTTTCATAAATCCAAAATTGAGGAACTAAATATTAATTAAATAAATATATGTAATTATTATTATGGTACATTCATTTTCCACTATCATTCTATCAACTGAGAAATGAAAGTATTACTCATGTATACATATGCTCAAACACCACCATGAAGTGATTTATTTTTTTTCATCACTATTTCAAATTTATGGTTTTATTGATTGATTATTAGAATGTATAATTTAGTTATGGTATCATTATATTTATTTAATAGTTAATTTTTATTTACTTTTCTTTCATTATATCCATTAAAAAGTTGAAACATCACTATTGTATATGTATGGATAGTCGTCTGGATGATTTGTTGTAACTCCTTTTCATCACTAATTTATATGAATAATAATAAAATTGAATTTTATTATTACATATTATACTCATTAAATGATTAATATTTCGTGGATAATGGAACCATGATCAAATTTAAAGGAAAATGATGGATGAACTAATACATTCATTAAAATGAAGTAGTTATCACATGAAATAGTAATTTGAACAAGTATTTATATATATAAAGATGTTAATATATTAAAATTAATTCATATATATAATTATATATATTATTATTATTCCATAATAAATATATAAGGGATATATATTTATTATATAAGTTGTTTTAATATGTGTGAAAAAAGAAAAAACATTAGGTAAGGGTTTATCATCAAAAATTGTCTTCTTTGAGATATATGTTATGTTATGGACATATATTATTTTATAAGGTTTACATAAATAAAATATTACATGTTATATCTTAAATATAGTTATTTTAATGATATTTTTTGTTTCATTAGAGGTTATTTGTTCATGATTATTTCATTTTAAATGTTACAAATGTGGTAAGGGATTTATGTTTCAAAATCATTTTAATCGGGTTTGTTTAAACATGAATTTCTATTGAGGGAAATTTTATGATCCTTATTTGAATTTTTTTAATTTAATATCATACTTTTATTATTTGAAAATTTTTAGTATCATTTCACACTACTTCAGACTCAGAATTGTTCAAAATGTTATTAATGAAAATCCAACATAATTTCTTCTCTTTCAGTCAAGAATCTTATTACTTTATATCCTTGTTATCTAAAATACTTTTACAATAATAAATTTTTCTAAAATGAAATATTTACCCATGTTTCAATTTATATAAATTGTTTTAAATTTAATATTAATATCATTTTTAAAATAGGTTATTTTTACCAATGGTATAAAGATAATAATTTTTTAGTGATTATGAAATGAATAATATTTATTTATATCAACACCATAAAAAAATTTGAATATTAAAATATATGTTTCAATAGTTATTTTAAATTGAGGTATTTCCCATAATAATTTTATAAAAATTTTATGTTTATAAATAAGTTATCTTAGAATGATTAGGGTATTCTCATCAAAACAATAGTATAATGATCTTTAATATAAACAGTATCTATGATAACTTCCTTTGATTTTACTTATAATTTACTAGAGATATTATCATATAGAACCATCCATATTATTTATTAGTATGGTTTATGATTATGATGATGGGATATTTAATAGACATTTTTATTTTCCAATGATTATGAAATGATGATATGATGAATGATTTATGATCTTGTGGAATACACCTGAGAGGCATATGATTTTGTGATAGGTGGTCCTAAAATCATACTTCACTAAAATTACATTGGTAGTGATCATTTATTTAAGAAAATATCAAGTGTTGATAGAATTAATAAATTCGTAATGTATGTTGGAGTGAAAAATATTGATGTTACTCCAAAGTGAATATTGGAAATTAGATGGTAGGTATTTCAATTATTGGTCTTTGTCCACAATAATAATATTTGGATTTAAATATTAATAAGGAATTTACTTTTTGTATGAATTTTTATTCTAAATAAATATCTATTACTCTTGTGATATGTCCTCATGGATAACGAATTATTATATATGATTCCACACAGTTATGACTTTGGAGTTTAGATATGAAAATTACTTATCGTATGTTTTATGATTAACAATATTTAAGTATTTGGGTATAATTATTTTATGTAATGATAATTCCTACATTCTCTTATGATTATATTATGCTTTATTATGATAATTGACTGATATCTCTTATGTTTACGCTTAGTGAGAATATGATCTCACCCTTTCTTATCTTTACTTTCCTTTGGTTATGAAGAAATGGTGTGAGTAGGGTATGCATAGAAACTATTATATGGTGGAATATATTAAGGGGAGATATTTAAAATCATTAATGAAACAAGCTTCTTTTTCATTTATTCTCCAAATAAAAAATACCTTTATACTTCATATTCATGTATTTTGATGTGATGTCTAGAATATTAATCAAAAATGATTTCATATATATGTATGAAATTATTTGGTCACCACAATTGGTATTATAGAAGGTATTAGTTTGTATTTAGATATTTGGGGTATAAATATTTATCAGAAAACCTATGGAGAAGTTCAATTATCAAATAACATCATAATTTATTTAGGGTAGAAATTATGTGGTTTCCAATACATCAATTTTTGGATTCTAGATGTGGATGTTGTTTTTGATCAAACATGTATAGTAGAAATAACCATAAAAATTAATCATTTGTTATATCTATTCTATAATTGTCATGTATAATGAATGATACCTAACTGTTTATCAGGTCTGACACTATCGATGGATATTCATGTGGTAATTCTACTATTTTTAATGAACTATAATTTTTGATTTGAAATGATAAAAACCATTAATTTCCTACGATAATTATATGGTGTCATTGATTGAAATTAATGTTTCATTATTCATACATCTATTGAATTATTTTTAGTTGTTACAAGATTAATCACTATGAATATTGTTTCTCAAACTGTTATATTGATAATATTTAATGGCTAGACCAAGGACTAAATTCACAACATGACAAGGGAAGACTATAAGAATGTATTTTTCAATAATATTCTCCCATATACTCTAGTCATGAAAATGAAAAAGGAATACCTAGAACTAAATCTATTGTGTGACAAATCCATTAGTTCCTATGAGGAAAATTTCAGCTAACATTTAATGTATGGTTTTGATTTAATTGTTAATCCTGATATAAAAGGTGACAAATTCATTAGTGTCTTGAGAGAAATTCATTAAAAGGAATTTTCAATGAGGTATTTTTCTAGATAAAAAGTAATACTGTAATATTCCTTCAAGATTTAATTGGTAATTAGATTATCTTTATGTTCTTGTAGATTTGGGGGAAAAATAAAATGACAAAATTTTGAGGAAATTATGATAATGAACCCCATAGGGGGATGAAATTTATTACTAATTAATTTGATAAGTGTTTAAGGAATCCCATATATAAATAAATTATGGGATTAGGTAAATCTCTCAAGTTTGAAAAATAAGGCCATCAATTAGAAGAATTCTAATGTGTTATGAAGTGGAATATCAATGAATTGAATTGTGAAAAAAAAATCAACTTTCCACCCATAATATAATGATATAATATCACAGAGTATGAAAATTATGATAATTAGTTCCTTAATTTAAGGGATAATGATAAAAATAATTTATAGTGACTTATGAAGATTAGATATAAAGCTAACTCTCAAGTGATCACAACTTCTGATGCTGGTCATGAGAATGAGGTGGAAAAAGGTACACTTACCATCAAAAATATTACTAAAATTGTTTTGTTTGAATTTGGATCCACACAATCATTTATAAATAAATAATTTTATAAGGGTATCATGTAAAAACATCAATTTTTAGATTTTGTGTTAGTATTAAAAAACATAAAATGGTGTGAAGATCACATATCCACTATATAACTCCTCCCAAATATTTGTTTGTGGAAATATACTTCCAAAACATCTATTGATTCTCCACTTAGTTCAATTCAATGTGATCTTGGGAATGGATTGAATCACATTATATAGAGACCATATAAATTTATAGGGTAGTGGTGATAGGCTTGATATTGAAAATCAACTCATAATCATCCTTTACCTTAAGGTTTAATATAAACCTCATTGGGATGTTACTTACATTGTATGGGTATTACATCCCATTCATGGGAGATAATTATATCAAATCGATAAAGAGAAACTCAAAATTGAATATATAAATTTTATACGGGATTATATTTATGTATTTATTGAATAAATTCTTACTCATCCCCCAAATGGTGAAATTGAGTATTAAATAGAACTCATACCATGTCATAGACCAATTTGAATTACTCTATATAGAATTTAATCGATTGAGTTGCATTAATTAGAGAAAAAACTCTATGATAATCTTTATTTGGGATTCATTTATCCTGATGCTTCACCATGGGGTTCACCTATTTTTTTATTTAAAACAAGGTTTGTTCAACGCTTCATTTTTTGATTGTTGAGAACATAATGATGTACTATTAAGAAAATATATCCCCTACCCTATATTTATGATCTATTATATCAATTATGACGAGTTCAAAATTTTTACAAGATTAAGTGTTGACTTCTATATCATCAATTTAGACTCTATATGAATTAAATTCCCTATATAATATTTCATATGTGTTATGGTCATTATTATTTTATATTATTTTAATTTATATTTAATTTTTCTATTGGTTTCATCATGGATTTAATGAATATATTCTTATATATTACCTCGATCAATTTGTAATAGTTTTTTATAGATAGGATTATTATATATATGAAGTGTAAGAAAATGCATGAAGAAAATATGAATATTAGGTTTAAGACCCTCAGTAATGATAATTTTAATGTTAACATTACAATGAGTGAATTTTTTCTATATAATGTTGCATTCATGGGTCAAATAATCTCAAGTGTGTGAATATCATTGAATCCGTTAATGATAAATGTTAATGAAAATCACCCGAGAACAACCATTGTAAAAAATATCCATAGTTTTTGTGGGTTGGGGGTATATTACATATTCTTTTTGTGTGATTTATCATGGACATATTATCTAATAAAGAGGATAGATTATAATAGATCCAAGTTCTATGGGACATATGAATGTGAGAAAATTTCAAGGTGTTGAAAAGAATGTTGGTCAACACACCTATACATATTATACCCTATAGTAGATATGGGTATGTGATATTTCATAACGAATATACTAATGTATTGATATGTATCAACATACAAAAGGATATTTTCATAGAATATTCTTCACACAAATAGAAATTTGATGTGAAAAATTAGCTGAATAGTGAGTTGGAATTAGTAATAAAAAAATTCATTAATAATATATATGTATTTTATGTATGATGACATAATTGTTATATATACTGATCATAATACCTTAATGTATATATTATCATATAAATATTTTGATATAAACTAGATACGATGGTTGGAATTGATTATAATAATGAATTATTAATACTTTTCCACCATTTGATGTGAAAAAGCTGGCTAATGAGATGATTGAGAGAGACCATGAAAGTTTTACCATGATGGTGATTTAAAGAGATCACATATAAATATATATATATCTGTGTGTGTGTGTGTGTGTGTGTTTGTGTGCGTCTGTGTGTGTGTGTTTGATAATAATATAGTTTTGAAAATAATAAGGTAAGGGGGTAAATCATATATTTCTCATATAAATGTTAATCCATTCATCAATGTGAGTATTACAGAGGTACATAAGGAGGATGTGGAATAATAGTTGATGGTCAGAAATGTTCAGGACTTTAAACAGGATTTTTATGGAATTATGAGATTTAGTAACATAGTATGTTTCAATTAAATAATATTTCTAACGAAGTATAAAATAGATTTAGCACGTAGATCATCATTCTTTATTCATACTAGAATTATAAATAGGTATAGAGATCATGAAGAATATTTCATGTGGGAAAACATAAAAAGGGATATTCTAGAGTATGTGCCTCATTTCATGGTATGTAATTATATTAATCGAAAAATGAAAAAATATAATGGTATTAAATAGAAAAATACCCATTCTATATTTGAAATAGAAAAAAATCACATTGAATTTTGTGGTTAAAATACCCAAAACATATAAATAGAACATTTGTTTTTAGGTTATAGAAAATATCATCATAGAAATAGTGTACTTATGTTCCATAAAATATTATTTTACTATTTAATATAATTCAATGATATATATTATATAATTGGTAAGGTTTTGATATATTACCACATTATATTATATCAGATCGAGATTTGTAGTTGACCTCGAATACATAGAGAAGTCTTTTTTGGGATCTAGATACAATGTAATGTTTCATTATTTTATATCATCCTCAGACCGATGGTCAGCCTAAGGGGGCCATTAAATACCTTGAATTTATTTGGAAATCTTAATGTATAGATTTCAATGGATTCTGTTATCAAAACAATATTTTGATTTAATTTTCATAAAAATATATCTTTCACTCAATCATATTGACTCTTCCTTATCTCTCCCTCTATGGATGAAAGTTCATAACTACTATGTGATGGTATGAAATTTGATAAAGTATGTTATTGGGATTTGACTTAACTATTGATATAGTAAATATGGTTTAAACTACTCACCATCACATCGGGGTAGCTTAGAGTGGATAGAAAAGTTATGTTGGCAATGAAAATTGATAATTAAAGTTCGAGGTTAGTGAAAAGGTATTACTTAAAATATATCCTATGAAAAAGTTTATGATATTTCAAAATAATTTCATATTTATTCATTGATATATTTGACCCTTCACAATTTCTTATCATGTTAGTACAATTTCTTATCGCTCAGTACATTGAATTAATCTATCTCAAGTTCATGATCGGTTCCATGTATCTATATTGAGAAAGTACATACATGATCCCTAAAATGAACCGAGTTAAGAAGTTTTACCGTTGGTGGAAGATATCCATTTTGGGGAATAACTGATGGATATTCTAGATTATAGAGAGAATGTTATTCAAACAAGAACACTCACCTGGTCAAAGTTCCATGGAAAATCCATTAATTTAAAGAAGATATATGGGAACCAAAAAAATAAGATGCTATAGAAGTATTCTCAATTTTTATATCAATTTATTGAAATTTAAAGGGTGAAATTATTATAAGGGGGTAGAATATATCACCATTATTTTTTATGAAATATTTTTTATGATATACTTTTCATTAATTTAATTTGATTTCTTTTGTAGATTTATTTACACGGAACACATATTTGAAATGAACTATTATATAAATTCTTTAATTTAATGTTGTATTTATCACCGAGTTGTTAGATTTCTAGGAAAAATAGGACTTAATAAATTATGAAAAAACATTTTTACACATTTTAAAATTTATTAAATGGAAATAAATTGGATTGACATGAAAAAAGCATCTAACGGTAAAATATATGTTTTATTGGAAGAAACATTATTCTTGGAAAATTTTTTATCATAAAAAATTAAATTAATCTAAACATATGAATTGTTTTAATAAAATTTTTATACTAAATATTCAATTAATTTTGTTATTATTCATCTAATAGTTTTTACAATTCATGGAATAATAATAAACTAATATTTCTGGTTACATATACATTTGTCTATAAATAACTTTCATTCTTATTTTTCACACATATTATAAAATGAATTAATACCAAATATATTAATAAAATCATATAAAATTATATAAATATTTGGAATCGTCCTAATTAATTTAATTTAATAGTTTTAGCTTTTTATTTTTCATATGAATAATAACCATTGTAATGATATTCAAATAAGTAAAATTGGTAAAATTGGATTAAAAAATTGGGGAAATGCTTAGAAATAACAATAAAAAATTCCTTTATTCAATTTAGTGAGTTATTTTAGACCAAATATATGATTAAAGAAGTAAATAATTTATTTTAGGATATTATTTTGAAATTGAGAAACCAATATTTATTTTTTAGTATAAATTATATCTTATTCAAATTAATATGTACTTTTGGGCCTTATTATTAAATGGACCGTTTGAATGTTTACAAAAAAAAATCAAAAACCATAAAAAATTATTTCATGGTGAAATATTTTTTACTCTTATATTTGGTATTTTTCTAATTTCTTTTTTCATGCATTTTTTGTTCTTATATTAAATGTTATTTACAAAACCCATAAAAATTGAGTATGATAAGATAGATTAAAAATTTTGAATCATTATTTCCAAATATTTCAGAAAACCGAACTTTATTGTTTTCTAATATATATATATATTATAATTAAAAAAATTTACGTTATCAGTTACGTTTAAAATTGGTAAACAATTATTTAATAATAAAATACTACTTAAAATGTATAAAAAATATGTGTAATTATGAAATGTTGAGTTTATTTAGACCATAAAACATACTATAATGAAATTTAGTGTTCATCCCTTCAACATTACCTCATTATGATATATATAATATTTAATCATTCACGTATTTCTACTTATGGCCTTTCCCTCACTTATAAGTGGGATCCACATATCTACTATTATTCACAATGATTGAGCTCTATGGATTAGAAAATACATACCATAATACCAATATATATATCATTAATTTGTCCTTGTTATTTATTTATTTTCATTAGTATGTGCTAATAATAATTAAGGTACAAGATAAAATAGGTCTCTTTATGAAAAGATAACTCTATTTCCTAACACTTTCGTTGTTTATTTATTATTCTACATCCTTTGTATCTATTTTATGCACCTCAAATGATTAAAATATTATTATAAATATATTTAGATGTTATTTTTATTATGTAAAACTATTTTCAACATTATTTCAATAAAATGGTAAATGAAGGTATTGATTGTGTTTATGTGAACATTAATACGTCCATGAAGCTACATGTTTCAAATTTCATCACCACATCACATTTATGGTTTAATGACATATAAAATGAATATATTTGATATTAATTACAACATTTTATTTATTAAGTTGTTAATTTTTTTTAATTTTCTTTAATTCTCTCCATCAAAACGTGGAAACATAACTCATGACAACGTATGAATTACCGTCTCCATGGAGTCATTTAATTCATTTTTAAAAACTGATTAATATTAATACATATAAATGTTTATATGATTATTATATGTTATACTAATGAAATTACTAAATTTTGGGATATTATTGAACCATGAATAATTTACGAGAACTAGGACTACTGAACTGAAATATTCATGAAAAATGTAGTTTTCACCTTGAATAGCGTCTTTAATAAATAATTAGTAATAAATAGAATATAAGGTGTTAAAATTAAATCGTATATGTTATCATATATATTATTATTAATTTTGAAAAAAATTATGATAAATATATGTTTATTATATGTTATTTTTTAATGCATATGAAATTAGGAAACATTATTATTTAAGAGTTTATTTTCTCAAAATGTATTCTTGGAGAAATATGTTCAGTTATGAACCAATATTAATTTATTATGTTTATATAATATAAAATTTACATGTCATTTCAAAAAAATTATTTTTTTTCTTGATATTTAATGTTTTATTTTTAGTTATAATTTCATGGTCCCTATGATCAAAAAGTTACCAAACAATTAAGGGATTTATGTTTAAATATCATTTTATTCTTGATTATTAATGATTCAATTTCCATTGAGTAAAATGATGTTATCATTATATATTAAAACCCTCCAATTTTCTTCTCCTATGTTAATATTTTTAATTTTTATGTTTTGGTATAATTTTACTCTCTTTTAAACACAAAAATATTAATAACATTTTTTTAATATTATTGTTATTTCTTTCATTTATTCAAATATTCTATATCGATGTTCTATTTTTTAAAAGAATGTTTTAAATACCAAAAATGTTTATGTAAAAAATTGATTTTTACACATTTTTTAATTTTGATAAATATTTTGAAATGGATTTTCTTATCAATTTCGATATGAGGTACTATTTACAGGAGGTGTGAAGAAATTTGTTTAAACATTACAGCATGAAAATAATTACCAATATAATAACATATTAACGTGTTGAATATTAATTTACTAGTTTCCATGGTTCATTTCTGACAAATTCTTTATATATTTTTTTTTTAATTTATATATTGAAAATAAGTGTTTTCAAAATGAATAACCATTTTCCTCATGAAATATTCCAGTGATCATTGAAGGAATTTTTACTATGAAATAATTAATTAATGTTAAATATAAATTACTAGGGATATAATACAATGATATTATCATTATTAATTATTTAAATTTTTTATGTTAATGATGATGATATATTTATGAGACCTATTTATTTTTCATAGTTTATGCTATATTTATATAATCACTTATTGGTGATCTTATTGAAAATATAAGAATGAATTATGATTTTTTTAGGTGTAGGCCTATAATTATATATTCCACCATTGAATTGGATAATTATGATAGATATTAAATACTACTAATTGATAAATGTTTAATAAACACATAATATATGAAAGAAAGAACTAAATAGAATTTACCTCAAATAGATTGTTGGAAATGACTACGTAGTTATTTCTATTATAGGGATAGGTTCTGCAATGATAGTACTCAAAGTCAACCTTGACTAGGGAAGTGGTTTTAATTCTTATGTTTATTCCAAAACTTACGTCTTATGCATATGATATTTTTTCATAGATAATGATTGATTTCTGATGATTCTACATGCTTATACCTTATTTATTTTGTAGTAGTAATTCATTGTGTTATAATTTATGCTTAATGATCTTTGACATACATGGTACGATTATAATAATTTACGATCATGTTCTTATATCACTATGATTATCTTATCATATATTATAATCACTAGTTTTTATCCCATATATCTACCATTACTAATCATTTGAGATCCCTATTTTTATGTTTCCTTTACCTAGAAAATAAAGGATGTTTTCAAGTAGGAAATGTCTACAAAGTGTTCTATGTGAGAAGATATTTATAGGATATGTTGAAGATATTCCATAAAATTGGATTCTTATTTATTGTCTCCAAATACTATAATCCTTACCAATTATGAGGTTCGTTTTATCATGATATGTACTGATAATTTATCTAAAATAATGTAATAAAAATTTATGAAACTCTTGGGTCCCCACACTTTATCCCCTATAATTTATTCCATAAGGTGAACAGTAAAAACTACAAATAACAGGAATAACTTCCTCCTATAGTACACCTCTCTCATGAATACCATATACACACATCCTAAATATAAATGAATCATCTCATAAAGTCTAACTAAGATCTAAAATGATGTTTCTTATAAATTATTGAGTGATATTACCCTACCTGACCTATAAAAATAAGAATTTTACATAATTTTTAAACCATGTAATTTTTATTCTAGAAATAGTGACCAATTTTATATTTTGAAATTATGAATTTATGTCCCCATGTTCATTATTTTGATTATAATACATCCTAGAAAAAATATCCAAAATTATTTTAATAACCTATTATAATCCGTTATTTTTATGTTAAAATAATAAATAAAATGCACCCCCTAATGAGTGAATGATTTTACTATTTTTGGGGGATAAGATATATCAATGAAGTATGGTCACTAGATAAAATGTCATATAAACTAATAAAATATTCCAAAATTTTTTATTAGGAAATGTTAATATCCAATAACTATTTTGTAGTAATTGTGTAGTTTCATTATGTATCATCTATAATATTGACATAATAATATGAAAATGTATCATAATATATTTTATATGTCTTAAAATATCCCAAAAACACTTTTAACTATAATTAAACATGTTTTCAAAAATATTTTCCTACAAGTGTTCATTATAAGTGGTGAATAAGTCATTTTCTCTTTTGATAATATTGAATGATTCATATAATTTATCTTAAAAAATGAAAGATATTTCCATTAATTATTGTCAAAACATTGGATTTATGATTTATGATATGTGTTTCTAGAAACACCCAAAGAAACTATAATTTCGTTGGAAACATTTAAATATTTTTTAATTTTCAGGTAGTGGTAACTTCTAAATCACCTCTACCACAGAATTATCTATGTAAATTCCCCTCCTAGAGACCCTGCGTCAGAGAAATATATCTTAAGTGGAAATAAATTTATCTTTTTTCAAATAAGGACACATTTGGTCTCTTAACACCTTTAAAAACATTCCATTGTTCATTAATCTTCTCACAAAATTATTCTTCTTAATGGAAAAATCATCCCTGAATACCTCAATGATACTCTGAATCATGTATAAAAATATACACATAATGAATATTTTAAAAGTGGATATATCTCCATAAAATCAAGCTATAATTCATCTATAAGAAAATATTCATTAATGGCATGTGAATAATGTATTTTCATGATCCTCAATAGCTATTGGAATGTATTTGTAACCATAATAGTGATCATGGAGACAATGTGATTAAATTTTGACAGATGATATAATGAATTTTGTCTAAAAATATCATATTAAATTAATCATTCCTAGTATTAGAATATAAATTACTAGAATATATATAAAAACATCTATTTTATCCCATTTATTTTTGTAATTAGATATCTTCTTTCATTATAAATGATTATAACACCCTCTTTTTCAATAAAATCTAGACTATACTAAACTATTTCAAGCTAATTGATGGTTAGGTTATTACAATATATAATAACATGATAAAAACACTTAAATATAAATATTTAGTTTTCTTTGTCCCCCACTACATGAATTATTCCCAAACTTAATTGGAATGATGAATATAAAAAAGATGAAATAATCAACTTCATTCCTATTGAGGTCCATGTAATAACAAGTTAAAATTCACTTAATAAAATAAACAATCTCCCCCCTAAACTCTCATACAAATAAATAAAAATGATCATAGGTGTTGTGGATTTATCATCCAAAAATAAATATTTCAGGTGAGTATAAAAAGTTTTCATCTTTACATTGGGTATTTGTTGATAATAATGAATAAATTTTGGTCATGGAGGCCTATGTTTTTTTATATTTTTTAATAAAGCTTTAAAATTTTAAAAAAACTACAAACTCACTATTATGAACACTGTAAATCACCTCAATCACACATTCTAGATATATATTCAAAATGGAATCGTAAAAAACTAGTCAAAATGTTATTAAAGTTCCCCCTCTTAATCATCTAAGTCTTTCTACCCCTCACACAATCAGACACATCATTTTCCTATCAAAATTCATGAAATATGTGTTGATGATAAATTTACTCCATGTTTCCTATGAATTCTTCCTCAAGATCGTTAAAATCATCGTCTAATTTAATATATTTAACCTTTGAATAGTTCTCTTCATGTGTGGGATCACTTTCATTTATATAGAAATTACATTTATATTTTTTCTAACCATAATTAATGAATAATGTTACTCATATAGAAATCTATAATAAACCTAATTAATAGATAATAAATTCCTTACAAGAATTAAAATGAAATCATTGTCACACTCTATATCAATGATAACAAAATTTGATGTAAACAATATCTTACATATGCCGACAGGGATGGAATCTACTCTCCTTATGGGATGAGTAATAAACTCATTTGAATGAATAAGGAAAAATTTTTGGGTATCAATTAATAAATTCAAAATTACAGGTATTATTAGTGTGGAATTATACATATGATCACAATAAGATCAGAAGATAAATTATGTTGACCACTATTTCTTAAGGTGTAATGGGTGAAAAAATTCTTTGATGTTTATGATGGATTCTATTATATTGGAAAAAAATTCACTCTTTTGATATTCTAATTATCCAAAACTCATCCAAAAACTTTTTATTTTAAATAATAATTTTCATAGATTTAAAAAATTATGGAATATATAATAAAATTTAAATGAATGTAATGTGGACTTAAATCAAATTAAAAAACCCAATAATATTATAATTGTATGTTTCATTGTTATTTTGTTTTGTTCTCTGAGGATATAGAATCAGAGGGGCCTTTTTTTGAAACTGTGGTAATTTCATCAAACAAATCCTGAATCAATTCTAATACTTTTTATTTTTCAATTTCTAGTTCTTCATTTTATAGTATATCATTAAACAAGAACACATTTTGAGGCACATTTTCTACATTTTTAGCCTCAATTTATGTTCTTGTTTTTAATTTAAGGATTCTTATTAATTATTTATTATAATTACATTATAAATTATGAAAAGTTTTCTAGACATTTCATCCAGATTCTAATAAATAAACAATGAAATTTTCAATATGATTGGTTTTAGGGGTTTTGGGATTCTATCATATTTTTCATTCAATAATGTTCTTGACCATTTGACCCATTTATATTACTATATTGTGAATTCTAGGATGCATTTAAAAAACTTGAATCCATTTTGTTAAACACATGGTACTCCAAAACATCTAAATATATTTGATAATTTAAAAGACAAAAAAACATTGAATTTTTATAGTGGGGTCTATTATAACTTGAGAAACCTTGAGTGTAGGTTTTCTAATCACACTATGTTAATTATATGATAGATATTTTCCCTATATTTATGGTAGTAATTATTTAAAAATATATCATGGTTACTAAACACTCATCACTAATATCATGTAAAATTTTAATTTTTAGTGGAATAAGTAGGAATATAAATTAATGTACATATGTTTTCAATATTACTTTAAATACCACTATGATCAAATTATTTTGTATCTGATTGATCCTGATTTTCAATTCTATTTACATTTCGTGTCACCATGGATAGAAGATATTTTTTATTTCAAAAAATTTAGAACTCAAATCAAATTTAAAAATAGTAGTTCAATTTTTCATATGAAATTTCCTTCCCATATATAATTTAAATTGAGAATTAAGTTTAATGGTATCATATATTTGCATCATTTCTTCATCATATTGATTAATGTTATTAACTTTAATAGATTGGTAAACAAAATTTTTATAATAATATAAAATACCAATAGAGAATGCATCCATAAATATATGATAAAGATATTGGTCATTATGATACTACATAATATGGTTTTGATCAAAACCAAGGCTTCCCAATGTGTCTCCCCCACATCCTGGAAGATGCAAGTGATTTTATTTATAATCTCATTCATATTCATAAATGAATTTTTTTTATTGGAAATGAAATATGAACATTCTCTTCCATTTCATTGATGTTCTAACCAATTTATATAATAAAACTCATATATTTTCTCTTTTAAAAATGGAGAACAAATCATTTATTTCTCATCCTCACATTGTATCTAAAATGGAAACTATTTCACAACACTAAAAATCTATGTAATAAAGGCTGAAAATTCATTATTTGGACTACCATTAAAGGATAACATTATTGAGAAATAGAAATATTTCAACTCATAATCTCTAACTCTTATTGATAAATAAATACATGATAGATTTCCATAGTTAACATTGATTTGATACTCCCTGAATCAGTGCATCTCAATAATTTCATACCCAATATTTTGTTAATTTACCAGTTCATTATAACTAAGAGATCTCTCTCTTCAAATTTATGCATTTTATTTTTTATTTATTTAAGTAGATCACTAGTTGGTTCATTTATTTCAATTAATATGGGATCTAAATTACCAAAATATTCCTTAGTAAATCTAATTTTCCTCTCCATATAAAACAATAAAACAACAAAACATTAAATATTTCAAATTTATTGAACACATGATCGGTCAAAAATAGAATCTTAAAAACATATCATATAATCAAAAACAATATAAAACTATAGTAAATGAAATTAGATTTTATTTCTAAATTTTATAAATGCTAATATCAATACAATTTGTCAATTTTGATGAATTTTCAATAAAAATTTGTTAGTAGATTTCAATTTATTATAAAAAATTGTCATTGTTTATAGTCTAAAATTTTTAGTATTTTTAGATGGAAATTATTCATTTTTAGAGACATAAAATTCACTGATAATAGTTCTAAACATTATCATCATCACAATTAAATGATTATAAAATTTAGTTTTTAACTATGCTATACACTTCCTAGTATAGTGATAATTTATTGTCTCTATAAGAGAGTAAAATTGTTGATTATCAAAAGAAAATTACAAATTACCAAAAAAATTAAAAATAAAAATCAAGAAAAATAATCATGTTTCAATGTCGTAAAGTGATATTATGATTTAAAATATGGAGTAATGGTTAAAATGGATTGAAATTTTAATAGAAATTGTATGATATGAATATATGATATTTATCAAATAGGTTAAAAGAAGATTTCAAAATAAAGTGGATGTCAACAGTTGTGATTATAAAAATGTATTTATTCATTCATTAAATTATGTTATTTAACTAGGTCATGTATCACAATAATTTTTTTAAATAAAATATAAATTACATAACCTATTTTTGTATAAATTTCTCATCTATTAATTTCATAATGAAATTCTACAATAAAAAATATGTGACACACATCCTCAATAAAATGAAATTATCATTCTATCTTAGAAATATTACTCTTCATTAAACTAAATTCCATTATAAAAATATATTTATAATAAAATGTTTATTTAAAAATATTAAATCCTAAAAAAGAAAATATTTCATTGTTTCATAAAATTTCAAAAAGATTTTTATCAAATAGAAAATATGAGGAAGAGTAAGGGGAATAGATCTAAAATAAATTTCATCAATGAGTTTCATAAATAAAACAGTACAAATTATTCTACCTTAAATAGATTTAGGTCAAAATCATATTCAATTAAGCAGAAGTAATTATGCAATTTATCTAAAAAATAAGATTATACAAAAAAAATTCATTGAATGAATAATAATATTTTCTATCAGGATACACAATATCTATTTATAGATTTTTCTCTCTATAAAATACATTAATCTTGATTTTGAAGACCTAAAATTTCAAAAAAAAAACGCAAATTATATATTAATAGTCCACTTTGATTATCTATGTGTTTATATTTTATAATCTACAAATCAGCTGACATATTTCCACCACCAATAGATAGTTAATTTAAAGGGGTTATTTTTTAAAATATTGGTGGTTATAACCTCCTAGGAATTTATTATATGTTGTTATAAGAAAATATTGATAAATTGGAATCTTACCCCTACTAGTGGCAGTTTTTCATCACCATTGGTAAATTAAAAAATTTCGCAATAGTTATAAAACATTATAATTAATTCGATGAAAGTAATATTTTAAACTAACATAAATAATTTAAAACATTAGTGGTAGTTATAAATAGCCACTAATGAACTTTAATAAACTTGGGTTCTGTTTAAAAAGACCTTAGTTCTTTTATATGTTTTTTGAAATCCACTCCCCACAAAATTCACACACCCAATCTTTTAAAGGTACTAATCCAACCATATATTCTCTTACACTAACCATCAATAAAATTTGTAACTCTATCATGTTCTCATACAATACACCTATGTGAATCCTGAAAGCATTGTTTCATTATGTTATATTATTTAATAAAATTTTATATTATTATGTATAATATTATTATTTTTTGAATATCATGATGAAAATTTTGAATTTCTATAGGTTTTGATCTATTTAACAATTATCACATAGGTATATAAATATTCTAATAGTTGTAGAGAAAAACATAAAAATGTTACAATCTTGTGACAATGAACATTTTCAAGGTTGGTATATGGTTATTCAAACTATTTTGTGTTCAAAGGTAAGCAATGCAACTATTTTATTTGGGGGGGGGGGTGACCCACTCTATTTTAACATGGATACGTAAATATTTTCTGCCAAATAGTGTGAGTATTGGTAGTTATATCATGAAAATCCCACAATGGATGCATATATTTTTCCTAACAATGAGTACTAACCAAGCTTCATTCCCAGTTTTTGAAATTTAAAAAATTACTATACTGCACACATTTTAAATAAACTAGACCACATTATTTCTCCTCTTTTGTATGAACAACACTATGGTATGAATGGGGAGTTTTCTTAATCATTGATTCATTATTTATATGGACCTCTCCCTTGAATACATGGATATTCCCTTTGTTAATAATTATCCTAAATCCACTGTTTTCCCATTCTCTTATCCCATTTTCATTTCCCATTGTTTAAACAACACTAAAACACCCGTTATACTATGTATTATGTGTTTAGAGCTTATAAGGGATTTAATTTTCTAAATTTAAGATTTTAGGATTTGGTGAATTTGTTTCCGTACTCAGTAGAGAATTATCTATTGAAGGTGGAAAGTTGTGATTATATTCTTCATAAAAGAGGATATTGATTCAATATAAAATCACTTATATTACATACCATTAAATGATGTAATTTTATAATTAATTATGTGTGAATAATAATAATATAAATTCTACCTCTAAAATTCTTGTAAATTTCATTCGAATGGGTAACTTACTTGGTTTGAAAAATGATATTTAATTGAAATTATGATTTCTAAATTGAGTTTTTGTTCATTACATGTGATTTTTGAAATTACCATGTAGTTATTAAATGAGAAATTTTGATTCTAATGTGATTTTTTCTATTTTTTATGAATGGATTTTAAAAAATTTATAGTTTTATTTATTTTTCTATAAAAAGGGCTCTTTATTGCCTATGTTAAATGGATTCAATGTATTTTTAGTCTTTCAAATTTAATTAAGGTAATATTTCGGAAAGTTTTGGTTTAAAAATAAACTTAAAAGGGATCTAAAATTAACGGTATTCAATTAATATTTTAAATAAATTTTCTTATGTAAGTTAAAATGGCATCGAATTATAGTATAGTATGTAAAGGACCATTAGAATTTTATAAATAAACTATATTGTGGTTGTGAGAACCTCTTTTGAGCGAATTATTTGTTGTTTTCATCATATTTGGTTCTCTAGTACCAACTTATATATACTATGATATTTTCTGTTTTCCTTTTGTAATAGTAATTAATATATTATCACACCATGACCATTCTTCATTATGAAAATGACAATGATAATTTCTGTAGAGTACTTGCCAAGGTGAAGGATCATAATATCTACCTTTTATGATGAAATCATTTATCTAGTATGGTAGTATTATTTAAAAAATGTTTTATAGTTGAATGATCATTTTATGGGACAAAAATGATATAGTCTACTTTGGGTAGGTGGATCATAAGATAGTGATATATATTTTAATGATGTTATCCCTCAGTAATCTCAATAAACAAGGTTATGAGAACTTTAACCACAAATTAGAAATTGACATTTTAAAGTGTAATTGGATATTCCAAACTTCTTACATGCATAATGGTCAATATACATTAATATTATTATTAATTTAGGTCATGATTCAAGTGCTTTTATGTATTTTATAAAACAATACCAGAATATATTTTAGGTGATGTTGGGTGTGTAATGACGGCTAACACATTAATGAAAAATACGAGAATGTGTTTTCCCTTAAATTTTTATTGTATTTGATATTTTAGTCCCATTTATATTAGTAAAATAACATTAAAAAGTATATATCCACAATTTTCTATTGGAATTATTATTTTCAAAAAGTAAAATAAAGATACATCATGTACATAGGTTGACAACACCACCATATATCAATCTTCATTATATATATAGAGATAATGGAATTATATTTCACAAAATGGTTTTGAATGTGGTAATTATCATTGTGCAATTTTACTTCTTTCAATATTTTTTATTTGTCATGTTACTAGATATTAACCATGGACGTTATGTGTCACAACCAAATGTCACTAGTAAAGAGGCCAATAAGGTCAATAACTAAGGGTATTCTGAACCTCAATTAAATTCTATTTGAATATAACAATTTAATAAATATTATTTACATATATGCATCAATAATTAGTCATTTTTGGTTCATATTATATATTCATTCCCTGTATATTCAATAGAATATATATGTGAGAAGAATATTTATATATATATATATAATCACTATTTTAGGGAATATAATATTTTTTATTTAACAATAAATAATGCACTGTTATTTATTTATTTAAATAAATACTATTTATTTAAAGTGAGTTAAATTATGAGGAGGATTAAGGTAGAGTTATGGGACCAAGGAAAAATTTCATATTGAATCTTATATGCTTAAATATTTACTTATTTATTCAAAAAAATAAAATTTATGTATTCCATTAGTTAAGATCATGTTTATTAATTATTAATATTATTATTGTTATTATTATATTATAAATTAATATTTCTATGGATTAAGTAAAATAATAATAGTCTTGATATAATTTTAATTTATCTATCCCGGGCTCTATTTAATCCTAATTATTTAATTTCAAAATTTAATCATTATGGTGTATAATAAATTATAGAGAAAATTTACTCAATCCCTAGTAATATATTATTATATATTACTATTAAGCACAAAGAGAGATCTTGAGTATTGTGATAAAGAATATTCCATCTACTTAATTTTATTAGTGTGGGATTCATTGATGTAAAATTAAAGCAATATAATATTTCACATTAGATTTTAAGGATTTATATTTTAGTGTTCCAATGTTTTCATCATACATGTTGGTCACCAAAACTAAGATTTTACACTTGAATAACATAACCATAATGATAGAATGGTAATAAATTCTTTTTCAATTCATCAATGAAGAAATAAATAAAATGGAAGAAATTTATTTATTAAAATAAACTAATTATAAGTTATATGTGATGATACTTCATTAATAAGTCTTGTTTTCATGTGAATTAATATTGAAATTGATATTTTTGATCATCACATTCTTCATGAAGTAAATATTAGATTATTCATTGATTATAATTAAAATATGATTTGGATACTTCTTAATAGATTCTTCCACTATAGATCAAACCATCAAGTTCAACCAAAAGGGTCACATAATTATATATTTTTTATTATTATTCATCAATAAATTATATATATATATATATTAGTAATCAATATATAGTTTATATTGATATAATATAAATTTCAACTAAATTTATTAAACATATTAATATGATAGCTTTAACTTAAATATTATGGTAAAAATTTTAGTAAAACATGAATGATGATTAGGATACTTTATTAGAGGGGTGTTCAAGATTCTAGTTGGGTCATAATTGAACCTGATGTGTAACTAAAAATCACACTATCTGTTTGGAGGTTAATCACAATCAGATGTGTCATGTGGTAAATGATGTATCAAGGGTTAAAATTATGTTAGATTTCATTAAATCCATCAAATACATCATGTGTAGATAGTTACATCATACCAATTGGTTTTTCAAAATATAAGTTGTGTATCTAGTGTACACAACATGTAGTCTATGTGGTTTCACAATGAAATATTTAGAAACTATTTCGTCAAATATGAATCCTATGATGCACGAGGATGAAAAATATAACATTAATCAGATATATACTGTGTGTTTATAATACAAACTTTTTAACTCAATAATATTTTCATATGAAAAACATTCATATTCAGTTATCAGGGTTCGTGGAAATAGGAAAGTGAAATACACAATAAGTGACTGATTAGTATACATCATGTACGCAACTAAAATATATTTTAATCCCCACTTTTTCTATCTTCAATACATATAATTTGATATACATTGAATTTTTCCAATCAATACACCTCGTGTATTCACCCAATAATTTATAGAATAAAACTATGTAACGAATAAGTAATTGCAACATTAAAACAAAATTACATGGATAATAGTTAATTTATTGATAATGGAACAAGGTTTTATATTATTTAAATTTCCAATTAAATCCATGAAAATATCAATAATAGTTGGTGATGATAATTATTTTATATGGTGCTTCATATGATTGATATCTCCAAGGCCCGTCATTTAGACATTGAGGTAAAGAATCAATATATTAATTCAATGAAATAATTCAAGGGTATTATTATGAATAATAAAGACTGAATTGAATTAAATGATATAAATTTTACATTTGTGTTTTTATTACATGTATTCTAATGATCAAGATCATAGGATAACCAAGTTATGTATTGAGTAGAAATTAATTTAATTTTAATGAATAAGTTTTTCATTATATATTATTAAATTGTAATGGTTGAAAGTCTGATATGCCATAATCTATTATTTAAGGGATTATTTTTTGTGGTATCATTTATCTAAAAACCCAATAACCTTATTGGTTACCCACAACTGTGTGTGAGTATAAAAAATATTAATTTATACATCTTCCAGATTAGTGGAGGTGGATCAAGATAGAGCTGAGGTGAAACCATCTAGGAGGTACCAAGGTGGATAGGTGGAATATTGTATCCAAAAAAAGATCAATATCAATGAATAATTCCCCTAGGGTTAGAGTTAGTTTATAATCCACTAAATATACCATATAATGGATAATTCTCATGATCATACGACTTTATTTATTTAAATCAATCAGATTCATAGATTGTTATTTATTTGGTTATATGGATCTCATATTAAATATATAAATTAAAAAACCTTAAATATGGTGTTAAATAAACAAAATATATGAAACATTTATATGGAAATAGGCAATCACTTATGTAAAATCCACTTAACATTAACAATCATGTAATAAGATAAAATGGTATATTATTGTAAAAAGATAAACATCCCTAATTAAGATATTATGTTAGACAATCATTCAAATACATGAATATTAATTTCACTATAAAACCTAGTGTTTACATAAAAATATTATTGATAATAATTTTATAACAATTTTTTTCAAAGGGTATTTATTCAACTTATCCAAAATGGTTTTGAGTGTTATAACAAATATTTATTGAATTCCATTTTTGTAAGGAACTGACAAGTGTAACACCCCGAGATTTTATATGATAGATTCTTTTTAATTTCATTGACATCTTGTGTTTTATTCTACCACAATATTTGGTTTTTCAAAACAAAACAACATATAAGCTTTTTGTATATGCAATACTCTACTTGTGTTCTTTTACTCACAATTCCATTTTCTTTTGATAGAATTCATTTCATGCCACAATAACTGTATATTTTTATCAATATATAAAATAATATGTTTGGATTATGTTATACATATCACCAAATATATATTGAACTAAACTCAACGCTAATTTTTATTGTATTACATGTAAGAGAGACCTTCCTCGATAGATTGCATTGTACACAAAATTGATTTTCAGTAAACAACGATATATTATAAAAATATTATTATTTAATAGGATATAAACTAGCTGTTATGAATAATAATAACCAGATTTTAAATTTTATATAACATTTATATTCATATTATGGTTTTTCTAGAACATGATAAAAGTACAAATTCAATTTTTTGGATAAAATAATTATATTAAAAATGCAGTGTTTCCACCTTTTGAGGGCACACCAATTTTAAATCTGATTTCCAAAAAAAATTCTAAATTCTATTTGACAAAATAAACATCTTAATTGGAGTCATGACATCAAAATTTACTTTGTTTTAATATTTGTTATTTTTCTGATAAAATCATCATTTTATTGAATTATTAAAAATTCTGAATTTTATTTCAAAACTAACATTCCATCCAATTTATTTATATATTTAGATAATATTCTTAACTGATTTTAAATTAAAATTGGATTATTTTTTTATATATTAATCCAATTATGTTCATTGGAATTAATTTCACATTTAATGTGGGAATAAACACATTTCAATCTTCTGATTCTTTTTACTTATTAAAAACCCACTTTCTGATATTGAGAACAGAAAATAATTTCCATTTATTTAATGGAAGTTATGTGTTTTGACTTTTGAAAAATACATTCCATATTTGTAATCAGTGGGTCCAAATTATGTAAATTAGATACTTTTAATTTTGTCATTATTATGAATAGTAAATATGGTAATTTTTATTAACCACAATTAAAAGTAAATTGGGTTAATAATCGTAATAATAAATATGGAAAGGATAAATAATTTACCCTAACACTTGATGAAAATATATTGTATTCATAAAAGTAGACCCATATCACCTATGTGTCTTAATTGACTCTTTTAATGTAATTTTTCCATGAAAATGATGTAATTATTATTAAAACAAAAGAAAGTGACAACATGTCACTCTCTTATATCATATATGTATAATAATTATAATATAGTGATAATATTTAGGAAACCACAAACATAAATAGTCTATAAGAATAAAATGAAATTATATAAATCATTGGAATTTATTTATAATTTTTATAGAATAAATAATTGTCATTAATAAAGACAGAATAGTGATGTAGAAATTATTTTATTGATAGAAATATTAAATAAATGGTTTTAAAAATATTACAATAAATATCATATGAACTAATTATTGTGCTACCTGAATTTTATATGTGACTATTACTGTAACATCCCAAGTAAGTAATGAATAATAGATATTTTTATCTATGTCTATTAATGATTAAGATAGTGTTATAGAGGCTTAAAATGAAAATAAATACAATCTTATGCATGGAATACACTAATATTCTTAAAAGATTGTTTTACTGCCTTTTGATGGCAAACCATTTTTGAATCTATATTTTGACAATTTTATAAACTATGTTTGTCAAAATAAACTTATCCTTTATGATTGGGATATCAAAATTTACCTTGTGTGAATTTTTGGTATTTTTCTGACAATGTTCATTTTTTTAATGAATAGTGAAAAATACTGCATTTTACATCAAAACTGCTTTTTAATCTAATTTATTTATATGATTAGATTATGTATTGAATTGTTTTTGAAGTGAAATTAGAATATATTTTTACCATTTTATCCAATGGTGGTCATTGGAATCAATTTCACTTTGAAATTAGACTTAAACTGGTGTCAATCTTTTGATACTTATTGTTTTGTAAAAACACGCTATTTGCTCAGGCAGCGGGAATTAATTATTAAATTAATTAATGTAAATTATATGATTTGAATTTTTTAAAATAGACTTCATTTTTGAATTCGGAATATCAAATATATCTTAGGCTGAATTTTTGGTAATTTTCTGAAAAACATCAATTTTTGATGAATAGTGAAACCACTAAGTGGTAACCAAGCAAACTGATTTTTCAGTTAAATGAAAGTTTACCACTAATGTGTATTGAATTTTGAAAATCCGACATACATGGTTGTCATTATGAATTAAAATGTGGTTCAATGAGATTAAAATAATTTTTTGGTGAATAGTAACTTATTATGTTCTTAATCGCGATTAGTGGTAATTAGGGGAGTTTAAGGTCTAAATAAGGCATTAATAATATGAAATGACCTAGACACATGTACCAACCTCATTTGTTGTGTCATGGCCGACCATGATATGCCATGGGTCAACTTGGGGACCCCATGGATCCACTTTTGTTGGGAAATGACATAAATTACTTTTTATTTAATGTTAAAGTGAAAATGACACAAACATAATATGTTTTACGAAAACAATTTTTAAGTGGGGTTATACAAGTCCAAATTTTGATTATAAATTGTAATTGGAAAGATAAAACGATTTTCTACATCATAGTATTTTTTTTATTATTTTTAGACATTAAATAAATTAAATTATCTATGACATAATAATGATGCAGCGATGAGATCATTATTTGACGATTTAAATAAAATGGAAAGATAATGTAAAATCTATGAACTACACATGTCCAAAACCAATTGGATGAGTGGATTTAGAACCCTTATCACCTTATCCACGAATTATATCAATGTGGGACCTTTTAAAACCGAAAAACATTATCAAATAAAGTAATATTTCTTTACTTTCCAAAAGTGCCCCTCCTCTGCTCTTATAAAAGGCCCCCACCTCTACCTCATTTCACACACTTCTCAATCCTTTGGCTCGGCCAACCCCTGCCCAATTACTCTCTCCACATCCCTATCCTATCCTAGAGGATTCCCTTTGGGCAGAATCCTTTCAAAGGAAGCCTTTAGGATCAAATCAAAATGGAGTTACACTTTTTAAGGTAATTCATTCTCTCATGTTCATTTGTTTTATTTTGCTTCTCCAACCCCCTAAATTCTTTTTATTTACTTCTTTTGTAACAAAACCAGTATCTTCAATATACTAGGATGTTGTTATAAGATTTATTTGAGCTACACTCTCACACAACTACATCAAATGGTTAAAGAACATACGGTTTCCGTGGATGGCGAAATTCAGCCTCCCGAAACGATGATTGTTCAACACTCATTTAACACCTTCAAAGGTGGCCATTATGATGTCACTATTTTTATGTATGATATATAATATGTTTATTTTTTCCTTAAGCTTCTGTTTTTTTCATTTTGGGCATACCTTTATGGTTTCCATTATGGGTAAACACGATATCTTCATTTTAGGAAGTGCGGACTACCGCCCCCTAAAAGTGATTTGATTCGTTAATACCATATGTGGGATGTGTAAAGGATAAAGTTAATGATATTATATATGTTATTATACTGGAATTGTAATATACTCTTATATAATTATTATTCCATTCCAGAAAATATGAAATAGAAATGGAAGTAGCGTTCATGCGTACGTACGGCTTACCGTCTCCATGAACGGTGCATTTCATTTCTTACCTCTAAATGATTATGTAATATTGTAAATGCAAGTATGTACTGGATATATATGACATATATGATATCTAAATCATGAATACCATTCTGGATATAATGAAACTTTGACCAAATTAACAACATGTAAGTGTAAGAAGTCTATTTTTGACTTAAGAACCAAATACCGACAAAATGAACATTATTATCTTAACAGATTACATGATGTTCATAACATGGTATAAAAGGAATAATGAACGTGAAAATGGTTCATAATCAAGTAGATATTAACTCAAGTTTATTATTCAGGACGTTAAAGAACGATCGAGTCAAGTCGGACCCAAGGTAAGGGACATCGTCTCAATCTCCATTCATTGAGGCATATTTCGTTTTATACACAACTTTCTTTTATACGGTGTATAAACTACTTTGACTTTTACTTTTATACAAAAGGAATCTTTTTATACGAAGCGTTTTACTAAACGACAAAAAGGAATGTTCTTTTAACATACGCGGTGACAACAACGTTTTCCGCCGCCGCGAGTATTATTTGATCTTTGGCTTTCTCAACAAGCCGTAATGTTTTTAGAATAAAATAAATACCATATACTCTTTTATGTATTTTGGTATTGAAAATGGTTTTGAAAAAGGATTCTATTATGTCAATATATTTATGATATATTGTGATTGAAATGTGGAAATGTTATCATTCCTTTATATTGGTTTTATATTTTATTATTTTACACTGGTACATGGACATTTTAACGGGTGGTTACGTTATAAACCATATGACGGGTGGTGCCGTGAATACCAGGACGGGTGGTTACGTTATAACCTCCAATGCATTGGGTATGGAAGTCGGCCGTATGGCTATTCCTTTACGTATGTATGGAAATTGGCCGTATGGATATTCCATTAAGTGATATGTGTGGAAGTCAACCGTATGGTTATTCCACTTAAGTATGTTTATGTCCAAAGTTACCTTTATATATTCTATGTGTTCTTTATATGTGTTTTATGGTAATCCTTTGGTTACAAAAAGGTAAGTAATGATACTTTATTCAGTGAAGATTTTTTTTACTACTTCATGAAGGTGAAGGTATTACTTTGATATAGTATACATGGTTTACTTGATGTTTGAAAAACTAACAGTTTTCATTCTCTTTGTATCCCTTACTGAGCTTTTTATGCTCACCCAAAGTTTTTTGAAATGTTTTTCATAGGACTTAAAGTGTAATAAGGTCAAGGATGGGATCAAGGGAATTTCATGCTATCTAAAACATGGAATCTAGACATCTTTCTTTTTAAGAGTTTTTATTTTATGGAGACTTAGTAGAAGTGTCTACTTTGTAATCTTTTAAGATGTAATAGTTATGTTCTAATTCTCTAAAACTCTAAACCTGAAAAGATCCTCAATGTGAATTATTCATTTAATTCAATATTAAGTAAGGTTTAAGGCTGGGGCCTTATAGTTGGTATCAGAGGTCGGTTTAGATAACTTTAGGAGTTAAAATTATATTAAATGATTATCCAAAAATATTTTATTTTCAAATGATATAGCATTTACATATTACCATGTTTCTTCGCCTAAGATATTTCTGTGTTCAGAATGGTTTTCCGCAGAGGAAACAGGGAAGCAGTGCTAGGAAGGCATACAGAAGGAAATAACCTTCCAAATCAGCATCCAAAAATGGTCGGAATTGGAACTGAATAGTTTGTTGCAGTAATAGCGCAGTTGACTCAAGCGATAAATGGCGGTGGTATCCATGCACGAGATCAGCCAGATCAACCGCAGAGGAACATGTCAGTGGTGGAACATTTCATGAGGCAACATCCCCCATCATTCAGAGGATCATCTGACCCTGTGCTAGCTGAAGGGTGGATTAAAGCACTGGAGAAGATTTTTAATGTCATGGGGTGTTCAGACAATCAAAAGGTTAGTCTTGCTATTTACCGTTTGGAGGGTGAAGCAGATCAGTGGTGGTCTATGGTTAAAAAAATCCGGGACACCGATGAGATTGATGCTCTTGACTGGGATGAATTCAAAGGTATGTTTCTTAAGAAGTATTTTCCTAAGGCTGTTCGACTTAGGATGGAAAAGCAATTCTTGGAATTGAGGCAAGAGGAAGACTCAGTGGCTGCCTATGAAGAAAGGTTCAATCGATTGGCAAGGTATGCTCCAAATTTTATCCGGGACCTTGATAGTAAAATAAATCGTTTTTACTCAGGATTAAAGCCAAAGTATCGAAGGGAATTAGCTTCTCGTGAGTTTAAAAGTTATGAAAAGCTTGTTCGATGTGCTGAGAAGGTAGAAATGGAGTTTTCCGATGACCAAGTTTTCTATAACAACCAGTAAAAGAAGAGACCGAGGTGGCAGGAGAAATGTAATAATTCTTCAAAAAAGTCTGATGGTAAGAGAACTAAGTTTCCAGTTTGTGATAAATGTGGCAAAAGGCATGATGGGGAATATCTTCTGAATTCTGGGAAGTGCTACCGATGTGGTAAGATGGGACATAAGGCTCGTGATTGCACTGAAAAGGATCAAGGTGAAGGTAAGACCAAATTTGATTTACAGTTAGTGAAATGTTTTAAGTGCAATGAGATGGGTCACTATGCAAATGAGTGTCCGACAAAGAGCTTGAGTGTTGGGAAGCAGTTAGACTACAAGCAGAAAGGGGTGGTGAAATCCTTTGCAACTACTTCAGCAGATGTCGGGCCATCAAATGAAGTTGTATCAGGTACTTTTTTTGTTTTTTAAGATTATGCCAGCGTGTTGTTTGATTCGGGGTCTACACATTCTTTCATCTCTGAAACCTTTTCTAGTAAAATAGGAATACCATCTCAAGAAATGACTCCTGAACTTTTGGTAAAAACACCTGGGGGAAGTGTCGAGGCAAAAAGAATTTATAAGAATCTTCCTATCCTTATCTGTGGAAAGAACCTACTTGCAAACCTTATTGTTCTACCTCTAGTAGAGTTTGATGTTATCCTGGGTATGGATTGGCTCTCTATTTACCATGCTAAGATTGACTGTAGAGCTAAAGAAGTTTCTTTTCAGAAAGACTTTCAGTTTGTTTATAGGAATGAACCCTTACTTTTGATAACATATCAAGAGGCCGAGAAACTTGTAAAAGATGGAAATGAATGTTACCTTGCACACGTCGTTGAAAATAAAGGAACTGTTCAGATTAATGATGTGCCAGTGGTAAATGAGTATCCTGATGTTTTTCCTGATGAGTTTCCTAGAATAATACCAGATCGGGAAGTTGAGTTTACTGTTGACTTAGTTCCTGATGCTAAGCCAATTTCAAAACCCCCTTATCGAATGGCACAAATTGAACTTTTAGAGTTGAAGGAGCAATTGCAAGATTTATTAGAGAAAGGTTTCATTAGACCTAGCACATCACCATGGGGTTCTCCTGTTTTATTTGTTAAAAAGAAAGATGGTTCTATGAGACTTTGCATTGATTATAGAGCCTTGAATAATATCACTGTTAAGAACAAATATCCTTTTCCTCATATCGATGATTTGTTTGATCAGCTCCAGGGAGCTCAGTTTTTTTCAAAGATTGACCTGAGATCGGGGTACCATCAGCTGAAGGTAAAGGAGGCAGATATTCTGAAGACTGCGTTCCGTACGAGATATGGCCATTATGAATTTGTAGTAATGCCTTTTGGCTAACCAATGCACCTGCTGTATTCATGGACTTAATGAATAAAATTTTCCTTGAGTTCTTGGATAAGTTTGTGTTTGTGTTTTGAGGTTTGGGAAGAGGTTATGTGTGCCTTGTGATTCACAGTTGAAGAATGAGTTGTTATGTGAGGCTCATAGTTCCCCGTTTTCAGTTCATCCTAGTAGTACTATGATGTATAGAGATCTGCGGGAGGATTACTGGTGGGATGGAATGAAAAGAGACATTTCTGATTTTACTGTGAAGTGTTTGACATGTCAACAGGTTAAAGCAGAGCGGCAGGTACCGAAAGGGATGCTTCAGCCTTTACCAGTGCCAGAGTGGAAATGGGAGAATATATCCATGGACTTTGTTGTTGGATTACCGAAGACATCTCGAGGTAATAATGCAATCTGGGTTATTGTTGATCGCTTGACCAAATCTGCTCATTTCCTTGCTATACGAGATACTTTCTCTCTTGATCAATTTTCCCATTTGTATCATAAAGAGATAGACATGTTACATGGAGTTGCTCTCTCCATTGTATCGGATCGTGATCCCAGGTTCACTTCTAACTTTTGGAAAGGCCTTCAGAAGTCGTTGGGTACTGAATTAAATTTTAGTACAGCTTTCCATCCTCAATCAGATGGGCAGTCAGAACGAACAATTCAGACATTGGAGGATATGCTACGATCTTGTTCTATGGATTATCAGGGATGTTGGGACCAACATCTTTCTTTGGTAGAGTTTTCATATAATAATAGTTTTCATTCCATTATACAGATGGCACCATTTCAGGCATTATACGGGAAGCAGTGTCGAACTCCAGCTTTCTGAGATGAAGTGGGTGAAAGGAAGTTGATGGGACCAGAATTGGTAGAAGAGATGGCAGAAAAAGTTCAGTTGATTCAGAAACACATGAGAACAGCTCAGAGCAGGCAGAAGAGTTATGCGGATAACCGGAGGAAGGATCTATCTTTCGAGGTAGGTGATCATGTTTTTCTCAAGGTTTCTCCTTGGAAAAGTGTGATGAGATTTGGTAAGAAATGAAAGTTGAGTCCAAGGTTCATTGGACCATATGAAATTATGGAGAGAGTTGGATCAGTTGCATACCGAGTGGCTTTACCTCCGAGTTTATCTCATGTACACAATGTTTTTCACGTTTCGATGTTGAGAAAGTATATGCCATATCCATCTCATGTTTTGAGTCCATAGGTAGTTCAGTTGGAAGAGAACCTATCTTATGAGGAACAACAGGTTCAGATTCTTAACCACAGGGAGCATGTGTTACAGAATAAGGTGATTAAGCAGGTAAAGGTTTTTTGGAAAAACCACATGATTGAAGAGGCAACATGGGAATCTGAAAATGCAATGAGGGATAAGTACCCCCATTTATTCGATAAGTAAATAAATTGCGGGGATGCAATTTTCTAAAGGGGGGAAGGATGTAACATCACAAGTAAGTAATGAATAATAGATATTTTTATCTATGTCTATTAATGATTAAGATAGTGTTATAGAGGCTTATAATGAAAATAAATACAATCTTATGCATGGAATACACTAATATTCTTAAAAGATTGTTTTACTGCCTTTTGATGGCAAACCATTTTTGAATCTATATTTTGACAATTTTATAAACTATGTTTTTCAAAATAAACTTATCCTTTATGATTGGGACATAAAAATTTACCTTGTGTGAATTTTTGGTATTTTTCTGACAATGTTCATTTTTTAATGAATAGTGAAAAATACTGCATTTTACATCAAAACTTCTTTTTAATCTAATTTATTTATATGATTAGATTATGTTTAGAATTGGTTTTGAAGTGAAATTGGAATATATTTTTACCATTTTATCCAATGGTGGTCATTGGAATCAATTTCACTTTGAAATTAGACTTAAACTGGAGTCAATCTTTTGATACTTATTGTTTTGTAAAAACACGCTATTTGCTCAGGCAGCGGGAATTAATTATTAAATTAATTAATTTGAATTATATGATTTGAATTTTGTAAAATAGACTTCATTTTTGAATTCGGAATATCAAATATATCTTAGGGTGAATTTTTGGTAATTTTCTGAAAAACTTCAATTTTTGATGAATAGTGAAACCACTAAGTGGTAACCAAGCAAACTGATTTTTCAGTTAAATGAAAGTTTACCACTAATGTGTATTGAATTTTGAAAATCCGACATACATGGTTGTCATTAAGGAGTAAAATGTGGTTCAATGAGATTAAAATAATTTTTTGGTGAATAGTAACTTATTAAGTTCTTAATCGCGATTAGTGGTAATTAGGGTAGTTTAAGATCTAAATAAGGCTTTAATAATATGAAATGACCTAGACACATGTCCCAACCTCATTGGTTGTGTCATGGCAGACCATGACATGCCATGGGTCAACTTGGGGACCCCATGGATCCACTTTTTTTGGGAAATGACATAAATTACTTTTTATTCAATGTTAAAGTGAAAATGACACAAACATAATATGTTTTACAAAAACAATTTTTAAGTGGGGTTATACAAGTCCAAATTTTGATTATAAATAGGCATTGGAAAGATAAAATGATTTCCTACATCATAGTAGTTTTTTATGATTTTTAGACATTAAATAAATTAAATTATTTATGACATAATAATGATGCAGCGATGACATCATTATTTGACGATTTAAATAAAATGGGAAGATAATGTAAACTCTATGAACTACACATGGAAAAAACCAATTGGATGAGTGGATTTCGAACCCTTATCACCTTATCCACTAATTATATCAATGTTGGAACTTTTAAAACCGAAACACATTATCAAATAAAGTAATATTTCTTTACTTTCCAAAAGTGACCCTCCTCTCCTCTTCTAAAAGGCCCCCACCTCTACCTCATTTCACACACTTCTCAAGCCTTTGGCTCGGCCAAACCCTGCCCAATTACTCTCTCCACATCCCTCTCCTCATCCTAGAGGATTCACTTTGGGAATAAACCTTTCAAAGGAATCCTTTAGGCTCAAATCAAAAGAGAGTTACACTTTTTAAGGTAATTCATTCTCTCATGTTCATTTGTTTTATTTTGCTTCTCCAACCACCTAAATTCTTTTTATTTACTTCTTTTGTAACAACACCAGTATCTTCAATATACTAGGATGTTTTTATAAGATTTTTTGAGCTACACTCTCACTCAACTACATCAAATGGTTAAAGAACATACGGTTTCCGTGGATGGCGAAATTCTACCTCCCGAAACGATGATTGTTCAACACTCATTTAACACCTTCAAAGGTGGCCATTATGATGTCACTATTTTTATGTATGATATATAATATGTTTATGTTTTCCTTAAGCTTCTGTTTTTTTCATTTTGGGCATACCTTTATGGTTTCCATTATGGGTAAACACGATATCTTCATTTTAGGAAGTGCGGACTACCGCCCCCTAAAAGTGATTTGATTCGTTAATACCATATGTGGGATGTGTAAAAGATAAAGTTAATGATATTATATATGTTATTATACTGGAATTATAATATACTCTTATATCATTATGATTCCATTCCAGAAAATATGAAATAGAAATGGAAGTAGCGTTCATGCGTACGTACGGCTTACCGTCTCCATGAACGGTGCATTTCATTTCTTACCTCTAAATGATTATGTAATATTATAAATGCATGTATGTACTGCATATATATGACATATATGATATCTAAATCATGAATACCATTCTGGATATAATGAACCTTTGACCAAATTAACAACATGTAAGTGTAAGAAGTCTATTTTTGACTTAAGAACCAAATACCGACAAAATGAACATTATTAACTTAATAGATTACATGATGTTCATAACATGGTATAAAAGGAATAATGAACGTGAAAATGGTTCATAAGCAAGTAGATATTAACTCAAGTTTATTATTCAGGACGTTAAAGAACGATCGAGTCAAGTCGGACCCAAGGTAAGGGACATCGTCTCAATCTCCTTTCATTGAGGCATATTTCGTTTTATACACAACTTTCTTTTATACGGTGTATAATCTCCTTTGACTTTTACTTTTATACAAAAGGAATCTTTTTATACGAAGCGTTTTACTAAACGACAAAAAGGAATGTTTTTTTTAACATACGCGGTGACAACATCTTTTTCCGTCGCCGCGAGTATTATTTGATCTTTGGCTTTCTCAACATGTCGTAATGTTTTTAGAATAAAATAAATACCATATACTCTTTTATGTATTTTGGTATTGAAAATGGTTTTGAAAAAGGATTCTATTATGTCAATATATTTATGATATATTGTGATTGAAATGTGGAAATGTTATCATTCCTTTATATTGGTTTTATATTTTATGATTTTACACTGGTACATGGACATTTTAACGGGTGGTTACGTTATAAACCATATGACGAGTGGTGCCGTGAATACCAGGACGGGTGGTTACGTTATAACCTCCAATGCATTGGGTATGGAAGTCGGCCGTATGGCTATTCCATTAAGTATGTATGGAAATTGGCCGTATGGCTATTCCATTAAGTGATATGTGTGGAAGTCAACCGTATGGTTATTCCACTTAAGTATGTTTATGTCCCATGTTACCTTTATATATTCTATGTGTTCTTTATATGGGTTTTATGGTAATCCTTTGGTTACAAAAAGGTAAGTAATGATACTTTATTCAGTGAAGATTTTTTTTACTACTTCATGAAGGTGAAGGTATTACTTTGATATAGTATACATGGTTTACTTGATGTTTGAAAAACTAACAGTTTTCATTCTCTTTTTATCCCTTACTGAGCTTTTTATGCTCACCCCAAGTTTTTTGAAATGTTTTTCACAGGACTTAAAGTGGAATAAGGTCAAGGATGGGATCAAGGGAATTTCATGCTATCTAAAACATGGAATCGAGACATCTTTCTTTTTAAGAGTTTTTATTTTATGGAGACTTAGTAGAAGTGTCAACTTTGTAATATTTTAAGATGTAATAGTTATGTTCTAATTCTCTAAAACTCTAAACCTAAAAAGATCCTCAATGTGAATTATTCATTTAATTCAATATTAAGTAAGGTTTAAGGCTGGGGCCTTCTAATTACATGTTTGGAGTGTATGAAATTTTTTCATTCTAAGTTATCTTTTGGGTCTATTTTATTTAAATTCAAATAAATGAATTGTTTCAAAACATCAACTACTGACAGTTTATAAAAATAATAAATTATTTAATTATTTAAAAAGCGTAAAAATATTTAAAAAATTTAAATTGAAATTTATAGTGTCTAAATTTTCATTAATTATCAATCTATTGAAAATTTACAACACATAAGTAAAAAAGAACCATTAAATATTTATAATAAATTTACCACAAAAAAATTAAATATATTAAATAATGAATAATCAAAATAATATGGTTTAAAATAAAATAAAAAATGTTTACATTTGATTGGTTGAAAGTATTTAGACCCATAATCCTCTTATATTATAAATAATTGAGTTCTGACAAATTAAAAACCTAAAATGAATTTCTAATAAATTAATATTTCATGACTTTCCTAAAGTTCCCCACCTCACTCTTATAAAATGTCTCCACCTCTACCCACGTACTCACAAATTTAATGCCCTTTGGATCATCCAAAATCTACTCAAATATGCTCCCAAAATCCCTCCCTTCCTCCTAGAACCGAAAAATTGGGTATAAATATATCATAAGGAGTAATTTTGTTCAAATAAAAAGGAGATACTCGAAAAAGATGTAATTGTTTTATCAAATTTTTCATATCTAATATCATTCTTATAATTCCTATTATTATGATGTTTTCAAAATAAAGTAATAAATACAATATCTTATATATTTTGAAATTTTATTATAATTATGGGACATCCTTAAAAATACTTTTATTCATCCTACAAATAACAATATCACAATTTGTGCATATGTACGACTTCCGTCTCTATGTTGTGGTGTGATTTCTATTCAAAAATAATTAATTTGGACTGGTATATTGATGAGACTAATGGATATAAATAATAAATATAACATGATAATTATTTGGTATAATTATTAAACCATCCAATTTCATAACATTTAACCATCAAGGTAATGCTATCGTCGCTTTTCTTTACATATGACTTACCATCTCCACGACAAGATGAGATTCATTCTCCATGTTAACCATTCAAGATTGATTATAATGTATATATACTAAATAATCAGGATATATATGACATAATAATGGTATTAGATTAATGTGTATAAATAAATAAATATATATAAATAAATTTCATTCATTTTCTTCCATTTAATTCAACATGGAAACAGAAACAATGTTCAAGCATACGTACGACCTACCGTCTCACTGAACTGTGTATTCAATTTAATTTATATATCCACAATATATATTTATATACTATATATATATGACATATAAATAATCTTTATCATTTTGGATGTATATTAGTCGCAATCTAAAAATAATATCAAGAACAAAAAGTCAAAACTCATGCGACAAATAAAACGATTATTACCCAAAACATTCCATTAGCATGAAATAGAAAATTGAAAAGTTAATCAGTGAATCATAAATGATATCATAAATATTATTATGATTATATTACAAGTTAATAATATTTTTAAACCATTTATACAAGTGTTTTGGATACATATGAAGCATACCAGCCCTAAGGTAAGGGGCAATTTATCAATCTCATTTATATACAAGATTGTTTATTCATAATTATTTACTAGGTTATTTTGATCATCCAAGTCCATGTATAAAAATTATGAAATCTAATATCTATTCCTCAACAATTTTTTCTATCAATTTCACCCATTGGTGAATTTTTATTAAACTATATGAAATAAATGTTTTATCATTAAACAATTTGAGGTACTTTTCGAATTTTCGGGATAAAGTATGAGGAGAATGTTTTTTAACATATATGACCTGAATGGTTTTCAATGGATTCATAACCCCTTATTCCATTGAAGATTACCCTATAAGATTACAAGATTATTTTAAAATAAAACGATTTATTCTATAATTGTGTGGCATTTTGAAGAAGGAAAAAGTTTTGGAAGAAGAAAGGATATTTTCATCATGAATTAATTTCATATATTTTGTCCAAATTATTTTCCATCAAATATGTGACTTTTTAAATAGGTTTATATTTCTATCCCATTAATTACTACCAATTTATTGTGTTTTTTATTGAATTTTATTTAGGAAATCCATTAGTTCTAATTCAATTATGATGGAATGATGTTTTAGAAACCCATTTTATTTCATGGGTTATGGTATGATGTATTTTGTTATATTTTGTGGGACAGATTAGAATGGTTTCATTATGTGGTAGGTGGGACCTATATCTCTCTCAAAGGAATTGGGTAAATATCTATATCTCATGACATTTAAATGACAAAAATG
This sequence comes from Viscum album, assembly GCA_963277665.1. Taxonomy (NCBI): domain Eukaryota; kingdom Viridiplantae; phylum Streptophyta; class Magnoliopsida; order Santalales; family Viscaceae; genus Viscum; species Viscum album. Next base: position 1,919,510,323 of record OY728163.1, read on the forward strand.
GAAATTAAATATGGTTCGATAATATATTGCTCGAATGAAATGTAATCTTGGTCTAGTAATACATGGCTGGAATGACAACTAAAACTGGTTCCATAATTAACATTGTAAACTATTCTGGTCTTGCATTAAATTCTATGGAAACTGTTGAAATAATATTATAATTTATTTTATTCCATAATTATAGGATTTATTCCAATGCTATTTTTTCATGGTTATTTTTTCGTTATGATCTATTCCTTACGTACTACCATGATTTATTTCATGACTCAAGATTTTTATATTTAAATAGTATTCTCATGTTTTTACATTCTTATGTTTATGGGTTTTTTATGATCTCCATTATTACTCTTATTGAGAAGTTAAGCTAACCCTTTTTATATTTCCTTTTCCCCAAGATATTAAGTAAGTATTTAGGTATTTAATGAATAGAAATATCTTTATGGGAGATGTTAAAGATCGTTCAACGTGTTAGAAGATTATGTTCCATGTTTCAAAATAAACTAAACTAATATGGTCTTTGGGCGTATATTTTAGTATCGTGTTAATTAATCCCAAAAATATATATATGGTTCATGTACATCATGCATGGGTCATTAATGTTGGTATTGGTAGAGATGAATTTGATCCATAGTAACTCTCATGTGTGAATGTTTGACGAAGCATAGCTCTCCTCCCAAGGGATTCCTATGGAAATGGATGCCACTTAGGAAGGTGGTATGTCTAGACCAAGGGTTATAGCCATTCATGGGGCACTATTATAGGTATCAGTACATGTCTACTAGAAATAGTTCTAGACAGTTACAATTGGAATCAGAGCGATGATTTTATTACCTTTGAGAACTATGATGAGAAATATTTGATGAGATCCCTAGAGATATTTCTATGGCATGTCTAGGGATGTCCATAAGGGTAATTCTAACTATTTTTTTCAGTCAATGAATTATATTAATGATCATTAATATCCTAGAATTTATCATAATATGTTAGATACTGAAATTACTCCCCCTTTATTATGTTATTTTCCTAGTATGTGTTTTTCCTCACACACTAAATGAAATGAGAGATGTAAGTAAAAACATCATTATTATTCCAAATCAGAAATCTCATAATTTAATAAATAATCACAACATTGGTGTGATTCATGCGCCAACTAATATGAGAAATATGGAGTTTCATGGAAATCATAGAGGAAAGAATGTTTAATTTTACACAAGTAAATCATGTGGGAATAGACAGAAGGAAGAATGATTCAATGAAACTAAATGATTTTTTGGGGTGGAAAACAAGGTCACATAACTAGTAATAGAAAATGTAATGTTTCAGATAACACAATGGGAAAGGATAAAGGTATTATAATACATCAATAACGGTTTAATGGTCTAAATGTGAAATATATTGGAATTTAGGAAGTCAGTTCCCTAAGGGAAAATCTCATGAAGAGAATCATCATGGTCATATGGTTAGTATTTATGTTGATGATGATGAAGAGACTACAAATAATATATGCGACGGATAATGTGTTGAGGAATAAAATGATGAAGTTCGGTCAATTGTTTAAGAATATTGTGGAATGATGAAAATATTATCAAGAATAATGTTGTATAAGTTATTTTATCATTTTACGGAATAAATAAACATCTAGGGATTGGTACACTGTTGTTTTTCCTTAAGTATTTTAAATCATATGATGAATGTTACTGGAAACCATGAAATGTTATTGAAATATTTTTATAAAGAACATGATATGTGCATAATAAAGGGATAAGGAGATAATGGGATGCTTGATAGTACAAATGAGCTCATGACTTATATATGAAAAATTGATATCATGGTTTGAGTATATATATATTTTTTGTAATTTTGGTGTGTGGAAAGAGTAAATTTTGACAAAATTAATGTTTTCACTGAGGTTCTTTTTTAATTCTCGTTATTAAAATGTTTCAATTGTATAAATGATTAAGGTATTCACATGATTTTAACGTGACAACCAATAAATACCGTATACGATAAGGGAGATAAATGTTATGTTGAGTTAGATCACCACGTTTAAAGTATTATATTTTCATCTTTTCAAAGGTTGAAATGTTATCCATTTATTGATAATATATGATATATTCTGGTGGATGTTTTTTATATTAATGTATTTTCACACTATAAGATTACTTATGCATATTTGATTTCATGTGATAACCATTTTTATGAGATAGATGGAAGAACCAATCATTCTATCGAGTGACCTGTTAACACTTCATGAATGAAAAATAAAACTTCATTAAATAAAATAAAATATCAAGTGGAATTTTTTTTGGGCATGACCAATAAAGATAATGTACTGAAATAAGCTAATTATTTCTTCACATGTTATTCAATGTTATGAAAATAATCATGAAAAAACATTTATCCTAGGACCATTTTATTTGATGTATCAGATGGGCCCACAAATCATCATAGATTTATGTATTTCTAATTGCTAACTTTCTCGTCACCTTGTTCTTTATCACTATCTATAAGAACACGATGGTTAGATTTTTTCCTCTATATATATTTTTTCGCATCCCAACTATGTTCTCCTATGTGGAAACCCAATGATGACTTACTTTGGGTAACTGATATGTTTCTAAAATTAGTTTATAAATGATGTTATTCTATTCCTTTTCACAATGTGGGTTTCTATGAAAGGAACTTTCAGGTAGTAAACATTTTATAACCCCGATGTATTTCGAGGGAAAAATAATTTTAATGGGGGTATAATGTAACATGTCGTGATTTTATGATATAGAGCCTTTTTAATTTCTTTTATGTATTGTGTTGTAAACTGCACCATGATTATCTTGTTCTATAGACAACACTGTATTAGCTTGTCGTATACGCAACCCTATGCATGTGTTGTGCACACAATTTCATCTCCTTTTAATATAATTTATTTCACACAATACTGAGTATATATTTTTTACATTTTATAAAATAAATATTTTTGGAATATGTTATATGAACCAATAAAGGAACATTTCACTAAATGAAAAGCTGACTTTTCTTGCATTACACACAAGATTAACCATCATTGATAGCTTGAGTTGTACGTAATACTGAGTTTCACTAAACAACGATATTTTATTTAAAAAATTATTTTTTAATGCAATATAATCTAGATATTATAAATATTATTATCCAAATTTTGAATTTTATATAATAGTAAAAGTCATGATATATATTTTCTAGGACATGATATAAGAAGAAATTCAAAATATTCAAATAAAAGAAGAATTTTTATAAAAATGTAGTTTTACAACCTTTTGATGGTGAACCAATTTTAAATCTATTTTAAAACATTTATTTAATATATTTGATAAAATAAATGTCTAATTTGGAATAACGATGTCAAAATTTACTTTGGTTGAATTTTCGGTATTTTTGTTATAAAATTCATATATTAAGGAATAGTAAAAGAGACTGAATTTTAAATCAAAACTGTATTTTCATATAATGTATTTATATAGTTAGATTATATTTTTTATGGTTTTATGGTGTAATTGAATTGTTTTTATATTTTAATATATTCTGGTACATTGTAATTACTTTCACATTTAATGTGTAAATAAATTCATGTAAATCTTTTGATGGTTTTTACTTCTAAAAACATGATTTCTGGATTTGAAAACGGGAAATAATTTTAAATTAATTAATGAAAATTATGTGTATTGAACATAGAGAAATTTATTCCATATTTGGAATCAGTCGGTGAAAATTTTGTAAATATGTTATTTCTTGAGATATTATGAATATTAACCATGGTAATTTTTACTTGTCACGGTTAAATGTCAATCGATTGAATTTTGGTAACAAACAATTTGATATGGATAATAAAATTTCCATAAAACCTACCAAAACTATACTGGATGCCTAAAAGTCTCCCCATATCACCTAAGAGTCATAATTTACTATTTCTATGGCTTTTGTCTGCAAAAATGATGTAATTGCTATTAAAAAAAGAAAGGTACCACATGTCACTATCTTATATCTTATAAGTATAAAAAATTTAATACTGTGATAAATATAATAAAACATCAAAAATAAATAGTCTCCAAAAATATAATTAATTTATATACATTTTGTGAATATATTTATAATTTTTAGTGACTAATTAATTACAATTAATATTAAGATAATAGTGATTTAGAAATTATTTTATTGATAGAAATGTCAAATAAATGGTTTAAAAATTATTACATTTTATATCATATGAACTAATTAATGATATAAATGAATTTTATTGGAGAATATGACATGTTATGAGTGTATTAAATATTTTTTTTAATTTATCTTCTTTGTGAATTTTATTTAAAATTAAATAAAGGAATAGTGTCAAAATTTAGACTATCGATAGTTTATAAAAATATCACATTATTAAATTATTTAGCAATCCCAAAAAAATATAAAAATTACAATGTGAAAATTATATGGTCCAAAATTTTATAATATATCCAATTATAGAAAAATTACAACACATATGTATATATTTATAACCATTTAATATTTAGAATATTGTTACCACAACTAAAATTAAATAGATTAAATATGGTTAAATCAAAATGATATGGTTTAAAATAAAATCAAAAAATGAATAAATTTTATTAGTTGGGAGGATTTCTACCCATACTCCACTTTTATTAGAACTAAATGAGTTTAGGATCATTAGAAACCGAAAATCAACTTTTAGTAAATTAATATTTCAAGACAATCCTAAAGTGCCCCTCCTCTCGCTTATAAAAGGCCACCAACTCTTCCCACCTACTCATACCAATAAAGTAATTTCTCTCAACCAAACTCATATTAAATAAGCTCCAAAAATATATTTCTTCCACCTAGAGGCCACACATTGGGTAGAAAGCCATCATAGGGAGACCTTTTGTGGAAATCAAAATGAGATACTCGAAAACGAGGTAATTTTTTTATAACCACTTACAAAATTATTTTCTTCTTCTACGTCATATTCTTTTGATTTTTTCATAGTAATGTAATCAGTAAAAATGTTTCAATATGATGAGATGTTATTATAATTATAATAAAACTTTATACCTCATTTTTTCCATCGTAGTAATAATAATATCACCATGTGTGCGTATGTACGGCTTACCGTCTCCACGTCGTGGTGTAATTGTTATTGAAAAATACATAATATTAATGAATATACTGCTCTGTATAATGAATTTAAACAAAGAATATAAAAATATAATTATTCTATATAATGAATATTCCATCTAATTCAATACCATTTAACCATTAAGGGAATGATATCATCGCTCGTGCGTACCTAAGGCTTACCATCTCCACGAGGCGATAAGATTCATTCTCCACATTATTTATTCAAGAACGATTATAAAGTATATATAATAAATAAAAATAAAATATATTACATAATAATTATACATTATTTATTTATATATAAGTGAAATTTATTTTCTTCTATTCAATTAAATAAGGACACTGAAACAACCTTAATGTGTACGTACGACCTATTGTCTCCATGAATAGTGTATTCCATTTTATTTATCTATCAATAATATATATATTTATATAATAAATATATATGATATATTAATATTGTTTTACATTTGTGACATAATTAAATCATGATATAATTACTAATATCAAGAATAGGAAGTCAAAACACATACGATAAATAAAATGACTATTAGCCAAAATTTTGCTTTAGCAGGAAATTAATAAATAGACAAGTAATAATTGAATCCTCTATGATATTATTATTATCATTATTTCTCTTTACAAGATAATAATATTTATAAACCTATTTTACATGATTTTTGGATACATACGAAGCATATCACAACAAAGGTAAGGGAAAATTTGACAATCTCAGTTATAACTGATATTGTATATTAGTAAGTATTTACTAGGGTATATTTATCGTCAACATCAATGTTTACTTATTATTTAATAGTGTTTCTGTTCTTATAAAAAAATTTAATGTTAATTTTACTCGTTGGTGATTTTTTATTAAATGGTATGAAATGAATTTTTTGTCACAAATCGATTTGTGGTAATTGTTTACTATTCCTGTAAAAGTATGAGGAGAATGTTTTTTTATCATATATGGAATGATTATATTTCCATGGTTTCATGACACCTTGTTTTCTGGATGTTTCCCCTAAAACTGTACTTGTTTATTTACACATAAAATTATTTCATCTAAAATTGTGCGGCATTTTGAGGAAGGAAAACGTTTTTTATAAAGAAAAAAGTTTTCCTCAAGAATTAACATTAAATGTTTTCTAAAAATTAATTTCTATATAAGGTAACAATTTTTGAATAGGTTTATATTTCTATCCCCTTTATTACTATTATTTGATTGTGTTTATGTTGTAATGTTATTCATTAAATCAATTTGTTTTATATAAATTATTATTGAATGATGATTTAGAAATCCCTTTTATTTAATGGGTTATGTTATGGTGAATATTTTTATGTTTTTTGTGGGACACATAAGATTGATTTCATTATTAGATGGGTAGGACCTATATCTCTCTCTAAGGAATTGGGTAAACATTTATATCATATAAGATTTACATGACTAGAATGACATGTTAATCTTGGTTAGTAATAAAGGGAAGGACGACCAGTAAATCTGGTTTAGAAATACATAGATGAAACCACATGTAAACCTAGTTCAATAATAGATTTTATCCACAATTATTGTCCTGGTAGAAATGAATTTGATACTCTATAAATCACATTATGAGATTATTTTTTCTCCATAATTCCATGTTTTATTCCAATTATATTTTATCAAGGTTAATGTTTTTTTATGATCAATGCCTTATGTACTGCGTAGATTTGTTTCATGACTCAAGATTTTAATATTTAAACTTTAATCTCAAGTTTTTTACATTCTTATGTTTATGTTCTGTTTTCTGTTCTCCAGGTTTAACCTTACAGAGCATTTGATCTCACCCTTTTTATGTTTTCTTTTCCCCATGATATAAAAAAATATTATAGGTAATAAAATCAATGTGGATACTCATTATGGTTGATGTCGAAGATATTTCACCACGTTATAATAATATGTTCCATGGTTAGGTATATAATAAATTAACACGATCTTTGGGCATTTATTTGAGCTATGTATTAATAATTTTCCAAAATAAATTTAATGTCCATGTACATCAAGAATGAGTCTTTACAATAAGGTTGTCCAAGTCAAATAGTTAGGATTGGGGAGTCCTCTATATAGATCATGATATTGTGAGTTTATATATTTTTGAAGATCATCCTACAAAAAAATAATTTCATTACATTTCATTTCCAAATTATATGATATGAAAATTAGTGGATGGATTCATACAACTAGAACATCCTTTTTATGGGATATTATATAATCAATACTGGGGGTTTTTGTGATTTGAAAAAATATTAGGTGATTATTAAATATTTAAATATCTAATTTCTAATTTTATAATATAGATAATGTAATAAAATATTCTCATATATATTCATGGAATGGAAAAACATATGATTTAGAATATGTCATTATGATCTATATAATAAAAGGATAACCTTCCTTCCAGAAATTATATCTGGCAATGGTATAAGAACTTTTATGTTATATTATTCCATGTCTGGAAATAATACATGCTAGAAAACCCTATTATTAAACTTCTTGTTAAATAATATTGTGAGGAAAGATATTCCCCCTACATGAATAAGTTGGATCATGCCATATATGTCATATTTTTTATTTTATCATCAATGCCATGTGATATTATAATGAAACATGCGGACATGGATGGGTATAGAATCATGCCTCACAATTATTATATTTATCAAGAGAAAGTTTAAAAAATATATATGGGATATTCAATTCACTTATCACATCAATTCCTGGATATAAAATGAAAACATGGTCTCATGTATTAAATATTATTGAATCAAATTAGAGATTAAACATATTTTGACCATGCTCACTAATGAGTCTCACATATACCTCATTATGTTGTTAATATCTAATATATTATCTAGATTCATTTTTAATTATATTATGGCTAATAGCGAGAAGTATCTATCATAACTCCTTACATTGATTCCCCGAGATTATAATGATATGGGGAATGAAAAAACTATATACATTATATAGAATAAATGGGAAAATAAGGTAAATAGATTTAATACTCACTTAACGTTTAATGCTTCTAGAAACCATCATTCTATGAAAAATAATATCCAAAGGTTGGAAAATGAAAATCATATTATAATTTTAATTTATAAATCTATTCCATATGAATAAGAACTATATCCAATTTAATAAGCATGGGGATACAACAAGTGTATTCTTTTTCAATTACATTCTTTCCTAATCTATCAATTAGGTATTAGATATGTGTTTGAGTACTCAAATTTTTATATATTTACATGAACAAAATATTTTATGAAATATATCACGTTGATAGGTGGATCTATAATCATCCATTAAAGAATAAATTTATCCGTTTAATATAGGATACTACCACCTTCTATTTCCATCAAAGATGATAATGGTTTTAAAATGTCATTGTCGTGTGCACAATGTTATGAAAAATATAATTTAGATATCATACCAGAATAAACATGGTTAGAAATAAATTTTTTTCTATTTATAATGATAAAATATGTTATAGTATGAAACAATTATAAAATGATCTTTATTTATTAAATTAGGAATTCTATGTATTTGAAATTAGAACAAATCATGTTCTCATAACTCATATCGACTTGAAAATAATCAAGTAGATATATTTATCACTATTTTAACTAGTAAAAATGGCATAACCTTATTTTTTGTTCAATATGAAAGGTATACTGAGCCTTTATAATTCGTACACACTAATGTGTGTAGAATATTTCTAGAGGAAGATAGAGGTGAATATTATAGCCTCATAATTTTTAATTATTAAGTGTGTAGATGTGGTCATGTCTACAAAAAAGGTATAATCCTTAGTCCTTCGAGCAGTTCAATGAATTATTGAATGGTGTAGAGAATCATTATGGTAAAAATATACCTATGCTTAGATCTCAGAACTATGATGGTTAACCTAACAAAGTATTCATATATTGTTTATGGTTGTTTCAGATTCTATATAGACTCACTTGTCCTTATACCCCACAATAGAAGCATTTTAGTAGGAGATGGAACTATGACCATGTTGACATGGTTAGGATGATGATTCATATAGGTATTAAATTATCCATTTATGGATAGTTTTTAAAAACTATGGATAAAAACTAAATCATGTGATAATGATAGTGGAAAATGACATCCCTTTCCAACCATGGACTATAAATTAACATGTTTCTTCAAACTCGTATGCTTTTCGATATGAGGAATTTGATAAATCCTTAACTGGAATAAAACTAGCACCCGAGGTTCCATGTGTATCATTATAGTATATCATATTGAAACTGATGAATATTTCCTATAAAACCCTTTTGAAAAAATAATTTTGGATGAACAACGTCCCACTATTCTTGAGAGGGAGAACATCAACAAAAGATATAGGGGATATAATATTGAATTAAAAAATGTTGATTCAAAATATAAATAATGGTTCATTCAAGAAAACAATTTAAAATTCCATGTGTAATATGGAGTTTTTAAAACAAACATAATACATAGGATCCCTAGAGTGGTTATGGAATGAGAATGATATGATTTTTGGGTCCTCGAGGATGGTGTGTCATTATTGATTAGTAATAATAATTTCATTTACAATATGTAGTGAAAAATAAGAATATATATAATAATATAGAAAGAATAAATGAATTATGATATAAAATTTTCCAATTTGAACTGTGTACAGGTTATGGTTGATCAAACAGGAAATGGAAATCATACATAGTGAAAATGTCTATCCAAGATAAAAATGGATATAAAAAGTAATGTGTGTACCTATAAATCCAAAAAAAAAATAGTTTAAAAGTTTAAAAATCATGGAATATACTACAAAGAAACATTTTTTACTAGTATTCATTCTTAAATTCCACAAAATTTTACTTTCCATAAAATATTTCCTTGATAATGATATTATATAGAGATATATAAAAACAGATTTCATTAACGAGACCTATTTAAAAGATTTTAATATAGAAAAACCATAATAGTTAATGACTCTAGGTCAATCTAATAATGTATTAATGTTATATAGATCAATTTACTGATTGAAGAAGGCATTCCGGTAATGGAACATTTGTTTTAATAAATCCATGAAATAATTTGGTTTCATTAATTATAAAGGGGGTCCATTAGTTTAATGAAGTTTAGTGGGAGTGAGATAATTTTATTATTAGATTATATTTATGAAGAAACTATTGAAAATGACATATCATTCATACATTTATTTATGTAATGTTTAAAAAAGTGTCTCTCTATGATGAAATTAAGGGAATCAACCTATACCATTGGGAAGGAAAACATTAATGATTGAAATTTTTATGATATATAGAGTATATGTGGAACTAGTTATTAGTAGTTACGACAATGTCAATTTTTAAATAGATTTTAATAATCTGATGACATTGTCAATATATGTATTAAATATCCATGTGGGACTGGTGAGAAGGAAAAGATCAAATAAAATTTATATAGTTAATTGAATAGTGGAGTTTGGGTACATTATTCGTTCTGATGTAGCTAAAGAATTAGTTTTTCAATGTATCATTGTTTATGATCCTGATGTTATAACTTCTTATAATGACTCTATAACATTATCTTGTGATAATACTATAGTTGGATAACTTTCTATGGATCCAATATCAATTTAATTTTTTATGATCATACTCTAGATGCATCACCTTACAAAAGAGTTTTCTCAAATGGGATAATTTTTTGTCAGATGAGTATCCATTGAGTATAAAATGGTGGATAATGTCACTAAATCCTTATCATGATCGAACCATAAACAACGTGTGAAATATAGTGGTATGAGTGTTGTTAGTAGTTGTATCTAATGAAAGTTGGTTTTTATTGGATTTTGTTCCTTAAAAAACACGCTTTGTACTTTTTGATCACCAATATGGTCATTTTTTCAATATTAATCAATATATATTAATGTATTGGCACATCTTCTATGTGAAATTTAATTTGATAATTTCCTTGGAGTATATGTCACATTGAATGTTCAGAGGAGTTCCATTCTATGATTATAATCTCAATGTATTATAACATCATTAGTAAAAATATTTATATGTATATATAATATCATTTTATGATACATGAATCAAATAATATATCAGGGATATGGGTCTAGAAATACATTTAAACCTCCTTAATTATGTTCCCCCATTGTAATTTAAAAAATGTTTTCGAGATCCTTAACCCCAGTTGGAAATAAATATTTATTTTTGTCAATGGATATTCCTATATGAATTAATTTTTGTAGACCTTAAACATTAAGTTCTCCTAAAGATGGATTATATAGTTTAAATAGTTATGTAGGACTACCGGGACATGGTTAGGATTTATTAATCCATCCATTAATTCCCTCTCACGAGTTCAGATCATATTACATGAGTCATATGGAAGTTATTAAGATTAAAAATTTCAATTAGTTATTGTTTAGGAGAATTATATTTCTTGATTCTTTGCATCACATATCCTTTAATTGACAGTAGGAAACCATTTTTTGATTAATTCACTTTCATTATACATCAATCATGTATTAGTGTTTGGGTTATATGTATTTTTTGAGCCATTTTCTGGGTTACATTCACACTATTTCAAAAATGGAGTGGAAGATGTGATATGAAATGTTATGTGCTAAATAGTTTTCTAAAAGATATTTGAGAAAATATTTTGTTGAAAGATATATAAATTGACTGGTTTTATTTGATTTCTTTTTAAATGCTTCCATTAATTTTAGGTGAAAATATTTTATGAAAAATTTATTCAGGGATTGGTTTTGAAAAATTTAATATTTAAAATGGTTGTGCACCCAATTTATATAAGAATTTTTATTGTATTAAAAATAAAATGAGAATATTTTAACTATTTATATTACGGTTACTTTTTAAAATGTTTAAATAATTATTTTATCTTATATTAAAACTATAAATTATGACATATTTTATAAATATATATCCATTGAATACTTTGTGATATCCTACTTGAGATGTTTTTTTCACACCTTATATACAAACAACTGTATGTTTGTGTAGGAATATCTCATGTTTTCTTTTTTGGTGCCCATGAATGGATTTCATTAGGATATTTGTTGAGTTATGTTTTAGGATGTGTGTTTATGGTATATAATTCTAGGTCACTTTGGGAATGTTGAATGACGGATTAGGTTACGATTCATATTTTCTAGGTCTAGAATGTAACAAAAATTTCATCCAGTCGATGAATTTTAATTTTTTTATTTATATTTTCCTTGTCATGTATGATGTGTTTCATTTTTAGATTAAAATGAGATTTTTTTAAATGATTTATACTTGAATTGTTCATAGTTTTATACCTATTTATTTTATATGTGTGTATTTATAATGTATGGATGGGTTATGTTGTATTATTTACTGTTTTTATTATTTTTCCCGTTATTATGATATGAATTAAATAGTTATAAAGAGTATATTATTGATACCAAGGAACTATTTTTCATCCTATGGGAACCAAGAATACCCTTCAGGTATAGTGGAATACCGAGTCATGTAATATATCTTGTCAGCTTGGGTTAGTTCATTAAAAGTTTTATCATAGTCTAGTTTCATAATATGGAATATTTAATCTAATAAACAACTTGTTATTTAGGGAATGATGTAGTATGCATATTGGAACATTGGGACTCGATAGGTAGGTTCAAGGAGATTCTATATAACTCATTGTATCCCTTATCCTTGAGTCTCCATTGGTTATCATGATTATAATTTTTAATTAGAGTTCCTTGTGATTATTATTAGTGATATTATGATCTATAATGTCATGGTATTTGTTACATTTGGAATGCTATGAGAATTTTATGAAAAATATAAAATCAAGAAGTGGATACATGAGGATGTCTCGAATAGATTGAATACCTATATAGTGACACACTTATTTATTTGGAAAACATTTTAGGAAGGTTTGCTTGATTGGAATAAGATTATTCAAAAAAAGGCCAAGAAAATAATGGTTTTAAATGTCAATTGTTGTTGTTTTTAGACCTACTAATTCATGGATATCATAGTTTTTTGGTAATGGTATATTAATCCTTAATGGTATTATGATATTATGGAGATGAAAAATTTTAAAATATTTAAATTTGTTTTCTATTTGTATTATGTTATTATTTAAAAAATGTATGTGAAAGTGGAATTTCAAGAAAAGCATTTAGTTTTGAAATGATGAATTATTTTTTGATTAAAAATAAATTTTGGTTTCAAGAAATATTTCCTTTTAGGTGGTTATTTTTTACAGATACCATTATACATTTTACTTCTAAGACATGTATATTATATATCCCTAAATGATTTATACACTATTTAATGGTTCAGCAATGTGTCTTAAAATGAAATTTTCGAAGTGTTGATGAGAATTTTTAGACGGAATATATTTTTGAAATATAGTGGGATACTTATTTTAATGTCATTTAGTTGATTCCAAAATTATGATTCTCATTTGTTTTATTTTTTCCCTTGATAGGTGTTTAAATGGAAGATGGATTTGAATAAAATTTAACGTGTTATGTGTTTTTTATGGAAGGTGTGTATATGTATAATTTTTGTATTTAGAAAGTGGGTATTTTTACTTGAAAGTAAAATTGAAATGGTTATTACCACATAGTTTTATAAAATAAAAATCTATTTTTAAAATCATATATTTTTTAATGATATTCACTTTAAATGAGTTTTGGTACTCTTTTTAATGTTGGTCATGGTTTATGATGATATCTTTTTGAATGTTCACATCTTAATTGGGGAAATCTCCATTTGAATTATTAAATTGATTCTTGTTGGGAAAATTTTTTGTCATTTAAAAGAAATATCAATTTTTAGTTAATGCTTCTTATTATATAATGTATGTCTGACAGAAATATCTAAAACAAAGGTATTTTGAAATTCTATGGGGTAGTTATTTTCCAATCCTTAACACTTTCCGGACATTCTATGGAGTTATTGGGGTTTCTTTGACCAGTTATTAGTATAGTTGTGTGTCTCAATATTATTCAGGGGGATTCCCATATAGTATATTTATTTGGGTACTATATATAGAATTTCTAGTGGTTTAGTTATATGAACATTGATTGGATGTTTAAATTAGTTAGGATCATTCTTATTGTAGTTTGGGAATCCCTCTAGAGGAATGAAATATCTTGTGTGAGACTTGATTTCGGAGATGACCTATTTTGAGGTATTTTCACTATGACTATAGAGTGATGTAGTTTTGAGGCATCTACCATGTGGTATGTTAATTGGTTCATTTTTATTTACTCCATCATGATTGATGTTTGTTTTATGAGGTTACTGCCACATTTTTTATGTTAATGATTATTTTTTGTACATGGTGTATGATATAGTGTGATTTTTTGAAGGAAGGGAGGATAAGTGAAAGCTATGGGGGTGTGATATGTGTGAAGTGTATGAACATGGATATATTTGAGACTATTCAAAATAAAAGGATGGTTTGGATCTAATTGGGATCACTATGGGCGAGTGTATTTGGGTTGTGGTCATAAATCACATGTCAAATCATTTTTGTGACTTAGGTTTAAAACCATATAGTTTCTTATGGTGGCATGTGTGTGGGTTGTTTAATTATTGCTTTATGCATGGAATAGAATGATGATATTTATGACATGATCATGTGATTATATTGCTAAATGGTTTATGATATATTTTTGTAATTTATGTTCGATTATAGGTGGTTAGTTAAGATTGATGTTTTTTTGTCTCTTATGATGATTTATAGAATCATGTTTATTTGAATAATTCTTTATTTATAATAATTTATTTTGAATCACAAAATAAAAATTAACTCTAAATGGTGTAGAGACCTATTTTAGGTATCCCTCTTCCTAGTTTTTCATGTTATATGATAATGAATTGCAATTGTCTGGAAGATGATTGATATTTTTAAATGATTCAAATAATTTTTTTTTGGGAATTAATAGTATTATTTCTTTTCTATACAAGACTTCTTGAGTTTTGAGAACCCCTTCTCAAATTAAGATCACATGGGATTATATTTAATCACTCATGACATCTACACATTCTAAATACATTCATGGATAAAAAGATACATATTTGGGAGAATTACGATGCCCCTTATCACTATTGTATATTATTTACTAAATTTTATATTATTTTATATAAATTTAAATATTTGGGAGTTTTTGGTTGAAAATTTGGATTTTAGAAAGGTTTAATTACTTTTATGGTTTTTGAAAATTTTTATTAACCCATGTGGTGTTGTTGAGAAAACCAGTGAAATACTAAAATTCCATGACAAATAAATTATTCTAGGATGGTGCATAGGGTATAAAAATATTCAATGTTCCTTGGTAAACCATGAATTTAATGTTCTGTGCGGGTGAAATCTATTATTAGATCATGTTCAGAGGAAACCATGTGACCAAACTATGTGATGATTTGGAGTTTATTCCACAGTATCTTCCTTGGTTGGAACATGGTTTTCCTATCCAAGAATCATAAACATGATAATTGAACAGTTTTCAAAATTATTAAAATTGTAGAAGTTATAATAATTTTTTATTTAATAATTCTTATATTATTTACACTCTATATTCATCATAAAAGTAGGAACACAGGGAGAATTTCATCCCTCTTCCTTTCTTCATTTTTTGGCCTTCTCCATTGAATACAAGCATATCTATGGAGATATTATTCTTCATTATTTATCACATTCTCTTAACCCTTCATAAAATACATTTAATTTTACTTCTCTCCAAAACCATATCTGCATTGATGGTTCGTTATAGGTTTTTGATGGAATTAATGTTTGTAGTTTTTCAATTTTGGGTTTGTAAAAGATATTTCCATCCTCTATAGTGTATAATCCATTGAAGGTGTTACATTATGATTTGCCTCCAACTGAAATATATAGGTTCATCAATTATATTTACCTTATATTTCATGTCATGAAATGATTGAGTGTTTTGATTTCGTTATTATAAATTATAAATGTATGGGGTATCCCTAGTGAGATTATAAATTCCTTTCCAATCGATCCCACACTTGTCATGAAATACAAAATTTTAAAGGCTTTGAAATTATGAATATGATATTTTGTGTTTTTTCATTCCATGTGATTTATGAAATTCCCACATGTTCCCTTAAAGATAAATTTTAATTTTTAAAGGGTGCATAGACCTGTTGATTTCCAGATAAAGGATTTTATAGTTTTAATTTTTTTTAAAAAAATTGATGTGTTATGCCCACACTAAATGGTTTTCATGTCTTAATAGCCATTTATAGTGTTTTTTTGGAAATAATGTTTTAAAAATATCAAATAACATGGTTTTAAATTATGTTATAATATAATATTTTATGGATGGTAAAATGGATTGGAATTGTAATCTTCTTTCAAAAAGCCTATTTTTTTTATAATAGAGCCCATTTATAGTTGTAAGACCATATTTGGAGAATATTATTTCTTGTTATGATGCACATTGTTTTTAAAATGGGAATATTTCATATTTTTTATTATTTATTATCATGAAAAGTTAATAAATAAGGAATGTTTATAGGGATTTTGTTTTAAGTAAGATGTGGAAAGTTTCAAATTATAGTAATTTTTTTTATGAAATGGTCACTTGTCCATTAGTGTTCCCACCTCCACTGACTAAGGTCATAGGAATCATAGATAAATAATTTAGGATCTTGATGATTTCCAGAACAAGGGTATATTGTGAAAATACAAGAGGATTTTTTCAATCAGACATAATGTGTTCTGATGAGATGGATTATGTGTCCTATGGTAGCTTAAACACCTTTAGGTGGGACTATATAGTATGAATAGTACTACAGGACTACTAGGATGTTTATAAGTTCTTTTAAGTTGTGACATGGTTCTTTGTTCTAGTAATTTTAGTGATATTTATTTATTCCCCTTTGGTATCTTGTTTAATTTGTTAATTATATTGAAATTGTTCCATGTGTTGGTTTACATTAAAATTGTTTCTAAAATATTTTGGAGTGTCCAATCAGGTTTGTAAAGTTTTAAATCTCTTTCTAAAAGGTATTTAAAAAATGGTTTTGGGGATATAGGGATAATGGAGTGATTTTTTTTTCATATATTTTAAAACAAATCATTTCGTAGTTGGAGATAAATATCTAAATATATTATTTTATTTAATATATGGGTTTGAAAAATATTATTTTAATATAGATAAGATATAATTATATAAAGGCTTATTTCATGGTTTTAAAAAGAAATTGATAATATATGTATATTATTTCCTTCACCCCCACTTGTGGAAAAGTGATGTATTTATTATCTTATGCTAAAAAAACATTTATGAAGTTTTTTAGAAAGGTAATTTTATAAATTCATTGTGAGATCCCATTGATAATTTTTTTCTCACATCCATTATGCACACTAGTATAGGTGTTAGTGTTCTTCTCTTATTTTATTGTAGGTCCACATTTATTTTTTCAAGTAGGATATTCAATGAGCTCAATTGTTTGATGTGTAGTTATGCTGAGTGATCATAGATCAAGATAAGTTGTTCATGTTATGGTTGAGATTTCTGTTTTTATTTTTTGGGTAGAGAATTTATCAACCACTATATTATCTATTATTTTCTTTTACTCTATATTTTTATTATATGATCTCTATTATGTTTTTCATTTACATGAGTTATTTTTTTATTTATGTTGTGCAATATTTAACCATGTTATGTTTTTTTTCATTTTATTAGATATAAATGGATGTCCAAGATATAGATATGGAATTCTAAGTTATTAGTGGTTTATGTTTCTTGTTCATGATATTTTTATGTGGGTAAAATCATTATATTCTAGTAATATGCTATTTAAAAATTCCCTGATAGAAATAATAATAAAATAATTATTCTGATATGAAGAGATGAAAAATGGAGTTAAACATCAAACAACAACAATAATACATTAAGTTGTATATTCTTTCTCCATGAGATGAAAAAATTATATTTGGCAAGATATATACATGTTTTATATCATTGTTGACCCAAATCCAAAATTTTCTCAACCAAAGGATTCTCAAAAGGCCACTAAAACAATGTTTTAGTTAAGATATCGTAGTTTTTAATATTTATAGAATTTGAACATCATTTTAGATAAAATTATTGCCTTTCTTCAATAGAAAATTAATTTATTATAAGATATTACATTCATTTAAATATTATAGGATTCAGGTTTTATCATTTTTCATAAAATAGTAATATTGATAATTAAATTGAAACATATATTTACATATAATTTTTTATTTATATAACTAAATATTTAAATATATTTACATGTAAAATAAATTTCTAAAAATTTAAACCATAATAAATATAATTATTAATTTTATGTAAAAAAATAATGAACAAGTATATATGTATATATAAATGTACATATAATGATTACATATAAATATTTGTTTCTTTGTGTGGGTATATATTAAAAAACACACACACACACAGATTTATTTATGTAATATAATATCATGTAAATAAATAGAAATATATTATATTTTTAAATAAATATAAATATATGTATTTATATATATTAAAACAGAAAGATACATGCACACATAAACATTTTAAAAAAAAGTATTATCAAATATATACAGAAACATTTGAATAAATATATGGATAAAAATAAGTATATCTATATATAGATATATATCATAAAATACAGAAGAAATCACCAAGAACCAGTGGTGAGGGTACAAGTGCATATAAGAGGTGGTCCCATGCCCGAATACAGGCAATGGTTTGCACAAGTGACAGAGCAGGGGGTATATCGGGTGTTGAGGAATTTAGGGAATGTGGTCGATCTGGCACTAATATTACCCTATTAGGTATGGCGAGTATTTATGGATGGATTAATTTCATGTGATCATTAATAAAGGTGGTGGTGGGAGTGGGAATTATTAAAATATTTACAGAGCTCTGGTAAACCGTATTTTTATGAGCATTGGTGGAGGAAATATTTTAAGGGCTAAAAAAGAACTGATAAAATCCTATTTGTCTGTGCTTTATTGTTATAATAAATGGTTTTATTTTTTCTTCTAGCATAGATAAAAGAGACATTATATTAACCAGACTTACAACATCCGGAATGATAAAAACATTTTTATGATATTTGTATAGGTGGCCATCCATTTGAGTGGGGGTGGCCTATCCCAGAGGTCCTAGAAGTGTGTTATTTTTTTACATTACTTATAACATCTATGACCATTATGAAAAATTATTTTTATTAAATTTATTTTTTAAGTCATAAATATTATATGATGTTTTATAAATAATATAAAAATATTTTACACCATAATATTATATTATGTAGTCAAATATATATACTATAAAAAACATAATATATTTAAAAAATTATTTTTTATATAATAAATAATTAATATATATATATATATATTATATTTATGCACAACTCTATAAAAATTATAAATTCTCAAATATTTGAATAAATATATTTATACATATTCAAATAATGAAATATATATTTTCTATAAAAATATACAAAAATTCTAATATATATATTATGATTTATAAAATTATTTAATTAATATATTTATACAAAATTTTAGTAATGTACTTAAATAAATTTATATAATGTTTTTATATTTCTCCAACACTAATATATATATATACTGTATAATTGTGTCTTTTATAGAATATATTAAATTAAATTAAAGAGGGGATTTAACCCCATCAAATTTTATTAGTTTATTTTAATACATTTCTTCAATTTTAGTGACCATTTTGGAAAAATAATACAAAAATATAATATATTCATTTTTAAAAAAATATATGTAGTTAAAAAACACCCCCATTTTTTAATTTTTTTAATAAATTGAATATATATTCATTATCTTATTTCTTAATTTACACAAAATTATAACTAATTAGTTAGAAAAATGATTCTAAAAATTAAAATAGGTTTATAACCCCCCTAAAATTTCATAGATTAGAGGACATTATTAACCCCCTATTTATTCAAATAAATCATTCATATAATACTAGTGATTTTTATGAAATTGAAGATTAATTAAATGAAATTAGGGGATTTTGAATAATCAAAACTAATTTATTTGGAAATATAATATTTTTGGGGGTTTTTATAATCCCTCAAAATAAAAATAATTAGACTTATTTTTTTGCAGTGCACCTATATGTTTTTTGTAACAGAGTCAAAAAATATTAAGGGTCACTAATTTTTAACTTTCATCTGATTTATTCAATTTTTTTCACCAAATAATAATGTTTCAGATTTTAATAACCCCATAAAATTCCATGCATTTTTCTTCAATATTAATTTTATAGAAATTGGGTTAAATTTATTCATTTAGAGCCTCCACTCCATTATACATATTTCAAATATAACTCATCTTGGACAATGTCCAATAGGACCAACATTATCATATTTATAAATATGGCTTCGAATTAGTGACTTAAATTTTATAATTACCGCATGACCATTCAGTTAGATATTTTTTTATTCATTTTCAATAACTCATCAACATAGAATCCCATTAAATGAGTTTACATTCTTCATATGAAAAATTTCTTCATGTAAGTAAAAGTATCCCAAATTTGGTAATTTTGGAATCTATTTCCCAATCTGTCGATAAAAATTGGTGGCAGGGGGACGAAGAGTATATTCTAAAATAGGAAATTTATTCTTTAAAATAATTATAAATAAGGTCTTATTTTGGAAAATTCCATCCTTGAAATATCACCAAGAATTTGTTTTCCTAGAGACCACCAAAAACATCTCGACCCGACCCATCACATTGGGAGGTACCAAAATTATACTAACAAAAGGTGAAATCTCTAAGGTAACAATGTATTATAATAACATTCTTGTGATATACTGAATCCTGGGGGAGATTTACCCTTAAATAATCAAACAACTAGAAGACCATAATAAAGAGACAAAATTTTTTTCATGATATAAGTCTTCAATAAACATTAATAGTATAACAAAATGATCATTATTGTAAGAATGGAAAAGGGAAAAACAGTATTTTAAAATCCTGAGAGAATTAAAACCCTAGATAAATAAGACACAAGGTATGAAGACCCAAGGCATCAAGGGGGGCACACTAGACTTTAAGACTTGATTTTCTCCCAAATCTCCAACTACAGATATCCATGATCACAACATCATGAAGTTAAACTGGTTAAACTAGAAACCTTATCCTTATCTATTAATTGATAAAAAAAATATTTGTATACACATTAAAGTGACTATACAAGGGATGGGTATACAACCTAGTACAAAAAAAACATATTACTTCCTCAAAACACTTTTAAAATATGAAACAGGATAGAACAAATTTTATTTTAATTATAAGATCGGTAGAATCATGGAAACCCAATGATATATATATATATAGGGAGATAACACAAAACAAAAACCCAAACATGGAATGAATACACACACCCATACATAACATCATTCTAGAACAAATTGTTCTTTCTATGGAAGTCAGTTATATTCAAATTTATAAATATTAAAAAATATATCTTGTAATATATTTCTAATTGTGCTATTTAACATTAATGTAACAATATATTAGAATATTTAACACATTAAAAATTTCATTGTTGTTTGATGTTATGATGAGACCATTGAAATGAAACTATGATATTATAAAATATAATTTTATGGTAAGATAACATTTTATTTTAGGAAATATATTTTATTTAATAACAGTTTTTTTACTCTAATTAAGATGATACTTCTTCTCATGGTGATATCACTTATTAATCTCTAAAATGGGAGAATAAGTTGAAATAACCATCTGTAAAAATTTAACATGTTTATGTGTCATCGGATATTCCTAAATGTGATAATTTTTAATAACCATAATGTTTATGATTCTTATTAATGAATTCAATGTCTCAAATTCACTGATGTATTGTCTAAATCCATGACTCAACATTCTAACAAGAAGTAGGGCATTTTGGGTGCAACGTGAATGATATATTATTTATCAATCAATTGTAGATGGATTTTTCACTTCAATATGTATGGATGTTTATAACATGATACATTCATTGAAGTGACACTGTCACATTAAATTAAATGGGCATAGTGTAATGAATACTTTATTTCATTGATCAAAAAAATATGTATTAGGAAAATAGGTTGATGACAAACATGTGTGGCCTTACAGATGAAATATTAAGACAAAGGGAGTATATTGCATAGTAAAAAAATTTTTGTGGTTTTGTTTCTAGAAAATAATATTCATTTCCATTGGGTTCAATGGCCAATTTCTATATACTAATCATAGAATTCAAGTAATTCCACCAAATTTCAATGAATGAATCCTAGAGGGTCACACACAATGAGATATCATTAAACTCAATGAAATGGTTTTTTAATTTTATTTTCGGAATAAATAATATTATCTCGGTCAATGAATTTTCTTTTAGTATTTATTGATTGAAATATTATTTTAAATGTAAAAAACAATTATTTAATCCGTGTTAAATAATTAATTTAATTATTTAAATATTCAGTAATTATTTATTCACTAATATCTGAGTAGAATATTTATTTTATTTACTAAATATTTAATAAATATTTATTATACACACTCTAAATAAAATATTCTTTCATGAATAAATATTTAATTAAAATTATATTCATAATTTGATAAATGATGAAGAGAATGAGTGGACCATTAATGTTTCTAGTGAAAAAAATTTATTTACAAAATGGTAAATTAATATATATTGTTACACCAGTTATAACACACTATAAAATAATAATATTATTATTATTATATGACATGAGGCTAGATAATGATTATTATATTATATAAAGGGTCTTTGTGAGGTTAAATAATATTTTTACCTTAACCCTAACTCTAATAATAGATTGGTATGATTATTGTGTAGGTTTAATGATAATTTGAGATCTTTCCTACACAATGGTCATATATATGTATTTCTTTTTCTACAATCCTCTCATAAATAATAAGAACAAGATAGAATCCATCATGCCTAAAGGAAGATTAAGTTCTCTATATGTACAACAGAATATGATCTATCCACCTTGCTAGAACTCAATATTCTATCATTTTTTGGAGATTAAAAGACAACTTATACATTACTTCTATAGGGGACCTACTTTGGGGCATCCTTACAAAAAGAAATTAGTCCAAAAGGTATTTGTATTATCAAAATATTCTGCAATGAATGTTCCTAAGATAAGGTAATCATTCTTTAGAACTAATATAAATTACATATAAATATAATGAGAAAAATACTCTCTCCATGTTTTGGGATCACTATTTATATATTTGATATAAAACATTCATTGTTCAAGAAATTTATGTCTTGTAAAATTAGAAAATGTTCCCTTGAATCTAACCATAACATTTTTGGTTATTTACCCAAGAGGTATTTATATTGCATCCATAATAATTATGTGGTACCAGAGATGTCAAGTTTAAATTTAGAATTATTTATTTGATTGATGATTGATTTTGTGAAATTGTGGCTAGATATTTTATGTCCAACTTATTTTTTATTTAATATGATGTTTAATTGAAAAGTTTTCAATATATTAACATCCTTAATTATGAATTCATTTTATCTATAATGATTTCTAATAAATAGTGAATGATCTGAAATTCCATCAAGAGGGGATGAATTTTTTGGCTGGTATATTGGGATAAAAAGTGTTTAATAGGATTATAAGAATTGTTTAGAAGTTCACTTCACATGGGTGTGTCATCGGATACATGACATTTCAATAATTTATTACACATGTTAAATTTATATCATAATATAAATAGACTCATAGAACAACGAACAAGGGTATTTTGATTACATGATATGTAGATGTCCTGCACAATGTGTAGTATATATATTATAATAAATAAATTTTTTCATAATATGTGGTCAAATTCACAGTTTCTATCTATAGGAGAGTAACATATAATAAAATTAATGAAACACACATAATGGTTCTAATAGACAATATGGTTAACTCAATAATTCTCATAACTAAGCAACATTCCAAGTCCATCTGATGGTTACATGGAAAAACGAAAATTACAACACATGAATACAACTGGTTAGTACATTCCATTTATTCTGTCTGAGATATAGACTGTAGCTTGAGTTTTCTATCATTTACACACAACATTGTGGAACATTGTGTCATAATATAAGTACAAGTCTCTTAGTCTAAAAATAAAAAAATAGAAATATATTTTATTATAATAATTAATAACACCATTAAATCCTAATTTCACTATTGTATCTATATGTGTTTTACTATATAATAATGATTTTCAAATGTTATTAAATTGTCTTTTAACTAAATATATTTATATATAATTATTTTTTATTCAATTTTATTTTACATGAATGAATTTATAATGGGTATCTCCAAAATACATCATGTGGTTAGTAAAATACAAAGAATCAATTTATTATTAAAAGAATGATAGTCATAATAATAAATAATGAATTGAAGGTAATTCTAGCTAGTGTAATTTTTCATATTCATTGAATTTTGATGAAATATCATGAGCATTGTTCAGAAATATGTATAAGTTGCTTCATTTTTTTAATTTTATTGAACGAGTTTAAAATCATATTTTATTAAATTAAAAAATTATTTTATGTGTGTCATCCCTCCCTCTTTTATTATGTAGGACCAATGTGTCTTTTTTTATGTAATTACATTAACCAATCAGCTGGTCCACTCAACATCATGTTTGTTAAAAAATTATGTTGTTATGGAAGTATCCTAAGGTGCTTGGAGGCCGTTCATGATGGAACCAATATGAAAACTACCTAGGTGATAGACATGTAGAAAAGGCGTAGTGTGGAAGCTTGTTCGTGGACTAACATAATATGTTTCTCCATATGGTCATATTTTGATTTATTTTTCTCCTTATTAATGAATTGATAGATAAAATAATAATCATGTCACTTATTTATTAATTTGATTCTTTCTCTTTCATAAATTATTTATTTTAGGGAAATAAGACAACGATCACATAAATAAATTTACTAGTGTGGAAATATAGAATTTAAATAAATATATTATCAATATATTTTTTTATATTAATACGTTTGAACAATTAATTAAAAATAAATTAATATTTGTAATAAATGTAAAGGATAACGAAAGGATTATTTTAGACATAATTAATTAAAATATATCAACTTAATATTAAGTCAAACCAAACCTTACATTACATGATTAAGAATGAAATCAATAGAACTAAGGGTTTCACCAAACCTTTTTCAGATACATTCTTTTATTAGTTCAGTTATTATAACAAATTTGGGTTTATATAACCATTTTACATCAAGAGGATTATCCATTTATAGACATGGTGTAAAATATAGGGTATTATTAAAAAAATCATGATTATGATTTCAATATTGGCATGTCCACTCAATAGATCATGAATCTACAAGTATATTGTTGGAAAAAAAATTATTACCATAATACCTTTGGGTAAATTTCTGAAACATTTAATTGATAATGTGAAGGGTAATTTGAAAACATTACACTAGAATTCACTGAGTTAGGGGACATTATAGGGGGATTGGGGAGGGTCGTTGCGTCTTTATAAAGTAGCTGGAGGATTAATAAGACGAAATTAATTATGTATCATATAATTTTAAATCATGAAAATGTACTAATAAATATATATTTTAATTATGAATAATAATAAAATCTTTTTCATCCACACTATACATATGATAAATTTTTGCGAAATAACATCTAATTAATAGTAGTAACATTCACAAATGATTTAGATGCATATGGGTAGTGTTGGGTCATGAATGGATATATTATGTGGAAGAACACTCATTTCATAATATGTCGAATATGGGGGAGAGTGATTTTTTATTTTTCAATCTGTGTTAAACATGTGAGAAAAATGGTTGATGTTAAATGTTTAATTCTTTCATCAATATATAAAATATCTCATGATGTTATAAGAATACATGGATTATTATTGAATGATCTACAATGTATATTGTCTTTATTATGAGAGATATATATAGGAATAGTTTGAGACATACAAGGAACTCTTTTAGAGTTATATTGGAGGAGGTTCTCAATAAGGGCGTCACAGAGTAAAAATCATTAGATACATAGTGTTCCCATTGGTTTTGGATATTAAATTTAAAATTGATAATGTAGTAATTTTATTCTAGAATCACAAACTCAGAGCATCTCTATCTATATTGTTAATTTGGACATGAAGAAAAGATAAGTATCAACCTCATATTCGAACACTTAGTTAAGAAGTTGATATGTAGATGATATTATAAAGAAATTATATCCTTACAGTGAACCAAAGAAAAGGCCAGTCAACGATCTATAAATCAAAGGATTCTCTGCAAAAACCTCCAAATATGTGAAGTATCACGAGAAAATAAAGGGGAAACAATATTTTTTTACATACCATAATAAGGGACACTATAATAAAAATTCACCCAAGAAAACATTAAAGGGGAATCTTGAAGTAAATTTTTTATGTATAGAAATTTAAATTTTTCTCCATATTTTATATAAGATATATATTATAGTATTCCAATATGAATTAAAATATATTAATGAATTATATTATGGATGATTTACTTGGTGAGGTAGATTTATGAGATGATAATGAATAAATATATGTAGTTGTGGATCTTGGATATAACCTCTTCACATTGAAAATTGTAGTGATATTAGTTCTAAATAGATGTTATTATATTCCAACTATTATATATATGTTTTTACCTATATCCATAATTGATTCAAATGGTTTTCTTAAAAAAATTGATAGTGATTATTGATTTTTAAGGACATTTTTTGAGTGGAGAAAATTTAAATAATGGTTTCTATGTGCTATACTACATAAACAATGTAACGTAAATCAATAATTAAAATACATTACTTGTCTCATGCCATAACTAACTAAGGAAAAATCGATTACCTCATTTAATGAAAAATAATTTAACTAAATTACACCAGGATAGTTAATTAGATTGTTTTTAACTAAAACCACTTGGTTTATGTCATGAATGTTTACAAGAAATAATAACCAATCACCCATTTATTAGAAATGGTGAATGGGAAAATTATCTTCATCAATTAGTTCATAATTATGTGTGTGTATCATTTATATTTGAAGCAATGGGTGGGTAGTCATACGTAAAATAAATTTCTAATCATTTTAGAAGATACAGATATATTTAATTTATGTGGAAGAAAAAAATTTGGATATAATAAATGAATATATCAATACATTTTTTAACCATCATGGAAAGAATATTATTTAACTCTAATCACAACATGTTGTATAATATCTTAATAAATATTTCACTGGTTATTTATAGGTTTTTGTTGATTTTATCCCAAATGAATCCTTTATATATAACTTAGTGTATTGGTGTATGTGAAAGATGAAACCACATAATCTTATATATTGTGAGATCAAAGATGATGAATAAAATTATTTCATTTCCCTTTCGGGATATGCACACTAGATATCATAACATATACAAAAAATGTGATAACAAAAGTAATAAATAGTATTGTATAAAAAATTGGCTTGGAAAAACATCCATTTAGTAGAATTTACATGTTTTGGGTTGAAAGGAATATATTTACGCCACATTAGGTAACAAGATTTCACCAAGATTCATGAAGGGAGCCTTTTTAGGATATCCCAATGAAACATGGGCATATTACCTATATGAACCATCAGACATAAATTTAATTGTGTTAAAATCGATGTATTTGATGAGAGGGAGAACATATATAAAATAGATAGTGAGAGTTTGATAAACATTGAGGAAATAAATGGTTACGGTACTTCATTGTTGAAACCTGAACATATTTAACAAATCCTCAGGTAAAAATAAGTTCTTGAGATACATGTATTGTTTAAGAGTACATGAGAGGTTAGAGAACCAAAAAAAGATGTTTTACTAGTCATTTAGGATTGAGACTCATTATTAGTTGAAAATAATTTTATGTAACATATTGAGAAGAATAAATTTTCACAAATATTTACAATTGTAAATAAATAATGGATTTTGAAATGGATTCCACACACAAAAATAATGTATAGATTTTTGAATATCCTCCAATGGATGTAAATCACATTAGATGAAAATGGGTATTCATGAAGAATCTAGACATGAATTAACTTGTTAGAACCTATATGGACTGAATAGTTGAAATAAGTTTCAAACAACATCATTCCATAAAATATGATGAATTATTTTCACCATTTTATTTGTTAAAATAAATTATAATTATACCATTCATAGCATATAACAATTATTATGATATTTCTGAAATAAATGTTAAAACATCATACGTTATGAGAACATTTATAAATATATCGATATGACACAATCTGAATGGTTTTTAATGCCAATGTATAACATCAATATATGAATGTTTGAAATATACATTTTTAGATTAAATAAATAATCCTGGAAACAAAGAATTTGGGTTAATAAAGCTATAAAAGAATTTGGTTTCATCAAAAATAAAGGTGAGCATTGTGTCTAAAATTAGTTTTGTGGGGTTATGGTCATTTCAATGATTTTTATATCAAATACATACTACATATTGGAAATAAAGTACTCATCATACATTCTATAAAATCCAAGATAAATACATTATTCTCCATGAATGCGACTCTTACCATTAATCTCATCAATATATTGAAATATAGTACCAAAAGGATGAAGATATTGAAAACATCATAAGGAAGGACCAAGGGTTGGGTGCATAGGATAAGAGAGATGTAATTAGGGTTTTGAGGGGAATATATTGGTAAAAAATCATTTTTTTAATTATGTAATCATGTCACAAGATTTGGAAATAAGAATTGAAAAACCATGTTCCAAGTGTGAGGATCAACTATTCATAAAAATTACTTAGTTTCTAGGATTTCAATTGTTTTAGAGAACTCTACAAAAACCATGTAAATGCCTATTAGACCCCTCATAACTTGTATAGTCACCTGATGAATAGTTAATGATGTCTTATAACCATGCATGTCACAACCCGTCCTCGGGGCCCATGCCGTGACTACCCCAAGACCGCCTTCCATAGGCCAGGGGATGGAGACTAGCACCAAAGGCGTAAATCCCAATTACTAGGAAGGAATTGCCTTTATAAAAGTAAACAAAACAACACATAGTACAAGAGGAAGTAAAAACTAAGTACAAAAGGAAGTGCTGAAAAGTAAAAGGGCCAGAATACAAACCCAATCGAAAGTATATCTACAACTGAACAAAAGTACAATAGAAAAGACAAACAGCTGGAATAATAGAAGCAACTCCTGGTTCGTCCTCATCGGATCATACCTGAAGGGTATGTATAGATAGCGCAGCTCCTAGATCATCCACCACGGATCCTACATGAAGGGTAGGCACTGATAGCCTCAACAATGATCTCACCCGTCAAACTCCTCTGAGTGTCGTCTCGTCGTGAAGTCCACCACTGGAAACTGTCTTGTCATGATGTCCACCTCCGGGTACCGTCTAGTCCTCGAACACTCGTCCTCTATCTGCGCTGCCCGTCGTCTGCAACCAACACAACGATGTCCGGGCATAGCCCGTGAATGGGTGAGTATTACGAATCTCAGTAGAGACCCCGTGACACTCAAGGTCTCACTAAATCCAACAAGGATAACCACAAATAATGATCTCAACAAATAACCTCTACATAGGTATATACCCATACATATACCTAAGTTATCAAGTAACTCATCTCAATCATGATGAAACACAAATATTATGAAATCAATGGATAACCACTACCCAGGTATATTCCCATATATATACATAACTTATCAAGTGACCCAACTCAATCATGAGTAAACACAAAGATAATATACTCAACTCAAACTAGAATTTTCATTATCGAAACTGTAACTGCTGAAGAGCCCCTTATCTGGAGTGTATAGTGGTCCTATCACGACTCCATGGAGCAGCTCACTAACCTAAGACTGTTGAGGTACTCCTCCTGTCGAGGATCGCAGGTCAGCCACTAAAACACAGTAGTGCTTCCCGCTGGGGTATGCCACCCAAACACAGTGGTGCACACCCCCTAATAGCCTGCAGAGGTACTCTCCGGACGAGTACCCAGGGTCTGCACTATCACATAGTAGTTCTCCATCCTCCATGAGTCTTCACCCAAACAAAGTAGTGCTCCATCCACTGGGCAAGTTGACTCCATCCAAGTCGAGTCGGTGAAGCAGTCTTCAGGTCTCAGCCGGCTACACGGTCTCCGTACTCTGTATGCTCGTCTCCGGGAGGGTCCGCTCCATGAGCTACAGTTAGATACTACATGTATCTCAAAGTCCCACAAAAAAGAATGTCAAAGAACCTCCTCGTCATAGGGGTCTCAACGCAACAGACGGCGCGTCAATCGGATGCCCGGTCTGTGAGTTATTAGCCTTTTCGTCCCAGGGGCCCAATTGTTTTCGTGTGCGAACCAACCCAGCCGTATCTCAACTGTACCCCGAACTCTCATTGGGTATACTCATAGGGACTGTTTTTCAATGTGATCACCCACGCCGCTAACGGTTCGTCAAACTGACATCCAGACTGAAAGGTATCAGCTTTTCCGTTCCAGGAGCCCGGTTGGATTTCAGGTACAATCCAACCGGACCACTATCCAACTGCAACCAAAACTCAGGCGAATTATGCCAAAAGTTCCATCTCATCAAGAGGAATCCAACAAAGTCGACGACACATCAATCGGACGTCCGGAGCTCACGATATAAGCGTTTTCGCTCTGAAGGCCCGGTTGGTTTTGTGTTCGAACCAACCCGACCGTACCCAAACATCTCCGAAATCCTGAGTGTAATATACCGAAACTACCTCCTCGATCCAAAGATCGCTACAAAATTGACGGAGCATCGATCGAATGTATGTGGCCCATCATATGTGAGTTTGAATGGAAACTGCCAGAAAATATGGGGTTTGGGCCCGGTCCGACCCGGCCCGAGACCCCCTGGGTCGGCCCGAACCGGGTCCGGGTCCGGCTCATTTGGGTGCGGCCCGACCCGGATGGCGAAGCCCGACCCGGCCTATGTGGTCCGGCCCATCCTGGGCGCGGCCCGGCCTGGCGCTGGCGCTGGCGCGGTGCCTGCTTGGCCAGCGGGTGCGATGGTTACAAACCAACGCGGTCGACATAACCAGGGCATCTTTGAGCCGCGCCGCTCCGCCTCCGGAATGGCTCAGCCTTTCCGATTCAGCCCCCCACCGCGGTGGTTCCGTTCCCGCAGCACGCCGCCGCCGCCTTCCACAGACCACCGGACGCGCTCCGGTGGTCTGTTTTGCTCGCCACCTTCGCCAACGGTCCTCCTGCGACCAGACCTTCACTGTGGAGGCTTCAAGGTGACTTTGCGGCCCAGTTTTTCGTCGCCCATCAATCCGCGCACAACGATCAACCAGTGGAGTCTTCGAATCGCCTCCGTGGCCCCGACTCCGGCCGCGGTTTGGTTCTGACTCAACGGTGCGGTGCGACGACGCCACGCTTCTTCGCCGCATTTTTCCTTGTTTCTGTGCGGTGCGAGGGCACCGCATCGCTTCCATTTCAAGCCACAAAGATAACCATCAAAAAAATAAAAAGGGGAGGAGGTTCATTCGTGTTTGTGCAGTCCGACCTCATCCATTATTTTGATAACAGATGGCTGTTAATATCGATGAACGTCCAATTAAAATCCGAACGTAAAGACGAAACCCCTACCTCGAAAAGACGTTGCATGTCGTCATGTCGTGGAAAGAGGCAAGCGTTACGATGATCGGTCATTGTGGAATATTGGTGTTGATTACATTGTCATCAGAGGAAGAGTCTTCGTCAATGGTGAAGTTTCCTGTGGTGGTGTCTCCTCCTTTGACATGGAGAAAGAAGAAGAAAAGGCACGTCGTCGGTGACTTCGCGTTCTCCGTCGGAGGTGTTCTTCGTCGAAGAGTTGGTGCTCTTCCCCAAAAAGTCAAGAGCTCCCACCCAAGAAGCTTTCCCCAAAATAAAATAATAAGCTACCTTATTATTTTATTTAATACAAGCCACTTCAAAATTCAAAATATTCAAATAAAAATTAATTAAAGAGGTTGAACTTATTAATTACAAAGTGTTGGCATGTATTTAATGTGAAAGGAAGTCACATAATTTAATACAAGGGGGTTTTAAGGGGAAGAGTTAAGGGGGTTATGGAATTTGAAGGGGTGGGGTCCGTGTGGGCCCCACCTAACATTTAACCTCACTTAGGTAGTTAGGTTCACCCAACCTCCATACTTAGGAATTAATCACTTTAAAGAAAATAAAATTAGTTGCACAAATTTTATTTCTCGGAAGTCTTTATCCAAAAAACTAAACAACTCGTCCCGAGAAAATGCAACTCTGGAAAATATCTTCTTAAGAAAATACTAGCACTGCGATTTCATCGGTGCCCTCAGATTTCAATTCTGAGAACCGGTTTAAAAGTTAGAAAAACCCGCTCATTCATTCACTGAATGTACCCGAGCCTAACTTCTGAATTTAATTCCGGGAACACCGGGCCTCGAAATCAGGCGCCGTAAAGAAACTGCATTCTTATAAAATCCCAAAGAAAATTAAGAAACTTTTTTCCCATGAATTTTACATGTCTTTACATTAATCCCACCTCAAGGATTTACGTCCTTGTAATTTTTTTTCACAAACTAGGGATACAAAAGTGGTACTAAGCACGCATCTGAGCCTTTCTCTCCCATGTGCTCACCTAGAGGTTCTGGTACTTCCAGTGAAATGACACACAAGGAATCGACCATCCTCGTAGGATCCGCTCCTATCAATCCACAACCTCCACTAGAACCCTGAAAAAGTCACCCCATAGGCAAAGTTCAGTTCCCCATGGTCGATGACATGCGTCGGGTCAAGGACATATCACATCAGTTCAGATATGTGGAAGTCGGCATGCACTCGGTGCAACTGAAGTGGATGGGTCATGCGGTAAACCACCTCGCCTACCTAGCTGAGGACCTGGAAAGGTCCACTGAACCTCGGAGTTTACTTGCAGACTTGGCCACATCACCATAAACCTCGTCGAGGTGAGACCCGTATAAGGACGTGGTCATCATCCTTGAACTCTAGAGGCTTCTTGTCAGCTCTGTGTAGTCTCATCAGTCATGATACATAGGTGATCACAACCCACTCCTACATTAGGACACACCCAAGTACGGACCCTAATGTTTCGTAGTGAACTATGTAACCAATGCCCACAGGTTGGGCGCACTAATGAACCCAGCTCCGGAATGCTCAGCTGGAAGTGGTACCGCAACTCTGGAGAATTTGGCACAAATGTATGTTTGGACATATCCTGAGTGATCGAATGCACCCTCTTATGAATGATTCCATCATGTGCTGCCTGGGTTTTCCTTTTTTCCGACCAAGGATAACTCCATCCCAATGTTGTAGATAAACCACATCCTTTTTGCCTAATACAGTCAATCCGTGTATGAACTGTGGATCCAATCCATACTAAGACCATCATTGTAAGGCCTCGACGCTACCACCAAGAGATTCCAACCTAAAATCTCGCCTCTTGGTTCATATCAAACTGTCGGAATAAGTGTGATTATCGAGTCTCTTCCCATGGTATCTCCAGATGTGAGGTCAAGTATACGGTGTATCGGAAACTCTAGGTCTGGGACAAGATTCATGGAAGGAAGGAATGATTTGTATCAACGTCTATTACTACGGTAGCTAATAGTGGACATAGACTGCCCCTAGAATCATTCATAGAGACATTGGGTCACTCTCCTTGATCGCATGGAGCTATTCTCTATCACTACCATCCAGCTCCCTGAGCTTGGCGGGGACATCAAAGGCGGGTGGTTGTAACATGTTGAAATGTACACCACCACATGCTGCTCTTCTAGCTCTGCTTCCACATCCGCTACTCTTCAGATTCATCTTTCCTTGAGAATTCCTCTTCGTGAAACATTTTACACATCCAAGCCTCTGAGACTGACGCCAGTTTGCATATTCCCACTGTTAACATTAACTGGCTAAAACCGATCATCCAAGCAACATTCAACCACAAAGGTTATTTCTTGCACCCTAACATAAGTAGGAATGCATAGAGAAAAGAGTGCTTACTCAGATATCCTTTAAACACGCCACTCTCTGAGGTCCGAGATCTAAAGAACTGATCATATCATAGTCATCAAGTTCCAATAATGATCGGTATGCCTCGATGATTACTCAGCTACTGAAACATCGTCCTGCCGAAGCTGTATAAGCTCTAGAAAAACTCTCAACCACCTCCTCAAGCCAGTTCTCAGCTGCCTGTGCGTCGGGATCACCATGCAACATGAGGGTATCTGATGTTGGATCATGTGTAAGGCATCAATCCTAAATGTGTCACCTACCGGTACCGCTGGTTGTAACTTCAGACCAACATGTAGTGATGTATAGCTGACACACTACCCGAAGGCACTATCTCAAGCATCGGTCCACATATCGAAGCCTCGTCACTATGCAGACCATCCTCATGGTCACTCACTGAAAAACACTATTTGAAAAGTCCACCATCCACTCTACTGATGTCTCAGCTAGGCGGAAAAGTCTAGCTATCGCCTCCAGCAAGTGCTCTGCTCTTTGGGAATCTGCCTCGCCTCGTAACCTCGGATGCCACTGCTGTTGGAACTCCTGCAATGCGCTCTGCCTGCGTTTACAGTTTGCTAGTAAGGCTGGTGGCATGTGCTTACCAATAGGTGGTGGTGAAGCTGGTACACCACCTGAGAGTGCCAACATAGTAAAAAGGGCCCCGCATCAGAGCCTCGCCGCTCGTTGGACCGTCATCGAGTACTCTCTCGGAACTCCAAGTGACTGTCTGCATGGAGACATCCTGAACAGATGCGAAACGATCAAAGATTAATACCTGGTGAGCTGACCTGGTTTGAGATGACTTTATAACTCTTGGAAAAACACACACAATCAGTGTTTTTCGTGCACAATGTCGGAAATCAGTAGTAAGGGTCCTGGTGTACGGATACGTCGGCCGCTACACCAACACTGGACTCCCTGAATTGAAGACCACACTCGGTACCCTTAACACTATTGCTTCACAGAAAGGGAATATCAGAGTCATAAGTTATGCAGTAGAACCGAATTCTCTGATACCAATTTGTCAGGACCCGTCCTCGGGGCCTGTGCCGTGACTACCCCAAGCCCGCCTTCCATAGGCCAGGGGCTGAAGACTAGCACCAAAGGCATAAATCCCAATTACTGGGAAGGAATTTCCTTTATAAAAGTAAACAAAACACCACAGAGTACAAGCGGAAGTAAACACTAAGTACATAAAGAAGTGCTGAAAAGTAAAAGGGCTAGAATACAAACCCAATCTAAAGTACAGCTACAACTGAACAAAAGTACAACATAAAAGACAAATAGTTGGAAGAATGGAAGCAGCTCCTGGGTCATCCTCCTCGTACTCTACCAGAAGGGTAAGTACAGATAGCGCAGCTCCTGGATCGTCCACCACGGATACTACCTGAAGGGTAGGTACATATAGCCTCCACAATGCTCTCGCCCGTTAACCTCTGCCGAGTATCGTCTCGTCGTAAAGTCCTCCACCGGATACTGTCTCGTCGTGAGGTCCACCACCGGGTGCCGTCCAGTCCTCGAACACTCGGCCTCTGTCTATGCGGCCCGTCTTCTGCAACCAACACAATGAGGTTTGGGCATAGCCCGTGTAGGGGTGAGTATAATGATACTCAGTAGGGACCCCGAGACACTCCAGGTCTCACTAAATCCAACAAGGATAACCACAATGAATGATCTCAACAGATAACATCTACTTATGTATATACCCACACATATACCTAAGTTATCATGTAACCCATCTCAATCATGAGGAAACACAAAGATTATGAAATCAACGGATAACCACTACCCATGTATATGCCCATACATATACCTAAGTCATCAAGTGACCCATCTCAATCATGAGGTAAACACAAAGATCATAGACTCAACTCAAATCAGGATTTTCATTATCGAAACCATAACTGCTGAAGAGCCCCGTCTCTGGAGTGTACAGTGGTCCTATCACAACTCCGAGGTGATTCTCACTAACCTAGGACTGCTGAGGTACTCCTCATGTAGAGTATCGCGGGTCAGCCACCCAAACACAGTAGTGATTCCCGCCGGGGTATGCCACCCAAACACAGTAGTGCACACCCTCTAATAGCCTGTAGAGGTACTATCCGGACGAGTACCGTGGGACTACACTGTCACATAGTAGTGCTCTGTCCTCCATGGTTCTGCACCCAAACAAAGTAGTGCTCCATCCACTGGGCTAGTCGACTCACTCCAAGTCGAGTTGGTCAAGTAGTCATCACATCTCAGCTGATTACACGGTCTCTGTACTCCATATGCTCGTTTCCAGGAGGGTCCGCTCCACAAGCTACAGGTCTGTACTCCAAGTATCTCAAAGTCCCAGTAAGAATAATCTCAAAAGACCTCCTCATCATAGGGGTCTCAACGTAACAGAAGGCACATCAATAGGACGCCCGGTCTGTGAGTTATTAGCATTTCCGTCCTAGGGGCCCGGTTGGTTTCGTGTGAAAACCAACCCGTCCGTATCTCAACTGTTCCCCAAACTGTCATAGGGTATACTCATATGGACCGTTTCTCAACATGATCACCAATTCCAATGACGGTTCGTCAAACGGACGTCCAGTCTGAAAGTTATCAGCTTTTCCGTTCTAGGGGCCCGGTTGGATTTTGGGTACAATCCAACACGATCACTATCCAACTGCAACCAAAACTCATGAAAAGTATTCCAAACGTTCTGTCTCATCAAGAGGAATCCAACAAAGTCGACGGCATGTCAATCGGACATCCGGAGCTCAAGATATAAGTGTTTCCGCTCCGAGGGCCCGGTTGGTTTCGTGTTCAAACCAACCCGGCCGTACCCAATGTTCTTCGAAACCCTGAGTGTAATATACAAAAACCACCGCCTATATCCAAGGATCGCTACACAACTGATGGTGCATCGATCAGAGGTCTGTGGCCCAAGATATTGGCGTTTGAAAGGAAAATGCCCGAATTTAGGGGGTTCGGGCCCGGTCCGACCCGGCCCGAGACCCCCTGGGTCGGCCCGAACCGGGTCCAGGTCCGGCCCGTTTGGGGGCGGCCCGACTCGGATGGCACGGCCCATCTCGGCCTGGGCGCGGCCCGGCCCGGCCTGCGCGGCCCGACCGGGCACTGGCGCGGCGCCCGCGTGGCCAACTGTTGCGGCAGTTACAAACCCTCGCGGTCGACGTAACCGGCGCGGCTTTGAGCCGCCCCACTCTTCCTCCAGAATGGCTAAGCCATTCCGGTTCGGCCCGCCACCGCAGCTCAGCCTCGGCGGTTCCGTTCCGGTGGCGCGCCGCCACCACCTTCTGCGGACCATCGGATGTGCTCCGGTGGTCCGTTTTTCTCACCGCCTTCGCCAACGGTCCTCCCGGGACCCAAACTTCACTGCAGAGGCTTCAAAATGACTTTGCAGCCCCGTTTGTCATCGCCCGTCAATCCGCGCACAACGAAAAACTAGCGGAGTCTTCAAATCGCTTCTGCGACCCCGACTCTGACCGCGGTTTCGTTCGGCCTCAACGGCGCGGCGCGACGGCGCCGCGCTTCTTCGCCGCATTTTTCCATGTTTCTGCGCGGTGCAATGACCCCGCGTCGCTTCCATTTCAATCCATGGAGATAACCATCAAAAAAATAAAAATGGGGAGGAGGTTCGGCCATGTTCGTGTGGACAAACCTCCTTTGTAATTTTGATAACAGATGGCTGTTAATTTCAAAGAACATCCAATTAAAATATGAACGTAAAGACAAAACCCCTACCTCGAAAATACATCGCATGTCGTCGTGCCGCGGAGAGAGGCAAGTGTCACGATGATCAGTCATCACGAAAGATCGGTGCCAATTCTGTTGTCATTAGAGGAAGAGCTGATGTCGATTGCAACATTTCCCGCAGTGGTGTATCCTCCCTTGACACGGAGAAAGAAGAAGAGATGGCACGTCTTTAGTGTCTTCATGTTCTTCGTCGGAGGCGTTCTTCATCGAAGAGTTGGTGCTCTTCCCCAAAAACTCAAGATCTCCCACCCAAGAAGCATTCCGCCAAATAAAATAATAAGCTACCTTATTATTTTATTTAATACAAGCAACATCAAAATTCAAACTATTCAAATCAAAATTAATTAAAGTGGTTGAACTCCTTAATTACATAGTGTTGGCATGTATTTAATGTGAAAGGAAGTCACTTCATTTAATACAAGGGTTTTTCAAGGGGACGAGTTAAAGGGGTTTGGGAATTTGAAGGGTTGGGGGTCTTGTGGGCTCCACCTCACATTTAACCTCACTTAGGTAGATAGGTTCACGCAATCTCTATCATTTAGATTTAACCACATTAAAGAAATAAAATTAGTTGCACAAATTTTATTTCTCGGAAGACTTTATCCACCAAAATAAACAACTCGTCCTGAGAAAACGCAACTCTAGAAAATGTCTTTTTAAGAAAATACTAGCAATGCGAGTTCATCGATGCCCTCAGATTTCAATTTCAAGCACCAGTTTAAAAGTTAGAAAAACCCGCTCGTTCGTTCAATTAACGTACCCGAGCCTAACTTCTGAAATTAATTCTAGGCACACCGTGCCTCGTAATCAGGCGCCGTCAGAAACTGCGTTCTTGTAAAATCCCAAAAAAAATTAATAAAAATTTTCCCTTGAATTTTAGGGGTCTTTACAATGCACAAAAAACTTTCTAGTAAAACCTTCCCAGAATCACACATGAATATTTTGGAACTCGACCCAAACATTATATAACTTTATAATACATACTAAAAAATGAAAATAACACAAATAGGGGCTTCAAAACTCTCCCAACCATGTAAATATTTATGATTAATATAATAGAGGTTCTCGTTTACCAATAATATTTTAGTTCATTTGTCGAATATGTACTTCTCCCACTCCCATGTTTCCCCCGAAAAAGGACCATGCTTCCATAATATCCATATGTGTTTCATCTATATCACAATTCTTTAAATTTATCCAAAATATGAATTTTGGAATTTTTAAATTTAGAGTCTAGTTCAAGGGTAACTTTTTTCTAGTGTGTCACTGTGCTAGGTTCTGGATGGTACTTCATTAATTTGGATACGTTGAAAATGGTATGTACATTATTGAATCTCTAGGGTATAGATAAATGATATGAAACATCACGGATACATTCCAAAATAAAAAATCACTATATTTATTGAGGAGATAAATGTCCTTGAATTCCTAAATGTAAATGAAATAGCCTTGAGGATACATTTATGAATATGTGGTCATCAATGTTAAAATATATGGGACATCAATGATGAACCACCAAAATATTTAACACATGCTAAGATAATTTCATCCAATTTATTGATCATAAATTTCGATAAGCCATTTTTTTGATTATATGTTATGGTCATGGTCAACTATGTTCCAAGTATTTTTTTCAAGGAAAAATAAAATTAAGATGCTAATATAGGTTCTCATTTAAAAATAATCCATACCAATGCTCCATTAAATTTGTCCACATCATTAATATACTGATTTTTATTTTATTCAATGAAATCGTAAAATATAATTGGAATGAAATGGTCCATGTTTGTTACTATATACACAATCACAAAATAAAATCATTATTTTGATGTTTCTATGGTAGATATATGGAAAAGTATATGGAAATCTACTGCAATGTCTATATGGGTATATGAATTGACTGTAAGATGTTTTCTAGATAATGATTATTAGAATTTACATATTATTAAGTGAAAAAACTTATAATATAAACAATCAAAATCTAGTTCATACCTGAAAACAAATAACTGGACTTTATTAACATATAAATTCACTAGAATTCCATTTTGAAAAAATCATTTTGAATGGAGATAATAAAATAGTATATATTCTTAGAACAATGATAAAAATAAAATTCAAATTAAATACAAAAACCAACCATTATGCAGACTATCTATAAATCAGCTGTCTCCCTATTATTCTAGCCACATTGAAAGGAATATTGGGTTTGGTTAGTGATTGACCTTGATCAAAATCACCAGATTTGAGATAAGTGTAACAAAAAATAAAACTAAATTCCTATTTTTTATAGTAATAAAAATGAATTTTTAAATTATTAAAATTAGATTACACACAACAAATGCTTATCTACATCGTCAATATATGATTTATAACTCAAAGACTCATCCAGAAAAATTATTTTTCCATCTATATAATCCAAATAAATGTAATGCATATTGAGATATTCCTTCCATCACTATTACCTTACGTTTTAACAATTTATGGTCTGTAAACATGGAGAAATATAGACTAATGTTCTATTGGAAACATGTTGTTAATGTGTGCACCACAATTATTAATTCCAATTGATTAATTATTTATTCCTTTTCCTGTTTTTTAAAAATATTAATCTATAATGTATTACATTCTCTCACAACATTAGAAAACAACCTAGTCCAGCTTCATATA
The DNA here is from genome assembly GCA_963277665.1 of Viscum album. Lineage (NCBI taxonomy): Eukaryota > Viridiplantae > Streptophyta > Magnoliopsida > Santalales > Viscaceae > Viscum > Viscum album. Next base: position 1,919,551,069 of record OY728163.1, read on the forward strand.
CCTCACAATTTGACACATTGCGTTGTCATAATTCTGGAAAGACATGGGTAAGTTCTAATGTGAGTGGATCCATAAACTCTTAAAAGTATTTATGGAAAATATTAATTACATTTTGTTGCAATACCTACTATTATCAAAGTAGTTTTAAAATAATAAACTCTTCATCAGTACCAAACCAAACAATAACAATAGTTTATGAATAATATAATTATTCAAATATCAATGAAATCCTTAGGATGTCTCCAAGAAATCACTAACATGACCGTTTCATGATCGAAACATATGAATCTTATATAAATTACATGATCATGGAAAAAATGATCTTTAATTATGAAATCAGACATCAAAAAAAGTACATAATTTTCGTGGTCGCATAATGTACCTAATTAAATCTTTATGTCCTTCCCATTCCCATTTATAGTTTAAGAGTACATTAAATTTACAATGATAAATACCATGAAAAATGGGTATACGTACCTATGGAATATTTAAATCATTAGGGTTGTGGATAATATAGGTGCATTTTTATGTTAAAATGGAATGAAAACAAATTTCTAGGGATGAAAATGGATTTGATTTTCTCTCATTAGAACATCCTATTTAATAACTATAATTTGGTGACACACATATCAAAGGTCAAATTTTTATAAATATTAATATCCTTTATATTAATAAAAAATGACATTGAATTTAGGAAGATGATATTGATTCTTGATCATAACATGATTCAATGTACCATATACAAAAAATAATCAAAGTAAACCATCTTCATTCTTTATGAAGTGGACCAGTGCTACCCAAGGTGATGTATTTTTTCTAATGAATCCTTTGATTTCCAACTATTCTACCTAGACCGTCAATTATCCCAATTATTTTTGTTCCATTCTATATAATTAAATATTAATAACAATCTTTTTTGAAAATAGATTGATAGAAAATTAAATGTTTCATTCAAGTGTTAACCAAGAGAAATTTTTTTGAAATTCTTTCGGGTATCAGTCTGCTATAATAAAAAGGATACTAGTCTTATATTCTTTGATAGTTCCCATGGTCATTCTGTTATAACTCCAAATATATCTTTTCATCTAATTCCACCAAACCCTAATTTTCCATCATTCAAATCCAAATGTCCATTGAATAAATTAACATCTAAATATTAGGATATGAAGGCTTCTTGTTTAGATTTATTGTTGATATAATATTTTAATTAATCATTCTACTCCATTCCAAATACCAAATAAAATATTTATAATTTCAATACTATAAAATCACACAAAAACTAGATAATAATGTTGATAATGGGATATGTTAGACAGATAAACCATTAGGATCTATACAACCCAAGAGGTGTTGATGGTCAATATATAATTCCTAATTTCCATGTAAATCACTAAATGAATTGTCACATGAATAGCATGGAACGAGTACTATGAAACCGTTTCATACAATATATGAATTAGAATGGTCTTGACTGGTTCCAAACCAGTAATAGACCTATATACTTGGTAATGATTTATTTCACAACTCCATACAATTATTAGTTAACTCCCTTTGAGTAGTATTTTTTTCCTTTTGAAGATGGTGTTGAGTAGATGACTTAGGTGTTTTCAGAATCACCGTGTGATTCTTGAATCTTAGGAAGAGAATGGTTTTTTAGAGATCTCCCCAGTAGAGCATGAGATACATAATACTATTTTTTATCCATATCAACCTGTTGACTTAATTGGCCTTTTACAATTACTCTTGATATTCAATTTTCAACCACAATCACGATAGTTTCATGGTGGTGTTTTACATTCTATTTTATTTTGTACATAAATGTGAAACATTGGAAACTACATGATTCGAATTATTGTGCGGTGGAAAGGTGACTCTTCCTGAAATCTGATTCTCTATTTTCTACTTTCTTGGAAGTAGGTTTCCCTCATCCTATTGATTAGAGCATCAGAATTTCAACCTGTGTTTATGATGATAAATTTTTTTACTCCAGTATTATTCTTTTATATGTCCCTTTCTTCCATAAAAAATTGATTGAACGTTTTTAAAAAAAATTGATATGAAATAATTCCACATTTGAAGAAATGTCAAGTTAAAAACCATTCATTATTATATGTGCCATCATATTTTTGCTAGCTTCCACCTATATAGAAAAATGAACAATGTTCATAAACTTAGTTTTTGGTTCATTCACAATAATATTTTATTTCTTTAGAATAATGATGTATTTCATTTTGGTTACCTTGATATCAATCATATAATGTTTTTATTGAAAATTCTTTCAAATCCATCATATGAAATTCATTGGTTGATTTTATATTAAAATTAAAATTACTACTATTGTCATGTGAGATCCTGCATCACATATTCCACAATTACCACATTTATATCACCTAGTGTTCTATGAAAAAAAATGATTAATCAAATTATGGTACGTGTCAGATTTTTTAGGTCTTGAGTACCCTTAATGGTTCACTAAATTCTATTCCTAAAACTGAAATGTATGATCAGTATGGATTTGTTTCCCAACAATTTCATGCACCACATAAAACATTCCAAAAAAATCTTAAAACAACCCATAATCTTCATCAACTCAATCTGAACATAATATAATTAAAAAATACATTATAAATTAGGGAGACACATCCAACTGGTTGTATCATAATGACAACTATTCATTTTTTAATAAAATAGTTTTAATATTTTATTAAAATAAATAGAAAAATAAAAAAATTAAATAGTATATAAATATTTTTAAATTTGGTATAAATTTAGAAATGTGTACCAAAAATATTACATATAATCTCACTGAAGATCCCATTTTAGTACAATGTTTTCCTTGACATCCATTCTAAATTTTTTAATGTGGGTGTCAAACACCATTTTCCCAATGTTTAATAAATAAGAGATTAATGTCCTATGTTAAAATCTTGGTATCCTCCCTTAAGAAAGGTTTCGAGGCCATTTAGAGATTATGATGCAGGAGATGACATTGTTGATGATGCATAAAGGTGTGGAAACCCGTTTACATATTGATGAAACATATGAACTACGATATGGGATTCAAGGAAAGGATTATGGGGCCTTCGATCAATATAATAACATCCAATGTGCAGGTCCTTAGAGCCAAAAAAAAATGTTTAATTGTTTAGTTATGGGATGGATTAACTGTTAGAGGTTGTTTTGTTCTATACTTACTCATTGTGTGGTTTGTGTTGTCTCATTTTCATGTCAGTTCCAAGTGCGTAATTAATAACCAATTAATGATTATAAATGACTAATGACAACAAATTTTTACAAAATAATTATTATGTAAAAATATAATGAAATTAAGAAAATAAATTCATAGTAATGATTACTAATATAAGTTCCAAAATAGGAATAGATGCACTTAGAAGATGGGTGAATTAGGGTATGAATATTTTATCAAACTTTTTTCTTCCCCACTAGATCATAATTCATATTTTACAAGGGTCTGTTCTGATTCCCTTTAATGTTTATTTTGATCATGTCCATTCAAAGTTTTTCTGATGTTAATGCACTGAAAGTAAATCAGTAAATAATACATAACTACACAATGATTTTTACTTGGTTCACTATCACTGGGATATATCCTAAGAGAATACAGGAAAAATATATTGACTGTACGAAATTTTGTATGTCTCGCCACCAATAATTATTTTCAGGCTAGATCACATCTATACCCAGGATCACTGCCTTTACAAGACTTAGGGTCTGCTCACTACAACACCATGGGTCATTCATTTTGTCTCTTTTTATGGATCACTACTGGTAGAAAGGATCACCTTCATCCTCATCCTTTTCTCAATTATCTTAGTAGGGATCCACATATAGATTATGTAATTATAGGTCCTTAATATTTAATGGACATGTAGGTCCCACATTTTCATGAAAGCATACATCCCCAGCTATATATATATTCTATATTGATATTCTCTTATTCACCCGTCGATGAAATACACTTCTCCATGTACTATTAGTTAAAATATATTACTTTATAAAACTATTTATTTCCCTTTATGAACAACATTATTCATATGAAAACCACGTAGTTCATATGATTGACAAAATGAATCTTCCGTGAAATACCTCCATTTTTCTATCGCGTACCACCTTTATGTATTGCCTATGTGAACCACCACTTTATAACACCTCTGTATACTATCATTACACACCATATCCACATACTGCCATTGCATACCGTATCCGTGTAGTTTCCTGACAAACCACATCCACATACCGCCTCCATGTACCGCTTCTGAATACCGCCTCTGCGTACTGCCTTTACATACTGTATCCGGTTACCACTTAATATTTTAAAGAATTCCTTCTTCCATAGACTGCTTCTTTAGTGGACCAAATTAGTCTCCATGAAAATATTTATTTTGTGAGCTGTAGAGCACTAAAAAAACACTTTGATGGTCATTTCCATGAACTACTTCACTATCCAGATTCCTTCCTCACAATACACATTCATACCTGTGTCGAATTCGCCTAGATAAATGATATTTTCTATTGAAAATTTCAATACATAATGCTGATATTAGAACTCCATATATAAAATAATATATTTGAAAATATTTCAAATTCAATATCCCCATGTCTTCAATGTGGTACTGCCTTCACCGCATAGTGATTCTCCCGTGAACCATTTTCTATTATACAGTCCGCTTATCATCACTATTCTTAGAGGTGAACAATCTATTCCCCAGATAAATCACATTATGGATGCTCAAATAACCACCACATTCCACAAATGACATTCCATCCTATGAAAAATTTACCATTGGTGTTCCATTGGCCTCCCCTCGAACCATTTTGGTTCACGGTCTACATACCTCACTTCACAGTCCGCATAATGCCGCTCTGCAGATATCTTGCATTTGATGTTTTTCCTCACAATTCCGCACACCTCTTTTGATGTCTGGAAACCTTTTTTAATGGTCCCTGTAATATTCACTCCTATGAGAAAATACTTCATTTTTTAAAAACAAACACTTGATTATGAGGCCCAAATATTGGAAAATCACAAGGAAACTGCACCACCATAAAAACACACTTCATCAAACACCAAAAAAAATCATTCATGGGAATCTTGTTTTGTCAACTAACATAATAACATATCAAAACACCAATAGGTTTCTTTGAGGGATATTTTTCCCTATAATATCCCCATTTGGGTTTGTTGAGAACTCTTTATAATTTGAGGCATTGATAAATATTCATTCATTATCTACCATCTTTCACTTCTTATGAATATGATATAGATCATAGATTTTCCAATCACATACTCTATGTCAACATGAAAAATGATCGGAAAGAGAAACTAGAGTATAATGAAATGTTCACAATTGAATAACATCATTCAATTCTAAAAAACAATTTTTCATTCATCATGAACCTCTATCATGGTCATCTATATCATATGATTGATCACTTATAACAACATCATATTTAATACTCCCCCTCATAGATTCAACTCACCCTATCTCACTACTTCACCAATCTACTTATCCCCAAGTCTTCACTAATAATTTTTCTTCCCATTGAATATCCACAATATTTCTACCCCTTTATTCATCGAACCAAGATGAGAATTCATTGTTGTCTGATATGGGGTAAAGAACCTACATCAGTTCATTTGAGAAGAAAAACCGCACATTGGGGAGAAGTGGTCCCACATTATCACTGTTTTTCAAGTATGTGGAGTTGACTAAAATCCCAAATCCAGTTGTTGTCGTTCAAATGCTTCTTTTGGAATGGACTTTGTTAGAACATCTGCAACATGTTGTTCTGAAGGAACATACCACGAAATCACATCCCTTTCTCCACCTTCTATTTGAAAAAATGATATTTGATTTCAAATTTATTTTCCCTTTAGGAATGGAATGGATTTTTTCAAATATTAATAACACATAAACTATCAAAATTGATTACAATTAGAGACTTCACTTCATCTCTAATAATAAAAAGATGTTTCTTTATCCATAATAGTTTTATTTGTGCTTGAGTTGCCACAATAAACGTAGATTTTATGGATCTTAATAAAATTCAATCTTGTGTCTTTCATAGCCCAGAAATACAAGAACCACCAATATAGACAGCACCAACCAATGTTGAAATTATATATTCCACTGATCCAACTAAATCTGCATATGTATATCACAATAAATCCTTCTACTATTTTTCATTGTACATCAACCAAAATCAACTATTCTTTTGATATACCAAAAAACAATTTTCATTATAAGAATGTGGATTTCCTTGGGATTACTTTTATATTTTTCTTCATGAAATGTGGAATCAACTACACCACAGAGAGAAAAAATCTTCTTAATAAAAACAATCAAGGCTCGAATACCATGGTCTCAGGGAAATATAACCACTTCATCAGCCAAAAAAATATATTCCAATATTCATGAATGTAAAAACCCATATAAAATATAAATGTAAACTTATTATTATAGAACCCCATTCATAAATGTTAGACTAACATCCATCTAGAAAAAATTGAAATTTATTTTCATTGATATAACCAAATAAAAATCAGACTGAACCTTACATTGAAATAGATGTAAATGTTCCATCAACATCGACATCCTCTATCTTGGTGTACCCTTTGAAGCCAATTCAAAATTTGATTCAAATTACCATACCTTATTTATTTATTTATTTTTTAAATACCCACTTATCCCCAATGAAATTATTATCTATTGGCCTCAAAACTATCCCCCATATTTGATTCTTTTTTATTTGGTCAAGCTATTCAGTCATAAACTAAACCCTTTTCTCATATCCCAATACAACCTCCTAATAATTATCATTATGATCTTATGATTCATCAGTTTACATGTCAACTCCCCCTGAGTTTCTTACCTCTTTTCACTATCATTAGGAAACAAGTCACTATGTTGTTGAAGATTCAGATCATTCCCTAATATACTGACATAGATGCATTCAATTAATTTCAATCATGTTATATATTGAACTATTTAATGTATTCTCTCATATCCTTTGGATATCTTGAAAAAAAATATGAATCAAATTTAAGAATCATGGAATACATGAATGATGTTACATAACCCCCAAATTTTCTATATTAACATAAATTTTCATCCTTTCAACACTATTGAGATCATGTATTTGATTGAGAGATATAATTCTCCCACTATGTTATAAAGATAATATGGTTATTAGGATCACTATTTATCCCCAAAAAATTCATATTCTATTGCATAATTTATTCTCATATTGCCCTCTGAAATATGCTATCAACTTAACCAATAAGCCTACTGAGACTGAACTAGGTGTAGGAAACAAGAGATAAAGTTAATAACACAATCATTGTCCATTATACACATTACTTTAATACAATTCAGGAATCCATAAACCATTATATCCTTTCAAGGAACAGTTCTAGATTATTTATTCCACTTTTGTGACAAATTTTAATTAGTTGAAATATTGGATCACATCACACCAACATTTTTCATCATTTGGTGTCACTTCCCCTTAGATCATATCTCCCCTTGATCCCAAAACACATGAAAATATTTTAACAACATTTACGAAAATTGAAAGATGGATTTATAAATAATCATCTAGAAGATTATTGTGGTCGATCTTGATGGATAAGCCCTTTGTTACAATCTTTCAAACCATTATAATCTTTCTCTATTATTCACACTTCCCAGCCAACATCAACTATTCTAGTTGTATGACAAAACATTATTAACAAATATTCTAAGTCTTCTTCTGATATTTGGGTTCTTTGGGTTTGTCCTTTTTTGCAATATGGGGTTTATACCCACTAGTAGAAATTTCTTTCTTTGTGGTTCCAGCCAAATTCCATTTTTCATGATTCTTCATTTGACCATGAATCCCTGTACTGGCCTTCTTCTCATTATTCGTCCTCTTTTGGATGTATATTTATATTACCTTCAATTTTCACCATGTGTTATGACATGTGATTTCACCGATACATTCATTAATAATTATTCTATTATCAGTTACCTGAGATAAATTACTCAGAAGTGTCAGGAGTGATTCCTTCCCAAAACGTACATTCTTCTATCTCACATCAAGTGTAGATACTCTCTTTTTTGTCCAAAATTATTCGAATTCATTAAAATTATTATGTTGTTAATAAAACTTTGGAGTTGATGTATAATCCTTTCTATGAGATCCTTGTGACTCCCCTATGGTAGTAATCCTATTTTTTAAATTATAATTATGTATTCCAATAATGGCCTTTTCGTTACTCACTACCAGAGTTGGGGATCTTCTTTCGAATTACGTTTTCTTCCCTTTTTCTTCCATCTATAATATCCTGTAGAATTCTTATGATTAGAACATATAAATAATATAACATTAAAATCTTACCTCGTTTCATAATTCCATTGTTTGGATGTTGATCCACCTATAGTGTTTCGTCTGTCATTGTGTTGTTGGGATTCCTGAAACATACTCACGGTGGGTCCCGTTTCTCCACCATAGTAGCTTTTTATGGATACTTTCTTCTGATAAACTCATCATTAATATTTCATAAGATTATACATATTAGTCTCATATAAAGAAATATTTTTTCATTAATATAATGAAATATATTCCAATGCCTCTAAATAAAAACATGATGTTTGAAAATGAATCCAATAGAAATAGCTCATGTTTTAATTTCATACTAAGAAAACTTTTATGGGTCATTCTTCAGCACCTATATGATCTGTAATATTTTTTGAAATGTTCACAAATCTTTTCATCTCATTCATGGGAGTGGGTTCATCACAACCCATGAAATATATTCCAAAACAATATGGCCTTTGTGATGAGACCATCCATCCATGAAATTTCTCTAAAGTAGCATATTTTTTTGATTTCATTATCACCTTCTAATGGATAATTAAATAGAAAGTTAAAAACATCATTTAGTTTGGGCTTTCCAATAGCATTATATTTCCCCAATTCATTATTGGACTGACTCTTGATCTTCTATCAATTGTTGAATCTCTTTGTACCTTGATTCATGTTGATCATTAAATTATCATATAAGATTATTCCACCAAGTTTTAACAACTTCCAATTCTATTGAAATCTTATACATCATGTCATCATGATCATTTAATTAAAAATATTTCTATGCAACATAGTCATTGAAACATATATTCTCTTTCTGTAGCCCTTTGTTCATATGAACAAATTGAAATTTCTCTATTGTAAGATCATCACTTCTGGCTTTCAGATTCATAATTTTTTCGTATTTAAAATGGTTTCCATGGTAATCATCTTTTATTTTTTCTAACTTTCTGGTAATATGTTGATTTCATTCATATTGGGAATAATTATACTTCCCTAGATCAGTGGAAACATCAATAATGCATTTATTTAATCCTATGGTCTTGTTGAAATCAATTTCATTACCTTGGATTTAGATGTCCTCAGACATAATTTCCTCAACAAATTTCTAATAAAATTTATTTGTTACGTGGATAGATTCTACTTTTTTCCTTCTTACCATTAATTCTTCTTCATTTTTTCTAGTGTTCCTGGAATATATGTTTTTCCATTCATTCTTGCAGGATCATTGAGTGTGTAAATACTTTCACCATCTAATTAATCAAAATCATTATTCATTACACTACTTGTTTCAATCATCTGAATAACACTCATTCCACAGAAATATCCATACTAGTGAACTCCACCAGTTTTAATATTCTTCATTGAATTTCAGCCGTTTCCCATTGCATAGAAAGATTAATGCATATTGAATCTCTAACATAATCAATTTATTGAACTAGTTCATAGAATGAAAATTATTATAAGACACCTACCATATGATACCAATTATGACGTCCAAAAGGGGCCTTGATACCCTGATAGGGGGGTGAATCAGGGTATATATATTATTTTCAAACTAAATTTTTCCCGTGGATTTTGTCATCTTTATTATAACAGTCACATATAATTTTCTCTAATTTTAATTTTGATGGTGTGCTTTCCAATTTTATCTGATTATAATGTATATAAAGTAATGTAATAATGAAATAAAAATAAGATATATATTTTTACCTGGTTCTCCCTAATCATGAGACATCCAAGGGGCATGAAAAGACAATGTGCTAATTGAACCAAATTCACTATGACTCACTACTAATAATGATTTTTTTGCTAGATCACTTCTATACTATGGATCATTACATTTAAGGCATTTAGGGTCTTCTCAATACATTCCCAAGTGTCACACCCTATGTCTTTTTTTCTAGATCACTATCAGTGGAAATGATCACCTTCATCTTCTTTATTTCCTCACTACTCTTGAAAGGGATACACTCATATTTGATTGACTTATTGGCCCCACATAGTTTATGGACATCACATTTTCTTAATTTTAATGAATGCACACATCTGCACCTATAGATAGATGTTATGTTGAGGTTCCCATTTTCACCAGAAAATGAAATCCACTTTTTTGGATATGGTTGGTTAGTAGAAATTACTTTCAAAAAATATTTATGTCCCTTTTCATATCATCTACTTTTTTCCAGAAAGATATATGACATATTATTAGTGGGGAACCTCTTCTACTAACTGCCACCACTTCAACCACTATTTACCACCATAGTGAACCACCTCCATGTACTGACTCCCCAAAACACTTCCACATACTACCTCTGTGTACTACCTCCACTTATCGCTTCAGATTCTCGGAAATTATTTCCTCTACATACTACTTAATTTATAGACCTTCTTATTTTTCATAGACCGCTTTCTTTTTTGATCCATAGATCCCTGAAAAAATACTTTCATGGACCGTTACTGTAAACTAATTAACTTCATCAAATCCTTCCCCTCAAACCACTTGTGGGCCTAGATTGATTCTTCTATAGTAATGGTATTTTCTAATTAAAATCACAATAAGTATTCATGTGATTAGATCTCATTATATTGGAAAATAGTTCCAAAAATATCTTTGATCCAATATTCCTAAATCATTGATGTGGTGCATCCATCCCCACATACCACTAATCTAGTGAACCAGTTTACGCTATGAATTTTTTTTCTTTCCGCTCTTCCCCACGGGGGAAGATGTCTTTCACAAACAAATCCATTCGCGAATCCTCAATTAAATGCCTCATATCTATGAAAGACATTCTATCCCATGATCCATTCACCTTTTTCATAATATTTTCCTCTCTGCAAACCACCTTCATCCCAAAAAACATTTTCTTCCGTGATCTGCATACCGCGCTTCGTAGTCCTCATAGTTCCGTTATGTGAAAATATGTCCTTTTTCTTTTTTCATCATAGTTTCTCACACCTCATATGGGTCCATGAACTATCCTCTGTGGTCATAATACTATTCACTCCTTTTGGAAAATTCTTCTTTTTCCAAAACCAACTCTTGATTTTGAGGCAAAAAAATTAGCCAAACACAAGGAAGTTATGCCACCATAAATACCTACATTTGAAAACACAAAAAGTATGCATCTGTGGTCACCTGGCTTTGTCAACAAACATAATCACATCAAAGAATAGTAATAGGATTTTTTAGGTGTTTTTCCCAACAAATAAAATGTCATTAATATAGGTAAAACTATAATGAGTAACAAAAGTTGATTTCAAATGATGTAATTACTAATTGAATTTTGAATAAAAATATAATTTTTAATAACTAATAATAATTAAAATTTTAATCTATTGGGAATTAAAAAGGTAAATTATTTTGAAAACAAATTATAAATAATCAAATTTATAATATAATAAATTTTATTTTTGAAAATCATTATTAATAATTAATAATTCCTAAAATATTAAATATTTTATTATTAGTTTAGATGAAATGAAATTGATTGTTATTATTATTATTAATTATTTTTAAGAAATAGTTTTTCCTGTTCTGTAAATTATCTTATATTTGTTATATTTAATAATAATAATATGGTTGTAGGATCTACATTTGAGTGGTACCCCCTGTTGGACTCCATATTGAAGCAACCTGGGTCGGATTCCAAATAGCTCTTTGGTGGGGATTAATGGGCGAAGACACAGACAGGTAGTGATGTAGGATGATAATGATGCGGGGATATACAAGCATGTTTATTTAGTAATAATGATTCATGAAAGGGGAATACTTTGTTCTATGTTGACTCATTAGAGAAATGTAGTAGGATTTCATTCCCACAATGCTTTCAGTCCACTCTTTTTAATAAATTGATTGGGAGGATTGGTTATCTCTAGGGGTGTTATGACCTATCCTTCCAGCATGCATGTGGTCTGTTTTTCTTTGTATTATAAATCAAATAAAATAATTGTAATGTTGTTAAATATTATTCTTATTAAATAAAATAATTTAAAAACAAAAACCAAAATATTATTTTTCAATTTAAAATATTTTTAGGAATTTTTTAAATTAATTAAAATTTAATTTTTATAATAATATAATTAAAAATAATAATATTATGAAATGTTATTGTTATTATATAATAATAATAGCCTAATTTTCTCCCTTAATATTATTTCTAATAATAATTAAATTTTTTTATTTTTCGAATACTTTATTTTCAACTACATTTTATATTTAGGTTTTTAGCATGTTCTTTCATTATAAAATTATTAATTCATATATTAATTATTATTATATAATTTTATTATTAATAATTTATTAATATAAAGTATTGAAAACTATTACTACATTAAAATAATATATATTAATTATTATTTAATTATTTATTACAACGATGACATTTTTTGAAATTAAAAATTATTTATAATAATTTTAATTATTAAATAAATTTTTATGATTTATAAATAAATACATAAATATTTATATTATATTAAATATTTATAATAATAATAAAATATTTTATATTATGTTTTTAACTAAGTTACTATTTAGATTATTATAAATGTTTGTTAATTGTATAGTAAATTCTAAATAATAACATTATTATTTTTAATTATATATATCCTATATTTACAATTTAATTAAAGTATTTTTAATTATATTATAAACAATATTATAGTAAAAAAAATCTATTCATGGATTTGGTAACCCAAATCTAGGACCTTGAAAATTTATTGAAAATTCAAATCAAACAAAAACACAAAACATGACCAAAGGGCCCACATTTTGTAAATCCAAAAAAGTAAATGTCTTAAGGCCCAAATTGCAAAAACCATGCACCTACTATCCTGGAGCAACCAAAAAAATTTCACCAACTAATGTGTCGACATCCCAGTCCGTTCTGTTTCAATCTTGACTTGTGACTAATCTTCCAACATGCATCTTTAGCACAACATCTACTACTACACAAAAAGACACATCAGTAAACATTCCAACTCCCAAGATTATCAAAAACAGAAATTATGTTCATCCCTGTCCCAAAATCCATGACCTCACCAAGAATATCACCACCACAAACTATTCCAATATCTTAGTCACCATATCATCACCACTGAAGGCCCACTGGGATCACAACCATGGGATCACAAATTTTGGGCCATGATATCTCACTGTACATGATCATGAAATTTGAAAAACTAGGATCCAAAACCAAACCCTCTAAGGTACTCGCCAATATAGCTGATGTAATCACCAAGAACCATAGGCCGTCCCATCCAATAATTATGTTGTTTCCACGAGGATCCAAAACCATCAACATCAGGTCACTCCTCTCATTAGAAATAATTTCCCACATAGAGAATGAGAAAATCCCAGATTGTTTTTATTGTTTCATATTCCAAGATTGATTTCCCCCATTATAAAAATGTCATAATTCCAGATCCCACCACCATCCCACATCCAAGAACCATCCCCCCACCGGTCAAGGAATAACGACAGATTTCATCACCAGACGTCAACGACATACTACGCCCCCAATCCTTCATCACCGGCCAACCATAAAATCACTGATGTACAACCCAAAATGCCTAATCTATCCCCACCAACAAAAATCCATCAACTACCTTCACCGATATTTGAGAGATGTTTCTATCATCAGAACCTAAAATAGTAGACAGATCAGTGGTGATTTCACCTCCCTCCCAATATCCACTGCTAACATCATTATGAGGACCAAATTTCCCACAAGTAGCAAAGATCTGATAATGAATCACAATCTCATTATCTCCCCTTGATGCCAGAGTATCGACCCTATCATGATTATAGAGAGGCTCTCTATCCTTGTGATAGAATCACTTCGTCCTTTTTAGATATTAATAAAAAATATATTATATGTTACATTAATAATTATATATTTTTCATCATTATTAATACTTATTATTTTAAAAATTATAAACCATGAAAAACCAGAATTGTAATTATTATTAGTTTAATTAATAATATTTAGTAATAATATGATAGTAGATAAATACATATAATATTTTGAATAATAATATAATAATTAACAACAATTCATCTTATAATGTTATAAAATATAGATGTTATGTTTTCATATAATAATTTTTATTTAATGTAATTTTATTTATTTATAATTTTTATGTAATTATTTTAATTTTCCAATATTTTTTATATCATTTGTTTGTTTTTATAATATAATTTGTATTTTATTCATATATATAATTTGTAATATTTTAGAGTAACCTAATATAAACCAAATAATATTTCAAGTCTGTGACTTCGAAGGCCTATAAATTATAAAGTAGAAATATAATAAAAATTAAATTTGAGGAAATTAATAAACATATACAAAAAATGAAAATAATTATAATTTTATAAAAATAATTGATGAAAAATAATTTCAATTATACATAAATATGTTTGTTTCAAAACATTTGTACGTATAAATTTATTTATATTTTAATTATACTACATATTATTCCGATATATATTTTTACAATGTTCGTGTTTTTTTTATAATATATAATGTTTTTATATTTATATATTTTCTTTAGATCAGAAATTAAATTTATTTTCAACAATTTTTATATTTTTATTCAATATTTTTTGATTTTTATAGTTTTAAATATTTTTTATATTTTATAATCTTTAAAAGCTACCTACTAGAGACATAATAAGTTTTTTATGCTTCATGTACGCATCCTTGAAATGTAATGAAATATAAACAATTATAAAAGTATTACAACACTTTTAAACATTAACTAGAAATATATAGAATAATTGAAAATAAAAAATCATATAAATATTGTAGAAATAAAAAATAAATGAAATATATGATTTTGATTCGAAAATATATATTTCATTTACTAAAAAATTTATGTAAGTGACTATGAATAGTTATAAAATATTAAGAATAGATATAACGTAAATAAAAATTTAACCATAGAATGAACAGTAATGTGGTGAGACAATAAACTAGGTGAATTACATGGTGCATATTAAAGGTTGTGTTGTTAGGAACAACTAGCAGGGTAACATCGATTAGAGGATAATAACTGTGATTTTTATCTTCTAACATTGTTTCCCATAAGACTGCTGACGTGGGTTGAATAGGTTCCCTACAACGTGGCTATCTAATATTGGGAGATGCCAGAGGATGTAAAGAAATATGCAGGTGATGCAAGTGTGATACATGTTGATATTAACATGGTGGGATGCCAAATGAAAAATGACTGTGTTAGAAGCCATTATCCAACCCTCCTCCAATAGCATGGATAGAGTGGTTCCCTTCCATGATTCACCAACCCAACATGTTTCAATGGATCATTGAATTGTTGGAAACACAACATTCAAATTAAAATCATGGTAATATGATTACTGATTGGGGGTGACATCTGACGGGGGACATGACATGATGCAAAATACCCACTCAGGGCTATTAGGCCATAAATTTACAATTGGGCCATTGGGCCTTCTGGTCTTATTGAATTAATCATACAGTTCTTGTAAGAGTACCTTCTAAACCTTGTTTGAAAGCTGTCTTTCTTTCCTAGTAAAAAGTGAACTAACCCCATCATGTTAAAAATGTAAATTATTAAATAATTTTTTAATCACAATAACAATTATATAACAACTTGGTATGTTAAATTAATTTTACAATATTATTAAATATACTACTAATTATATAATTTAATTATTTATTATTAAAAAAATAATTAAATATACTTATTTTTAAATATTTTAATTATTATATTATAAATTTAATTACTAATTAATTTTTTTATATTATCCACAAAATTAATAATTACATCAAAATTATTAATTGATATTAAATATTAATAATTTATAATTAATTATAAAAAATTTATAATTAATAATTTAAAGATAATTAATATATTATTTTAATGATGTCATATTAATTACTAAATTATGTTATTTAATTATTTGTTATGAATTCATAAAGTTATAATTAATTTATAAACTAATAATCTCATTTTTAAAACATATACTATGCACATAAAAATAAAAAAATAATTGAAAATAAATTTTTATTAAAATAAAAAATATTAATAATAATTAAATTTATTATTAACTCAAAAGGATTTTTTTATAAGTATTATTTTATAATATTATTATTATTATAATTATAATTCAGTTGAAAATAATATGTAAATACTAGTAATTTTAATAAATATGAATAATACATATTTCATTTAATTATAATTATAATATTATTATTATTACAATTACATTATTGTAGTAATTTTATTATTTTTAAAATCATCATTATCATTATGAGTAGTAATATTATTAATAAATATAATAATCAAAAAATAAATTTATATAATGAAAAACCTTGTTGTTTAATAATTAAAAATTAGAATATTTTATTATTTTTTTTAACCAACCTAATAATAATATAGTTATTATTAATAAGATTAAATTTTTTTTAAAAATGTTTTATAAAAATTTTATTATATTATTATTTAAATTATTCAACATCAGTATTAGAAATATTTTATAATTATATTTTTGTCAATAATTACATGATAAATTTCTTATATATTATTTTTTATTGTTATTCATAGTTCTAGTAGCCTTGAAATCATTATTAGTAATCATTATTATATATTTATTAGTTACTATTTAATAATTTATGAAATTAAATCTATTTCATTTAAATATGTCCTGATAAATCATATATCATAATTTAATTGTTATTGTAAATAATATATAATTCATTAAATGATGAAAAGTGGTGTTTAAATACCACATAAGAAATTTGTAGAGGTCATTAAGGACCACACCCAAATAAAAGGGGAGCATGAGTGGTGTTTTAGATAATATATTCAAAATACATTGGTTGATGTAATATTGAATATAAAAATAAATAAATGATATTTAATTGTCTATTTTTTAATGTATAGATAATTTTTTTAAATATATATATATATTAAAGGGAGGGAGTTGTCATCGACAACATCTTCTTTGCGGATATTTCAAAAAATACACTACCTCAGACAATACCATCACAAGATAAATCTTAAAAAATGTGTAATCTTAGATATTTCGTTTTCGAAAACATTTTAGAAGAAAGCACTACTTGATAGAACCCCCTCCCTTCTACCTACCCCCCCCCCACACACACACATTCATTAGTATATTGGTATATAGTTTCCCAATTTATTTATTTTTGGATATTTCTTATATAGGAACATTTTACTTCTTCACGATATAGTCCTCCAACGATTTGAGCTCATCAAACTTGGTAATCCCCATTAAGAATACATTCTCCATTAAATTTAACACTGTCTACCATGGAAAAAATAAGAAAATCACATTGCTCATTAGATGACTTATTCACCCTACCCAAAATTTATTAGGCTCATTATTCTTGGGCTAACATTAATTTGATCCCAAGATTTCATTGTATACAATATCTCCCATCGAAAAAACTATAATAAAAAAACTACTAAGCATTTTTTTAATTCATTACTTAGATTGCTTGAGACTCAAACTTCCTCATCTAGTATTGAAAATATATTGTTTACACAATGTCATGACACTAACTACAATGGAAAAACATTAACATTCCATTTTTACAAAATCAAAATCCAACATTATTTCACTTACATATAAAATTCCTTTTAGTTTTATAGATTTATAGATTTAGGAAAAACAATTAATGTAAAAAAACTCATGTCTTTATCATTAAATGGGAATTATTCCCATTAATCCTATTATATCCATATTCTACTATTCTATAATAAGATCGAAACATGTCCGACATAGTTCTCCACACATGATACCCTTATAGACCTATCTTACAGAATATCATTCTTCATAACCTAGGTAAATAGAAATATAATAAATAATGATCGTAGATGATCAGTATAGGTAAAAGTAGGAGATATCAATTTTTAATCATATGTTAGAATACGATAACAATAAGAGTGGGAGAGAGTGATCAAAATGCGTGAGTATAACATAAGATAATTCATACCCATCAAATCATGGATCAAAAAAATGTGTAATGGAATACATCTTCAACGAAAAACAATGTCCACATGAGTAATAAATAATGAACCATGTGAAATGAATTTAATTCATATAGTCCATTGAAAATTATAGAAAGCATTGAAAAATCATTATATTATATTGGGATATCACACATTCATCTTGGAATCAATTAAATAGGATAATTAGTACATTATCCAATGAGTAACTACATTGTAGTTGACTTTTTAATCTCTTAAGAATTATTTATATTGAGTAAACTGAATTGTCTATTATTATTACCATTGATCCTATTAAGTCTATCACATTACCCAATGTATTGGAGAGATATATCAGGCTCACCCATCATCATGAAATTTATTGGGCTCACTCATTATCATCACTAATGACCAAGATCCATTACTTGAAAAATATAAATAGAGATTTAATTTAATTATAATATTATGTCACGACCCATCCCCTAGGGCACGTGGCGTAAGTGGGAGGGAATTGCCTTTAAAACCTGTGAACAAACACAACCGAGAACACATTAAGATACGAACACAAGTAAACTATATAGAAAAAAGAGTGCTGAAAGTAAGAGGGGCTGGAATACAAGCTGAATAGTAAAGGTACAAGTACGACTGAAAGTACAATACCACTGAGAAACAGAAAGATAGCTATTGGGCCATCCTTTGAGTTTCCTACCTAAAGGAAAGGTACAGATCACCTCCTCAACACTCTATGTACACCAGTCTCCTCTACGTACCGACATGTCGTGTGGTCCACCACCGGGCACCATCTAGTCCTGGTACCCTCGGCATCGATTAGTGTTATCCATCATCTGCACCAAACACAACAAGGTGTGGTAGAAGACCATGCAGGGGTGAGTATACGAAACTCGGTAGGGACCCCGAGACCATGAAGGTCTCACAAAATCTAACAAGGATAAACCAAAAATCATGTGAACAAGTTACAACCCTACTTAGGTATACGCTCATAAATATACATGTGTTATAAAATATTACCCATCTCATTCATGAGGAAACAAAAGTCCTGACACCTTAGAAAAAGTATAATTATTCCATGAAGGAAAGATTACCACGAAGGTAAGTACCACACAGGTACGCAACAGAGAAGAATAACACCAATGCAACACAAAAAAGGTATGACCCACACAGGTATGACACACATAAGAATACCCCAATGAGAACACCACCACTATAAGTACCATAGAGGTACACCACACAGAAGAATACCACAAAGGTAAGGACTACGCTCACTCAGGGTATGACTTATGTACAGAAGTATAGATGAATAGATGAAACTACTGAATCATGACACTCTATTAAGTGGAAGTCCCACATAGGATCCTATTAAATCATTTGACCCCCACAGGATCCCAGTACAATACACCCACACATGATCCAAATACATCATCAGACCCACAAAGGATTCTATTACAGTAGAACCACATAGGATCCTAGTACATCATCGGACCCACACAGTATCCTCGCACATCATCTGACCCACACGGGATCCTAGTACAGCAGACCCACACATTATCCTAGTACATCCTTAGACCCAAACATGATCCTAGTACCATAGACCCACAAAATATCCTAGTACATATTCATACCCACACAAGATCCTAGATATGAAGACCCACACAGGATCCAAGAGTAGTCTCCCAAGGATTCCTAGAGCAGATCCATGTGGGCTGCTAAAATATAGACCCACGAAGGATCCCTTTCACATGTTACAACTAGCTACAGGGATCCCGCACTAAGATTGTTTGATTCTAAGAGGTTCTGCTCCTCAAGAAACCGTTCTATACTACAATTACCATGATGTCCCATAAAGAAGCATCCCAATGTACTGCCACATAATAGGGTTCTCAATACAATAGATGGCGCGTCAACCAGTCACTTGGTATGTATGTTAATTTTGTTATTCCCAAGGATCTAGTTGGATTCATGTTCTATCCAACCCGACCGTACCCCAAATTTATCCAAATCTTATGTAGGGTATAAAAAAAGGAATGTCTCACTCCAAGGTTTCTATCACTATAGAAGGTTCATAAAATGGATGATCGATGTCAAAGTTATTTCCAAAAGAGCGAAAATGGGTCGAAGTCGGTCCGGGTCCAGTCTGACATGGTCGGACCGACCCGACCTAGCCCGACCCAGCCTGGGGTAACCCGACCTGATTTAGGTCGACCTGGCCGGTTGGACAGCCCAGCCCGGCCGCATGCGGGGGGGGGGGGGGGGGGAGGGATTCGCGTGCCCCCCACACCTACTCACCAAATGAATGAAGCTGTTCAGTCACTAGGCAGCATGCAGGACCCACCGTGAGTCCCGCTCGGTTCAGCTCGGCCAGCCATTAGTCCTCCCAGAGGCGCATCGTGGTCTGCCGCTCCGCGGCCGGCCGAACACTGGCCGACCTCTGCAATTCTCCATGGCCAGGTGTGTTGCGACCCCTTTCTCCGACTGTGGCGTGTCATGCGCCACCCCTCCTCGGTCGGCCAAACGTTGGCCTCCCTCTTTCCATCGTCGCGGCCGACTGGCAGTGTCTCTTCTCTGGTGGCGCAGTCATGCTGCCTCCATCACCATGGCCGGATATGGTGCCACTCGCCTTTCCCGAGCCCCACCAGAGTTAGATACTGTCCTCATCCATTTCAAAGAACATACCAAGATCCACAATGATTGTGCGGAGTAGTCGGGCCATGATCATTTGGCCCGTAACCTCCGCATTAGGGTGGTAGAAAGTGGATCAAATATGTCTTGAATCATGAATAATTGTCAAGAATGGGAAATGGGAAATTAAAAAAAAACCTACCTCGAAGGATACAATGGAGATCGATGAGGAGGGAAAGATGGATGTCAGTTCGTTATCATCGAAGACATTAACATTCATTGCCTCTGCATAGTGCATCCGATCAGGGCTCAAGGTCAATTCCTCTTTCTTCATTGGATATGGTGCATTCTTCTTTGGAGATGAGTATCTCCATAATTTTCTCAATTACTCCCTTCTACTAGTGATTTATTCCAAGCCAAAATGAGGAGCCAACCCAAATAAAATATGTTTGTTAATTTTTAATTTGAGTTGGCATCATTTAACAATTGATGAGGGATAATTAATCAGGAGAATAATTAAAAGGGATTTGTAATGTTATCTCCATTAAAGTGGAGTTTGGGTGGTCTCCACCACCATGATTTCTAATGGGGGGTTTTTTAGCTTGGGTGGCCCCACAACCAAGCGTTAAATAAAGGGGATAAAAAATTAAAAGTTATTCTAAATTTTATTATTATTCCACCAAAAACACGAAAAATAACTTCCACCCTTGACCAACTGCTGTTGAGGTGAAAGTATACATAAGATAATAATGGCGTTGTGAGTTCAACGGTGTCCTCATATTTCAATTCCGAGCACCAGTTCATAATTTACAAAAACCCGCTCACACCTTTACAGAACGTACTAAAAAAATGTTCAGAAATTCATTCTGACCAAAACGTTATTCAGAATCTTGCCCTGTCAATTTTCACGGACTCGTAAAATTACCATATAATTAAAAAAAATTATAGGGAAATTTTTAGTTTTTATATTCTTCCCACCTCATGGATTTGCATCTCCATAAGACACAACTAAAACTAAGGAAACATGTGGAGGTACTGATCATGTATCCGAGCCTCCCACTCCCATGTTCTCTCCTAGAGGTTCCCGTGCTGCCAACATACATGCACCAAAGGTATCGACCACCAACGAAGGATTTGATCATGTCGATCCTCAATCTCCATTGGAACCTCTGTAAACATCTCCACATCATCAATGTCCAGCTCGTTGTGGTTGATGATGTGAGAAGGGTCATCCACGTATCTGTTCAGCGGTGATACATGGAAGACGTCGTGCACCTTGTGTAATTTTCATGGAATAACTAGGAAGTAAGCCACCTCACCTACTCTACTGAGGACCTAAAGGGGTCCAAGGATCTTCAGAGATAACTTGAATCCCTAACCAAATATATACAAACCATGTTGGGGTGAGTCCCGTAGAAAGACGTGGTCACCACCCTAGAACTCTAGAGATCTCCATTTCTTCTTGGAATAAGACTTATGCCTGCTCCATATAGTATTTATCTGCTCCTGGATGATCTGTACCTTCTCCATGGTAGCCCGTACCATATCTGGTCCCAAGAGTGCTGACTCCTCTGGGTCAGTCTTGTATAAAGTCAATCTTCAAGGTCATCCATTGAATTCCATGAAAGGTACCATCCTAATGGTGGAGTGATAGAGGATGTCATTTGAAAACTCCATCAAATGAAAGTGAATCTTCTAGTTGTGACCAAAGTCGATGAAACAAGCACGCAACAAGTCCTCGAGGGTCTCAATGGTCCGCTCAGTCTTTCCATCTATCTGAGGTTGGAAGGAAGTGCTCAAACTAAGCTGTTTCCCGAAAGCCTCCTACAACCCCATCTATAGCCAGGAAGTAAAACTTGAATCATGATCGAAGACACTCGTCGAGAGTAATCCATGTATCTGCACAACCTCTTGTACATAGAGTCATCCCAAGCTCTCTACTAAACAATGCTATAGGATCGGTTGGAAGTGGGCTGACATGGTGAGTCGGTCGACAATCACCCAGATAGAATCATGACCCCTATATGTACATGGAATTCCCATCATGATGTCCATGGATATCACTTCCCACGTCCACTCTGGGAACACTAAAGGCTGAACTAAGCCTATTGGTACATAATGATCCACCTTCACTTGGTGATAAGTGAGGCATCGAGAGACAAACTCTGCTACCACATTCTTCATTCTCGTCCACCAGTGAAACCATCAAGGGTACTAGTACATCTTCGCCACTCCAATATATACCACTAGAGGGGATGTGTGGAACTCCCTCAACACTTCCTCTCGAAGAGACACTAGTACCATTGGACATCCTCTAAAAAGAATGATGTGCTCCCCACCTTTAGAAAATCCATTAGGTGCTTGTCCTGTGGATGTCTGAGCATGTCGAGCCTCACATTCACTGTCCCCAGGTTGCGCTTCCTTGACTCATTGAAGAAGCAGCGGAGTAATTGTACGAGACTGAATAAAAGCTGCTCCATCTCGATCCACAAAGGATATCTGCATAGTTTCCTGCTGCTCTGTCACCTCTTCTAGTAGTTGTATACCATATATCCTGCTGAGTGAATATGCTACTACATTACCCTTCCTAGAAGTATATACCATCTCAATGTCATTATTCTGGAGGAACCCAAGCCAATATCGTTGTCTTAGGTTCAGGTCCTTCTGAGATAAGATATACCTGAGACTCTTGTGATCCATGTAGAATATAAAACCTTCACCCATCAAGTAATGTTGCCACATCTTCAAGGAATAGACCACTACTGCTAACTCAAAGTCATGGATAGTGTAGTTCTTCTTAAACTATCCCAGCTACCGAGAACCATATGTGATCACTAATCACTCTTTCATCTGGACACATCCGAGTCTGGTCCCTGATGCATCACAGTAAACTACGTACCCATCTCCCTCCTCTGGAAGCCTCAAGATGTTGTCACTAGTCAGTCTCATCCTCAGCTCATGAAAACATCAATGGAATCTCTCTGGCCACACAAAGGGTTTCTCTAACTTCTTCAATGCTGATAAAGGTGCTGAAACTCTGGATAAATCTGGAACAAACCCCCGGTAGTATCTAGCCAAACCCAGGAAACTCTATACCTACATAACACTCCTGGGTGGCTTCCAAGGAAGTACCTCCTTAATCATCGTTGAATCCACTACAACTCTTGCCTCTAATATGACATGTCCCGGAATATAAACCTCTCAGATCCGGAACTGGATCTTCGAGAGCATACCATAAAGCTGGTTCTACTAAAGTGTGTACATAACTATCTAAAAATTTTAGGCAAGCTCCCACTAAGAAGCCGAGTAGATCACAATGTCAACGATGAAGAATACTATAAAGTGATCAAGTTATGAATGAAATATCATGTTCATGAGTCCCATGAACACTGCTTGAGCATTGGTTATGCTGAATGGAATAACCAAGAAATCGTAATGTTCATACCGACTTCTGAAAGATATCTTCTACACAACCACTTCTCGTACTCTGAGCTGGTGATTGCCTGACCTGAGTTATTTCTTTGAGAACCACCATTCCCCCTTCAGCTGATAAAAGAGGTCATCAATCCTTAAAAGTGTATAGTTCTTCTTCACAGTCACCTGGTTCAGGTGATGATAGTCCAAATAATGTCTCAAGATTACATCTTCCTTCTTGGAAAAAAATCAGGTTTTCCCATGGAGAGACACTGAGCTAAATGAACCCCTTCTCCTATAAGTTTTCCACCTGTACCCACAGCTCACGAAGCTCTGCATGAGCCATCTGATACGCTGGTTTTTATATTATTGTCGTCCCATGGTACAAGTCAATGTAATAGTCCACCTCTATGTGAGGAGGTATACCTAAAACATCATAAGGGAAGACGTCCACATATTGGTCCACTACTATATGATATCTTAGAATCTCCATATCAACCGCTTAGAGTGTATTTCTAGCCGACTGATGAGTGATCGGATGCACTCTCGTTCAAGTAAGTCTATCATGTTCCTTAAATGCTCCCTTCTCACTGGTGAAGGTAAACCTAGTCCCATATGTGCGGACACACTGCACATTGGGATTAATATAGTAAATCTGAGCATTAACTGTAGATAACTAGTCCTTACCCAAGATGACGTCGTAAGGCCTCGACGCCATTACTAGGAGATCTGATCTGAAGCTCTAGACTCTTAGATCAATCTCACACTACTAAAACTCGTACATAATCATCTAATCCACTTCAGTAGGAGTGTCTAGCCATAACGATTGATCCAACAACTCCGTCGGAATCTCCGACCTCTGAACGAGGGTAGTGGAAATAAAATAATGACTGGAACCCATGTCTATAAGTACTACAACTAAGGTAGAGTGGACACAAATTGTACCACGTGTCATATCTAGAGCACCATGGTCATAGGCCTCAGCTATCAAGAGTTGTTCTCACTCCTTTCCACCTGCTCCCTATGGTCAGGGTGGACCACCTGGTGGTGGTGGCAGTAACATCTCGAATTGTTTCACATGACCAGCTGCATGAACAACTCCTCTTCCATGCCCGACTGCACCCTATGGACCTCCTCGGTTGATCCTCTATCTCTACCTAGGAGGTCTTTTGACCATCTGTTGATCATCTGTATAGAGGGTCAGGATGTCTCGATACATGTGACCTTGAACACCATATGTGTAACACTGCATGTTCTTCGTGTGACTGTCTGTGTCTCCTGTGCCCCACACAAATGGACCAGAATCTGACGGCCGCCGTCCTATAGGTCTGTTCCTCTTAAACCTCTGTGAGATCTGTCTGCTTCTAGCTATAGAAGACTCCACTAAAGGATGAATGGTGCTGGGTCCCGCTACTGGTGACTGATCAGCAAGAAAACTCTCCACTAAGAGGGCTTTCTCTAACACCCCTATATGCTTCGGGATACTGAGAAAAATCATCGAAGCCCTGATCTCATACCTGAGTCCCTGCTCAAAGGTTTGGCCCCTGAGGAATTGGTCCCGTACCATATCACTGGAGTAGTATGAGAGGTCAATGAATCTCACTGAGTAATGAGCCACATTCATGTTTCCCTACTGCAGATGAAGATGCTCCTGAATACGCACTGCACAAAGGGTCACTGGGACAAACACTGCCTGAAACTGGCTCTCAATGTCTACCTAGAGAAGTGTCACCTCATCATGAACCTGGAGAATAAACAACCACCATCTTCCTATTGCTTCCTAAATAATAATGGAAGCATGGATCACCATGAGATCAGTTGGGGTCCCTACCTGTCGAAACACTCTCCCTATGACCTCTAACCAATTCTCATATGCCTGTGGGTCCATCTCTCCCCTAAACCTGGGTAGCCTCTGGTGCAGGAACTCGTGCAACATGCTCAACCAGCATTCACTCTCTACTGTCGGGGCTAGTGTAATCAGTGTCCCAATAGATAATGGTACCTCCGGTTCCTCGACGGGTGCCTCTACTAGAAGTGAGCCCAACACCGAGTCCTCGTCGCCCGATTGGCTAACCTCGTGTACTATACCGAGAACCTTAGCTGGATATCTATGTGGTGGCATCCTGAAAATAAACAGGTGTGCGATGGACAATAATTTATAACTGGTGAGTTGGAAAAATGTGTTCAAAAATAAAACTTTTCAAAAAACACACACAATCAGTGTTTTCATGTACTGAGTCAGAAATCCGATGTTAGGGTCCTGGTGTATGGATACGTCGGCCACCGCACCAACACTGGATTCCTTAATACTGATAACCACACTCACTACACAGTACCCTATTTCCCCTAAAAATATTATATTCCAATGTTCAATGCAAGAATCGACTCCTCTAATACTAATTTTTCATGACTCGTCCCCCGGGGCCAGTGTCATGACTATCCCACACTCGCCTTCCATAGGACAAGGGCTGGAGACTAGCAGCGAAAGGCGTATTCCCTAATACTGGAAAGGAATTTCCTTTAATACTTGTAAACACATGCATCCAAGCACACAATATGATATGAACACAAGTAAACTGTATAGTAAAAAGAGGTCAAAAAGTAAGAGGGGCAATAATACATGCCCCTTAGTAAAGGTACAAGTACAAATAAATATATAATACATCTGAAGAAAAAGAAAGACCTCCACTAGGTCTTCCTCTAAGGTTCCTACCTAAAGTGTAGGTACAGATCACCTCCCCAACACTCCACATCCGCCAGTCTCCTCTGCGTACCGACACACCATATGATCCACCTCTGGGCACTGTCCAGTCCTAGAACCATCAGCCTCGATCAACTCTGTCTATCTTCTGCACCAACCACAACAAGGTGAGGGCGAAGCCTGTGCCGGGGTGATTATATGATATGCAGTACAGACCATGAAACCCTCATGGTCTCACAAAATCTACAAAGGACAAACCACAAAGCATGTAACCCAGTGAAAAACATCCTTATGTAAATGCCCATACATATAATTATGTTATTAAATATTACCCATCTCATTCATGAAGAAACCCAAGGCCCAACTCGTTATCAAAAGTACAACTGTTCCACGGAAGAAATAGTACCACAAAGGTAAGTACCACGTTGGGATGCCACCCAAAAGAATACCACAATGGTAACACCATGATGGTAAGTACCACATAGGTATGCTACACAGAAGAATACCATAAAGGTAACACCACGAAGGTAAGTACGACATAGGTACGCAACACAAAAGAATACCACAAAGGTAATGACTCAACTCACACCAGTTATAACATATGTATAGAAGTATAGATGATTAGCTATAAATAGTGAATCATATCACTTTGTTAAGAGGTGGACCCACATAGGATCCTAGAACATCAGAAAGCCCACATAAAATCCTAGTACTAAAGACCCACACTGGATACTAGTACATCATCAGACCCACAATGTATCCAAGTATATCAGTCCCACACAGGACCTTTGTACATCATCAGACCCACACATGATCCTCTTACAACAGACCCACACATGATCCCTAAACAACTTCAGACCCACACAAGATCGTAGTATAGCAGACCCACACAGGATCCTAGGACATCATCATACCCACACAAGATCCTTGTATAGAAGACCCACACGAGATCCAAGTGTAGTGACACATGGATTAATAGAGAGGATCCATGTGGGGTCCAAAAATATATACCCACTAAGGATCGCTTTCTCATGTTACAACCAGTTACTGGTTTCAAAAAATATGCTCGACTGATTTCGGAAGGTTCCTCTCCTCAAGCCACAGGTCGATACTCCAACTGCCACGAAGTCCCATGAACAAGTATCCCAATGTACTTCCATGTAATAGGGGTCTAAACGAAACAGACATTTTGTTAATCTGATGCCCAGTATGTAAGTTATTATGCTTTTAGTCTGGAGGGTCTTGTTGGATTCGTGCTTGATCCAGCCCGAGCATACCCCAAAAATATCCGAATATGAATTGGGGTATACCAAAGGACCTTCACGCTACAGGGTTTCCGGTGCTGTAGAAAGTTAGTCTGACGGACGCCCGGTGTCAATGTTATGGCCAATAGAGCGAATATTGGCCGACGTTGGTCTGGGTCCGGTCTGACCCAGTCGGACCGACTGTACCCGGCCCGCTTGGTTTGGCCCAGACCACGTTGGGCGGCCCGGCGTAGCCGCATTAGGGGGGATTAGCGTGCCCGCTGCTTCTACTCATCGAACAGCTAAAGCTTTTCTATTTCCACGTAGCACGCGGGACCCGCTGCCAGTCCCGCTCGGTCCAGCTCTGGTGGCTGAAATGGCCGGACCTTGGTCCTCTCGGTGGCTAGTCATGCGCCGCCACTCCATGGAAGTCCAAACGTCAGCATCATTCTGACATCCCCCATGGCCTCTTGCTCCGACTGAGGCACGTCATGTGTCAACCCTCCGTGGCCGACCGAACGACGATCGCCCTCTGTCCATTGCCGTGGCCGATGGGTCGCGCCTCTTCTCCGGCAGTGCGGTCGTGCCGCCAAAATCTTCACGGCCATCCGTGGTGCCAGATGCCATTCTCGAGCCCAAACGGTGTCAGATACCGTCCTCCTCCATCACAAAGAACATACAAAGAACCACAAAATTTTTCAGAGGAGTCGGGTCATGTTTGTTTGGATCGTACCCTCCACGTTAGGGCGGTTTCAAGCGGTTCAAATATTTCTTGATTCATGGAGAATTTTCAAGAATCGTGTATGGGAAATTCAAAACAATAATCCATACCTCAATGGTTCCATTGGAGATCAATGAGGAGGGAAGGACGTACGTCAATTTGTTGTGGTCGAAGAGGTCGGCGTTCATTGCCTCCGCAATGTGCTTCTGATCGGGGCACGAGGTCAGTTCCTCATTCTTTATTGGATACATAATGTTCTTCGTTGGGGATTATTTTGTCCAAATTTCTCTCAATTCCTCCCTTCTTCTAATGACTTCCCCAAAGTCAAAATAAGGATCCAACCCAAATTAAATATTTTTATCAATTTTTAATTTGAGTTGGCATCATTAAACAATTTATGAGGCATAATTATATTGGAGAATAATTAATGGGGAGTTGAATGTTTTTCTCCATTAAACTGGGGTTCGAGTGGTCCCCACCACCATATATTTAAATTGGGTGTTTTCTAGCTTGGGTGGTCCCCAAAAAATAGTGTTCAATTTGGAAGATTATAATAAAATAATAGTTATTATAAATTTTATTTTTATTCCACAAAAAACATGAAAACTAACTTTCACCCTCGGCCAACTGCCATCGATGTGAAAGTCTCTTTAATTGAATAACAGCGCTGCAAGTTCAATAGTGTTCTAGGATTTCAATTTCGAGCACCATTTCAATGGTTACAAAAACCCACTCACACATTAACAAAATGTAATAAAAAAAGTTCAGAAATTCATTCTAGGCACACCAGGCCTCACAATCATGCGCCGTCAATTTTCGCAGACTCGTAAAACTTCCATATAATTAAAAAATTAAATGGAAATTACAGGTCTATACATACTCAAAAAATAACTATATTTACTTTCTTAACACGATTTCTCCATGGGAAAAAATTGATTTCATCATGATTTCATAATAATTTATTTACCCTCTGGGGAGGTAATGAGCTTCATAAAATATTACACAAAACAATTATCTTAACCCATCCAAACAAGGTACATGGATTGTATCATAAGATCATATTCCAAATAAATCATAATATTCAATCACTGGTGTTGAAAAAAATTAAAAAAATTTATATTAGCATTTGAAAATTTATTTGAAAATTAGAAAAATATAAATTTTCTCTGAATTTTTTCAAATATAAATTTTTCAGTATATTGTGAAAAATATTTTCATTTAAAATAATTCAAGATAATAGAAGGGTAATAATCACTGTAAATAATGTACAAGATTGTGTTAAAACAAATTTATGTCATATATTTTAAGAGAGAAAATTTCATTCTCACTGTTATAAAAAAATAAAAACAATATTACTTTAAAAACATTAAAAAATATTCATTTTAAACCTTGGAAAATAAATTCAAACGTAGTAAAAATGATCTTTTTATAAAAATTCCATTATCCTTAATTTTTTTTGTATTATATATAAATGTAAGAAAAATTCATTTACCAAAGAGGAAATAAAGTCATTTTTTCATAAAAACATATTTTAAAAATTTTAAGCCAATGTGAATATAATGGGAAGAAAACATCAATACCTATAAATAACAATATAAAAAGAAAATAGATGGGGTAAAATAAATAAATTGAATGTAATCCCCAAAAGGAGATTCAATATTAAATAATCCTGATTAAAAATGAGATAACAACATTATCTAGTACCACATTTTAATCTTTTAAATAATAAAACCCTTCAGATAAATCACTCAATATAGAACTCTAAATACCATTAATATTAATATATTGATTTTATAATATATCAAAGGGGAAATATATACACAATATAACCAAAATTGTGGTCCAAAAATGAAACATGTCTTAATGAAACATTTTAGAGATGAATAAGTATTACTATATTGGTAATCATTTATTCATAAACTCATAAAATAGAAAAACATTGATGGATGTTTAAATCTCATGAAATATTATTATTAAAATGTTAAATCTTTCCAAATAAGCATAAAAATATATACTATAGAAGAAATACCTAAATTATTGGTATTATGTTCCACCAAATCCAAGGAAAAAAAGGATACCAAGACATGAAAATTACATAAACCTCGGAAGGACACACAATCACATGACCATTGAGAGGTCATGTGAATTAGTCATGTCCAGTTCATGAACTGCAAGACATTACACATAGCCCCTTTTAAAATCCACTTATTCATGTGAAATTTTCTTGAGACATTCAATGATCATGCGGTGGAATCCTAATGAGTTCATCTGAATCATGTGACCTATCACGTCAGTGGGTCCATGGAAAACCTTCCAAAAATACATGTAATATAATGGTATGAATATGAAAAAGGGGTAAACCTTTCACTATTGTAAATCATCATGTGACATTCTTTTAGGGATCACACGATATCACAAATTCACTAGATACACAACTACCTCATCATACAATATTTCATTGACATGCCTCCATCATCATGTGAATATTATTAGTCATATTTTGTTAGTTTTGTATTTCCCCCTTAGTTCTATAGACAAAATGTAGTAATTGTCCAATATAATGTTCGTGCATCAACAGATGACCCATTTTTTGTCACATGGTGCATCACCAATGAGAGAGAAAATATTTTAAAACAATTATACAAGACTTCTAGATCCACAATTTATTTGTAATAAAAAATAGAAATGAAAATGGAAAATGTTGATAGATTATTTTGTGGGGAATATATGATGATTTTTTGTGAATGGATTTACAAACCATGGAAAATAACCATTTATCATGTGATTCGCCTAGCCGCCCCTCGATAAGCCATCATGGTCCTACAAGACCCCTTGGAATGTCAGCATTATCTCTTGAATGACCCTAGAGAATCCACCTTTTTCATTTAGAAAATCCTAGAAAAAGAAAAATAGATCATGAAAAAGAATTTCACATTGTGTCTTGATCTCTTGAAGGGCCCTATACTTGTTATCCTAATATTTTGGAATCCCCAAGTCCTGAATAAATTTTTAGGAATGATTCATTTTATTTTACATAATATAATAACTAGTGTGTTTATGGGATGGTCTTGCGTTCATTAAAAAACATGTGACAACCACAACAGGATCATGCGATGTAGGTAACAAAAAAACTCACCACTGACTCTAGACTAAATCTATGAGATATTCTCTACACAAATTGGTATATAACTAGGATGGAGAGGCCAATATACCCCCTCCCCCCTCAAAAAAAAGAGCTAACAACCACACATCAGTTCATTCATCTTCAAAACAAACATCCCACAATGGATAATCTTTTGATTGAAATGTTTTTCTACCACATAAAATCTACGGAAGAACCTTCAGATCAAAAAGCATGCATAGACCCTTAGCATGATCAATTGGAATCATGCAGAGTACATATTTTTTTAGTAGGGTTATCCAAATAGGCCCCATATATCAACTACATCACAAAAACATAAAAATGATAACATTAAACAAATCTATATACAATATGCAATAAAATAGTAATAAAGACTGAATGATGCATGACATATATAACAAACATATAATCGGATCGTCATTCAGTTCAAAAGAATAATCATGATCATGTGACATTACTAGAAAATGTATCCCAAGCCAAGTGACATTTTCTCAACATGTTTTTCAGATCATGTGATAACGTCCAGGCATGTCAATCATGTTTTGTGAGGACCTCATGAAATTCCACCAAAGGGTCATGAAGCTATCCTGAATCACCTCTTATATAATGGATTGTTCTCAGAAAGATCTCCCAAATTATCTAATTAAATGAATGGGTGTAATCAAGGCCTCACGACATCCTCTTGGTGAACCAGTAAGAACATGCCACACCCTCTAAGATAGTCCATAATGTTTCACGATGACACCTGGAAATGTTATCCAAATCATTGGAAATCTCCTAGATATGTTAGATAGATCATGTGACACAGTATAGGGATATCATCTATGAACATGTGATTGAGTCCATGAAATTATATCTTGGTATTATGATGTTTTTCGTATAATGTATCTCTTATCATGCGACAGTATTCAAATAGGCTATTCTAATTATGTGAAGTTCCTCAATCAATTCAACTTCTAATAAAATAGTATTTGGACTTGTCTATGATATAACCAGGAATTTATAAAAATCCTATGACATTTTAGGTAGACAATCAAGGAATTCTAGGAAGAAAAATCGTCCAGGTCTATAAGGAGTCCAATGACATGGTAACCATGTCCAACCTGCATACGAGGGGCATATCTATGTGTAAGACTTGATCAGTGGAATAATATGATATTGAACCAAATAAAGAGAAACCATGGTGTGTAACCCTCAATCAGTTTAACAGTATCATATGCATCCATATTTAAGGAAACCAAAGTGTGTAATCTCGGATCAATTGCAGAATATAATATATCCATACATAGAATGAAACTGTAGTGTGAAATCTCTGATCAACTATACTATGAGAACTCTTATTCATGTAGTAACAAGGATACACTAAATGCATTCAGAAGTCCAGAACTAAAATGGGAATCCACCTTTGTGTAAAAATATCCTTGTCTTTATTATTCTTAACATTAATATCCATTCACACCCAAGGGTTGACTATTTTGTCCCATCAATTAGTGAATCAAAAAGGGGACAGAATAATGATGACTCTAATTTTTCTCATACTGAGGATATGTAGGATTCATTCCTATGTTTTGAGATCCATATTAAAAATCTAATGGGACATCAGTGTGTAATCCCATATCAGGGATATTATAAGATATTCCTTAAGATAATTTGAATCTTCAATGTGTAATCCCTAATCTGTGGAATAATATTGTATTCCCCCCATATAAAGGGAATACATTTTCTGTAATACCCGATTAACATCCTAATATGATATAGCCCATATATTATGGAAACCTAACTGTGTAAGACCAGATTAAATTAACTATGAGAACTCTTATTTCTGAAATAACCATGATATAAAGGATGCCTTCCTAAGGCCTAATGTCAAATGGGCTTCCACCTGGTGTAAGACCTACCATGTCACATAAATTCATACAAATAGAACCCAATCACTCCCTGAGGATATTTATCCTGAATAACTCATTAGTGGGTCAAAAATGAAACTAATTTAGAATGAATCAGATTACCAGCTTATTCAAAACATGTACCACACCTTCTTTAGGCCCGAGATCCATATAAATCTTCTATGAGAAATACCAGTACATAGGGCCCAAATCTATATATCGTGAGACTAATTATTTTCTATCTCTAATTTCTTAGACCGATAATGGATCATGTGGGATTAAGTATTTTCAATATTCCTATCATTATTATCATGAATCCCCACCAGCCAGGGAAACCATATTGTGTATGCATCAATCAATGGAATAATACGATATACCCCCTAGATAAAGGGAAACGTCATTGGTTAATCCATAACATGAGGCATGATATCACTACTCTTATTTATAAAGTAATCCAATTTGGTCCGTGTACAATGTGCATTATTAGAATATGGTGACTCTAAATCATGATATATCAAGGATACATAAGATGCCTCTTGGAGGCTCGATCATGACACATGGGGCTTGATTTCCCTCGTATATTTCCTTTACTCTGAAAATTAATCTTCATGGGTTTAAATAACTACTTGGATTTATATTCCTATTATATATATTATACGTTGGATTCCTCATAAATGTTTTATCCATTGTTTGAAATATTAATCCCCTAACTTGATGAAAATAAAATATGGATTTTCTGGTTACATGGAATCAACATATAAGCAGCTACCCATTTGTGAGAAATAGATGAATAACATCCAA
This sequence comes from Viscum album, assembly GCA_963277665.1. NCBI lineage: Eukaryota > Viridiplantae > Streptophyta > Magnoliopsida > Santalales > Viscaceae > Viscum > Viscum album. The sequence goes on from OY728163.1 coordinate 1,919,585,984, forward strand.
TATATATAGATTAAATTACTAAAATATCCCTCTTCATATATAATACGGTTTATCCTATGATAGTTTTTAGGGTTACTTGTTCTGGTATTAAGATTAGGAAGAGATTCTCGAATATATCTAAAATATATTGAGAGTTCCGGAATGGAAAAAATTCCCTCACAAGGGTTAGATGAGACAAACCTCCCATAATCTCAACCAATGTGAGTTATTAAGTGAAATTGGGTATGAAACCACAATTTAAAACGTTCCTTTTGAAATAAGTTATGTATTGCCTTTTTCTAGGGAAGATAAACATTATTGATGAACCTAATGTAAATAATTGTATATGCATTGAACTCCCCATAATCAAATCATCAAGACAAGTAAACTATATTGTTTGACCAAAAACGATGGTGAACCTAACATGAAAGCATCTAACTATGGAATATCCTTTAAAAAATTATTGGATTGACAACCCAATTCTCATCAGATAATTTTTTCTATCCACATGGGTGAATCCATCAAAATGAATCTATTTTCTAACAAAACAGAAATTGAATATCCAATGTGAAATTCTAAAATTACAAAATATCTGTTTTACCATGCAGCATGCCATGTCATTTTCATATGATACACAATAAAATGAGAGATTCTGACATGAGTATTTCAATTGAATAATTGATCATCTATATATACAATTATCCTAAAAATTGTTTGTACTCTTTTTGAAAAGTACATGTGAGTAGAATGGTAAGACCAAGGATAATAACGTATAATTGTTTTACACCTGCATATATAAATCAGGAAATATTATGCCTTCGATGATTCACTAATCAAAAACCTTGTTTATTGTTGTATTCATGATTGAAAATAATGCTTTCATGAATAAATCCCTAATATAAGACAATATATTCATCAAGTGATTGTTCTGGAAAATTATCTATGGAAGAAATACTTAAGTGTATTAAAATGACTTCAACCACCAGAAATATTCATCATAAGGTGGAAAATGAAATAGTCCAAGAATAACATCAGAATTTTACAATCCCAACCCCTTAGGATGCATGCAATGATCTGAATGAACTAAAACTAATTAGTATACATTTTCTAATAAATGTTTTAGTAATGCTAGTGGCACTCATTTCCATCGGCAACTAAATCAAGATCTGATACCATGATCCCAACAGTCACCACCTTTTGTATCTGGTGATGGTGGACCATGGAGTCAAATATGTTTTCCATCCACTATATGGGCCTCTGAAGAGGGATTCATTCAACATTTATTTCTAGTTTCATCCTAATGATGCCCTTTACATGCTTATTGAGGGTGCCTCCACACACATTGCTAACATGGATACACATGCATAAAAAACATGGATGATACAAAGACCCTGGAATGCTATGGAGAATCATGATTGGTATCATAACCCCAATTTTACTGATTATGTGTGAGGGAATATTTTTACAGTATCTTGTAAGCATGATCATATCCCTACTCACAAGAATGAAGTCTATAGACATATATTTCCTACAATATTAGGGGATATACATATCCTCACCTCAATGCATGAATCCCATCGACATATTCTTGTGGAATAAAGAGGATAGTAGTGAGCTCATATCCCAACTTCAATTGAAGATATCTAGCCGTGTAATATTGAAAATGGATATTTTCATGCATGTATTCCTATATATAATTTTCTAAGGTGACATTATATTCTAGAAAGTATTGAAGAACTCCGCCGACTTATTCTGAATCTGTTACATGTAAACGATATAAGAATATTCCTATATATATTCATGGAATCAAAACACTCTAATTTGTATTAACAAGTGGGTTCTATGTGGAAAAACATATTCTTGTTCCCATACAAGAGGATTATCAGAATGTTCTGGTAAATGAAGATGCAATAGAATAGGATCATATTAATATTCCAACCATGGCTCACTTGGTGAGAGAATCATGTTCCTTGTGATAGGATCATATTCATGTCGAAAAGTACTAGTTTAATTCTCCAATGGGATAGGATAGTTCTCATATTCTATTTCTGTACGAGGCTCACAATGTGAGAATATAACATAACTCATGATGTTATCATATGTGTATCGAAAAATACAAGAGGAATACTCCAAAGGCTCAAGATTGGGATCATATCCCCATTCCAATTGAGGATCACCATTTTATATTGGAACATGCTTCATGGTAGTATCATATCTATAATAGTGAATCTACCTTGCATATATCGGTAGATCACAGAAGCTAGTCTCATATCCCTACTTCCACCAATGAGTAACAACATCGGCATACTTTCGAGGAAAAAAGTAAGGAGGATCATATACCATCTATCATTCTGGAGGACAATTGACATATTCCAATGGGGAATTCATATTCATACTAGCCTTATATTCCTTCTCCAAATGGGGTTCAACAAGTTAGAGCATCACATGCCTTCAAAAAAACTCATATTCATATAAAAAATACTAGAAATATACTCCAAAGGCTCAGGATCAAGATCATATTCTCAATATAACCGATTCTCATCAAGTGAGAGTGGAACGTGCCTAAGGGTAGGGTCATATTACTTCCAAAAATGTTGATGTTCATTGGAATATTCTTATAGATTCTCATTAAGAGACGTATATTATTTCATCATGAAATATATATCAATATACTTGAAAATTCATCATACAACAAGTTCATATCACTATACAGTTTGAAAAGGTAGATTATCATATTCTGTTTATGATTAAGAATAAAGATCATATCCCTAATATACACAATTATATTGTTCATGAGGCTATTAAAGACAAATTCTCTACACCCCTAGGGTATATTAACTCTTCAAATGAATTAGAATAGGATCATTATAATGATAGAACTCCTCTTGGTAGGGTGGATATGGATTATAGAGAAGTCAATGATGATATCCACCATGTTCAACCTTCCCACAGTGGTATCTCACACCGAAAATGAAACCCCATATTCCCAGACACTTCTTTATAGATAGGCTCTAAATAATAAGATGAATTCATATATAGAGGATCTCAAAAAATCACGTTAAATAATATATAGTTCCCCAACAACTTCTTGCAGTACTCTATTCTTGTCAGCATGAGTCTCTGAGAAGCACCATCTATAGTCTGACTAGATTGAGGCATGTATGTCTAATGAAATGTTGTCTGACATTGACATATAAAGAGATCTATCCAGTAAAATACTCCCCAAAATGTTATATCCCCATTCCACATCAGACTATGATATCCCATAGGATCTAGTGATGGATTTAATTCCTTATCTATTCCAAAATATGTGGGATACTAACCAGTAGATGAATTATAGACATATAATGTTTCATGGATATGAGTATCACCTTCAGACCATCAATACACTCTATATTTAGGAGTATGTGGCCTCCTTTTAAATATCATAGAACCCAATAATGGAGGATCATGATAAAATCATTCTTATTGTTTGTATCCCCATCATGAAAACTCTCAGCGGACTTATTTTCATGGAATTTTCAGATATATGTATCCATGGTTTGGGAAAATATTAATCCTTTTACTTTAATATATCCCCATAAAAGGTGAAACCCTTATATATTTCATCCTATAATTTTCTATCCTTCTACAAAATCATATCAACGGGTAAAATTTGATTTATTTGGTCACAATATTGTATGTTAATTTCTTCAAAAATGAAAAGACACCATGAATAGAGGTATAGGAAAACCAATAGGTCGTTGAATAAGTCCCCTTGAAATAACCAGAAAATATTTCATATGAAGAATCCAAAATTTTTATCAACCGGAAAACATCCCTTTAAATCGACTTCTATCAGGGGATCCCATTTCTCCCATCTTATAAAAGAGTACACCCAAACCACATCAAATAGCTCATAAAGGAAGCTTCCACATATTTTTTCCATGTTCGACACAAGCCCATCGAGATAGAGGAATATCTACCACCATCTTCACCCATTAGATATACAATTCTCAAGAGGATTCTATATGTTTTGAAAATATCTATAAACAAACCCAACCTCGCTATGATTGAGGAATTCAAATATTAATCACTTTCACCTGGTTTATCATCCCCTGAGAGTGTATTGGGAAAATCAATAGGAGGTTTCAGATCATCCCCATCCCTCTAGGATGAGGTAATTTATACCTCAATTCCCATCCTATGAATAATCAGATGCTCTACTAGAAGCATCATCACCTTAACAATAGGATAGACCAATTCCAATTATGGCTCCGAATAGACCCCATCCCATAGGTCATGGGGTATTTTCACCATCATCATAACCATAGATAAAATCATTCTTCTATGTGTTTGGAAGTAAATATGGACATTCCACATCTCCTCCACCAAAAGAAAAATCTCTAATATTTGTGGATCATTCATATATCTTGATCAGAAACTAGTTCAAGATCACTACTCATAGGCCTTGATGGGAATAGATTATGGTGATGAAAATACTACCATGTTGGGGTCGAAATCCAAAACATCTCGATATTCTAAAGGGTTTGATAAATGACCCTAACATGGGTAATGTAGAATCATCATGTTGCATTGAATGTAATGAAAAAAACATTGACCGATATACCTTGGTGAATTTCTTCACTGTCAACACAATAGATAATGTGAATCAAGATGTAGAGGGATTAAATATAGAAAATATACCCCAATAGAAGGATGTGGATTCAACCACTGAGGCTGCACACACCCAAAAGCAGAGAAGGATCCAAAAAATTACACCTCCAAATATAGGGATCCAACCTATATTGTGGAACACTACTAATTAAAATGGGAAAGATGTATCATTACCCAATAATCACCAAGAAAAACTAAAAATACATCCATGAAATAATATTTTTCACAATATGAGAATAAGATTTAAACTCTTAGACAACTCAAAAAGGATGTAATTACAATAAATATTCTCACTAGGATTCTTCTTCAAGATGCAGTAAATGTTCGTCCACACACAAATCATGTGAGATAAAATCCTCCAGTTACTGTGAAATCTGAGCATCAAACTGGCTCCAAATAATGGGATCTTGTCTACAAAAATGAAGATGTCAAAAATGATTGTGACTTCCCTTTAATGTGTTGACAGACACTAATTTTATAGGGTGATTACCAAGTCTTTTCATAGGTTTGGAATCAATGGGTTATGAAAGCAAGGCCACCTCATCATTCCTCAACCATTTCATGGAGAAGGGAGGTGGCTCGTGAAAAAGTACATTTGGAACTAATCAATGTCATTAAGTCCATGTATACTCTAATTGAATCCATGGAAGGGATGTTCACATCTATGAAACCAGAGAGAAAGTCATATCCCAAATGGGTTGATGAAAAATTGTCTCCACCAAGTTTTATAAATCCTACATTATCCACCTTTGATGGTATGTGATGCACAAAACATCATCTCACACACTTCATATCACGATGAGGTCTGATTATGGGTCCTAAAGACTTGTCGGAGGCAACTTAGATATGCTGTTTTGTATAGAAAATTATAGGGTTCTTATTTTTTTGGTACACCAGTATTCCAGTTGGATCATTTGTAGGGTGGTAAGTACTTCATCCCCAATTCAATGATCATTTCAGTTATACATTGAGGAAAATAAAAAATATCACACTAAAAATTAGTGGGTGTTTGACTTCATATCTAGATTAAAAGGATTATCCTACTCACTCAAAATCCCTCTCCCACATGAGACATTTCTAGAACTATGTGACAAAAATATCAAGGTTGAGTTGAAGACAATTATGATCCCAATGAAATATCCAGGCATTGTTATTGAGTTTTTAGAAAGGGAACAGTGTTTAGAAAATTCCAACATTAAAACCCTATCAATGTATTGACTCGTTCCATCTGCATAAAGGAAAAGGCTTGTCAAGGGATAAACATATGTTTTTACCCTTATACCTGCAACAATGACTATCCATGCACCTAATAAGGTCTCAAACTTCTCAAAACCTCTAATCGGTTGGAAACATACACACAATCACCATCGTCTAGAAGCCAAATAAGAAAAAGTGACACACGATTTGAGGAATAGTAGAATGAATTATACTAATTCTAATATTATAAATTCCCCATTTAATATCATATAGTCATTGAAAATAACATTCTCAAGCTTCCACAACCCAGGAATCCTAATGGGGACATCCTCATCGATCTTCCCGAATACTACCCCTTTCAAAGAAGTCAAGATCACAACATCCAGTATTTATTCATCAATAAATACATACTTCAATGAATGGTCCATTCCAGACATATGATGTTGGATAACTCTTTCATATTGGTTACCTTCATAAATGATTCACAACTAGAAGAGGTAGGTAATTAGTAGAATGTTTTGGCCAGACATGGAAAGAAGTTAAAAAATTGGATGACTCAAAAGATAGTTGATCTATATCATTAATCCCTAAAAGAACAACATTTCAATCCCATAATGATTCCAACACATATGGAGGTGACATTGAATATACCTTCTAAAGGTGAACAAAACAATCATAGACATGAAGAGATCTGAAAATAAGAGTGATATTATTCTCAAATGCATGCTATGACTCTTCTAGATTTCCTACATATAAAATCTAAAACATGAGTTCTGGCCCACCAAATAAAATCTTCATCAAAATAAGAAATCATATTAGGATTTATCAGTGTCATACACTTGGAATACCACTTCTTTTATTATTAATATACCTTTGAGTATGGGTTTCACATACCAAACCATGGAATAGGACGATCATACACATGAACCAAGGATAAAGAGGAAAATGTGTTCATGGTAAAACACTAAATTTTGGTCATGTCCACTTAGATGGAATATATTCTGGTGAGGATTATTGTATAGAACTCCATCATTTCAAACAAAAACATGGAGGTGCCCCATGAATCATCCACCTTACTTCCACACCATGTTGATTTACATAACCACCTAGTAGGGTCGTGATGGTTTAATCAGCCTATAAATTGGGGAATAATGAAACAACATATTCTATTATATGAATATGGTCCCTCAACATTTGAAAAAATAGTATCCCCATCTACATCATATTTCTAATATGTGAGGATACATAATAAGTTTTATCCCATTTTTGGAGGTAATTATTTTAGAAAAAAACATCAACATTCGGAAATTGATAGTTTTTTTCACAACAATATATAAATCTTGTATGTGATCCATAATTCCAAATAATCTCTAAAGGTGCTCATTAAATCCCTTTATATCCCACAAAAGTTCGAGACCAATGTCAAAACAGCTAAGGATTATCGATTGGAGACTATGCCTTCAGAATTCGATGATTCCATATTGTTCACAAAGCAGGATTAGGAAGAGATCATATAGGGACACATCATGCCATTATCTATTTTAATAAGACTTGATAATTTCATGATAAGAAGGAATTTGATTGAAAATATTACCAAAATCAACCTCATAAAAATTCAGACACTTCGAAATTTGTGATGTAGTGAGGGAGATTTACCCCCCACTAATTTCTCCATTCATGGGTATGATAAGAATGATCAAATACCACATGGGAAGAGAAATATTAAAAAACTTTTTAGGGATCTCACATTTAACACTGATTTCAAGGTTATCTAGAAATACATCACATATAGTGTCCGTCTTGTAAGTACTTGGCTTCATAACCTTGTGGTAGTGCCTTCAACATTCCATTAATGTTTGAAGTACCCCATCAATGGAAATTTCAGAAAAATATATGGTGAAAGTTCCCCCGAAAATTCTTTTGAATCTATATATTCCAAGATAGAATTATATAAAAGGGTATTTAAAATATGGTTGATGAAAATATAATGGTTGGTTCCTCCAAAAATATGATGACTATCCATAAAAATCCATGGAGTATTTTAAACTAATATTATGTTTTACCCTTAAATCTTGTCAATGTTGTAGACTCAATCCTAGATGTCCATGATCCATCATTCCTCACCTCCAGAATCCCTCTAAAATGACTCTAGAAGTATGGTATGACAAATTATTTTATTATGATCTGTCATATCCCTATATTGAGATATATTCCCTTATATTTGTAAAATTCATCTAAAAATGTCTGCATAGAATCATATGTGTCAAAAGTTTCAATTGACTATAGAAATTACCCTCCCATATTCATGGAATGCATCTTCAACACCACTAATGAGCTTAAGAATGTGAAATAGGGAATAGAATAAGACTCATATCATACACAAATTATTATCTCATTGTGACTCAAGGAGAAATAGATGTGTATTTCATTTATAAGGTAACACCAATATGTGTTCTCATGGAACTATATAGAAATTTATTAATTGAATATAGATTAGGCTATGCACCATCTTAGATTAAACCATGATCATTGATGCTTTATGTAGGAAACTAGGAGAATACATCCCTAACATGCTAACAATGTAGTGGAAAAAGTGGACAAATTGATCAAATCTAACTTCTCCTGAGAATTCCAATACACATGATGGATCAAAAGAATTATCCATTTAATGAAAAATAATTTTTATATTAGGGTCTACATCGATTTCAGATACCTTAATCATGGTTTCGAAAATAATTAAATCACATATTTGATCACAGAACCATTGATAGATGTAACAACTTTCTTCCATGGTCATTCCTTCAGGTATTTGTATTCGTGGTACAATTAGAAAAATATGGCCAAAAATGTTAAAGAATTCACCCAAATCATATCACAAGAGTGGGGTTTTTCTATGAGTTCATCCCCTTTGGATTAAATAATTTGGGTGAAAAATACTAAAGTTTCATGCATCATATTATTAATCCCTTCAGGGGAATATTTATTAATTTTATGTCAATGCGATTGTTTTCAAATCACAAAAATGATGTGATCACATATCGAATCAGAAAAGACTCTTAAAAAATATTCAATAACACAATCTAATGATCAATCCACTAAAATTATCATTTGGGGTAATAGAGAGGATGTTCCTTGGATTTGTGGCAAACCACTGTGGAATTATGTTCGAACTATAAAAATATTATTGCTATTATAGCAATGTCACTCCCAATAATCTAAAATAACTCAGGGGGTTATAAGGACACCTTGTTTTTATTATTATTTTCACAGCCACCCTGGAAGAAAATTATATCCCCTTAACCAAGAGAATAATGAATAGAATTTTACAAAAATGGGATAATGACTACGAATAAGACTTTGAGATTCTCTAGATGTATGTTCTTCGCCCATGGCTACTGATTCAACCATTGAATGGAAATCCACTCATCCTATATTTGGACTCCATGGAATGATAAATTTTTTCCATCCTCACATAGAAAAAATGAATGTTGTGAAAAAAATCTCTACTGCCTCATATGAAAAATGCTAGAAACTAAGACCCAATACTATGAAGTCATTAATAACTAACACATGCTCAATATTGTAGTGTAAAAGCTGAGATATGACATAAAACACCATGAATTTCACATGGTCTCTTGAATTAATATAATTAAGTGAATACTTCTTCATCAGTTGCTGGTAGGGAACTTGGACCGATGAGAGGTCATTTTATAATACAAGATTTACCCATGATCACATATTTTACAGAAATTGAAGACCTTGGTTGATTTCCCCACCGGATGTCAATCCCCATAAAATTACATTGGTCAATACTGATCTCTCAAAAAGGAGTTTGTCTCTTCCCATGAAACTCCCAAGATATGAGAGATTTTTGTTTTCAATGGTGCATCATGAAGCCCTATAAGAAATAGATAGAAAAAATAGATACTCAATAATGTTGTCTTAGGGATTCTATTTTCTTGTCAATAAAAATTAAATTTTACCTATTATTTATAATAACTGAATGGCTTCACGAATAATGAAGAAAAAAACTAATCCATTCATACTATTTTAGAACTATATCTATAATATCATTTATCCCACCAAAACATAAAATGGGATTCTGAGCTAGTGATAAAGCAGATCAATAGTGAATATTCCATAAATAAGGAATAATTAGTGCCTATCATTGGGTATATAATATGATTGATTGAATAATTCTCCTTTAAGCTCAAATGAAATCATGTTCCATGATCACTGAATTATCATTTTGACAAATTGGCTAATAGAGACATAATCTTGGTCAACCCTCTCTAAGAGGATTAAATCATCCACATCACACACTGAATAATGGTATCATTGATCATCATCGGTGACAATGAAAATCAATTATGTACACACCACATTAGAGCGTGACAAAATTATATACACCACCAAATGTATGGACCCCATTATTGGTTATATAAAATATTGGATCCTCTCAGAATATCAATCCATAGGGGAATAGATATGAATTTAGGGAGTGAACATCATGATAAAATATGGTATAGATGAGAAACAATACCTATATGAAAATGGATTTGATGGAATCATGCTCATATGAACATCACAAATATAGATTCTTTCTATCATGTAAGAAATACATGTAGCATCCTATAATGATCAACAGTTTGTGACTAGTCTCTCCCACTAAACCACGAGGTCGGGATACTATAAGAAAACCATGACACATGACTATGTGGGATTCTATAGGATATATCATGCAATAAAGTTTCATAAAATATGAAACCATCAACTCTATATATTTCTACCCATGGATAAATAATCATGGCCGCTAACCATTTAGGGAATTGATTTTTTGGTTTCATATCCCCTAATGTCGAATAAGTAGTTAAATTACATCCCAAACGCTAGAAAATTAATTTATAAATGGTATATGGTAGTTACCCTCATGGAATTTGGGATAAAGAATGTCATTTTCTACCTAAAGAACCATATCATCATATTTTTCAATGTTTGTCACATGTTACTAAGGGAAAAACGCACTAAAATATATTCTACATACTTGAATAAATTATACTAGAAGTAAAACCTCTAGTTCAAGCATTCATCCCACAATCATGTAGTGGAAAGGTATAAATATGGACTCTCAATAAGACTTTATCAAATATACACATGAAGATGGTAAATGAAAAAAAATCTTGGATGGAAATTCTATACCATTATTTATGGGCCTACCATATAACCACACATTCGGTAACACATGAATCTCAATATTCATTGGTGTACAAGACTGAGGTAGTGTTTCCCTATAGATGTCAAATTTCTTTTTCTCTGAATATCCATTTGTAGACATCTCTAGAGTGATTTTCATTCCCCAATGTTGCTATATGAGTTATATTACATCAATGATAATAGTTTTCATAAAATTAACAACATCGATGTTCATCAGAATAAGATCACATGGCCCTTCAATAAACACATACACCTCTGATCATTCCTTCAATGAAAACATGTATTGGTCCTCAGAACAGTAATGATACAAGGTAAGAAACCTCATAAGTTTGATCCCAGATGGGAAGGGTCTTATATCATACAGAATGCCTTTCACAATGAATCATACTAACCAGGAACAATGGATATGGAGCATGTCATACCCCCATCACTGTGAGGTTTCATAAAAATACTTTTCATATATTCCATTAATATTCTATTGTCCAGGAAAAAGGTCTTAAACTACCCAATATCTATCCTCTTGAATGCATAGCATTTAACAGTATGGAACAAGTCCCAATTAAAAGATGTTAAACTGCATAATATCTCTCATCCTAACCTCATTACATTCACGTGTGAAAAATTAACCTTAAATTATGAAGTTAAAACTGAATGGAAAATTTCCTCACGTCACGATGATAAACTACATAGAGATCATTATCCCACTAACGATACAACACACACATGATTAATTTGTGGGAAAAAATGATGAAACCTCATATCTCTATGTGATAGTTATAACCACATTGGGAATCTATTCATTCAATAACTATGTGTGGATTGATTGAAACCATTACATGATTCATAGTGATTCCTAGATGCTTTTTATTGGGCCTAGAAATGGCATTCATTTCCATCCTCATCAAGTGACCCTCATCATTACCTCATAAAATTAAACTGTATAGAGGATTTCCATACTGTATGATATTTTTTTCTAATTCATTCACCTCCATGACGTGCATCTTCATAATTATTTGATTTTAATTCCATTCATTCTCTCTTAACCATGGTTAGCGGCCTCCGCCACCATTACTAGTAATGGTTGTTCCTTGATAAAAATAGGATAATGGGATGCTGGTTACTATATCAATGGATTCCAACATGGAAATAATTTCTTAATCCATGTATCACTCCTATTTTTTAGTTGGGTTCATGAAACTCAGTCATTATACATTTTCTTTGTTAATACCAGCTATTTTCACTACTATTGTATCAATAGAATGATAAAATTTCATCGAAGAATATTGCTACATCAAGAATGTATGGTAATATCTAGATGCTAGGTGTATTGGGAACCTATAAGTTATACCTATTTTGAGGGAATACCATGAGAGGAATCTTAGGTATGGTACTTAAGGCATCTTATGTCATCCATAAGTTAGTTGAAGTCAAGGGAGTATGTATTCCAATTTTTTTATCACATGCATCCCACACTTATGTATAGTGTATGTATTTGGGTTAGGGAAAGTGTTTAACGGTTTTTGGTGATTGAACATGGATGACTGGATCACCTCATAGAGGTGGATCAATGATGAGTGTCCCTTTGAGGGAAAATGTCACACATGACGATTTCGAGTGCCCCTTGAGGAAAAATCTAGCTGGATGGATCAGAATGCCCCTTGAGGAGGACTCGGGAGGTTTGTCGATTAGAGGGAATATATCACAAATGAATGAGTTATAAAAATATTTAGGATAACCAATTTATGGATAGATCAGAACACCTCATGGACGTGGATCAATAAGAATAATGGGTGATAACTCAACATAAGAGGAATCATGGATTAATGGGTCAAAACTCATCATGAAGGTAGATCAAAATGTTTGGTGGATGTGAACACCCCTTTAGGTGAAACCTGGATGGATGGATCAAAACACCTCATTGAAGAAGGTCCAATTGATATATGGGTATGGATGTCCAGTAAGGTACACCCTATTTGTATGGATCAAAACACATTGTGGGGGAGGATCCTAATGTTTGATGGGTGAGAAAACCTCGGGATGTGAACCCTAGATGGATGGATTAGAACATCTCATGATGGTTGATACCTATGATTTATGGGTGATAACACCCCTTAAGGTGAACGCTAGATGGATAGATCATAACACTTCATGAAGATAAACATATATGATTGTTTACTGAGAACATCCCTTGATTCAACCCCATGACGTATGGATTGGAACACCTCATAGAGGATGATTTAGAAGATTGATGCATGAGAATGTCTCGTGAGGAGAACACCTGATGGATGGATCAAAACACCACATTGATACATAATAAAATTTTTTATGAGTTTGAATTACCCTTGAGGTGAACAATAGATTGATGGATCATAACACCACACAGATGAGGATTCAAGAGTTTAATGTGTGACAACACTCTTTAATGAAAACCATAGATGGATGGATTATAACACATCATGGTGGAATATTTGGAAGTTTGATGGGTGATAAGGCCCCTTTAGGATAACCCAAGTTGAATGGATTAGAACAAATTAACGAGGAAGACCATGATTATTGATGAGTTATCACTCCCCTTTAGGAGAACCATGTATGGATTAATGGATATGAACACCTCATATAGTTGGATCTATGAGTTTGATGGGTGACAACTTCCTATAAGGAGAACCCTATAAGGATGGATCATAACACCTCATAGAAGAAGATCTATAAGGTGTGTCCCTTGGGGGATATATGTCACACCTAAAGGGTATTCTAGTGGTCGGGAATCCCATGGTGGAAAATCTAAGTGGTCGATCAAAATTTTATTTTAGGTTGATCAGTACGGTACTTCTCGAGGAGGAAGCACCTAACATTATTATTCAGTGATATTGAAACTCCAAGAGGTATCCAACATACCCTATTTAGAATACCTGTATCAAAATCCAGGTAGTTTAATGTTTTAGTTTAAGGCGTTGTGAGAAGACCAAGAAATGTAGATAAACATTATATGGTAAGGAAGCTCCTTTTGCGAAAGGATAATTGATGAGGGATGGTTTGGGACTCACGCACTAAAGCTACCCTTAAATGATTATTTACCTTGTTTGGATAGTGTATGGTTTATGTATTGATTTGTACATGTTCTACTATGGAGAATCAATGATGTCTAAGGGTATTACAAAGGAGATCTTCTAGTTGTTTCTTCCTCATTTTAGGTCATGAGGGAACCCCATGTCCATTTCATGGGGTAAGATTATTGTTTAACAAAATGTGAATAGATGATGTTTTCATGAATTTTTTAATGTTCTTCCCATCATGTCTTCCTCGTGTCAGGCCACGCAGTAATCCCATGCTCATTGCATGAGGAATTATTAATGTTTAATTTAATATTAAAGTATGAGGTGTGAAAGGCTTATGTAATGAGATGCAGGTCATTTAATCCATATTTTATGTCATGTGGAAATCTTGAATCACTCTTGGATTATGGTCTGTGATTGGGACTTACACATAATAAGGATTTCAAAGGAGGTTGATAAGTGGCAATCTCATGATCCTTGAATGACGCATCTTATTCTTGATGCATATGGAATCTCCTGTATTTCCTAGGAGGCATCCTATGTTTTTATATAGTGTATGATATAGTTTAATGTCTTTTTGTGAGGACTATTGAATTTCTTCTCATGATCATGTCATGAGGAATATTTTTTTGATGCATCATTATTAAAATTAATTAATGAAATAGTATATTACTATTTAATTTCTTTTAGTGACGACTACTAGGTAGAATATTTCCAACAATGGCTATTGTGTAACTTATGAAAGAGTGGATCATTCGTGTTCTACCTGAACTAGGAGTCAGGAGATGGGTATTCAATAGATTCTTGAAGAGTTCATCAAATCAAGGTACTCGGGGAATCAAAGGGTAGAATATCAACTCATTACATGGGAATGGTATCTGGAGGAGTGGGTTGAATCATGGTATTTTAAGTGGTGTAGAGGAGTATATCGACTGATGGTGTTATATGAGGTGGATGTTGGGGTTTGGAACCACAAATATTGAATCTCCTACATTTTTTATGGATGAGGTTGTTACATGATATAATAAATGATTCATTACAGGTATATCATAGCATGAGAATATTCATTTACATTACCTAATTTTTATTCTCAATATGGATTATCCAAGTAGAAATGTTGGGGTTTCATATGGGTTGGGACCTAGGAATCAGCCATTGGACTATATAACTGATGGATTTAGTATTATGACTTCTATATTAGTTCCACAATTTGATGTTGTTAATTTTACACTTGGTAATACTTCATCACATTCATATGATATGATTAGAGGTGATCTCAAGGCTATTGCATGTATCCCCTCATGGTGATGTATCATTCTCATAGGCATTCTAGTGTTTCTTGAATAATGTCTAATCGATTGGGATTATAGATCAAAGTATCAAATTAATCGTACATATCTTGATTAGAATGACCTCCATCTCTCTACCTTATACATAGGATGTCCAAATATTCAAGGTTATAGAGCCAAGGATTAGATGTGGTTGTTTCAACATAATTGTCTCATTAATCATATATATTTATATTGGTGTGTATATATATGGGAATACAAATATACACATATGAGTATATATAAATGGGTATCTTTTTGAAAAAACATCTCTATCATAGTCCAAAGAGGGTATGGTCGACATGAATTTTGTACCAGATGATTTATAATTATTCTTATTGTAATATTAATTTATTTATCATTTCAATTTGTGTCTCGAATAGGATGATCAAATTTCATGCGCATAACATTATGAAATTAGATGTATACATTCATCATTGGGGTGACCTACTGTGATTATTTATCACTTATGTACAATCACCTCGATGTGTGTGGAGACCCTATATCTTTTTTTTGGTTTAAACATAAATCTAATGGTGGCATGGGATGAGTCCTAGGGATTCCAGGTTTTGTATAACTGCGCATGTAGATTTTGATGATATACATGATGTAACTGTCACCTGTAATCCGCGCATGTGTGTCCGCCCCCCCCCCCCCCCCTGAGTGGATGAGAAAGAAAGGATTTCTCAGAGCAACCCCCCAGGTTCCAGACCCAGGAGTCAACTTTCCCGTATGAGCATTCGGTACATGTATCAGTCCGTGGAAGAGTGAAAGGGTCACTACTACTGAGGATCTCCCCCCTAATCTTAGATAGGTCGTCTGAGGGTTCGCCACGGTTCATTGCTATGCTTACACACTAGGCTACTTAGAAGGCTGAGAAATAAACACAGAAGAAGAAGGTGTCTTACCCTTTCTGGTTTTAAGGGTTACTTAAAGTTAAATAAGAAACAGGAAAGCTGTGCGATAACCTATAAGGGGTTCACTAAATTTACCTTTTCTATTTCCGGAAAAATAAGTTGATAACAAAAAATAACAATTCCAAAACTACTTATCAGGAAACCATTTTGTGAAAAAAATACGATATCTTGTCTTTCTAGGGTGAAAGATTTTTTCATCTTTAGGAAAAACCATGTCTTCTTAATCAATTCTTTCGTTCTTTCATATACCCCCACCTAATCTCTATATATATAGATAGATAAATGAACAACCAATTTATAGCACCAAATAGGTTGAAACACAGAACGTCAGGAAAATCCAAAGACCATCTGGTGTCTAAAGCCGGCTTTCCTGTTTCAATAAGGCAAGCATGTAACACCCCGAGCTTCCACGATATGCTTCTCATTCAATAATGCAATAGCTTGCATTGTACGCAACTTCGAGTTCTAAAACACCGCGACTAATCAAAGTAGCCGTTATGAATAGTAATAACCACTTTTTAAAATTATAGAAATTTTATATTTCAAAATTGACTTCATTTTTGGATTCGGAATATCGAAATTAGCCTATGTTGAATTTTTGGTATTTTTCTGAGAACTTCTAATTTTTTATGAATAGTGAAAAATACTTTAAAACAACTTTTTTAATAAAAATAATTTATTGTGATAAATTATACTATTTAGTGGTTTTAAAGTATAATTAGAATATATTTTTACCATTTTATGCAATGGTGGTCATTAGAATTAATTTAACATTGAAATTGGACATAAACAATTGCCAATCTTTTGATATAAATTGTTTCTTAAAAGCACGCTATTTGTTGTAACAGCGGAAATTGATTATAAAATTAATTAATTCAACTTATATGTTTAGAATTTTGTAAAATAGACATCATTTTTGAATTCAGAATATCAATTATAGCTTAGGGTGAAGTTTTGTCCTTATTCTGAAAAACTTCAATTTTTGATGAATAGTGAAACGACTAAGTGGTTGTTAAAAACTGATTTTTCGTTAAAATGAAATATTAACACTTCTGTGATTTGATTTTCAAAAATCCGACATACATGGTTGTCATTAATATGTAAAATGTGGTTCAATGAGATTAAAATAATTTTTTGGTGAATAGTAACTTTTAAGTTCTTAATCGCGATTAGAGGTAATTAGTGTAGTTTAAGGTAAAAATAATGTTTCAATAATATGATATGAGCTTGACACTTGTCATACTACTATTTTATGAGTCATGGCCGACCAAGACAATCCATGGGTCAACTTGGGGACCCCATGGAGCCACTTTAGTTGGAAAATGACATAAATACCTTTTATTAAATGTTAAAGTAAAAAATGACACAAACATGAGTTGTTTTACTAAAACAGTTTTTAAGTGGGGTTACACAAGTTAAAATTTTGATTATAAATATTAATTAGAAATCTAAAAAGATTTCCTACATCATAGTATTTTTTTTATTATTTTTAGACATTAAATAAATTAAATTATTTATGACATCATTATGATGCAGCGATGACCTCATTATTTAACGATTTAAATAAAATGAGAAGATAATGCAAAATACAAGGCTTACACTTGTACAAAGCCTATTGGATGAGGAGATTTCAAAACCTTATCACCTTATCCACGAATTATATAAGTGTGGGACCTTTAGAATCCGAAAAGCATTGTATAATAATGTAACATTTCAATCTTTCCAAAAGAGTCCCTCCTCTCCACTTATAAAAGGCCCCCACCGCTCCCACCTTATTCACACCATCAGGGAATTTGGATCGACCAACCTCTACCCAAATACTCTCCCAACATCCCTCTCTTACTCATAGAAGCCTCAATTTGGGCAGAACTCTTCCCAAGGAAGCCTTTGGCTCAGATCAAAAAGAGTTACCCGGTTTTGAGGTAATGTCTTCTCTAATGTTGTTTTGGTTTATTTTTCTTCTCCAACCCCCTAAACTCTTTTTATTCATTTCTTTTGTAACAACACCAGTATCCTCAATTTACAAGGATGTTGTTATAAGAAGTATTCGAGCTACACTTACACACACCTACATCTAATGGTTAAAGAACATACGGTTTCTGTGGATGACGAATTTCTGCCTCACGAAATGATGATTGTTCAACACTCATATAACACCTTCAAAGGTGGCCATTAAGATGTCACTATTTTTATATATGATATATAATATGTTTATGTTTTACTTATGCTTCAGTATTTTTCATTTATGGGATACTTTATGATTTCCATTATGGGTAAAACGAGATAATTTCATTTTAGGAAGTGCGGACTCCCGCCCCCTCAAAGTGATTTGAATCGTTAATGCCATATGTGGGATGTATAAAGGATGGATTAAATGGTATTATACACTATATTATACTGTAATTATATTATAAATTTATATCATTATGATTCCGTTCCATTAAATATGAAATAGAAATGAAAGTAGCGTTCATGCGTACGTACGGCTTACCGTCTCCATGAACGGTGCATTTCATTTCTTACCTCTAAATGTTACGTGACATTTTGAGTGAATGTATATACTGGATATATAAGATATATATGACATCTAAATCATGAATATAATTCTGGATATAATGTATATTCTACCACATGAACAACTTGTAATTATAAGAAGTTTATTGTTGACTCAAGTTACCAAAGATCGACAAAATGATCATTATTAACTTAAATAATTACATAATGTTCATAACATTGTAATAAGTGATATAAAAAGGATAATGAAATTTATAATGGTTTTTAATAAGGTAGATATTAACTCTAGTTTATTATTCAGGAGGTTAAAGAATGGTTGAGTCATGTCGGACACAAGGTAAGGGAATTTCTTAACCCAACTTCCATTCTTTGGGTTCATCTCCTACTTTCAAATTATGTCATGATATTATTATTTCTTATTTTGTATTTTTTATGTGTACCTATATTTAATACACATAATAGATATATTTTATTTTAAAAATGATATTTTTAAGGACTTCATCTCAATCTCCTTTCATTGAGGCATATTTGGTTTTATACACAACTTTCTTTTATACGGTGTATAAACCCCTTTGACTTTTACGTTTATTCAAAATGAATTTTTTTTATATGAAGAGTTTTACTAAACGACAAAAAGGGAATGTTTTTCTTTACGTACTTATGCGGCGACAACGACTTCTCCACCGTCGTGACCATTATTTGAGTTTCGGATTCCTCTACAAGCCATCACTTTTTTTTAATGAAAAATAAATACAAAGTTTTAACTTTCCTTTATTTTGGTTTTGAAAATGGTTTTGAAAGCGTTTTTATTATATCAATGTGTTGTATTGATATCTTGTGATTGAAATGTGGAAATGTAATGTTTCCTTTATGCATGTTTTATGTGATACGATTATGTTATGGTTTATGATATGTTTAAACCTATTCATATGAGGAATGCATTGGATTTAATAAGTGACGGGTGGAGCCCGCTATAGCTCCTCGATGCATCAGCAGGTCTCATGAGACAAACTAGTGTCTTGGCACGAGGCCTTGACAAAATCTTATTTGTGGTCTTGGTACGAGGCCTTGCCTACGTGGTTATGATAGTCTGGAATTATGCATTCCATCATTATGAAAGTGGTTATTGATATTGCATGTGATTATTCGACCAGCAGAATATCCATGTGAAGAAGTAAATGGCATTATCTCATTTTACTTTTGCCATACTATGTTGAAGTTCAAGTTTAAAAGGCTTTTGTTTTAGTTATACATTTCCTTAAATGTTAATGTTTATTTATGAAAGCTTCCGCTATATTGTTAACCTTACTGAGCATCTGAGCTCACCCCTTTCAATGTTTTAATATTTTTCCAGGATGTGAAGAAGTATTTTATGAATGACCTGCAGGGGTAGTCAGAAAGGGATATGATTGTGGACTATGAAGACCATGTTATTGTAGTTTGTTTACTTTTTGATGTAATGAAAGACTTATGAATGTATCTAGTGTTTCCAAGGCTACTAAACTAATCGGTCTTTCGAGACATGATCTTTTGTGATCATGCCAATGTTACGAACTAATGCACCGACTCTGGGTAGCTGGGGTCGGGGCATTACAGTTTGTATCAGAGGCAGTTTAGTACTAACCTTGGAAGCTATATTTAGATAAACTCTGATTAGATAACATAGCCCAAAGATAGACTTTGAGGATTAGTATAGAAGAACTTCCTAGAATTTTGTTATTGTAGAGATTTTGTGAGTTTTCCGAGCAATACATCTCTGTCTGGATACGAGCACGTAGAGGCGGCTCTGGAACAGATGTACCTAGGGGTAAAACCCGAAAACACCGCTTTGAGCTAGACTCGAACGGGAACTGGTGCACGACAACGGGCCTTGCTGCACTCTTGGTTACGACACTCCCGGGGGATATACTTAGGATAACTCTCATTTTCTCTACAAATCATTATGAAGGTTTTATGAGTATATACTTCCTCAAAGAAAACATTTTTATGATTATGGATTATATCCATAAATAGTTCAATTTATGTTAAGTGTTTTATAAGTATAGGATTATGTATTTTGATTCATAAACTGATCTAGTTTATGCCATTGTTTAGAAATGGTGCCTAGTGGAAGAAATGGAAACCGTATCAATGCACGCACTCCATGTAGGGATTTCCCTCCTGCTCAAGATAATTATTGTGGGGCTGGTGATGCAATTGGTGCCGATCAACTTATTACCATACTGGGACAACTCACTCAGGTTATGAATAATAACCCTACTCGTATGGAGCACCCTGATCTGCAACGTGGAGGATCAATGCTAGAACGTTTCATGAGGCAATAACCACCAACCTTCAATGGGAGTACAAATCCTATAGTAGCTGAGCAATGGATAAATTCCTTAGAGAAAATATTCCATGCCTTGGGGAGTAGTGAAAGGGAGAAGGTTGTCATGACAGTTTACCGCCTCACTGGAGATGTCGATCAATGGTGGTCACTAATTCAAAACAAAAAGGAAGATTATGAATTAACAAAAATGGAATGGCAGGAGTTCAAAGAGCTATTCTTAGAAAAATACTTTCCTCAAGACCATCGAGCGGATATGGAAAGGCAATTTCTGAGTCTGAGGCAGAAGGAGGATGAAAATGTAGCAAAGTATGAGGCTAACTTTACAAGGTTAGCAAGGTATGTTTCCGATAATATACGTAACCCAAAGAGTAAGATTGATCGTTTCTTTGATGGGTTAAAACCATTTCTCCGTCGAGCTTTAGTATCACAATCCTTCTCATCATACGAAGATATTGTCTCGTGTGCTATCAAGACAGAAAAGGAATTCTCTAAGTCTAATGACAACAAAGTAAAGCAAGAGAAGAAGAGAACGGTGGAACAAGAGACAGATAAAGGGAAAAAGGGAAAGAAGGATTTTCCATTATGTGATAATTGTGGGAAGAATCACCCTGGTACTTGCCTAAAAGGAATGGGAGTTTGTTATAAATGTGGAGAAAAGGGTCACCAGGCTCGTGATTGCAAGGGAAAGAAAGAGGCTGTCAAAGTTGAATGCTACAATTGTAGGGAAACAGGGCATTATGCAAATGAATGTCCTAAGCGTCAAGGAAACTTACCTCAGAAAAGGCCAAGGGATCAAGTCCAATCTTATGTTGTGACTATAATTGAAGCGTAATAATTAATGTATTGGTGCTTTTGGACTCAAGGATTATATTCTGGTTATAAGAATAATGTGATATATATATATGGATTGTACTGCAGTACTTGTTAATTTCAGTAAGGTTTTAATATGATTTAGGTAATCATATTTTTAGTATGTGACAATAAGAGAAACTTTTCTTTGTTTGGGGAATCTGATGTTACAATTGATTTTGGAATTTAGAGACCTTTTAGAGAAAGTCTAGATTGAGGTATTTTGGATAACTATTAAGGTTGGAATGGATTAAGTTGAACCATGGATAGTATTGTTTAAGGTTAAAGAATTTCTGAAGATTATTTTTGGAATATTATAATACTATAGTTTTAGGAAAAAGGACAACCTGCAGGGTGGGGCATAACCCGTCGCGTCAGATAAAGCTGCAGGAATCGAACCCACAACCATAGTGCGACAGGCCTTTATTTCCTACCACTAGCCTACAGGAAGTCCCTGGTTATTAAAAAATAATTTTACTAATCTAAATGGTATGTGTTAATATTTGGAACCTTATACAATTAGGATAAGTATAATATTTTTGGGTTCTATTATCTTTTTGAGTGAAAGGTGAGTTGAAGGTTGAAACTCTAATTGTCAAGCATAAATATATATATAACTATATGTTATTCAATGAATAAATTAATTCTTAAACTTTAGTAAAGAGATATTAAAACAAAAAATGTGTTATCCTAATACCTTATGTCTTGTTGAACTAATGATATTTTAAATCAACAAATATTGAAGGCTTTGAGGCCCTCAATTTGACAGTTGATTGTGATTGATGATCTCAATCACTCCCTACGAATATTTACGTTTTTCCTCCAATTATATGTCTCTAATTGCCACCAATGTTCTCCTAATCGAGATCATAATTGGGTGGTGACTTTTTCATTTCCCTTTCCCTCTTATTAAGTCTAAATTTTATTAATCTTATTTCCGATGTGGGTTTTCCTCAAAGTTATTTTCTCTTTTCAACCTTTTATTTTCAAAGAAAAATTTCAAATTGCGAGGACACAATTTATTTAAGGAGGGGAGAATGTAACACCCCGAGCTTCCACGATACGCTTCTCATTCAATAATGCAATAGCTTGCATTGTACGCAACTTCGAGTTCTAAAACACCGCGACTAATCAAAGTAGCCGTTATGAATAGTAATAACCACTTTTTAAAATTATAGAAATTTTATATTTTAAAATTGACTTCATTTTTGGATTCGGAATATCGAAATTAGCCTATGTTGAATTTTTGGTATTTTTCTGAGAACTTCTAATTTTTTATGAATAGTGAAAAATACTTTAAAACAAATTTTTTAATAAAAATAATTTATTGTGATAAATTATACTATTTAGTGGTTTTAAAGTATAATTAGAATATATTTTTACCATTTTATCCAATGGTGGTCATTAGAATTAATTTAACATTTAAATTAGACATAAACAATTGCCAATCTTTTGATATAAATTATTTCTTAAAAACACGCTATTTGTTGTAACAGCGGGAATTAATTATAAAATTAATTAATGAAACTTATATGTTTGTAATTTTGTAAAATAGACATCATTTTTGAATTCGGAATATCAATTATAGCTTAGGGTGAAGTTTTGGCCTTATTCTGAAAAACTTCAATTTTTGATGAATAGTGAAACCACTAAGTGGTTGTTAAAAACTGATTTTTCGTTAAAATTAAATATTACCACTTCTGTGATTTTATTTTCAAAAATCCGACATACATGGTTGTCATTAAGAAGTAAAATTTGGTTCAATGAGATTAAAATAATTTTTTGGTGAATAGTAACTTTTAAGTTCTTAATCGCGATTAGAGGTAATTAGTGTAGTTTAAGGTAAAAATAATGTTTTAATAATATGATATGAGCATGAAACTTGTCCTACTACTATTTGATGAGTCATGGCCGTCCAAGACAATCCATGGGTCAACTTGGGGACCCCATTGAGCCACTGTAGTTGGAAAATGACATAAATACCTTTTATTAAATGTTAAAGTAAAAAATGACACAAACATGAGTTGTTTTACTAAAATAGTTTTTAAGTGGGGTTACACAAGTAGAAATTTTGATTATAAATATTAATTAGAAAGATAAAAATATTTCCTACATCATAGTATTTTTTTTATAATTTTTAGACATTAAATAAATTAAATTATATATGACATCATTATGATGCAGCGATGACCTCATTATTTAACGATTTAAATAAAATGAGAAGATAATGCAAAATACAAGGCTTACACTTGTCCAAATCCTATTGGATGAGGAGATTTAGAAACCTTATCACCTTATCCACGAATTATATAAGTGTGGGACCTTTAAAATCCGAAAAGCATTTTATAATAATGTAACATTTCAATCTTTCTAAAACAGCCCCTCCTCTCCACTTATAAAAGGTCCCCACCTCTCCCACCTTATTCACACCTTCAGGCCATTTGGATCGGCCAACCTCTGCCCAAATACTCTCCCAACATCCCTCTCTTACTCCTAGAAGCCTCACTTTGGGCAGAACTCGTCCCAAGGAAGCCTTTGGCTCAAATCAAAAAGAGTTACCCGGTTTTGGGGTAATGTCTTTTCTAATGTTGTTTTGGTTTATTTTTCTTCTCCAACCCCCTAAAATCTTTTTATTAATTTCATTTGTAACAACACCAGTATCCTCAATATACTAGGATGTTGTTATAAGAAGTATTCGAGATACACTTACACACACCTACATCTAATGGATAAAGAACATACGGTTTCTGTGGATGGCGAATTTCTGCCTCACGAAACGATGATTGTTCAACACTCATATAACACCTTCAAAGGTGGCCATTAAGATGTCACTATTTTTATATATGATATATAATATGTTTATGTTTTACTTATGCTTCTGTATTTCTCATTTATGGCATACTTTATGATTTCCATTATAGGTAAAACGCGATAATTTCATTTTAGGAAGTGCGGACTACCGCCCCCTCAAAGTGATTTGAATCGTTAATTCCATATGTGGGATGTATAAAGGATGGATTAAATGGTATTATACACTATATTATACTGTAATTATAATATAAATTTATATCATTATGATTCCGTTCCATTAAATATGAAATGGAAATGAAAGTAGCGTTCATGCGTACGTACGGCTTACCGTCTCCATGATCGGTGCATTTCATTTCTTACCTCTAAATGTTACGTGAAATTATGAGTAAATGTATATAATGGATATATAAGAGATATATGACATCTAAATCATGAATATAATTCTTGGATATAATGTATATTCTACCACATGAACAACTTGTAATTATAAGAAGTTTATTGTTGACTCAAGTTACCAAAGATCGACAAAACGACCGTTATTAACTTAAATAATTACATAATGTTCATAACATTGTAATAAGTGATATAAAAAGGATAATGAAATTTAAAATGGTTCTTAATATGGTAGATATTAACTCTAGTTTATTATTCAGGAGGTTAAAGAACGGTTGAGTCAAGTCGGACACAAGGTAAGGGAATTTCTTAACCCAACTTCCATTCTTTGGGTTAATCTCCTACTTTCAAATTATGTCATGATATTATTATTTCTTATTTTGTATTTTTTATGTGTACCTATATTGAATAAACATAATAGATATATTTTATTTTAAAAATGATCTTTTTAAGGACTTCATCTCAATCTCCTTTCATTGAGGCATATTTGGTTTTATACACAACTTTCTTTTATACGGTGTATAAACCCCTTTGACTTTTACGTTTATTCAAAAGGAATCTTTTTTATACGAAGCGTTTTACTAAACAACAAAAAGGGAATGTTTTTCTTTACGTACTTATACGGCGGCAACGACTTCTCCACCGCCGTGACCATTATTTGAGTTTCGGCTTCCTCTACAAGCCATCACTTTTTTTTATGAAAAATAAATACAAAGTTTTAACTTTCCTTTATTTTGGTTTTGAAAATGGTTTTGAAAGCATTTTTATTATATCAATGTGTTGTATTGATATCTTGTGATTGAAATGTGGAAATGTTATGTTTCCTTTATGAATGTTTTATGTGATACGATTATGTTATGGTTTATGATATGTTTAAACCTATTCATATGAAGAATGCATTGGACTTAATAAGTGACGGGTGGAGCCCGCTATAGCTCCTCGATGCATCGGCAGGTCTCATTAGACAAACTAGTGTCTTGGCACGAGGCCTTGACAAAATCTTATTTGTGGTCTTGGCACGAGGCCTTGGCTACATGGTTATGATAGTCTGGCATTATGCATTCCATCATTACGAAAGTGGTTATTGATATTGCATGTGATTATTCGACCAGCAGAATATCCATGTGAAGAAGTAAATGGCACTATCTCATTTTAATTTTGCCAGACTATGTTGAAGTTCATGTTTAAAAGGCTTTTGTTTTAGTTATACATTGGCTTAAATGTTAATGTTTATTTATGAAAGCTTCCTTTATATTGTTAACCTTACTGAGCATCTGAGCTCACCCCTTTCAATGTTTTAATATTTTTCCAGGATGTGAAGAAGTATTTTATGAATGACCTGCAGGGGTAGTCAGAAAGGGATATGATTGTGGACTATGAAGACCATGTTATTGTAGTTTGTTTACTTTTTGATGTAATGAAAGACTTATGAATTTATCTAGTGTTTCCAAGGCTACTAAACTAATCGGTCTTTCGAGACTTGATCTTTTGTGATCATGCAAATGTTACGAACTAATGCACCGACTCTGGGTAGTTGGGGTCGGGGAGTTACAAAGAATGAAAGTGTCGTAGAGAAAACTCTCAATATATATAAGTAACAGCCTCAGTACTCTAATCTAATAGTTCCCTTTATCCCCCCAGATCCCCTATTTCTTTATATTATTGGAAACCCTGAGGAAATATATGTTTCTAGGAATGCTATGTGAATAGGGTCATATTCTTTCATAATATAAGGTCACCCTTACAATATATATAAGTACCAGCTTTCAAAAAGAATTTTGAAGCTTTCCCCCTTAATACCTATCCTTATTCTCTCTTAAATAAAGCTATGATAAAACATGAGTAATGTGGAAACCATTCCTGTGAGCTGTAGAGTGAGTTATCCCT
Source organism: Viscum album (assembly GCA_963277665.1). NCBI lineage: Eukaryota > Viridiplantae > Streptophyta > Magnoliopsida > Santalales > Viscaceae > Viscum > Viscum album. The sequence continues at coordinate 1,919,613,111 of OY728163.1, forward strand.
TATCATCCCGGGTATTCCTCCTCTCTATGAGATGTGAGATTGACCCAGTGAGCCCTTCCTCTTTATACATTTTTTTGGATGATAAGGCATGCCTATCCATGTTTTATCCAGCCTTTTCTCCACTATTAACCACCAGAATGGTGATTTTTCCTGCCCCGCTTTTCTCTCCCACGGCAAGAGCTCGTTTTCCAAGTCCGAACTCCCACTTTCTCGCCTATGTCATTATAATCTAGATAGTAGACATCCTTCATAGTATAAAGAAAATAATACCACATTTGACCCTTTTCCGCTTCCAATATATATCAGTACCATTCCTTGCTGACATTCTAGCCGACTAGCTGAAGGAGAGGCTTTACCTTTACTTAGAGAGGGGGTTCGTAGCTTATCGTTCTTTTCTAATTCAAAAGCATGTAGTGAGCTTTCTAGTGGAAAGGTAGACTTGAAACTGACTTACAATGAATATATATCAGTACCAGGCTCTGGAGGGAGCTTCCTAAGTCAGACCAACTCAGCCACCGAATCGTCTGAATGGAATGTATTTATTTGGAAAGTGGCTCTATATAGAGTGAGTACTGAGGCAGGTACTTATATATATTGAGAGTTTTCTCTGAAAAGGATTTTTATTTGGATACCACGACCTCCCCAAGTGATATACCCACTGGGAAACTTTTTCACATTGCCGGTCCTAGAACAATCAAGGGTTGAGCCAACAGTTGACTTGCCAGTTCACCCAGCCTTCTACAACACTACCAGAAGCATATTCCACCTCTTATCTACCATCGGACCAATTCTTCATCGATATTTCCATCTTGTTTGAAGGACAGGTGCTTCAAAGAATACTGTTAGGGTCACCTCAAGTTACATAGCTACCTTCCAGTACCAATGTGTATAACTTCACCACGGCTTAACCCAAACCCGAAGAAGGGTACACTCCTAGAAGTCTTTTGATGATTCCATCAAGTGGAATTCCTCTGGGGTCAATACTCACTCCTTGGGTTTCATGACCATCCTCAACCTTGGAAATGTTCAAAGGTACATTTCCGGAAAGACTGTTGGTTTACGAGTCATGAAGCTAGTAATTTTGGGATTTTGAACTCATAAAGATACCTTGAGTCATTTCCAGTGCCAATAGCCATTTCCCATGGAGTTGGTTGTAGCCGTAGGAATTCTAGTAGAATCTGTATGATACGTCAAGTTATCTTCTATTCGTTCTGGTATGGTCAATACCCTAGATAGTAGACTCTTCCTTACCCTACGTCTTCCCCATTCCCGCTAATGCTTGGCATAAGACGCAAAGACAGAAAAAGAAGATCAGATGCGTTGGTAGGAGATGGGATGGGTAGACGATTAGTTGGTTGGCGAAGCAACCATGCAGGCTAGTTGAAACACCAGCCGAAGGCGGGCCTAGCTAGAACTCAAAGCGGGTATGCCAAGTCTACTTAGTGAGTCTATTGCTGCCTCTTTTTAAGGCAGGAATAACAAGGTATGACATTAACGAAGCAGCAAAAAAAGAAAAGAGGGGTCTTGTCTTGTTAGCAGGCGGAAGATGACTCATTCAATTAATGCAAATTTCCGGTTCTGAAGGAAAGAGAGGAAGAGCAACAACCGCTAGATGAAGCAGGAATGCCCGTAGCGACAATGATTGATCCTTCTCACGATTATGTACCTGTTGCATCTATAGTGTCTGCTGTTACTTAGTATAGAAGCGTTAGTACTAAGGTGGGCGGTGAATGCTACCTAAAATAAGATGAACGCTGGCATCTCCATTCAATATTTCGGTGCTATTGGTCACATCTCGTGCAGTCGGAAGACCCAATCGTTGTAGCCTGTTATTCCGGGTTTTTACTCGGTGCATGATTCCTAGCTTTATGGTTTCTTCATCTTATGTAGTTTCGGCATATATGGGAGACTAACGGGATGTTTTGGGGATCGACTTAATACCTAGAGATCAGAAGTCTACTCATAGGATTTATTGGATTCTTTCATCATGGGTCAGAAGCATAGATCTGGGATCTTAGTCTTTGTCTTAGCGGCCTAGTAAAAAGAAAGGCTATTTGAGATCATTTTTCAAGGCTCAAGTACTCTGACCCATGAGACCTATTAAGGAAGACCAATTCATGAAGGGTCCAGATATCGATGAACTTCGTGCCACGTAAAATTCAAGGGAAATTTTTTTTCTTAATTTTCTTTGGAATTTTACAAGAACGCAGTTTTTGACGGCACTTGATTCCGAGGCCCGGTGTGGCCGGAATTTCTATCCGAAGTTTAGCTCGGGTACGTTCAGTGAACGAATGAGCGGGAATTTCTAACTTTTGAACCAGTGCTCAGAATCGAATTCTGAGGGCACCAATGGAATCGCAGTGCTGATAATTTCTTTGAAACACCTTTTCTAGAGATGTGTTTTCACTAGAGAGGTTGATAAAAATTGTGGAAGTTAAAATAAAAATTTAACTACAATTTTTATTTTTCTCTAAGTGGATTTAAGCTTTGGGTGGAATTTGGGTAACTACCCAACTTCCCATGGAAGGTTATGAGGGTGGTGGGGCCCACATGAACCCCACCCCTTCACATTCCATTACTCCCTCAACTCACAATTAAATATGATAACTTACGTATTAATAACTTATGTTATTAATGAAGAGTGAGTTTAGTGTGTGTGATTGAAATTCAAACTAATGACTAGTTAATAAATTAAGTCTGGGCTTAATTTATTTTTGGGTTAGATTTTTGTGGTGGACTCTTTGGTAGAAAAGGGTTAAGGAATTGAGGAACTTATTCGTCTTCGACGAAGAACGCAAAGAAGACATCGGTCTCCGACGAAGATCACTGAGTTCTCGGAAACCGATTATGTGACGCCATGTACCGCGACGTCGTCGACGTCTTCTTTCTCGACGTCTCTTCCCGCGACGAATCCTCATTCAACGAACCTCCATTCAAACTCGCACAAGGTAGTGGTTTATGCGTTTTCTTTTCGTGATTTACTCCCGTTCATTATCCATGTATAATTGGACCGCATGCTATCACTTAACGGGAGGAGGTCGGACCGCAAAAACACGGTCGACCACCCTCCCTTTTATTTTCTTGTTGTTGCAGTATGAAGAGAAGTGACGCGGTGTCGTCACACCCCGTGGGAACGAACGACAAGAATGAACCATGCCGACACGCCGCATTTTTAAAAATATGAACCAAGTCGCGGCGTCGTCACGCCGCGCCAGAGAACCACAAAAGCACCGCGGCCAGAGCGGGGCCACGGCGGAGGGGTGAGGCGTCGTCGCGCCGCACCGGCCAAATGATGGCCATGGTTGGTATCGGGTCGCGGCGGAGCGTGGGAACCTCCGGCCGGAAACGGGCCGCCGGCGTCAGAGCAGGGAGGGGATCGGCCGTCGCCGGTCCCATGGGGGAAGAAACCGGCCGGCCGGGGCGGGACGGCTAGCCAAGAGGAAGTTGTGGGTTCAAACCCCCGGCCGGCCAGCATAACGGCCCCCCTTAATGGGGGTCTCGGTTACAAACTCGCGGGGCAGGCGCCCCCCCCCCCCTTCTCAACGGCTCGGTCGTTTGGCCGAGCGCCCGGCCAGTGCGCCGCGTGCCCGGCCGGGCCGCACCCAGGCCGGGCCGCGCCCAAGTGGGCCGGACCCGGTCCTGGTTCGGGTCGACCCGGTTCGGGCCGACCCTAGAGGTATTGGGTCGGGTCGGACCGGGCCCAAACCCCTAAATACTGAATCCTTTCCGGTCGGACGACCATAACTTGTGCTACGCGCCTCCGATCGACGCACCATCCATTGCGATGCGATCCTTTCATCGAGACGGTCGTTTCGGTATATTTCGCTCAAGGTTTAGGAATACTTTGGGTTCAGCCGGGTTGGTTCGTACACGAAACCAACTGGGCCCTCAGAGCAGAAACGCTCATATCATAATCTCCGGACGTTCGATTGACATGCTGTCGACTTTGTTGGATTCCTCTTAGTGAGACGGATCTTTTGGCTTACTCCGCCCATGTTTTGGACGCAGGTGGAATACGGTCGGGTTGGTTTTGCCTTAAAAACCAACCGGGCCCTAGGACGAAAAATCCAATAACTCTCAGACCGGGCGTACGATTGACGTGCCGTATGCGACGTTGAGTTCCTGTTGACGATACAGAACTTTTGGATACATCAAATATGGACTATGTGTCAGTTGATGTATCAGAATCTCGGCTCGTGGAGCGAACCCTCCCGAACGAGCTTGCTGTGTGCGGGAACCCTAGTGCTCGCCGCGTTTGCGACTGTGACGACGACGACGACTGTACAGAGATCCTCAATGCATTAAACGGTGAAGACTACAAAAATCATCGATCCTACATGGATCAGTGCAACTGATCATGTGTGGGTCTGATCCTGTGTGGGTTATCGCTCAGCGGTTCTGTGTGAGGCAGCCCCTACAGATCCTGTGTGGGTCTAATTCTATGTGGGTCTTTGCAGGGGTTAGTTACCTATCGATCCTATCTGGGTCAGATCCTATGTGGGTCATTGCGGGAGTTAGTTACTTATCGATCCTGTGTGGGTCATATCCTTTGTGGTTCATTGCGGGGGTTAGTACCTATCGATCCTTTTTGGGTCCGATGGCTTAGATGAATCAGTGGAAATATCTGATCATCTCTATCGTCATACGAAGAAGTATACCTGTGTGAGCTGAATCCTGTTTTGCATTCCTATGTGGATTGTCTTGTGCTATCCTGTGTGGATTTATGTTTTTCTTTCCTATGTTGATTGTGTTGTGCTATCCTGTGTGGATTTACGTTTTTCTTTCTTGTGTGGACTGGGATGTAGTTGGGCTCAGATGTTGGAGCCGAATGAGAATTGATGACTTAGGTATATGTAAGGGCATATACCTAAGCGGTGTCATATGTTACTTCATGATTTTATCTTCTCTTTGTGGATTTTGGGTGACCTTCGGGGGTCTCGGGGTCCCTACTGAGTAGCTTATACTCACCCCTGCACGGGCTATGCCCGTAGTACGTTGTGTTGGTTGCAGACGATGGATAGCGCTGATCGTGGTTGAGGCTTGTAGAGCAGGACCTTACCTAGAGGTGGACCACTGGGCGGGATGTACTCGGAGTGGTCGGCTGGACCCGAGGAGGAGTGGAGGCTATTTGTACCCACCTTTCATGTGGGATTTCCAGTGGACAGCTCGACGTTGCGGATTTACTTTTCAGTTTCTGTTTTCCCTTCCAGTTGTACTTTACTATCAGTTTGGGTTTGTATACTGTCCCACTTACTTTTCCGCACATACTGTTGTACTCAGTTTTACTTAGTGTTTACTTCTACTGCTTTCTTTCTCTGTGGTGTTTGTTTACTTTACAAAGGCAATGCCTTCCCTTTTTTCCCGAGAATTACGCCTTGGTGCTAGTCTCCAGCCCCTGGCCTATGGAATTCAGGCTTGGGGTAGTCACGACACGGGCCCCGAGGACGGGTCGTGTCAAATTGATATCAGAGGAGTTCGAATCTACCACAGAACTTGGGACTCTGATCTTTTTCTATGTGAACCAATAGTGCTAAGAATATTGGGTGTGGTTATCAGTCCAGGGAGTCCAGTGTTGGTGCGGCAGCCGACGTATCCGTACACCAGGACCCTAACTTCTGATTTCAGACTTAATGCACGAAAACATTGATTGCATGTGTGTTTCAAGTTTTCTATGTGATTACTTGTGTCAGCTCCCCAGGTATACTGTTTGACCGTGGCGCACCTGTTTCTTTTCAGGATGGCCCCACGATGGCAGCCAGCTAGGGTTCTGAGAGTTGAGCATTACAACAGCCTACCGAGCGATGAGGCCTTGGTGCATGGCACATTGACAGATGAGGAACCAGCGGTACCTTTACCTGATGAGCCACCGATCCTTCCAGCCCCAGCCGCTGACGATGCACGTCGCCTTAGTGCACTGCATGAGTTCCAGCGCCAGCGACCGCCCAGGTTCCGTGGGGAGATGGACCCCCAGCCAGCCAAGGACTGGCTGGAAGTAGTGGTATGAGTTTTTCGGTTAGTGAGGACACCATCAGACCCCATGGTGATCCTCACAACGAGCCTACTGCACGCGGCTGCGGGCCGATGGTGGAGCTTGATTCTCCAGGTGCACGTTGAGGCATCTCTTCTCTAGACAGACTTTGAGAGCCTCTTCCGCTCGGTGTTCGTCCCAGCCACCCTCTGTGCGGTGCACATATATGAGCTTCTTCAGCTGCAGCAGGGCAGCTTGACAGTCACCCAGTACTCTGTGAGATTTACCGATCTCTCGTGCTACTTGACCGACATGGTACGAGACCCATTCTTCTGGGCCCGTACCTTTAAGCAGGAATTGAGGCATGAGATTAGGGAATCACTGATCTCCCACAGCATTCTGACTCAGGCAGGAGTACTGGAGCGAGCTCTTCTCATCGAGAGTTTTCTTGCTGAGTCTACACCAGCGGCGAGACCTACCGTAGGGTGACATGTGGAATAATCTTCTACAGCCGGCAGTAGACAGATTTCCCAGAGATCCAAGCAGGCCAGGCCAATGGGTGTACAACCACAGGATACTAGCTCGGAGGTGCGGGGCACACGCAGCAGAACCAGTCTTACGAGTTGAAGAAAATGCTATGCATGCGGCGGGTAGGGCCACATGGCTCGTGACTGCCCGACCCGCCATGCAGAGGAGAAACCGACGGTTGAGGAACCACCTAGGCAGAGGCATAGGTTCGACCGTGGCTGTCCGCAGGGAGCAGGTGGACGAGGTTGAGGAGCTGGTCGAGCGGCAGGTGGTGGACGACGTTTTGAGGCTCTACCACCACCACCACCAAGAGGTCCACCCCGACCTCAGGGGAGATCACAACTTCAGGCAGCTGAAGCATACGATCATGGAGCTCCGGAAGCTGGTGGACTAGTGTGGGACTAGCTCTAGGAATAGAGACCTTTTCCCATAATGCCTCTAGATTCTTAGTTTGTGTTTCCTTGTGTCCTTGTACTTTGAGTTGAAGTAATAAAAGACACTTGCTATGGTGATGTTTTCTTTCTTGTCTTTTGTTTGTTATTTCTAAGAGGTTCCGGTTATAAACTGTTGACTTGACCCTCACTTGCGAGATTCTTATGGGAGGAGACTCAGTGACCACACACTGATGCCGACAGTGTGACTCAAACCTTGGAGGCGAGAGTAACGGTTTGATCTCTTGGTAGCATCATCGTGGCCTTACAACGACATCCATGCCATGATTTAAGTAATCATGAAGAGATTGACTATATTAGGAAAAGAACATGGTTCATCCAGGGGATGTGACCAGATTTCCCTTTTCCGCAAAGGAGAATTCTTTGCAGCTTTGCAGAACGTTAAGGAGTAAGGGGAAACCCTTCGTGTGGTCAGACAGATGTCATCAGAGCTTCCAGGAGCTGAGATAGAGATTGACCAGTGCCCCTATCATTAGGTTGCCAGAGGAGGGAGTAGGGTATGTAGTCTACTGTGATGCATCAGGTACCAGACTCGGATGTGTCATGATGCAGGAGCGGGCAGTGATCGCTTATGGATCACGTCAGTTGAGGCCGCATGATCAGAACTACGCTACCCATGACCTCTAGTTAGCAGAAGTGGTCTTCGCTCAGAAGACATGGAGACACTATCTGATGGGAGAATGCTTTACAGTTTTTTTCTGATCATTAGAGTCTCAGGTACATCTTCTCTCAGAAGGACCTGAACCTGAGACAGCGGCGATGGCTCATGTTCCTCCAGGACTATGACTTTGAGATAGTCTATACTCCTGGGAAGGGGAACGTAGTATCTGATGCTCCCAACAGGAGGAAGGGCATTCAGCTACTTGAGGAGGTGGCATAGCATCTAGCTTCCATACATATATCCTTCATGGATAGAGAAGGAGCAACCTTCCTTCAGTCACTCACAGTCACCCCACCACTACTGCAGTGGGTCAGAGAGGCACAACGTGGGTACACTGACTGTGAGATGCGGCGTGCACAGATATCCTCAGAACAGGCACCAGAGGGTTTCTATTTTAGAGCATAGTACAATGTATTTTTCAGAGGACGTACCTTGGTACCCGTTTCTTTACGGAAGGAGGTGTTGAGGGGGTTTCACACATCTCCTTTGGTGGTACATCCTGGAGTGGCGAAGATGTACCAGGATCTCAGATGACAACACTGGTGGCTCTGCATAAAGAAGGCTGTGGAGGAGTTCATTTCTCAATGCCTCACCTGCCAGCAGGTGAAGGAAGAACACCAGGTACCAGCGGGCTTGGTATGGCCCTTGGAGGTCACGGATTAGAAGTGGGACGGCATATCTATGGACTTTGTGACTGGACTTCCACTTACTTCCAGAGGTCACGACTCCATTTGGGTGATTATCGACCGACTCACCAAGTCGGAACACTTCTTACCCATCAGAGAGAAGGGCTCAGTGGAGAGCATTGGATGACATTACGTTCAGGATATTGTACGGCTTCATGGTGTTCCATCATCTATCGTCTCCGATTGAGATTCTTGCTTTACTTCCCGTCTTTGGAATGGGTTGTAGGAGGCGTTCGGGACACAGCTACAACTGAGCACTGCCTTTCACCCTTAGACAGATGGTCAGACGGAGAGGACCATTTAGACTCTCGAGGACATGCTCCGCGCATGTGTCCTCGACTTTGGTCGCAGTTGGTAGGACCACCTACCCTTGGTGGAGTATGCGTACAACAACAGCTACCACTCCACCTTCGGGATGGCACCATACGAGGCGTTGTACGGCCGACCTTGTAGATCTCCTTTGTGCTGGACAGACCCTGGGGAGTCAGCACTTGTGGGACCGGAGATGGTCCAGGCCCCAACAGAGATGGTCCAGGTAATCCAGGAGCACATGAGGACAACTCAGAGACTGTATAAGTCTTATGCTGATAGGATGCAGAGGCAACTAGAGTTCGAGGATGGCAACCACGTCTTCTTGAGTTTGTCACCTCGATGTGGATTATGGAGATTTGGCCGAGGCATCAAGTTGTCTCCACGCATCATCAGACCGTTCCAGGTCCTCAGCAGGACTGGCAAGGTAGCTTATTGTCAGCCTCTACCACCTCAGTTGCACTAGGTGCACAGCGTCTTCCACGTATCTCAGCTGAGGAGATACGTGCACGACCCAACACACATCATTGACCATGGGGAGCTGGACATTAATGATGGGGTGACTTTTACGGAGGTCCCAGTGGAGATCGAGGATCCATAGGAGCAGGTCCTACGTGGACGGTCGATTCCTCTTGTGCGCATTAGATGGCAGCATGTGAATCTCTAGGAGAGAACATGGGAGCGGGAGGCTCAGATGCATTCTCAGTACCCACATTTGTTTCCCTAGTTTATGATGTAACTTTACAGGGATGTAAAGCCCTGAGGTGGGAGTAATGTAAAGACCTGTAAAATTCAAGGGATATTTTTTTTCTTAATTTTCTTTGGGATTTTACAAGAACTCAGTTTCTGATGGCACTTGATTTCGAAGCCCGGTGTGCCCGGAATTTCTATCCAATGTTTAGCTCGGGTACGTTCAGTGAACGAACGAGCGAAAATTTCTAACTTTTGAATCGGTGCTCGGAATCGAATTCCGAGGGCACCGATGGAACTGCAGCGCCGGTAATTGCTTAGAAATACCTTTTCCGGAGTTGCGTTTTCACGAGAGAGGTTGATAAAAATTTTGGAAGTTAAAATAAAAATTTAACTACATTTTTTACTTTTCTCTAAGTGGATTTAAACTTTGGGTTGAAGTTGGGTAACTACCCAACTTCCAATGGAAGGTTATGGGGGTGGTGGGGCCCAAACGAAACCCACCCCTTCACATTCCTTTACTCCCTCAACTCACAATTAAATATGATAACTTAATTATTAGTAACTTATGTTATTAAAGAAGAGTGAGTTTAGTGTGTGTGTTTGAAATTCAAACTAATGTCTACTTAATAAAATATGTGTGGGCTTAATTTAATTTTGGGTTATATTTTTGTGGTAGAGTCTTTGGGAGAAAAGGGCTAAGGACTTGAGGAACTTCTTCGTCTTCGATAAAGAACGCGAAGAACGCATCGTTCTCCGACGAAGATCACCGAGTTCTCGGAAACCGATTATGTGACACCGTGTACAACGACACCGTCGAAGTCTTCTTTCTTGACGTCTTTTCCCACGACGAATCCTCATTCAACGAACCTCCGTTCAAACTCACACGAGGTAGGTGTTTATGCGTTTTCTTTTCGTTATTTACTCCCATTCATTATCCACGTATAATTTCACTACATTCTGTAAATTAATGGGAGGAGGGCGGACCGCACAAACACGGCCGACCCCCTCCCTTTTATTTTCTTGTTGTTGCGGTACGACGGGAAGTGACGCGGTGCCGTCGCACCACGTGGGAACGAATGAAAAGAATGTGCGATGCCGACATGACATGTTTTTAAAAATATAAACCACGTAGCGGCGCAATCGCGCCGCACCGGAGAACCGCAAAAGCACCGCGGACGGAACGGGGCTGCGGCGGAGCGTGGGAACCGCCGGCCTGAAATGGGCATCTGGCGTCGGAGCAGGGAGGGGATCAGCCGTTGCTGGTCCCGTGGTGGCAGAAACCGACCGGCCAGGGTGGTCCGGCCGGACAAGAGGAAGTCGGGGGTTCAAACCCCCGGCCGACCAGCACAACGACCCCCTTAATGGGGCTCGCGGTTACAAACTAGGGGGCAGCCCCCCCCCCCTCTCAACGGCTCGGCCGTTTGGCCGAGCGCCTGGCCAGCGCGCCCAACGCGCCGCGTGCCAGGCCGGGCCAGGCCACGCCCATGTGGGCCGGACCTAGACCCAGTTCGGGTCGACCCAGATCGGGCCGACCCTGGAGGTATTGGGCCGGGTCGGACCGGGCCCGATCCCCTTAATACCAAATCTTTTCTGGTCGGACGCCCATAACTTGTGCTACGAGCCTCTGATTGATGCACCGTCAGTTGCGATGCGATCCTTGGATCGAGGTGGTCATTTTAGTATATCGAGCTCAAGGTTTAGAAATACTTTGGGTTCGTCCGGGTTGGTTCTTACACGAATCCAACCGGGCCCTCAAAGTAGAAACAGTCATATCTTAAGCTCCGGACGTCTGATTGACGTTCCGTTGACTTTGATGGATTCCTCTTAGTGAGACAGATATTTTGACTTAATCCGCCCTAGGTATGGACGCAGGTGGAGTACGGTCGGGTTTGTTTTGCCTTAAAAACCAACCGGGCCCCTGTGACGAAAAATCCAATAAATCTAAGACCGGGCGTCCGATTGACGCACCGTCTGTGACGTTGAGTTCCTGTTGACGATACGGAACTTTTGGTTACATCAACTCTGGACTATGTGTCAGTTGATGTATCAGCCTCTCGGCTCATGGAGCGAACCCTCCCGAACGAGCTTGCTGTGTGCGAGAACCCTAGTGCTGGCTGCGTTTGCGACTATGACGACGACGACGACGAATGTACAGAGATTCTCATTGGATTCGACGGCGACAGCTACATCACTCAGCGATCCTACGTGGATTAGTGCTACCGATCCTGTGTGGGTCCGATCCTGTGTGGGTCAGTGCTCAGCGGTTCTGTGTGAGCCAGTGCCTACAGATCCTGTGTGGGTCCGATCCTGTGTGGGTCTTTTCGGGGGTTAGTTATCTATCGATCCCTTGTGGGTCAGATCCTATGTGGGTTATTGCGGGGGTTAGTTACCTATCGGTCCTGTGTGGGTCAGATCCTTTGTGGGTCATTGCGGGGGTTAGTATCTATCGATCCTTTGTGGGTCCGACGGCTTAAATGAATCAATGGAAATATATGATCATCTCTATCGTCATACAAAGAAGTATACCGGTGTGAGCTGAATCCTGTTTTTCTTTCATATGTGGATTGTGTTGTGCTATCCTATGTGGATTTACGTTTTGCTTTCCTGTGTGGACTGGGTTTTATTTGGGCTCGGATGATGGAACCGAACGAGAATTGATGACTTTGGTATATGTATGGGCATATACGTAAGCAGTGTCATGTGTTACATTGTGATTGTATCATTCCTTTTTGGATTTTGGGAGACCTTCGGTGGTCTCAGGGTCCCTACTAAGTAGCTTATACTCACCCCTGCATGGGCTATGCCCACACTACATTGTGTTGGTTGCAGACGACGGATAGTGCTGATCGTGGTTGAGGCTTTCAGAGCAGGACGATGCCTGGAGGTGGACCACTGGGCGGTACATACTCGGAGTGGTCGGCTGGACCCGAGGAGCAGTGGAGGCTATCTGTACCCACACTTCAGGTGGGATTTCCAGTGTACATCTCGACATTGCGACTTTACTTTTTAGTTGTTGTTTTCCCTTCTAGTTGTACTTTACATTCAGTTTGAGTTTGTATACTGGCCCACTTACTTTTCCGCACATACTGTTGTACTCAGTTTTACTTAGTGTTTACTTCTACTTCTTGCTTGCTCTGTGGTGTTTGTTTACATTACAAAGGCAATGCCTTCCCTTTTTACCAGGAATTACTCCTTGGTGCTAGTCGCCAGCCCTTGGCCTATGGAAGGCGGGCTTGGGGTAGTCACGACATGGGCCCTGAGGACGGGTCATGAAATCATAGACTTGGTCTGAAATGATAGAGGTTAGACTCTATATTTTTTCATGGGTGGAGTTATGGTAGAGAAGTGATGAGGCAATTTCCAGGATTTGATCCCCAGAAGAGGTGTGGGGATGTATGCCACATGGTATAGACTAGCGGGAATGTGTCTAAAAACTATTTTACAAATGATTAGGTTTTGAACAAAAATAGGGACACAAAAAGTTTTTGTTTTGTTAAAAAAATTGGTATTCATGAAAGGTTATAAATTCTGTGAACATAGGTCCACACAATATATCATAATTTTTCTTAAACTAAGATCCCTAAAGAAATAGTTGTGAGAAAACTTCTTAGTAAGAGATAGTACTATGAGGGACGATGCCAAGGTAAATGTGAAAATCTGTGGGACTTGGGAGTTTGTGCACATCATGAAACTCAGGGTTTTAGGAAATATAGATCAGTACATAGGACATATACTTTTAATGATGTGTGAATGACATATTTAAAAGAGTGTTTTCATGTCATGAATCAGTTCCACCCACATGCCTTTTTGAGAAAATTTTTGTGGAAATTATTTTTTTTGGTGGTGAGAGGCTATGTGTATAGAAAATATAAATTTGATTTCACCTATTGTGACAAAAATGATATTTTCACAATGGTTTTTCATTCAAGATTCCATTCATTCAAACAATATTCAATTATTGTGCGCAATACATCCATTTACGAACATGGGTCCTAAAATCCCATTCTGGCTTACGGGAATCCAAGGAATATATTTTATCCTTTTGCACAAAAATAATTTGAGAGAACATTAAGGACTTGTCCAAAATTTTTGGATTGTATCATGTCATTCCATCATTTTCCCTAGAATATCCTTGGCTAGAGAATTTCAAAAGGCTAACTTCTAATGGACGTAACGTATGATCTTTAACACTATTTGGGATCTTTAAATAGTCAAATAGAAGCCTAAGGAATTATCTATGTACTTGGATTAAGTTTTTATATGTTTTTCAACTTCTCCAAAACTGTTTCCTTTAAACAATAACATTAAAATTCATAGTAGATGTCCTTACTGCATAACGTAAAATTACATGGATCCCCCACATTCATCTTCTTTCATATAGATTCAGCTACATCATTACCACACAACATTAAACAGAATAGATGGATTCCTCCAAACATAAAACTAAAAAATAAAATTTCATATCACTACGTTCAACATGATTCTCATTTTAATGAAATACATAGGGTTCCCTCAATCCTATATCTTGGTATAGACCCCACATGGCACAAAATTTTCTTTTCCCCTTCATAATTTTCTTTTCCCCTCCATAATTTCCTCTGCTTGGAAAGAGTAATATTTTCAATTCCTTATTTCTCATGTTGAGTATAGCTCATGTGAGATTCGGAATTTTAGTAATGGATTCACTAAATGAGTAATATTTATCATTGAATGATAGGGTTATCATGAGCTTGGATTAAAGAATTTACAAGGTACAACAAATTTCATTTCCACATGATGCTAAACTGCATGGTTGATGTATCATTCATGATACAAAACATCACATTACCATGGACCACTCATGAGGGGACCAATATAATTGGGTTTCGTCTCCCAACACACCACAATTCAAGAATGACGTGTGGCTTGGTTGTTGTTATGATAGGAAGGGCAGTGACATATGGATCTTAAAATATTGGTTCCTTTTATAACAATCAATGAGAACCATGTCCCTTATTCATATAGTTTAGATTCTTGTAGTGTGTTTCCCATTCATGAACTATGTCTATCTTGATTCATATCATCATAGGATACATAGTGATGCCAAAACCATCATTCTTGGGCCCCATTACAGTATACACTTTTTATGTTGTGGAGTTTACATCCTTGTTGATTGAATCTAATCTATATGGTTTCTCAAAAAATATTTGTGGATTGATTCCTACCAAAAAAGGATAGATAACAACACCTGGAAATTGAATCTTTATCCTAAATACAACAATCAATAGGAATAATTCCCCCCTATACATATGGGTCAACCTTTTGATGAGTGTTTCTCATTAAATAATTTTGTGTGGCTTGATTTCTATCCTCAAAGGACATGTAATGATGGACAAATATAAAATCTCTATCTGAGATAAAATAGTGATCGTGAGAATTTATGCCTAAATACATGTGGGATAGAACTCAGTAGTAAATGTCTTAACTTCATGACAATAATCCAAACCACAAAAAATAGTATGTACCCATTTATAAAAAGGTACTGATCCATACAAGATCATCTCACCTATGAATGATTCATGTCATCATATGATGATCTTGAATATGTTACATATTTGTGAAATATGGGCTCTAGCATATGAATACCTTCTAATAATCTTGTTCATGGAGAAAAGATAACCCCTACTTCTTAATCCCCCAAACCAATGAAAATTTTCCTCAACAACACCTTTCACTATTTTATATCCTAGTTTATATGTCCTTACCACAAGAAATGAAACTACAAGGAAATAAATTAGTTGTTTTCCACATGATGATAAATTTTATGAAAAATGTACATATCAGAAGTCATCAAAACCGCACACGAACACATCCCCACTAAATAATGTTAAAATGTGTAGTCCATCACCCATTATTTTTTCTATATCCAACACCACAAGCTGTTGACCCTATTTCAAAATGTAAGGGGTTACTTCAACCATCATTTAGGACCCTCAATATGTAAATCACACTTTATATATTGAGTGCTTCAGGGTTTCAAAAACCATTCATTTCCCTTGGGATAGAATATAGACCTCTATATTTGAATATTTTATTGATGCATAAGTGATTATACATATGAAATAGATACATCATGGCCCAATATGAAGGGATTTCTGATCCTTTTAATCCTAACATCACTACAACAATGATCGATGACCTCGGGTGTTCTGGGATATCCTCAACATGATTTTCCCGTATCATTACTCAAAAAATGATAACCTTGAGAAATGATTTACGATATTTTCATATCTCACTCTGAATGATGCCAGAGTACTCCAATTATTGGGTATCGTAATTAGGAAATTGTGTAAGATCCCCCAAAATATTAGGTCTATAGGAATCATGGACCTTCAATTAATGCACTCTAGTCAAACTGGCATGATATTACTCTTTTACACTAAGATGGTTAAAATCATAGGACTATAAACTACTGGTAAAATTTGACACAAATATTTTCAGGTTGAAAACCCATAAATATTTCCTGAGGAAAAATTCAATTCTCCACTCGTTGAGCCCCTCGTCTGTATATTTTAGTAAAAAATATAGTGTAAATAAATGTTGAATAAAAACTCATTGGGCATACATTGTAGCCCTAGTTAAATCTAATATATTCTTGTTGGACCCTATGGTATATTAAAATGTTTGTTTAATGTTTTTTACATATCATCACCAGGATTATATGTCCATTTAAAAGTAGTACAAATTTTAGGGTTCTCAAAACCATCTTGAATATTAGAGTTTTCATAAACCATATTTGTGCCTTTGAAATCTGGGATAACACAACTAGTTTTTTGAGTTTATATCCTTCACTTGGAACCCCTTGAACCTTGGGATAATTTTCATTTGTCCATTCCATGAATATTAAATTAAGAATTTTCAAAAAAATCAACCTCATATAAGGGTTTTACAGAAAAACAATAAATGTGAAAATAATATATTCCCATACCTGAAAATGCTATATAAATAAAATTTATAAATTTCATGAAAAAAGTAATTTTATAGTAATTTATTATCTTTATATGTTGAGAAATTAAAAAAATAAAAATGGAATATATGTTTTTTAAAACAAATTTTCACATACCTAGAATTCAAACCAAATTGGGATTGAGATAATTTATTCTACACTTTCGTAGCGTTGAAATGGTAGTATTGGAAAAAGAATTAATAATGAACATGGGAAGGTTTTTTCAGGAAGGTAAAGAAGATTTATCTACCTCTGTCTCTCTCCCTCTCTATATATATTAGAGTATGAAAGAGTTATGGAGTTTTAAAAAAAATAAAATCGAGTACTAATCTTGAATCATGTTTTGTATTCATTTTTTAATGATAAACAGAATCCTACGAGGCTCAATGATTTGGTGTTTTTGAGCACCCATATAGCAGTGTAATATAAAATTAATAATTGAAATTCCATTATTTTTATTGCTGCAAATATATATGTTTATATATCATCATCATAGCCGCTGTAACCTGATAATAAAACAATAAACAATGGGACACTATAAATATTTGTGGATGATAGTTTTTATTATACTCTAATATATAACATTATTGGATTCTTCATGAACCTTTGAAAAGACAAATATCACTGAAAAATCGGACTCCTGGAAACCTGTGGTTGGATGACCTTTTAAGGCCCGTCCACTTGTTTGGTAGTCTGACGATTACATGCATATTCCCAAAGGAAAATGACCAAGATTGTATGGATTTTAAGATAATTATTTTTAGGTAATAAATATACTGAAGGATTACATTAAAATTTGAAGAGGAAAAATATGAAAAATTTTGAGTTCAATTTACAGACTAAAGAGACTCAGTGTTATGGAGTGAAAATGACCATAATTATTTCAATCAAACAACTATGGTTATATGCATAACTTTTTATGTCAGGGGAAGAGTACTATAAAACCATGACCTTTTTTGGGGATGTATAATACTTTTTTCTGGTAATATTCTTCCTTGTGTTGAGTACTTTTCATTTATGTTTTTCAATTTGTTGTTTTTGGATCGAAATTGATGAAAAAGTAATGAAAGATGGCAGATCATGGTTGTCTCATAGTTTTCCCTAACTATGCACCATGGCTTGACAAACCATGAAATCTTGGATAGATATGGTCTTCACAGATGGAACTTATTTTATCAAACTATGATCACTTTTAGGAGAGACCATGCACCCCTAGTGAAGGGGCATGATAAAGGAACATGGTATTGAAAACCATGCAGGTTTTCACATAAAACCATTTGGGGTTTTAATTAACCTGAAAATTTTTAAAAAAATTTTGACCCCATATTCTATAGTAACATGTTTTTAAACAATATTAACTTCCAAAGAATTTTATTTGTAGTAATTAATTAATCATTTATTTTGTAAATCGAGCATAAAAACATAATTCTATAATTTGGAACACTTCAAAGGATTGTTTTTGGATTTGGGTAAATTCAATAGAGATAACATGGGTTTCTCATCATGTTTTGGGATTTCTAGGTCCATAAATACCATGCCTTATGGGTCTATATATGCTTAAAAATTAATTTGAAACCGTGTAGCCCCGACATAAAACTGTGTGGCCTTAATCAGTGAAGAAGATATTCCTTGCAAGTCTTGTGCACAGTTTGACCAAACCATGATCATATCCCGCATGGTTAGTTCCACATAAGAAGTATTTCCCCCATATTGATAGCATACTGTGTGCACAGTTAGGAAAACCATGTGAAAAAGCATATGCATGGTGATTTCAAAAGTAGGGGTATCAAATGGTTGGAACATTGTTCAGCCAAAACGTGCGGCTATACCTTGAAACCTAGTTTTTAAAGGTAAGATAACCAAAATGGCCATATTGTGGATTTAATCCTATTTTATATTTACTTCTCCTCCTAGAATCAATTTTAGGGATCCACGCTATGAAAATGGATCTTCCAATCTCTTCCTATGAGGATTTTCATGATATCCCTCTTCTGAAGCCAGAATCATGTACCATTGGATTCTATGGTTCTATTTCAATAAGATCATATTTCTTTTTATGTCATTCATAATTTAGTAGGGTATCAGCTGCAATTTTTAGGGGAAATATATTTTCCCTTTTATTAGGTTTTTAATCCATTATTTTTTTACTATCTTTTTTTAATAATGATATAATACTAGACAATATATCCACTAATGACTTAAGGTAGATGGTCTCGTTCTGTTCCTTTAAAGAAAAGTGATTTACACATTCATCATTGTCCCATGATCCCAATTAATGTGTGGTTCCTTAATCAAGACACTGATCCTTGATATAAAATGATTGGTTCATCCTCTTCATTTGATGAGACCCATTGATAAATGACACATATATTATGGACCTTGAAACTAGAACAATCCCATTGGTAGTTTTGTTTAATTAAATGACCATTATTATGGAATATTAATTTGGTTTCATTTGATGTATTCCCTTTTCTGCTTGATAATTGATTTCTTATCTTGAAATGATAAAGTTGAATGAACATTTTAATTCAATTGATGAATTCAATTTTGACATGAATTTCAGTATGCGATGAATTATAATTGAATTAATTAATATAAAGTGTAGAATTTCCAAATCCTTTTCCCTGTGCTATGTAATAGCCTGTTGATTCTTGAATTTACATAGGAAAATTAATTTCTCTTGTGAGATAAATAACGGCTAAGCATTAATAGCCTAGAACTTCTTTTATCCACCTTTTTAGATGAGGTATATATATATATATATATTTGATTATGGTTTACTTTTTAATAATTAAATCTATGAAATAATGATTCTTACAATCTGACTAGATTTGAGGCTATCCTTCCAAGCTATAAATTCCTTTAGCCATCTTTTTAGGTGTGGTGAAAATGAATTTTCCATGGTGTTGAACATAACATAATAAATAAACCAATTTAAATGATTTTTTAAAAATGATATTTATTAAATGATTTTCTTGAACTGTTTAGCTTCAGGTTTGGGTTTAATGAAATGACCACATGAGTTTAAATACTGGAATACCCTGTGAAGCTATCTCTAAATAGGATGTTTTTGGTTTTAACCATAGAATGTTAAATGAATTTATTTAAAAGGAAATTATTGATATTTAATGTCTATATGACATGGATGACACATTTATTTAGTTACTAAGGATAAGGACAAACTCAATCAGCTTATACCTTTCTTAAGCCTAAGTGACAGTTGGCCTCATATGATGGACTACTTAGGATAGAGTCATTGGTGTTGAATATAATACCCATAAGGGAACATTGAATCCATAGATATTTAAAAGGATATAATAATATGAAATTTGATTATATTCAATGGTCGATACATGGTATCTCTTAGTGGACCACTATGAACAGAATCTAGTGGATGAGATGTTATTCCACACCTTGAATGATACCTAGGTTCTTGAAGTTCTCCATGGTTGGGATCATTGTGTGTTGGATAATATTATACATGTAGTCATACATTTATTCCAATATAATAATTATAAGGATGGTCTCATGTTAGAAATTTAATAAAAAATGAAAATAATTATGATGTGTCTTTCATGAAAAAAAACAAGCTTGTATTCAGTCTTAACTAATAAATTTTAGATGGTCTATATAGGAATCCAATGTGATTATGATAGTATTTGGGTAGCTGGGATTATGTATTTTTTTGAGACTAATAAATTAAATGACATTGAAATATTAAATGAACATGATTATTTGACACATGAAAAAATGTTAAATAATAGATATATTTTTTAAATTAAATGAATAGAATGCAATTGTTATAAAATAGAACATGATGTTTATTGGTTGTTTACTTATTAGTACTTATTTTACTTGTTTTATATTCATTAAATTTTTTATTTTATATATTCAATGGCTGTATGACATAGAACATGGGTGGATTTCTATTGGAATTATATCCCACACCCTTCATGGGCCACTAGTACACTGTGGTTTGGGTCACCCTTCTTGGTGTCCCCGTACCTTTTCAGAACCAAGCTTTTCTAAAGGAGATCAATAACTACCTGGGAGAGTTCCTATGTGTAGATGACAAGAACCTAGCTAGATAGAAAATTCTTCTGTCCTCATTTTTGTGGCTTTAGATATTTCGTCGCGGCCCCCACCCCAGCTTTACCTCCGTGTAGGGGACTCATTGGATTGGTCCCAATGACTCCTCTATCCCTCACCGGCCCACTTCTGTAGCTTCTGTCATATCCATGGACACATTTCATTTGAATTTAGTAGGATAATTTCCAATTTCAACTCCTCAGAAACACTGCATCATTATGAGAGTGGTTAATCTTCCTCTGCGATGGCCTCTCCTCATGTTTGCATGGTAGCCCCAGATCCCTGCTTCCCCTATACCTGGCCCAAACCCAATCCCCTATTCTCTTTTCCACACAGGTCACACCATCCTTCCTCCCTCTGTCATTTATCCATAACTCTCCCTCCTGATATTTCTGTGTCCCCCAATGCATGGCCCTTATTCCTGTCCCACCCTCCTAGGCCTATATCCTTCTCCCCCCTCTTGGATCCCCTTATTGAGACCAAACCCACCATACCCCCTCTACCCCCTCTCCCACTACATGGATCTGTATCCTTTTTCACCAGCCTTATCTTCTATGGGTATTCTCCCCCTAACCCTAGCTATGCCAAGCACCCCTACCCAGTTTCTCCCACCTGTCCCTGATTGTTCACTTATTCCCACATCCAACTCTTTGGTGGTTTTATCTCTTTTGGAGGATCTCTCCCCTCCAAGCCAATAATCTAAGACAAGAGGCTTCCATCACCCTGACATTGTCAACCCTACTATCTCTCCAC
The DNA here is from genome assembly GCA_963277665.1 of Viscum album. Classification (NCBI taxonomy): domain Eukaryota; kingdom Viridiplantae; phylum Streptophyta; class Magnoliopsida; order Santalales; family Viscaceae; genus Viscum; species Viscum album. Next base: position 1,919,634,235 of record OY728163.1, read on the forward strand.
TTTCCCACAAAAACATCCCTATGAGAATGCTTAAAAAAGATCAAACCATAGCCACTCATGATCACTCATTGGAGCCAGGCCAAATGTCCTCACCGCCCAGGGACAGTATCAGGAGAACCCTATTCCAACTATCTTGCTCATAATTTGAAATGATCAGTGTCTTGTTTCCATAGTAAAGATAGTCATTCTCTTATCTAAAAGGACTAAATTCAATCCTTCTGTTGTTGTGGTCCTGGAGCAGAAACAGTGCTCTTCCAGTATTGGCGAGTTCTCTAAAAGGATTGGTTTGCACTACTATATGCTTGGAGACCAACTTAGCCACTACATCTGGTTGTTTTGGCATTATGGTGGGAGGGTCGATCTGTTGGAATCATCTGATCAACATCTCTTGGTCATTTTTCTAGATGAAATCCTCACATTCTTTTTATCATTTGTTTATGCGAACTGCGACAGAAATCAGCGAGAGATGCTCTGGTCATATCTAAAGCTCATCAACCCGGGGGAGGTAACATGGACTGTGGGTGGTGATTTCAAAAAAATCATGCATGACTTGGAAATTAAATGTGGTTTATCCTTCCCCCTCAATGACCATCTGGACTCCTCCTCCTTCATTGTGTGCAAGGGTCACCTTGACATCGACTTCACAGGTGACAAATTCACAAGGTGAAACAACTAAAAAGGGAATAAGATGACCAAGTGCAGACTTGACCACTTCCTGGTCAACCTTTGAGCTATCTCGGCCTTTCAGAACACCGAGGACTCTCACATGGTCTGGGTACTGTCAGACCACTCCCCTCTCCTTCTTCTAATGAGATAGTATCTCATGAGATAAATGCGTTTCTCCTTCTCCAAAGCATGGACTCATAACCGAAGAATTCTAGAGATAGTGTATCATTCCCAGAACTCTCCTTTCCAATAAAGCAGATGGGTGGGGCTCCACATGAAACATCGATGCTTGAAACAGGCTCTTCTGGTTTGGTCATCCTCCCTTAAACCTATCCACTTAAACAAAGATTAAATTTCAAATGGCATCATGAGTATTTAATTTTCCTTTGAAGATCGATGGGATATTGATGTCGTTTCCATGATTTTTCACAAGAAACAACAACTCAATGAGATCATTCTAAAATAAGAGCGACGTATCCACGAAAGTGCCTTTGTCTCCTGGCATAGAGAGGGGGATCTGAACACTGGCTACTTCCATGCCTGCCTGAAGGAGAATCACTGGGCTCATGTTCCCAACAAAATGGTTGAGGAGACATCTATTACCTTCGACTCAGGGTTAATTGGTTGGATGGATTGTTCTGACTTCAAAAACCTCTTATGTCATCCAATCCCCCGCTTCCATGATGGAAAACCTTTCGGAAAGGTGGAAATCTCTGACTCAATCCCATCCGCAACATTACTAGTCAGGTTGATGATACTACTAGCGGTATTCTGAATGAGAAGGAAAATGGGGTGCATTGAATCTACTCAACCCCAATAGCTCACTTTGACCAGATGGATTTCTAGGAAATTTGGTCATTTCCTCCGAGAACATTATAAAGAAAGACCTCACTATGGACATCCAAGACTTTTTTAGAGGTGGATCTCTCCCAAGGATAGCCAGCGTAACCACCATGCTTTTGATCCCCAAGGTTGGATCTCTTTCTCATTTCTTACAATACCATCCCATCAGCTTGTGTGACTTTGCATACAAGGTCTGGAAACCATCATTAACAACTAGCTTGGCAACCTAACTAATTAGTGGATCTCTAAGCTAAAACATGATTTTGTTAAATGGAGATCAATCAAAGGGATTGTTGGGGTTACCCATGAGATTGTTCAGTACATAAATAGGATGGTCATAGGTTCAATTGTAATCATTAAGTTTAACATGGAAAAAGCGTATGACCTTTTGCAGTGGAATTTTAACATCTATACCATGAGGTGCATGGGGTTTTTTGAGGCCACTCTTGATATCTACATCCGTTTCTACTGCTCGGCCTAGAGTAACATTATTTTTGCTTGAAAAATGTGTGGCTTCAGTAGTTCAGTCAGGGGTTTACGCCAAGGGGACCCTCTCTCCCCGACCCTTTTCATTCTGGCCCATGACATCCTTATTAGAAACATCTCAACAACCATGCAACAAGGAGCTATTCAGCCCTTTAACTACAGTTACCATGTCCCAAATTTCTCCCAACTTTTTTCATGGATGAACTAATGTTCTTCATAAATGGTCGGATCCACTCCATCAAAGGTATCATGATGATAATGGACGCTAATTCTAAGTAGAGTGAAAATTAATAAACCAGGAAAAAAGTGGCATCTTTTTCCCTTCGAGCAGCCCAAGCAGACGTAAGAGCACCATCAAAAACATTAATTAAACCCATGATAAATAGTTTCCCTTAACCTACCAGAGGGATCCCCTTACCCAGAAAGGATCCGAGTACACTTCTTCGAGGAACTATCCAATAGTATCACAAAACACATCAATAACTGGAAGAACATGTTCCACTCCTTCAGGGGTAGGATCACTCTTATAAATTGTGTGTTGTACTAAATTAAAATGAAAATCTTGACTATTATTAAGGTTCCATGGTCTATCCCCAAATATATTGAGTCCTCTATGAACTCATTTCTCTGGGATGCTCATGGTGACGAAAAATGCAGATGGGCCACTTGAGTTGAGGTTAACAAGCCCATGGATCTTGGGAGAATTAAAGATAAGTGCTTGGATGATTCTATATTTCTCTTGCATGGTATACTGTCATGGGAGGTCCTTGATGGTCGGTCATTATGATGATGCTTCATCAGAGGAATATATGGTTTTAGCCTTAGGGAAACCAGCATGGCACCCTCTCCTCTCTGGAGTTCTATTCACATTCAGGTGCCCTCGCTCCGACATCACTCCCATTGGATTATTTGGCAGGTAGTGGTTAATTATTAGGAATGAAACTAGGGTGGAAATATACTTGATTTCCTGAGCTGACCAGCTCTTGATTTATCATTCAGGGAGGCCTCCCTCCATCCCTCATTCCATAGGGCTGTGCTGATCCCCACTCATGAATATTGTTTCCTCAAAATCATCCTTTATGGATCTTCGGACAAGTGCACCATCAGGTGATCTCAATTATATATATTTTCAGAAAAATATTATAGAAATACCCTCTCAGTGCAACCAACTAGTGAACCCTAGGGCTGTACTCTATTGGGTAAATATATTCCTCCAAAATTTAGTTTTCTTAATTGGATAGTGTAGCATAATGGCCATCCAACAGAAATGTCCATAAAAGAAAAAGCTATCCATATGTCATCATGATGACACTATTTCTCATACCCTATAGAGGAATCCACAATCTACCACTTCCTCCACAAAAATATGGCCATACATACATGGAGTGTGCTTGTGGAGTTTTTGGTCCTTCCACGGGTGGCCTCCTCTTTTGTGTAATTCTTCAATGACTGGTTTCACAGAGACCCCTTCATACACAAGGTTGATGGGAGGTAAATTTTGATAGACATGGGCTTTGGGTGCATTTGGAAAGTGCACAATCAAGGAAGACACCATGTTCCTTGCCCCTCCCTCCGTGCGCTGGTTGTCAGGACCAGGCTGCTCTCCTCTGATCTGGGTCACCTCCTTAAACACCATTTGTGAGCGCCTTCCTATAGACATTTCACTAAAAATAGGAGGCATCATGAACCTCCATAACATATTCCCCCAGTTCATGGGATAGATTGTTCCACCCTCCTGACAGGCTGAAACTAAACACATATGGGGCATGTGGCCTGGGAATCATGAGGGGAGTTGGGGGCATTAGGTCTACTGTGGGTTCAGTCATCATCACATTCAACGCATACCATGGGACATGTGACTCTCTAGTGCATGAATCCTAGGCCATGCACATCGAATTAGAGAACTGCCTCTCTTAGGATATCCCTCTCAACATTGTGGAAACAGACTCAGAAATCATCTGGTGATACTTTAAAAGAGACACCCCCACCTTGGACCATCACATATCTCATTCGCAAGTTCATGGCTCTCACCCCCCATGATACCAAGATCCTCCACATGAAGAATGAGGGTAACCGTCCAGAGGACATCATGGATTATAGGGTGACATGTGACTCTCCCCACTCGATGTTCAACTCCCCCGGATTATGGCCCTAGGCGGAGTGTGTGTTTCTCTCAGAGATGATCTTGGACATCACTTTTTCAAAAATCATTGATCACATGTTTCTAGTGAAATTTCTATGTCATGACATATTGATTTCTTTTTAAATATAAAATATATAATCTCTCTATAACTACTATGTTTCTAATTGTAGATTGTATCATCATTTGGACATGCATATATATCTTTATATTTACATTGACCATCCTTTACATTAAATTATTATTATCTTTAATTGGTGTCAGTTGTTTCATTATTAATTACTCTAATTTTGTACTCTGAAATCAGGGTATAGTCTCCCCACTATCACCTATTTCAATCCACGCTATAAGTTGGAAACATTTGGTGTATAAGGAGACTAAATTGAGGTAATGTAACCAATAGGTCTATCCAGCGGCTCAGTCGTAAGTCGTTTCATTATGTTACAATGTTGTATCAGAGGTTATTTTTCCTTTTTCATAATATTTTTGTTTGGTATGCTGGAGAATAGAAATGTTTTGGATCATGGTAAATACATGGGTCTCAGACTAATCACCAAACCCATGGAGAAATGAGATAGGAGACCGAGATTGTTATTGATGTTCATGTTGTTCAATATCACAGTAAATTGTGATTTCACATAGAGTGGTTAGTTTATTTTTACTGCATATTACTTTATTGAATTTTTGGTTTTATACCCTTATCCCTATACGAAATGGAATTATAATTACATGAATCATTATAGGAACATGTAAATTCACATGTCATGTATATGACATGCCATGTAGTTTCATTTGTAGGTTGTCTCAGGAGTATGATTTTGTGCCTTGAATGATAAGCCATGTTTTTGAATTTCATTAACATTAATGATAATGTAACATGCTCGAGTGATTTATATAGCATTATTAACTACATACATGATTATATTTGTACTTTTTAGGTATTTAATTACACGTATTACTTCATTATGTGCCATTTCTCCAGATTTATTTACCATTCATTATCTATGTGATTTTCATTATTATATTATATCATTCTTATCTATGTTTATTGGATATTATTTCATTCTGATTTATGATGTTATAAAATTTGTGCATTGGATGAATTAAATTGTTGTGATCACAATAGGAGATTATTTTCAGATATAAGGTGTATGTGCACCTTATAATTGGGAAATAGTTACCCTTGTCATGAAAAAATATTTGATCTTTATATCTAAATACCATTTCTAAATTTGAAAATGATATTAATGTTAAAATGTTAAATGGATTGTTTTCGATTAATGGGTTCTATATTCCAACCTATAATGTGGATGGGCACATTACAAATTGGATGATAGACACCTCTATATGAGGACTTTTATGTATACATATGGAAATGTGGATTATGATGTATGTGGTTAAAGTGTGATTTTTTTAATTTTCACATAAATGAATGGTTTCTTTTATATCATCTTGAGATTAATTTTCTAAATGAAAAAATGGAACCATGTAGTTTATTTAGGGAACATTTTTTGAGATAAACCCATGAGGGTGTTTTAATGCTATAAAAAATAAACACCACCAATTGGTTTTCCTTCTGAAAAACCCAGGTTAGTTTAACATGGCCCTTACATGTCACCTTATCTGCTAATATTAAAAAGGAATTTATCTTATAAATTTTCTACTTATTATGAGATGTCTAAAAATGATTAAATATTTTAAAAGTTAGTTGTTTAAGACTTTCTTATATTTCATTGATTTGTTATTTAAATAAGGTACCTAGTGCTTATACCATATGAATTGGTTTTTATTTCTTATTTTAAAATACAGCAAATAATAAAATATTTAATGTAAATCAATGTAATTTATTTACAATGGATCCCTAGATGGCGACCCTCATTTGAACCATCATGTATGGGTAGTACTCATATCTCCTTGAGTTTCCTTAGAATAGAATTATGAGCATTTTACGTATGTCGTCCTCTTTTTTTAATAACATAAATGATGTGATCTTAATCATAGTGAAATCTTTTTTTGAACGACATATTTATAGGTTCAATTCTTGTTCATTTATAATGGTATTTCCCATGGTAGGTTTCACCAATAATGCTTATATTCCATGCAAAATACTATGGGTTTTATGTTTTTTGGTGCTGTTCAGGTTCCACTTTTCCTAGTAGGACCTAATATGATTATAAAATACACCCTTATTCAGATGGGTGGTCAATTAATCATTACCCTTTTTCATTTTTGACCATAATGTAATTCTTTGTTTTATAATGGTAGACATGCATCATGCATAATCACCTCTTGGTAGGTCTCGTGACCCTATTACTTTCCTTGGGATAATTAAGAGGTTTTCATCCTATTTTATCATCTAATAGAGAAATGGTACATGAAAATGTTTCCTATGTGATCTATTGATTCATCAGTTCATAGGGAATAAAATTATGGGATACAATTACAAATTTTATAGTTGCTCAAAAAATATTGGGGTAGTATGTGTTGGTATATGTAGTACTGACTGAGTTTCTGAAATGATGTAATGAAACTGTTGAGTTTGGTTTGATCATTGAGCCTTGTACTATTTAGTAATTTCTAAGGACAACTCTGGAGTAGTGTGACATTGGAATTAAGGAATCAGTTTCATCCCACTACTCTATAGTATTATCCGGTACTTGGGTGTTTTGATTCACTGGTCAATTTTATTTAGTATTTCATGCATAATTCATAGACATGGTGATTGTGGTTTTTAGTGTGTCACCCATGTTTTTAAGGTGAATATAGTTCAGGAATTATTATTAATGGATTTTCTGTCTTTGGTTTCAACAACATGTAATCTTTTAAATTGGGGAGTTTCATGATAGTTCAATTGAATGTGTCGTTCAAGGCAGAAAGAAAAAATCCATGGATAACCATTTGGAAATTCCCATTTTTATTGACTAACCCAGAGAATTGGATGTTTTAAATTTAGATGGATCATGATCGGTAGCATGATGTTCAAATGGTTGATTGTGTACAAAAACCATTGAGAAATTTTATTTTCCTTTGATGTATTTTAGTGGAAATGTTTGAACATTTATAAAGGACTCGGGTGGTATAGTAATCATGGTTTTAATGATTTTTCATTTGTAGGTGAGGCCTAGATTCCTTGTGAAGAAGTCATCCAGTGGTGGTTCATCTATTACTCATTTTTCTAAGTAGGTATGGTTAATTGTAAACTGTACCAAGTAATTTATCTTGGATTTTATAGCGGTCTCTTTGAATCCATTATAATCCTATTAGTAAACTCTTCCTTGAGATTTTACCATGTTCCATATCTTGATGTCATCCATGATTCTCTAAGAGAGCATCTATCTTACACCACACTAATTTTTAAATGATGTGGCATGATGTGTGATCTATGTTATAGTTGAGCATTGGATTCATGGATTATATTGAGGTATGGTTAGTCTAGATTCATAATTTTGTTTCCCTATAATCATTCATTGGATGTATTATTGGATACGAACCATATCATCAAACATGACAATCAGGCAGATGCCGTTATGGGATTAGTCAATGTTTTGATGTGAATATTGTGGATTTTTACTAACATATAACATACAACATGGTGTATGGAATACATATGGATAGTTTCATATACACTAGTTAAATGAACTTGATGTTATCCCATTATTATTTTTAGGTGAGATGGTTATTTTAAAAAGGAGTAATGATTCTAGTGGGAATAATCTGGGTTGCACCATTGTTCATGCTAATACACAATAGTTTCCATTGATAGGTGATGGTTCAACCTTGGAATGACATTAAGAATTGGGTATATGTTCTAGTGAGTCAATTTGTTGTAAATGAAAAAATTCATGGAATACGGAATTGGTGTTTTTTTTGAAAATTAATCTGGCCATCAAAGCTGGGAATCATGATATAGGTCAGCTAGTAGTGCATCGACTTGTTCCATATTTTTCAATGTAAATGGTTATACGGAACATTTATAAACTATGTCAACATTTTGAGGCCTTTTTTATGTGATGGTTAGTTATCCTTTCCTATAATGCTACCACAATCAGTTTTGGTTTGGTTAATCACAATTCCACCATTTTATTTTAGTGAGGACTTTAATACAACCTTAGATGTAACCAGGTTCTCCCAGATAAATAAATTACATGAGAAGAATCAATATAATGCACAGAGAACTCTCTGTAAGGTAGTTCCAATGTTGGAGGAACCATGTCTTGGAACTGACCCCCTCATGTTCAAATGCCTATGGTTGGGAGAGACATTGGATATATGGTTAATGAGATGATGAGGTGATCATGTATCTTGCAAAATAGTCTTGGAAAATACTATTATATGTTATAATGTTGGAAAATGGAGCATTGTATTGTGTTTTAATGTATTTTTATTTGTATTTTTATGAAATACATTGAGGTGGGTATGGATTTTATAAAAGAAACGTGGAAATTTTCAATGAGAATTCACTACCGTTGAAGGTTGGGTGGTGTTTTTTTCCAAAGGCTTCTGAAGGATGGTAAATTAACAGGTTGGGAATTTTAAGGTCCTAATTTGTTTAGCATGATAAAATTCCATGGGAATTCCGATTTTTGTGATTATTGTACGTTCCATTTTGTAAACCAAGATTCATAGGTAATCCACTTAGTTAAAAAGATTATTTGTATTGTTTTTGTACTACGGTAAAGTCTTGAGAGGTCCCTTAGATGTCTTTTCATGTTTTTGTCATGCTAGGGATGGATGTCCCATGTATTGAGGGTCCATAGAGGAAGCATGGTTTGTATAAAATTGTGTGGCCCCAACAGAAAACCATGAATCATTGAACATAGTATCAAATGTTCCCCACACATCTTGTGCACAGTATAACCAAACAATGCACCAATAACTAATATTTAGTTCCACTATTGCAGTACAAAAACATTATTCACCAAAAGGGTTGTGCATGGTTAGGCTAACTGTGTGTGATAAACCGTGCTAGGTGATTTTTATGAAGGGAGTGCCACACGGCTGGTGTAGGGTTTAACCAAATAGTGAAACCCTATTTTTAAATGTGAGGGGGAAAAATTTCCAAGAACTGGTTTTAAACCACTTCTCTTACCCATATCCCCCATGAATCGTCATGAGTTCTCCTCCCTGCACAAATAGACATTCTATGCTCTCCCTCTCAGGATTTTCAACATATCCCTTGCCCAAAGATGAAATCAAGTACCATTAGACTATGTGGATCCACATCGACAAGGTCTTCATTTTTGTACTATTACTCACTAATTTTGGTACCATCAATGATATTTATGTACAATAAATTTTTCCCTATTTTTATGTTCTTTGTTTTTTTTTTTTTAGCCTTTTCTAAGTCGAATCAGGTCCTGACACTGAATGATCTATCCACTAAAAACCTAGGTGGTCTCATTCTTTTTATTTAATATCTTATGTTTTATATATACACAATTTTTCCATGCAACCAGGTATCATGTTAGTCCATAAATTAGATTCGGATACTCAATTTGAAATAATAGGTGTCACATATTAATTTAAGGAGGGATGATGATAAATGAATTATGAGTTGTGGACTTTGAAACCGAAACCACCCCTTTGGTTGTTCTTTTTAATCAAATCTCCATTATCATGGAATATGAATTAGGATTCTTTGACCCTATTCCCCTTTCTAACATATGTCTTGTGTTCAAATGCTAATGATTAATTGGCTTTGTAATTCAATTGATAAATTGAATTATGAAATGAATTTAAATATGATATGAATTTTAATTGAATGAATAAATAGGAAGGGATGAATTTATGATTCCCTTCCCATTGAATATAAAATATATTTTTGAAGAATTAATTGACCTATGAAAAAAAATCATCATTTTGAAATAATTAATGTATAAGCCTTATAAGATTATCAATGATTCCAACCACCTTTTTATGTGAGTTCTAGATTTATTTTATTATGGTGTTTACCTTTGAATAATTAATTCATTGAATGAATTATAATTCCTATGTGGGTAGAATTAGAGGCTAGACTATAAAGCTAGTAATGCCTTTTTCCACCTTATTAGGTGAGGGGTAAATGAATTGTTCATTTTTTTGACCATGAAATATTAATTCATCCTAATTAAATGGTGGTGAATCAATAATATTGATTGAATGATTCTATTTGAATGATTAATATTGATATTCTTGTTTAATGAAATTCCTATATGATTTATATACAAGTAAAACCATATGAGGTGAGTTAAAAATAAGGTGTTCTTGGTTTTTAACATAGAATGTTAACTAAATAGGATTAAATGGTAATGATTTATATTGAATCAATATATTACTTTGGTGACAGATTTATTAATAGAATTATTCTATTGATTGACTCAACTGTCTTATTCCATGAATAATCCCAAGTGACACTTGGACTCCTCTTATGTAATGCCAAGGACAGACTCATAGGGGCTGAATGTTATATGCCGGAGTGATACTTTGAATCCATATGGATTTACAATGATGAACTCATAAGAAATTTTATCATATTGTATGGGTTATACAAGGGCTACATATGTGTACCACCATGCACTGACTCAAATGGATGAGACGTTATACGACATATAGAGCTAATCCAGGGTTCATGAGGTTCTCCATAGATATGCTCCTAGGGTGTTTGTTCAAATTATACCTAGATTTATTCATGTATTCAAACATTGAAATGTGAAAGACCACATATTATTCAAAATTGAACAAAAAATTAAACGAATTATGTTGCATCTGCAATAGAGAAGAACAATCTTGAATTCAGCCTTGACTAGTAACTTATAGATGGTATATTGAGGAATTTCTTGTGCTTATGTATATATGGGGGAATCCATGATTGTGACAGGTCTCATGACATACCAATTAAATGAAAATAAACTATTTAATAATCTTTATTAGTTGAAACAATACTGAATAATAAATAAAATAAATTTTTCTTAAATGAAATGATTAGAATGAAATGGTTGTAAATGAGAACATAGTCATTATATGTTGTTTAATTTTTAGTAGATGATTTACTTTTTTTATATTCGTGACCACTATTTATATATATATATATATTTTCACTGACTCTATGGAATGGAACATGGGTGGTTGCCGACTATGATTATGTCTAAAACCATTCTTGGGAAACCATCGCACTGGGGTACCCAAGTAGATATTTTGATCTCATGTAGATAGACTCTTGTTGGTTTTATTTTACCAGTATGTGTGAGTTAGTATAACATGACCAATTTGGTGTTTTGGATTCCCATGGAGATAACCATAGAGATATTTTATCTTTTTTCATTTGAATATTGTAATATATCATTTATAAACTATATGTATACTTTGATATTAAATCATCATCTGGACAGGCAAACATATATGTATATTGGTGTTGACCATCCTTTACATTCTGTTGTTATTATTATCTTCCACTTTGTTAGTTGTTTCCTTGTTTATTGTACAACTATGATAATATGACTTGAGGGAAACATCTACCCACTATAACTTTCTTAAACCCTCACTACAGGTCAGTAACCTCTAGTGTACTAGGAGATGTGTTTGAGTCCATGTGACCCAATTGTCTGATTACCGGTTTATTGGTATGTCTGGTTAGGATATGACACCATTTTAACAACTATTTAGCCATAACTCAACCCTTGAAATATTTCCAAAACTTTTAAGGCCCCAAGATATATTCCAAGCTATTATGACCTATTTTCATTGAAATTTTAATCACATTTTCATGATCTGCACCTCCTTCGGTAAGATGATCTCATCTAATGTGGTTTCCTTTTTCTTCTCTTTCTTCTTCCATCTGTTGAAGGATATTTCATTTAATTTTTTGTTGGATAAAAATTTTGAATTGGTTATATAGATAAATAATTCCAAGATATTGAGTGTTATATATTGATTTAGGGTTTATGATAAGACAACATTCTAAGTTTTTATTCTATTCAAAGGATTTTTTCTAGGTGATCGGTCATCATTGAATTGAAGTATGAGATATATAATACAATCTTAAAATCTCTATTTTCATTCGGTTTAATTAATTTTATAATTTCATTTATATTATTATTAATTTTTTCTAGATTTAATTAATTAATTTAATGAAGAAATTAATTTAGTGAAGTGTGAATATGAATAACTAATTGTTGAATTAATTTTGTAATAGTGAGATTGGGAATATAAAAAATTAGTTGTTGAATTAATTATGTGATATTGATATTTTGAGTATGAGTAATTAATTTTTTAATTAATTTTGGGATGTTGTGATGGAGATTTGGAATAATTAATTTTTTAATTAATTATTTGGTATTGAGATTGTAATTTGATTATTTATTAAACATTATGCGATTAATTAATTTTTGAATTAAATAATGGATTGATGTTATTATGAAAATGTTTATTTATATTAGTTAATTAATGAATTAATTTACTTGATATAGAAAAACATGGGAAATTGTGATATATATATATATATATATATATATATATATCTGTGTGTGTGTGTGTGTGTTAAATGTTTGTGGGATAGGTATCGAGACTCCAAATACTCATTTGTGTAAAATGTGTGGGGGATAGGGACTCAAGCTCCAAATACCCATATCTGTTTAATGTATTGGGATAGGGATTGGGGCTCAAAATAACATATAATGTAGTGAGTATGGGATATTGAATGAGGCTCCAAGTACCCATGTATCATTGAGGTGTGAGATAGGGATTGAGGCTCTAAGTACCCACAGGGAGTTAGACACAACAATCTAGGCCCATGACTTGGTATATGACTATTGTGATAATTGGGAATAATGTGGAATGAGATGATGAATGGAAACATTGGTATTTTTGAATATGATATACTTTGTGGATTAATAAGACTATATCATGGAACAAATGTGGTATTGAGGTCTAGGTTTCCTAGAGAACCCTCGAGATTATGTTGTTAAATAGAAAATAATTGAATAAATGTAAAATGTTTTACTTAATATCTTTTGTTTTTTTAATTATATATCTACATACACTACTATAGGATGAATATTATTTTAGACACTATTGGTGGTGGTTGACTGATTTGTAATCACATCTCACTTATTGTACCTGATCCGTACCTCAATAGAAATCATGTGTATAGGAATGGAAAAGGGCAATTCCCCTTTGTTAGCTAGCTAATTTTGGATGATGCATGTATAAAGAATCCAGACATGGTTTTTGACTTTCTTGGGAGTTGAAAATTTCATTACTATGGGGTTTCATTTTAAAACATGGAATATAATTTATCATGGAATGTATACAATATAGGTTTGATATTTTATTTAGATTTTTGGTTATCTTGTGATACTGGTATTTTACTAGTTATTTTGTATCTATTGGTTATTATTATTTATTTCCTCCATTGAGGTAATTTGATAATAAGTGTATATTCTCCCAAATAACCACATTAGACTATCACTACTAGTCTTTAGCCTCTATTATTCAAGGAGTAGAGTTGGAGGTCATGTAAACTATCAGATTACGGAACTGATGTGTGTCACCCCGGTCATGATGTTACAAAGAGGTATCAGAGGAGTTTTATTTGTGTTTTATTGTTTATTACTTTTTGAGAATGGTATATAAGATAATAGGATGTGTTTAGTATTGGTTAAAAGATCATGCATAGAATTAGATACACTATATATCAAGGTAAAATCCATGTACCTAGGGTGATATTGTTTTTGTTGATATGTGTCGTTATAGTTGATGTTATTTCACCTTGGGTGATGCACTTGTTGTGTGATGTTATTATTATTTATATGATTTATAGGATTGGATATGTGGCATGTTATGGAATTTTTTTTCATGAATCATTTTAGGATTTCAAGATTATTTTGTGATATGCATCATCATAGGACAACATGAAACATGGGTCTTGGGTAGGTTGTTTTATATGAACTGTTTTTCTGTACTTGTGAAATTGAACTGAAAATGGTTCCTAATATAAAATTAAAATTTTATTAAATGATAAAAAATGTTAAATAACGGGGTGTATAATTTTTAAGGTGAATAATGATAATGATTTTACCCTTTTTAAACTATGGCCAAGATGTAGGATGGTTAAGAGTATTTGTTGGTCAGAATAGATTACTCAAAAGGGGAGGGGTGAATTGAGTAACTATAAAAATTTCTATTGAAATTATTTTGTAATGGTTTCCCCAAAGATTAGATATAGCCTAGTTAATATACGTTATACTTTTATAAGAGTTTGACTGTTTAAGTAACTTCTTAGAAGACTAATTAGTTCTCAGTAATCTTAATTTGTGTTATTAATATTACTTTTGAAGATATTTTACTAAGACAAGCCAATTATAACATCCTTCCAAGACTAACTATCAATGTGAAATTTGTGATTTCTGTATTATATAGTAAATCAATAAAATAATGAAAAACTAAATTAAAAGGAACATCAGATATGTAACAAGTGGTTCAGTGTCAAGCCGAGATGTAATCCACTCCACTTGGTGATCACCTTCCACCAAGAAGTTTATATAAATAAACTGTTATACACACCCTGGATCAGGGTTAAAAACAATACACAGACTGTCTAGGTCACACAGGAACCTCTTCCACAGTTTTCGTGGGGAAAAAATACCAGGCCACACAGGGACCTCTTCCACACTTATCAGTGTTTATACACAGAAGTAAAAGAATGGTTGAGCGAGGATATATTCTATCCTTTAGTTTAATACAGGAGATAGATTGTGTTGTTCTATAGGTACACACTCTGCTCGAAAGGTAATAAATTGATACAAAATAGAGCATAAATATATATATGGGTTTAGAAGTGCTCTGAGTGTTTGACTTTTCATATTTGGACTTCTAAGATGAAGTAGATTAAGAGTTCGAGTCCTTGTCTGTAAAACAGAGTGTCCCTATTCAGCTTGGGTTCTTCGTGAGGTTCAATAGTGTGAAGATGTTCTCTATGCTTTAAATATACTTCGTGTGTTCTTCAGCAGTGTTGATTTGTATGTAGTATGCCTTTATTTTTAAAACATGCTCTAAGTATGTTCTCTGTTATCGTTCTCATGACATTGAATTTTGTTTTTTGAATTTCGCACTATGATTCTTGTACACACTTCACTTTTATCTTGGAATGCATGTGTTTTAGCTAATAGGTTTCATGTATTCTTCCCCTCATACCTCATATTGTTCGATGATATGTCTAAAAAAGAAACATTAATTATGTCAGAGTATTAAAATCATCATATATGACCGTGAAAAATTAAATTCAAAGATGACAAAATAGCATAAGAAATGATGTCACAATGAGTCATCGAAATGGTGTCTCCATCACACAATGTCCAAATTGATCCCGGTGTCTGAGTGTCACAGTTTCTCATTTTCATGGTGTCTCATAGTCATGGTGTCTTATTCATGGTGTCTTGCTTCACGATGTATTCCTTCATGATGTCTTTCTTCATGGTGTCTTGTTCACGGTGTCTTGTTAACGGCATATGATTCATGATGTCTTGCTTCATTGTGTCTTGTTCAGGGTGTCTTGTTCACAGTGTCTGCTTCACGGTGTCATGTTCATGGTTTCTTGTGGTAATGGTGTCTCGTGGTCACAATGTCTTTTTCATGGTGTCAGAAAGGCATAGCTAGCGGCAGACTCACGATGTCTCAGACTTTTCAAAGTAATTGTGTTCAGATATAAATAATTATGTTAATAGAATGGATTAGACATAATAATTTGTCAAAGGAGGTATTATGAAAGTAGATTAGAGATAGTATAGATTATTCAAAATGAATGTAGAGAAATTAAGATCTTGAATGGCTCTTCTTAAATCATTATACTACTTTAAACATTAATACACATGATTTGAAAAAATATACATGAAGTTAACTAGGTTGAATAAGATTTGTGATCATTAAAACATGATTAATACATGAGGAGTCCAACAATGTCCCCCTTTTTGATGATAAAAAATCATGTAAAGTTGAGGTTTATATTGGATTCAACTATAGAGATAAATTATATTGGATTCAAATATATAGATAAATAACTATCATATTTCTCCCACTATTGGGATTATCATAAAGATAGACTAAGAGATTTAAAAAAGGCATATTCCATTAATATCCAAAAAGGTTCAGTGCAATGAAAGAGCAATAAAAAAGAAAAATAATTCCTATAAAAAATAGTAATCTTTTTTCTTCTTCATGGACTGGCCTTCTCTTGGCCTTTAGTTGTTTTGGAATAAGAGGAAACAATAGGGGAAGAGGTCGAGGTAGAAGAAGGTAGTGAGGTGGTTGATAAAGACGGTAACATAAGGCCTTCAAAGACTGATAGTGCCAAAGTAGGAGCAGTAGAATATCTAGGTAGTGGTTGATCTAGAATCACATGCATGATCTGACATAGTGTATAGCCAATAGACATAGTGGTTGAGGTGGGGGAAGAAGTGAAGGTGGGTAGCCAAGGTCTTAGAGGTGCAGTCGCTGGAGAAACAATGATCATACTCGTGACATGAAGATAGGGCCTATGAAGTTTGATGAAATCTGTAATGATTTCTCCACCATAGTACAAGGCTTTTACAAAATCATCCTTGTTTTCCATAAACTTGTCCAAAAATCGAGTAAACTCTGTGAGCTTCTATAATTGGGTCTTTTAAGCTTGAGTCATTGTAGGAATCCATATATTTTCTACAAGATACTTGAAATGGTTTGTCATATCGGTCTTGTTGAAGATTTTGTTGAAGTAGAAGTCTACTTTCTTGGAAATCTCTTCCTAGTCATTAATATAAATGTTGGAGTAGATTGGTACTAGGTCAATAACTCTATCATTGTTCTTGATGACTTCATATAGAGAAGTCATATTGCAACCACTAAGTACATTATGAAGTTCTCCTTTGTATACAGTTATGAGTAGATCAATATCTGAGGAGGGTTTAGAGGATTGACCAGATTATTTAGATGCATTGAATATTTTTGTTATATTTTTGAGTTGATTTAGAAACTTTTGAAGACACCATGTATACTCCTCAGTGAGTTTATTACGATTGGAAATAAGCTCTCTCATTTCCTTCACAAATTTATTGTTCCTTTTAGTGATCTTTTCATCTATGTAAGCTAGATAAGGTTTAATTTAAGACACAAAATCCTATGGAATTTAAGGATAAATAGGTTCTATAGGAGGAGCGGTAGGCTCAGATCTAGAATACAATTCTCTATGCATGTCTTCATCCATACTTATTAGGGTATTCACTTCATTACTGAGAAGCTTATTTTGAATTCTTACTTCTTGAATCTCATGGATAATCTTAGGTTGTAATTGCCAAATAATTTTATCCAATAATAGTTATGCATATCTCTCACTAAAATTGGTCACAAGAAGGGGTTGGGTATTCATGACTTTCTCAAATGTAATCATGATGGTTGAATTTTTTTTTAAGACCATCCATACTAACAAAATATGGTTTTTCATATAAACGTTTTGGAGTAGGAACTAGTATAGGCTTAGGTTCCTTCTCAGGTGAGATATTGGAGACTGATTTCAACTAGAATATAGAGGAATGATCATGTCTGGATGCTCTAACTGGATGAGAGACATCCACATCATAGAAACTACAAAACATATATTGATTGGAAAAAGGACTAGAATCAGTTAGACGTGGAGCTTTAATAGACTCAAGATTTGGGGATTTCTCCCCCTCAACTGGTTCCTCCTTCTCATGACATAGAGTCTTGGGATATTAGTCTAATTTTACAATTTCAGCTATATGTTCCTCACTCATTTCCTATCTATCTAGATGAAAATGTTGCTCTATCTGTTCTTCAGCTGAATGGATGATTTCAAGAATAGATTGTTCCACTGAGAGTTCCTCAAGATTTACCTCTTGCAAAATAGGTATATTTCCACTATAGGCTCTTACAATGTAGTCTCTTCAATGGAATGCTATTTAGGTTCCTTGGAAACTTATTATGTTTCATCCTTGAGTTGAGTTTCCAAATTAGAAGCTTCTTTTGGATCACAAACTACTTCCCCAAGAACTTCAGGAGGAATAGTTGTCTTGTCTTCCTCTGCAGCTTCCCTAGGTGGAACTACAACCTATTCTTCATCTTCTTCAGGATACTCAACAATAACAACTGGTTCCAAACCAGGATAAAAAATATCTCCTGGTCTTGAGGGATAATCCACTAGATTAAATTTCTCATAGATTTTATCATTTTATCCCACCCATTCCTTTATCCAAGGAATCCATTTTATCTTAATTACTTTGATTGTGTCTTTTAGGATACATTACTTACATTCCTTAATCACTTCCTCATTAGGTCCAATCGTGCCTTTTTCATAAATCATGGAAGAGATTTTCCGAGAGTAAAACAGGGAAGTTGAAATAGATGTGACTTTGATCATCTCACACATATGATGAATGATATACTTTCATAGGATGATCTTATGCCCATTTTTCATATGGTGAATCAGAAACACATCTTGATATTTTAAAATAGAAAAATCACCTTTTCTGGGACTAAAATAATTCTTTATAAACATGATCAGAAGCCTTGACTCTCCATCTAATTCAGCAGTAAAGTCTCTCCTCTGAGTGTCATTTCCTGTAAAGGTTTTCAGGGCATCTTCAAAATCACATAATTCAGTTGAAGGTGGAGGTACCCTATGATAATCCTCACATTTTCCATCATGTTGTATCCTATGGAATGCAGCCTATATCTTTGAAGAGAATGAGCATCTCTGGCCATTGAAAAAGATTCTTACAACATAGCTATGATCAAAATCGAAAGAGAACTGTACATACTGGTAAAACCGATTCACTAACATATGGTAGATGAGTCTAACTTCCTTTGAGAACCATTATTACCAGCCTTGATATTCTAACACTCTCAATACCAGAGACATAATAGACCAAATCCATTTGGGAAAAGTCTTTTTATTAGGTACAACAACATGGTTTACCTGATTTTTATTTAAAGGTCCTTAGGGTGTCAGCCTAGGTGCAATATTCTTCTTTAATGAGATGCGCTTCTCATGTGTCGACGATGAAGAACGTTTAATTCTTGGCATTCATCGATGGTTCAAGTGGGAAAAGGTTTTCAGGGATGAAGAGTAGTTTGAAATGTGTAAGTAGAAGAAAACCTGAGTGACAAATAGAGTGATACTTTATTTATTTTATCATTTAAGAATACCAAATGTCGCAAAAATAAAAACGCGATAAAATAAGGAAGGAAAATAATAATTACCTTGATATTGGTTTTAAAAAAAATTATAAATAATTTTTATAGTGAGACCATGTATGGTCATTATGGTGAGACAGTAAACTGTGAGAAAGTAAACAAGCTTCACAGTGAGACCGTGAAGGAACTTCCTAGTGTGTGGTAAAGTGAGATAGTAAACATGAGAATCCATAATTATGAAACTATAAAGTAAAAAACAGCATGATATCGAATAGTAAGACCTGAAGGAGTAACAAGAAAGGTATCTATTTGAGATTTATCATGCCTAGTTCATGTATGATGTAGTCTATTTTCTCAAAATTTAATTGTTTGGTGAATATATTCGAAAGTTGATATTCAGTACCAATGATTTCAAATGTAATATCACTTTATTGATAATGATCTATCAAAAAGTGACATCTTACATCAATGTTCTTTGTCATAGAATGTGAAACATGATTTTTTGAGTTGTTAATAGCACTTGTGTTGTCACAATTTATAGGTACATGTCTGATTTGATCTCCATAATTTAGTAATGTATGTTTTATACATAACAATTGTTCACAACAACTGCCAGCAACTATTTATTCAACTTTTTCAGTAGAAAATGAAACATAATTTTGCTTCTTACTACACCATGCTACTTGTGACTTTCATAAAATGTGAAATTTTCTAGAGGTGATTTTTCTATCTAACCTACAGCCACCAAAGTAATAATCAAAATAACTATCCAATTAAAATTATTTCCCATTAGGAAAAAGTAGTCCTAGATTGGGTGTATTCTTTAGGTATTTGAAAATTCTTTTTATAGCATTTAAATGAGATACCTTATGGTTTTCTTGAAAACGATCACACATACACACAATAAACATAATGTCAGGATGACTAGAAGTTACATAGAGTAAACTTCCAATCATTCCTCTATAAGTGGTTTGATCATAATATTTTTCATCTTCACCAAGATCCAACTTACAAGTGTTACTCATGGGAGTTTTACTAATTTTAGCGCTAACCAGTCCAAAATGTTTTAGAATATCTCTAGTACATTTATTTAGGGTTAAAACAATTACATCATTATTTTGAAAGATTTGAAATCCAAGAATAAATTTTAGTTCACCCATTAAACTCATTTCAATTTCATTCTGCATTATTTTAGAAAAATCAACACATAAAGAATTCTTTGAAGATCCAAAAATAATGCCATCTTAATTGATTTGAACAAATAGAACATCATTAGAAATGCATTTTATTAAAATTGTAGGATAAGCTATTTATTTTGTAAAACCTTTGGAAATAAGAAAAGTACTCAATCTATTATACCAAGCACATGGAGCTTTCTTTAAAAAATATAAAGCATTTGATAGTTTAAAAATATGATTTGAAAAATGGGTGTTTGTAAATCTAGCGGTTTGTTGAAAAAACCCACCTTAGCTATATACCAATTTAATAATTCATTTTTACATCCATGTGATATAGTTTGAAATTCATATGTTCTGCATATGTATGTAGGATTCTGATGGCTTCATGTCTGGAAACTAGTGAAAAGGTCTCCTCATAGTCAATTCCATATTCATGACTATAGTCTTATGAAACAAATACATCATTGTTTCTAACTATGTTACTAGATTTATCTACCCTACTTCTAAACCCACATTTAGTGCATGTGGTGAAAGTATCCTTGGGTATTTCAACAAGTTTCCAATAATTGTTCATTTCAAACTGATTAAGTTATTCTTTCATGGAAATCACCCAAAATTCATCATTGATAGCATCATTAATGATTTTATGTTCAAGTTGTGATAAAAATACTTGATGTTCAACCTGATTTCTTAGAGAAGCTCTAGTTTTAGTTCCTTTGTCTATGTCTCCAACAACAGCATCTAAGGTGTTGTTTAAGAGGGTTCTAATAGTTCTAGAAAAAGAGGGACTATTAAGTTCAGATTCATCAACAGATTCAGGTTCATTGTGACTTGATTCTAAGGAATTACCAGAGATGGGAGTTTTCACATATTCTTTCACAGATGAATTTGAGGATTTTTAATTGATGGTCATATTTGATACATCATCCTCCAGATTCGCTAGGGTGGTTTTAGGGTCATGTGTGTCTGTTTCATGATATTTGACATGACCAGATTGTTCCACACATTCAGTTCTCTTTTTGAACTCCCTATATGCTTTACTAGACATGGAATATCCTAAAAACATACCTTCATAACTTTTGGATGAAAATTTTTCAAGATTTCTGTTGGTATTATGGATATAGACTTTGCAACCAAAAACATTGAAGTATCTAACCTTGGGATTCTAATTGTTCCAAAATTTTAAAGGATTCCTCTTAAGAATAGGTCTCATCCACACTCTATTGATTATGTAGCATGCTGTATTGATAGATTCAATGCAAAAATAAATAGGTAAGTCATATTCACTAATAATTATACTAGAAATTTCTTGCAGGGTTATATTTCTTCTCTCTACAACTCCATTCTACTGAGGTGTTATAAGGGCAATGAATTGTGACTATAAACATTTTGTGATAAAAGGATTCAAACTCTTGATTTTCAAACTAACGGCCATGAACACATCATAATTATTTGATTCTAAGTACACTATGATTTTCTACATACTTTGAATAATTAGTAAAATAAGAGTAGGATTCACTTTTGAGATCCATAAAGATGGTCCAAGTTTATATTGAAAAGTAATCTACAAGAACATAACCATATTACTTCCCATTTAAGCTAGAAACTCTAGATGTTAGAAAAAAAATCCATGTGAACCAGTTTGAGAGGGTGATAAGTTGACACTTATTTGTTTCGTTTGAAAGAAACATTGTGTTGTTTTCCCTTTTGACATGTATTACACACTTTGTCATTTGAAAACTCACATTTGGGTAATTATTTAACTTGAATTTTTCTAGATAACTTCCTAAGTGATTGAACATTATAGTGTCCTAGTCTCTTATGCCTGAGCCAATATTCTTAATGAAATACACTTAATCATGAAGAATTTTGAGAAGCTAAAGAATCTAAATTAACAGAATAATCATTTTCATTTCTTAATGTAGAAAATAATAATTCATCATTAGAAATAAAGACATTACAAGCATCGTTTTCAAATATAACATGAAATCCATCATCACATAATTATGAGATACTAAGAAGATTGTATTTTAAACCATCAACAAATAATAATTTAGAAATTAAAACTGAGTTATAGTTACTGATTTAGACGAGGCCAATAATATTTCCCTTGTCTTTTTACCCAAATGTGACATGTCCTCCATCTACTTTTATCAGGGTTTCAAAGAATTAGTAGTCTCCTATCATGTTTCTTGAGCATCCACTGTCCAAGTACTATAGACTATTATAGGAGTTATTTAAGAAACTTTCCATAAAAAATATTAAGAAAAAATGGATTTTGGTACCTATACTTGTTTGGGTCCAGTAATATTAGTAATAAGTTCTTTAGGAACTCATATTTTACTCATTGGTTTCCTATAATAATTGTGTAATGTATTTGAAAAATAATCTATATTTGGTCCAGAAAATCTTGAAATAGTAGAACATGTATCATGGATTAAATTAGTTGATTTGAGTCCAGAACTTGGAGTAAAGCTGTAAGTGCTAGACTTTGAAACAAAATTTTTTTTACTATGGTTTATTTTACCAGGTTGATAATCCATGCCAGTGTTGCATTTAAGGGAAATTTGTTTTCCTAGAATTTTCATAACGGTATTTTTCTCATTAGTAAACTTTTCTAGGTCACTCTTTAATTTCTCATTAGACATTTTTAATTCATTGTTTACTTTGATCAGTTGTGTATATTTTCCATTTGTAGTTGTGAGTTCAGATTTAACAGTGATAGTAAGAGCATGCTATTTTTTTAATGATTTATATTTTTCTTTTATTTCATTGCATGTTTCCTCAATAATGTTATGGTATTCAAACATTTCATCATTAGTCATATTTTTATAGTTGCATTCATCTTCATAATAATTTGAGTTATGTACATAAGAGTCTAGTGTTACCTCATATGTATTTTTCATAAAACACATATTGGTATTTTTAGACTATTCATCATGTGATGTCTCTGACTCACTAGAACTGTCCTGATAAGCACTCCATGTTGCTTTCATTTCCTTTTCATACCTCTTGTCATTGTCCTGATATTTCTATTTGTACTTTAGATTTGGACTGTTAGCCATTATATGTCTTATGCGCTTACATTCAATGCAGACAATTTCATCAGTTGTGTCACTTAATTTCTAGTCCTTCATCCATTTTTTTAGTCATACTATCCTTTGATGTTAGGATTTCTGAAAAAGTTCTCCGTTTTATAAAATCACATGACTCTTCTAGCTAGTTGATCCATCTCCTAATCATTGTCAGATGATGATTGGTCACTGGTGGAGCAGTCTATAGAAGCTTCCAGTTTCTCTTTATCTTTGTGCTAAGAGGTGGTGGCCTTGAATGCACAGATTGCCTCTTTGGTTCATCCTCCTCTTTCTTGACATTCAGCACTTACTCATACATCATTAGTATCATAATTATTTCTTTTACAGGTAGTTTGATGATGTCACATTTTTATCTAATAGAGGCAGAGGTTCCCCTCTACCTGTCAGGTAGACATCTAAGGATTCTCATGATCTATTCCTTGGTAGTGACATCTCTTCGAAGTGAAATCATTCTGTTGAAAATCTCAATTATCCTAAGATACATGTCAGAAATAGATTCACCAGGTTTCATTTTAAAATTATCATATTTAATAGTATACTTATTAATTCTAATTTATTTTACACTAGATGTTCCTTCATGTGAGACATATAGTGTATCCCAAATTTCATGGGTAGCCTTATAAAAAGAAATTAAATGAAACTCTTCATCTCTTTGGGATAAGTATAATACATTCATAGCATTTTAGTTGTTATTATAGGCAGTATTGGTAGGTTCATCTCATGTGATTCTATCAGTAGAAGGTATTTTGTATTCCTCTGTAATGGACAACAAAATTTCAAAACTCATACTCAGTAAATGCATTTTCAATTTAATTTTACATTCAAAATAATATATTCCATTAAATAATAGTGGTCTTTTGGTTGCGGCACCTTCAAATCTAATATCCATAATAAAGTATTACTTTAAAAGATATTGAAATTTTGAATTAACATAAATTTACATATCATAAAAGTAAAACTACAATAAATATTGAATAATATTAAACAGAATCCTAATAAAATACCTTTGAATCCAAATGTTGGTTTGAGTATATTTCTCAAAAGGGTAGGGTTTAATTGAGTAACTATAAAAATTTCTGTAAAAATTATTTCGAATAGGTTTCCCCAAGGATTAAATATAGCCCATTTAATCAATGTCATACTATTATAAGAGTTTGACTTTTTAAGTAACTTCTTAGAATATTGATTAATTCTCAGTAATCTTAATTTGTGTTATTACTATTACTTTTGAAGCTATTCTGTTATGACAAGATAGTTATAACTTTTTTTCAAGACTAACTATCAATGTAATATAAGTGATTTCTGGATTATACAGTAAGGGAAAATAATAGAGAAAACAAATTACAAAGCATAGAGTATATCAAACAAGTGGTTGAGTCTCAAGCGAAAACCTAATCCACTCCACTTAGTGATCACTTGCCACCATGAATTTTATATAAATAAACATTTATCCACACCCTGGATTGGTGTTTACTATAGTACTAAGACTGTACAGGTCACACAAGGTCCTCTTCTACAGTTTTTGTGGGGAAAACATACCAGGCCACACATGGACCTCTTCTACACTTATCAGTGGGTATACACAAGAGTAAAATAATGGTTAAGCAATGATATATTATATTCTTCAGTTTAATATAGGAGATAAAGTGTGTTGTTCTACACGTACACACTCTGCTCAAAAGGTAATAAACAGATACACAACATATCATAAATATACTGATGGGTTTTGAATTTCCTTGAGTGTTTGTCTTCACAGCTTTGGACTTCTGAGATTAAGCAGATGCAGAGTTCGAGTCCCTGTATATAAAATAGAGTTTCATGAATCAACTTGTGTTCTTCGTGAGGTTCAATAGAGAAAATATGTTCTCTAAGCTTCAAATATTCTTCGTGTGTTCTTCAGTAGTGTCGATTTGTTTGAAGTATTCATTTCTTGGAAAACATTCTCTATGTTTATTCTCAATTACTGTACTCATGACCTTTCTTTTTGTTTTTGTATCGCGCACTATGATTGTTGGACACAATTCACTTTTATCTTGGAATGCATGTGTTGGAGCTGACAAGATGCATGTATTCTGCATCTCGTACCTCGTACTATCCAATGATATGTCTATAATGAAACATTAATTGTGTCAGTAGATTAAAATAATCAAATACGACCGTTAGAAATTAAATTTAATGACTACAATATAGTTTAATAAATAGTGACATAATGAGTCGTGGAAATCATGTCTTCTTCACATGATGTCTATATTGATCACGATGTCTGAGTGTGAGAGTGTCTCGCGGTCATGGTGTCCTGTTCATCATGTCTCTCTTCACGGTGTCTTGCTACATGGTGTCTTGTTAATAGTGTCATGTTCACAGTGTCTTCTTCATAGTTTCTTACTTTAAAGTGTCTTGTTATTTTTGCATTGTTCACGGTGTATGCTTCACGATGACTTTTTCATGGTGTCTCGTTGTCATGGTGTCTCATGGTCATGGTGTCTCGTGGTCCCAATGTCATAAAGACCTAGCTAGTGGTAGACTCACGGTGTCTTAGACATTTCATAGTAACTGTGTTCAGATGTATGTAATGATGATAATATAATGGATTAGACTTAATCATTTTTCAAATGAGGTATTATGAGAGTTGATCAAAGATAGTATAATGTATGTAAAATTAATGTAGAGTAATTAAAATCATGAATGGCTCTTCATACAATATGATACTACATTAAACATTAATACACATCAGTCGATATAATTTACAAGGGTTAAATAGGTTGAATAAGATTTTTTTATCATTAAAACATGATTAATACCAGAGGAGTCCAATAGTATTGACAGTGCATCACTTATGACCATTTGTAAGGAAAAAGGGGAAATTAATTGTTATGGAATATTTTAATTTCCCATAAATGTGTTAATATTGTGTTATGTTTCCTATGATTCATTTTATAAATTTTGGAGATATACATCCACAATGAGGCCTATTCATAGGACGACATAATGATATGTCTAGTGAAAATATACAATTTTTGTAACTTTAGGAACTCATATTGCCAAGTGAAGATGTTAGAGTAAAACTGTGAGAGAACATTTATCACTTGATTTTGTTTAAGGAAAAGGACACATGATGGTTTTTCAAAAGCATGTATGACCTAATGATGGAGTTTAAATTACATCACCCAATGAATAATACTTGGGAGGGTGTGCATGAGGCAATATAGTTTTGGATTGAGTTCATATATACAATACATGATCATCTATAGACTCCTATTAAGAATATGGTTAATTTGGCTTCATAAATGCTTTGAGGATTAAAGAAGTGTTGGTGTAGAGTTCAGGACCGACATAGAATGTAAATAGGATGACATGGAAGGAATTTTTGGATAATTCCATGGAAGAATTTTATTTGTTGACAGTAATACATGAGTGATAAGCTAAGTTGATGTAGTTAACTTCTGGGGAGCATGTCTGCGATAGACTATCATGGTCAATCTATAGACTTGCAATGCTTTTCTCAAGAACTAGAATGGATGATACAGGTATGAAAGGAATTTTTGAGATCATCATTAATGTGATCTTAAGTCCCAAGTTAACCAGTTTCGATTGAAAATGTTTTTGTGGTGGTTGAACAAGCTCTCACAGACAAGGGGAACCTGAATGAGAATTCTAGTATAGGATATATGGATTTTACTGGATGATCATGATGTATGAATTATAAGGGTAGGAATATTCTATATGAGAATTTAAGACATGGGGATAACATGAAAAGTGTAGAGTGGGGACATAATAGTTATTAATGATTGTACTTTTGTTCATTTCAATTATTGTCGTATACAAGGCCTATATTGTAATCATTGTCCTTGAATGTTGACAGATTGTCAAGGATGTGAAAATAAGGGACATCTATAGAATTTATGTAGGAACCAAAAACACAATGGTAATGATCGTGGATCTAAATAGAACTTGGGTGTTGTTAAGAGGACATTATGAACCATATTAGTCTATAATATGGAGTTCTAGAGGATGAGTAAGTGGAGGTAGTGGGTGTGGTGCTTCTAGAAAATAGCATCGTTATCATTAGGGTGACAAGATTTAAGAAATTTATAATGCATCATAAAGAATTGGTTCATGAAATCAACATTCCATCCAGCATAAAATTGTGGATATATTTGATGGATTGTTAATGGTTAGAGGTACTACACTTTTTTCTTCGTTGCTAAAAATTCCCTTATTTGATACTGGTTCAACTCATTCTTTTATATTTTTTATAACATGGGAATGGTTTGAGCATGGCGTTGGAGTTTTTGAGTAGGGTTTTTATGGTAAACACAATGTTAGGAGTATGGTCAGAAGACATAAACTTATGAAATGAATATTCTCATAGCTTAAAGATTATAATTTTTGATCGGATCTTTACATCCTTGAAATTATCGGATTCAACCTAACTATGTGTATGTACTATTAAGTAGCTTGCTGCTCCCACATATATTTTTACTGGAGTATATTTAGGTTTATATCTCTAGAGTGTGACAAGTATATTTACTATGGAATGTGTGATATCAACGATGGTCGTGTTAGTCCATTTCACCAACAACTAGCCAATCCCATCGACCAAGTTTATAGTCTTATATTGGATGATGGAGGTGTAAATTATTATGTCATTCCCCATGTTCTGGATAGATTTCATAATGATTTTTTGGATGATATATCAGGGTATCTATCTAGGAGAGGTGGGGAAATTATAATTGAGCTCATGTAGGGTTATGAGATAGTTTACATTCCTCCATACAGAATGGAACCGATAGATCATTAAGAGATTGAGACACATATATATGTGTTGGAGGATAATGTATTTATCTATTCGAGTACGTCTCCTTGGGGATTAACATTGCAATTTTCTATGAAAACTGATATAACACTACACTTGTCTATAGGTTACTAGAAGTTCAAATTGATATCGAGAGTAAAAAAAATATTTTCCTCTATGTACTGAAGATCTTTTTGACTGCTTGAGAGGAGAATTGGTTTTCTATGACATCCAAATGAAATTAGTGTAACATCTGTTGATATTTCATCCTTCTGATATACTAAGGAAAACTTTTAGATGTAGGTATGTCCTAAACAAGTTCATCATAATGCCTTTTATGCTGCTGAATATACTTTCAATGTTTATTACCTAGATGAACTGAATATTCCATCAGTACCTAGATCAGTGTGTGGTTGTAATTTTTGAGGAAATCTTGTTGTACTCTAAGACTCATGATGATCATTCCCAATATATTGATATCGTCCTGAGTGCATTGAAAGAGCATTATATATACTTTTATCAATCTAAGTGACAATTTTGGATTGATTAGGTACACTTCATGGGTCACATAATCTCATAAGATGGTGTGTTAGTAGACATAAATATGGTTCATACAGTTTTTCTAGGAAGTATCCATAAATTTTTTTTCATAATCATAGATTTCTAGGGTTTACTGGATATTATTATAGGCTCATTGAAGAGGTTTCTGATTTTTAATGAATCCTTTTGTATTTATCATGAAGGGAGTAATGTTTTGGTCGTTGGAATCAGGTAAGAATACCTTCCATGAGCTGAAGATGTAGTTTACATCGACACTGATCATGATCCTACATGAGCCTAGTGTGGATTAAATAGTGTTTTGTGATGCTTTTGGGAGAGTTCTTGGAGATGTGTTGATATAGGTAGATCATGTTGTGGCATATGGGTCTCAACTTTTAAGACCAAATGAAATAAAACAACCAAAACATGACCATGTGTTAGAAGCTATGGTTTATGTTATATGTGTTGGTGGAACTATCTATTGGATGATATTCTTAGTGTGTATACTGATAAAATGAAATTAAATAATATATTCCCACAATAGTATTTCAATATTTGATAGTGTATATGGGTTTAGTATATATAGTAATTCAATAGAGATATAGAATATATTTGACGAAAGGGAATTAATGTGGTGGACACTTTGAGAATGAAAACCCAGAGTCACGTTGTTAAGGATTCGGATACTGAGTGAATGAAAATTAATTTACTAGTTGATATGAATGATTTGGTTCAAGAGTTTAATTATTAGATGAATCTCATACCAGTTTTAGTTGAGTATAATATTTTAAGATAGATCTGAGAAATAAAATATGATGATATAGATTGTTTGGCCTTGAGGAAGAGCCTTGTAAAGACCCGTAAATTTCAAGGGAATTTTTTTCTTAAATTCTTTTTAATTTTACTATTATGCAGTTTTAGACGGAAACTGATTCTGAGGCCCGGGGTGCCCGGAATAATTTTCTAATGTTTAGCTCGGTTAAGTTCAGTGAATGAACGAGCGGGTTTTTCTATCTATTGAAATGGTGCTTGGAATTTAAATCTGAGGGCATCAATGAACTCACAATGCCGGTTTTTTCTTAGGGGTACCTTTACTGCAGTTGCGTTTTATTCAGGATGTAAGATAAAATTTGATGTTCAATTAAGTAGTTAAATAAAATTGTTAGAACAATTTTATATCTAAGTTAATTCCTCCCGTGGGAAGTTGTTTGTGGGGCCCACACCCACACAACTTCCCATGTGTGGATATTTGAGAGGTGGGGCACACACAAGCCCCAACCTTTCATCTCCCATAACTCATTTCAAACCCCATAAACTTCTTTGTTTAATTCATGACAACCCCCATAATTAAAGATGAATCTTCCTCTCCCTCTCTCTCTATTTAATTTTTTTTTCAACATACCTTAATTGATGAAGTGAAAATATTTATTTAATTAATTAAGTGATATAAATTTTAAATTTTAAATCTTTTTTGTGTGAATAAAATTAATAGCATGAGCTATTATTTTAGTTTGAGCTTTTGGTGTGTTGGGAAAACATTGGGAGAGGGCTCTGGAGTTTTGGAAGAATTCTGACTCTCTGAAGAAGAATGACCTTCCCTCTCGGCGAAGAACGCTCAATGTTTCTCCAATCCACTTCTTCCTCCGCAGAAAGGGAGGAGACACCGACATGGGACACTCCCCAACAATGATAGTACTTTCCCAGCGTTGACGGAGTTACATCTCTTTCCACGTCTATGATGAAATAACCATATTCGAGGTAGGGGGATTTATGGTCAATTTTAATGGATTAAAATTGTGCCTCATTTGACGTTGAACATATTTTTCTCACAGCCTATTGCTATCGCCGAATGCAGAGGGCACGGGATGAGCGAACACGGCCCGATAAACCTCTGCTGGATCATGTTTACTTTTGAAATTGGTGATCGGAGGCAGAACATGGAAGTGGCTGGCGGCGCAAGGGCCGCCATCGCACAAGCAATGAAATGCTGCGGCCAAGAAGGCCATGGTAGAAGAAGAACGGTGCTTTCACGCCGTGATGCGGACCCGAAGCTCTAACTAGGGTAGGTCGTGGTGGAGGAAGTCGGCGCCGTTGTGGTGGCTGTGTTGAACGAACCATGGCCCACTTCACGGGCTGCTTCAGCGGAAGAACCGGTGGACCCATCGGTCGTCCAGGTAGAGGAGAGCCGCTCCATCGGGAGAGAGCCGCGCCAGACGAACCGCGACCCCCCGTGCGGGCAGCTTGTGGCAAGAGACCGGCCGATTTTATCCGGCCAGATAATGAGGGTATCACCTCTGGTTCGGGCAGCCGGGGGGCTGCGCCCCCCCCCCCCCTCAAATAGATCGGCCTTCGGGCTAATCTAGTGGGGCCCCACCTAGCCAGGGCGTGCCTAGAGGGGCCGCGCCTAGCCGGGCCGCGCCCAACCAGGCCACGTCGGGCCGGGTCGGGCCATGCCCCTCCGGGTAGGGCCTCGCCCTCTCGGGCTGGGAGTTGGAGCCAAACTAGAATTGATGACTGAGGTATATGTATGGGAATATACCTATGTTGAGTCGGTTGATACATCGTAATTGTATCTTTCCATTGTGCTTTATCCTTCGTAGATTCTGGGAGACCTTCGGGGGTCTCGGGGTCCCTACTGAGTATCGTATACTCACCCTTGCATGGGCTGTGCCCGCACTACGTTGTACTGGATGGAGACGATGGACATCACTGATTTCGGTGGAGGCTTGTAGAACTGGATGGTACCTGGTGGTGGAAAACATGGTGGGACGTACACTGAGACGATAGCCAGACCCTAGGAGTTGAGGAGACAATCTGTACCCCCCCCCCCCATCAGGTGGGATATCCAGAGGATGACTCAGTGGTTACTGCTTTACTTACTACTATTGTACTATTTTTTATGTGGTACTGTACATTCAGTTGGGTTTGTATACTGTCCCTTTCACTTTTCAGCACTTACTTTTGTACTCAGTTTTACTTTGTGCTTACTTCACTTGCATACACTATTGTGTTTGTTGACTTTTATAAAGGAAATGACTTCCCTTTTACCAATATTTATGTCTTTGGTGCTAGTCTCCAGCCCCGGGCCTATGGAAGGAGGGCTTAGGGTAGTTACGACATGGGCCCCGAGGACGGGTCGTGAAAAATTGGTATCATAGGAGTCGGTTCTACCACAAAACTCAGGACTCTAATAATTTCTTTCAATGAAGCAATAATGTTTAGAGTATTAAGTGTGGTTATCAGGCCAGGGAGTCTAGTGTTGGTACTATAAGGCCCCAGCCTTAAACCTTACTTAATCTTGATTTATTACATGATTAAACATTGAGGATATTTTCAGGTTTAGAGTTTTAGAGAATTAGACCATGAAACTTGCATTACATTCCACATTTAAACAAAGTGGTTACATAAAAGATAGTATTCATTCTTCCTATCAACGGAAACATATTTAAAATAAAACACGGATTCTTTCTTGACACATCCTTGACACTATCGTCACATCATGTACCTTTCCCTTGACCTGTGAAAAGCATTTCAAAAACATGGGATGAGCATAAAAAGCTCAGTAAGGGTTATAAAAATATGGAAAGGAAACAAGAGTTCATATATACATAATAATGAAATCATACTTTACCCATAAAACATAGGCATATCAAATCATGAATAAATCATAGAAATCATAAGACATAAAGGTAACTTGAGGCATTCATAACATTCTTACGTAGGGAGTAACCCTCTTGGTTACGTTTGGAATACCCATAACAGTATATTCCCTAAAATATCTTCGGAGAAACCTTAACGTTTCACTCCTTCGCGTTACCCAATGCATTGGAGAGCTATATCGGGCTCACCCGCCCTTAGTTTATCACGGAACAACCCGTTCTTCATAACAATGCCCAAGAAACATAACATAATCGTATCACATAAACATGAATAAAGGAAACATAACATTTCCACATTTCAATCACAATATAACATTTTAGGATATTGAAATAATGAATCCATTCAAAAAAAAAACCATTTCCAAAACCATTTAAAACATTTAATAAAGAGATTTTTGAATAAAAGTGTCCCATACGACCTTGAAGCTTTTAACATTTTAAACCATTAATATCCATATAAATAAATCCTTAAAAACCATTTTGAAAACATGGATATTAATAAGAACAAATAATTAAAAAACGATATTTTGGTTAAAGGGGTTTTACCAAAATTAGAGACACTTGAATACAATAATCGAGGAATAATATTTAGTCAGAACTTTATAATATCATGAGAATAAAAGGATTCATGATATAATACTCCAAAGGACAGTATATACACCATATAAGAGTGAATTGGTGCATAACAACAATGAACCCTCAATAGAAATGTCAAATGTGATGAAATCCCTTATAAAGAAGGTATCCTTAAATTAAGGACAAATCAATCTCAAAAATATGTGTGACAAATATAAATACACTCAATATAAGTGGATATTAAGTGTAAAACAATAAAAGGTCATTCACACATATTCAATGGATGATATATTCAATGACTACATGTTGAACCCAAAGAAATCGAAATTGGGTTAAAAAGTTCCCTTGACAGCCTAACAGCATCACATCAAAATGAGTTGATGAGAGATAAAAAGAGTATCTCATCACATGGACATAAAATTTACATCAATAAGGATATATGAGAACATATCCCAACATAACAATATGTAAATTAAAAGACCCAACAAAATAAGTCTTTTAAAAAAAGAGGAGGGTGAAAGGTTCCCTTACCGACTTGGGTATCTTTCAAAACATACACCCCATGAAAGAAGGACAATAGATCATTGATGTAAATACTCATAAATGAAAGTATATTACACAAAGAGTAGAATAATGGGCAGTACATACACTACTCAATGGAATTTGTGGCAAATGTAGCATAAATCTCATGGGAATAAAAGTGAGATGAAAAATACCTTACGAAAACTCGGCAGCCTAACAGCGCCACATAAAACTTCCGAATATGGATTGATGAGATCAAATAGGGTATCCCATAACATTACAATAAAATTTACAGAAAGAGGAATATAAAATAACATCCCCCAAAATTACAAAGAGGAGCTTAAAATAAGTGACATAAAGGAGAGTACTTAAAAAGAAAGAGAGAGGATAGATCTCTTACGAAAGTTTGGCAGCCTAACGGCGCCACTCAAAACTTCCAAAATGGATTGATGGGAGAGAATAGGGTCTCTCATAACATGAACATAAAAATTACAGTATGTTTAATATAAAAGAACATCCCAATCATAAGAAATATGATCTTAAAATAAATGACATAAAAGAGTGTACTTAAAAAGAAAGAGAGTTGTAGGATCCCTTACCTCGGGTCCGACTTGACTCGATCGTTCTTTAATATCCTGAATAATAAACTTGAGTTAATTTATACTTCCTTAAGAACATTTTTTAAGTTAGTTATTCCTTTTATATCACTTATTACCATGTCATAAACATTATGTAATCATTTAAGTTAATAATATTTATTTTGCCGATATTTGGATCTTAAGTCGAAAGTGGACTTCTTACAATTACATGTTGTTCGTGTGGCCAAATGTTTATTATATCCATAATTGTATTCATTATTCAGGTATCATATATGTCATAAAGATCCAGTACATGCATGCATTTATAACATTACATAATCATTTAGAGGTAAGAAATGAAATGCACCGTTCATGGAGACGGTATGCCGTACGTACGCATGAACGCTACTTTCATTTCTATTTCGTATTTTATAGAATGGAATAATAATGATATAAAGGTATATTATAATTACAGTATAATATAATATATAATATCATAGTTCCATCCTTTATACGTCCCACATATGGTATTTAACGAATCAAATCACTTTGAGGGGGCGGTAGTCCGCACTTCCTTAAATGAAGATATCACGTATACCCATAATGGAATCCATAATGGTAAGACAAAAATGAAAAATACAGAAGCATAAATAAAACATAAACATATTATATATCGTATATAAAAATAGTGACATCATAATGTCCACCTTTGAAGGTGTTAAATGAGTATTGAACAATCATCGTTTCGGGAGGCAGAATTTCACCATCCACGGAAACCGTATGTTCTTTAACCATTTGATGTAGTTGTGTGAGAGTGTAGCTCGAATAAATCTTATAACAACATCCTAGTATATTGAATATACTGGTGTTGTTACAAAAGAAGTAAATAAAAAGAGTTTAGGGGGTTGGAGAAGAAAAATAAAACAAATGAACATGAGAGAGTGAATTACCTTTAAAAGTGTAACTCCTTTTGATTTGAGCCTAAAGGCTTCCTTTGAAGGGGTTCTGCCTAATGGGAATCCTCTAGGATGAGGAGAGGGATGTGTAGAGAGTAAATGGGCAGGTTTTGGCCGAGCCAAAGGCTTGAGGAGTGTGTTAAATGAGGTAGAGGTGGGGGCCTTTTATAAGAGGAGAGGAGGGGCCCTTTTGGAAAGTAAAGAAATATTACTTTATTTGAAAATGTGTTTCGGTTTTAAAAGGTCCCACATTGATATAATTCGTGGATAAGGTGATAAGGCTTCGAAATACACTAATCCATCAAGTTTTGGACATGTGTAGTTCATAGATTTTACATTATCTTTCCATTTTATTTAAATCGTCAAATAATGATGTCATCGCTGCATCATTATTATGTCATAAATAATTTAATTTATTTAATGTCTAAAAATTATAAAAAAAATACTATGATGTAGGAAATCTTTTTATCTTTCCAATGAATATTTATAATCAAAAAGATGACTTGTATTACCCCACTTAAAAATTCTTTTAGTAAAACATATCATGTTTGTGTCAATTTTACTTTTTCATTAAATAAAATGTTATTTATGTCATTTCCCAACCAAAGTAGATCCATGGGGTCCCCAAGTTGACCCATGGCTTTTCTTGGTCGTCCATGATACAACAAATAGGTTTAGGACAAGTTTCATGGTGTTTTCACATTCTTATAATATCATTTTTACCTTAAACTATACTAATTACCTCTAATCGCGATTAAAAACTTAATAAGTTACTATTCACCAAAAAATTATTTTTATCCCATTGAACCACATTTTACTTCTTAATGACATCCATGTATGTCGGATTTTTGAAATGCAAAACACATAAGTGGTAAAATTTTATTTAAACGAAAAATCAGCTTTTATAAGGACCACTTAGTGGTTTCACTATTCATCAAAAATTGAAGTTTTTCAGAAAAATCCCAAAAATTCACCCTAACCTATATTTGATATTCCGAATTCAAAAATGAAGTCCGTTTTAAAAAATTCAAAACATATTAGTCACATTAATTAATTTAATAATTAATTCCCGCTGTCAGAGCAAATAGCGTGTTTTTATAAAACAATAAGTATCAAAAGATTGACACTAGTTTAAGTCTGATTTCAAAGTGAAATTAATTCCAACGACCACTATTGGATTTAATGGTAAAAATATTTTCTAGTTTCACTTTAAAACCAATTAAAAATATAATCTAATCATATAAATAAATTAGATTAAAAAGAGGTTTTGAATTAAAATACAACATTTTACACTATTCATTAAAAAATGAACTTTATCGGGAAAATACCAAAAAATTACACAAAGTAAAATTTGATGTCCCGATTCTTAATAAGAGTTTTATTTGGTCCAAAAGAATGTTTAAGAGTGAACAAAACTATATTTAATGACAGTTCTCCATTAAAAGGAGATAAGTGAACCTTTAGTGAAAACTAGGGCATATATGCCTAAAATTGAATTCTTTCCGTATTTTAAGCCTTTAGCTTTTATTGGATAAATGTAAAAACATTTAAAAAAACATATATAATCATATTTTAGTTATTTATATCCATTCCCGCCAATACAACGGCTACATGTTAACTACCATGTGAAATAATATTATTTTATTATTAGAGTGCAACGTAAGATTCCCAAGAAACTCGTTGTTGCGTGTTGGGTACGCCATCGAGCATAGCGCACCTTTTAAAGTCATATTAATATTTTATTCAAAAATATGGATAAATATGAAAATTTCATATTCATTATTTACCTGGGGTGTTACATCCTTCCCCCCTTTTGGAAATTGCGTCCTCGCAATTTTAAAATTGCGCTTGGAAACATCCTTGAAAGTCCCACATCGGAACAAAAGTCGGTAAAACAAACACTTTAAAATAAAGAGAGATAAGTACAAAGGTCACCCGAGTTAACCCATACTAGGATTCCAAGTATGAAAATATAGACATAGAGTAAAAAACAAAGGGTCATGTTCTGATGGAGAGTGATAGAAAACATGTTTAGGAGAAAGTTAACCACGAGAAAATCACAAACTTGTGATGGGTTAAACAGTATTCGATTCCCCAGTAAGAAAAGATAATAGACAACATTTTTGTTTTAAGTTACTTTTTATTGAGGAATTTATTCATAAGGAAACATAATCACTTATCATATTGACTTTCAACTTTTATTAGATTCCTTACACAAACTCATACTTTCTCCAAAAGACGAGTATTTAGGAAGACTTGTTCACATTAAGAGTACTATAATCAACTTCTATAGAACCACCTAATCCACAAAATAGAACTATATACTTCCCATGCCTTTAGAATTTAACCAAAACCAAAAAAGTTATTACAAGATCAGATAATCCAGAAAAGGATAACCCTTTATAAAAATAAAATCTATTCTTAACCTCCAAAATTTGTCCAACAAAATCCAAAGTTCAACGAGGACCATTCTATAATCAATTTGTCCATAAAATTATTCAATGTAAACCAAATTAAGATTGAAACCCAAATATTTGAAGGATTTAGTCACATATTCTTCCATGTTAAATCGTAACATTTATCTCCAAACAACATAAGTTGCTCCTAAAGTCTCACATTGAAAAGTAATTATCCTAATCACATATCCTCCAAAATAAACTTACTCTTAATTCATAAAATCATATAACTAAAAAGAATCAGTCAAACTAACCAGGGACTTCATGTAGTCAAGTGGTAGGCGATAAATACCAGTCGCACTTTGGTTGTGGGTTCGATTCCCGCAGCTTTGTCCGACGCGACGGGTAGTCACACGGTCTGTGTGTTGTCCTTTTTCCAAAACTATATAATTCTTAAAACATTCCCCAAAATGAGATAAAATCTTCAAGAATAATCATAACATATTTTAACCTCAAGTTTATCTCATGCCCTTCATTTTCCATCATATCATATAATAACCCATAATTACCTCAAAAGTAAGGATCATATAAACCCTAATGGTTACCTTAATAATTATTACCTGAATTTCCACATCGAGTTGGCCATCTCGTACATGATGCACTAGAGAACTCACCAAGGTTGAAGTGGTTGATCATGACTCCTTGATAGTTGGTTTAGAACAACCATGAGTTTCCTCATTGAATCCTCCATTTTATCTAGTTTCTTAATCATAGATCCACCACAGTTTCCTTCAAACCAATTGTCACTTTGGTGCCTGCGAGATCCAACCATTTACTAAAAACAGAAATGTCAGTGTGAGTATATCAACAAAACCATCATGTACTAATGAGTAAGATATACACTAAGATATACTTACTCATTCACTTTATCTAAAACTAGGACTCTTTCTGAAATCCTAACCATTATGGTAATGTCACTTATGCTTAAAGAATACCCTAACCTCTAAAGTTATCTAAACCGACCTTTGATACCAACTATAAGGCCCCAGCCTTAAACCTTACTTAATCTTGATTTATTACAAGATTAAACATTGAGGATCTTTTCAGGTTTAGAGTTTTAGAGAATTAGATCATGAAACTTGCATTACATTCCACATTTAAACAAAGTGGTTACATAAAAGACTGTATTCATTCTTCCTATCAACGGAAACATATTTAAAATAAAACACGGATTCTTTCTTGACACATCCTTGACACTATCGTCACATCATGTACCTTTCCCTTGACCTGTGAAAAGCATTTCAAAAAATTGGGATGAGCATAAAAAGCTCAGTAAGGGTTATAAAAATATGGAATGGAAACATGAGTTCATATATACATAAGAATGAAATCAGACTTTACCCATAAAACATAGGCATATCAAATCATGAATAAATCATAGAAATCATAAGACATAAAGGTAACTTGAGGCATTCATAACATTCATACGTAGGGAGTAACCCTCTTGGTTACGTTTGGAATACCCATCATAGTATATTCCCTAAAATCTCTTCGGTGAAACCTTAACGTTTCACTCCTTCGCGTTACCCAATGCATTGGAGAGCTATATCGGGCTCACCCGCCCTTAGTTTATCACGGAACCACCCGTTCTTCATAACAATGCCCAAGAACCATAACATAATCGTATCACATAAACATGAATAAAGGAAACATAACATTTCCACATTTCAATCACAATATAACATTTTAGGATATTGAAATAATGAATCCATTCAAAAAGAAACCATTTCCAAAACCATTTAAAACATTTAATAAAGAGATTTTTGAATCAAAGTGTCCCATACCACCTTGAAGCTTTTAACATTTTAAACAATTAATATCCATATAAATAAATCCTTAAAAACCATTTTAAAAACATGGATATTAATAAGAACAAATAATAAAAAAAACGATATTTTGGTTAAAGGGGTTTTACCAAAATTAGAGACACTTGAATACAATAATCGAGGAATAATATTTAGTCAGAACTTTATAATATCATGAGAATAAAATGATTCATGATATAATACTCCAAAGGACAGTATATACACCATATAAGAGTGAATTGGTGCATAACAACAATGAACCCTCAATAGAAATGTCAAATGTGATGAAATCCCTTATAAAGAAGGTATCCTTAAATTAAGGACAAATCAATCTCAAAAATATGTGTGACAAATATAAATACACTCAATATAAGTGGATATTAAGTGTAAAACAATAAAAGGTCATTCACACATATTCAATGGATGATATATTCAATGACTACATGTTGAACCCAAAGAAATCGAAATTGGGTTAAAAAGTTCCCTTGACAGCCTAACGGCATCACATCAAAATGAGTTGATGAGAGATAAAAAGAGTATCTCATCACTTGGACATAAAATTTACATCAATAAGGATATATGAGAACATATTCCAACATAACAATATGTAAATTAAAAGACCCAACAAAAGAAGTCTTTTAAAAAAAGAGGAGGGTGAAAGGTTCCCTTACCGACTTGGGTATCTTTCAAAACATACACCCCATGAAAGAAGGACAATAGATCATTGATGTAAATACTCATAAATGAAAGTATATTACACAAAGAGTAGAATAATGGGCAGTACATACACCACTCAATGGAATTTGTGGCAAATGTAGCATAAATCTCACGGGAATAAAAGTGAGATGAAAAATCCCTTACGAAAACTCGGTAGCCTAACAGCGCCACATAAAACATTCGAATATGGATTGATGAGATCAAATAGGGTATCCCATCACATTACAATAATATTTAAAGAAAAAGGAATATAAAAGAACATCCCCCAACATTACAAAGAGGAGCTTAAAATAAGTGACATAAAGGAGAGTACTTAAAAAGAAAGAGAGAGGTTAGATCTCTTACGAAAGTTTGGCAGCCTAACGGCGCCACTCAAAACTTCCAAAATGGATTGATGAGAGAGAATAGGGTCTCTCATCAAATGAACATAATAATTACAGTAAGTTTAATATAAAAGAACATCCCAATCATAAGAAATATGAGCTTAAAATTAATGACATAATAGAGTGTACTTAAAAAGAAAGAGAGTTGTAGGATCCCTTACCTCGGGTCCGACTTGACTCGATTGTTCTTTAATATCCTGAATAATAAACTTGAGTTAATTTATACTTCCTTAAGAACATTTTTCAAGTTCATTATTCCTTTTATATCACTTATTACCATGTCATAAACATTATGTAATCATTTAAGTTAATAATATTTGTTTTGTCGATATTTGGTTCTTAAGTCGAAAGTGGACTTCTTACAATTACATGTTGTTCGTGTGGCCAAATGTTTATTATATCCAGAATTGTATTAATTATGCAGGTATCATATATGTCATATATATCCAGTACATTCATGCATTTATAACATTACATAATCATTTAGAGGTAAGAAATGAAATGCAACGTTCATGGAGACGGTATGCCGTACGTACGCATGAACGCTACTTTCATTTCTATTTCGTATTTTATAGAATGGAATAATAATTATATAAAGGTATATTATAATTACAGTATAATATCATATATAATATCATAGTTCCATCCTTTATACGTCCCACATATGGTATTTAACGAATCAAATCACTTTGAGGGGGCGGTAGTCCGCACTTCCTTAAATGAAGATATCGCGTATACCCATAATGGAAGCCATAAAGGTAAGAAAAAAATGAAAATACAGAAGCGTAAATAAAACATAAACATATTTTATATCATATATAAAAATAGTGACATCATAATGGCCACCTTTTAAGGTGTTAAATGAGTATTGAACAATCATCGTTTCGGGAGGCAGAATTTTGCCATCCACGGAAACCGTATGTTCTTTAACCATTTGATGTATTTGTGTGAGAGTGTAGCTCGAATAAATCATATAACAAAATCCTAGTATATTGAAGATACTGGTGTTGTTACAAAATAAGTAAATAAAAAGAGTTTAGGGGTTGGAGAAGAAAAATAATACAAATGAACATGAGAGAGTGAATTACCTTTAAAAGTGTAACTCCTTTTGATTTGAGCCTAAAGGCTTCCTTTGAAGGGATTCTGCCCAAAGGGAATCCTCTAGGATGAGGAGAGGGATGTGGAGAGAGTAAATGGGCAGGGTTTGGCCGAGCCAAAGGCTTGAGGAGTGTGTTAAATGAGGTAGAGGTGGGGGCCTTTATAAGAGGAGAGGAGGGGCACTTTTGGAATGTAAAGAAATATTACTTTATTTGAAAATGTGTTTCGGTTTAAAAAGGTCCCACATTGATATAATTCGTGGATAAGGTTATAAGGCTTTTAAATACACTAATCCAATAAGTTTTGGACATGTGTAGTTCATAGAGTTTACATTATCATTCTGTTTTATTTAAATCGTCAAATAATTATGTCATCGCTGCATCATTATTATGTCATAAATAATTTAATTTATTTAATGTCTAAAAATTATAAAAAAACTACTATGATTTAGGAAATATTTTTAGCTTTCCAATGAATATTTATAATCAAAAATATGACTTGTATTACCCCACTTAAAAATTGTTTTAGTAAAACATATCATGTTTGTGTCAATTTTACTTTTTCATTAAATAAAATGTTATTTATGTCATTTCCCAACCAAAGTGGATCCATGGGGTCCCCAAGTTGACCCATGGCTTGTCATGGTCGGCCATGATACAACCAATAGGTTTAGGAAAAGTGTCATGGTGTTTTCACATTCTTATAATATCATTTTTACCTTAAACTACACTAATTACCTCTAATCGCGATTAAAAACTTAATAAGTTACTATTCACCAAAAAATTATTTTTATCCCATTGAACCACATTTTACTTCTTAATGACAACCATGTATGTCGGATTTTTGAAATTCAAAACACATAAGTGGTAAAATTTTATTTAAACGAAAAATCACCTTTTATAAGTACCACTTTGTGGTTTCACTATTCATCAAAAATTGATGTTTTTCAGAAAAATCCCAAAAATTCACCCTAACCTATATTTGATATTACGAATTCAAAAATGAAGTCCGTTTTACAAAATTCAAAACATATTAGTCACATTAATTAATTTAATAATTAATTCCCGCTGTCAGAGCAAATAGCGTGTTTTTATAAAACAATAAGTATCAATAGATTGACACTAGTTTAAGTCTGATTTCAAAGTGAAATTAATTTCAACGACCACTATTGGATTTAATGGTAAAAATATTTTCTAGTTTCACTTTAAAACCAATTCAAAATATAATCTAATCATATAAATAATTTAGATTAAAAAGAGGTTTTGAATTAAAATACAACATTTTACACTATTCATTAAAAAATGAACTTTATCGGGAAAATACCAAAAAATTAC
The DNA here is from genome assembly GCA_963277665.1 of Viscum album. NCBI lineage: Eukaryota > Viridiplantae > Streptophyta > Magnoliopsida > Santalales > Viscaceae > Viscum > Viscum album. Next base: position 1,919,677,221 of record OY728163.1, read on the forward strand.
ACAAAGTAAAATTTGAGGTCCCGATTCTTAATAAGAGTTTTATTTGGTCCAAAAGAATGTTTAAGAGTTAACAAAAACTATATTTAATGATAGTTCTCCATTAAAAGGCGATAAGTGAACCTTTAGTGAAAACTAGGGCATATATGCCTAAAATTGAATTCTTTCCGTATTTTAAGCCTTTAGCTTTTATTGGATAAATGTAAAAACATTTAAAAAAACATATATAATCATATTTTAGTTATTTATATCCATTCCCACCAATACAATGGCTATATGTTAACTACCATGTGAAATAATATTATTTTATTATTAGAGTGCAACGTAAGATTCCCAAGAAACTCGTTGTTGCGTGTTGGGTACGCCATCGAGCATAGCGCCCCCTTTAAAGTCATATTAATATTTTATTCAAAAATATGGATAAATATGAAAATTTCATATTCATTATTTACCTGGGGTGTTACAGGTACGGCAACCGACGTATCCATACACCAGGACCCTGACTTCTGATTTCTGACATAGTGCATGAAAACATTGATTTCATGTGTGTTTAAAGAGTTTTCATTGTGATTACTTTGTGTCAGCTCACCAGCTATACTCTATTAACCGTGGTACACCTTTTTCTATTCCGGAAGGCCCCACGAAGGCATCCAGTAGGGGTTCTGAGATACGTGTGAGATGGTAGCCCAGTAAGTGACGAGGCCTCGGTGCAGTTCCCCATTACAGCGGAGGAACCAGCGGTACCACTACCCTCTAGTCCACTGATACCACCAGCCCTAGCAGCAGAGAGTGCAGGCCTCCTGAGTGCACTGCACGAGTGTCAGTGATAGAGGACGCCTAGGTTCCATGAAGGGACGGACCCTCAGGCAGCCGAGGATTGGCTAGAGGATATCTTAAGAGTTTTCAGATAGGAAGGGCCACCAGCTGATCTTATGGTGATCCTTGCTACGATTCTACTGCACGCAGTAGCAGGTAGATGGTGGAGCCTGATGCTCCAGGTGCATGATGAGGCATCTCTACATTGGCCAGAATTTTTGGGTCTCTTGTACTCGGAGATTGTTCCATCAACCCTCCATACGGTGCGCATCCATGAGTTTCTTCATCTACGGCAGGGCATTATGATAGTAGCTTAGTACTCGGTGAGATTTACTGACCTCTCACGCTACTCCATGGACATGGTACGTGACCCATTAATCTGAGCCCAAAACATTGAGAAGGGACTAAGGCATGAGATCAGGACTTCAATAATCTCTCTCAGCATTCCGACGTAGGAAGGAGTGCTGGAGCGAGCCCTTCACGTGGAGATCTTTCTTGCTGAGTCGACGCCAGTAGCGAGACCCACTGTAGGGGGACACGTAGTAGAGTCTTTTCTAGCCGCCAATAGACAGATGTCGTAGAGGTCCAAGCGGACCAGGCCATCAGGTGGGCGACCTAAGGATACTGATTTAGATGTGCGGGGAACATGAATCAGATCCATCCATACGAGGAGAAGGTAGTGCTATGCATGTGGCGGGAAGGGACTCATGGCTCATGACTGCCTGAACCACCATGCAGATGAGAAACAGACAATAGAGGGACATCTCAAGAAGAGGAAGAGGTTCGATCGTGGTTGTCCACAGGGATCAGGTAGACAAGGCAGAGGAGTTGGCCGAGCAGTGGGTAGTGGACGACGCTTTGAGGATTTACCAAGACCACCACCTATAGGACCACCCTGACCAAAGGGACCTGGCAGATAGAGGCAAGCTCAGCTCCAGGCGGTCGAGGAATATGACCACGGTGCACATGAGATGATTCGATATACTGTCTATGTCTAATCCCCCCTTTCTGTAGTTCTTATTGACCCAAGAGTGGGTCATTCATTTATTGTCGCTGCCCTTGTTCGGAGCTCAGAGATTCTGACCGAGTCGTTCGCTCAATCCTTACAGCTATGGACTATTACGGGAGAGGACTTGACGATTACACACTCGTGACAGTAGTGTGATCTTACTCTAAGAGACGAGATATTCGGTTGGTATCTACTTGTAGCAGCATCGATGCCTTACAACTTCATCTTGGGTATAGATTGGTTATCTGCAGTCCATGCCCAGGTCGACTGTATCAGGCGCAAAGTGCGGTGTGTCCACACAGATGGGAGTAGGTTCACCTTCACTGGAAATAAGGGAGCCTTAGCAGCACATGATGGAATTACCCAGAGGAGAGAGCATAAGATCACAAATTAGTTGGCAAGTATCATCCTAAAAGTAGTTGATGTGTGGAGTCTGAGTATTCCTGTTATGGTGGATCAGTATGGGGATGTTTTACCGGACAATTTTCCAAGACTACCTCCTTGCAGAGAGGTAGACTTCTACATTGACATGTAACCCAGGACATCACTGATATATCATCCAGCATATCAGACTACTCTCACTGACCTTCGTGAGCTGCGGGTACAGCTGGAAGACATGCAAGTAACGGGAGTCATTCGACCGAGTGTTTCACCCTGGGCTTCTCTGATTTTATTCGCTAAGAAGGTGGATGGGAGATTACGACTATGTGTCAACTACCATCTCCTAAACAAGGTGACTGTAAAGAACAATTACACACTCATGAGGACTGACAACTTCTTTGATCAGCTCAAAGAAGAAATATGGTTCTCAAGGATAGACCTCAGGGCAGGCTACCACCAGCTCAGAGTTTGAGAAGATGATGTGCAGAAGATGGCCTTCACGGGTCGGTATGGCCACTAAGAGTTCTTGGCTAGGCCCTTCGACATAACCAATGCTCTTGTGGTGTTCATGAGTGTCATGAATAGGAATTTTAAGCCTTACCTTGATCATTTTTTCGTAGTCTTCATCGAGGATATACTGATTTACTTGACTACTGAGGAGGAGCACTACTACAACTTGTAGGTTGTACTGGACACACTCCGAGAGTTGCAGCTTTATGGTAACTTCATTATGTGCTAGTTCTGGATTCGAGAGGTTCACTTCTTAGGACACGTCATCTCAGAGGCTGGGGTTGCAGGGGACCCAGCGAAGATCGAGGCGGTACTGGCTTGGGAGACACCTAGAAGCATGACAGAGGTGAAGAGTTTCCTAGGTCTGGCTGTATAGTATCGGAGAATTGTTACATACTTCTCTAGAGTTGCTGCACCGCTTTTTGTTTTGAAGAAGAAGGGGAAACCCTTCGTGTGGTCAGATAGATGCCATCATCGCTTTCATGAGCTGAGACAGAGATTGACCAGTGTTCCCATCTTGAGGCTACCAGAGGAGGGCGTTGGGTACGTGGTTTACTGTGACACATCAGGGACCTGACTCTGGTGTGTCCTGATGCGGGAGCGGGAAATGATGACCTACGGTTAACAGAAGTTGAGACAACACGAGCATAACCACTCTACCCATGACCTGGAGTTATCAGTAGTGGTCTTTTCCCTAAAGATTGGGTGACTCTATCTTATTGGCGAGTGGTTTACAGTCTACTTTGACCACCAGAGTCTCATGTACATTTTCTCATAGAAGGACCTGAACCTGAGACATCGGAGATGGCTTGAGTTCCTCTAGGACTATGATATTGATATAGTATATACTCCTGGGAAGGGGAACATAGTATCTGATACTCTCAACAAGAGATCGGGCATAAAGCTTCTAGGGGAGGCGACAGAGCAGCTAGACGCGTTTCAGATATCCTTCATGGATAATGATAGAGCATCCTTTCTACAGTCTCTCAAAGTCACTCCTCAACAGCTTCAGTAGGTCAGAGAGACCCAACATGTGGACGTTGACTATGAGATGCAATATGCTCAGATTTCCACAAGGGCAGGCGCCTGATGGATTTTTTGAAGGAGGAGAGCACGTCATCTTCTCCAGGGGACGTACCATGGTACGAGTTGCACTTCAGGAGAAAGTGTTGGGGGAGTTTCACACTTCAAAACTAGTGGTACATCCAGGAGTGGAGAAGATATACCAGAACCTCAGACGACAGCACTGGTGGCCGGTAATGAAGAAGACTATTGAAAAGTTCATTTCACGATGCCTCACATTCAAGCAAGTAAAAGTGGAGAACCAGGTACCAACCGGCTCAGTACAACCCTTAGAGGTTTTGAAGTGGATGTGGGACATGATATACATGGATTTTGTGACGGGGATTCCACATACATTGTCACGACCCCCTCTCCCAAAAGATTCCCCTCCTGAGCTGGCAATGGTGAATGGGAGATAATGACCCCCGAGTCCCACCTCCAGTAGGCCCCGGGTTGGCGATTAGCACCAAGGGTATGCGTTTTCACAAATATGGGAGGCATTACCCTTTTATTATATTAAGATCGCGAAATATGAAAAGTCACCCACCAAAAAGGAAAAGAACAACTGTATAGAAATAAACCCAAAGCAAACCCACATGTATGTTTAAACAATTTATAACAAGGTGAAAGTAAAAGAAAGCTCAAAGTACAATACCAAATGAAAACAAGAGTACAACAACTATAACAACTCCAACTATTCAACTAGTAGGGTCCCGCACGACCCTCGTAGTCCTCCTGGAAACCTGAAAGTTAAGGTAGGGTGACCATACAAGTATACTTAGTAGAGAAACCTAAAGCTCTCGTGAATAAGTGGGGAGACATTCTAATGTCTCCTAAGAACAATAGAAGAAACCTAGCACGAAATTATATCCACCCAACCTCACCAGCCACACTCACCAAAAACACAGTCACAGTAGGTTGTAGTATATATGAACAAGAGTATTGGGTACCACACACCATTTCCCATTAGTTAGCTACTCTTCCTAATGGCGAACATCCTGACGATGCCACACTCTCCCCACCAGCACACACCTGGGCATCAAAACGACGTATCCCGCCCGCACACACCTAGGACTCACAACCATGTATCCCGCCCTCACACACCTGGGCCTCAAAACCACGTATCACGCTGGTACACACCTAGGCCTCACAACCACATATTCTGCCCGCACACACCTCGGCCTTACAACCACGTATCCCGCCTGTACACAACTGGGCCTCACAACCACTAATCCCGCCCGCACACACCTGGGCCTGATCCTGAAGATTCCTGGGAAATAGTAAAACATACCCGAAGAGTCTTGGGCTAAAACCACCCCAATAGAAACCTACCCGAAGAGTCCTTGGTGTAAGGTCGCCTCAAGCCATCACAGCCTTGGGGAGAAGGACCAGGAAGGAGATAGTAACTAATGGAAAAACACCCTCTCCCATGAAATGGGAGTGTTCACCACTAAGAGATCAACATGGGTGGGGTGCAATAAAACACAAAAAGATATATATATATATATATATATATATATACCAAACACACAGCCTATCCTATGGCTTCTAAATAGAGAAACTGAGCACATGCCTCGACACGGCTACTACGAAGAAGACATAAAACAAATAACCCCAACCCCATTTAGGTTTTCACGTTTCAATAGAAATAGTTTATTTAGTTCCTTAACTACTAGAAAATTATCCACAACCAACCACATCGATCATTCGTAAAACATATCCCTGCCATCCACAAATAGGGTTAGGAAAACAAAATCAACACAACCAAGTCCTTCTTATCAACCATCCAACCCATTGATTATTAATCATGTTCCATTACCATGAACCATCATTCATTAAGTCTTCCACTTTTTATTTATTATTCACAACCCATTGTCCGTTCACATTCAAACCCATCCCTGCAGCCCTGCTGCCAACAACCATAACCAAAACCACACCAAAACCCTTACATCATTATCGCTTTAATACCATTTATCGCAGCCCCGATGCCCGTTACCAATATAAAATTCATGTCAACCCACAACCAAGTCAACTACAGCCCCGCTGCTCAATCGATCCACAACAACCCACAAAACACCCACATATTCATTATTCCATTTTGTTTAACCGTGGTGATAACACAAGGGTTCGAGATTTTAGACATCCAACTTTACGTGATTAACCAATTCCGACATTCCACAAAGATTCTATCCATAATAAAATGCAGAAGGAGAGGGAGACATTTAATTGTGTAAGAAAAGGCCCCCAACGACCATGATTTTTAGTAGGAATGAGCTCATTCAATTCACAACATAATATCACAAGATATAAATAATGTAACTGCATTGTAAAACTTCTCATCCCCATTATATAAACCAGTTATTATCTTTATTAAAATGGTTCAAAAGTGTTTCACGTAAACAAGAGAACACCCACCCCGAATGATTAAGAAATTAGAGAGACGAAGGTAAGATCCCTACCACAACAGGTTCTGATCACAACGCTCCCCCAGATCAACTTTAGAAGAAGTCTGTCGGCATCCGTCACTTTTGTCAGGTCCCTGAAAAACCTCTTCACGTGGAATTTAGAAAGGAAAAGGAAAAGTAAAGACAACGGATCCATGATCGCAAGTTCCGCCTCATCGTTACGATCCCGTGGCCGCTGACGGATAGTAAATCAGAACTTGGACGAAGATGTTATGGAAGGAAGTGCCTTCGAGTCTATTTGGAGAACTCTGCTCAGAGGAAAGGGGAGGAGAGGGGTGAGTTGAAAAGGAGGAGGGGACCCCTCCTTTTATAGGCGAGAAAAGAAAAAGTACACGGTATGCACTTTTTGGTACACAGCGTGTACTCGGTTATTTCACACGGTCTCCACATAGCTTCCAACATGGCTCTGCGGCTGTTGACTAGTCAACACACAGTTTTAGGGTAAAACATATGAGTGGAAGGACTACCGAGCGTGTAGTTTGGACACACGGTGTGTACTCATTAATTGCACACGGAAAGGACACGACTCCAACACGGCACACGACCTTTGACTGGAAACGCGTATGCGGGGAAGGACTACACGGCGTGTAACCATTTATTTCACATGGCTCCAACACGGCACACGATCGTTGACTGGTCAACACATGGTAACACGTACACGGGGAGAGACTACACGACTTGTAGTATTGGACATACGGCGTGTACCCATTTATTTCACATGGCAAGGACATGACCTTCAACACAGGGTATACCCGACAAGGGGGTACACGACGTGTAATCAAACTACACGGCGTGTAGTTTCAAAATTCTGGAAAGTGTGGGAAAAAGTCAATTTTACCCTCTAGAACAATTTGTGACCATCGTTTTGACAAAGGAATGGGCCGGAGAGCTCCAGGCCATTACATCAGATACCTCTTAAAACATTCTTGTCCCTGAGTATTCAAAAACCAACCCAGAGGTACCCAATAATATACCTGTTAGGGTTCTCATTATAACAGGAAACCAACCAACAACTCTAATCATATGTGTCAATAATTCCTTCTCCTATGTCGGATATTATCCCCTATAGGCGGCACTGACTCTCCTGAACGGGTTTGATCGCATCATCATTAGTGCATCTCGATTAAGAATTGGGTCATCCCACTTTCATACATTAGGATTTTTCAACTTGCACTACCCCCAACACCACACAACCAACACTCTGCCAGAGCACGTGGTTTTTGGGAAATTCCTTCTCCTACGTCGAGATATTACCCGCTTTAGGCGGCACTGACTCGCCCGCACAGGTTCAATCGCATCCGCATTAATGCGTCTCAATTAAGGGTCAGGTTTCTCCCGTTCCCCACACATCCGGATATGTTACACATTACTAGGGAAGAAGGAAACAAAAGGTCTCACTACTGACAAGCCAAGCATTCCATATATCGAAGGTACAAAATCAACAAAATGATCAGAAGAAAAAGAGAAAACACAATTTAAAACAAATCTGGGTACTAAGCGTGCATCTGGGACTCCCGCTCCCAAGTGCTCTCCTCGAGGCCGCCATGCCTCCACAACAAATGAACCAACGGAATGGTTCGTCCACAGAGCACCTTCTCTTTACGATCCTTGTAACACTCTAAGATTCCATGGTACGTTTCCCTTCGAATAGTGCGATAGCGTGTGTTGTACGCAACCTCGAGTTCTAACACACACCACAACTAATTAAACTAGCCATTATGAATAGTAATACCTACTTTTTGAAATCATATATATTTTATATTTCAAAATAGACTTCATTTTTGGATTCGGAATATCTAATTTAGCCTAAGGTGAAATTTTGGTACTTTTCGGATAACTTTCATATTTTGATGAATAGTGAAAATTACTAAATTTTAATTAAAAACAACTTTTTTAATCAAAATAATTAATAGTGATAAATTATGAATTTGAGTGGGTTTAAAGTATATTTAGAATATAGTTTTACCATTTAATATAATTTTGGTCATTGGACATAATTTTACAATTAAACCAAACATAAACAAGTGTCAATCTTTTGATAGTTATTATCTCTTAAAAACACGCTTTTTGTTTTGACAGCGGGAATTAATTTTAAATTAATTTCTGCCACATCTGTGTTTTGAATTTAGAAAAATGGATTCCATATTTGGAATCAGGATGTTCAAATTGTGTAAATAGGTGACTTTTATTTTTAGACATTTTGAATAATTACTGCGGTAAATATTTTATTTACCATGGTTAAGGGTAAATCCGGTAAATAAGGGTTAACAAATAATATTATAATAATATTAAATTACCCTAAAACGTGTCTTAACCCTATTGGTTGATACATGGTCGACCATGGGCATCTTTGGGTCAATTTTGGGACCCCATTGATCCACTTGTAAGTGATAATGACACTTTATATTAATAAAGTTAAAATAAAAATAAAAATGGCATAAGCTTACATCTTTTAGAAGAACAATTTTTACATAAGGTTATAAATGTTGGATTTTCGATTATAAATATTCATTAGAAAGATAAAAAGATTTCCTACATAATGATATTTTATTTATAATTTTTAGACATCAAATAATTTAAATTATTAATGACACAATAATGATGCAATGTTTACCTCTTTAATAAATCATTTAAATAAATAAGATTATAATGATTAAAATATTATCTAAAACCTGTCCAATTCTTATTGGTTGATGTTATTTAGAATATTAGTCATCTTATCTTAGACCTCACTGATTTTTGGACCATTATAAACGGAATATAATTATATTATAAAGTAATACTTTCACTCTTTCCTAAAGAGCCCCTCTTCTCCCTTATAAAAGGAGACCACTTCTACTCATTCCTCACACCTCTCAAGCCACTTGGCTCGTCCAAACTCTGACCAAATAAGCTCCCCACATCCCTCTCCTCCTCCTTGAAGCTTCCCCTTAGGAAGAAATCATTTCAAGAAGTCCTTTGGTTCCAACCAAAGTGAGTTACCTAAATTAAAGGTAACGATTTCTCTTAAATTAATTTCCTTTATTTTGCTTCTCCAACCCCCAAAATCTTTTTATTTCCTTTCTTTTGTAACAACACCAGTATCCTCAATATACTAGGATGTTGTTATAAGAAGGATTCAAACTACACATACACACAACTCCATCTAATGGATGATGAACATAATGTTTCTGTGGATGGAAAACTACCGCCTCACGAAACGATGATTGTTCAAATACATCTTACTGCCTCTCATGGTGGCCATTATGATGGAACTGTAATTAAATATGATATTAATGATATATATATTATATATAAGCTTCTGTAATTCCATCTTATTTCATACCATTATTCGTTTCATGTTGTATATACATACGATAATTTCATTTGAGGAAGTGCGGACTACCGCCCCCTTAAAATCATATGACTCGTTCATACCACACATGGAACGTATAAAGGATGGTGTTAATGAACTTAAGTAACATATATAAAATATTATATTATACTGGAATAGTAATATACCTATGTATCATTTGGATTCAATTCTTTTAAAATAAAAATTAAATGGAAGTAGCGTTCGTGCGTACGTACGGACTACCGTCTCCACGAACGCGGTGAGATCCATCCTCCATCGTATCCATTCAAGTCTTATTCTCATTTTAGGGTTAAAAATAATGTTAATATCATTCTTATTTTGAATAAGATTTAATCTATCCATTACAAACATGTCTTACGTAACCAAACATTTAAGAAGAACGAATCGATTATCACCTGAAACGACGATAATACTAAGATATTATTAATAAAGCAATGTTAAAAGATCATATATGATATCATATTAATGTATATGATTCTTGTATAATTTAATAACAATTATTTCACCATTATACAGGAGGTTAACCGACCCCAACAAAGGAAAAGTACAAGGTAAGGGTTATTTCACAATCTCTTCATTATCCGAGGTTGTTTATACGTAATAATCTACTGGGATCTCGTTATCATCCACATCCATGTTTCTTCAAAATGTATTTCAAAGCATTTTTACAAGAATATGGGTTAAAGTCATTTATACCTTTTTTGACTTCTTATAATAGGAATCTTTCCGTCATTTTCCAAACAAGGTGCTTTTTAACCTTTTCGACAGAATTAAGATAAGAATGTTTTTTTAACTTATATGGCGGGTGCGGTTATTTTCCACCGTTATAAAATCATCAAAGATTACCTTACAAGCCTATAAGAATATTTTCAAAGAAAATGTTTTATTTTATAAATATATCTCTCTTAAATGATTTCAAAATAGAAAGAGATATTTCATTAAAAAGAGTTTTGATTTCATCTATGTCAACATCCTTTAATGGATTTTATGCTTATTTGAGGATGATATAATATGATACAAAAATTTTATATTGTATTGAAGGTTTTGTGATATGTTTGACTGTGGATGTGCTATTTTTTTTATATACCATTCATGGTTTATGGTGAAAGTATTGACATTTCGTATGCTAGTTTAATACGAATGTTTATGTTATGTTTAAACTTTTTCATATGGGAATGCATTGGACTTAATATGTGACGGGTGGAGCCCGCTATAGCTCCTCGATGCATCGGTAGGTCTCATGAGACAATCTAGTGTCTTGGTACAAGGCCTTGACAAAATCTTATTTGTAGTCTTGGCACGAGGCCTTGGCTATGTGGTTATGATAGTCTGGCATTATGCATTCCAACATTATGAAAGTGGTTATTGATTTTTGCATGTGATTATTCGATTAGTAGAATATCCATGTGAATAAGTAAATGGCATTATTTCATTTTACTTTTGCCATACTATGTCGAAGTTAAAGTTTAAAAGGCTTTTGTTTTAGTAATGCAATGTCTTAAATGTTTATTCTTATTTATGAAAGTTTCCGCTATATTGTTATCCTTACTGGGCATTTGAGCTCACCCCTTTTCTATGTTTTATTTTTCCCAGGATGTGAATAAGTAAGTTATGAATGACCTGCAGGGATTTTATGAGGGGTTAATAGTGTGGATTGTAGAAACATTATGTTTTTGTAGTAGTTTTTCATTTTATGATGTAATGTAAAACTTATGAATATATCTAGTGTTTCCAAGGCTACTAAACCAATCGGTCTTTCGAGATTTGATCTTTCTTGTGATCATGCCAATGTTATGTAATAATGCACCGAATTTGGGTAACTGGGGTCGGGGCGTTACAGTTGGTATCAGAGGAAGTTTAGTACAAACCTTGGAAGCTAGATTTAGATAAACTCTGATTAGAGCACGTAGACCTAAGATGAACTTTGAGGATTAGTATAGAAGAACTTCCTAGAATTTTGGTATTGTAGAGATTTTGTGAGTTTTCTGAGCAATACATCCCTGTCTGGATACGAGCAGGTAGAGGCGGCTCTGGCACAGATGTACCTAGGGGTAAAACCCGAAAACACCGCATTGAGCTAGACTCGAACGGGAACTAGTGCACGACAATGGGCCTTGCTGCACTCTTGGTTACGACACTGCCGGGGGATATGCTTAGGATAACTCTCATTTTCTTTACAAATCATTATGAAGGGTTTATGAGTATATACTTACTCAAAGAAAACATTTTTATGATTATGGATTATATCCATAAATAGTTCAATTTATGTTAAGTGTTTTATAAGTATGAGATTATGTATTTTGATTCATAAACTGATCTAGTTTATGCCATTGTTTAGAAATGGCGCCTAGTGGAAGAAATGGAAACCGTATCAATGCACGTACTCCATGTAGGGATTTCCCACCTGCTCAAGATAATTATAGTGGGGCTAGTGATGAAACTGGTGCTGATCAGCTAATCACCATACTGGGACAACTTACTCAGGTTATGAATAATAACCTTACCCGTATGGAGCACCCTGATCCGCAGCGTGGAGGATCAATGTTAGATAGATTCATGAGGCAACAACCACCAACGTTCAATGGGAATACAAATCCCTTAGTAGCTGAGCAATGGATATTTTCCCTAGAGAAAATATTTCAGGCTTTGGGGAGCAGTGAAAGGGAAAAAGTTATCATGGAAGTTTACCGCCTCACTGGAGATGCTGATCAATAGTGGTCATTGATTCAGAACATGAAGGAAGATGATGAAGTATCAAATATGGAATGGAGAGAGTTCAAAGATCTGTTTTTAGAAAAATACTTTCCTCGCGACCATCGAGCAGATATGGAAAGACAATTTCTGAGTCTGAGACAAAAGGAGGATGAGAATGTCACAAAGTATGAGGCTAACTTTACAAGGTTAGCGAGGTATGCTGGATATTATATTCGCAACCCAAGAAGTAAGATTGATCGTTTCTTTGATGGGTTAAAACCATTTCTCCGTCGAGCATTAGTCTCACAATCCTTTTCATCGTACGAAGAAATTGTCTCATGTGCTATCAAGACCGAAAAGGAATTCTCTAAGTCTTATGACTTTAAAGCAAAGCAAGAGAAGAAGAGACCTGCTGAACAATCTGGGAATGGAAATAAGGGGAAGAAGGGAAAGGTTGAATATCCATCTTGTGGTAAATGCGGGAAGAAACATCCTGGTACTTGCTTGAAGGGAATGGGAGTCTGTTACAAGTGTGGTGAAAAAGGCCACCAAGCTCATGATTGCAAGGGGAAGAAGGAAGCTACCAACGTTCAGTGCTATAATTGCAGGGAGATGGGGCATTATGCAAATTCATGTCCTAAGCGTCAGGAGAACTTACCTCAGAAAAGGCCAAGGGATCAAGGCCAGGCTTATGCTATCACTACTGCTGAGGTAGAAGCTCCGAAAGACGTGGTGGCAGGTAATTTAATGGTTTCCTCAATTTTAGAAAATGCATTATTTGATTCTGGATCATCACATTGTTTCATATCTTCCCAGTATGCTAAGAAAATTCGATATTTCCAATTTGATTTAAAAAGGGATTTGTCAGTTAAAACTCCTAAGGGAAGTATCGTTGCAACAAAGTTTTGTGAATCAGTCCCCATTAGAGCACATAAATTTTTTTTATCTGTTGATCTCATCGTCATACCTATGATTGAGTTTGATATAATCCTCGGTATGGACTGGCTTTCGGACTATGATGCGAAGATTTATTGTAAGAAGAAAGAGGTTACGATTCTTGATGATAATGATAAGGAACACCTTATTTTTAGAGCAGAATCGTCACCACCTAATTCTTATTTAGATCCACCCTCAATAGCTCACCTAAATTAAATTATTGGGGAGGAAGAGAATGAAATAACTGCGGGTGAGGAAAGGAATGTTCAAATAGAGGATGTACCTGTTGTGAAAGAATTTGTAGATGTATTTCCAGAAGATTTACCTAGACATCCTCCAGAACGAGAAGTTGAGTTTTCCATTGATTTGATTCCTGGATCAAGGCCTATATCGAATACCCCTTATAGAATGGCCACTGTAGAGTTAGTCGAACTAAAGAAACAACTAGAGGAATTGAGTAATAAGGGATTTACTCACCCTAGTGTTTCTCCATGGGGAGCCCCTGTTCTTTTTGTTAAAAAGAAAGATGGATCTATGAGGTTATGTATCGACTACAGGGAGATCAAAGCTATAACGATAAAGAACAAGTATCCCCTACCTCGTATTGATGATTTATTTGACCAACTGCATGGAGCTCAATACTTTTCAAAGATTGACCTTCGATCTGGATACCATCAGTTGTGTGTGAAGAAGGAAGACATTCCGAAGACAGCATTTCGAACCAGGTACGGGCATTACGAGTTTACTGTAATGCCGTTTGGATTGACTAATGCACCCTCTGTATTCATGGATCTGATGAATAGAGTTTTCAAGGATTATCTCGATGAATTTGTGGTGGTATTTATTGATGATATCTTGGTATACTCCAAAACCTACTAAGATCATGAAAATCACTTGCGCATTATCTTGAAGACTCTGAGGAGGCATGAATTATATGGGAAGTTTAGCAAGTGTGAATTCTGGCTTCAGGAGATTTCTTTTCTTGGCCATATTGTCTCTAAAGATGGAATCTCTGTTGATCCTTCTAAGACCAAGGCAATCCAAGAATGGCCAGCACCTACGAGTATAACTGAGGTACATAGTTTTATTGGTTTGGCAGGTTATTATCGATGTTTCGTCCAGAATTTTGCCCGATTGGCTAACCCATTAACGAAGCTCACACGTAAAGGGGTTAAATTTGTTTGGACAAAAGAGTGTGAAGAATGTTTCGAAGAACTGAAGAGAAGATTAGTCAATGCTCCTATATTGACTCTACCATCGGGGAATGATGGGTTCGTTATTTATAGTGATGCATCGAAGAAAGGACTTGGCTGTGTCCTTATGCAGAATGATAGAGTTATTGCCTATGAATCACGACAGTTGAAAATTCATAAACAAAACTATCCTACTCATGATCTCGAGTTAGCAGCAGTGATCTTTTCTTTGAAGATATGGAGGCACTACCTCTATGGTGAAAAATGGGAGATTTATATTGATCACAAGAGTTTGAAGTATATTTTCTCACAAAAAGAACTCAACATGAGGCAAAGGAGATGGCTTGAATTACTCAAGGATTATGATTGTACGATACACTACCACCCAGGGAAGGAAAACAAGGTAGCAGATGCTTTGAGTAGAAAAGACCATGGAGTTTTGAACAATATGAGAATTGAAAGGGATCCAATTTTTATGGATCTAGTGAAGATGGACATGGGAATAACCGGGGAAGGTGAAACATCAATGCCTTTTCAAATGGTTGCCAAACCATCTTTACTAGAAAGGATTAAGAGTTCTCAGACCGATGATGAAGAATTCCAAAAGAAGATTAAAGCTGTGAATGATGGGAGATCGAGAGACTTTGTGTATGAAGATGGAATTTTGAAATTCGGGAAGAGACTTTGTGTTCCCAATATACCTGATCTAAAAAGGGAATTGCTGGATGATGCTCATAGTTCCAATTTCTCTATACACCCTGGGAGCACCAAAATGTATAGAGATTTGAAGGAAAATTTTTGGTGGGACAACATGAAGAGGGAGATTGCTGATTTTGTGTCAAGATGTATGGTTTGTCAACAAGTGAAAGCTGGAAGGCAACAGCCTGGAGGAGTCATGCAACCTCTTTCCATACCGGAGTGGAAATGGGACAATGTTACGATGGACTTTGTCATGGGGCTACCGAATACTCCTAGAAGGAACGATGCAATATGGGTTATTGTTGATCGTCTTACCAAGTCAGCACATTTTCTTGCTATAAGAGAAGATCTACCCCTGGAACGTCTAGCAAGACTATACATTAATGAAGTTGTGAGACTTCATGGAGTACCCCTATCTATTGTTTCTGATCGTGATCCCCGTTTTACTTCAAGATTTTGGAAAAGTCTTCAGAAATCCCTGGATACTGAACTTCATTTGAGCACTGCTTACCACCATCAGACAGATGACCAATCAGAACGGACTATTCAAACCTTAGAAGACATGTTGAGATCTTGCTCACTTGACTTTCAGGGTATGTGGGATCAATATTTACCTCTGGTAGAATTTTCCTATAACAATAGCTTCCATTCAAGTATTCATATTGCACCATATGAAGCGTTATACGGAAAGAGATGTCGTACACCAACCTGTTGGGATGACGTTGGTGAAAGAATACCTGTAGGCCCAGAACTGGTGGAGGAAACGGTGGAAAAGGTGAAGGTAATCCAAAATCACATCAAAGCAGCTCAAAGTAGGCAGAAAAGCTATGCCGATAATCGAAGGAAGGATTTGGAATTTCAGGTCGGTGATCATGTTTTCCTAAAGGTATCTCCATGGAAGGGAGTCATACGTTTTGGTAAGAAAGGTAAATTGAGTCCCAGGTACATCGGACCTTTCGAAATTCTAGAACGAATTGGGGCTGTAGCTTACCGATTGGCAATGCCGCCAAGTCTCTCCAAAGTTCACGATGTGTTCCACGTATCCCTGTTGAGAAAATACATGCCTGACCCAACGCATGTACTCACTTATGAGGAATTAGAACTGGAACCCGATCTATCTTATTGTGAAGAGCCCGTCAAGATTCTTGATACAAGAGAACAAGTACTGAGAAACCGGACGACACGTCTGGTAAAAGTTTTGTGGAGAAATCATAAGATGGAAGAGGCAACGTGGGAACCCGAGGAACTTATGATGAAGAACCACCCGAGTATTTTTATGCAGTAATACCCTAGAAATTGCGAGGATGCAATTATTTTAAGGAGGGGAGAATGTAACACCCCAAGCTTCCATGGTACGTTTCCCTTCGAATAATGCGATAGCGTGTGTTGTACGCAACCTCGAGTTCTAACACACACCACAACTAATTAAACTAGCTGTTATGAATAGTAATACCTACTTTTTGAAATCATATATATTTTATATTTCAAAATAGACTGCATTTTTGGATTCGGAATATCTAATTTATCCTAAGGTGAAATTTTGGTACTTTTCGGATAACTTTCATATTTTGATGAATAGTGAAAATTACTAAATTTTAATTAAAAACAACTTTTTTAATCAAAATAATTAATAGTGATAAATTATGAATTTGAGTGGTTTTAAAGTATATTTAGAATATATTTTTACCATTTAATATAATTTTGGTCATTGGACATAATTTTACAATTAAACCGAACATAAACAAGTGTCAATTTTTTGATAGTTATTATCTCTTAAAAACACGCTTTTTGTTTTGACAGCGGGAATTAATTTTAAATTAATTTCTGCCACTTCTGTGTTTTGAATTTAGAAAAATGGATTCCATATTTGTAATCAGGATGTTCAAATTGTGTAAATAGGTGACTTTTATTTTTAGACATTTTGAATAATTACTGCGGTAAATATTTTATTTACCATGGTTAAGGGTAAATCCGGTAAATAAGGGTTAAAAAATAATAATATAATAATACTAAATTACACTAAAACGTGTCTTAACCCTATTGGTTGATACATGGTCGACCATGGGCATCTTTGGGTCAATTTTGGGACCCCATTGATCCACTTGTATGTGATAATGACACTTTATATTAATAAAGTTAAAATAAAAATAAAAATGGCATAAGCTTACATCTTTTAGAAGAACAATTTTTACATAGGGTTATACATGTTGGATTTTCGATTATAAATATTAATTAGAAAGATAAAAAGATTTCCTACATAATTATATTTTATTTATAATTTTTAGACATCAAATAATTTAAATTATTAATGACACAATAATGATGCAATGTTTACCTCATTAATAAATCATTTAAATAAATAAGATTATAATGATTAAAATATTATCTAAAACCTGTCCAATTCTTATTGGTTGATGTTATTTAGTATATTAGTCATCTTATCTTCGACCTCAATGATTTTTGGACCATTATAAACCGAATATAATTATATTATAAAGTAATACTTTCACTCTTTCCTAAAGAGCCCCTCTTCTCCCTTATAAAAGGAGACCACTTCTACTCATTCCTCACACCTCTCAAGCAACTTGGCTCGTCCAAACTCTGCCCAAATAATCTCCCCACATCCCTCTCCTCCTCCTTGAAGCTTCCCCTTAGGCAGAAATCATTTCAAGAAGTCCTTTGGTTCCAACCAAAGTGAGTTAACTAAATTAAAGGTAACGATTTCTCTTAAATTATTTTCCTTTATTTTGCTTCTCCAACCCCCAAACTCTTTTTATTTCCTTTCTTTTGTAACAACACCAGTATCCTCAATATACTAGGATGTTTTTATAATAAGGATTCAAACTACACATACACACAACTCCATCTAATGGATGATGAACATAATGTTTCTGTGGATGGCAAACTAACGCCTCACGAAACGATGATTGTTCAAATACATCTTACCGCCTCTCATGGTGGCCATTATGATCGCACTGTAATTAAATATGATATTAATGATATATATTTTATATATAAGCTTCTGTAATTCCATTTTATTTCATACCATTATTCGTTTCATGTTGTATATACATACGATAATTTCATTTGTGGAAGTGCGGACTACCGCCCCCTTAAAATGATATGACTCGTTCATACCACACATGGAACGTATAAAGGATGGTGTTAATGAACTTAAGTAACATATATAAAATATTATATTATACTGGAATAGTAATATACCTATGTATCATTTGGATTCAATTCTTTTAAAATAAAAATTAAATGGAAGTAGCGTTCGTGCGTACGTACGGACTACCGTCTCCACGAACGCGGTGAGATCCATCCTCCATCGTATCCATTCAAGTCTTATTGTCATTTTAGGGTTAAAAATAATGTTAATATCATTCTTATTATGAATAAGATTTAATCTATCCATTACAAACATGTCTTACGTAACCAAACATTTAAGAAGAACGAATCGATTATCACCTGAAACGACGATAATACTAAGATATTATTAATAAAGCAATGTTAAAAGATCATATATGATATCATATTAATGTATATGATTCTTGTATAATTTAATAACAATTATTTCACCATTATACAGGAGTTTAACCGACCCCAACAAAGGAAAAGTACAAGGTAAGGGTTATTTCACAATCTCTTCATTATCCGAGGTTGTTTATACGTAATAATCTACTGGGATCTCGTTATCATCCACATCCATGTTTCTTCAAAATGTATTTCAACACATTTTTACAAGAATATGGGTTAAATTCATTTATACCTTTTTTGACTTTTTATAAGAGGAATCTTTCCGTCGTTTTCCAAACAAGGTGCTTTTTAACCTTTTCGACAGAATTAAGATAAGAATGTTTTTTTAACTTATACGGCGGGTGCGGTTATTTTCCGCCGTTATAAAATCGTCAAAGCTTCCCTTACAAGCCTATAAGAATATTTTCAAAGAAAATGTTTTATTTTATAAATATATGTCTCTTAAATGATTTCAAAATAGAAAGAGATATTTCTTTAAAAAGAGTTTTGATTTCATCTATGTCAACATCCTTTAATGGATTTTATGCTTATTTGAGGATGATATAATATGATACAAAACTTTTATATTGTATTGAAGGTTTTGTGATATGTTTGACTGTGGATGTGCTATTTTTTTTATATACCATTCATGGTTTATGGTGAAAGTATTGACATTTCGTATGCTAGTTTAATATGAATGTTTATGTTATGTTTAAACCTTTTCATATGGGAATGAATTGGACTTAATATGTGACGGGTGGAGCCCGCTATAGCTCCTCGATGCATCGGTAGGTCTCATGAGACAAACTAGTGTCTTGGCACAAGGCCTTGACAAAATCTTATTTGTATTCTTGGCACGAGGCCTTGGCTATGTGGTTATGATAGTCTGGAATTATGAATTCCAACATTATGAAAGTGGTTGTTGATTTTTGCATGTGATTATTCGATTAGTAGAATATCCATGTGAATAAGTAAATGGCATTATTTCATTTTACTTTTTCCATACTATGTCGAAGTTAAAGTTTAAAAGGCTTTTGTTTTAGTAATGCAATACCTTAAATGTTTATTCTTATTTATGAAAGTTTCCGCTATATTGTTATCCTTACTGGGCATTTGAGCTCACCCCTTTTCTATGTTTTATTTTTCCCAGGATGTGAAGAAGTAAGTTATGAATGACCTGCAGGGATTTTATGAGGGGTTAATAGTGTGGATTGTGGAAACATTATGTTGTTGTAGTAGTTTTTCATTTTATGATGTAATGTAAAACTTATGAATATATCTAGTATTTCCAAGGATACTAAACCAATCGGTATTTCGAGATTTGATCTTTCTTGTGATCATGCCAATGTTATGTAATAATGCACCGACTCTGGGTAACTGGGGTCGGGGCGTTACAATCCTCGATTCTGACTAGTCGTTCCTCGAAGGTCTCGTCCTCTCCCATATCTAACTCTCCCGAGTCGATAACGTGAGAGTCGTCATTCAAGTACCGACAAAGCTGGGAGACGTGGAAGAAGTCATGAACCTTCTCCAACTAAGGTGGAAGGGCTAGCTGATATGCCACCTCACCGACTCGCCTCAGCACCTCAAAAGGTCCGATGAACCTAGGTGAGAGCTTTCTCACTTTCCCAAACCTCTGCTGCCCCCGTGGAGGGGAAAACTTCAAGAACACATGATCTCCCACCTCGAACTCCAAGGGCCTCCTCCGACGATCAGCATAAGACTTCTATCAGTCCTGAGATTCTTTCATCCTCTCACGTAAAAGATGGACTTTCTCCATGGTTCTCTGTACTACCTCTGGCCCAAGAGCACATGTCTTACCATCTTCTGCCCAGAAAATGGGTGAACGACATGGTCTTCCATAAAAAGACTCAAACAGTGCCATGCCAATAGTAGAGTGGAATATGTTTTTGTAGGCACACTCTACTAATGGAATGTGTCGTACACATGATCATGCGAAATCCAGAACGCATGCTCGCAGCATGTCCTCCAATGTCTGGATAGTCCGCTATGTCTGCCCAATGGTTGGGGGGTGGAAAGTAGTGTTAAGGCGTAGCTGCGTGACAAAAGCATGTTGTAACCCCCTCCAGACTTGTGAGGTAAACCGATTATCCCGATCTGAGATGGTAGTCTTTTGAACTCCATGAAAACTTACCACCTCGTCCACGTACCTCTGTGCTAAGGTACTCATTAGGCCCGACTCCTTAATTGCTAAGAAGTGAGCTGATTTTGTCAGTCGATCCACCAATACCCAGATAGCATCATAACCAACCTGAGCTGTGGGTAGTCCTGTGACGAAGTCCATTGAGATGTCATCCCACTTCCTCTCTGGGACATCTAAAGGATGCAAAAAACCACTGGGAACACGGTGTTCAGCCTTCACTTGCTGACACACTAGGCATTTAGCCAGAAACTCCACCGCTGCCCATTTCACCCCGGGCCACCAAACTGTTCCCTCGATACTTGGTAAATTTTTGAAACTCCAAGATTTACCGCCAAGGCTGAGCTATGGAAATCATGGAGAAATCACTCACACATTGTCTCTGGGACAAAAAACCTTCCATGTAAAATCATGCGTTGTCAGCTTTCCTCTGACCATCCATCTGGAGTGTTCCCCTGATCGACACGATCCCACATCACATCCGCCTCGGAGTCCCCCAACTAAGACTCTTCCACCGGCTGCAACAAAAAGGATTGAACCGTCATGTGAAACAAATAGCCTCTAACACCTTCTCCCCTGGCATCCAAGTGTAAGGAATCAAACTCTCCCATAGCCTTCCAAGCATCAGTGGATTCCCGAACCACTTTTTTATGCGACTTCCTGCTCAGGGAATCAGCCACAATGTTGCCCTTACCTTCAGTGTAAGATATCTCAAAGTCATAGTTTTGGAGAAACTCGACCCATCTCTGCTACAGCAGGTTCAGGACACGCTGGGTAAAGATATAACGCAGGCTATTTTGATCTGAGAAGACCACAAAGTTCTCTCCAATGAGGTAATGTTGACAAAAATTCAGTGCGAACACTACTGATATAAGATCTAGGTCATGGGTGGCATAGTTACGCTCGTGGGGGCGTAACTTTCTAGACCCATAACAGATCCCTTCCTTCTTCTGCATCAGCACGCACCCTAGAACAAGGCCAGAAGAATCACAAAACATCTCATACACCAACCCTTTCTTTGGAAACCTGAGTATGGGAGTACTGACCAACTTCTTCTTCATGTATTCGAAAGCCTTATGAAATTGCTCGCTCCATAGGAAGACCTGGTTCTTCATAGTCAAAGCTTCCAATGGAGCAGCAGCTTGAGAGAAGTCCGAAACGAACCTCCGATAGTAACCTGCTAACCCCAAGAAACTACGAACATATGCCATGCTCTTGGGTGTTGCCTAGGAAACAACTACATCCACCTTTGATGGGTCCACTGACACTCCATGGTGAGACACCACGTGCCCAAGGAAGTGTACTTATTTCATCCCGAACTTACACTTCGACAATTTCCCGTAATTCTGGTGGTGTCGAAGGACTTCCAAGACTATCCTGAGATTCTCAATGTGCTCCTACATTGATCATGATAAGATCAAGATGTCATCGATAAAAACAATGATGAACCGGTCTGAAAACTCTCAGAAGAAAAATTTCATAAGTCCCATGAACACAACCAGTGCATTCGTAACTCCAAACGGCATCACTACAAACTTGAAGTGCCCATACCTGAACCTGAAAGCCGTCTTCGAGATGTCACTGTCTTTTACCCTTAGTTGATGATATCCAGATCATAGATCAATCTTGGAAAACCAACCTGCTCCCCTCATTTGGTCGAAATGATGATCTATTTTTAGAAGTGGTTAACGATTCTTGACCGTTACCTGGTTTAACCATTGGTAGTCTATGTATAGCCAGAGACCACCATTTTACTTCTTCACAAACAAAAATGGAGCACCCCATGGTGATACGCTGGGTCGAACAAAACCCTTCTCCATCAGATCATCAATCTGAATCCGCAACTCCCGCAATTCCGAAGGTGCCATCCGATAAGGGTCCATCGAAATAGGACGGGCACCAGGATGTAAGTCTATCCTAAAATCAACATCACGTCGAGCGGGTAGAGTTACAACCTCCTCAGGAAAAAAATTGAGGAACTCCCCAACAACCGTTCAGGACATCCATCGTCTCTGTATCAGTTGGAAGCACTGATAACCTGCCTAACAAGGAAAGGAGAGGCTTCACATGCCAAATTCCCACCTGATAGATCCTCTCGCCAACAAAAGATATGTTCTGCCCATCCACGTCGAAGAACACATATCTTCTCTGAAATCAGTCGATAATGGCACTAACCTAAAAAAACATTCGATGCCTAGAAGGACATAATATGGCTGCTTCGGTAACAAAAGAAGGTCCCCACTTGATCGATGTGGTCCCAATGTCAGCCCACATCCCCGGAAAACACAAGATATGCTGGTCAGGCCTCCAACTGGTGTACTCAGCACCAATGGTATGAAAATTCTCTCTGTGTCTATTCCCAAAGCATGGGCTAGACCAGGTGCGACAATGGAGTGAGAATCACCCGAATCAAAAAAATCAGAAATGAGAGTGCTGAACAAACAAATCGTACCTCGCACCACCTCTGGTCCTTCCTGAGCTGTCAACGCTGCTGCGTGCAACAATCCACGCCCAGATCCTCTGCCTCTCTGATGTATTCCACCACCCCTTCCACGCCCTAGTCGAGGTCCTTGAGGATCACCCTGAGGTCGGCCTCCTCTCGCAAAGTCTCCCCTTGGAGGAGCATGGTCCTGCTGCTACTGGAAGGGCCTCGCTGGCAACTGGTGCTGCTGAGGTGGGTGCTGAACCAAACCACCTCCACCGTACTGAGCTCGGGTGAGTCACTGACTCTAAATGTGCCCAAAACCTCAATAATAAAAACACTTCGGTCCCGGGCTCGTTAAAAAGGGACGAGGACCCAAAGATCTAAACTGGAACTGCAGGGGCCTTCTCCCCACTAGCCTGAACCTTGAAGGTCTCGTCGCAGGACACCTACTGCTGACTGCCTTCCCCTTCGACATGCCCAGCTAGATCCCCTCTCGGGGTGTACCTCCCAGCGTGTGCATCCACTATACAACCTCTTCCTTCTTCTGTACCGCCAAGTACATCGGTAGGGTGAAGGGGGTGACAGCATACTCGAGAGAAGGACGAAGCGCCTCCTTCAAACGTCTCGCCCGAGACTCATCATCCGGAAAGAGATCAGGAGAAAAGAACAAGAGATCATTTAACTTGATCCCCAACTCTCATACTGACATACTCCCCTGCTAAAGGGAGAGTAACTCCTACCACTTTTCCGCCTTGATCATGGAAGAAAGGAATTCCTCTTGGAATTCCTTCTCAAAGTCAGCCCATGGAACCTCTGACTCTATCCTCTCTCTGAGATAGAACGTCCACCACTATCGCACTGCACCTCTCATCTAACTGACTGCTAGGGGAACCCAGTACTCCCTCAGAGCACGAATCAAGGTATAAGTGATCCCTAGATCTTCAAGCCACCACTTCATCTCCGTATCGAAATTATTACCCTAGTACTTCATTAGGGTCTGCCGCTAGAAAGAAAGGAGAGTCTTCTACCACTAGATATCTTCCTCCTCTTGGTCAATCCTCAACTGATCGACCGCCTGAATCTGCAGGGCCTTGGCCGTCTGAGCCAGCCGGGGATGACGTCCATGTTCCATAATTGAACGGTAAACAAGGATTGCCTAAGCCCAAGTAGTACAAAAATCTCAAGGTTTTATTTTATCATTTTATTTCAATTTATTTTTCCAGAACACCCAAATCAAGTAAAACACAGTCATGATGATTCATGTACCTTCCCTAGGGTCTCTACCCTACAATCAATGTAGTATCACATGGTCGTTCGGTAGGCTCATATTCCTTGCATCAGATCATGGGGGGCCTTAAAATCCCGTTTCCTAGTAGGTCTTCCCTAGCCTATGTCACACACCAAGATTAACTAACATTGTTACCCTACCATCCCATTCAATCCTTACTGTGCCTAACTCCAGACTCCATCCTATCTCTCAACCATCTCCTCTGATACCATTTTTTCACGACCCCCTCCCCCCAAAGATGCCCCTCCTGAGATGGAAATGGTGAAAGGGAGATAATGAACCCCGAGTCCCACCTCCAGTAGGCCCTGGGATGGAGTCTAGCACCAAGGGTATGAGTTTTCACATATATGGGAGGCATTGCCCTTTTATTATTTTATGATCAGGAAATAGGACAAGTAAACTACCAAAAAGGAAAAGAACAAGTGTATAGAAATAAACCAAAACCAAACCCACATGCATGTTTAAACAATTTATAACTGGGTGAAAGTACAAGAAAGCTCAGAGTACAATACCAAAAGAAAACAAGAGTCTAGAAACAGAAACAACTCCAACTGTCTAACTAGTAGGGTCCCTCACGGCCCTGGTAGTCCTCCTAGATACCTGAATGTAAATGTTGGGTGAGCATACAAGTATACTTAGTAGGGAAACCTAAAGCTCTCGTACACAGGTGGGGAGACATCCTAATGTCTCATGAGAACAACAGAAGAAACCTAGAAAGGAATTCTATCCACCCATCCTCACCAGCAACACTCACCAAAAACACAATCACAATAGGTAGTAGTATATAAGGACAAGATTATTGGGTACCCTTCACCTTTTCCCATTAGTTATCTGCTCTTCCTAATGGGGAACGTCCTGACGCTGCCACACTCTCCCCGCCCACACACACCTGGTCCTCACAACCACATATCCCGCCCACACACATGTGGGCCTCACAACCACTTATCCCGCCCGCACACACATGGGCCTCACAACCACGTATCCCGCCCGCACACACCTGGGCCTCACAACCACGTATCCCACCTGCACACGCCTGAGACTCATCCCAATGATTCTTGGGAAACAGTAAAACCTTCCCGAAGAGTCTTGTGCTAGAACCACCCCAATAGAAACCTACCTAAAGAGTCTTACGTGTAAGGGCTACTCAAGCCATCACAGCCTAGGGGAGAAGGACCCGGAAGGAGATAGTAAGTAAGGGAAAAACAACCTCTCCCATGAAATGGGGGTGTTCGGCACTAAGTGCTCAACATGGGTGGGGTGAGATAAAAATCAAAAAGATATATATATATATATATATATATATATATATATATATATACCAAACAAACAACCCAACCTATGGCTTCTAAACAGAGAAACTGAGCACGTCCCTCGACACTGCTACTACGAATAATGCATACAACAAACAACCCCAACCCCATTTATGTTTTCACATTTCAGTAGAAATATTTTATTTAGTTCCTTAAATACGAGGAAACTATCCACAACCAACCACATTGATCGTTCGTAAAACATATCCATGCCATACAAAAATCAAGGTAGGAAAACACAAGCAACACAATCAAGTCCTTCTTATCAACCATCCAACCCATTGATTATTAATCTCGTTCCATTATTATGACCCACCATTCACTAACTCTTCCAGTTTTTATTTATTATTCACAACCCATAGTTTTTTCACATTCAAACCAATCCCTGCATCCCCGCTACCAACTGCCATAACCACAACCACACTAAAACTCATACATCATTATCCCTTTAATTCCACATATCATAGCCCCGCTTCCCATTACCAAAATAACATTCATACCAACCCACAACCATGTCAACTTCATCCATGCTGCTCACCCGATCCACAACAACCCACAAAACACCCACATGTTCATTATTCCATTTTTTTAACCGGGGTGATCACACAAGGGTTCCAGATTTTAAACATCCAACTTTACGAGATTATGAAATTTCCACATTCCATAATGTTTATATCAATAAGAAATTCTAGAAGGATAGGGAAACATTTAATTGAATAAGCAAAGGCCCCCAACTACCATGATTTTTAGTAGGCAAGAGCTCATTCAATTCACAACATAATATCATAGGATATAAATAATGTAACTGCATTCTCAAACTTCCCATCCCCATTATATAATCCAGTTATTATCTTTATTAAAACGATTAAAAAGTGTTTCACATAAACAATAGAATACCCACACCACATGATGCAAAAATTAAAGAGATGAAGGTAAGATCCTTATGTCAACAGGTTCTGATCACAACACTCCCCCGGGTCAACTTTAGAAGAAGTATATCGGCATCAGTCACTTCTGTTAGGTCTCGGAAAATCCTCCTCGGGTGGAATTTGGAAATGAAAATCCAAAGGAAAGACAACAGATCCAAGCTCGTAAGTTCCGCCTTATCGTTACGTTCCCGTGGCCGCTGACGGATAGAAAATCAGAGCTCAGACGAAAATTTTATGGAAGGAAGAGCCTTCGAATCTCTTGGGAGAACTCTGCTCAGAGGAAAGGGGAGGAGAGGGGTGAGTTGAAAAGGAGGAGGGGACCCCTCCTTTTATAGGCTCGAAAAGAAAAACTAAACGGCATGTACTTTTTGGTACACGGCGTGTACTCGGTTATTTCACAGGGTCTCCACATAGCTTCCCACATGGCTCTGTGGCTTTTGACTGGTCAAAACATGGTTTGAGGGTAACACATATGCGTGGAAGGACTAAACAGCGTGTATTTTGGACACACGGTGTGTACTCATTTATTGCACACGACAAGGACTCGAATCCAACACGGCACACGACCTTTGACAGGAAACACGTACATGGGGAAGGACTACACGTCGTGTAGTACTGGACACACGGCGTGTACCCACTTATTTCACACGACTCCAACACGGCACACGGTCGTTGACTTGTCAATACAAGGTAATGAATACACAGGGAGAGACTACACGACATGTAGTATTGGACACATGACGTGTACCCATTTATTTCACATGGCAAGTACACGGACTTCAACACAGGGTATACCTGGCAAGGGGGTACACGACGTGTACTCAAACTACACGGCGTGTAGTTTCAAAATTCTGGAAAGTGTGGGAAAAGTCTATTTTACACTCCAGAACACTTCGTGAACATCTTTTTTATAAAGGAATGGTCCGGAGAGCTCTGGGCCATTACATTAGATACCTCTTAAAACTTTCTCATCCCTGAGATTTCAAAAACCCACCCAGAGGTACCCAACAAGATACCTCTTAGGGTTCCCGTTATAACAGGAACCCAACCAAAAATTCTAATCATATGTGTCAGGAATTCCTTCTTCTATTTCGAGATATTATCCGCTTTAGGCGGCATTGAATCGCCTGAACGGGTTTGGTTGTGTCCTCATTAATGTGTCTCGATTAAGAATTAGGTATTTCCACTTTCATACATTAGGATTTGTCAACTCGCACTACCCCCAACACCACACAACCAACACACTGCCCGGACACGAGGTTTTTGGGAAATTCCTTCTCCTATGTCGAGATATTATCCGCTTCAGGAGGCACTGACTCGCCCGCACGGGTTCAATCGCATCTGCATTAATGAGTCTCGGTTAAGGGTCAGGTTTTTCCCTTTCCCCACACATCCGGACATGTTACACATTACCAACAAAGAAGGAAACAAAAGGTTTCACAACTGATAAGCCAAACATTCCATATATCAAAGGTACAACATCAAAAAAAAGCTAATAAGTACAAGGGAAAACACAATTTAAATAAACTCCGGGTACTGAGCAAGAATCTGGGTCTCCCACTCCCAAGTGCTCTCCACGAGGCTGCCATGCCTCCACAACACATGAAACAATGGAATGGTTTGTCCACGGAGCACATTCTCTTTACGATACTCGATTCTGCCTAGTTGTTCCTCGAAGGTCGCGTCGTCTCCCATATCTAACTCTCCCCAGTCAATAACGTGAGAGTCGTCGTTCAAGTACCGATGATGCTGGGAGACATGGATGACATCATGAACCTTCTCCAACTGAGGTGGAAGGGCCATCTGATATGCCACCTCACCGACTCGCCTCAGCACCTCAAAAGGTCCGATGAAGCTATGTGAGAGCTTTCTCCCTTTCCCAAACCTCTACTTCCCCCGTCGAGGGGAAACCTTCATGAACACATGATCTCCCACCTCGAACTCCAAGGTCATCCTCCGACGATCATTATAATACTTTTTATGGTCCTGAGCCACTTTCATCCTCTCACGTACAAGCTGGACTTTCTCTGTGGTTCTCTTTACTACCTCTGGCCCAAGAGCACCTGTCTCACCATCTTCTGCCCATCAAATGGGTGAACGACATGGCCTTCCATACAAAGCCTCAAACAGTGCCAGGAAAATAGTAGAAATGAAGATATTTTTGTTGGAAAACTCTACTAATGTAAAGTGTCGCACACATGATCCTACGAAATCTAGAACGCATGCTTGCAGCATGTCCTCCAACGTCTGGATAGTCCGCTCTGTCTGCCCAATGCTATGGGGGTGGAAAGCAGTGCTAAGGCGTAGCTGGGCGCCAAAAGCATGTTCTAACCCCCTCCAGACTTGTGAGGTAAACCGAGTATCCTGATGTGAGATGATAATCTTTGGAACTCCATTCAGACTCACCACCTCGTCCACATAACTTTGTGCTAATATACTCACCGGGCCTGACTCCTTAAATTGCTAAGAAGTGAGCTGATTTCGTCAGTCGATCCACCACTACCCAGATAACATCATAAACACCCTGAGCTGTGGGTAGTCCTGTGATGAAGTCCATTGAGATTTCATCCCACTTCCACTCGGGGACATCTAAAGGATGCAACAAACCACTGGGAATGCGGTGTTCAACCTTCAATTGCTGACACACTAGGCATTTAACGACAAACTCCACCACGACCTATTTCACCCCGGGCCAACAAAACTATTCCCTCGGTACTTGGTACATTTTTGAAACTCCAGGATGTACCACCATTGCTGAGCTATGGAACTCATGGAGAACTCCCTCACACATTGTGTCTGGGACAAACAAACTTCCATGGAAAAGAATCCAATGCCGGCTGTCCTCTGACCATCCATCTGGAGTGTTCCCCTGATCGACACGATCCCGCATCACTTCCACCTCAGTGTCCCCCCACTGAGACTCTTCCACCTGCTGCAACAAGGAGGACTGCACCATCATCTGAAACAAACAGCCTCTAACACCTTCTCCCCTGGCATCCAAGTGCAAGGAAGCCAACTCTCCCATATCCTTCCAAGCATTAGTGGATTCCCGAACCACTTTTTTATGAGACTTCCTGCTCAGGGCATCATCCACAACGTTTACATTACCTTCAGTGTAAGAGATCTCAATGTCATAGTCTTGGAGAAACTCGACCCATATCCGCTACCGCAGGTTCAGGTCACGCTGGGAGAAGATATAATGTAGGCTCGTTTGATCTAAGAAGACCACAAAGCACTCTACAAAGAGGTAATGTCGCCACAACTTCTATGAGAACACTACTGCTACATGCTCTAGGTCATGGGTGGCATAGTTATGCTCGTGAGGGCGTAACTTTCTAGACCCATAACAGATCACTTCCTTCTTCTGAATCAGCACACACCCTAGACCAAGGCTAGAATAATCACAAAACAACTCATACAACAACCCTTTCTCTGGAATCCTGAGTTTGGGACCACTGATCAACTTCTCCATTAGGTAGTCGAAAGCTTTCTGGGATTTCTCGCTCCATAGGAAGACCTGGTTCTTCCTAGTCAGAGCTGCCAATGGAGCAGCAACTCGAGAGAAGTCTGAAATGAAACTCCGATAGTAACCTACTAACCCCAGTAAACTACAAACTTCTACCATGCTCTTGGGTGTTTCTCAAGAAAAAAATGCCTCCAACTTCGATGGGTCCACTGATACTCCATGTTGAGACACCACATGCCCAAGAAAGTTTAATTCTTGTATCAAGAACTTACACTTCGTCAATTTCCCATAAAGTTGCTGGTGTCGAAGGACACCCAAGACTGTCCCGAGATGCTCAACGTGCTCCTCCTCTGATCTTGATTAGATCAGGATGTCATCGATAAAAACAACGACAAACTGGTCCTGAATCTCTCAGAAGAAAAATTTCATAAGCCCCATGAACGCAGCCAATGCATTCGTAACTCCAAACAGCATCACTACAAACACGAAGTTCCCATAACTGCACCTGAAATCCGTCTACAAGATGTCACTCTCCTTTACCCTCAGCTGATGATATCCAGATCATAGATCAATCATGGAAAGAAAACCTTCTCCCCTCATTTGGTCGAAGAGATCATATATTTTTAGAAGTGGGTAATGGTTCTTGACCGTTACCTGGTTTATACTTTGGTAGTCTATGCATAGCATGAGACCACCAATTGCCTTCTTCACAAACAAAACTGGATCACCCCATGGTGATACTCTTGGTCAAACAAAACCCTTCTCCATTAGATCATCTATCTGAATCCACAACTCCTGCAATTCCGAAGGTGACATCCGATAAGGGGCCCTCGAAATTGGATGGGCACCAGGCTGTACGTCTATCCTGAACTCAACCTCACATTGAGAGGGTATAGTTACATCCTCCTCAGGAAAACATCGAGGAACTCCCCAAAAACCTCTGGGACATCCATCATCTTTGTATCAGTTGGAAGCACTGATAACCTGCCTAACAAGGAAAGGAGAGGCTTCACATGCCGGCTTCCAACCTAATAGCTCTTCTCGCCAACAAAAGATACGCGTTGCCCATCCATGTCGAAGAACACGTCTCTTCTCCAGCAGTAGTTGATAATGGCACTAATCGAAAACAACCAGTCGATTCCTAGGATGACATCGTATGGCTGTATATGTAATAGAAGAAGGTACCCACTAGATCGTTGTGGTCCAAACGTCATCCCACATCCCCAGCAAACACAAGATACGCCGGTCTGGACTCCAACTGGTGTACTCAGCACCAATGGTACGGAAAGCCTCTCTACGACTAGTCCCAAAGAATGGGCTAGACCAGCTGCAACAAAGGAGTGAGAAGATCCTGAATCAAAAAAATCAGAAATGAGAGTTCTGAACAAACAAATCAAACCTCGCACCACCTATGGTCCTACCAGAGATGTCAACTCTACTGTGTGCAACTGTCCATGCCCACCTCCTCCGCCTCTCTGATGTCTTCCACCTCCCCGTCCATGCCCTGGTGGAGGTCCTTGAGGAGCACCCTAAGGTCGGCCTCCTCCTGGAAAGTCTGCCCTTGGAGGAGAATGGTCTTTCTGCTGTTGGGAGGGCCTCGCTGGCAACCGGTGCTGCTAAGGTGGGTGATGAACCTGCCCACCTCCACCGTACTGAGCTCGGGTTGGTCACCGACTCTAAACGTGCCCAAAATCTCTATAAGAAAAACTCTTTCGTCCTAGGATCGTGAAAAGGGGACGAGGACCTGATGATCTGAACTGAAACTGCTAGGGAATACTCCCCACTAGCCTGAACCTGGAAGGTCTCGTCGCAGGACACCTCCTGCTGACTGCCTTCCCCTTCGACAAGCCCAGCTAGATCCCCTATCAGGGTGTACCTCCCAGCGAGTGTATCCACTCTACAACCTCTACCTTCTTCTGTACTGCCAAGTACGTCGGTAGGGTGAAGGAGGTGATAGCATACTAGATAGAAGGACTAAGCGCCTCCACCAAACGTCTCGCCCGAGACTCCTCATCCAAAAAGAGATATGGAGCAAAGTGCACGAGATCATTGAACTTGATCCCCAAATCTCGTACTGACATACTCCCCTGCTGAAGGGAGAGTAAATCTTACCGCTTCTATGGCTTGATCATGGAAGAAAGGAAATCCTCTTGGAATTCCTTCTCAAAGATAGCCCATGGAACCTTTACCTCTATCCCCTCTCCAAGGTAGAGCGTCCACCACTATCGTGCCACACCTCTCATCTTACTGACTGCTAGGGGAACCCAATACTTCCTCGGGGCACGAATCAAGGTAAAATCGATCCCTAGCTCTTCAATCCACCCCTTCGTCTCCATATCCAAATTATTAGCCTCATACTTGTTGAGGGTATGCCGCTGGAAGGAACGTAGAGTCTTCTACCACTAGATATCTTCCTCTTCTCAGTCAATCCTCAACTGATCGACCGCCTGAATCTGCTGGGCCTCGACCGTCTGAGCCACCCGAGGATGACGTCCAGGTGCAATAGATATATGGTAAACAAGAATCGCCTATGCCCAAGTAGTAAAAAAAGCTCAAGGTTTTATTTTATCATTTTATTTCAATTTCATTCCCAGAACACCCAAATCAAATAAAACACAGTCATGATGATGCATGTACCTTTTCTAGGGTCTTTACCCTGCAATCAATGTAGTCTCACTTGGTCGGTCGGTAGGCTCAGAGTCCTTGCATCGGATCACGGGGGGCCCTAAAATCCTGTGTCCTAGCCATTCTTCCCTGGCTTATGTCACACACCAATATTATCAACATTGTTTCCCTACCATCCCATGCAATCCTCACTGTGCCTAACTCTAGACTCCATTCTATCTCTCAACCATCACATCTGATACCATTCTTTCACGACCCCCTCCCACCAAAGATTCCCCTCCAGAGCTGGAAATGGTGAAAGGGAGATAATGAACCCCGAATCCCACCACCAGTAGGACCCGGTTTGGCGACTAGCACCAAGGGTATGAGTTTTCACAAATATGGGAGGCATTACCCTTTTATTATTGTATGATCGGGAAATAGGACATGTCAACCACCAAAAAGGAAAAGAACATGTGTATATAAATAAACCCAAACCAAACCCACATACATGTTTAAATAATTTATAACAAGGTGAAAGTACATGAAAGCTCAAAGTACAATACCAAAAGAAAACAAGGGTACAAAAACTGCATCAACTCCAACAGTCTGACTAGTAGGGTCCCGTACGGCCCTGGTAGTCCTCCTAGAAACCTGAAAGTAAAAGTAGGGTGACCATACAAGTATACTCTGTAGGGAAACCTAAAGCTCTCGTACACCATTGGGGAGACATCCTAATGTCTCTTGAGAACAATAGAAGAAACCTAGCAAGGAATTATATCCACCCAACCTCACCAACAACACTCACCAAAAACACAATCACAATGGGTAGTAGTATATAAGAACATGTGTATAGGGTACCCCGCTCCATTACCCATAAGTTAGCTGCTCGTCCTAATGGAGAACGTCCTGATGCTACCACACTCTCCCCACCTGCACACACATGTGCCTCACAACCACGTATCCCGCCCGCACAAACCTGGGCCTCACAACCACGTATCCCGCCAGCACACACCTGGGCCTCACAACCACGTATCCCGCCCGCACACACCTGGGCCTCACAGCCACGTATCCCGCCCGCACACACCTAGGCCTCACACCCACGTATCCTGCCCGCACACACCTAGGCCTCATCCCAAAGATTCTTGGGAAACAGTAAAACCTTCCCGAAGAGTCTTGAGCTAGAACAACCCCAATCGAAACCTACCCGAAGAGTCTTAGGTGTAAGGTCGCCTCATGCCATCACATCCTCGGGGAGAAGGACCAGGAAGGAGTTAGTAACTAAGGAAAAAACACACTCTCCCATGAAATGGGAGTGTTTGGCACTAATTGATCAACATGGGTGGGGTGCGATAAAACACAAAAAGATACATATATATATATATATCAAACACACAGCCCATCCTATGGCTTCTAAATAGAGAAACTGAGCACATGCCTTGACACTTCTACTACGAAGAATGAATACAAAAAACAACCCCAATCCCATTTATGTTTTCACATTTCAACAAAAATATTTTATTTAATTCCTTAACTATTAGGTAACTATCCACAACCAACCGCATTGATCTTTCGTAAAACATATCCCTGCCAACCAAAAATCAATTTATGAAAACACAAGCAACATAATAAAGTCCTTATAATCAACCATCCAACCCATTGATTATTAATCTCATTCCATTATTATGACCCACCATTCACTAACTCTTCCACTTTTTATTTATTATTCACAACCCATAGTCCTTTCACATTCAAACCTATCTCTACAGCCCCACTGCCAACTGCCACAACCACAACCACATTGAAAACTGTACATCATTATCCCTTTAATACCACATATCATAGCCCCGCTTCCCGTTACCAACATAACATTTATACCAACCCACTACCAAGTCAACTGCATCCCCTTTGCTCACCTGAACCACAAAAACCCACAAAACACCGACATGATCATTATTCCATTTTGTTTAACCGGAGTGATCACACAAGGGTTCCATATTTTAAGCATCCAACTTTACGTGATTAAGATATTTCCACATTCCATAATGTTTCTATCCATAAGAAAATCTAGAAGGAGAGGGAAACATTTAACTGAATAAGAAAATGCCCCCAACGACAATGTTTTTTAGTAGGCAGGAGCTCATTCAATTCACAACATAATATCACAGGATATAAATAATGTAACTTCATTCTCAAACATCCCATCCCCATTATATTAGAAAGCTAGTATCTTTATAAAAAAGGTTCAAAAGTGTTTCATATAAACAAGAGAACACCTACCCCGCATGATGCACAAATTATAGAGATGAAGGTAAGATCCCTACCTTAATAGGTTCTGATCACAATGCTCCCCCAGATCAACATTAGAAGAAGTCTATCAGTGTTAGTCACTTCTGTCGGGTCCCGAAAAATCATCATCGGGTGGAATTCAGAAATGAAAATCCAAAAGAACGACAACGGATCCAAGATCGGAAGTTTCGCCTCATCATTACAATCCCGTGGCCATTGACGGATCATAAATCAGAGCTTGGACGAAAAAGTTATGGAAGGCAGAGCCTTCGAGTCTCTTGGGAGAACTCTGCTAAGAGGAACGGGGAGGAGAGGGGTGAGTTGAAAAGGAGGAGGGGACCCCTCCATTTATAGGAGAGAAAAGAAAAAGTACACAATGTGTACTTTATGGTACACAGCGTGTACTCAGTTATTTCACATGGTCTCCACACGGATTCCAACATGGCTCTGTGGCTGTTGACCGGTCAACGCACGATTTGAGGGTAACGTATACATGGGGAAGGACTACATGGAATGTAGTTTGGACACACGGCGTGTACTCATTTATTTCACACGGCAAGGACACGACTACAACATGGCACACCACCGTTGACTGGCAACGCGTACGCGGGGGAGGACTACACGGTGTGTAATACTAGATACACAGCATATACC
Organism: Viscum album; assembly: GCA_963277665.1. Classification (NCBI taxonomy): domain Eukaryota; kingdom Viridiplantae; phylum Streptophyta; class Magnoliopsida; order Santalales; family Viscaceae; genus Viscum; species Viscum album. The sequence goes on from OY728163.1 coordinate 1,919,712,983, forward strand.
CATTTATTTCAGACGACTCCAACACAGTACACGGTCATTGACTGGTCAACACACGGTAACGCGTACGCGGGGAGAGACTACACGGAATGTAGTATTAGACACACGATGTATACCCATTTATTTCACATGGCAAGGACACGACCTTCAACATAGGGAATACCCGAAAAAGGGGTACACGACGTGTACTCAAACTACACAGTGTATAGTTTCAATATTCTGGAAAGTGTGGGAAAAGTACATTTTACATACATCTAGGGGACACAACTCTATCTGGGTGATCGTCGACCAACTTACCAAGTCGGCCCACTTCCTACCGATTATAGATCAGGGCTAAGTAGAGATCTTGGGACGCCTCTGTGTTGAAGAGATTTTACAACTTCATTGTGTGTCATATTATATTGTCTCTGATCGAGATAATCTCTTTACTTCCCGACATTGGAAGGGGTTGTAGGAGGATTTTGGGACGCAGCTTCTTCTGAGCACCGCCTTCCATCCTCAGATGGATGGCCAGACAGAGAGGACCATTCAGACTCTCGAGGACATGCTCCGTGCATGTGTCCTTGACATTGGTCACACCCGGGAGGATCACCTACCCTTGGTGGAGTTTGCGTACAACAACAGCTACTACTCCACCATTGGAATGGCACCTTACGAGGCACTAAACGACCAACCATGTAGATCACCTCTATGGTGGACTGGCCCTAGGGAGTCAGCAATTGTAGGACTTGAGATGGTTCTGGAAACGATAAATAAGGTATAGATCATCCTAGTGCATATGAAGACTTCACAGAGAAGATAGAAGTCCTATTATGATCGTAGACGGAGACCACTGAAGTTCAAAGATGGCACCCATGTTTTCTTACAGGTCTCACCTCGATGCGGACTACAGCTATTTGGAAAGGGAGTAAAGTTATCTCTGTGATTCATCGGACCATTCTAGTTCATTAGTAGGGTAGTTGAGGTTGCTTACTGCCTATCCCTTCCACCTCAATTGCACCGGGTGCATGATGTCTTCCATGTATCTCAGCTGAAGAGATACGTGCACGACCCGTCACACATCATTGATCATGGGGAGCTCAACATCGATGATGGGTCTAATTTCATGGAGGTCCCGGTGGAGATCGAGGATCGACTGGAGTGGGTCATACGTTGACGGTCGATTTCTCTAGTGTGCAATCATTAGCAGTACAGGAACCTCTAGGAGAGAGCATTGGGGCAGGAGGCTCAGATTCATGCTCAGTTTCCTCATTTGGTTCCCTATTTTATGTTGTAGCTTTACGGGGACGTAAAGCCCCGAGGTGGGGGTAACGTAAAGGCCCATAAATTTCAAGGAAATTTTTCTCTTAAATTCTATTAAATTTTACGAGTACACAGTTTTAGACAGAACCTGATTCCAAGGCCCAGTTTTCCCGGAATAATTTTCTGAAGTTTAGCTCATGTGCGTTCAGTGAAAAAACGAGTGGGGTTTTCTATCTTTTGAAGCATTACTCGGAATTAAAAGATGAGGGCAACGATGAACTCACAGTGCTGGATTTTTCTTAAGGGGACCTTTACTGCAATTTTTTTTATTCGGGTTGTAAGTTATTATTTGGGGTTTAGTTAAGAAGTTAAATATAATTTTTAGAATAATTTTATATCTATGGAAGTTAATTCCTCTCATGAGAAGTTTTTGGTGGGGCCCAAACCCACCCCCAACATCCCATGTGTGGATATTTGAGAGGTGGGTCCCACACGAGCCCCAACCATTCATATCCCATAACTCATTTCAAACCCCTCAAACTTCTTTGTTTAATTCATTACAGCCCCCTTAATTAAAGATCACTCTTCCTCTCCCTCTCTCTCTATCTTTAATTTCAATCCAACATACCTTAATTAATGAAATGAACCTCTTCATTTATTTAATTAAGTAATTAACATTTTGAATTTTAAATCTTTGTTGTGTTAATAAAAATAATAGCATGAGCTATTATTTTATTTGGTTCTTTTGGTGTGTTGGGAAAAATTTTAGAGAGGGATCTTGAGTTTTTGAAGAACACCAACTCTCTGATGAAGAACGACCTTCCCTATTGGCGAAGAATACTCCACGTTTCTCCAGTCATCTTCTTCCTCGGCATCAAGGGTGGAGACACCGATGTGGGAATCTCGCCAATGATGACGGTCCTTTCCCGGTGATGACAGAGCGACATCGCTTTCCACGTCTACAATGAACAAACCATATTCGAGGTTTGGGGATTTATGTTCAATTTTAACGGATTAAAATTGTGGCTCGTTTGATGTTGAAAGTATTTGTTTATCCCGGCCTATTGGTATCACCTAACATGGAGGGCGTGGGCCGAATGAATACGGTCCAACATCCCTCTGCTGAATCTTGTTTACTTTTGGAATCGGCGACCGGAGGCGGAATGTAGAAGTGGTCGGCGGCGCCAGGGCTGCTGCCGCACACACAAAGAAAAGATGTGGCCAATTGGGCCACATCGGATGACGCACGAATCCATCGCGCCACGCCATGAGCCCGGAGCCGCCCGCGGTAGAGGAAGCCGGCGCCGGTGCTCCAGCTCTGCGGAAGGAACCGCGGCCCACATCATGGGACACTTTTGTGGAAGAACTGACTGGCCCGTCAACCGGTCGGGTGGAGGAGAGCCGCCACGCCAGGAGGGTGCTGCACCAGACGAACTGTGGCCCAACCGTGCGGGCTGTTTACGCAAAGAGCCTGACCGGTTTCGGGCAGCCGGTTAGGTAGGGCAGCGCCGCTTGGCGCCATCAGTTCGGGCAGCCTGGGGGCCGCACCCGCCCCCCCTCGAACCGCTCAGCCAGCTGGCCGAGCCAGGGGGCCGATCCCAGACGGGCTGCCCGGCGATAGGATACACCGTACAGGTCGGCCCGTGCATTTCATCGGGCCGATCCGACACCCATGCCGGGTCGGACCCAAGAAAATAGGATTGACCCGACCTGCCAGCACACCGAGCATAACGTGTCGGGTTCGTATTCACTTAAATGTGAATAATTCAAATTCCGCGATTCTGATCGATGCGCCATCTGCGGCACTGGGACCCTCAAGATGTGGCAGTCCTTTTTCAAAACTCTAAGTGAGTTTTGGGAAACTTCGGAAAATGGCCGGGTTTCGAACGAGAAAATTTCTAATCGGGCCCCTAGAATGAAAATGCAAATATCTCTCAGACCAGGAATCTGATTGACATGCCATCTGTCGCATTGAGTCCCTTTTGACGAGATGAAGTGTCAGGATACATCAACTCTAGACTTTGTGATAGTTTATATATCAACCCCTTTATCTAGGAGCAGACCCTCCAAGAATCGAGCATGCTGAGTGCGGGAATCCTAGAGCTAGTTGCAACTGCCACAACTACCGTGCTGGGATCTTCCGTGGGTTCGACGACGATGACTACTGTACTTGGATACTCCATCGGTTCGGGAGCGAGGACGACTGTACATGGATCCTCAATGGCTTCGGCAGCGATGACGACTGTACATGGATCCTACGTGGGTTCGACAACGATGGTTACTGTACTTGGATCCTACGTGGGTTTGACATCGATGTCATCTGTAGTAGTATCCTACGTGGGTTCAACATAGGAAATGATTCAAAGGCTAAATTTAATCATCTACACCCCTCTTCGAATATAGTATACCTATGTGAGATAAGTCTTGGCTATTCAATCATTACCATTGATGTGATTGAATTTTCCTGTGTGGACTGGGTTGTGCTTGGATTCAGGAGTTATATCCAAACTGGAATTGATGACTTAGGTATACGTATGAACATATACCTTAGTAGAGTCGGTTGATACATTGTGATTGTATCTTTAATTTGTGGTTTATGTTTCGTGGATGTTGGGATACCATCAGGGGTCTCAGGGTTCCTAATAGGTATCATATACTCAACCCTGCATGGGTTATGCCTGCACTATGTTGTATTGGATGCAGACGACGGAAAACAATGATTGAGGTGGAAGCTTGTGGAGATGGAAGGTACCCAGAGTTAGACCACTTGGCGGGACGTACACGGAGCGGATAGCCGTACCCGAGGAGCTGAGGAGACCATCTATACCCACCCGTCATGTGGGATATTCGGAGGAAAACTTAGTGGTTTTTTATTTACTTACTATTGTTGTACTTTATTTTTAGTTATACTATACTTTCAGTTGGGTTTGTATACTAGCCCTTTTACTTTTCAGAACGTACTTTTGTACTCAGTTGTATTTTTTTCTTACATCACTTGCATACTCTGTTGTGTTTGTTTACTTTTATAAAGGCAATGCCTTCCCTTTTATCAGGATTTATGCCTTTGGTGCTAGCTTCCATCCACTGGCCTATGGAAGGAGGGCTTGGGGTAGTCATGACATGGGCCCCAAGGATGGGTAATGACAAACCTAGAAAGTGTGGTTTCACCTTTGGATTGGAGTATAATACTGGATGAAATCATATATGTGAGGAATCCTGTAGTTTTTTCTATGATCATTCAGGATAGAATTATATGTGATTTTTATGCCTCTATGTGCGAGGTAGATCAAGGTGGATCCAAACGGTATCATTAATTAAGATGGTTTTTTAGGTGGTTGGCATAAAAAATGATATAGTAGGGTATGTGACATGATTCTACACTTCTCAGTTGGTGAATTCCAACTATCAACAGCCAGGTGGTTTAATACAACCATTTCCCGTTCTATAATGGAGGTGGGACGATGTTAATTTGATATTTATGGTGTGGTTTCGAAGGAAGACTGATAAAAATGATTATATTTTAGGTTTTTATGGACAATTTGAAAAGGATTACATAATTATTTCTAATACAAAAGACATTATCAATGGAGAAAATGGTAGATTTTTATGTTCGGAAGGCATTCTGTATGCATGGAGTTCTACATAATATAGTTTAACACAATGAATCATGATTTACATCACAATTATAGCTGTGTTTCCTTATGGTTATTGATTCATAGGTTCTTTTGTGTATGGATTTTTACCCCTAAGTAGATTGATAGTGAAAGCATACAATATAGGTGATTGACGATATATTGTGAGTGTGGGTTATAAACATTGGTGGGTATTGGTATAAACACCTTGTGTTTTTTATGGTTATATTATAACAAAAATTATAATGGAACTATTTTGATAGAACCATATGAATCATGTTATGGTATTCCATATAGATCTTCTCTATGATGGTTGAGAGGAAGGTCAGTCATTGTTGTTGGGATTGATTTTTGTTTATTATATGTCAAAGTAGGTATATCTTATTTAGAAGCATAAATATATGTATCAGAGAGGAAAATAATCATATACTAATAGCCATCGATAACCTCTAGAGTATATAGTGGGTGATCATGTGTTCTGTCAGGTGTCCCCTATGTTGGGTCAATGTATGATACGAGGATAGGGGAAATTTGTTCCCATGTTTGTGGGACAATTTGAGATTTTGTAGTGAATTAGGCTGGTGGTGTAAAGATTGGATCTTCCATAATGGTACAGTTATATGAACCATTTTTTCCAGATTTCACAATTTTGGATGTTTCTCCCTGACCCATATCATCTAATCTATGTGGATGATTTTGAGCTTAAGATAAATATATTCATTGAGAAGCATCTGATGCATTAGTTAGATCATAGTGATAAATTTTTGTAGGGATATATCATTCTAATAGTTCTTTTATTATATAAACATGATCATTTTCAAGTGGAAAATGGGGGAGAGAAGATTAGAATTGGACTATGTGGCTTGATATTTTTTACTCAGAATCATTGAAATTCTTGGGATTACATCTGAAATAAGAGCTATTATAAGGTTGTGATATTGTAAAACCGTGGCCTTTTTGGGAGATTTATTATACATTTTTATAAGTACTATTTTTCTTTATGTTGATTAATTTTCATTTGGGTCTTACCATTGGATGTGTATGGGTTAAAATGTTAGAAAAATTGAAGAAATAATGTAGTGTATTTTCGGCACATAGTTTTCCCTAACCGTTTGCACATGCCCAACAGACCATGAAACCCTAGATAGAGAGTGTTTGTAAAGTAAGTGAAAATTTTATCAAATTTTGAGCCCTATTAGGACAAAATGTGAACCCCTTAATAAAGGCACTAGGTTTGGGAAACCGTTTTCCTCATCTCAAAAAATCATTTATGGGTGTTTTATTATCCTGATATTTTGTTTTAAAATTTATTGATCCCACATTTTAACCATTATTAAACCTTAACAAAACAATTTACATTTTCACATTATTTTGGAGGCTACTAGACATATTCCATGCATTCTGATATCATTTCATCATGATTCAATGCCTGAATTGAGGATATGCATCCCTCCTTGTAAGAGGATATCGTCTTGTGTGGATTCCTTTCATTTCCCTTTCTTCATCAATCCATTAAAGGAATATTCTTCACTATTTTTGGATGGATCAAGATCATGGATTGTGGATCTGGATCTATAATTGTGGTATCCGGATTGTTCGATAACGATTTAGGGATTAAGATCCAGTTCATGTTAAGCATCGTTTTTTTAAATTGTGTATTTACATTTGGTGATATCTCTTCAAAGAATTGAGTTAGGTGGTCCATAATTCAAATCCAAAAGTCTTTATTTTAATTAGATTTATGTGACTGTAAAATTTCTATTAAATGATTGGAAATTGAGTTATTTATTTAATTAATTAATATATTGAATTAATTAATTGATGAAAGTGTGAATATGAATAACTAATTGTTAAATTAATTTTGGGATATTGAGATTGTGAATATAAATAATTAATTATTGAATTAATTATATTATATTTAGATTATGAATATGAATAATTAATTTTTGAATTAATTTGAAATATTGATATTTTGAATATGAATAATTAAATTTTTATTTAATTATGATACATCAATATTTTAAATATGATTAATTAATTGTATAACTAATTATGAGATATTGAGAATTAAAATATGAAAAAATAATTATTGAATTAATTAGAAGATATTGATATTTCCCATCAGAATAATTAATTTTTTAATTGATTTTGAGATATTGAGATTGTGAGTATGAATAATTAATTATTGAATTTACAATGGGTTATTTTTATTAATAATTAGAATAACTAATTTTTGAATTAATTACTGGATATTTAGATTTTGCGTTAATTAATGAATTGTTAAATTAATTAATGGTATTTCTGTGAATAATTAATTATTGAATTAAATAAAGGACTGATGTGATTATGCAATTATCAATTATTATTAATTAAATGAGAAATTATTTAATGTTATATTGTGACACAAGAGAAGTTGTTATATTTTGTTAAAAGTGTGTGGGATAGTGAATATGGATCAAGTACCTATATGAGAAATTGATTATGGGATAGGTTATGTGGTTCCAAATACCCATGTGACATTGAGGCATGGGACAGGGGTTGAGGCTCCAAATACCCACTATTTGTCATACATGACGTTCTATGCCAATGGGTTGGCATTGGGTTATTGTTAAAATTTGATGTGATGTGAAATGAGATGAAAAATAGTAATAATTGAATTCTAATGTGTGATATTTGTAACACCCGAGACTTTTATGTTATCAAAGAAATCTTTTTCTACACAACACTTGCTTGGCTTGCTTTACACGCAATCGCGACCTTCCTCGATAGCTTGCGTCGTACGCAATACCGAGTTTCACTAAACAACAATATGCTATTAAAACTAGCCGTTATGAATAGTAATAACCACTTGTTGAAATTTTATAAATTTTATTTTTCAAAATGGACTTCATTTTTGGACTTAGAATATCGAAATTAGCCTAAGGTGATATTTTGGTATTTTTCTGAAAACTTTCAATTTTTGATGAATAGTGAAACCACTAAGTGGAAGGTTAAAAACTGAATTTTGCATAAAACATAATTTTACCGCTTCTGTGAATGGAATTTCAAGAATCTGACAGACACAGTTGATATCAGTATGTAAAATTTGGTTCAATGAGATAAAAATAATTTTTTGGTGAATAGTAACTTTTTACTATTTTTACCACAGTTAATAGTAAATAGGGTAACTAAGGGTAAATATGATATTAATATTACCCTAACACATGTACTAATTATATTGGAAAAGTGTAATTCGACCAAAAACAAACTTAGGAATAAAATATGACCATTTAGGTCCACTTGGATTAGATTAGGACATTTATTATTAATTTATTTAAAGAAGGGTTAAAATAGTTAAAATCAATGTTTAATAAGTAAATAATTTTTAATATGGGGTTATACATAAGATAAATTATATTGTAAATATTCATTGGAAAGCTAAAAAGAGTTCCTACATGATGGTATTTTATTTTTAATTTTTGGACATCAAATAATTTAATTTATTTATGACACAAAGATGATGCAGTAATTATCTTATTAATGAAATATTGACATAATTGATAATATAAATACCAAAATAAATGTAATTTAAGACTTTTTATGAATTAAACTAATTTTCAAGGTTACTATGATATATTAGTGTTGATTTAATCAACTTGGTTCTAACATATAATTCTGTTATGACTTTAAAAAAATCATATATCAAATAGTGTCAAAATTGACACAAAATAGTTTCTAAATCAAATATTATATTATTAATTGTTATTTTATTCCTAAAAATCTAATGTTCGGCCAAATGACTTAGATAAGGATATATATATTAATAATAAACAATTTGGGGTTCGTTTGGCATGTTATAGTAATTTTATTAACCATATAGTGAAAGAAAACAAAAAGACACGGTAAAATTTAAATTATTTAACTTAGAGTTAAATATAATTGATAAAGTTAAAATAATATCCTAAACTTGTATAAATCCTATTGGTTGATTGGATTTAGACCCTTCCCCACTTTAGCTTCGAAATAAGACCCTTTGGAACCATTATAAACCGATTTTGACTTTAATATAAAATAATATTTTGAGATATTTCTAAGGTGCCCCTCTCCTCCCTTATAAAAGGGCACCTCCTCCCCCTCCTCCTCACACCAATTTGAGCACTCAAGCTCGGCAAAACCCTGACATTTTCTCCTCTCCACTTCCCTAGAATAATCCTAGAGGTCCTGGTCTTCTTCAAAGACCAATCTTAGTTCCCTAAGTGGAGGATTCGAAGAAGAGTTCCAAAGAAGAGGTAATATCCATTACCGATCTTTTCAATTTCTTTCTTCTTCAACTTCTTCTTCATTAGTTTTTTCATGATAAAGTAATAACATCAGTATTACTTACATACTGATATGTTATTATAAATATTAAACAACCCTAATTCACCTTCTATCCATCCAACGGAAAAATAAAATCACCGCGCGCGCGTACGTACGGAATACCGTCTCCACGCTGTGGTGTAATCTATTTTTCCACCATCACTTTACAAGGATGGGTATAATGGTGTAATGATTAACTATTTATGATTATTATAAAGTAATATTGATACTGAAATAATATATATATCTTCCAATACAGTTCCACGATCATAGGAACGATATCATCACTCGTGCGTACGTACGGAATACCGTCTCCACGATGTGATGTGACTCGTTCTACATGATCATCATTACATAGAAATTATATAAATGAATTGAATGAATAAATATGATATATGTTACACTAATACCATTCTGGATATAAGGTATCTATAACCTTAATAGAAGAATAAGAATTTATTCGACAAAACACGCATAAGAACAAAAGGCAATAAAGACCCGAGTAACAAGTAACAATGAAATATTACTAATAAGAAGCTAAGAATATGACCATATATGATATCATATCAATATGTATGACTCTGGAATAAGTCAATAACATTATTTAAACCATTATACAGGAGCTTCGGACACGTACAAAGCAAATCGGACCTAAGGTAAGGGAAATATCACAATCTAATTTTTATCCGAGATTGTTTATTCGTAAGTATTTAATGGGGTGTATTTTATCATCCACATCCATGTTTCATCAATATGTAACATTATTTCCATCAACCTACAATTTTTGAAATCCATTTTTACCCTTCGTTGAGTTTTTAGTAATATGTATGAAAGGAATCTTTTGTCGTTTTTCTTATGAGGTACTTTTTGACTTTTCCGACAAAAGTATGAAGAATGTTTTTTTTAACCTATACGGCATGAATGTATTTTCAAAACATTATTTCCAAGAAGCTTCCTTTACATGTTTTCAAGTTTATTTTTAATCAACTTCTTTTATTTTAAAGTCGTATGACATGTTATGAAAGGAAAATTGTTTTTGAAGTAGAAAGGATATTTTCCTCAAGAATGGAGTTCAAGTATTTTATCAAAATTATTTTCCATCTAAGAAAATAAAAGGGTTATATTTTTATCCCTATTGTTACATGGATTTGGTTATGTTGTGATGGAAATAATTTTTTTTCTTTATCTTATATGAATTTTTTTATGATGCCATGTTGTTTAAGAATCCCATTTTTATTACATGGGTTACGCTATGATGTATGGTTTATTATTATGTGGCATACATAAGAAAGGATTCATTATTAGATGGGTGGGACCTATATCTCCCTCCAATGCATTGGTTAAAGATTTTATATCTCATGAGATAGACAGGGCTGGAATGGTAGGTTATACCGGTTCAGTGAAACAAGACTGAAACGAGGGTTACTCGATTCAGAAAGGGACTTTGTCCACTAAGACAGTCTTGGCAATGAGTCATGACTAACAAGAAATGATTTTCCAAGATTATGTGTTCATTCCACAAAGTTTCAAGTTTCATGTTATGATTATGGTGATATCATTTTCACTTCTATGATTTATTCCATGTTAAGATTTTATGATCTCGTTTGCAGGTTATGATTTTCAAAAAGATATGATATGATTTTTATTTCCTTTATTTGCCCTTGATGAGCATTTGAGCTCACCCTTTTATGTTTTCTTTTCCCCAGGTCAGGAAGATGGATATTAAGTAGAATATGCTAAAAGGGACCCTAGATATGATGAAATAAATGGGAGACACTGTAGAAGATTTATGAACCAGTTGATTATGTTTCCTAGTTTCTAAAGACACTATACCTATACGGTCCTTTGTGGTTTTGTCATATGTTGTAATAAGTGTGCTTCAATTTTGATGTATTAACAATGTATGTAATGTATGGGTCGTTATAGTTGGTATCAGAGGAAAGGTATAGTCAACCTTTGGAAACTAGGATGTGAAAGCCTTAGTAAGAACCCTAAGGATAAGTCTAAGCATAGAACACAATCTTAGTGTTTTAGAAATGGCCATGAATACCCTAGGATAAAACCTTAAGTGTGAAATTTTATCCTTGATTATGTGGTTTTCCTATTATAATTAGTGTTGCTCACACTATTCTTCTTGGTTTTAGTCAATGGATGGAACCCAAAGGAACCGTGTTAATGCGGAATGCGATGGGCAATGCAATGATTGTCCCCCTGAGCAACCAAACGATATGGGAGCTGGAATGCAAAATCTTGTAGCCATGATCAAACAACTTTCTCAAGATATGAATCATGCAGGACTTCCAAACGAGCAAAGGAAGGAGCAACATTCTGTTGAATCCTTCATGAGGCAGCATCCACCTTCTTTCAGCGGGTCTACTGATCCATCAGTTGCTGAACAATGGATTAGTACTACTGAAAAGATATTTTCAGTTCTTCAATGTTATGAAAATGATAAAGTCATCCTAGCAGTGTATCGTTTGGAAGGAGATGCTGATCAATGGTGGAATCTTATTAAGAATACGAGGAAAAGGGATGAAATTGAGTCTATGGAATGGGACGAGTTCAAGAACTTATTTTGCAATAATTACTTCCCTCGTATTCTCCGAACAAAGATGGAGAAAGAGTCTCTTGAACTGAATCAAAGGGATGATGAAACTGGTGGTACCTATGAAGCAAATTTTACAAGACTTTCAAGGTACGCTTCTGGTATTATTATCCAACCTGAGAGTAAGATCGATCGATTCTTTAGTGGCTTAAAAAAAATCTTTGAAGGGCGTTATCCATAAGGGACTTCAATAGCTATGAGGAAATCGTTCGATGTGCTCTCAAAGTCGAGATGGAGATTGGAGTAACCCATTAGTCACATGGGTTTGATAAGAAGAGGAAGATGGAAATCAAAGAAAAATCTAAAGAGCACACGGAAAAGAAGATGATCTTTTCCTTATGCTCAAAGTGTGGAAAGAAACATGGAGGTAGTTGTCTTAAAGGAACAAGTAAATGTTTTAAATGTGGAAAGGAAGGTCATCGGGCATTTGAATGCCGTGATAATGGGAAGAAGATGTCTAATGACGCAAACAAAGGAAGGGATACACAGAATGAACCTACTACACTTCAATGTTTCAAGTGCAAGGAGATGGGGCATTATGCCAATCAATGCCCAAATCCAAGGGTTGATGATGATGGTCAACGTCAACAAAATCTTAAGGCTAAAGACAAAGGAAAGTCACATTCAATTTCTATCAGCGATGTGGAGTACGATAACGAAGTGGTGAAAGGTACACTTACCATCCACTCTAAAGTAGCAAATGTTTTATTTGATTCTGGATCCACCCACTCTTTTATTTCTAAAGAATTTTCTAATGGTATCACTGTATTACCTCAACAATTAGACGTTGAGTTAGCTGTGACAACACCTAATGGCACAACAGTCACATCAAAAGTTTATAATTCTTCTCCGATCGAAGTTTGTGGGAAAGTGCTTCCTGCAAATCTTGTGATCCTTCCTTTAGTGGAATTTGATGTGATTCTTGGCATGGATTGGCTTTGTCTACATGAAGCTCATATCAATTTCCAAAGAAGGGAAGTCACATTTCATATTCCAGATCAATCTACGATCGTCTATCGATGCAAGGATGAACATAACCTTCCAGTGGAAATTCCTTCCATCTTATGGGTCTTGATTCCACTAAATGAAGGTTATTTATCTCAAATGGTTGGTGAGAAACTCACGATTAAGAATATACCCATTGTACGGGAGTTTGATGATGTCTTTCCGGAGGAATTACCGGGTCTTCCACCAAATCGTGAAGTTGAGTTTTCAATAGAACTCGTACCGGGCGCTTTGCCAATTTCCACGATACCTTATAGAATGGCCCCAATTGAGTTGCAGGAATTGAAGAAGCAACTCCAAGAGAATCTTGATAAGGGATTCATACGCCCTAGTGTGTCACCTTGGGGAGCACCTGTTCTATTTGTTAAGAAGAAAGATGGATCAACGAGACTCTGCATTGATTATCGAGAACTTAACAAGATCACTATCAACAACAAATATCCTCTCCCATGCATTGATGACTTATTTGACCAACTACGCGGAGCTCAATACTTTTCCAAGATTGATCTTCGTTCAGTGTATCATCAATTAAGGGTCAAAAGGGAGGATATACCAAAGACGGCTTTCCGTACAAGGTATGGACACTATGAATTTATAGTGATGCCACTTGGTCTTACTAATGCCCCTGCTATCTTCATGGATCTAATGAATAGAGTCTTTAGAGACTATCATGATCAATATGTGGTAGTCTTTATAGACGATATTCTTGTCTATTCAAAGAGAAAGGAAGATCATGGAGATCACTTGAGAATTATATTGAAGACCCTGAGAAAGGAGAAGCTTTATGCCAAATTTACCAAGTGTGAATTTTGGCTTAAAAAAGATGCATTTTTGGGTCACATAATCTAAAAATAGGAGATATCTGTGGATCCATCAAAAACATAGGTTATCGAAATATGGTCAAGACCAACAGCAGTAACTGAGATCCGAAGTTTTCTTGGTTTGGCTGGATATTATCGACGTTTTGTAAAAGATTTATCACGATTATCTAATCCACTCACCAAGTTGACTCGGAAAGGAGTTAAGTTTTTCTGGACAGAGGAATGTGAAGAGAATTTCAAGGAGTTGAAAAGAAGGTTATCCAGTGCACCTGTGCTCACACTGCCTTGTAGTGGAGAAAGGTTTGTGATCTACAGTGATGCATCCAAGAAAGGATTGGGGTGTGTTCTTATCCAAAATGATATGGTGATAGCTTATGCCTCACGACAGTTGAAAATCCATGAGCAAAATTACCCAACACATGATTTGGAGTTGGCTGTGGTAATCTTTGCATTAAAGATTTGGAGGCATTACCTTTATGGTGAAAGGTGTGATATTTATACTGATCATAAAAGTTTAAAGTATATTTTCACACAAAAGGAGCTGAATATGCGTCAAAGAAGATGGTTGGAGCTGATTAAGGATTATGACTGCTCAATCCATTACCACCCTGGGAAAGCAAACAAGGTGGCAGATGCATTAAGTCGACAATACCATGCTAGTTTATCCATGATGAGGATCACAAAAGATCCAATATTTATGGATTTACAAAGGATGGATCTTGGAATTATAATGTAAGGGGAAAAATCTTATCTTTCTCAAATGAATGTTCAACCATCTATACATGCGAAGATTAAAGAGGCACAGAAAGAAGATGTCGAGTTACAAAAGAAGGTGAGAAATGTTCCTGAACTCAACCTTGATTGTGATGGGATAATAAATTTCAGGAATCGGGTTTGTGTTCCTCCCATCCCCGAATTAAAGAAGGAGCTTCTGGTTGAGGCTCATAGTTCTTCATTATCTATTCATCCTGGAAGCATGAAGATTTATAGGGACCTGAAAGAGTATTCTGGTGGGATGGCATGAAAAGAGATGTTTCTGAATATGTCTCTCGATGCTTGGTTTGTCAACAAGTTAAAGCTGAGAGATAGAAGTCTAAGGGGATGTTACAACCATTACCCATACCCGAATGGAAATGGGAAAACATCACTATGGACTTTGTCACCGGACTTCCTAAAACATCCAAAGGCAATAATGATATCTGGGTCATAGTTGATCGTCTTACAACGTCTGCACACTTCATTGCTATTAGAGAGGATTTCTCTCTAGATCATCTTGCCAGGATATATGTAAAGGAAGTGGTAAGATTGCATGGAGTACCACTTTCTATTATATCTGATCGGGATCCGAGATTTACCGCGAAGTTCTGGCGAAGTCTTCAGCATACTCTGGATACAGAGTTGAGTTTCAGCACTGCTTATCATCCCCAGACAGACGGTCAGTCTGAGAGAACAATTCAAACCCTAGAAGATATGTTGAGAGCTTGCTCTATGGATTTCAAGGGAGGTTGGGATCAAAACCTACCTTTGGTGGAATTTTCTTATAATAATAGCTTTCACTCCAGTATTCAGATGGCTCCTTATGAAGCTCTCTATGGAAAGAAATAAAGGACTCCAACTTGCTGCGATGAAGTTGGGGAAAGAAAGCTATTAGGACCTGATCTCGTTGATGAAATGGCAGAAAAGGTTAGATCTATTCAACAACACATAAGAGCAGCTCAGAGTCGACAGAAAAGTTATGCCGACAATCGAAGAAAAGACCTAGAGTTTGAAGTGGGTGATAAAGTGTTCTTACGAATATCTCCCTGGAAGAGGGTTATGAGATTTGGAAAGAAGGGGAAGTTGAGCCCTAGATATATCGGTCCTTTCGAAATACTGGATCGTGTTGGGAAGGTAGCTTACCGATTGGCGCTTCCACCGAATCTCTCTCAAGTTCACGATGTGTTCCATGTATCTCTCCTGAGAAAGTACATACCAGATCCTTCACATGTACTCAGCTCAGAAGTTGTACCGCTGGAGCAAGATCTTTCTTATGAAGAATAGCCGATAGAGATTCTGGATCGTAGCGAAAAAGTCCTACGAAACAAGACCACTCGATTGGTGAAAGTTTTATGGAGGAACCACCAACTTGAAGAAGCTACATGGGAGCTTGAGGATATGATGAGGGAGAAGTATCCTCATCTGTTTGTTATAGAGTGACGAATTTCGAGGGCGAAATTCTTTTTAAGGGGGTTAGAATGTCACACCCGAGAATTTTATGTTATCATAGGAATCTTTTTCTACACAACACTTGCTTGGCTTGCTTTACACGCAATCGCGACCTTCCTCGATAGCTTGCGTCGTACGCAATACCGAGTTTCACTAAACAACAATATGCTATTAAAACTAGCCGTTATGAATAGTAATAACCACTTTTTAAAATTTTATAAATTTTATTTTTCAAAATGGACTTCATTTTTGGACTCAGAATATCGAAATTATCCTAGGGCGAAATTTTGGTATTTTTCTGAAAACTTTCAATTTTTGATGAATAGTGAAACCACTAAGTGGTAGGTTAAAAAGTGAATTTTGCATAAAACTTAATTTTACCGCTTCTGTGAATGGAATTTCAAAAATCTGACAGACACAGTTGATATCAGTAAGTAAAATGTGGTTCAATGAGATAAAAATAATTTTTTGGTGAATAGTAACTTTTTACTATTTTTACCGCAGTTAATAGTAAATAGGGTAACTAAGGGTAAATATGATATTAATATTACCCTAACACATGTCCTAATTCTATTGGACAAATGTAATTCGACCAAAAACAAACTTAGGAATAAAATATGACCATTTAGGCCCACTTGGATTAGATTAGGACATTTATTATTAATTTATTTAAAGAAGGGTTAAAATAGTTAAAATCAAAGTTTAATAAGTAAATAATTTTTAATATGGGGTTATACATAAGATAAATTCGATTGTAAATATTCATTATAAAGCTAAAAAGATTTCCTACATGATGGTATTTTATTTGTAATTTTTGGACATCAAAAAATTTAATTTATTTATGACAGAAAGATGATGCAGTAATTATCTTATTAATGAAATATTGAGATAATTGATAATATGAATAACAAAATAAATGTAATTTAAGACTTTTTATGAATTCACCTAATTTTCTAGGTTACTATGATATATTAGTGTTTATTTAATCAACTTGGTTAGAACATATAAATCTGTTATGACTTTCAGAAAAATCATATATCAAATAGTGTCAAAATTGACACAAAATAGTTTTTAAATCAAATATTATATTATTAATTGTTATTTTATTCCTAAAAATCCAAGGATCGGCCAAATGTCTTAGATAAGGATATATATATTAAAAATAAACAATTTGGGGTTCTTTTGGCATGTTGTAGTAAGTGTATTAACCATATAGTGAAAGAAAACAAAAAGACACGGTAAAAGTTAAATTATTTAACTTAGAGTTAAATCTAATTGATAAGGTTAAAATAATATCCTAAACTTGTCTAAATCCTATTGGATGATTGGATTTCGACCCTTACCCACTTTAGCTTCGAAATAAGACCCTTTGGAACCATTATAAACCGATTTTGACTTTAATATAAAATAATATTTTGAGATATTCCTAAGGTGCCCCTCTCCTCCCTTATAAAAGGGCACCTCCTCCCCCTCCTCCTCACACCAATTTGAGCACTCAAGCTCGGAAATCCCCTGCCATTTTCTCCTCTCCACTTCCCTAGAATAATCCTAGAGGTCCTGGTCTTCTTCAAAGACCAATCTTAGTTCCCTAAGTGGAGGATTCAAAGAAGAGTTCCAAAGAAGAGGTAATATCCATTACCGATCTTTTCAATTTCTTTCTTCTTCAACTTCTTCTTCTTTAGTTGTTTCATGATAAAGTAATAACATCAGTATTACTTACATACTGATATGTTATTATAAATATGAAACAACCCTAATTCACCTTATAT
This sequence comes from Viscum album, assembly GCA_963277665.1. NCBI lineage: Eukaryota > Viridiplantae > Streptophyta > Magnoliopsida > Santalales > Viscaceae > Viscum > Viscum album. Next base: position 1,919,730,597 of record OY728163.1, read on the forward strand.
CCATCCTACAGAAAAATGAAATCACCGCGCGTGCGTACGTACGGAATACCGTCTCCACGCCGTGGTGTAATCTATTTTTCCACCATCACTTTACAAGTATGGGTATAATGGTGTTATGAGTAACTATTTATGATTATTATAAAGTAATATTGATACTGAAATAATATATATATAATCCAATAAAGTTCCAAGATCATAGGAACGATATCATCACTCGTGCGTACGTACGGAATACCGTCTCCACGATGTGATGCGACTCGTTCTACATGATCATCATTACATAGTAATTACATAAATGAATTGAATGAATAAATATGATATATGTTACACTAATAACATTCTGGATATAAGGTATCTATAACCTTAAAATAATAATAAGAATTTATTCGACAAAACACGCATAAGAACAAAAGGCAATAAAGACCCGAGTAACAAGTAACAATGAAATATTACTAATAAGAAGCTAAGAATATGACCATATATGATATCATATCAATATGTATGACTCTGGAATAAGTCAATAACATTATTTAAACCATTATACAGGAGCTTCAGACACGTACAAAGCAAATCGGACCTAAGGTAAGGGAAATATCACAATCTCATTTTTATCCGAGATTGTTTATTCGTAAGTATTTACTGGGGTGTATTTTATCATCCACATCCATGTTTCATCAATATGTAACATTATTTCCATCAACCAACAATTGTTTAAATCCATTTTTACCCTTTGGTGAGTTTTTAGTAATATGTATGAAAGGAATCTTTTGTCGTTTTTCGTACGAGGTACTTTTTGACTTTTCTGATAGAAGTACGAAGAATGTTTTTTTAACTTATACGGCATGAATGGATTTTTAAAACATTATTTCCAAGAAGCTTACTTTACAAGTTTTCAAGTTTATTTTTAATCAACTTCTTTTATTTTATAGTCGTATGACATGTTATGAAAGGAAAAATGTTTTTAAATTAGAAAGGATATTTTCCTCAAGAATGGAGTTCAAGTATTTTATCAAAATTATTTTCCATCTAAGATAATAAAAGGGTTATGTTTTTATCACTATTATTACATCGATTTGGTTATGTTGTGATGGAAATATTTTTTTTTTCTTTATCTTATTTGAATTTTTTTATGATTTCATGTTGTTTAAGAATCCCATTTTTATGACATGGGTTACGCTATGATGTATGGTTTATTATTATGTGGCACACATAAGAAAGGATTCATTATAAGATGGGTGGGACCTATATATCCCTCCAATGCATTGGGTAAAGATTTTATATCTCATGAGATAGACAGGGCTGGAATGGTAGGTTATACCGGTTCAGTGAAACAGGACTGAAACGAGGGTTACTCGATTCAGAAAGGGACTTTGTCCACTAAGATAGTCTTGGCAATGAGTCATGACTAACAAGAAATTATTTTCCAAGATTATGTGTTCATGCCACAAAGTTTCAAGTTTCATGTTATGATTATGGTGATATCATTTTCACTTCTATGATTTATTCCATGTTAAGATATTATGATCTATTTTGCAGGTTATGATTTTCAAAAAGATATGATATGATTTTTATTTCCTTTATTTGCCCTTGCTGAGCATTTGAGCTCACCCTTTTATGTTTTCTTTTCCCCATGTCAGGAAGATGGATATTAAGTAGAATATACTAAAAGGGACCCTAGATATGATTAAATAAATGGGAGACACTGTGGAAGATTTATAAACCAGTTGTTTATGTTTCCCAGTTTCTAAAGACACTATACCTATACGGTCCATTGTGGTTTTGTCATATGTTGTAATAAGAGTGCTTAAATTTTGAAGTATTAACAATTTATGTAAAGTATGGGTCGTTAAAATATTCCTTGGAGACAGTTCATAGTCTAGCCATGGATGATTTAGGATTTGTGGTTTGGGTGTCATAGTGAACCCATGTGTCTATGTGATTAAATGAAGAGTAATTGAACAAATGTAAACTCGTTACTTTATTGCTTGTATTTTCTTATATATACAAATATACAAACTTCTATAGAATGGATATTGTTTAAGATTCTATTACTGGTGGCCTAAAAAGTTTTACTCACACCCTACTTGGGTTTCCTTATCAGTACCAAAATAGACTTCATGTTTATATGATAGGATAAGGTAAAAGCATTGTGTAATATGGTTGCTTTGAGATTGACAATGGATGACTGAAATGGAAGTGGTTTAGGAACTACTTTGGAGTTGATTGATTATTTAAATTTGGGCTATAATTTTGACAAATGACATGAAAATTAGTATATCATGTCAACTATTTAGTTTGTATATTGTATTTCCAATTTCTGCCATCATTTGATACTAGAATTTTCCTAATTATTTTGTATCGATTGGATATTATTATATATTTTCTCTCCTCTCATACATAGATAAGGATGGTATAGTATCTCAAATATCCAAATTGAAACCAATTTCTCATTAGAAGCTTCAATAATAAGGGGATGTTCACTTGATGTCGCGTGACCAACCAGATCATGGATTTAGTGTGTAGCACCCGGGTCAGGATGTTACAAGTACCCTGCGATATCCAACCGACAATTATATTTTCCTTATATAAGTTTTCATATTAATAAAAAAATTCCTTGGATATAATGTTTCATTGAACTCGTTATCGACACATGGACAACTCACACAGCCTCTACCACACAATCGTGGTAACCCGCACAGCTTCACCAGCACCCAATGTGTCCTATGTGCATACCATGCGCAACCCATTAGTTCTATTTTCTTACTATTATTTACAAATAATTGCAAACTTACGCTGCTATGTCACTTATTAGGTTGTATTTTCCATGCTTGTTCAGAATTCTCCATAAAACAGAGTAGAATGGTCTGGCCCGTGTGGCTTGAATTGTTGAAAATTTCATTATATTACATTATTTTAAATATCTCTATGGTATCTTGATGTATGTTAAAATTAAATTAGTTATATATAACCATAAATGAACTTAATTTAAAATTAGATTCATTACATAACTCATTTTTTTCTCAAACTAACTATTTAATAATAAATTTTAATAACCATAATTTTAAATTATTTAAAACCTTTTTCTTAAAAATTAATACAAGTTTATGATTTAGATGTTAATAAAAATCATGAAATTTACTTGCTTGAATTTTATATTAACAAATTATAGAAGTATTTATGATATAAATCAATATATTATATAGTACTCTTTATTTTTAAAGAAAAAAATAACTAAAATTATATATTATTAAATTTTTATATAAACATTTTATTGTAGATTATATATATATATATATATTACAAAAAGATCATATGGAATATTTTTCTTATTCATTTATAAAATTTTTCTCCTAAATCTTTATAATGATTATTTTGAAATTGATACGTAAGTTATTATATAAACACTCAACTGAAAACTCATTTTAATTAATTGATCTCTAAATATTTTTGTTTTTATTGCCTTTATTAGATGGATCTTATTTTTCCTTTCTTTTTATTCTTACAATATTAATATTTATATGGTTTCTACTTGTGACTAATCCAAATAATGCATGATACCAAATTTTTTATCTTATGTTTAATAGATCATGTCCTCTCCATTTAGTGATAATTTTCACATGTTTAATTTCATCTAAATTAGTTTTAGACAAATGTAAATAGGTTTTGTTGTATGAATTTTTGAGTTAGAGTATTATTATATATATTATTTATCCTATCTTGATATTATTTTTCATGATATTATTTATTAATTTAAATGAAATTTTATAAAGCAATATTCTTGGATGATACATTCTAACTCATTTGTAGAATTACACTCTCACAATTATTTTACATATAAAAAAACACTAAGTATATAAATCTGGGGTTTTACACAAATATATTTCATTATTTTTATAAAAACACAATACATTAAAGTAAAATATTCTCTAATATGATATTATTTTTGTGCCTTTGGAAACATGGAACACAAACATATAATTTAGTAAAAGATATTAAATCTTTTTCAAAAAATATCGTTCCTTTTGGGTAATAGACACTTTGTTTATCATACATGCTTTGACTTATTATTCTTTATATTATTATAGAAATCATGGTTTACAAACTACCAAAATTTAAAACATGATATATATATATATATCAGATATATTATATATATATATATATATATATATAAATTCCTAATATATATATCAAATGTAATTCACCATTCATGGAGATGCTATATCATACATATGCATGAATGTTGTTTCCATTTTCTTATTGTACTGAATAGATATATGTAAATGAAATTTATAAATGTTTATATATATTAGCTCAATTAAATTATAACTTTATATATTTCATATGTATTCATTATAATGATTTTTTATAATCATTCTTGAAACTGGTGGCACGGAAGATGAATCTCATCGCGTCTTGGTGACGGTAGGTCGTACGTACGGACACTCGATGATACCATTCTCTTAATGTTAATGGGGTGAAGAATTAGATGATATAATTAATAAAAATAATCAATATCATGTAATAATTATTAATTATATCCACTATAAATAGAACTATAACTATCAAAAAAATGTGTTGATAAAAAATAGATTACACCACGGTGTAGAGAGGGTAAGTCGAACCTACAAATGCGTGGTACATTCATTTTTTGTAGGAAGAATATAAGATGGAATATTGTTGTTACATAATAATAATTAAATCTCATAATATTGGTTATACTGGAATTATTAAAATATAATTGAATAAAAACATGAAGAAATATTATAAAAATAATCAATTTTGAAAGAGTTAGTAAGGAGAGTATCTCTTCTATAATGATCTCCATCTAGATCTTCTTTGAGGGACACTAGAGTTATAATTTAGAGAATTCCATAACCTATATAATTTTAATTGGTATATTTATAAGTGAAATGGTAATGGTTTTTTCTAGAATGAAGGCTCAAAGTGTGGTGTGGATGCGAGGGAGGATGTTCCTTTCTATAAGGGAGGGGAGGGTCACTCATGGAAATTCTAAAAATAATTATTTAATATAAAATTATTTTAAATTTAAAGAAGCTCAAATGTGAGTTATTTAAAATATAATATTATTATGTGTCTAAATAGTCTCAAAAATGATTGTAGACTTGTTTAGGTCATAATATTAACATTAAATTATGGCTTTAACCCTTAGTTAAACCCTTTAACATTTAAGACGACAACTTGGCTTTTTAAAAATTAGGGTTAATAAAGATACTGTAAAATTAAAAACACCGCCTTGTGGATCATTTATGAAATTTATAACTTTATTATAGTTAGATGTCTCATATTTAGATTCTTATGAATTTTGTATCTTTTAATAAAATATTATTTATTTTAAAGTATCCATTATGTAAAATTTTTTACTGGTCATTATTTTTCTTTTTTAAAATTTCATAAAAACATTACACATTAAAAAAACAGTTCTAATATTTCACTATTATATTCATGTTATGTATAAAATTAATATATGATTAATATTTATTTTTATATTTATAATAGCATTTCTTTGATATATCCATTAATAAAACAATTACCGCATCCTCATTATGTAAGAGTTAATCAAAAGTATCCATTAATAAAACCATTCCCTTTCCTGGAATTAAAACCAAGATAATGTTGAGAAAATGCGTTCAACAATGAGAGATATTGTAAATGAAAATATAGGAAAAATAATAAAGATAGAACATGGAAGTGGATTTAATATGGTTACTGACGAGTTATATATATATATATATAGAAGTTTGGATGAGTGGTGGTGTTTAAAAAAAATGATAACTAGTTAGATTTATTGAGTCATTGTGTTTATGCATTTTTCAATGGAAAACAGAAGCCTATGAGGTTCAATGATTCAATGTTTTTTATTCCCCATCCTGTAAAGAAAGTTGAATTTTTCTCATTGAAGTTACATTATATTCATTTAAATATATATAAATATTGATATATATGTTAATATAAAATAATCATGGCTATTGTAAACAGATTGAAAAATAATGAGAAATCGGAATATAAAAAAATATGTTGATGATTGTTATAGTTATAATTTTCTAGATAACATACTTCACATCTTAAAGTGTCTTTGATAAAATAATGCTAAAAAAATGGGTATCTTGGATCATAGTTTCTAAAAGAACATCGATGTTCCACCCTCATGTTTGGTAGTTTAACGTTCATAGACCTATTGTTAATGGAAAATTACCATGAAAGTTGGGGTTTTGATATGAGTATTTATAGTTCATTATTTTTGTGATGGATTATATCAAAATGATAAGAGTAATAAGGGGAAAATATTTAAATTTAATATGTGGGGGAATGTGACATGGCATCAAAGTTATTGGATGGTTGAAATTGTTTTAATCAAATGGCTATGGATATATGCTAAACCTTTATTGTCTGGGGAATATAATCCAATGATTTCTATACCAAATAAAACTTTTCCTCTTTTAAGTGCTTGTTTTTAAAACTACCACTACCAGAGACACAACATTCCATGGAATATTTGGAACTATAAAATAAACATTTTTTTACATATCATGAACATATACTCCAGTGTGAATTTTCTCGGGTTGTCCCTCCCTTGTGGGTTTAGTTTATTGCCAAAAAAATTTGGAATATACATACCCTTGTGCCATAACAAGTGATACACTAATGTAATGAAGTATTCTGGTATCAAGGTATTTTAAATGTTTTATTTTAGATAAAATATAATGTATCAATATTTAAATTTTCAATACATTTATTATTCATTTAAGGAAATTTTTACAAACTGATATTCTATGATGTTATAGGAAGAATATTTTTTAAAATCATGGGGATTTCGTAATTTCCCAAACTAAGTCATTATATGGGAGATTAATGGGATTGTTTAAAGATTAATTTAGTTGATCAAGGTTATTCTATTAAATGGTTTAATTTATTAGTATCTTCATATGAGTAATGATGTTTTCAAGATAGTTTCTCCCATTAACATTTCTAAAATAAGGTTGTTTCATATGGTGGTTCTTCTAATGTTCCGGTGCCATGTGGTCTTTATCTAGATGGCTTGCTAGTAAACATTTGAATATTGAGGATGGGTATTTTTTGTAAGGTCTCTGATTTAAAATAGATGGTAGTTTCACTAAGTATAGTTAATGGAAAATTAATGTTTGAACAATGAAACATATGGAAATCTTCATTTCTCTAAGGTTAGTACAACTAGATTATAGATTGATACTTTCTACAAATATAATAGTGGCGACACCTTTTCTATTTGGTATTAGGATAAGTAATTTTAGTAATCCTTATGAAAGTATATGAATTTTTTAAATATTTTCTTTCTCTTAAATTGAAATGATTCTATCTTTCTCCTGTGGTAGTTAGAGTTTATCTCTGAACCACATAAAACATAATTGTTTCTTTTTAATTTCATATAATTTCCTTGCATGAATGTATAGTGTGTGTTAGACTGATCATGGATGAAGTTGTTTTATCCTAATATTATTATTTGGGTGAATATATTTCATCTATGATCTAGAGATGTGTTTTCTAGAAGACCAATTCCGTAATATTCCTATGCCAATGTGATTATGTATTTTTTACATTTTTTTTATAAGAAGGATAATGGGGAATTTCCCAATTTAACCTTATTCGTAGTTTATAACAATCCTACTCTATATTTCACATTTATACAAGACTTATCACTTAAATATGCACTTAATAAAACCCAAAATATCTAGAGGTATTGTGTCTTTGATACATAGGAACATTACATGAAAACTTAATACATAATGTACAAAATCTTAATTTAAAAATTCATTTAAATGGCTAAAATATTCCCTCGTACTCAGCATTGCATGAGATAACCTGAAGATTTTCATACCAAAATGATAAGCTATAAATCCAAGTATGGTAGTAAACAAGGAATAAAATGATAAATAAAATACATATTATGCAATGGTTGAATCAATTAAGCATAGAAGAAACATGAACATAATGTAATGATATAACATGATTATCATAACATGGAAATGTGGAGAAAACATAAAACAATGAATCATTAACATAAATGAATCAGGTAGACCCATGTCCCAAAATTTTGAATAAATTTCATTAAAATAATCCGGTGGAACCCTTTCCCAACATGAGGTATCATGATACTAAACATTATCCAATGCAATGGAGTGATATTAAGGGGCACCCATCATATTTATTTCAGTATCATGATTTAGTTTTCCACATAGATCATAAAACATGGATTCTTTCAACATCATAATTTTCTCCACAATAAAGAATGTGGAATACATACATTTAAGTACCATTCAATATTTTTATTCTAATAACTATGAATACCCTTGATAGGGAAATTGCTATGGTTTTCACTACATAATGATTTTTACATGGAAAATCACGGTGCAATTTCTGCCACCTAACGATGTTATCAGTATATTTATAAATTTAGTTTTTGATAGATACTGGTGTTTATCATCATTTATACATGAAATAGATAGTAAGGGAATCCTTGAAAATAATATCCCATCATATAAAATGGAATTTAGATGAAAAATATAGAATAAATTCTTGAATGTAAATAATAATAGAGATATCACTTTTGGAATTTTGGCATGGTAATTGTTGTACACAGAAAACATTAATCGGGAAGAAGGGGGTCTCGTATCATTCGAATGTAATGAGTAAATTATGGGGGAGTTTTGAAATCATACCCCAACATTATTAATTTAAAATTAAATGAAATAAAAATATAAATAATCACGGAAATAAATGGGAAATTAAGAAATCCATTACATGGATGTGTGATCTCAATACATTGGGAGAGGCATGAGAGAAGTTTTTTGGGAACTTGAGGTGTCTTAGGAGGATTATATAGAGGGGGAGGGGATGGATTAGGGACATTATCCATCGATTATGAGTAAAGATAAGTGGGGATTTAGTGGGTTTATATGGGAAATGAGAGGGGAATTCATTAATAATTCAGAAACATTGGTTTTGGAACATATATAATTAAATACTCAAAAACAAAAATCGTCCCACAGTTTTTACAATGTTATATTTGAAATAGTTGTGGAAGAAATATTTTATATATTAAATGTCCTAACATATTAAAATATTATCCTTTCATATGTGAATAGAAGTCACATTATTAAAGAAATGAATTTAAAATCGTAAAATATATTATACATTTTCAACGATTCACTAAGGCATTATAAAATAGGTAAAGAAAATATAAAATCACATTATAATAATGGTAAAACATATATTTTTCTGAGAGAAACCATTAGAGTATTTATTACATCACTTTTGGGACATTATGATGTCATAAAACACATATTTTATTTATAGAGTATTTAATTTTCACTTAAAAATTCGACTATTATAAAAAATTATGAAAAATTCACTATTGAATAAATTATATGTCTAGATACCGAAAACAATATTTATTTTATCTAAATAATTATCTTAATAAGTTAATTTTCACTTATAATTTGAAAACTGAAATTTATTGAAAATTCACTGTTTATGACCAAAAATAATTTTCAAACCATAATAAAAATTACATTCGACATCATAAAAACTATATAGTATTTTATTATTCATAATAGTAATTTGATAATAATATTACTTTTAAATAATAATTATTTTTATATTTCATTATTTCCTTAAAATAAATTATTATAAAAATACACCTTTTAGTTTTTCGTATAAAAAATATATGTCTTATCAAACTAATTACCTAATCATTTACATATAAAGAACTGATATAATAATCAATTTTGAGAATTTTATTTATTATATTATTAATAAAAACAATATTTTTATATAACAATGTATATATTTCTCATAATTAATTTTTTTACCTGAAAAGTCAATTTTTTAAAATTATCATTCTTTTAAGAAATAATATTATCATAAATGATTTGATGGAATTAAATATTTAGTTTTAAAAATATATTATAGATTAAGCAACTAATATCTTATTACACAACCCTTTATAAAACTCGTATATGACCTAAGGGTATGGAGTGTGGTGGGGACAATAACTTGGTATGGTTCAAATAATAAGGCCCACCTGGTAATATTTATTGACTATAACATATTCCTTTTTTATAATGTTAATGATTAACATGTTGAATCTTTTCTTGGGCTTGGTCAAGACTGAATCCCCGACATGCTACCTCCTTCCCAAGCACCGAAAAATGAGCTTTGTATGACCCAAGTCTACTGGATAAGGACATCCTCTCCTTTTTCTATATTGAAAGTATTTTTTTAAAACCATATATTTATAATATATGTGTGTTAACTATTAAATGGATATATTATCAATGGTAATGATAGTTAAAGGAAATTTAAATCCAATAATAATAACAATAAACTTTTAATGTGTTCTCTATGCCAATAAGACATTAAAATAAATGGAAACATATTCATTAATGTGAAGGTCATTAAAAAATTCCCCCATTATTAAATTCCACCCATGAAATTTCATTTTCCTCTCTTAATTAGACTTCAGTAAATCTGCCTCCTCATTTCCTCTAGTTCACATGTGGCTTCTTTAAACAAGTTGTTTCTCCAGAACACTTTGATGAGGGGAATTGTCTTGTTTCATAGAACATTTTCCATATGATCAAAGATCATCACTAGATTCTCTTCGTATGAAAGTAAATTCTCTAATGGTACCACCTTTGGAATGTGTACTCGTGACGAGTAATGTATGTTCTTCCACAAAAGTGATACATATAATACAACATGTACTTGAGATATATTTGATGGGAGTTCTAGTCAATATAAGACTACTCTAATGAAATCAAGTCTATCAAAAGAGATGATGTACCTAGGACTAAGTTTTACCTTCTTCCAAAATCTCATCACAATCTTCCTTGTAGATACAATGAGAAAAACCATATCTCCAACATCAATGAATAGGTCACATTGATGGTTGTCAGCATAGATATTTTGAAGACTCCGAAAAGATTTGATGTGTTGTTGGATGGTCTTAACGTTTTCCACCATTTCATCCACCATTTCCTGACCTAGAAGAATCATTCCCCAACTTCATCCCAACATGTTGATGTTCTTCACCTCATCCCATAATGGTCTTTAGAAAGATCCATTTGTATTCTAGAGTGGAAAATGGTTTTGTAAAAGAACTCAACTAGAGGAATATGTTGATCCAATCCCCTAATAAAGTCCATTTAGAAAGCTCTCAATATGTCCTAATGTTTTTGGATAGTCTTCTCAGATGGGACATCAATTTGATTATGATAAGCTACGCTAAAGATCATATCATTATACATGGAATGTTGGAGAATCATTCAGAATATAGAGGTGAATGTTATATCTTGATCAAATACAATGAATAGTGGTACACCAAAAGCCTTACCTATTATCACATATATATCTATGCTAGTTGATTCACTGATAAAATCACTCGAATAGCAATGAAGCATGCCGTCTTTGTAAAATGATCCAATGAAACCCATATAGCATTGTTTCTTTTGGATGTCTCCATAAGTTTAATGATAATGTTAATGATGATGTTCTCTCATTTCCGTGTTAGTATGGGTAATGGTTGAATCATAAACATATACTTATTCCACTGAAACATCACTTTCCAACATTCCATTCAATTTGTTGTATATTCAACAATATCCTTATTCATGTTATCCAACCAATAATTCTCTCAAATATCCAGATACATTTTTTTGTTTCTTGGGTGGATGGGAAATTAAAACTACGTTAGTCATCCAAAAGTTCATTCTTAATCTCTGTGTTTTATGGAACACATAGTCTCCAATAAAATCTCACAATTCCATCTTCATTAACATTTAACATATATTATTTCCTTTTTCTAAAAGTTACTATATTCATTTTAATTCTGACATAATCTTTTTAGCATCGTTTAACCTTTCCAAATGATATAGTTGGGAAATAATTTGTCAAAGGATTGAAGATTTAAACTTCTTCATTATTCCAATGTCTATCTTTATCAATTATAAGTTTATATGATCCTTCTCAATTATCATAAATGAAATAATTTTGGGGTACCTTCTACATAGAGAATGTTCCACCTTGATCCTGTTCCTAGGGTTGTAATTGATTGAGTATTGGGAATCCTTGATGTGCTATAACCATCTTCATTGGCACATGCTCATATCTTTCTGTGTGAATATATATTTGAGACTTTCTTTATCTGTATATATTTCAAACTTATTCACAAAGAGAAAATGATTCCATATTTTCAATGAATATATCATACCTTCAAATTATAGATCATGCATGGGATATTTTTTCTCATGAATTTCCTACATTCCTTGAGGCATAAGTGAGGACATTGTGTTTATACATCAACGCAAAACCCATGAACATCATTGAAGAATCTCTAATGATTCTGAAAATCTGCTCACATGTGGGCCGTGTGAGCATAAGTCCATTGATAATCCTCTTTTACAACTCCATGAAGATTTTTAACATCCATCATTCCAAGAAAACACGACTCCCTTCCATGTTTTCTTGGTAACAGGGTTTGAAAATCATGATTAATTTCTAAACAAAATGGTGATAATATCTATCTAACCCAATAAATATATGAATATATATCACATATATTGGCCACATCCACACCTATATTTCAATGTTTTGGAAGGATTCATAGATTTCCCATTGCATGGGATGATATTCCCCAATAATGAGACTCCCTTCAACCATAACACACACTTGATGTACTTTTCATAGAGCCAATTTTTTTTGCAGGATCACTAGTGTAGTTCTAATATGCTCCTCATGATCCTCCTTGGTTTTTGAGTATATTAGAATATCATCAATAAAAATTTCACAAATTTGTCAACGTAATACCTAAAGACATTATTCATTAATTCCATGAATATATTTGGTCAATTAGTGTGTCCTAATGGAATTAGGATAAATTCAAAATTCCCATACCATATATGTAATGGATTATTGGGGATATTCTCTTTCTTTAACATTTATTAGTAATAACCCAACCATAGATCCACCTTGGATGAGTATTGTGCTCTAGATTACTGATCGAACAAGTCATCAATTGATGAAAAAAGATGGTTGTTATTTATAATGATTTTTTGAGCTCATGATTATCAATACAAAGGCTCATTGACCCATCCTTCTTCTTGAAGAAGAGGAAAAGCGCATCCCATGGTGAAGCACTTGGGAATATAAATCCATTACCCATATTGTGATGTATTTATTTCCTTTTCTCCCCATACACTATAATAGTTATTATATATGGATTCGTTGATATTTCAAATCACCCATGTATAAGAACAATCAACAATTCAACATATCTTATACGAGGAAGACCTGAAAATTCCTTGGGAAACCCAAAAGACAATTCTCTTACAGTAATTACGTCTTCACGAATGGATCCTTCCATAGAGTCAATTATCAGAGATATATAAGTTTTCTCACTAGGATGTAATATCCATGATTGACATGATGGTTTAAATAAGATTCATCCTCATCATTGAACTTTTATGAATACTGGGTCGATTTACCATTTGACGTTCTCATCCACATCTCTACTTTCATGATTTGTGGTGGTGTTTATATTTTTTTAGTAAAATTATGTGATATAAAATAACGCGTAGAACTCGAATCAAAAAGTACATTCACTATTATCGAATGAATAACTAACATACATATCACCACATAAATTTCAAGATTTTCTTCAATAGTAGTACTGGAAAAAGCTTGCCCTTTCTTCCTTGAATTTTTTTGGTTGCCTCCAAAAACCCATGTCTTAGGGCACTAGTGGGAAAAGTTCCCTAGATCTTTGTAGTGGTAGAAATGAAAAACACACTATGGTTTAAGCCTAGAATTCATTTAAACTACCACACTTGTGGGTTTGTCCTATTGAAAACAATTATTCAGGTTCCCTTCTCTTATGCACATAATGCATTCCCACGTCCCCTTTTAGAAATTTCCACGATTATTCCTCCTGCACCTTTGGAATGTGGGATGTTTTAATTTCGTTGCACCATTGGATTTTTACAATGGACTAAAAAAATAATGTCAAATTTCAACTTATTATCTCCATGATACCGTTGAGGTTCGCAGAACTTCATCTCGACTTTTAGGGAACATTGGATAATCTTCTTATAGATATCAATACCAGAGATCACCTGGGTCTTATGTAGGCTTGGTTTTAGCCCACCAAAGAATAAGTCAACCTTGCATTTAGGGGTAATGAAAAATATGAATGTGTATCATTCAAGATATGTGATCTTTCCCTTATAAACTCTGATAGATTTTATTTATTTTTGCATGAGGACAAGGAAGTCCCCATCCATACCAATTAAGAGGGTGGGAAAAAAAAATAATTGATTTTTTTTCTTAAAACACTTCCATTATAATGTTGAGATCTCTTCCTCATTATTCATATTATTGATCAATTTCTACCATTTACTAGACTCACCCTTCATATGATAAGAATCCAGAATAACGTTCTCTTGTTCAAAACATTGAAGGATGGAGAAGATATTCTCAATGGTTTTAATGAATTGTATGTTGAATGTGGGATTAGATGATCTATGGAAATTAAGAGGCCTTTTTATCATGAACCATCTATTGAGACTTTTTATTTATCAAATGGTTTTATGTTCCTCTTGACCCATGGTTATATTCAATACATGATTTAACTAAGAGTGTATTAGTACAATTTTTGTGATTCTTACTCCCATCGGATTGGGTATCTCACTAGAATAGACATATCATTAATATTCGCATCAGTTGTTAACCTGAGTCCTCCTATTACTATCCATTATCTATAATAAAAGAAAAATTATGGGTAATTATTTAAAACTATTAAACACATAAACTGTAATCCAATGAAAAAAGGGATAACTTATAAATTACATTTATCTCCTATGAATTTCTATGCTTCAATCTAAGTTATCCATTATTTATTTCCAAACGTATTTTCATATGGTATTTTTTCTCCCATAATAATGATTCATACTATTCTTATGAATTTACCAAATAATATCCTCTAGGAGTGTCGAACTAATAGAGAATCTAGGCCAATTGTTGTTCACTAGTTCTTATTCGATTCTAGCTCCAATCGGTGTTTTTAGGTTTTACCCCTAGATACAACTGTGCTGGAGCCACCTGCATTTGTTCATAACTATACTGTGATTTATTTTCTTGATAAACCAATTAATATATACTAACCAAAATTTAGGGATTAATTATTTATACTTAGTATTATCCCTAAGGATTTCACTAGAGTTTTATGACCCTAATCCCTGAAATAACTAAATCTATCATCTGATACCAACTGTAACACCACTAAATTTTATTTGACATTTATACATGCATTATCACATAAACATGCACTTAATAAAACCCATAAGAATTTTAAATCTACTTTCATTGGGGCTGAGTATCATTACATTACAACTGAAAACATAATCTACACAAACATTAGTAAAAACTTCTTTTACATGACCACAATATTTCCTCATACTTATAATTGAATTGGATAACCTGAGCATATACATATGTAAAGGGTGAGATATAAATACCTCTAAGGTTGTAAATAAAGAATAAAATGACAAATACAACACATGTTAGGAAATTGTAATATCAATAGAGCATAATAGAAAAATGACCACAAAGTCATGATGTAACATGATTATCATAACATGGAAATGGGGAAACTACTTAAAACATTGCATCATTATGATAAAGGAATTAGTTAAACCATTATCCGAGCATGGTGGAAAAATTTCATAAAAAGAGTTAGTTAAACCCCTATCCCAATATGAAGTAACATGATACTAAATATTACATAATTAATTTGAGCGCTATCTGGGTGCACCCTTCAAATTCATTTTAATATCATGCTTAAGAGTGCTATATAGCCGTATAACATGAATTCATTCAACAGAATCAGTTTACATGTTAAAAGAATTTTCAATACATAAATATATGTACCATTAAATAATTATATGTTTATATAGGTGAATATCCTAGATTGGGAAATGTGTATGGTTTTTACTAATCTTTGATTTTGTCTTGAAAAAACACAATCCAATTTCGACAACATAATGATGTTATATGGAGAATCCTAAATTGGGTTGATGAGATAGAAATTGGTTTATCATAATTTTTGAATGAAATATGATGTAAGGGAATCATGGAACATAATATCCCCACATATGAAAGGTAATTAAGATGAATAATATAGTGGAAATGCTTGAATGGAAATAATAATTGAGAAATCTCATATGGAATATTGACATGGTAACTGGTGTACATGGAAGGCAATAATGAGAGAGAAAGGAATTTTCACATCATTTGAAAATGAGGAGGGAATTATGGGGGATGTGTGAAATCATACCCAAACATTTATATTTTAAAAAAAGTGTATAACAATATAAAGAAACATAGAAAAATATGAGAAGGGAATGAATCCTTTATGGGGAAGTATGATCATAATGGATTGGGAGAGGCTTGAGAGAGGATTCATTGGTTATTGTGGTGATTTGGGAAGATTCTAGATAAAGGAGGAATTATTAGGGACCTGATACCATTAAATTTGAGTGCCTTGAAGTGGTATATTGGGTGGGTCTATATTGGAAATTAGAGGGGAACTCTTTAATATATCACCAACTTAGGTTTTGGGACCTATATAATTAAATACTCATAACCAAAATACTTAACATGGTTATTTTCCATGTTTTTTCCCAATAATAGTGGAAAAAAATTATTTTATATGTCCAATGTCCAGACATATTAAAATATTATGCTTTCTTATGTGTATGTCAGTAACATTATAAAAGAGATGAATTTAAATTCATAAAACATATTATACATTTTGGATGATTCACTAAGGCTTTATAAAATACAAAAAAATATTATATAAAATTATTTTAATGGTAAAACACACATTGCGCATATAATACACAATATAGTACATATTTCATCATTTTGTGGATATTTTGATGTATTAAAAAATATATTTTATTTACACGGTATTTAATTTTGACCTAAAAATTCAATTTCATATAAAAATTATGAAAAATTCACAATTGTATAATTTCAAGATCTCGATTCTAAAAAACTACTAATTTTATCTGTGTAATTTTCTATATATGTGATGTTTCACTTTTAAAATGAAAACATTCATTTATTGAAAAATCACATGTTCTAACAAAATTTAATTTTCAGTCCTTACTAAAAATTACACTGGACTTAATTAAAATTATATACTCCTTTTTTATTCATAAAATGAAGTTGATAATAATAATTATTTATAATTTATTTATTTTAAAAATTCATAACAATATAATTTTATTAAATACACTTTCCATTTTATCGTATAAAAATTATAACTCCTATAAAACTAACTACCTAGTCATTTACATGTAAAGAAGTGATATGATAATCATTAATAATAATTTTTTATAAAGTTTTTAATAAAACCAATAGTTTAATATAAATTTTTTTATATTTTTTAAAATTACCATTTTTACCATAAAACTCAGTTTATCAAATTTATTATTCTATTAAAAAAAGTCTATACTAATAAATAAATTGATGGAATAAGACTTTTATTTATAAAATTATATTATATAATATGTATATAATACCTTAATACATAACCACTTATAACACCAGCACAAGACATAAGAGTATGTTTTGTGATGGTGACAGACTCTTGGGGTTGGTCTCATAACATCGCCCAGGTGGTAATCACTATTAACATGAACTTTTCCATAGGCGATAATGTCCAAACATTACTTGTGGAAGCATAAATTGGTCTTGTTCAAGAGAAAATTATAGTGATGATACCTCCTTCCCAAGCATGAAAAAATGAGCTTTATAAAGCCTGATTCTACTAGATGAGGCCATCATATTGTTTTTTTTGGTGAATGCATTTTTTAAATCCTAATATTTATATTAGTTTTCTGATCACAGTTTAACAACTATATCCTCAATGATAACAATACTTAATGATAATTTCATCCTCATAATAATAATAATAAAATGGTTCATGTATTTTTTATACCCATAAGTCATTAATAGAAGGGAAATTTATTCATAAATGTTTGGGTCATTACCTAAATTCATAATCTAATCAATATTAATCATGTAATAAGTATAATATTTATTCGTTATGTAGAAATTTATAACCATCAATATATGGTGGAAATTAATAATAAATTATATCACATTATGGAGAGAGTAGTCTAACCGTACGCATTAATAGTTATTTTAGTTTTCAATGTATGAAACAAAAGAAATGTAAATAGAAATTTAAAATTCCATAATAAAATTATATCATATATATTCATTAAATTAATCCTTATGACTATCGATATATATAGCTAAAATGTAAAACAAGTCACATCTCTTCGTGGTGGTGGTAATCCATATACATACAAGTGAAAAATTATCTTATTTTAATGGATGAGGGGGTTAGATGTTATATAATATATTATATTTATAGAGACATAATATTTTATTATAAATCATATATAATAATTTAATCTGTAATATCAAAAATCATGATAGGTAGCGATTGAAAATAAAATTTTTCAGTCGTGTATAAGGTAGATTATATGTATGCATGATAATGTTATAATTTTATATTGTGATTGTTGATAAATTGATAATTTGTAACATCCCACCAAAACTACATGGATTTAGAAGAGATGGAGGGCCACTAACCTCATGTGAAATTCCCAAGAATATAAAAGATGAAAATAAATGTCAAGGTATTAAAACAATATTGTGGGACAATTTTTCCTAAAAAAATAAAACAACCTGATAACAAAAATGTCATCTTTAAAAATATTATACAATGAATGCAGAAAATAATACAACCCCAGTCGAAAAACCATTAGAACAAAAACAAAAGAATATATTTAGGGGAATATGGAAAAGAGAATCAACAATCAAACCAGAGATAAGACAATATTACCAAATGAAACCAAATCAGAATCATCCCAAGCATCACTTAAACAAGATCCGTGATCCCAACCAAAGTCCATTCCCATGGGATCCTGATGCACCACTAGAGTTTTATAGAACCTTTCCCTCCCACATTCATTAGTATACCAAATATAACAACGCACCATTGGTCCCTATATTAGGGTGAGTATAACACTTATTAGATAATCCCAAGATATTTCCCAACAAACACCACCAAAGATAATAACTATTAATAAAATTTTAATGAAAATATTCATAAAATATTTATGGAGTTTATTCAATGCTATCAATGAAATCCATGTGATGAAAAATAGATCAATCACATTACCATTGATTAAAATTTTACATATCCTTTTCAATGTTCACACACACAAGCATATACCCATCCACACATACATGCTTGGTGTGACACATTGAATGAGGAAAATAATGATCATACTCAGTCCAACATTGAATGTGGTACTTCATGATCCTAATCCACCCCACTTGAAAACATACTAACAAAATTATAAAAAATTCCTTGCTAATTAATTTAATAATAAAAAAATATTCCAATGAATATATTTCATTAAAGACTTTTCTCACATGAAAATAGTACTATCATTGTAACACAATCTATTTAATATTATAAACAAAGCGGTTTTCCTAAATTTGTAAAATTTTCCAATTTTTCAATGATATTAAAAAAAATGATTCCTTATGTGAAATAACATTACATTTTCATAAAAAATACATGTAAAAATTTTAAATAAATTAAACAATTTAAATAAAATAAAAAAATCATTTTTATATTGATATATAGATGAGGTATATTCCATCTACCTATCAATGGACAATAAAACCAAATAATAATAATAATAAATTATAAATCTGGGCTCAAGAAACATTCCCATTAATACATCGAAAAAAATATTATAATGATTCAAATCCTAAAACATAAATTTTTTATATACTAAATTAGGTCTATAGATCTTACGGTGAGGAGAAGTATATATTTAAGAAGGAAAAGGAAGGAAAAGAGATAATGATGATTTCAAATAACCAAGAGATGTTGATTGGTCAAAAAATATTTTCTAGATAAAATGTAGATACCAAATAAACATGTGACAGAATTTTAGTTTGAGAACCTAGAATAATTAGTGAAGTATGTGGGTTCTAGGGAATTAATCTAAAAAATGTTTATCAAATATATGGCATACATTTTTTTAGATCTATGCACTAACCAAGTACATGCTACTAGACATCACCCAGGTTGATGATAAATTTAGAAAACTGTTTACCAATCATGTGGTGATACTATCTCAAAGTCACCCACACATGGTTGGAATGCAAGGTTTGAAAAAAATGTGCAATAAACGCTCATACCCATCAATCATATATCACATAATTTCCCCCAGAATTCATATGGTTAGGATATGTAATTATCCATCCATGTGCTCTCCTAGTGATTCCTACAATAACATTTCATAGATCCTAGGATATAGTTCATAGTTTCTACATACATTCCTCAAACTATGAACCTACAAAAACACTTCCAAAAACACTCAAAACCTTCTAAAAAACTATTCAAAATCAACCCTAGTATTATATGAGAAATCAATAAATAATAAAAGTGGAAAATACCCAGAAATGAATGTTGTTAAACACTCTACATCATTGGAAATTCCATTCTTGGAATGTTGAATACCTATGTTAGTTTGGTAGAGCACAGAAAAATACTCTAGTATTTCCTTATCATATTCTAACTTATCATCCAAAATATGTCCATGTATATATAAAACCCATACCATACTGATTATTTTCCCACATAATTTTATCTCTTTTTTGATCCACCATATTAATTTTGACCACAATCAATGTATCATTAAGTTAAATAGTAACAAGATCCCATCCAAAAACATTGTCCTGGTCAATATGGAAGTTCATAAATTAAGCTACATGAAACACATTGTATAAAGATCTTAACCTTGGTGTAAAACCCAACATACAAGTAACATATACAACTCATTCATGTATCAGAAAATAGACAATGTACAAAGGTTATAACAATAATTATTTAAAAAATTATGATTTTATACCCTTGTAATGATTCATTAGAATACATGATCGTTCATATAAAATGGTAACAACCGATGATGGTGATATGCATATGATTTATGATGACGTTAACACATAACCATTCACTTAAATTTCCTCCAAATTATCTATGTTTTATCATATAAAAGGCTAGGTATGATATGTAAAGTATCACCTATTTCCACCCAATAATGTATAAAACTACTAGGATGACCAATCAAGGCTTCATAAGATTAGATATATTTTAAGACCTGATAATTTTTTTAATGAGAACTCAACTAATTTTTTATGATCCACCCATGAGCCTCCAAAAATCACCACATATTCTCTAACCATGTATTCTAGTGTTTAGATTTCTATATTGGTTTTTGGGTCTATTTGAGGATGATAATCTTGGGTAATGATCAATTAGGCTTTAATATATTATTATTACGATTTCTTAATTGAATATGTAAACCTAGGGACCTAGTTGAGGACAACTGAAATTGGTACACCTTGAAACATTAAAACATCTGATATCTAGATGATCAACAATTCCACAATAGTATTTGACATGGGAATACGGAAAAATTGAGCCAAATTTTAAAAAAACCCATAATATAAAGTTTAACATACCTTATCGAATAATAGTATGTATAATGATGTCATTCCTAATATCCTATAATAAATAGTTTATGATATCTAAAATAAAGATCAAAATCTTCCATATTGAATCAATCCTTAAATGGTCTCCCCACTATTGATTTTGAACTCATGCTCAGAAAATATGGATTATATTTTTGAGTATACATAACATTCCCTACCAAATATGGAACATAATAAACATGAAAGATAACCACAACATAAACTTGCTCAGCATAATCCAAATTTATATTAGCTATTACATACTCTAGTTTCTATTGATCAAAAACGTTTTTATTAAAATGAATATATGACCTACTACTCAGTGCATCAACTATGGAATTCCCTATACCTAGTGTAAAAGAAAATTTGAAGTCAAACATCGTCAAATATTTCATCCTAATTTATTTACATATGTTTAAATCTCTTTGAAAGAAAATGTGTTTCAAGATCTTATCCTCAGTAATCTCTTTATATTTATCACCCACAAGATAATGACAAAAACTCTTCAAATCACATACTATAGAAATGAATTACCAATCATGTTCTGTGTATTTCTTATAATGGACTTGGAAATTTTTTGATCCATTAGGTATGACATGGTTACCCCTTACGAGATTAAATCTCGATCCAGATCTAAATGCTTCACAATATACCACTTTTCCATATAATGGAACTAAAAATTTAAGGATACGTGATAATTTATGGTGTTCCTTATGCCCTTGGAAATATTTTGGGATTTAATAGATCCATTATAAATGAATACCTTTATTTATCAATTATATCATAAGTGAGGAAATTCATGAAACATTATAGGCAGAGTATGTAATATACCATTAATCCATGGAAACCACATAACTGAGAAAACATTCTTTGGGGGATTCCATGAGATTAAAAAATATATTTTTTCATGCTATATAGATAATACAAATTTAAATAATAATTTAGTAAGGAAACATACCTATTGTACTATGAAATGACACTTCAAGATCTTATCATTATGGTTAGGTTTTTGAATGATACTCAACATTATATCCATGTGTTTCTCAATATTATACATGGTCCTAGAATTCAATAGAGTATTATTATTTAATACCACTAAAATAATTAATGATACCTCTAAAATATCTTATTTATAAAATCCATAACATCAAATATTGATTTATTAATATCAAAAGGAATTACTACAAATTCATAATTTTATAGAAACACAAGAAACGTATTTTCCGAATATCCACCATCCAAGATCAATGTCGATGACAAAAAAATAAAAAATAACATATAAATCACCACATGGATCCCCTCAAATGATATTAAATTAATCAATTAAGGTAACTGGATACAAAATCATTATCATAAATTGAATAATCTAATGATAATCCATACAAAAACGAATATTTCCATCCTCTTTATTTATGAAAAAAGAACTAATTCTAACCAAATAGATATATTAGGTCGGATTAACACTTTTCATTACAAATATTCTAGATGATCATTCAGTTCCTACAATTTTTTTTGTTTATGTCTTGTGTCTTAGATGTGAAATAAGTGTTCTCCCTAGTATGAATTCAATCATGATTATCAATACAATTTTTATAGAAAACCAATTAAATAAAAATTATAGGAATTAAAAATTTGTCCAATGATGGTGAAAAAAATATATTTTTAATTTTAATTAACATATTCTTAAATAAATTATTTCAACTGATAAAAATTGTTTTTAACCATAGGAACCAATGGTCATGATCTACTTTAATTCATCCATACGAACTTTAATGGAGTTAATTTAAACAATTATATGTAATAAAACAAACATACTAGGAATAATACTCGACATGGGATTTAAGGAGGTAAACCAATCCATTTCCAAATTAATTTCATAGATATCCATACTATGGATAGATAAATCCCAATGAAATTCTTCCCTATCAATATTTATAGGTAAAGTTATACAATGAATGACTTAGCATTGACTTTTTCCAAGAGGCTTTTGAAGTTTTAAAAATAGAAGGCGTCATATCCTCATATAAGCCCCTATGAAAAATAACATAAGAATTGATAAAATATTGGGACGTGATTCTGTAAAACAAGACTTGAAAAAGTATAAAATTCATGATAATAGTACATAATAATATCTAGGGACCATGTTGATCATATGTGATCATATTCAGAATACTATATAATTGTTTACCCAATACTCCTTGTTCATTGCTTTATTTCTACAAGTTCATAACATGAGGAGTAGTGGTGTTATTATAATCCCCTTGTATTTTTTTGATTATATGGTAATGAGTTATTATAATTATATAGAAATATTAAATAATCGTATGTGTGAGAAACATGAGAGGAATATCCCCCCACCATAATTTGGAGTGATAAAATAATAACACTAGATATGTCCCATCTGATTATTGTTATGGAATGATCTTAGTGGAAATGTTCTACATATATTGATATTAACAAGGGAAAAACACTAAAAAATACAAGTATTGATCATTGTTCTTGGAGGGAAATTATTTTTTCTTTTGATATTATTTTATGATGCTTTAAAAAATTAGAATGTGTTGTCCCTACACTTCTAATTCTTAGAATCTGTATTCTACCATATTCGCTTTTTGAAAAAACAGAACGCTTCTAGGTATATTTCTTGACATGTCTCTTTCCACCACTATTTCTCTATCTATTATCTATAAAATATATTTAATATAAAGAATATATCTTTTAGTGAGAATCATTGGTAACATACCATAATCAATGATATATGCCTTCATGGAATCTATAATAGTAAATAATGGGTAAAAGTAAACTTAGTTCATAATTTTAGCTACGTTCTCTTTCATAGATAGGATCTCCTTCATAGAGTTCATGAAATTCGTTCATTTTATGACATTCTATGTGTTATGATAGATTTTTTTTATTGAAGAACTTTTAAAAATTATCCCATGTAATTCCTTGGTCATATTTACCTTGAATAGATAAATCCCACCGTTAACATGAATGAATATTCATCATATACCCACCTAAATTGACCTTAATCTTAGATAGTGTCCCAATGAAATAAATAATTTTATTCATTATATTCAATCAAAAAAGTACCTTTTTAGGTTCATAATTACCTCAAAATATTGGTTTATCCTAATTCTGAAACTGTAAACAATAAACCAATTTTTTGGGATCACCATTATAATTTATTCATTCAATGAAAAAAACACAGAATGATCATTTTCTTGATTTTCTTGGGTCAAATATTGATCAGGTTAAAAAAATTATACATGGCCTCTTCTAAAAGATTTCAATAATGTCAAATTGGTTCCATTATCTATATCTAGAACAAGAAAAACATTGTAATAACTATATATAATCTTTTGGATTAAGAAATTAAAAATCCAAATAAGAAATAATTATTAAAAAATAACCTATCAATATCAAATTACTGTATCCATTTAAATCAATTTGCATAAAAATTATAATCTATGATGAATAATGTAGTCATAGTGGGATGTATTAGTACAAATTAATGGTATTTTAATCTCAACAGATTAACAATTGTTGATGTGGTGAAAAAACCTAGAAATTTCATAGACCACATTTTACCTCAAAACACCCCAGTAACATGATGTTTAGTATAAAAAGGCACGATGGGTATTTTTAAGCTCTATATTTGATGTTCCCGCATTACAATATTTTTTATATCATCCCAAAATGATTGATAGACCGAAAAAGTCTAATTCCATTTATACTATCCCACCCCAACTCATGTTATTTATATGTAATAGAGTGCCACTATCCATCGATTATATCATCAATACACTAATGGATGATGATAAATTTCTATGGAT
The DNA here is from genome assembly GCA_963277665.1 of Viscum album. NCBI lineage: Eukaryota > Viridiplantae > Streptophyta > Magnoliopsida > Santalales > Viscaceae > Viscum > Viscum album. Next base: position 1,919,756,117 of record OY728163.1, read on the forward strand.
TGTGAGAAAAATGATGGTTTTTTTTTCATAAAGAAATAAAACTACTAGAAAAAATATTTAAACACAAAAAAATATGTTTCGTTAAAAAAATAATACAACCCCAACCATAATACCATTAAAAAATAAAGATAATATCAACGTGAAAAAATAGTGACAAAAAAAATACAAAAGAAAATTTACGTAAATTATAACAATGTGTCATCTTCATAATAATAACCCAAACTAATTTGAATCCCCAAAAATCATTTTATAACCTCGATATCTATATTTATCACTATAGAGTTAATATACATTTCCCTTTAATATGTTCTAATAAAATACATCTAAAAAGGCACCAATGATCCCATATAGTGTAAAACATTGATAATTAATGTAATATTTTTAGTAAAAAATACATTATTTGATAGCATTAATTACATGAAACACGTTGTTTTAGTGAATAATTATATAATTTTAATATTATTATTTAGGCCATAACATAATAACATAGTCGTTACAATTGGATGTATGTATACTAATAACAACATTATCAAAATTATGTTTAATGGTTGTAAGATAAAAAAATATATTGATTAGTATGTACTTAGTTTTTTATAAAGTCTATATTTTTTTGTAAATACTTTTTTCTCCAAAAATATCATTCTTTTTAAGAACAAATAAAACAATATATTTTTTCAAATTTTAGATATTTATTTTATGAAAACATAATTTTTTAAATTTACATATAAATTTTATATTTGAGTTAATTGTATATAATTTTCTTCAATGTTTTAATTTTTGACGAATAATATAAAATACTGAATATTTTATTTAAAAATCGTTTTTGTTAAATGAATTTAAAAGATAAATTTATTTTTAATGTGATTTTAAAATTAAAATTCGTTAATTTATATATTAATTAAACTAATTTTTCTCATTTGAATCAATTTAATAATGAATTATGATATTAAATCCCTCTGTGCTTATGAAAATTTCATCTATAGAAAATTTATTTTCCATTATGTATGGGGTTTAATTTTAAACTAAATACTCTCACATATATGAATTGATTACAAAAAAAAATCAATATTTGGAATCAAAATAATTAATATTTTATAACATATTCAACCATAATTTTCTTCATAATTTTTTCTAGAATCATTAATGTTTAATTACTGCAGTTAGGGTTAAAACAGGTTTATAGTGAGGTAAAAGTAATCATATAAGGTTTAAAATTATTTAAAAACAAATTAAATTCATTTTATATGTTTATATTTTCACATTATGATATTCATTGATTAATAGTGAGACATTTTTATCCTTTTTCATGTTTAGAATGTGGGTATAACATTTCATTTTCACGAATTCCATGTGGGTCCTCACCCGCACATATTCATTGGAACCGACTATTTTCACCTATTTACACTTCCCAAAAAAATTATTTTGACAAATATATTAACAAATATCTTCAATAATTCCCTTAAAAATTCTTAGTGGTCTTCTTTTTTTAGAAATCCTCTTATGAACGAATTTTGTGCAAACCTAAGGAGGTTTTCCGAAGAAGAGGTAACACTTATAACCAAGTGTTTTTATTTAATTTGTTCTTATAACTCATTAAAATTATTATAAAATATGCTGATATAATATACTATGTATGTACCATAACACTCTATGTTATTATTTTAGTTTCATTTCATATATCTATGTTCTCGTCATTCAATTTGAATAAGAAGCCATCGATCATGTATATAGTGGACTACTGCGTTGTCAACCATATTAAGTCATTTTCCATTACCGACCCTCATAGATAGATATAATTAAATAATTTAATTATATAAATTAAAATTATTATTTAATTATACTTATATAATTATAATATCAAAGCTATCTTCTTACCTTCCAAACCATTGAAATATGATAACATTGATTGTGCATACATGTGGAGTATCGCCTCTACAAAGCGATAGGATACATTATTCATTATGTTGAAAAATTTATGGTAATTAGGTGAGATTTAATGTTAATATATTATAAATATTATATTAAAGAAATTTATAAATGTTTATTAAAACTTATATATCATTTTTACGCCAGATTATAAAATGGATAGAACAATCATGTGGATATATAACCTACCGTCTCCATGAAAGGTGTAATTCATTTTCTAATATCTAAATTTTATGTGAAAATGTAAAATTTTATATACTTATTATGTATGATATTCTTATATTGACTAAAATTATGGAAATTATGGGAAAAAAGTAAATATACATGGAAGAAAACAACCGGACCAAAACAAACATGAAAGACAAATCAATTATTATCTGAAATAATGATTTGTTAATAACGAATTGTCAACAAATGTGTCATAAAAGAGTATAAGTAGATAATATTAGTTTTTATATATTTTATTATTGTTCTTTGAAAAATTTATATTAAACATATTTTTATTATAAAGGAGTTTAAATGTATATAAAGAATGTCAGGACTTCAGGTAATGTGTTTTGTGACATACTTTTTTTTTCAATGGGTCACATGGCATATTCACCAATTGTTTCTTTTATGTGGGTTATATAATACCAATTAATAACAGTGATGATTATTATCGTGAAAATTGTGTGATATATATATATATATCGTTATTTCATTCATGGGTCTTACAACTCAAATATATACACAATGGTAATGATTTTATGATACAGTCTCATTGTATATAGTCATTATTAATGATTATTCATTCAGTGATGAAATATTATGATATAACTCTCCATAAAATCATGCATTTTATTATACTATGGTTATTTAAATTAATATTTTCATCTAATTTTACTATATTTAATTATTCACGATACATAAATAATGTTTTTCAAGAAAAATAATTTTATTTATCTTTTTACTTAAAAATTATTTTTATTCTTTATCACTGTTTTATAAAAATATTTCTGATAATGTTTTTTAAATTTCTAATGATTTTTTAATAATTTTTTTTCAATTTTTCTGTATTTTAATATTTGTTTCAATGGAATCTTTTTTTCAATTTATAAATAAGATACTTTTGATATTTTACAAAAAATCTGAATTGAATATTTGTTTTTAGTGTGTATGGCCTATAAAAAATTTTACACCGTTATATTTGATTAATGATTTTAGTGTTATTTTATATGTTTCCATGGATCTGTTAAAATAATTATTTTCATTAATGTTTTAGAAATTTTATATTTTGAATAAGAGCTTTCAAAAATTGAATCTTTTTCCCCAATAAATGTTCTAGGTGATCTCTCAAAATCATTTTTCATATAATATGAAATAATTGAATATTACATATTATTTACTAGGGATATGATACAATTGTACAATTATTATTCATAATCTATATGATTTATATTTAGGGTGAAAATATATTCATGGAACACATTTTTTTCTTATGGGTTATGCTATAATAAAAGGATGCATTATTTTGGAATGATGTTTATTTTCCAATTATTATTCAATGATTAAATGATTGTGAAAAACATTTATTTTCATGGGTTTTCAAATGACAAATATTTTTTGATCTTGTGACACACATATGTATGATTTCCATTATGTGATTAGTGAAACATATATCAACCTCTAATGCATTGTGTAATGATTGATATATTATGGTATAAAAAAGACATGAATGTTGTGTGAACCTTGTTTCATAAAGAAACATAATCCTAAATGGTAGTATTGTGAGTGATTATGGACTACTGTGATAGTTTTGGGAGTGAACCCATTTCACAATTATATCCTTATTAATGATACATGACTACTATAGAAATGATTTTATATTCTTAGGTGAATTTAAATAATCAATGCATTATGCTAATGTGATACTCTCGTGGATCATGTTATTTGACTACATTATAATCATGTCTTATAAAATGACATAATTTATTGCTTGACTCAAGTATAAGTTCTTTGATATGGAGTGTATGGTATCAAATTTTGTGAACATGTTCTTATACACTTATTCTCATGTTATTCATATGTTATCATTGATGTAACCCTTGTTTACTATTATTGAACATCCCAACTCACTATTTCTTCTGTTTTATTTCCCAAGGGGAAGAAGAATGGTTTTATTCATGGTATGTATTTGAGTGGATTTATTTATGGTGAACTTTGTTGGAGACCATGAATTTCACATAAGAACATGCTGTTTATGTTTCCAAAGGAATTATAACTATATAAATCTAAAATGGATTCTTTTATATATAGTAAATATTAATCTATTAAGATGAAGTATCTATGTATGAAATATTTGGACAAATATTGTTTGAATTCGATAAAGGGTCAGTAAACCATTGAAACCCACAATGAGAAAACAATAGTGACAAACATATTTATAAGTCTAAGTATAGAAAAATATCCTATAATTCAGGTGAAGGGTAGAGTGGGAGGTTTTTAAGAATTAAATCTCTATATAGATAATATAAGTGTAAATAGTTCTATAATATTTTTTCCTTTGGTAAATAACTACAAAAAGGATGTATTAGGAATTGAATTGTTTATAACATGGTGAATGACAATGGACTTTGCTGGACACATAGTTTCACACTCTTATGGGGTATTTTTGGAAGCATTTAAAATTGTTTATAAACCTTCACGAGGAATTTAAATTGATAATAATCACGAATGACCAAAATTAAACGGATATTTTCATAAATTTAAAATAATAATTCATTATTGAAAACTTACTATAAATCATTTTCATGATTATGTGGATTCCCACTATGATTATTAATTTAAAACTATTAAATATTGTTTTTGATGGTGGATGGAACCTAAAGGAATCATGTTAATGATGCATGTGATGGAAAATGAATTGATTTTCAACCTATAAAAAAATATATTATAGGATATATTATACAAAATCTCAATACTATGCTCACACCATTTTCTCATGCTATAAATCTCGTTGTGCTTCTAAATGAGAATAATAGGGAACAAAAAACTATTAAGTGCTTCACGAAAAAATATAACTTATTTTAGAGGTCATACTAATATATAAGTTTATGATAAATAGATCTATACAAAAGAAAGGATATTTTCCATTATCCAATTTTTGAAACATGAAAAAAATTTGTTTTTTTCGTTTATCATTTAGAAGGATGGTTGGATCAACAGTTGAATCATATCATTAATATACATCAAAAAATATGAATCCGGCTCTACGTAATGGGATTATATTACAAACCTATAATTGAATATATAAATTCTATGTAATCATCATACGAAAATAGAGAATAAATTAATTTTGTTAAATCATAAGGATTTTGAATTTTTTGATATTATGAGATGAATTTTACAAGACATGTGAGGTATTCTTATCATATAATCATCCAACATGAAATTATGTTTGATCAATACATAAGAGGATAAAAACCATGTCTATGAGTGGAATTAACCACAAAGTACATTTGTATCTATGATTAAATAATTTGAAGTGCTCTCATGGGGGAAATAAATAATTCATTTATATATAAATCTAATGTTTTTTAAACAATTCAAAAGATATAATCCAAAATAAATTCTAAAAACCATAGTGATAAGAATACATGTTGTTTATTAAGCTCAAAATGTGGAAGAAATCATGGTGGGAATTGTTTAAAAGGGGCTGTAAAATATTTTATGTGTGGATAGGAAGATCATCGAGTAATTGAATGTTGAAGTGGTAGAATGAATATATATAACAATATAAATAGAGTAAATTATGCACCTAAGGAACCGACCTCACATTATTGTTTAAACTATATATATTATGATAATCATTCTAACTAATTCCCAAATTTGAAGGCTAATGATAATGATAAACATCAACAACCTCTAAAGTTGAGATATAATGGGAAATATCGTGTTATCACTATTTCGGATGAGGGTAGTGATAGTGATAATGTGAAAGGTATAAATACCATCCACTATAAAATTTATAATGTCATATATAAAACTATATATACACATTCATATATAACTAAATAATTTTCTAAGTGTATAAAAATTATAACCAAATTATATGATGTTTTATTAAGAGTGAAAAACACTAATGGTATGATGAACATATATATTGTTTTCAAATATTGTATAATAGTTTTTTATGGGATTGTGATTCCTATAAATCATGTTATTTTCCCTTCGGTTTAATGTTATTTTATCTTTGTCATATATTGTATTTATTTAATTAAAACCCATGTCAATTTTAAATAAAGGGAAGTGGTGTTTCATATTCCAAACCAAACAATTATTTTCTATTAACGAGACAATAAATATGAGCTTGAAATGGATATTACATCTCTTGTAAGGGTCTTGATTACTATTAAAAAGGAATGTTCGTCTCATATGGTTGGTGAGAAATAGATCATCAATGGTATTCCAATTATTTATGATTTTATTGATGTCTTTCCAGAAGAGTTTCCTATACTTCAAGTAAATCATTACGGTGAGACCTTAAAAGGAATAATACTTATTTGTATTACTATTTCAAGTAATATCTATTGAATGGTATAATTTTGTTAATGGAATTTAAGAGAAAACTCTAGGAGAATATTTAAAAGTTATTTATTCAGAAAATTGTGTCACTATAGGGGTGAAATAATTAGTTTTATTAAGATGAAAGATAAATTGATGAGAATTTTAATTGATATTTAGATCTGAACAAAAAAACAATCAAGAACATGTATACCCTATTACATATTGTTGAATTATTTGATCAAATATAAGGAGAAAAATAATTTTCCATAATTATACTTCATTATGGATGTCATTAATTCAGAGTCAAGAAGGAGGATATACCCAAAAAAAGATTTTGTATATGTTAAAAACACTGTTAATATAATGCGATGCAATTTGGTCTTAATATTTCATCAATTATCTTTATGGATTTAATGAATAGAGTCATTATAGATTACCTTAATATGTTTTTCATAGTATTTATAAATTAAATTCAAATATATTAAAAGATAAAGAAGGATCCTAGTGATCATTGTAAGACTATACAAAATACACTAAGGATGGAGAGGCTATATGAAAAAATTAATAAAGGATTTTGTCTATATTTTTGGGTCACATAATCTTAAGAGTAAGTATATTGGTGAATTAATCAATGATAGAGGATATTAAATTTTGGCATAGACCAACTACATTGACTAAGATCTACTTTATTCTTGGATTAGATGGATATTATCAATACTTTGTGAAAATGTTTTCAAATTTGACAAATCTGCTGAACAATTTAACTTGAAAGAGATTCATGTTTCTATAGATGGATTAATTTGAGGAAAATTTCAGCGAACCAATGACAATATTAATCAGTTAACATGTGCATACATTACTACATCATTGATAAGGGTTTGTAATCAATAATGTTTTATCAAATAAGGGACTCATATTCCTTCTCATGTCGAATGGCATGATTATAGGAAATTCCGCACTAATAATTTATGGTTTATGTGAAAAATTTCCCAAATCATGATTCTGACTTATCTTCAATTATTTTGAATTAAAATTATGGAGTAATTATCTTTATATATAAATGTGTGATAATTATAATAATCATAAGAGTTTAATGTATATATTAAAAAATATAGAGTTTATCATGCACTAGATTAGATGGTTGGAGCTGATAAAAGATTACAATTTCCCCATACATTTCCCCCATATTGAAATCTAACAGGGTAAAAATTTCTTTGAGTCAAATAAAACATTATAGACTGTCTATGAAGAGGATATCAACAAAAAAATATATATGGATTTCAAATGAATAGATCTGAAAATCGTGATGGACGTTGTAAAATCATATCTTTCCCAATTAAGTGTTAAAGAATTTATCTAGTTGAATATTAAATAGTAATTGAAAGATGATGTTGAGTTGTAGGGGTAGATTATAGATCTTCTTGATTATAACCTTGATGGTGATGGAATAATAAGGCTTAGAAATTTTTCATGTGTTCCATCCATTCCAGATTTAAAGAAGTAGATCTTAGTGAAATCTCATAGTTATTTATTATCTACTTATATTCTAATTAAAAATATATATAGATAATTGATGGTGTATTTTTAGTGGGATGTATGAAGATGGGGTATTCAAGAGTTTGTAACTCAAATCATGGTATGATAGAAAGTTATTGCGGATAGGAAAAATTCTAAGGGGATTTTTAATCCTCTACCCTTAATATAATTGAAATGGGAAAACCTTACCATGTGATTTTTCTTCAGACATCCCAAAAATTCGATAGGTAACAATGAAATTTGGGTAGTATTAAATCAACATGAAAATTTATATTACATCATTTCTTTAAGAAAATATTGGTATATGGATTAGTTTTCCTGGATATACATTAAGGATGTGGAAATGATCCATGGAGTAGCACATTCTATTATATTTTATCTGGATCTCGAAATTAGCTTTTAATTTTGGTAAAGGATTAAAACAAATCATGATAAAAAATTGAGTATGACACTATGTATCATTATATATAGATAGATAGTTTTAGATAAAGATAAAAAACCTAGATGATATGTTAATATGTTATACTATATATTTCAAATGTGTTTGTAATCAACATTATCCTCTAGTATAATTTTTATACACCAATAGATTTCATTCGATCATTCAAATCTATCGTTATGAATCCCACTTTGGAAAATAGTGTATAAATCCCCCATATTCGGATAATGTTGGGGGAAAAAGATATTGATATCCAATTAGGCTGAAGAAATGGTAAATATGGTTAGATCCATCCACCAAAGCACGTGTGAAGAAAAAATATAGTAGAAATGTTTCACTAACAATCACTGAAATGTTTTCGAATTTGATGTCAGTGAGAAATTGTTTCTCTAAATTTCACTATTGTATAAGGTAATGGGATTGGAGAATAAGGGAATGTATATCCCAATGTATGTTATCCCCATCTAGAATCTTGATTGTTTTAGGATGGTAGCTTTTCACATGGTACTTCCATCGATCCTATCTCAAGTACATGAAGTGTTCAATGTATCATTCTTGTGGAAGTGAAAACCTAATCCTTAATATTATATGAAAACATATGTTTTACTACTACATCATTATATTTCCTACATATAACAACTTATGAATATAATCAATCATATATATAATTTTATTTAATGAAATATAACTCTCATTGTCATGGATTTGTGTTGAAACCTCTAACAATAAAATGCTACATTAGAACCTGAGGATATAATGAAGAGGAAGTATCCTTAGTTTTTTTGTGTTAGAGAGATGTAATTTATAGGTAAAATATATTTTATGGAGGTTTTATTAGGTACGATCCTACACTTGATGGATGTATTTTCTTGTTTAATGTTTTTTTTTCAGTCTCATTATTTAGTTAATAAAATTTTCTTGCGAGTATGAGGGGTGTTTCAAGGGTTCGGGACATGAATGAAAAGGAACATTTTCCGCACTGTTCATGCTTAATAGTTATGTAAACTGTACACCCATCCTAGTAAAAACAGGAAACCATAACCAGAGGTGTTCCACATAGATGGTGCATGGATTCCATACCTTTCGAGAATCACCAGGTCACCTTGTGAAAAAAATACAATTATATGGGGGCTTTCACATTGTATGAACCCCCATGGGTAAACCGTGAAACCCATTAAAATTGAAATATTACAAAATTTCCACTTCATTTTTCTTATGTTCATAAACTATTTTCACTCCCATTTCATCTTGTGCAACTGTAGTGACGATCTTGGATGATCCAATCATCCAAAGGGGAATTATTATTGGATTCTAGGCTGTTTGGAATTATATTGGTAGGATATTGATGATCATAAAGTCTGACACATCCCTTGTTTCTCTTTTTAGGGTTAGAGATTGTAGTTTATTTCATATCTTTATGAATCCCTAAAACCCTCTTTGATTCTAGTGAAATCTATTTGAAGGATTCAAATGGTGTTTGATTCCAGATCTAAGGTGATTATTAAGATTTCATTCCAATTAGGATTTGATGTAGGTTGTCTATAAGTTATATTCCATGTTTTCTGTATATATTATTGTATATGAGATTTTGTTCTTATTGTCCCCTTATTGTTTTATTTGTTTCATTATATAGATTTGAAAAAATTGGTGTAAAAATGAAAAATATTACCCCTCATTAACCACATGGGTTGTATGGAAGATGAATTTAGCAATTAGTAAGACCAATGGGGTATGTTGACCCCACAAAATGGTTAACATAAATGTTAAGTGAGAACTTGACTTGTGATTAAATAGATCCCATGATGAACGTGTTGAATGGTTAATTTTTTTTATCAATAAGTGAATATGGATAGTTGTCTCAATATTTTGATAATGTCTTAGGGATTGTTTTACTTCACATGGAAATGGGTAAATTGGATAAATGTGAAGGTGTCAATGGAATGTGGATTATACATGAAAAACATAAGTGGTATAATGAATGGGGGATGATGAAATGGTTATGTAAATTTACATGTGTGAATTTTTAAATATATTCTAGAGGTTAATGAAGTGGAACTAGATAATATTATTAGTGAGATAGGAATAAGAAATGGGAGATATAAAAAATGACTATATAATGTAAATGGAAAATGTGTTAATGGGTTTTGACATAATGCTTATTCTGATGTTAGTTGTTCTAGGTTATGATTTCTAATTTTATTGGTTATGTTTGGTTGTGATATGGTATATGTATGGTGAATAGATAAATAAAAATTTTCACATGTCTTTTTAGTGTAGGGTATTGACATGAGGTTCTACTCCCATTGGATGAGTGAGAATAAAGCAATATACTCCACCGCAATATGTTTGAATTAGGTAAGGGGAATGATCTCCATTCCCTTAAAGGTTTCATTCAACGAGACCATCTAGATCATGGATTCATGGTTACTGGGTTGTATACATGATGATTTATTTATCCATATTGAGATATGGAACTTTATTTACTCCCCTTGTTCATTGATATTGATGAATATTTAAAATCCATTGAATGTAGGTTGAAAGTGAATTAATTTATGTTGTTGGTATGATTATTGGAAATGGGGATAATTCTAGGAAATAATTTAGTGGACATTGTTAATTAATGTAATAAGATTTGTATTTATTTACATTATCTTAGTTTGGAACACTCATGGAATCTGTATTGACTAGATATTTTTTGGACATTATTGGTGGTTTCCTTTTAAGATGTACACACACATTTCTTGGGAGTTATGGGGAACACATGTAGACATCTTGTTTGTGATCAGTTTTGGGAAAGGGCCCCATGCTTGGGAGTTTAGTCATCCTTGGGATGAAAATAGATGAGGTTCTGTACATGGAGTCAGGACAGTTTGGGGGATTTTCCATTTTTTCTACATTTTGGGTTTTTATACACTTTTGGTGATATTCAATATGACATATCATATTTATTATAGGTTGTGGATTGAACCCAAATGGGGAGATGTTTGGTTGTGTTTGATATTTGGTTCTTCCATATTCTTTTTTATATTTATATTGTGGTCTATAGTGTATTAATCCGGTAAATATGGTATAGTCTCTACAAATGACTTATTTAGACCCTCATTACTAGCTGGAAAGCTATTTCATGTAGGGAGTAGAGCTTGAGGACATGTGGTGACATGGCTTGGGTACTATTTAGTGGATCCTATGATAGGGATGTTACAAATTATTATTAATGGGTTTTTTTCTAACACTATATTTAGTGATGATATACAAGAGGATAGGAATGTTTCATGTCATGGTAATTAGATATTTATTTGGAGTAATAGATAGTGGTGATAGAGGCTAATAGTGAAGATATGTTTAATGAGAACACTGCTCACATTATGAAAATGATGGAAGGGGACCCATGGATGGTTGTGTTGAGAATGTATGAGCTAACCAGTGTATTTTAGCTTCCTCTCTCTCTGACAATTACTGTATAGGGTGGAAAAGTGGAAGCCATGTTCTAGATAGGGTCAATCGAGATGATTCATTACCATTTGGAGACTCTTTCGAAGAAGTGAGTCAAGATAGAGACATATATGTTGAGATATCATAAAAATAATTAGTTAGATTTCATGGTGTAGATCGAACAAGAGGAAGGAATGCTTTGGTTGGAAATAAATGAATCATTTTTTGGATAATTTCTATCAAAATGAGATAAGTTTGGAGAAGGATTTGGATTTTATGAGTTTGACACGGGGTTTAATATCGGTGATGAAATAAGATATCCATTTCACTAATTTAGGATGATTTTTCCCATCATTTGGAGTAGATGAGGGAGTTCTAGTGAAATTTTTATAGGGTGGGATATGATATGTGATCAAGTATTAGGTGAACATATTCAATTTTAAATTTTTTTATAGAGGTAGGGGATCAATCCCTTATATTAGAACAAATCCTATTGGTGGTAGATCATGATGGACATATGGTGCTGGTTAGATGTTCAAGTGGGTTCAGTTATTTGTAAATGTATTATCTTTTGGAGTGTTTCCATTCAGGTTGAAGTGTGTAAAGTAGTTAGAAGAGAAAGTTGTCCACTCAGGTTGAGGATCAAGTTTTCTTTTATTAGCATAGAAGGGCAGAGCACATGCAAAACCTATGTCTCTGTCTACTAGTTGAGTTCCTAGTGTGTGGAAGAATGGGGCTTGTACTGAGGTTCTTTAGGAACCCTCAATAATAGTTCATGGTTGAACATTTGAGGAATTTTCCTAGAGAAGGAAGGGGTCAAATACCCCATATCAGGTAGGTAGTTTGAGATCAACTAGTTGTACTCGTTGAGGAGGTGGATGTGGTACTCTCGAGAGAGTGCTTCTATATGTTGATTATAGTGTAGTGAATGAAATTTAGGTCATAGCACGTGGAAAAAGGATAGGTTATCTTCATGCAGTTATGTCTACAACTAAAGGTGGTGAGGCTAGAGTATCTACTGTTCAAGGTACGATTCTTCGATCTTCCATGCTATTTAGATAATTATCTCACATAATCGGCAAAAAGTATTTTATTTCAACTTGACCTATATTTTTGTTAGTCTTAACTATGGAATGTGTGTGTATGGGGTGGGGGGTTATGCCAATTGATACTTTATTCAGGGATGTGAGTTGAAGATATTAGAAAATTTAAGGTTTGTTCTATCATGGTTGGGGGTACCATTTTCTTTGGGACTTACTCATCCTAAAAATGTCATGTTTTTACATGATTTTTGGAATGGATTGGCCACAGTCATACCAGAACCATATTGACTATTTCAATTATTGGTTAATGTTCATTTCTCTTATGGAATACACAGTTTTTAATCGTGGTGAGTGGGATGTTCGAGAGAGCCATGCATGGCCAATTTTCCAAAAGTTTGGTGAAATTATATCCCATTTGGATTGTCTTATGCTATATGATATAAGAGTTGATAAACATGTACTTAATCCTATGATGGATCTGTTTTAGGATGTGTTTCTGAAATATTTCATGGGGCTTCCACATGAGTGGGACATTGAGTTTACGATAGAGTAGTTACCAAGAGTGTATCCAGTTTCCATTTCACCATATGGAATTGGACCAGAAGAAATCCAAGAACATAGAGATTAGTTGTATGAATATGAGAATAAAGGTATTATCCATCCTAGTACATTTACTTTGGGTTCTGTGATTCTATTTTCTGAAAATACATACGGATCGTCGAGGTTATGTGTTGATTACAGGAAGCTAAATCAGATGAAAGTTGAGAATAGACACCCTCTTACTCATGTTAATGATATGATTATCTAGTTGAGAGGCTATTTGATGTTTTCTATGTTCAATCTGAATTTTTGGTATCACCTGATTAGGGTGAGACCTTATGATAAACTGTAAACTACTTTCAAGAGTGGGTATAGGTTGTATTAGTTTGTGGTGATGTCATTCGTGTTGAAAAATTTACAGACTATATTCATGGCTCTAAAGAATCAAATATTTCACCCATATGTAGACAATTTATATTTTTTCATAATTGATGATATCATTGTGTAATCAAAATATATTGATCACCCTTCAAAACATTTTGAACATTCTATGAGAATGCTAATAAAGAACATGATATACAACAAGATATCCAAATGTCTCTTATGTATTGACAGTGTGCACTTCATGGGCCATTTTTTCGTAGAGGAATGAATATTATTAGACCTATAAAATTTGAAGGATTATGTGTCATGGGACTATTCCATGAATACTTCGGATTTTCAAAGTTTTCTAGGGTTGTATACGTATTACTCGAGGATTATTAAAGATTTATCCCATTTCGAAGAACCAATTTTGGGCTTATCCAATATAGGAGTTAAAATATAATGGTATAAGGAATTAGAGAATTATTTTCAATAGTTTAAGTAGCTGTTGAAAAACACATGGATCCTGATATTACAAGAGCCAGGTTAGAGGTACACCTTCATCTGTGGTGCCTTTAGTGTCGGAGTTGGGGAAGTGTTGGTGTAGGATGATTAGGGTGTATCATATCGGTCAAGACAGTTGAAGAATAATAAAATATATTACCCTACTCATGACCATGAGTTGGTCATTGAGGTTTAAGCCTTCAAATTTTGGAGGCATTAATTATTGGGAGAGCAGTTCATGAAATATATTTCTCATAAAAGTATTATGTATGTATTATATCATTGAGATTCAAATCCTCGGTAGTGAATATGGGTTGAGTACATGCATTCTTTTGAGTTAGAGATATATTCCACGTGAGTAAAGGGATATAGTGTTTTAGATTCTATGAGTTTAAAAATTATAAGTTATCTAGTTTAGGAGTCAAACTCTGAGTGGAAGATGATGGCATTGTTTGCAAAAATGCATCTATAACTATAGGATGGGATGGAGAAGAGAATTGTTAAATCCGTAGTTGTTGAGTTTGTGCTTTTTATTCAGGTCAATGAGATTTGGATGGAGGATTCAAAGTGTTTGTCAATGATGGAATGTCTTAATGTTATGGAGTTACCTTTTTGTTGGGATATTAGTGAAAAGGGATTGTTTTTGTTCATTTACATGTATTGGTGCTAGTGTGAATATAGAAAAATTTGACGTTGGTGTTTTAAGAATCATTGTGGGAAGTGTGTCATATTTTTTTAAAATGTATCATTATTATCCTAGGATATATTCATATCCTAAAATGATTGTAAATGTTGTGGGATTTGGGGTGTGATTACATACATGTTAGTAGGTGAAGGTCCGAGAATCAACACTGAAGTGGCAGTTAAATACATTTCCCATTCTATTATGGAAGTGGGATGACATATTAATTGAATTCATAGTTTTAAATATGATGAATCCATAGAAAAATGATGAAATCCAAGGGGTTGGATAATTGTTAAATAAAGTGGACCATTTCTTACCAATCTAGGATAATATCAACATTGAGTTGTTGTGTGAATTATATGTTCAAAATATAATGTGATTGCATGGAGTACTAAGAATATATAGTTTTAGATCGAGATCCACATTTCACATTTCACACCAAGTGGGGATTAAAAATGTATCTTGGTAGCGAAGTGTTTTTTATTATGGATTTCCACCAACAAAATGGTGTGGAATCAGAGTGTACGATCTATGTCCTAGAGGACATGTTATGGGCTTATGTCCTAGATTTCAGTGGTTAATATAAAATACAAGTTTCACTTGTTTAGTTTTATTAAAAAAATAGTTTTTGATAAAAAATTATGATTGAATAATTTGAGTCACTCAATGGGAGGTTGTGAAGATCAATGTTGTTTGGTTTACAAGATAGGGAGTCCAAGCTATTGGGATCGAGTCTCATACGGGAGAGATCAACAAAGCTTCCACTGGTTCCAAAATGCATTAAAATGGATCATAGTTTCTATAATTCATATTAATATTAGTTTCCTAGACATCATGAGTTTATTTTCGGTCATACTGTGTTTTTTCAGGTTCCTCTAAGGTTGGGTAATAGCCAAATTCTGAAATTGGGCAAGTAAGAACCGTGGTATGTGTGGCTGTTTTCTATTATGGAGAGATTCA
The DNA here is from genome assembly GCA_963277665.1 of Viscum album. Classification (NCBI taxonomy): domain Eukaryota; kingdom Viridiplantae; phylum Streptophyta; class Magnoliopsida; order Santalales; family Viscaceae; genus Viscum; species Viscum album. The sequence goes on from OY728163.1 coordinate 1,919,772,090, forward strand.
GGTAGGTGGATTACTGATTGTCTATTCCTTTAATGATATAGTGTAATGACCAATGTTATTAATATTTCATAGATTTTTTACTATCACCCATAATCATATCATGTTATTAATGTTGAGGATTCATATCTCTAGTCTAATGCATCTTTTGAGGACTGTTTGATCGTATGATGGATTATAGTGATAAAGTCTCGTGAGGAAAGTATGTGCACTTGATTTAAGTATTATAGAATCATAACAATGATCAAGAATAAGAATGAGAGTGTGAATAATATATGTGTTCTCTTTGTATATGTCTCATTTCATCATTATATTAGTTATTCTTATAATTGAGGATTGAGGATGAGCTATTGTAAGGTGGGGAGGTTTAAGACCATGCAGTCTATGGAGGTATAACCATGTAAAATTTTAGATTAAATATATATATTTTTGTTTAATTCAATGTTTTCACAAGTACAAAAGGAATTGGGTGTGTTTTGAGGGTTGGATACAAGAATGAACAGAAAATCCTTCAAATATGTGCAAGGAACCTAGTTGACACACTATTAAGTAATTCTTGCTAACTTCCAATGTAATCCATGAAACATATAAAATAGGTATTTTTCACAGTTGTGAGAGGGATTCCAAAAAAGTTTGATATCCCTAGGAATCCTTGTAACCCAAACCCCTATAGACAATGGATTGCACAGATGGTTTTCCAAACCATTCGGGTAAATTGTGTTCCCGATTAAAGTTGAAAAAGTTACAAAATTATCACTTCCAAATTCTTATGTTACAACCATAATAGCTCCCAAAAATCCTCCATTTTAACCCTATTGATGAAAAATGATCACCCAATACTCCCAAGGACACACTCTATCAATTCTAGGATTTTTTGAGAATCTTTTGTTATAGATCAAAGCTCTATGTATGTTTAGAGCATCCCTTTATTCTCTTTTTGGGGTTAGGGTTTTCAATTTCTCCCAAACCCTTATGTACACACTAAAACCATTTTTTTAGAATCTAAGATAAGTATTAACAAGTTGTATGAATTTGGATCTAAGGTAATTATAATGTATGGTTTAATCATAGGATTTTTGGTAGGCGGTTTACATGTTCTATCCCATGGTTTTTATGTTGATATGTCCATATGAGAACATGTTCTTTCTTCCACCCTATTGTAATATTAGTGTTGTTAGATATTTTAAGTTAAATTATAGTCTAAATGAAAATTTAATCCCATTTTGATCCCCATGGGAAGCATGGTGAATGACCTAACTAGATTAGGGCCACCCATAGGGTGTGTTGACACTTAGGAACATGGTTATCAAAAATGATAAGTTTGAAAATGACTTGTGATTAAATAAATCCCTTAACGAATGTATAGAATGGATAAATTATTGATTAATAACATAATATGGATATCTATTTCTTCTAAACGTGGAAAATGGATAATGGGTTTTTTGACATGACATGAAAACCATTAAATGGGATTAATGTGAAGGTGTCAATGGAATGTGGATTATAATTGAAACGCACCTATGGGTTAATGGATGGGAATTGATGAATTGGTTTTGTAAATACAAATCCTTGAATTATGGAATATATTGAATGGGTTAATGCAGCTGAACTATTTATATTATTAGTGATTCAGGCATAATAAATTGGAATTGAGCTAAATTACTATGCAATGTGAATGGAAAATGTGTTAATATGTAATAGAATCAAGGTAATTCCAATGTTGGTAGTTATGGTTTAAATTTTCTATTAATATTGGATATAATTTATTGTTATATGGCATATGGGTGGTGAATGGATAAATAATATTGTGCACATGACTTAGTATATTGGGGTATTTACATGTGGTTCTATGACCATGGGTTGAGTTATATAGAGGCTCTAAACTCCACCCCAAAATAGATGGACTAGGGAAGGGGACATATCTCTTTTCCCTTATTGGTTACATTAGATGTGACCTCCTAGATCAAGGATTCCAGGTGATTGTGTTTTATATGTAACAATGTATTTTCCTTCACAATATAGGAATCATTATTTACTGCCCTTGTTCACTGATATTGATGAATATTCATAATCCATTGAATGCAGGTTGAAGATGAATTAATTAACGAAGATGGTATAAGTATTAGAAATTGAAATGATGATAAGAAATACATTAGTGAATGTCATTAACTAATGGAACATGTTTTTTATTTATTTACATTGTTCTTTATTGGATTTTCCATGCACTATCAATTAACAAGATATTTTTCATACACGGCTGGTGGTGGACTAATGTGTTGTACTCACAACCGGCTCATGCTCCATTGGGTACCTGAGAAGAATCCTTCTTTTTAGGTTTGAATATTGGAGAGGGCCATATGCTTGGTAGTTGAGTCCGTAATGCGATGCACATTGTTGAGATTTTGGACTTATAGTTATGGCTGTTTTGGGGATTCAACTATTTTTCTTTAGTTTGGGGTTTCATAAACTTTTGGAAGTATATTGAAGGACATAAAATATTTATTGATTATTATAGTTTGTATCTATATTGGGAGATGTTTTATTATGTTTGATATCCAATTTTTTGAATAATAATTCTTCTATTTATACTTTTTTCTACTATGTATTACTATGGTAACGAGCGTATAGTCTCCCGACAGAACATATTTCAACCATCACTACTAGTCTGCATCCCCTAGCATATGGGGAGGCATGCTTGAGGTCATGTGGATACCCAGATAAAGGAAATATTTAGTGTCTCCCAGGATAGGGCTGTTAAATACAATGTTACTCCCTATTAATTTATGAAATTATTTTCCATTGAATATAATTCATTCGATAGATTGCATTAGAAAAAATTCTGTGTTTTATCAAACCGATATATACTAAAACTATTATCATTTTAACATGACAATTATAACTTATCCATTAAAATTTGATATATGAATATGAGTAACAATATTTTTAATATAATTTATAAATGTTTTAGTTATGAAATTACTTTGATAAATTGTAAATTTTGTTATAAAGTCATTATATTCTTCAATATTACATTTTTATCAAAAAGTTGATCTTTAATTCATATTGTGAATAAATAAGAAAATAAAACCATTCAAATTTTATAAATGAATTTTATAAAATTAACTTACTTTTGAAATATAAAATTAAAAATGATCATTGAGTGATTTTTTTGAGAATTTTCTTTAAATATTAACTTTTCAATAAATAATACAAAAATATTAAATTTTTTGAAAAATAATCTTTCGGTTAATTAATTTACAATATAATTTTTTAAAGATGGGTTTATAAATAAAATAGTTAAATTATATATTAATTAATAAAATTTGGCCTATTTTAATAAATATCTTATTGATTTTTTATATTAAATATTACTATCTTTAGGAATTCTTATTTACATGGAAACCCACATTTTCGTCACTTATGTGTGTTTTATTTAAAATAATATTATTCCAAATATATTAATTAAATTAACACAAACCGTATTTTTAATCATAATAAATAAAAATATTTAATAAATTAATTCTAATTATTAGAAATAATTAATAGTTAAAGCTGTAAAGATTATTTACTACATTTATTCATAGAACATGTTTACTAGGGTGTTAAAGTAAACATATATGGGAAAAATGACCAAAATACAAGAAATATTACTATATTTATCCATATATAGACTATATATATTTTTTGGGATTAATAGTGATCCTTTTTTATACATTTGGAATTTTTAAAATGAGGGTATTACTTTTAAAAAAACACATTTTTCCTCTCCACCTCTTATAAAATGGAACCTCATCTCCACTTTTATTTTCAAATAAACACACTTCTTTTTTGACATAACCTTATAATGATTATTGCATAATAGTTCACGCATGTCATAGAGGCCTTATTTTTCCTCATATGATGACTTTTAGTGCTAACCTGAGGAGGTTGTGAAGAGGAATACGTATTGTTCTTAATCGAGATTTAAGATTTTAAATTTTATTCCACCTATTAGAAATATTATTCAAAAATAGTGATGTAAAAATAAATTTATCTCCCATGTAATGTGATATTTTTATGTTAGTTTGATAACATATTTCCATATACTCTTCCTTCATATGGGAAATGAATCCATCAATCATGTGTACAGTGGAATTCCAACTCGCGAACTAATATAATTTTTTTTCCATCACAACTTCTCATATATGGATATAATTATGAATTGAAATGATATATATTATATTTAATATAAATTTATAATTATGTAATTATAATCCCACATATACATTATTTCTTTCCAATCTAGTAAAAAATGATAATTTCTCTTGAGCGTACATGTAGACTATCATCTCTACGAAGTGATTTGATGCATAACTAATTTTATCCAGACACAATTGGTAGTAAAGATAGATTTAATGAATATATATTATATATATGACATAAATTTTATTTTATAATGGAGATTTAAAATTTATCTTTCATTCATTCCCTCCATCTTGAAAATGGAATCATCGTTCACACACACATACATACTACGGTCTCGATGAATGGTGTAATTCATTTTCCAATCTGTAACATTTATGGATGAATAAAAAATGTTTATAAAGAGTATATAAAAAATTAATAACATGATTAAAATTAGGCATATTTTATATCCCTAATCTATGTTCGAGATTGAAATAAATCGAAACAAAACATATATGAAAAATGAAGTAGTTATTACCCAAAATAGTGATTTTAACAAATAATTATTAACGAATGGGTGGAAAAAGGGTTTAAATAAAACCTATATGGTATTATAAATATGAGTATAATTCTAGAATAGATTGATATTAAGACAATATTTATTATATTTTAGTTTTGAATGTGTACAATTAAATAAAACACTTGGGGTTATGGGATTTTCATCTCAATTTTATTTTTGTGGGACACATGCCATATTCCCCCAGGTGTTTCCTTTGTGTGGTTTATATACTTCCCATTAAGGTATTTTATAATTACTGTCATTAAAATTATAGGATATAAGTTATTTATATATTTCCATTTATTTCTTTAATTCACGGGGCATGTGATTTAAATGCTCTCACAGTGGTAAGGTTTTTATGAAACAATCTCATTTTTATCAATATTTTTTATTAATATGATCATGATAATGAAATGTTATAATCTAACTTTAAAGAAACGCATGAATATTCTTATCCTATATTTATTTCTATAAATTTTTTCTTTCTAGTCATTTTACATTATTTATGAACTCAATATACAAAAATAAAATTTTCTTATGGAAAACATTCTTTTTTCTCTATTTCGGAGAAAATTATTTTTCATTTTGTGTCTGTATTTTATAGAAATTATTTAAATAATAAATTTATTATAATAAAATTATTATTTAATGTATTTTATATTGATTTTTTATTTTTTCAAAATTATTTTTGTGTAATTTTATTTTCATTTTCCGAAGAAGTCTCTTTTTAACATTTATAGAAAATGTGAAAGGAATATTTATTTTTAACTTGAACCTAATAAACCATATTTCCCTCCATTACAAATCCTTAAGGATTTAATGTTTAATTTACATGTTTTTAAGTCTATTTACATATAAAATGTTTTATCTAAGGTTTCATTATTTGTTTTATTTTGAACATGGTATTTAAAAATGGAATTTATATTTTTTATTTATAAATGTATGATGTGATCATTCAAAATCATTTTCCAACTATGGTGGAATCCTTTTTTGTTACTTATGATTTACTGGGGATATTTCCCAATGATTCGATGCATATTAATTATCTAGATTATTTCTTTATTATGATGAAAATATTTTTATGAATCTCTTTCTATGTATATGTGTAATGATACGATGAAAAGATTTAATGTTTATGAAACCCATTCCTTTTCCAAGTGTTATGTCATGATGAAATGTTTTTGAATCCTATTTTTTTCCATGTGTTCTGATATTTTTAATGATTTTTGATCTTCTGAAACACATATATGTATTTTTAATTATGTAATGGGTGATACCTATATCTCCATTCAATTCATGGGGTTTATATTTTTATCTCATGAGATAAATAGAATTGAAATTGAAATTAAACCTTGTTCAATAATAGAAATTCTACTCTAGGATAGTATTGGGTGTGAGCCTTGAAAATTATGATGGTTTAGGGAGTGAACTCATTCAACTTTGAGGATCATGGAAATGGGATTTTTCAACAAATGAATTTATTTTACATGCTTATGTGTTTGAAACAAATCAATGGCTTATTCCTATATTATGCTCACACGGCTCATGTTATTTTATTTTTTTAATATTCATAAAATATGAAATATCAGTATTTATGATAGGACTCAATGTTATGATCATTGATATATGAGAAATTGTTTTTAAATGTTATTAACATGTTCTCATAACCTTATTCTCGTGTTATAAGTATGTGATAATTGATATCTCCCTTTTTTACCCTTACTATGCATTTGATATCACTGTTTCATATGTTTCTTTCCCCTAGGGTATGATGGTTGACTTTGTATATGATATATCTATGACATGTGTTATTTATGAAGAATGAATTGTCATAAAATATTGTTCACCTAAAAACTAGTTGTTTAGGTTTCCAAGCATCTAAAATTATATTATTATATGATTCTTGAATGGATCAACCTGCTTTTTAATGAATATTTATCTATTAAGATTCAATATATTTCTATGAAATTTTTTGGATGTTATAACTTGTGGTTAGTATAACACTCAATATATAATCCCCCTTGATATCCCAACACATTACACTAGTATAATAATGTTTTAAAACATTTTATATAAAATAACCATAAATATTAAGGAAGTTTATCTAAAAAATAGGTGAAATTCATGTGAATAAACCATAACAATATCTTCAACATTAATTAATATTTATCCTTACTATTTACATTTTTACACAAAAATGACCATCTACAAACATGTGATTAGGATTAGAAATTTACAGTTGCACTTCATGACCACCCTCGATCCCACTTTGATGATGGAACTTTATTATAATAATAATCACTCTTGAACACAAAAAATCCTAATTAAACCAAATTCCATTCTAATTTGTTTCACATAGAACAACAATATTGTTAAGAATATTTCATCAACTACTACTCTCGCATTATAAAATAACCAAATAATTTAAAAAATTATTTATAAATAACAAAAAAAAAAAATTTTCCAAAAGGAATCAAAATTTCTCAACATTTCAATATAGAATCATAATATTTTCTATCAGAATTCACATATCATTTCTATAGAAAATAGTAAAAGTTTTTTAAAATAAACAAAAAACATAATTTTCTAGATCTTGTGGATTTGAAAGAGAATCTGCATACCTCTCAACAAATGATGAAACCAAAGAACCACACAAAGACCATATAGATTGTGGAACACAACACCTCCCTCAAATAAAATAAAAAATATCTCATTCGGATTCACATGAATGCACATAGATATATTTATACTTGATTAGATCAATGAAATTGAGAAAGATGATAAGAGTATTTCTTAGAAGGAAAAGGAAGAATAATGACTTCCCAACAATTTCATATATCTTACACACAATATTAATCAAAAATATATTCCGAAAAAAGAAAATTACCGAGGGATCCTATCAGGAAAGGGGAGTTAGAGGCCTTTGTAGAATATGAGAATAATGAGGGTTTCTGGGCCTTAATCAAAACTATCCAAATTTAATGAATTTAATGGCTTTAACATGGTTAGGTCAACTTGTTTTTCAAATCGTTCACCAACCATGAAAACTCCAATATATGTAATGTGGAACATATTTTAGAAAACCATGTTACAACTATTAAGTGTTACTTACTCCAAGTCACCCCTCATATATTTGGAAAACCTTAACTCTACAATTATTTCCTTTTATATAATTTATTCAATAATGTGGATGAATTGAAAAACTCATTCTCCAATCATCTTTTTTCCTAGTGACTAGAGGAATCTTCTTATGAAATTTATTTTGGATTCTTAATTTTTATTTACTTATCGTCTCAAAACTATACAACAATATGATCACTTATAAATAACTAGTGACCCTATCAAAAACTCTTAAAACACAACCCAAGTATTATTTAATCTCAACGGACCTAATAAAAGTGTAAATTAACTTGAAACTAGGATGTTACATAATAGTTAATCTACTAATATATTAAAATTTATGTTATATATTTTTTACTGATAAAACATTGTAAATTTGGATAAATATTATTTTGAGGATATAGTTTAATTAATACACAAAAAAGGGTTCAATTAAGATGACTACCTCTTCTCTGGGAAATCTCTATTGGGTATCTTCTAAAGGAAATTTGGGTCGGAAATTTTTTGAAGATAAAATTATAAAACATTTATAAGGAATTTTATAAGTTATCTGGGAAGGCATTGGTTGATATAAATATATTAAGAATCTATGTAAAATATTTGAGAGGATACACCGTTTTAAATGAGAGGTGTTTGAATGTCTTCTAAATACATCAAATATTAATATGTAACTTGTTTCTAAATCATGTAAAATTGAACAAATGTGAAATATATTATAATTTAACGTGTATAAGGACTAAATAAATTCTATAAATAGGTTCTAGAAAACATTATATGGTATTTAGAACATTATCTCTTAGTTTAATCCCCTTGTAAAGTATTTTTTCCTTAACCATGGAAACAATATTCATTGTATTTAAGGGTTAATAATGTCATTATAAATGGAAATTTTTCTAATAAGTGGAATGGGGTGATATTCTATTAAATATCCCATTTAATTTAAATTTTGTGATATTTTTATGATTTAAAAATAATAATTAAATATTGATTTACATAAATGAACCTAATTGTAATTTTTGAAAATATTCAAATAATTTGACATTAGAAACGTCAATGTCAGCATGGATTTCAAATTTCAATATTTATAAAATTAATTTAATTTAATATGGATATATTATAATTTTAAATAATTAATCTAATCCAAAACAGATCACTATGTATTGTCTTATAGCTATTTACATCGATTTTTCACCCTCTTGAATAGCCCTGCATCAATGAAGCATAAGTGAATTAAGTAATTATAGCCTTATAAAAAATAAAAAATAAATTATTATCGCAAAAATAATATATTGATATTCAAAATCAACATTTATAATTGTTCGTAATATCATATTATTATTATGGATCATATTAGATATTTTTATAGAGAGTGACCTTTTGTAATTATTCATTAGATAAAAAAATAAAATGGTCTTAATCATAAGAAGTGTATTTTTTATATAATTGAAAATTTATGATATTGATTGTTCAATCAAAAATGTAATATTATATTAATTAAATTGTTTATGTTATTTTTAATCCTTATCCTAAAATTTTATCATTGTTTAACTCATTAAACCCTTTTCTAAGGTATTAAAAATTAACCATGGTAATTGTTCATTATGAAAACATTAATTTAAAAACTGAAATTATTTTGATTATTTTGATCCCAAATAAGGAATCTATTTTATAATATAAAATTACTTGATGTTTCACAAAATATTTCTAATATCTACAAAAACAATACAAAAAACTAGATTTAGAGAAAATATATTTTTAATGGAACAATGATATTATTCCAATTATTTTTCCGTATAAAACCTATTAAATGAATGTTAATTTATTTAATTAAATACATGATATAAAAATAACATTTAAATCAGACATAAATTGTGAATAATTTAGTTTACTAATATAACAAGACATTAAATGCATAAAAACAATTTCTAAAAAAACTCATTTTTAACCTCTAAGGAATTTAATTTATGTTTTTTTAAAAAATTGTAAACAAATGGATGAAAATTAATTATCATAAATAAATATTTTAAAACAATTAATTAGAATCTATATCACTTTATTAGTTAATTAGAAATTTTTGTTGATAATTTATATTTTATTTCAAACCATATAATGTGATTTATTTTATAATATATATTAATTATTAACAGTATTTCATGTTTTTTTGCTTCAAAATAAATCAAACATATCCAATTTATTAGAGGGAAATTTTTTTATAAAATATTGATGTGTTACAATCATAGATATGTACTTTTTTTAATATATTCAACAGTGGTTCCATCTATATCATGTATTTTTATAGATCAATATCTTAGTCCTCCGTAAAGACTCATTGGGAAGCTACATACCTAAATATTTCAACTAGCGCCGATCCATCCTGAACATTTGATTGTGAAAAAAATCAATCATAATAGAAATATTAAAAAATTCCATAAATAGTTCCTTTGTAAAATTATTTTGTAATGTAAATACATATTGATAAATTGGGGTGGAATGTCTCTTAAGAATACATTCTTAAAGACTATTGAAATAATGTTATATTTGGAGTAGGGCATTCTATTAAAATGCTTCAAAGAAGAAAATTTCATGGACACCACCCTCTTTGAAATTATTACAACACAGAAGATATCCCTACAAGAAAATTATTTTTTTACATAATTTTTTTTATTTTTTTATATATATATAAAACAATTAAATAAAAGTTTCAACATTATTTAATGGTTTATTACGTGGAATTACTTTCATTAACTTATTTTAAAATTATTACACCTTTAAAACCCCATACAAACAACCCTTTTATAAAGGAGAGGCTGTATCCATTTATTATATATTTTTAATATGGCAATTAGATTTCCATTTGACAACAAAATAAAATGAAAACAATGTATTATTAATAATACAAAAATAATAATAAATTCTATGATTAATAATGTAGGTAACATTATTTAGTACTGTAATTAAATATAATTAACTATAATAATGTAATTATAATTATATTTATTAAACTAATAAATAATGTAATTAATTACCTAAATAATATTAATTAGTAGTGTAATTAAATATAATTAATAAAATAATTTAATTAATATTATATTTATCAAAATAAATATATATTTTTGAATTATATTATAGATTTATGCAATTAACTATAATTATTTATAATAATGTAATTACTATTTACATAATTATTTTATAATTTATTGTAATTACTAATTAATAACATTTACAAATTACATAATAATATTTTTAAAATTAATAATACATAATTTTTTTTATTAAAAATGAATAATGATAATGTAATTAATAATATAATTTGAATGGTATTCGAATATAGTAGTAATACGTTTTAACTAATTCCCTAATTAACAATTATGATTATAATATAATTATTATATCAGTTATCTAAAACATATTGAATAATATGATTTGAAGACCAAACCCATTATTCCATTATTAAAAAATAGAATAGAATATAAGGACGAATATCCAAAAAAACATCACTATTTTTTTTAAATAATAATAAAAATATATTTATTAATTATCAATAATAAAAAATGGATGAACTATAGATTTAGAAATTCCAAGACCATGGTGATGAAATTAATTAAAATATAATAAAAACAAAAATGGTATATAAAAAGAGTTAGAAGTCACTCTTTCCCAAATACGAGAAAATAACATAAGTACATGTAATAACTATCAAAAAGAAAAATGTAAAAAATTTATCAGAATAAGTACTGTCAACAAAAGGCTATATCTATATCTTCCCAATCCTTGAGGTTTTTATCCCCTATCTATTTGAGATTCTTATATATAAATGTTTTCAAGTCATCCTCCCTCTATTAAGAAGTTCATATTAAAAATAGTATTGTCATCATTCCTTACTATATCATCCTCATTCTTAGCCTAGGCATTTATACCTACCAATGATGTAGATGTGTTAGCGAATCCTGGATTGGATGCATTAATTATTGAGGAAATTCTTAACAAAGTCACCCCAGATTTTCACATTTGAATTTCCCAATGTATAAGTAGCATCCTTAGTTCTATAAACCTCTCGATCAAGAAAATGTATAATGGGTACACCTGTAGAAGTTTTCTCTTCTCTATAGTGGTTGAAATATGTAATATATTCCGTGATATAAATAAAAACATTTTGATTATAAATTATTAACAAAAGTATTAATTTATTTAAAAATATGTACTTTTAATTATTATTTTTAAAATAAGTAAAAATTTTGTAATTAATAATATAATTAATAATATTTAATATTGAAAATTGGGATCTAATTTTTGAAGATATACATAATACATAATAATTATATAATTATTCATAAAATTAATCATGTAGTTAGCATTTATACTAATATTTGTATTATAAATAATTTATAATTATTATAAAAATTATATATTTTTTAATATTTAATTTCATAATAATAATAAAGATAATATTGTAATTAATTATATCTTATCATTTTGAATAAAACATGCTTTAAGAAAACAAACTAATCATAAATTTAATGATTTGAAAAAACATTGTAAAATTTTGCGTAAATTTCATTCATTTATTATTTTATGAAATTGTTTTTATTTGAAATAATATTTATAATTTTTGTTTGCATTTAGAGAGTATCTGTAGTTTATATTTTATAATATTTCATATTCATCTAAATGGAAAAATTTATAGTTTATAAATGCAATGTTTTGAAATATATATGATTTGGATCATTGAATTTTTTCTAATAAGCATTTTATATATATTTTCATTATATTTAAATATTCATTAGAAATTCATTCAATTTTTTAAATTTAATTTTGATAATATATATAATTTATATTTTTTTAAATATCTATGTCACCATCCTGGATTTTTTAATATTATAAAAATGATATATTGAAACAAAAATGTTTTGTGTAATTTATATTTGGTTTCTGAATTAATTGTATAAAATTATTTTTAATTTTTAATTTATAATTTGATATTCAATTAATATTTTATATTTTTGGTTGACTGTTTCTATACAATGTATTTTATAATTTTCATACAGTCACCAACTTGAAAAACTGTTAATATATAATATTTTTTTATTTTTTATCATTTTAATTTTTTTTGTATGTTATTTATCAATAAATTCTTAAAATTTTCAATTATTTTAAAATTTTAAATTTGTTTTCTTAAATATCATTTTTTTATTTATAGTTCATATTTTATTACATTAAAATGTCACCAACATTATATTTATTTATTTTATAAAATATATATTTTGGAGAAACATTAATTTGTGTCATTTATAATATCATTATAATGTTTTTTTATGAATTTTTTTATTATCAATTATTTTTTCATCCAATCAATGTTTATTATTTCATTTTTATTGTATTTATGTTTTATATTTTTAAGCGTTCAAATACACTTTATTAGAACATTTTTATTTTTCAACGAGGAGAATTTGAAATCCCATAAAATATAAATTTTAGATTCATCGTTTATAAACTTTAAAAAATTGACCGAACATATAAAAAATATTTAAATTTAATAATAAATTTATAAAAATAGTAAGCCTGAATAATTTCAAAATAGATAACATTTTTGATAAAAAAAATATTATTTATACTTAATTTTTTTACTCATTTCATGTTATTGTGTAATGATTATTTACAATTTGGAGTTATTGTAGTACCATTACTATTCATACCAAATTGAATTTCAAGCCAACATTTTTTGAATTTAGGCTATAGGGTATCTAGTCAATCAATTTACATCTAGACATAAGGAATCTAGGACATCATTGTGTTGGGTAACCACATGCACTTATGTTGGTACACTGTAATGAGGAATACGACGCAATAAGACATTATATGAAATAAGACATAGAAACAAACATGAGTACCTTAGTAGGGAATATTTAAAGAGTAATGTGATCCTTGGAACTTATCATGTGGATTATAATAGTTGAATTACTGATTTTGGATTGGGTGGTTCCTCCCCATGGAATGACAGAGGAAAACAACATCACAATTACTGGTGGGGGGATGGTGGTGGCATGACAAGATGGCTTGTGACGCTGCTGCCTATGTGACTAGGTAGATGAGTTCACATGATTGGAAAGATAAAAACCAGGAGTACATGAATGTGTCACTAGTCGTATGGTTCTATTGAGTGATGATTTTATTAGGACCTTTCAATCATATCTATACCCACTAAAATGTCCAATGCGGGACAGAGGGGTGAACATCCATGACCCGACAATGAAACGAATACTGATTACACTAGTAGGTGGAAGGGAATGACATAAATCCTAATCCCCATGTATAACACTAGGAAAATTTTATGGGTTTTTTCGTATATCTTCTGAAGGGGACTTTGGGTCACCTTCAATAGAGCCTTCAAGCCATCAATAGCACAGTCCATCAGAGTGATACATTTTATCTAAAATATGGTTAGTGAGTGATTTCTATTCTTTCACAGGAGAGAAGTGGCATGACTCAATATGGTGTTAGAGTGTGTGTATTTTTTAAAATTTTTATCCCCTCTACCAATCATAGTATACAATAAATTATATCTAACTTAAAAATCTTATTTATAGTTAATAAATATATAATCTATTTAAAAAAATTTATATTAATTATGTTATTAACTAAATTATTGATTTGTTTAATAAATATAATATTAGTTAAATTATTATATTTTATTACATTATGTTATATTATTTAATAATGATAATTACATTATTAATTAATGACTTTATTAATTATTTTTTCTTATTAAAAATAAATTTTTTTTAATATAATAGAAAAGGGGAACCTGACTCCCACATTGAAAATTATGAATGAATGGAAAAGAACCAATACCTTATTTAATGGATTCTTCAGTGGAATATTAAGGGTCTAATATCATTGGAATAAATTTTTGAATGTAATTTCCAATAATAAAATAATAAAACAAAATATGAAAATTTATATTAAATTTTTACATATATAATAAATAAAAATAGTACACCATTTCTTTTATTTGAAAATAGAATACATCAAGGGTATACATTTTCTTTCTTGAAAAATATTCAATGAAGGATTTTCCCATGACAAAATCCAACCTCCATTCATAAAATACACTTAAAATGGGAAGTAGTTTTTCCAAGACCAAATTTTTGTATTTTAATTATTATGTCCATTAAAATGGAATATTTTTTTTTAGAAAATACAATAAGGGAAAAATTATCAACATAGATATAATAAAAATTTGATTAAATGTTTCTTCTTTTCTTATTGTGCTCATGTATACATTTATCATCTTTACTCTTAGTTTACTACCTACAATTGATCAATTTTTGTTTTAATCCAGATTCAAATCCTATTAAATCAAACAAACCACCACTGACTTGATGAAACTAAAAATAAATATTTTTGAATAAATTATTGAAATCAATTGATATAAGCTCATCTTAATCAACCTTTATAAATTCTTAAACTAAATGATATTTTTAATCTTCTATTTCCATTTCATCTCAGATTTATTGTTGATGAAATTGTACATTGAAATCATCCAAAATATTTTGGGGGTCCTTCTATTGTGGGGACCTCACATTTGTTTTTTTAAAGAAAAAAACAAAACCGATTATGATTGTTAAATTTCATGAATGGTATAATATTATAATTCAACACTCTATATATTTAACTTATTATTTTCGAGGATAGGTCTTTGGTTGAATAAATTTTCACTCGAACATTATCTTTTCTTTTTTAGTGGTCATGAAATCTAAATACCAGAGGATAATTTAAATTTTGGTGGGCTTTAATTAGTAATGGGATTATATTTGACTTATAGTTAATTTTCTACGAATAATGTTCATATTTGTTTCTTTTGATCCATTCAGTCATTTATATTATTTTATCTCCTTTTTAGGATCACATTTTCTTTTACCTCAGTTATCCTCCATTAGTTTTTTTATATTGATGTTTTATATTATTGATATCCAATTAAATTTTTAATGTTTTTATTATGGACTGTGCAATTTTAGTGGATTCACATTTTCTAGACTATGTAACATGGGTTTTCAACGTTTTGAATTTCCCATGTTAAAAAACTCATGGTGTACCCATTTAATTTTCTATACATATATATTTTTATCCATTTCACTTATGATTAATTTTTCTTCCACATTTATGGGGAATATATTTAATTCCACTATGTGATTGCATTTTAATTTATTCTTATAGTTACTCCTCATGGCTATTCCAAATAGATGATATCAATGTTTTGATTTTATTTTTGATAAATAATGGATGAAATAATCGCCTGATAATTTTGTTGAGGGATGAAAATTATTACATTTTGTGATTAAAAGATAAGGATGTTCTTTTTTCCATGATAATTTATATTAATGTTTTTGGTACCTAGAATGTATAAGTAAAATACATTAAACAATTAGAATTTATGATTGATATTGTTTGTGGTTTCATTCTTCAATGTGTTACAAATACTGTAATGAACTATATTGTAAACATCTCTCACACTAGAACATTGTGGGATAATATAGATACCACTTATTCTTTTGAGATATGAAAGAATAAATTATTTATTCTTAAAAAGGAGATGGAATTTATGTTCAAAGAGGATATATATTTATGATTATTTAATATAATTTCATAACTGGTCTAACTAGATATCTGACAAGGGTACAAAATTTTAATATAATGGTTCAATGCATAATATTAATTAATACTCTAATTAATTCATGGGATAGATTTCATGTTAGTCTAAATTTTTATACTCTAAATTGTGTTGTTGAATTTATATTTCCAAGAACTATTTTTGAATGAATTATTCTATAGATATACCCGTAAAATACTATATTTTAAACATTGGTTAAAATTAATCAATGATACCATAGATGATGTTAAATCAGAGGTTATAATCAAATTCATGTAAAAATAGAAGGATTATTAGTATTATATTTTTATTATGAAAGTTAATGTCGTGAAATTTTTTCATCCAATGATACTTTAAATATAAATGATGAAAATCTAATAGAAGAAAAATAGTGAAAATGATGATCATGTATGTTTCAGTACATGGGGTGATCTGGTTTTTATTTATGATTTCATTGATATTAGTTTTTATGATTCTTGATAGGTTATTTATTGTTGTGCCATATTTCACTTGACATAAATTGTAGAGTTCATTAAATCTTAATATTGAGGAAATTTTCTGATTTTATATATGAAAAATCATGGAAATGATGATATTGTAGGTTTGGGGGTTGATTTTTGATAACAAAATATATAATGTAAGTAAACAGTGGAGAATGATCATTATGATCTTGATGTTTATCTGAATCACATTTCTACAATTTTTCATGAAGATAATGGTTTTTATACTACTTTTAAAGTGTTAAATTTGAATATTTTTATGATCTTCATAATAGTGGAGTTTTTTAATTAAATGGTCTATGTTTTATTATACCATAGATTCGGCTTCTATTGATACTAAATTATTTATTGAGTGTTGGGTTTCAACCAAATTTTTTCACAACAAGAACAATAACATAGTGATATGAGACTTGGTTGTTTGGATTTGAGATATATACATTAATGAATGAAGGGATTCAAATTCAACACATGTGATCATTTTATGTTTGGAAAATAGATCATGGTTCAATTTAATATCCATACATATCATAGAAAGTCACATGTGTATGGGTTGATATATTCAAGGGTTTTCAGATCTTTTGGGTCTCAGTTATTTAGTGGAAGACATTATTTTTTCCTTTTTATTATTTCATATTCATGAAATATTATATTTTATGTTTTTAATTTTTAAATTAATATTCTAATTACATTAATTTTTTTTGTTTTATATTTATAGGAAAATTGGTAAGAAGTGAAAATATTTTCTCACTGACAACAAGGGTCAGTAATTTAGTCGTTTTAAAGAGTATTATTTATAATGGTTATTCGACATTTTATGAAACCTCTTAATACCCACATCTAAATGGTGTAGCTAAACAAATGAATGTTACATTAATGGAATGTTTTTTGTGTTTTACTTTATAATGATGAGTTTATAAAGGTATTTTAGTGGGCGACATTATTTAGTATTGTATATATCATTAATTTATCACCATTTATTATTTTTTAGAGAGGTACTCCTGGAATGTTTTGGAATGGAAATAAGATCAAACTTGACAACTTATGCGTTTTTAGTAACAAGTCCTTTGTTCTTATTCCTAGAGATGAGAGATCAAAGTCATATGGTATGACACAATAATTAATTTTATTAGTAATGGATACAATGAATTTGGGTGCAGGTGTTATGATCAGGTTTTGAAGATACTTACCATAATCTATGATATAATTTTTATGGATGACCAGACTATTGCTGTAATTGATATGTAATAAAAGAATATTTCTCAAAATTTTAATTGTTTTTATAGTATTGATAATGTATCATATTAATTTTTAGAAATGCTTTTTGATTATAATGGTCATGTTAATGTAAAGAATGATGTTTAAGATGACTAGGATATCGTTTATGTTTCCAATGAACCTATTATTTCTGATGATCAAGTTCTAACGGTTAATAGTGAACCTATTGTTCCACTAATAAAACCATCCCAGCATTTTATAAAACTATAAATTTTATTGACATGGTTTATATGTTCTCCTTGCTAAAGGGGTGAATTATAATATTTTGATGACGTTTTAGAAAGTGATGGGAATGAAAAATATGATACCTCAATGGATGATGAGATGGTATCATTTAATGAGGATGACTCTTTTATACTAGTCAAGTGACCTATGGGACGATAATTTAAAAATGAGTTTTTTTATTGGATTAAAAATAATGAATTTATTTCTACTCTGTGTTTTAATGTAAAATTAGTTATTAAATTCTTCCCTTATAAGAAAGGAATTGGTTTTGATGAAATTTTATCACATGTTTTTAATTTCACTTCTTTTTGGAGTTGTTTATTTCTTGTATTATAATTTGGATATACATATTGAGAAAATGGACATGAAAACAAATTTTTCTTCATTTTTATTTATAAGATGATATTTTGATAGAAAAAATCAATTTTTTTGATGAATCATTTAAATAACAATATGTATATAGGTTGAAAAATAGGTTTAAGTGCTTAATTAATCTGCTAGGATGTGGTATTAGATGTTTGAGTATGTATCAATGTATTTGAAAATAAAATATCTAATTACTATCTTTTTGGTCAGATATTAGCTGATTAATATTTTATTATATTATGAATTTATTTTAATGTTATAATTTTAAGTAGTAATGATTCTTCTAGAATTAAAAAATTGATTAAAAATGTTTTCTATTATTTCATTATTAAATTATTGTGGTTGATGTATCAAATTCAAATATTAAGGATCTTATTTGATGGTAAGGAAATGTAATTATGGTCATTTATAAGGATATACACTGAGAATGTTCACTAATGATAATTTCTAGATTGATTGATTATTTTTATTACTCCCCTTAATTCATATTTTATTTTCAATTCTACTTAGTACCTTCTATTGATAAGGATATATAGAAGATAAAGCATTCAACTTATTTATCTATTATTTTATATTTGATATATTTGATTGTACATTCTAGGATATATATATTAGGAAGTTGGTGTGGTTAGTAGTTTTTTATAAAATATATGTTTTGTACATTAAAGAGTAGTTAAAAAAGTTTTATGATATCTTTATTGGACATCATGATTGATATTTTCTTATAAATTGGAAACCAATGAATTCGTTATCCATAGAATTATATATGGAATGGGATATGGAATTATAGAAGTCAAAATTTTTCTTTTTTAAGAACTTTTATATGGGTGTTGTACTTTTGTAGTCTAGATTGAAAATACGTTCTACATTGTGTACCACTATGATTGAATTTATAGAAATTACAGAGTAATTCAATGATTTATTAATGATGAATAATTTCATTCAAAATAAAAAAATTAATTGGGAATGATATTTTTTATTTTATGATATTTAGATTTACATTTTTTGGGATAAAGTAAAACTTTTCCGGGAATATCAAAACATAACAATTTTTACTATCATTAGAAACATAGATTTCTAGATTATAAAAAGTTAGATTAGTGAATATTCAAAAAAATGAAATTTTTTTAGGCTTGTTGAATAATATTTTGATGAATTGTAAATTTTATACATGATTAATAATTATAATTTTGGCAGTGATCTATAATTAGGTCTAATGGGGAGTTTTATGGGGGTAATCATTACATGGGGACCTCAAATGAGTTTTGAAAAAATATATATTTAAAATGGAGACATTTATGAACCTAGAGAAAATTATAAAAACAATTCTCAAAATTAAGAAATCTATAAAAAGACTTAAAACCTTATAAGGGAAAAGGATATTGTTAGAAGAAAGTGGAATCAACTAGTGGGTGATGAAGAGCCTCCCACTTTGGATAGATCTTATTATAAAGAAACCACTACTTATAGGCCACAGAATAATAATTATATTTAAAATACATGGAACGGAAATTAAAATCCCAATAGAGTGGTCGAAACAATGGTTCTACGGTCATCTATTCTACCTATAAATAGGTCAATTACCTAATAGATGATGGGAGATCCAACTTTAAAATAGATCATCTGATTCTCAAGAAAGGTTAATATAATGAATATCCTTGCACTAATAATACATCCTTAGGCTATCAGAGTTCAAAATCCTAGAATAATGAGAAATTAATATCAACTTTTTTGAATTGTCATAGGATAACTAGTGTGGAAACTATTGTACCCTTAATGGGTTTATTATAAATATTCACCCAATCGTTAAAGGTATTGTGGAACTTAAAAATCATATTTTTTCTCCTCTAAGGGAATTAACATAAAATCCATAGGATATAAAACTATTAATATATTCTTAATTTATAAATCAATTGGAAACCATTTGTGTCTTGGTCTCTTAGAGAGTTTATAAATTCTCCTTAATTCGAACTAGTAAAAACATTATAACCACTACGAAGAGGATGGAAGGCATTTGTGTTTTATTCTATATATTTTATTCCCTCTCAAATTATTAAGGTTGAAGATTATTATATATGGATATTGGAATCCTTAGTAATTATTTTCAAGTTCTATGGTTGTCAAATAAGGATTTAAATGTATTTATTTCTTCACATAAAATAAAAATTTATCCTAAAAAACTATTTATAGTATATAATTTTGAGATTTAATTGACCTAAATGATTAGGTAGAAGTCACCCTTTATAAGAAATTTATTTAATGATATTATAAAGCTCTGAAGTGGGTCATGACCAACTATCTTGATTTGAGATATATATATTTTATTACCTTGGATAAATATGAAGAAGTTCAATGGAGGACCCTAGTGAAGAATATGTTTCTCCACCACCCAATTTTGAATTCCATCATTACAAATAAGAAAAGGAGACCATCTACACTCTGATTAAATAATTTAAGGTTTATGTAATTATAATTTGGAATTAATATTCAATAGGTATGAAGGAACACTCTTATATCTACTGATATATACTTGTGTGACCAAAATCAACAATAATAAAACCTGATTTGTAAGATGAAGTAATTAGGTTTTATCCATCAAGGATAAGGATGTTTCGTTCCAATAAATAAAATTAGATGATCTTAAAAAAATTCATGATGAAAAATTAAATTTTTATCATTTTAATAGAGAAATTGAACTATCTTCGAAGAGGAATGAGAATATATCATTGAATGATGTCATACATAAAGAATTTTTTTGGATAAAATAACTAATATAGTGTGATTGAAATAACACCCTATAAATGTTTTTAGATATTTATTAATATTATTGTCTTATTATCTATGATAATAATAACACTAAAATACTAACTGGTAGAAAATAAATATTTTAGCACATTGTATATTCATTTTAGGATCTATTTAAATGTGGTTCCTCATTCAATTAATATATCCTTTAGGATATTATCCCTAGGGTTGTTGATCGAATTGAAAATGAAATGTTCCCTTGAAAAAAATGTTAAACTAAATCATAATACCTTATCTATCAATCTTTGAAGTTACCCAGGATCTAATTTTATTATAAAATATTATACTAGGAATACAGGGATATTCATCATTATTATATTACAATGATGATCATAATTTTTTAGTAATGAGGTTTTTATTAATGGTATCAACTCCCAATTTTTGGTTTTTTTATAAAGGAACGATTATTCCAAAATTATTATTTATTATAGAGGTGTTTCTCTTGATAAAATGGTTTAAAATTTATTAGGAGGAATTAAAATACCATATTATAAATAATAATTTGAAATTTGGTTTCCACCAACTAATTTAGTTTCAAGCATGGAAGTAAAATTGAATAATTCCATATAACTATACAAAAAATTATTAATTTTATTATAATACCTTGTAAAAATTGTTTATTTCTCAAAATTGCAATATCGAGAAGGCATTGGTTACTATAAATTATGATTTCTTGATTTGTGTTTTTCATAAATTTTGATTTGATACATTTTTCAAATAAATTATTTAGTATTTATTAAATATTATGAGAATTTCCATTTTAATTATTAGTATACATGTAGGATATTTTTGAAGCTCTTGTAGAATTCATAAGGTGGGTCCATTTTTTCATTCTATTATTGAATTATAGAAAACTACATAATAAGATGCATCTTTGACATGGTTTATAATTTTCATCAATAAAAATGAAAACTAGAAGAGAGGTTTGGAAACCATCAAATAATTTTAATGATGTTAATATAATTATTTTTATATAGTCGAAATGAAGAATATTAATCAAATTGAGATGTTCATTAATAAATATAGTACTAATTCCTATCTACTATATTATGGAATAAGATAGCCACTTTTCAGTCACAATTTTAACTTATATACAAGTAATATGGGATAAAGGCTGGCACATTCTTCTTTTCATATATGAAAATTAATTTATTCTATTGAAGACCAAGGTTGTCCAATTTTTAAGGAATTTATGAATGAATTAGAAATCATCATAGAGTACTAAAAGAAAATTATGTCTTTTTTGCAAGATGGATCTCCCTTGTTACGTTTAATGTAGTGATTTAATTATTTTACTTTTTTGTGGTATATAAATATCCTCCCTCTATTATCAGAAATCCAAACCAATACTTTATAAATTACATTATCAGTGGACATATCATCCCAAGGAAAGAATACTATATAAATCATAGTTTGTGTTTGAGTCCATTAAATTATAGAGGGATGGGTGTTAAGAATATATCATTGTTCAATGTGGATAATAAATCATATTTTACATGGATACATTTGACTATTTCTTGTAGTAATTATTTTCTGAAGGCCAAAGTTTGTAAGATTCATTACTTTGGGAAATCTAATTATCTTTACTCTTAAATTTTGGCTATCATTAATGATATATATGAGGTTATAAATATTTATTTTTTATAGATACACTATTAAAATTATTACCACATTTTCTAAAGTGATAAGTGCTTAGGCCCTCCTTTGGTTGATGAGATTCTCAATCCAGTATAAGACATATAAGTTCCCACTAAGAAAAAATTTGTCTACCTTTAGGCTAGAATCCAACACCTATTGGAGATTATGTTATTCAATGATATTTTATTACATGAAAAGATGATCTTGTATGGGTTCTAACATAGAATGAAATCATCAATTGAAATATATTTTATGAATTCTATATGAGGAAGACTCTATAAATTTCATACAATATGAAATTATTTTATAAGACACAAATTTATCTATAAAAATTCTTTTCTATTTAGATGAAAGCCTTAAAAAACTTCTCATAGATGGTTACTATATGAAATTGGTTTGAATTATTCTCCATGTATAGTGTGTTGAAGGGTGGGGGGAATATATCACATATATGTTCTTTCACTTCTAATTTTCTATAAATATTTAGGTGTATAGTTTCCAACATCTTTGATATTGACTTCACCAACATCTATAATAAAGGTTCCTTCTATCCCACTATAATTCCCATGAAGGATCATCCCAATTTAAAATTATTCTTTATCCTACAATGGATGAAACTTGATACATCATCTAGTGAAACATCAATATTTTATGATATGATTGGAATATTGTTGAGATTAATCATTCCTTGAAGAATATAAAATTATAATTTAATATTCAATCCTCACAAAAGATTGGGCTAACTAGGAATACAATCAAAGAAAAATTAGTTTCTAATAATGTGGGTGTTTTAGGTATATTCATGTCATAAAATGGTTTAAATTGTATTCACAAAAATTCAACACATTAAATAATAGTGCAATATTAAAAATTTAACTTTCCCTAATATAACATTAAATTCAATTTAAATTGGACATTTAATATTAAAAATTCTATAATTAACAGTATTTCCAAGGGAAAATTAATCTTCTAAGAATAAATTGATAAATGTTCTAAAACAAAAAAGTATAATGAATCACTAACAAATTTTGTATTAAAACATAAAGAAATGAAATTTTAAAACCCTTACCATAATGTACAATAATTTTTATAATAAAATAATAATTTCAATAAGGAATTCCTAAAATTACATTTTAAATATGGACTTAAAATTTGAGAAGAATTTTAAAATTAAAGTAAATATATAAAAAATTAATCACAATAAAATATAAAATGACATTGTAGATATATATATATATATATATATATATATGTAATTATGTACATTAAATTTCCAAAAATTTTAAATTTTATAACCCATCATAGACATTTAATCTAAAGGGAAATAAAAATCCAATTTTACTAGAATCGCAAAAATCTAAAATAAATATTGACGAATATCTAAGGGAGAATTTTTAGAGACACTATTTCTCTTTATGATTTTTATATACTAATACAAAAAAATTTAAATATTTTTTATGTATAATTATATGTGTGATAAAAAAATTTAATGGAAATAAAATTGAAAATATAAAATTCATGGATTTTGATATATTATAGAGATAATTATTTTCATTAAATTTCTATAATTCTAAAATAATATTTTATTATAATTTTCCCATGAAACTATCGATATATGGTTGGATATATTTAAGGAGATAAATTAAATTACATTAAAATCAAATGTATTGATGTTTTAAATTAAATTTTATTTTATAGAAAAAATATGACAAATTTCTAAATCTTTTTAAATTTAGATAGCCTTAATAAATGAACTCATTTGACTCTAAATCACATTCAAAATCCTTCAAATATGAGAATGTGATCTGTATTGTTTAGTGGTGAAAACATAATATATATATATATACATTGGGATGTTAATGATGGTTAGTGGTTAGTTTGAATGAAGATTATGATGAATTAGTCTTGATTTTTCAAGAGGGATCTCGTTCATTCAATGTAATATCAGATGAATAAAAAAGGGACTCATTACCCTCTCTCACATGCTACATCCCACATGAATAAAGTGTTTTTATCTAATACAAGTACTAATCATTGTATACATGGACTCAAAAGAAGGGTATAAAGATATCACAGATTAAATGAGCTACAAGGATGAGAAACACTCAATATATAGATAAACAGATTGGATGGAAGAGGGTAACCCTTTAAACCCAAACTTTTGGATAACTGCACATGTACTGGGGGTGGGTGTTCCATGTGGAAATATATAATTGTATGAGCAAAGGGAAGTAATGTGTGAATTAATGATGTATTATCCCTAACCCTAATCCCAATACAACAACCCAGACAAGTCACTATGAGACCTAATTCATGAATCCTCATATTCCATAGGTTATAACCTAGAAAATATGGTTTATAGAGTTAACATGGGGATATTGTACCCTAATATTAGAGTAAACCATATATCAAAAATAAAAAATAAAAAACTTCCATAAAAATAATTAGAGGTAAAAAATAATATAATAGAACCATGTTGTATTCAATGAAATAATGCCATACATTCATAAATACATACTAATCCACATTTGGTTGATCATATATAATAATTAAATTTATGAAATAAAGTACATGAAGGTTCAACTACCATCCCCAAACATAATCTCTAAACTATTTCCAATCAATCAATATCGTCCTTGAATTATCAAGTCTCTTCCCTATCGGATCAAGTGAACATGTGGTCAAATATTTTTAAAAAATGGTAAGTCTACTAGATTAGTGTGTGAGAAAAAAATCCTTATTTCACAACCAATGGTTCCCTAAAAAATAACTATTAAATAAATTTTATAAAAAATATGATATTATCATCATTAAAAAATTTTCTAAAAGAACATTAACTAGTAATTTTCAATCAATGGGTTCTATGCGGACACATGAGATCGATCGTACATACTTTGGCCATAGAAGGATGTATTTCATCAATAAAAATAGCCATTAAGCAGAAAAATGTACTACTATTAAATAATTTGGAATACGTAAAGACAAATAAATTTCAAGAAAATATTTAAAAAAAATACTTTGCAATATTATGAGTCTGTGGCTTTTGAGGGCACTTGATTCCGAGGCCTAGTATGCCTGGAATCTATTTCCGAAGTTTAGCTCGGGTACGTTCAGTGAACGAACGAGTGGGTTTTTCTATCTTTTGAACCGGTGCATAGAATTAATATCTAAGGGAACCGATGAACGTGCAACGTCGGTAATTTTTTAAAGCATTCCTTACCATAGTTGCGTTCGCAATGGAGGAGAAGATAATTTTTGGGGTTTATTTATGAAGGAAATAATAATTGTCGGAACAATTTTTATTTCATAAAGAGGATATTCCCTCCCATGGGTAGTAAAGGGTGGGGCCCACAGCCAGCTAACTACCCAAGTGTGTTTGTTAGAGGGGTGGGGCCCACATGAGCCCCACCATTTATGTCCCTCTAAACTCATTAGTAACCCCTCATTAAATTGGAAACCCCCCCATTTAATTTCCAACGTGTTTAATTAATGGGGACCCTCCCTCTCACTTCCTTAATTGTTTTTCAACACGTTATTAAATGTGGTGATTGAGTTCTAGGAGTTTCATTGCGTGTCTAATTAAATAATAGGAGGATCCAATTATTTAATTTTGGGGAGAGCTTCTTTGTGTGAATGGAAGATCGGGGGAGAACTCTTGGGTTTTTGGAAGAACTCCGACCTCCGACGAAGAACGATGCAGAACGCGAGTTCCTCTAAGAACAAATAAGTACCGCCAATCCTCTTCTCCACGACAAGAGAGGAGATGTTGCTTCCTCCTCAGCGCACTCTGACGACGCCTACGAGCACCTTTCCCCATGACGCCATCTACCGCAACACCGTCTACAGAGACGCTGGCGTTCTTCTCGAATTGTTGATGTATGTGATTTTTGTACATATTTCATTATTTGTGATTTATACCCTTGACATGGCATGTTATTGTTAGTTGATTTTTTGAACCAATAACGCAGTGGGTGCAGACTAACGAACAAGTCCTAACCCACCACTATTTTGTTCTAGATGTGTGGAATTTTTGGAGACATCGAAGTGGATCCGAAATTGTGATTGGAGGCTTTCTTAGTAATGTACGGGTCCCGAGGCGACCGTATGCGCAGATAAGAGAAAAATCGGACCACCAGAATGACTCCGGTGGCTTGCGAAAGACCCCGGTGGCATGGGTTGCCGGAGGCCGGCACTGGACGACTGCTGAGAGGTGGCGGCTCCGCGACGCTCCGCCGGTGGAAGCTCGCCAAAGCTAAATCCTTGCTGGCGATGGCTGGATCCCGTGATCGCGTGGGATCTACGGGGAAACCGTGTCGCCAACCTGGCACCGCGTCCATTGAACAGAGGTGGGGTCGGGTCCCCCCCCCCCTCGCTCAGCTCACTGACCGAGCCAGCGTTCCCCCCAGATGGGCTGGGGTTGGTCACACTGACCGGGTTAGGTCGCCCCGGTTCGAGCCGACCCAAGGGGGATGGGACGGGTCGGACCGGGCCGAGACCCCCACTTCGAACCGTTTTCAGTCCATTGACCATAACTTGAGCTACGTACCTCCGATCTATGCATCATTAGTTGCGTAAGATTACTTGGACCGAGACAATTGTTTTGGTATATTACACTCGAGGTTTTGAAAAATTTTGGGTACAGCTGGGTTGGTTCGAACACGAAATCAACCGGGCACATGGAGCAGAAACACTTATATCTTATGGACCAGACGTCCGATTTACGTGATGTCAATTGCGTTGAAATAATTTTTTGAGACAGTTCTTTGGGATTAATCCACTTCATTTTTGTAGCAGTATGGTCAGATTGGTTTTATGATAAAAACCAACCGGGCCCCTAGGATAGAAAATCCAATAACTCACAGACCGGTTGTCCGATTGACGCACAGTCAGTCACATTGGGTTTCTTTTGACAACACAAAGCTTTGGTATACATCAACACTAGAATTCATGATAGTTGATGCATCGAATATCTTGCTCATGGAGCATACCCTCTCAGAATCGAGCATGCTATGTGTGGGAACCCTAGAGCTGGCTTCGACTGCGTCGATGACGACTGCACTTGTATACTCTGTGGGTTCGGAAGTGGGGACGACTGTACTTGGATCCTCCGTGGGTTCGGTAGTGATGAAGACCATAATGGGATACTCTGTGGGTTCGACGATGATGACTACTGTTCTTGAATCATTCGTCGGTCCGGTTGTATTTGACCTCTTTACATGTCTCCTGAGTGGGTCTGACAGAGTAGTTGGTCTTGTATCCTACGTGGGTCCGACAGCTTAGCTGGTCTTGTATCCTATTTGGGTCTGATAGCTTAAATGAATCAGTGGATACATCTGATCATCTATATCACCTTACGAAGTGTATACTAGTGTGAAATGAGTCTTGATTTTCAATCCTTGTCATTGATGTGATTGACTTGATTTCCTGTGTGGATTGGGTTGTGTTTTCCAATGTGGACTAGGTTGTGCTTGGGCTTGAGAGTTGGAGATGATCTATAACTGATGAAATAGGTATATTTATGGTCATATACCTATGTAGATTTATTTGATACTTCATGATTGTATCTTTCCTTTATGGTATATCCTTCATGGATTCTGAGAGACCTTTGGGGGTCTCAGGGTCCCTACTGAGTATCTTATACTCACCCCTAAACGGGCTATGCTCGCACTACGTTGTGTTGGATGGAGATGATGGAAAACACTGATCACGGTGGTGGCTTGTGGAGTTGGGAGGTACCTGGAGGTGGAGCACTTCGCGGGACGTACACGGAGCGGACGACCGGACCCGAGGAGCTGAGGAGACTATATGTACCCACCCTTCATGTGGGATTTTTGGAGTACGACTTGGTGTTGCTGTTTTACTTACTACTATTGTACTTTCCTTTCAGTTTCACTGTACATTACGTTGGGTTGGTATACTGGACCATTTACTTTCATGACTTACCTTGTACTCAGTTTTACTTAGTGCTTATTTCACTTTCATACTTTGTTGTGTTTCTGTTTACTTTATAAAAGGAAATGTCTTCCTTTTTATCGGGATTTACTCCTTTGGTGCTAGTCCCCATCCCCTGACATATGGAAACTGAGCATGGGGTAGTTACAGAACGGTCCCCGAGGATGGGTCGTGACAAATTGGTATCAGAGGAGTCAGTTCTACCGCAGAACTCAGGACTCTGATATTTCCTTTTGTGAAGAAATAGTGTTATGTGTATTGATTGTGGTTTTCAGTCCAGGGAGTCCAGTGTTAGTGTGGAAGCTGACATATCAATAATACATGACCCTGACCTCTGATTTCTGACTCAATGAATGAAAACACTGATTGACTGTGTATTTCCTTTCAAATGTTTTCTTTGTGATTAATTTGTGTCAGCTCACCAGGTATATTGTTTGACTGTGGTACACCTATTTCTTTTCAGGATGGCCCCACGAAGGCACCCAACCAGTGTTCCTAGTTACGTGTGGGATGGCATCTCACCGAGAGACGAGGCCTCGGTACATGGCCCCATTATAGTGGAGGCACCAGAGGTACCACTACCTGCTGAGCCACTGATGCTATGAGCCCCAGCGGCAGAGAGTGCATGCCTCCTGAGCTCTTTGCACGAGTTTCAGAGATAGAGGCCACCCAGGTTCCGTGGAGAGAGAGATCCTCAGGAAGCTAAGGATTGTATGGAGGCTGTTGTCAGAGTCTTCCGACTGGTGGGGACACCATCAGATCTTACGGTGATCCTTGTCACGAGTCTCCTTCACACAGCAGCAGGTAGATGGTAGAGCCTGAAGCTCTAGTTGCACGATGAGGAATCTCTACTTTGGATAGACTTCGAAAGCCTCTTCCACTTGGAGTTTTTCCCAGCCACCCTCTGTGCGGTGGGCATCCAGGAGTTAATACAGCTACGGCAGGGCAACATGTTAGTAGCCCAGTACTCGGTGAGATTTACCGACCTCTCATGCTACTACACGGACATGGGACGGGACCCATTCATTCGGGTTGGGACCTTTGAGCAGGGATAAAGGCATGAGATCAGAGCATCAACAATTCCCCTCAGCATCCAGACGCAGGAAGGGGTGATGGAGTGAGCCCTGTTAGTGGAGAGATTTCTCACAAAGTAGCAATCAGCTGTGAGACCCACCGCAAGACGGCACGGAGCGGAGTCTTATGCAGCCAATAGTCGATAGACGAAGCATGGGTCCATGTGGACCATGCTGAAATGTGGGTGACCTCAGGATACTGGTTCAGCTGTGTGGGGAACACAGCGCAGATCAAGCCTTACGGGTAGCAAATAGAGCTATGCATGCGGCGGTTAGGGCCACATGGTTCGTGACTGCATGACCCGCCATGCAGACAAAGCAGTAGACAGTGGAGGGACATCTCAGGCAGAGGCAGAGGTTCGACCGTGGTGGTCCGTAAGGATCAGGCAGACGAGGAAAAGGAGTTGGCTGAGCAGTGGGTGGTGGACGATGCTTTGAGGCTCTACCACCACCCGCTAGGAGGTCCACCCCGACCATAGGGATCTAGTAGAAAGAGGCAGGCTCAGCTCCAGGCAGTAGAGGCTTATGACCACAGCACACACGAAATGATTTGAGGTACTATCTGTGTCCACTCCACCATTGCTACAATTCTTATAGACACAGTTGCGAGTCGTTCCTTTATTGCAACAACCCTTGATCGGAGCAAGGAGATTTGGACAGAGCTGTTGTATCGATCCTTACAACTGTAGACTCATACGGGAGAAGACACGATGATTACACATCGGTGCTGGAATTGTGACCTTACTGTAGGAGGTGAGAGATTCAGCTAGGATCTTCCGGTATCAGCGTTGAGGACTTACGACGTCATCTTGGGTATGGACTGGTTATCTACAGTCCATGCTCATATTGACTATATTTGGCACAAGGTGTGGTGTGTCTGCATGGATGGGACCAAGTTCACCTTCCCCAGTGAGAATGGAACCTTCATAGCGTAGGATGTACTCACAAAGAGGAGAGGGTAGATGATCACACATTAGTTGGCTAGTCTCATCCTTAGAGCGGTTGACGTGCGAAGTCCGAGTTTTTCTGTAGTGGTGGAGTAGTATGCGGACGTTTCCCTAATGACTATCTAGGATTTCCACCATGTAAAGAGGTAAATTTCTCCATAGACTTATACCCCGGGACATCACCGATATCTACTCCAGCATATCGGATGGCTCCCGCCGAGCTTGGTGGGCTGCGGCTACAGCTGGAGGACTTACAGGGGAATGGATTCTTCTGACCCAATGTTTCACCATAGTCTTCTCCGACTCTGTTCGCCAAGAATGTAGATGGGAGCTTGCAACTGTGTGTCTACTACCATCTCCTAAACCAGGTGACCTTGAGAAACAAGTATCCACTTCCGAGGATTGACAACCCCTTTGATCAGCTC
The DNA here is from genome assembly GCA_963277665.1 of Viscum album. Classification (NCBI taxonomy): domain Eukaryota; kingdom Viridiplantae; phylum Streptophyta; class Magnoliopsida; order Santalales; family Viscaceae; genus Viscum; species Viscum album. Next base: position 1,919,803,783 of record OY728163.1, read on the forward strand.
AAGGGAGCACGTTGGTTCTCGAAGATAGACCTCAGGTCAGGCTATCATGAGCTCCGAGTTCGGGATGAGGATGTGCAGAAGACGACCTTCAAGTGTCAGTATGGCCACTATGAGTTCTTTGTCATGCCCTTTGGTGTGACCAATTCTCCAGCAGTGTACATGAATCTAATGAACATGATCTTCCAGCCCTACCTCGATCAGTTTGTCATAGTCTTTATTGACGACATACTGATTTACTCGACCACTGAGGAGGAGCACGCCTACCACTTACTGGTTGTACTGGATACACTCCGAGAGAACTAGCTTTATGGTAAGCTCTCGAAGTGCCAGTTTTGGCTTCGAGAGGTTCACTTCTTGGGGAACTTCATCTCAGAGGCAGGAGTTGCAGTGGATCCCATGAAGGTCGAGGTGGCACTTTCTTGGGAGCCACCCAGGAGCGTGACAGAGGTGCGGAGTTTCCTAGGTGTGGCTGAGTACTATCGGATATTTGTTCCATACTTCTCTAGAGTTGCAGCACTACTTACAACATTGATAAAGAAGGGGAAACCCTTCATGTGGTCAGACAGATGTCGGCAGAGCATCCAGGAGCTAAGGCGGACTTTGACCAGTGCGCCCATCTTGAGGCTACCGGAGGAGGGCATATGTTACGTAGATTACTACGATGCATCAAGGAATGGACTTGGTTGTGTCATGATGCAAGAGCTAGTAGTGATCTCTTGCGGTTCACGACAGTTGATGCAGCACGAGAAATACTATGCCACCTGTGACCTTGAGTTAGCAGCAGTGGTCTTTGCCCTGAAGATCTGGCAGCACTATCTCATAGGAGAGCGCTTTAAAGACTACTCTAACCCCCAGAGTCTCAGGTACATTATCTCGTTGAAGGAACTGAACGTGAGACAACGACGATGGCTCGAGTTCCACCAGGATTATGACTTTGAAATTTTCTACACTCCTAGGAAGGGGAACGTTGTGGCTGATGCTCTCAGTAGTAGATCGAGCATTCATCTACTTGGAGAGGCGACATGGCAGTTAGCTTCTTTGGAGATATCCTTTATGGATAGAGATGGAGCAGCCTATATTCATTCCCTCAGAGTCATTCCTCCACTTCTTCAGTAGGTCAGAGAGGCACAGTGTGGGGACGTTGACTGTGAGGTGCGACGTGATCAAATATCCTCAGGGCTGGCACCTGATGGATTTTCTAAAGGTGAGGAGAATTACATTCTCTTCAGGGGACGTAGCATGGTACCAGTTGCACTGCATGAGGAGGTTCTGAGGGAGTTCCACGCTTACCCTCTAGCGGTACATCCATGAGTAGCGAATATGTATTAGGACCTCAGACGACAACACTGGTGGCCAGGTATACAGAAGGTTGTGGCAGATATCGTTTCTCGGTGCCTCACTTGTCAGCAAGTGAAGGTAGAGCACGAGGTACCTGCATGCTTGGTACATCCCTAAGAGGTCCCGATGTGGAAGTGGGATATGATATCCATGTATTTAATGATGGGGATCCCACGTACTTCTAGAGGACATGACACCATCTGGGTGATCTTAGAACAACTCACCATGTTGGCCCACTTCCTAACGGTCACAGAGTAGGGCTCTGTAGAGATCTTGGGACGCCTCTATATTCAGGAGATGGTACGGTATCATGGTGTTCCATCATCTATCATCTCCGATCGAGAAGCTCACTTTACTTCGTGGCTATGGAATGGGTTGGTGATGGCTTTTGGGACGCAGCTATGCCTGAGCACTGCCTTTCACCCTTAGACGGATGGCCAGAAGGAGAGGACCATTCAGACACTCGAGGACATGATCCGTCCATGTGTCCTTGACATTGGTCATAGCTGGGGGGATGACCTACCCTTGGTGGAGTTTTCATAAAACAATAGCTACCACTCCACCATCGGGATGGCACTATACGAGGCACCGTACGACCGAACTTGCAGATCACCTCTGTGCTGGACTGGCCCTGGGGAGTCAGCACTCGTAGGACTAGATTTGGTTCAGGCTAAGACGAAGAAGGTGCAGTTCATCCAGGAGGGGATGAGGACTGCACAAAGTAGATAGACATCCTATGCTGATAGGATGCAGAGACCATTGATGTTTGTGGATGGAGACCACGTTTTCTTATAGGTCTCACCTCGATGTGGGTTCTGGGGATTTGGCATGGGCTGCAAGTTATCTCTACGCTTCATCAGACCTTTTCAATTCCTCAATAGAGTAGGTGAGTTGGATTACAACTTGGACCTTCCACCTCAGCTGCACCAGGTGCACGCCGTCTTCCAAGTATCTTAGCTGAGGAGATATGTGTACGACCCGATGCATATCATTGTCCATTTGGAGATGGACATCGATGACGGGGAGACTTTTACGGAGGTCCCGGTGGATATCGAGGATTGACAGAAGAAGTTCCTATGTGGATGGTTTATTTCTCTGGTGCGCATTTGTTGGCAGCACGAGAATCTCCAGGAGAGCACATGGGAACGGGTGGTTCAGATGTGTGCTCAGTACCCTCATTTGTTTCCCTAGTTTCTGATGTAGCTTTATGGGCACTCAAAGCCCTAAGGTGTGAGTAATTTAAAGACCCTTAAATTTAAAGGACGTTTTTTTAAAAATACATTGGTATTTTACAAGTCTGTAGCTTTTAACAGCACTTGATTCCGAGGTCCGGTGTGCCTAGAATCAATTTCCGATAATTATCTCAGGTACGTTCAGTGAACGAATGAGTGGGTTTTTCTATCTTTTGAACCGGTGTTCGGAATTAAAATCCGAGGGCACTGATGAACTCGCAACGCCAGTAATTTCTTAACGTGATCCTTATCATATATGCGTTCTCAATGGATGAAAATATAATTTGTGGGGTTTATTTAAATAGTACATAAAAATTTTCGAAACAATTTTTATTTCATAAAGAGGTTATTACCTCCCATGGGTAGTTAAGGGTGGGGCCCACAACCACCTAACTAACCATGTGTGGATGTTAGAAGGGTGGGGCCCACACGAGCCCCACCATTTAATTTCCTCTAAAATCATTAGTAACCCCTCATTAAATGAGAAATCCCCCCATTTAATTGCCAACACATTTAATTAATGGGGATATTCCCTCTCCCTTCATTAATTGTTTGTCGACACATTATTAAATTTGGTGATTTAATTTTGGGAGTTTCTTTGCATGTGTAATTAAATAAAAAGAGGAGATTATTATTTAATTTTGTGGAGATTTCATTGTGTGAAAGGAATATCGGGGGAGAACTCTTGAGTTTTTGGAAGAATGCTAACCTCCGACAAAGAACGATGAAGAACACCGGTTCCTTGAAGAACAAAGACGCGCCCCCAATCCTCTTCTCCACGACAAGAGAGGCGACACCGCTTCCTCCTCGACGCACTCCGACGATGCCTAAGATCCCCTTTGCCCATGACGCCATCTACTGCGATTCCGTCTACAGAGACGCCAACGTTCATCTTCAATTGTTGAGGTAGGGGATTTTTTTACATATTTCATTATGTGTGATTTATACCCTTGGCATGGCGTGTTATTGTTAGTTGATGTTTTAAACCAATAACATGGTGGGTGTGGACTAACGAACAAGTCCGAACCCACAGCTATTTTGATCTAAATGTGAGGAAATTTTGGCGACGTCGAAGTGGGACCGAAATGGTGATTGGAGTCCTTTGTAGTAATGTATGGGTCCCGAGGTGACCGTAGGCACAGATGGGAGAAAAATTGGACAACCAAAATGACTCTGGCGGCCTGCGGAAGCCCCCGTCGGCCAGAGGTGGCGGCGCCCCAATGCGCTGCCGACAGAAGCCCGCCGCAGGTAAAGCCGCGACTGCGAGGGCTGGATCCCACAGCCACACAGGATCTAGGGGGAAACTGCGGTGCCAACCTGGTGTCGCGTCCGTGGAACAGAGGGGGGGCCGTGTCCCCCACGCTCGGCTTTCTGGCCAAGCTATCGTGACCCCCTGCCGGGCAGGGCCTGGTCGCGCGGATTGGATTGCGCCGGCCGGGCCGGGGCCTCAACCCGGGTTGGGTCGACCCGGTTCGTGCTGACCAGGGGGGTGGGGGGGAGGGTTGGGTCAGGTCGGACTGGGCCCAGACCCCCACATTGGGCCATTTTTGGTCTTTTGCCAATAACATGAGCTAAGGTTCTTAGATCGACGAACTGTCAGTTGCATAGGAATCCTTGGACCGAGACGGTCTTTTCGGTATATTACACTCGTGGTTACGGAAGAGTTTGCGTTCGGCCCAGTTGGTTCGAACCCAAAACCAACAGGGCAGTTAGAACAGAAACACTTATATCATAAGGACCGGACGTCTGTTTGACATGCCGTCAATTGTGTTTAAATCCTTTCTTTTGAGACCGTTCTTTGGGAGTAATTCACTTGAGGTTTGGATGCAGTTGGAGTATGGTCGGATTGGTTTTAGCTTAAAAATCAACCGGGCCCCTCAGATGGAAAAGCCAATAACTAACAGACCAAGAATCTGATTGACGCACCATCTGTCACGTTGGGTTTTTTTGAAGATATGGAGATTTGAGATACATCAACTCTAGACTTCGTGATATTTGATGTATCGACTCTCTTGCTCGAGGAGAAAACCCTCCCAAAATTGAGCATGCTATGTGCGGGAACCCTAGAGCTGGCTGTGACTGCGACGATGACGACTCCACTTGGATCCTCTTTGGGTTCAGTAGCATCGATGACTATACATGGATCCTTCATGGGTTCGGCAGTGATGAAGACCGTACTGGGATCATATATGAGTTCAACAGTGATGACTACTGTTCTTGTATCCTACGTGGGTTTGGCAGTATTTGACCTCTGTACTTGTATCCTGAGTGGGTCTGACAGAGTAGTTGGTCTTGTATCCGACGTGGGCACGATATCATAGCTGGTCTTGTATCTTATGTGGGTCCGATAGCTTAAATAAATTAGTGGCTACATCTGATCATCTCTATCACCTTACGAAGTATAGACATGTGTAAGCTGAGTCTTTATTTTTAATCCTTATCATTGATGTGATTGACTTTATTTTCTGTGTGGATTGGGTTGTGTTATCCTATGTGGACTGGGTTATTTTTTGGATCGAGAGTTGGAGAAGAACTATAACTGATGACTTAGGTATAATTATGGGAATATACCTAATTAGAGTTTTTTGATACTTCGTGACTTTATCTTTCCATTGTGGTCTATCATTCATGGATTCAGAGAGACCTTCGGGGGTCATAGAGTCCCTACTAAGTATCGTATACTCACCCCTTCACAGGCTATGCCCGCACTACATTGTGTTTGATGAAGATGAAGGATATCACTGATCGAGGTGGAGGCTAGTGGTGTTGGGGAGTACCTGGAGGTGGACCACTTGGTGGGATGTACACGGAGCATACGACCGAACCTGAGGAGCTCAGGAGACTATTTGTACCCACCCTTCATGTGGGATTTCCGGAGGACGACTCGGTGTTTTTGTTTTACTTACTTCTATTGTACATTCCTTTCAATTCCATTGTAATTTTAGTTGGGCTTTTATACTGGCCCATTTTCTTTCAGCACATAACTTTTACTCAGTTTTACTTAGTGCTTACTTCACTTGTGTACTCTGTTGTGTTTCTATTTACTTTATAAAAGGCAATGACTTCCCATTTATCGGGATTTATGCCTTTGGTGCTAGTCGACATTACCTGGCCTATAGAAGGCGGGCTTGCGGTAGTCACGACACGGGCCCCGAGGATGGGTCGTGACAGAATATATCATCTATGTGGAATAACACCCCATCGAGGAAACATAAGTCAAATATCATCTTCATGGAATAACTCCAATCCTTGGAACCGTATCTCATATTTTCATAGAGGATTAATTCTCTACTTCAGAAACATAATTGATAATATCACAAAGGAGAATGACACCCACCGACAAAACATGATAAATTTCATTATAAGGTTATAGAGACACCCTCTAGAAAACTATACCATATCATTCGTAGTAACCAACCATGAAAATATATTCTACAATATCATTTGTTTGGATGATGAACCCCCTAGAAATAGGATATATATTATCAGAGGGATAACTCCCCACCATAGAAACACTTATATTATAATCACCAGAGAATAATCCCTCCAAAGAATCTCATATATCACACATAATATATATTGATTAATATTCGGGGGGGGGGGTGGAAACCTCTCTGTATTATCATGTTTCATCATCACATGGTTTGGACACTCACCTAAACCCATCAATCATCTCATTGGATGGACATTCATTCCAAAAATGTAAACCCATAGGAATATCCAACTACTCTATCACCAAACAAGACTTGAGACACTAAAAATATCAAGGATTAAAAAAATACATGGGAAAACATTGATGTATGGTAAGTCATATCATTATTTAGAAACCCCATTAAATTACAATTCTCTCTGTTCAACTATAGAGTAATTTCATGTAACATAGAGTGAATAATATCCCTAAACAAAAACTTGTTCACCTCATGGTATAAGTGGTTTCTCAAGATTTAAAATATTATAATCACACTAAATAGGTGGAAGAATATCATCTCACATTTATGTTTATGCTTGGTTGGTTCTATAAAACAAAACATATATATATGTTCTTACCATGTGGCCCCTACATTGATACAAATACGTACAAGCATATGAGGAACACATAACCCAAATTGAACTTTTGATCCAAGAGTCACTAATGAAACTGAATAGTTAAAGTGGCCTAACCCTAGGCCAACCATTTATACTCAATCATCCTCCATTATTTGGAGGTGTTAAAAGGAACATATATGAATTCAAATATTTTCATTGTTCAAATTTAATCAGCCATAATATCATTACATTTTATAAAATAAATTTATTGTGTAACCCAAACCCATCTATAACTGAGGCATGAAACTAGTTTTTATGAGTTTATAAACGTCCACAGAACTACTATTCTAAGAATGGGAAATAAATAATGGCAATTTTTTTATAATCAAGGTCAATTAGATAAAATTTTTGAGTCTATAGATCACATTCTATAAAAGAAATGCCTAAAAATAGTTAGATGTATACAGACCAAAAAAATATTATGTTGAACTTCTCTCTTAATAGATATGGTTGGCCATCCATGGGTAATTTTTTCTACACATTACCTAAAATTTTCATCAAAATTAAGAACCAAATCAATCAATAGTCATTTAATACTTTAGAAAAAAATTATAAACATTTTAAAAATTTATTCAATAATTAATTTCAAAATAAATATCTAAGGAATATTCTTGAAACAACTATCCATTTATCTTCTATAGTTTAATTCCTCAAAATATGGTTGTGCATAACCAATAGTATCCATATGTAAATTTAATAAAAAAATGAACTGAATTCTAATTACATCACGTCTATTAGATTTACCCCAAAATAATTAAATACCCTAAATTACTTAATAAAATTAAATAAAATAATTAAAACATGTAAAATCTAATGAATTTATCCTTCCATGAAATTTCTTATCTTATAGTTAATCCCCCATTCACAATAAGATGATTTGACCATGCTTTGGAGAAATCATTTCAAAACACTCACTATTGTTATAAGAAATCAATGATAAATAAATAAGGGGGTGAACTATGATATAATCAATTTGACCCATTTATAAACATATATTTATTTTAAATAGTTCACAAATGTAAAAATTACATATCATCAATAATCACCAAATCCAATGAAAGAAATGTTTAAATTTTTAGGATCAGCTAAAAAAGAATCCCATTTTATGATACTAGTGATCCTTTCTTAATAATTGATCCACATTAGACTACCTTTAATACTTCACATAAATTGTACCCTTCTTCATTACAATGAGAATGAAAAAATAGTAAAGGGGTTATCCAAAAGGATCAATTTTATAAATTATGTCATCATGGGATAGATAAATATAAAATAGTAAACATGGGAAATGTATAAATTTCTTATTAAAAATACTATTGTATAATAATAGTTTTCCGTAAGTCATCATAGTAGAACCTAAAATCACAAATTAATAAACATGTATATGGAATAAGAGTATAAGATAAGGATGGAAGCATGATATAATGGAATGATATCTTAAGGTAATTGAATCCCAAATATTTTGAATCAAAATGAGACAATGAATTATAAGAAAAATTTATAGCTCACTACCAAGACTACCATAGTGGAAAGATTCTAATAAGATATACAGTTCACTCATCATTTCCTTTAATATTATATCATTATATATAATGATTTACCAAATTCATGGGAGGGGTATATAATTTTGGTCCCACCACTCACAATATAATAATTATAATTTTTAATGGAAAACATGTTTCATATGAGTAAAAGAATCTATACAGAAATCATAATCATGATACAAGCCATGGGAAGAATGTGGTATTTAGAATCATATCTCATTGAAATACTAAATGTCATATAATATGGTCTTGAAAGATAAGAAGGTAGTAAATAATTTTTTCTTTTCATATGTTATAAAACAATTTAGTTATTGATCATTGTTTTCAAATATAATCAAATTATGGGGAATTATTAGACAAGTGATAATAAAATAGTGTCAATTTGGTGATATTTTTTTGAAATGAGAAAAATAAATTGTAAATAAGGATGCCACTTATTATTTTACATTACACCGGAATGGAAGTATGAGAGTTTTAATTAAAAAATGAGGGGTTGAAAATATTTTCCTGATTAAAACTATTTTATTAATGTGTAACATAATTAGAAATAATAAATTGGTTAGTTCCCTTAAAATATGATTTAAATAAAAGAGATAAGTACATTGGAAACCCAAAACATGAATTATCACCATCAATGGAAGTTAAAATGAACTAGGTATACATGAATGGAATATAAATAAAAAATTTGGAAAAACATAAATGTGTATAAGATATAGGGAAAATGGATAAAAATAATGACATCACATTACCAGAAATAAAAATGTTTATTTATAAGATCCCTTTTTATGTTTTAAAATACTCTTGGAAATCCCACATAACTAAAACGGAAGACAAAAAATTTTTTTTTGAAATATGATAAGGATAAAATGAAGGCATTATGACATAAAAATAGGTAGCTTTATCATTATAGTGGAGAACATTGGCATGAATAGAAAATATATATAACGAGGGGAATTAAATGTTAAATAGCTGAGAGAATTTATCAAAAATTATATAATTTTTATGAAGAAATTGAACAAGGAAAAATCATTCAACTATAAAAAAAAATTTTCCTAGAGCGGATGATTAATTACCTTGAAATCGGATATTAGTTTGTCAGTAACATATCAATGGAGTTAGAAGTTGAATATGAAATGTAATAAATTAATGAATGGGGTTTTGGGTTAATAAAAACCCATAAAGTGTCCCAATAATTCAAATTGGAAATCCATGGAAGTTAGAACATGATGTCTATATATAAATACCATATATTAAATGTAATTTATGAAAAATAGACCATATTTAAATGGATAAGAAATTAAAGAAACAGGTTCGGAAAGCAAATCGCATCTCAATGAAATAAAATTGAGATTAGAAAAATCATACTATGAGTTCAGATTCATTCATCAGGTGTGAATGAAATCCCAAAAAATTAAGAAATGTTTATTATAAATATTAAAATGACTATGTTTTTTATATATTTAGAGATTTAAGGTATATTTGATGTAATCTGTTATATATTTATTAAATATATATGTCTTATGGAAGCTACATGAGGTTGTTCTATATATTTCTCAAAAATGATATCAATATATTTACCATGGTCAAATGTGTAGTGAAATAACATTATAATATCCCTAATTGATCAGGATTATGTATTTTATTACTCCTTTTGTAAAATATTTATAAATATTTAATTAATTCAAAAATAGACTGAAATTACGAATGGTCCATTGATATGTGGATTTAATGAGAATAAATTTACTATATTAGATTATTATTAAAATTACTTATAAATTTTTTAATATTTTCATGGAATAATATTTATAGATTTATAAATTTCATTTTTATATAATAGATAATTTTTTGAAATAATTTAATTTATTTTGTAATGAATGAACAAAATACATCATTCTGTGGAGGTAGTAATCCGTACATACAGAGATGATGCTAAAATATTTCATAGAATGGATGGTGGATACATAAAATTATTCATCTTTTAATAATTTTTATCAAGTTATAATTAATATATATTTTTATCAAATAAATAATTTAGACCATCCATGTAAATGGTTTATTAATAATAGAACGCACTATTCACGATGGGAGTAGATCATACAAAAGTATGGTTACGTCTTCATTTTTTGAATGGTTTTGGGGAAAAGTATAAAGGTTCTAATACGCTAGATTAATAACATAATACCATAGTAAAAATAAATATTTTATCATAAATTTATTGATATATTATATTTGTATAAGGTTGGTTATGAAGGGAAATCCAAAGAATAAGTATTACTAATATAGATAGAATGAACTTTCTCAAGAAAGACTTATTAGAAGTGAAGAAAATATTATAAACTATAGAGACTAATGGATTAGAGAAGGATAACTTGTCATGGAGGTGGTACAAGATACTCTTATAAGAAAAAATATGTAGAATAATGTATATCCTTTTGGTCTTTCTCATGGAATAAGTGTCGAATTCTCAACCGTTATCTTGGAAAATCATTTTTTTTGTTTTTAAAATTTTTAAAACATCAATTAGAAAAACGAATAAGTCTTGAAAAATATAGTGTGGGAGTATAAATAGTGATAAAATATAAAGAAAGTAGAATAAATAGAAATAATGTCAATGAGTAAGAAATGGAGGATAGACACCGGAGAATGATGTCAGCTAGAACAATGCCAACTCCTAGTGGAACACCCTCAAATAACAACCATAGAACTACAAAAATTAATACCACATAATATCAAATAACAAAATGTATGGTCTATGGATCGATGAAAACTTTTCTATCTCCCAAAACATTGAACATTCAAGAAAAAAATTGTTTCAGACACACATTTACTTTTCCAAAATTGATGAAATTGAAAATTCCTATCACTAAAACCATGATTTTATACCAATCTAATGTCATTATCAAAGAGTTAATAGTCACACAATCCTTACATAATTGCTCAATCAATCATGTAAAAAGAAGGTTAAAATGATAAAAGATGATTGAGGAGGAAACTAATACAATATAAGAAATTTTTCATGGAAATCCCAATTGACCTTCACAGTTTACATAGACTGATTGAGTGTTGATGATTGAATATATTGATATGTTCTCATGGAAGTGTTAGTTTTCAGTTCATGAATCTAGAATCGCTAATTAGATATATATTCTTGGATATTTGGAGATCACAAAACAATCACAGAATGAAGTAGACCAACATTTCAATTTAATTCAACAAAATAGAGACACCACTTTAATTTTTACTAAAAAATGAAAGTGATGAAAATGGAGGATGTAGAAGGATTGTGGTTCTTGTATCGAGTAAAATGATGGTTCCCATGTCTGTGGGGTGGATATTTTCTGAACAGAGAAGATAATCTCCACGCATTCGATAAAATAAAATAAAATATAGTGATAAAAATAACTAATAAGCTTGAAATCCATGTGAAAAGCCATAAACATTCATGTAACTGGATCTTTAGTGATCTTTTAGTGAGTGAAAAAAATCCTTTTTTTAACAAACCCTCTATTCATTTTAATTTTTCCATGAGCCCTTTCTCGTCCAATGCTGCACATGATCCTACACTCCCTGTCCCAAACAATTGAAAACAAAACTCGTCAGAGAGTTCAATAATGATAATATATCAAAATAAATATTTATATATTTTTTATTAAAACAAATGTACTAATATATATTAATATATTACTATACAATTATATAGTTAAAAAATATTATTATTAAAATTATTAATTATTACTAATATAAATATATGTACTATATATACTAATAATTACTATTATAAAATATTAGTTCTTAATTATATATATATATACATAAGTGTATATATTATTATATATATATTATAATATTAAATAAATTTTGAAAAATAGAAATGAAGGGGGTGGGGTGGATTTCTCGTAAGAGAGGTGTGTTTGGGTGGAGCGTAATAGCGTAGGGGAGAGGCATGTTTTAACTGAGGAGGGGAAGAAGACTGATCCATATTTAGTTTGTCCAATGGAGGTGACCGGGGACTCAAATATCAAGTTGTAGTGTGGATGTATGGCAATGTTAGGGTATGAGGTTCGTTTCTCAGTGATCCATATTTTGGTCTTCAATGATAGTTTATGGCTTCAAAAGAGTTGATGCCGACTAATCATCAACAATAATGGGAGTGGTGATTTCGTAAGTGTAAGGACCCAATATTGGTCGCAACATCTGAAAGCCTCGTTGAGTAACAAACAATAACTAAGAAAAAATTATATATATAATCATATACTTAATTTTACTAAATAATAAATGGATGAAATTATAAATTTATAATAAAATTATATTTAACATTTTATTTTTTAAAAAATAAACAAATATTAGATAAAAATTATATATTGAATATATTTATGATTTTTTATTTTCTAGAAACAAATTAATTTTTAACTATAAAAAATATTTGAATACTATATTTTTAAATTAATTAACAAAATAATATAATAAATTAATTAATAAAAAAATTAAGTTAAAAAATAAATATTTACAATTATTATAGAATGAAATTAAAATTTTAAACATTATTTAATAATTTAATTCATAATAAAATACAATATATATATATATATATATATTTAATAATTAATTCAATTGAGGACTTAAATATTAATTAAATTAAAATACAATTATAGAATGTATTAATAAAATAAAATAATTAATAAGAGAATTTGTTTGAAAAAAAATAAACAAAATAATAAATGGGTAAAATTAATGAAAAACTATAACTTATATAAAAATAAAAAAAATAATAAATTGATTTTTAAACGAAAAATAATAAATTGGTTATATTATTCAATATGTAAATAAAAAAATAAAACACATAAAAATAAAACATTAAATATTTTTAAATACTTAATATATAATTAAAAATAATTATTAATTTCTATGAAAATAAATTATTTTAATATTAAGATAAGAATAAAAATTGAGAAATGATATGGTAATGTTAAAAAAAAACAACCACATTAGGATCTTCTACACTGAAATATTTATTTTTCATAAAAACGAATGATTTTGTCATTGTAATATTGAATGTTTGATTTAGAACATTTAGTTCAAAATAAGAATGAATAGACTTTTTAAAAATAATAGAACAAAACCTAGACTCCCTTTTCAGAGAATACACAAAAGTTTTCCAACCTAGTTTAAAAAGAAACTAGATAAGAAAAGAAACACATATTAATCCATCGTTAATGATGTCATGCCTTTTATAAGAAATAATCTACTGCATTACATTAATTAGTGTTTCTGTTTCAATTCAAAGAGTGATAATATGTAATATCAAGTGAAATTAAAAACATAATGAAGGAAACATTCAATTTTCACCCTCTCCCAGGATCAAAAAATTATAAAGAATAATTTTTTATGGATCCTTTTATTGAAAAAAAACAAATTATCCTCATATATGTCAATTATAACCATATTCATATTGGTTGAAAATTCACCTCAATTTAATGAACTCTTTTTTGAGCACTCGACACATTATTTATATTTTTTTTAATTTCACAATTATGTATGTGAAAAGAACCGTGAAAATGAATATTTTGAAATGTACATAGGGATAACACACACACATCAAGCCTTAAATCTCAATAATTCACCACAAGATCGAATTTTCACATTTTACTCTAGTTTAAAAGGAATTAAAATATTACCATTTCATTTTGTTCCCAAATGTGATTATTTTTTTATTAAAAGATGAGGCTCAAATGATTGAGATCAAATATAATTATTCCTAATGTCAGGATCATAACTCAACGAAATCTATCCTATATCACTCAATTTCATAGTTCCCAACCTTAATATTCATAGAGACACCATGAAACTGCACTCAATAATAACTCATCACAAAAAAAATCAGAAATAGAGGAACCCTTAACAAATAGTAGGTAGGTATCATCATGGTAGGAAATAATTTGTTGGATGATTAAATACTAATAAATTTTATATTGTGAAAGAAAACATGATTTAGATTTAATAAAGATAGTTTTTTTTAAAAGTTAACCATTTGTTGGACAAAATATTATGTGAACTATAATGTATCAATAATGTTCCTTCTCCCCCACATATAAAACTCAAAATTTTCTGCAATATTGACTCTCCATGTGGTAGAAAAATATGTTCAAAATAGATGGGAAATTATGCTTCAAAAGAATTCTGGAGAGGTATCCATAATGCTAAAAAATATATTTCCACACAAAAAAAATAAAAATTAGAAACCACCTCCCACCACTAGAAAATCAGTCTGAATTTTTTAAAAGAGTTTTTGATTTAAAATTTGATAAAAAGAAACACGATTAATCAACTCCACTTATATAGTATCATTATATCCAATGTTGCATCATACAAAAAATGAATGTCAAAATAGTGAGTGCCGACAGGTTTTATAATGCAATTGAAAATAAAATTTCACTTCACTATATTTTATCATGGAAAAACATGGTCAAGAAACAAAATAAAAGTTTTAAAATGTTACATGGGGAAACAAATATAATTTATTCATAGTATCTGGTATTTAAAAAAATTAAAATGACAAAGTTATAACAATCACTCCCATGATGAATAAGATCATAATTAATATTTTTCAATGAATTCCCTATAGGTTTTCATTGTTTAGTAACACCAGATAGTCAATTAAGGTTCCTATTTTTGTAAAAAAAGGAAAATTAGACTTAAATATTTAAATTACATAATTAAAATAAACTTGGGGAGAGTCAGTCAGTTTTGTTCCAGTAAGTCTAGTGTGCTAGTCCTTTTGGTATTGACAGACCATAAAGTGTAGTTAACTGTGTGATTATTAACCTACTAGGAATAACAAAACAAATTAAAATAGAACGAAAAAATTAAAAAAAATTAATAAATTAGAAAGGAAAATATTGGGATTACACTTTAAGGGGTACTATATATTAATATCCATATCATGACGATAAGTGGATCATCCTCAATCGTAAGGGGGATGATGCTTCATTATTTGGAACCAAAAAATGCGATTCCTTCCAACTATATACGTATTCCATCTTTGGAGTAACCCTAATAAAACATCAGGAAATTATACCACCCTCGAATTGGGTTACCTAATTTGGATTATTGGAGAGGGAAACATGATGCAAGGGAAGTTTCCCACTTCTTTAATGTGTGGGTAGGGTGCACATAGATTACAAATGTTACTATTGGATGTTATTTATCCTCTGGTTTAATCCAATAAATTATTTTATCTTGGACATCATGATAATTTTCCCCGTCCAATTTTGTTCCTAAGATCATTTCAAGACTCATCTTCACCAGTATTAAATGCATAATGTTCCAAATTAGGTGCTTGGAAGGTTCCTTCAATGTTCTATAAAAAAGTCACAAATTCAATTGTTTCGTCAATATATAAACATGTATAATATACATTACAGTTGAATCTAAAAAGTGTATTATTAAAACTGTTGAAAACAGTATCCATAAAATTTTCCACTACCTTAATAGGTCCATATTGTTCTTCTCCAAGAGCAATACATGCCTATTAAAGTATGTTTGTGGAACGAGTGAGGTAGTGAACCTTCTCTATCATCTCTTCAAAACACACTTCTTCTGTTGTATTTTCCTCTATGTAAAAATATGAAATCATGTGATGGATCCAGCTATTGAATCATTGAAATATCATTAGAAAATGGTGAAAATAAAAAATCATCAAATGAATACACAATATAAAATGATACTCCATATTCTGAAAATATTATTCAATGTTTTTCTCTCTTACCTCATCAAAGCACCAGAAATATGATTCTAGATGTAACTTTGTAATTTTTATCATCATGTTTGCGGGTGTTTAGACTATAATATTTGAAATAATTGATTCTTTTCTCTCCATATGTATCTTTTTTTCTATCTTTTATTTTTTTTCTAGATGATGATACTTAAAGGGCTAGTTGGTGTACTTCAATGATATTTTTTTCTCTTGAACCATTTAGGTTTGGAAATGTAATTTAATGCTTCTCTTTATGGCCTAAAATTCCTTGTTGAATGGTGCCTTCCACTATTTATTGTTTTTTATTTGATTGAATATCTATGCATACTATTATTTTTTGATGAGTTATAAATTTTTTAACATCTGAGAGGTCTCCTATTGGTCTTATTTTTATCCAAAATTTGTATACGTCCACATCCGCTTATAATTATTTCACATTATATAAATGATGAAAATAATTAGTAAAATAAAGTATAGTATTGTTTTTTAGTGTTTTTTATGTTTTTCGTAAATAAAAAAAACATATAAAATCACTTAAGAAAACGTTGATTCATCAAAAATTTAGTCCAAATGTAACTTTTTCCTTGTTATAAGGATAGTCAAAAAAAGATATAAATGAACGGAAATCATTAAGGACATTCTAAATGAAGCTGTGTTGAGTACTTATGTGGTATTTTTAAAAATATTTTTTCTGTTTTTAATATTTTCGAAAATGAAATAAAAAATTAAAAAATGATGAGAAAAAATGTGAGGGTAAAACAACGGAGAAATAGAAATAGCATAGATGAAACTAGAGAAAATGAAGAAGAATATTAAAAGGTAGAAATTTATAGAAGAAATATGCCTGTAAGAACAATTCCAAATCCTATTGGATCATCCCTCAAATCTCAATCATTGATCCACTAAAAATAAAACCACCAACTCCCAACTAAACCCTTTCACGGTGTATAGATCAACACACACCTATCTCCCCTAAATATTTGATCACTCGTGAGCATAATATCTTCCAACACATTTGACCACTCCAAAAAGTGAATAAATCACTAGGGAAGATCCCTTCAGCCAAGAATTTATCCATGTCAAATATTATTTCCAATTCGTAAAAAATAACACGATCCTCACATAATTGCTTGATTGAGCAGGTCAGAAGCATATGGAGAAGGTTTTAAGGGAAATAGAGGATGAAACCAATCTAATGTATTAATGTTCTCTCACACATCCCAATTCACCATTACAATTTCTATAGAGCTGTGAAGTGGTGTTGTTCAAAATAAAGGTATGATCTCAAAGAAAAATTAGGTTTCGATTCCGAAATCTGGCCTCATTAATTTGATCTCCATTTATAAAGATTAAGGGTAATATAAAGAAGAATGAAATTGAAAAAAATTAAAATTAGATTCAATAAAATAGAGACACCACATTACTATTTACATGCAAAATAAGAAAATAAAAACTATAAAAAATGACTAAGAAGAAGGGGCGGGGTGCCCATCTCTTAGGGTAATAAAATTCTCATGTTTGAAGGAGTTTTTCTGAATCTAGTGGATAATATACTCTTATTTGAAAAACAAAAATAAAATTTAATAATTAAACCAACTAACAAGAAATAAATGCATGTGGACATAATTCAACGCATCATTTTTCAACTATTGAGTTAACTTTCAATAAGTGAAACCATCCTCCTGTAACAACCCCACTCTTCATTTCAATTCAACCATGATCTATTTTCCAATGAATGCTAAACATGGTCCAAATCCCCCAATGCCCAATAATATAATACAAAACCTATTAGAGGGTTCGAAAAATGATATGATATATATATAATTGAAAAATAAAAGTACTTATATATATTAATATTATATATTATATATATATATATATATTATTTAAAAATATTATTTCATTAAAATTATTATTTTTTTACTAATATATGAATATATCGCTAAAATATTTACAAATCATTATGATAATAAAATATATGTTCTTAGTACTACATATATAAGTCAATTTATAATTATTTTTATATATATTTTTAGAATTTAATATATTATATAATATTAACTAAAAATGAAAATAATAAATGAGGGGAATGGATGGTTTGATTGCAACAAATGCGGGGTCAATATGTGTGTGATGGCGCATGGTAGAGGCAACTTCCGGGTTTGGAGGGAGTAGGCACGACAGAATGGGACTATGGGAGAGGGGAGGAAATATCTGTTTTAGTTCCACATTTTATGGAGACTAGTCGTTTGAATCTCGAGCGGAGAAAAATATGTCTGACAAGGCTATGTTATAGGGTTCGGTACTCAGAGAGACTCATTGAGGTATTTAAATGATACTAGTGGATTCAGTAGAGGTGACACCGACTAATATTCAACCGCAGATAGAGTGGTGATTCAGCCTACTATGATGGCCTTGGACACCAAAAATTTACTTATATTTGATAATTATATCATTATTCTGTTAGATCTAGTTCTAGTTATTAGATATTTGATGTTTTTTCACTATTGTGGATACGGTTCTGTTATTTCTATATGTGGTTCCTCTGCATATTACATCTAATTTTTTGTTTCCATTTTTTTCCTATTCTATTGTTGTTCAATATTTTTTTTCTTTTATGGTGTTTTACTTCCTATGTGAAGGGGAAGTGATGGGTAGAATGAGTGATGGTGACATAATATGTCACTATTGCAGCTAGTGGCGAGTTGAGGTGGAGCAGAAGGTTGGGGTTGGACATTGATGGATCTAGTAGTGAGATATGAGTGTTGTCAGTTACTCCTCCAGTCATCATTGGGTGTTCTTGAGGAGGCTGAGAAAACTGGATACGGGAGGGGCAATTGTGGGTGTAGAGATGAACGTTGACCATAGGTGTTGGAGATAGAATGTCCAGTTGGGACTCACTATTGACTGATTTCCAATGATCAATGTGATATCGGGGAAAGGTATGGATTAAGTGATAGTGGTTAAAAACAGTTTTCATCTATCGGTGAATCATTATGTCAATGTTTAGTAGGTGAAACAACCCACCATTGGCCACAGATTCTGGCAGCAAATCCTATAACAACAAGTAAAATGTAAAAAAAATGAAAATATTAATTGAACTAAAAAAATAAATAAATATAGTTAGAAATTAAAATTAGAATTCTAATTTATATTTTAAAATTTTTAACAAATATTAATTACAAATTATTTAATTAATTTCTTTAAGATTAAAAATTTTAATAATCAAATTAAATTAAAATTATAACGAATATTTGAAATCAGTTTGGTAAAATTAATTAACAAATTAATAAATTAAAATAATTAATAATGTCAATGAATTAATAAAAAATATAATAATTATTATTATTATAGAAATGAATTAAACTGTTAAAAATAATTTAATAATTTATAGTTTCAAAAATAATGTTTAATTTATTTATTCATAAATAAAAAATAATAATGAATTAATTTAATTCAGAAATTTAGGATTAATGAAATAAAAATTCATTTAGAAAATTTCTTTATCAAATAATAGAATAAATAAATAAAATATTTTAAAAAAATAATGATATGTAATATTGAAATAATAAATAAAATAAAATATAAAATTTTAAAAATCAAAAGAAAAAATTCAAATATTAAAGCATAAATAATAAATTAATTTTTTTACTAAAAAAATCCAAAAAAACACTAAAACACAGAAAACAAAATAAATTCATATTTTTAGAAATTTATTATCAAATTAATAATTATTGATAAATATTACAAAAAATATGTTAATTTCATAAATAAATTGAATAAACGGTGAAAAACAATATTATGGACAATTGAAAAAAAACAGCCACATCAATTATAAATATGGAATAAAATTATAACAATGGTTATTTAAGCATATTTTCATGAAAATTTCAACTGGTGTGTGTATAATTGAATGTGTGGAATTTATCTCTTTTTATAAGTGGGAGAAAATGACATTTTGTAAATACCTTGTATATCAACAATTCCATGACACAATTCAAGGGGAAATAGATCCAAAAAGTTGTCTATGATTGAGTGGATATGGGTTTAGAGTGATTAATAATCAACCATGCATGTTACAATTTTTTTTACAATTTTGGACTCTTTTATAAATATATTTTTACACTTTATCTTTTTTATTTTTTAACCACTATAGCTAGTTTTTTTAAATAATGAATTTATATTTTAATAAATGTATAAGACTAAATAACTTGAATTTTATTTTTTCTAACCCTATTTTTTCTTCTATTTAATCCCATTAAAATTATTTTATTGAAAAATTATCTTTTAAATTAAAACATATTATATAAAAAAACAATTTTTTTGTCGAGATTCATGTTTTATCCATGAAGTGTTATAAATATTATATCACATTAATGACCGGTTAAATTGGGTTTATTAGTTTATATAATTGAATAAGCATAATTGAATGTTATTTACATATAACATCCCATTTTTATTTATTACATAATCATTACCTAACATTAATACAACTATTTTTTATATAACCATTTCACCATTATAATAGACATTAAATTTAATATTAGACAACATAATTTTATGCCTAAAATTGAATTTTACCTTGTAAAATAATATTACTAATGTTTTATAAAAGGATAAAACCATTTTATTGTATTTAAGTTATTTATGTAATGAAAACGATACTAAGAAAATATTTTTTTAGAGTAAAATAATACATTCGTTAAAAAAATAATAAAAATTGGTTTTAAACATTGTTCAAAGTGTATTAAAATTATATATATATATATATATGTGAGTGTGTGTATTTTTTAAAGAATATATTCAATTCATTATTGTATTATGATAATGTTATAGTATAAGAAAAATATGTTTTTTAATATTCCCTTAAAAATAAATTATTTTTAAAAAAATTTATAAATTCATTATAAGATAATAATTAATTGTATATCAAAAAATGAATTTATTTTTTACATTTTAAAATTAAAAAACATATTAATTGATATTTTAATGGAAAATCATATATATAATAGAACATGTTTTAATGAAAAATTCAATTTTAAAAATTAAATTTTCTTAATCCTATTTTTAGGGATCAATAGTTGTCTAATTTTTTTTAATTTTTTATTTTAACTACTATTATTAATTTATCTGAACAATTTTTATCTAATATGAATCTCTTTAGCATATCATGGTGTTTAATTTTAATCAAGTAATCACAAATAGTTTTAACTTAGAGAAATATTTATTCCAAAATCACAGTGTGATACTTCCCCCTAAAAAATTATATCCACACAAGTTTAATCAATACATAGTATTTCTATTTGTAAGGATGTAATTTAGATAGAAATTATTTTAATTTTAAATTATAATGGGGTATCAACCATAGTATCATATGTAACTCTAAGGAAATCCTTTTTTCCTTCATCATAGAGATATCAGAAGATGAGATTTATTCATAAATAGTTATGATAAATACTAATCATTATTTGGGTTAAGGCTAATAAAATGAATTAAAATTCTTATAGATTTCATAATAAAAATTTCAGTGATAAGTTATCATAAGTTGATTTGTGGTATAAAATTTTATCTCTCTATTTGTTTACATTGAAGTCTATTTTTGGATATCCAAACCCGATCCCATATCACATAAAATACATTTTTATAAGGGGTGATGAATGTTTTTTAATGAACTTTCCCATAAGAATAAACGTTGGATACAATAATAAGATCAATATGAATGTTTCAAAAATAAACATCTAGTCATCAGGGTGGGAATTTAATTTTCCTAGAAAACATAAATGGTATATAAGAATAGGTTAAATAAGTTTTAAATAGAAAATTTATATTAATTTATTTGATGATTAGTGATACTACCTATAATTAATTTTTGGAAGACACTTCAGTGGATGTGGTCGTATAATATTTCCATTATTACATTGATCATGGAAATTTCTAATTCATATCATTTATGTTATCCCTTATATTTGGTCATTGATTTTGGTAATTCATAAGATTCCAATATTTAATAAATTTATATATTAATGGTACCTTTTAATAAATAATTTTTGATTTACAATGTCAAATATACTTTAAGTTTTACTCAGTGAAATTTTTGTCACTATTCCATCATTTTACAAAGATAATACATGTTTTGTTTCATTATGACATTACCATCAGTTCCACTTTCTACATTTTTAATATAAATTTAATAATTTTTCCATTAGAAAATTTTTCACATAATCATCAATGATATTTCACAAATATAATCAATATTGTGTTTGGAAACTCATGTATTTCTATGTTTTAATCATAAATATTGATTTATATCTTTGTATAATCTCAATATTTCTCACTGTAGGTCCTATACCGTTATATTTCTCATGGGTACAATCATGAATTATCTATGTAATACATTGTTAACATAGTTGCTTTAGGATTTATCCATTACAAAAACCAAAAGGGTTTAAATTGTGCAATAAATACATATGATCATAATGGAATTATCATTAATATCCTTAAGAAAAAATCAACCTCTATAGTTTATACTACATTAAATATAACACATTTTCTTTTAGTTGAAACTAAATCACTAAATGTTACATCTAGTTTTCTATAGTTTATCTTTTATAATAATAGATAGCCTAATTCAATCGTATAATAAATCCTTTATAACAGACCATATGTGAAAGTGATTGACTAGATAAAATCTCTCATTAGTGCCTAGATATGGGTGTTTTGTTAGACCCACTCATCATGCATTAGGTAAAGATAGATTTAATAATCAAAAAATAATGTTCACTGTAATTACACCAAGGTGTATCTATGGCAGGTATTCAAGAACATTAACTAATATAAACATCGGTTTATTTTCAATGATACTGCACAATACCTATTTTTATAAAACCTTAGTTTGTTATATTACAAATAGAATGATACTAGGATTTATAATAAAGAACTCCTATTTTTATACAAAAAAATAATATAATCCTAAAATATAATTAGACTAATTCCAAAAAACAACTAATTATAATTCTCTAAAACCTATTGTAAAGAACCAAGGCAAAACCATTTTAAATTTTTATTCATTTACAAACGATTAAAATTACTGCTCACAAATAATCACACAATCCAAGAATAGAAGGGTTAATGTATTTGAGGTACATTTTTATAAGAACCTTATTTTATGATACAGAAATGCATTTCATGGTAATATTTCCACACTAGAATCAATTTTAGACTACTTATAGGTTATAATCATTTTCATAACATGTTGAATGAAAACATTATCAAGAGGTGAGCTCAAATAATAAGTAATATAAATCCTCCCATCATGTTTCAAATGACAATAATATGAGATAAAACTCACCTAGGATTTATTTATTCTTAAAAATAAAATAGAACAATAAATTTTTTCAATCATTTAATATATCATAAAATTTAATCTCAAATGAATTAACATATAAAAAAGAAATGAGAGTGTGATTTAATCATAGAAATATTAAATAAGGTAATGATATTTTAAGTTTTTTGAATTAATCACATGGGGAAAAAACCTTAAACATGATATCATAAAAACTAGTCAAGGTTCACTACCAAGAAATTCATAGATGAAAGAGTTTTTTTTATGTAATGGTTTTACTCCCCAATATAACAATCATAGTTGATAGAGTCCTATAGTCTATTTGGTTCACTATATATTATATCTTAAATTATATGATGCAACATAACTATTAAACAAATAAATTACAGGGATATATAATTTTTATCTCAAACATGTTCTATTATACATTTTACATATGAGAAAATCAACCCATACATAAATCATAAGCCAGATAAAACACACAAGAAGAATGTGGGAATCATTATCTGATCTCAAATAATTATTGAATTCTATTACATAAGGACTCCCATGTGAATATGTTATTAAATAATTTTTTATCTTTATAATTGAATAAATAATCCCAGGGATTTAACAATGTGTACCAATGTTTTAAAATTAATGAGATTGATAGTATAAGTAAGAATAAAAATTATTAATATAAATGATTCTTTCTGAAAGGTGTAAATGAAATTTTAACGAATTATTTGGATTATTTTCTATAATGAGACCAAAATTGAACCTGAATGATTTTCCATAAAATAATTTGGGATTTAAAAAACTATTATTAATTAATATCATTTAATTTAGGTGGTACTTAAATGAAATAATAAACATGGATGTTTCATTATTTTTTTTTACTTAAATGAGTTTACATTGAATAAACACCAAAACATGATTACTCCCAGTCTTGGAAAATTAATATAAACTATGAATATATTTAAAGAATATATATATATAATACAGATGAAATAAAGTATAAAAATTTTGAAAAAGAAGTTTTGAAACCAAGTGGAACACATAACCCAAAATACAGAGGTTGGTATAAAAATATTCATTTTTTAGGTTATAGAAATGATTTTTTTATGAAACAAAATATTTGAAAAACGTTTTTTAAAATAATATTTTGAAAACAATATAATGTAAATAATAAATAAAATTGTGATAAGTTATATTTTGATTTCATAATATAATGTAGAATAAAGGATACAATAGAAAAATATGTATTATGGGATATAATTCATTAAGAGGATGAGAAATATTCTCTATAATGATATAATTTTATTAAAATTAATTAACCAATACAAAATAATTTAATTTTAGAAAATGAATTTCCATATCGGTGATTATAAATTCCAATGAAATAAAACCCAGTGGTTTAGGAAATTAATCATATGAGGGTATGTTATAGATTAATCAAATAAACTCTATAAAAGGGCATTGATTTAGGAAAAATAGATACCACTTCATACTCTTCTAAATTACAAATCAATGGAGCATGGAATATGAAATGGATTTTTAATATCATATATTTTATATATTTTTTGAAAAAAATAAATCCAATTCCAATATAAACATTAAAATATAAATAATTGGTGAATTGAAATAAGATCAAAATGAAATAAAATTCAAATCCAAGAAACCATTATCGTGGTTTTAATTTCTTTTTTTATGAGCCTAACATCAAAAAAATAAATTTAGTTTATTAAACCTCTTAAAAATAATTTTTCCCAACTATTTTTTATATCCTACGTTCTATTTATTATGAAATATTATTTATTTATTAAATATTTTTCTCTTATGGTAGTAACGTGTTGTGGTTCATTCTATTTATCTGAATGTTTTTCAATAATTTTAACATTGTCAAGTTTTTTCTAAAATACATTATATACCATAATTCCAACAATGAAATTCTTGATTCGACGAGGTGATATTATGTCTTCTATAAGTTCTTTTTTGTTTTTAGTTATTTGTATGTTGTTGAAATATCATTGCATCTCATGCTTTCATTGTACTATTTTATTTATATAAATTATTTAGAAGTGTGATTTGGTTTTCCAATTCCCACATCAACCTGTATAAAAAAATGTCTTTTAAAATTGTTTCACAATATCCATAATTATAAACATGTATGTATTTCTTATTTTATTATAATAAAATTTATAAAGCTCAATAGGTTTTCAGAATGGAATCAAATTAAGAATGTAACTTGATATGTTCATTTAATGTGGTTAAATTTACTATAACAGTTTATTTTTATCATTAATTATATATTTTTAAATATTTTTATTCTATAATATAAATAGTTTAATAAATATCAGTTTCATACATAAGATACATAGTTAAAGTCTATTATGCTATGTGGGAATTGAAAAACATTGCACATCCTTCTGTGGAGAATGTATTTCGCATGTACAAGGATGATGTCCAAATTTTTTATAAAATGATATTATGTATAAAAATATAATAATTTTCATTTCAGATTATTTTTTTAAAATAATATTATATATTTTTTATTGAAAAAATTATTTATTAAAATCAATGTATAGAGTATGATAAATATACAACTTACCCTTCTTGAGGGCAGTAGTCTGTACTAACTAATGTTGACGTCTCCAATTTTTGAATGGATTACGAGGATGGTGGAAAAGAGATATTCCATTAGTATAATAAAATTTAAAAATATAAAAAATAATAATTTTTTTTATACTTTAAAAAATATATTATATTTATAAAAGATTGATTAAAAAGAAATGTTTATGGAGTAAGAATTACCCACATAGAGACCATGAACATTCTATTGATAAACTTATTATATGTAATGAATTAAGAAAACTTATATCTAGGTGAGAATTAAATACGTATAAGAGACATCCATTAGAATTAAATTACATATATTTTGTATAATATTTCTATGGGGATCTATATCCTTGAATGCGTGGAGTTGATCACCATTTATAAGTGGAGGAAAATGATATTTATTATAAATTCCCATTAAAAATCTACTATGCCATTATAATACTACAAGTCAAATTACTAAAAAATTGATTCATGATATATTGGACAGGGTTTTTGAATTGAAATTCTTCTACAAACACTTTTATTAGGGTTTTAATATTATAGAATATTTTACTGGTATATTATCTACAACTTTCCTTTTTTGTTTATTCTACCTTGGTAACTTGTTTTTAAGTAAGTAATTTATGTTTTACTAAAAAATATAATATAACACAAATTAAAAAATGGGATTTATGATGGTAAATTTATTATCTATTTAATCTTATATAATTTCCAAATTCAATCAGTTTAATATATAATTTAAAACATTTAATATATAGAAAACCCATTTTTAAAAAAAGTGACGCTTTCCCCATTAAGTGTTATAAATATTATATAACATAAATTAAAAATTAAATTGGTGATAATTTATTTATATACATGTTAGAAAATAATATTATAGTATTTATATAAAATACAACATTTTTATTATACAAAAATTTCATACCGTTAATAAAATAATTCATTAAAAATAACTGTTTTTCCAATTTCATGGTAATAAAAATTAATTTTTGTTATCCAATTTTTTTTCATAAACATAAAATTGATCGTAATAAATAATATTTATATTCTAATATAATATAATAAATCAAGTTTTAAAAATTCAATTTCAACATGTGATTAAATTTTTTTTTTTTAAATAGTATTTTGAGTAAAATAATTTATAAGTTTTATAAATGATAAAAACGAGTTTTTTATATACAACATATTGTTTAAAATAATTAATTATAATTTTTAAATACATATTTTCTATTAATAGGATTTATTTTATTATTGCATTCTTTTTCTATGACAATTTTATAGTATCACCAAATTTGAAAATTTTAATATTCTTCTAAAAATAATTTTTTTAGAAATATCTAAAAATTAGTCCGAATATAATATTTAAATTTTGAATAGAAAAATTTTATAATATTATCAAATAAAAACATTAAAATTTAAACATTTATGATTTAATTTAAAATATAATATATAAAACAAAACCTTTTTTATTGATTAAATAAACTTTTATCACATTTTGTTTTCGTTGTCCAATTTTGTTGGAATTAGTAATAGATTAAATTATTTTTATCTACTATATGGTTTATTATTTATTTATTTTCTTAATAATTTTAATCAACTATTCTACAGAATATTTTTGTGTTTTTTATGTTGAAAAACTATAATACATAATATTAATTCAATGAAAAATATATTTTGTAATCTTAGGATGTCACATAAAATGTTAAATTTAAATTTCCAAACAATGTGAAAAAATTCCATATATAATCGATGGAAATATCACTATTGGAAGAGGAGAAGAATGTGAGTGAGTCTTGGTCATGTTCACTACCATTTTATTGGTCTAAAATCAATTTTTATCTCATTTAAACATTTTATTATTATCTAAAAAAATATAAGAAAAATTCCTAAAATTTGGATGTTTTACAAACCCTAAACCCTATTAAAAATATATTATATATAAAATGTTGGAATCCATACACAAGATATATAAAATATTATGAATCACCCTGGTTTGATAAAATTGTTATGAAACTCTAAAAAGGTAATATCTTAATCTTGTGTAAGGGTTTTCAAATAACCAAATTTCAACACATTACATTTTCCCGAAATATTCACTATTATATATCAATCAAAATGGATATACCTTATCTAGAAATTCTAAATGAATCATTTTTAATAAGTGTTTAAAATATTATTCATATATGAAATATTTTCCTTTTGAAAAGTAGATATTTAATATACATTCTCAATACTTCGGGTGTTTAATATTTTAAAAATTAATATGTGATATTTATTCATAGTATTTAATTTATTTTATTTAAAATTATTTATAATGATGTTCTCAACGAATCAATGGAAATTATTAACAATCTATCAATATGTGTTTGATAAAAGGATGTGATGATGCTTTAAGGATAGTTATAAATACATCAAAAATAATATGTTATTACTTCTGAATGAAACACAATGTTTAATATACATGGTAATAATGTTTGTAGATATACAATTTTTCTCAAAAAATAAATAATGGAATAATAAGTTTACGTTTGTTATTTTAAATGAATATTATTAATTGGATTTTAATTTGATGAGTCATTCTGTTGTTAAATTTGCATTGGATTTATTTTATGATATTTATCACATTTAAATTCAATTAAACAGAACCATTAATGAATTACATGGAGGAGGTTATTTTTTAAGTCAGTTACTGAGTATTTTTCTATGTTATTTTTAGTATTTTACATAAAAATATTCCCTATAGGTTCATATGTAGAAGATAGTTCAATGATTGCCCATGTGATGTGGGCCCATGAATCAACTCACCAAACCTAGCTATCCCGAGCAACTAAAAGGAATATAGTGAATGTATATTTCCTAAATGTGATTGGAAATGGTAGGAATGATGGTGCATGGGTTGGTGCATGTGGATTTTTAGCCTCACAGGGAGTCAAATCGTGTGGTTGTAGGGAACAACCAAGCCTAGTCGCTCATAAATGTTAAACAATGAATTCAAAAAAAATTATTAAAAACTTAAATCACAATATGTAGTACGATATGTGATAATTAATTATATAAAATTTTTTATATATCCCATAAAACATATAGAAAATTCAAATTACTGAAAAACATTAACTAAAATGAGGGAATTATAATTCATCGTTTAACTACAAAAACTTGTGTTTTTCTATGATTACATTAATGTGTATAGTAATTTCTTCATTTAGGAATGATATTTACAATGTATGATTAAATAAATATATTTAATTAAGAAAATAAACTAAGGCATGAGAAATCTGAGGTCAGTAGGTGGTGTCGGGAGGGTAGTAAGAAATGGTGAAGTTTGTGATGTTGTATGTTCGACTAGTGATGGGGGAAATAGAACATGATATTTCTGGTGGTTATCAATTCAACATAAGGTGGGATCCTTGGAGATTCTTTAAAGATGGAACATGATGGATAATCAAAGGTATGCTCTATGGTTTGATTACTGATGTTAGTTTTCATGGAAAGTTCATGACTATGAATTATAGAGTATAAAAGAAATATTATTCATGGATGTGTGAGAGTTTGAATGGATATACCAAATTTTTGTGATCTTTAACAAATGTTATCATTCAGTGTTGGATAAAATATTAACCTTTATCTAAATATTAATGGATAACAACATCACTAATAAATTTACTTATTTATTGTAAATCATCGAGAGAATTTTCCACATGATGTTGTGGGGTTGTTTATCCAAATAGATAATAAATGGATATGGAAAGCTAATTCATGATAGAGATATATTACCTGAATTAAGAGTAAGGTGAATACATCTTAACTAGTTTGTGGTGTGATAGTGTAGACCACATTATAAGTTAAACTTCTTTATGGGATGGATTCATAGTAAATTCATATGAGTAGAAGTGAATTCCGCCTAGAAAGTGTGTGATAGAGGTGCATACGATGTCGTACATGCATTATATAGGTTATTAAATTAATGTAGTGTAATTTAATGAATATAGTAGTACTCACATGAAATTGAGTATCTCATATAGATTTATTTTCACACAAAATAAATGTGTTATATACCAACTAATGGATAAGAAATCTTTGAAAATAGATGTTTAGAATCGATACAGCAACATATTGAAGATATATAATATACTAATGTCATAAAATACATCAAATATTAGAATAATATCATGCATATTTATATAGTCAAATATGTATACATAGATGTTTTATGTTCTATATTGAGTTTTTATACTATCATACTTAATGTTTTTGTTTAATAACTTACAAGTGAAATATTTAACATATAATCTCATAAAAGAGGACCATATGATAAAATATAATATATTTCTTATAACATGATCAATACAAAATAATAAAATCACATGCTTATTATGTATAACTATTTTCGATGGAGGATCTTTTCTAGTGTGTATAACATGTCAATTAAGATAACGTTGTTTGGGTTTATAACCAACTTTGAAAGAATTGTTAGTTTCTTGGGTGTAGAACCTGACAAAACTAGTTAATTGACTTCTTGGTCATATAACTAGTCACTATAAATAATTTTTGATATTGGTGTCTAACTAATAACAATATTTCAAGACTCTACAGTCCTGTGTTATTTATAATAATTTTATTATAATGAATCTATAGGTGGGGGTGTTTAACCAACTATGGTAAATGGATTAATTTTGTCAAACATTTTAAATATAATGTTTTGAGATGTCCCTTATTATTTAAACATAAAAAAATTATATTTTGAAATATTGTTGAGTGGGATTATAACCTTAAAAATTTCAAGAGGTTGAATTCCAATGAATGACTTTTTAAAATTAATCATTGATTCATGCCCCATTAATTGGTAAATCTATTTCAGGACTCTATAAATGGTATCAGTGAGAAGATACCCTTTAAATATCTAATAAGAAATTAGAAATAATAAGTCATTTTAACTATATAAACATAAGTGGAATTGAAATATTTTATGGTATGAATTATCATAGCTCGATAAATATGTTACATTCTTACATACTATCACTTGTCTTAGAAGTGACATATGTTACAAACAATGAGTTATCAACCCATTACTCATGATTGTAATATGTATTAATCTAATAGTATAAATATTGATTTAAATGTAATAAATTAAAAATCCATCTTGATTTCTCTATCATAGAAATTATATACTAAGGATATGGGTCTCTAAACTTATAAGTATATCTGAGAAAAATTGGGATGTACCTATATAGGTAATTGCAATGACATGGATGCCAATAACTAATTTTATAGATCAATTTTTAAAAATTAAAAATAGGTAAAGATGAAAATAATTATAACTATTTCACCATAGTAAATGATATAATAAGAAACATTGGAGGATTTGGAGAGAATATTTATGACTCTATAATTATCAAAAATATTGTGATGAATTTTCTAGAACAATTTGAAGAAAAAGTATCACCCCTAGAAGAAACAGAACATATTATGGTATAATCATTATTTAAATTTCTCATCTCATAAGATATGAGAGAGGAAAAAACCTAAAAAATAAGGTATATGAAAAATGGGATTTTGAATACATGATAAAATGAAAAACCAATGAAAAATTAGTTTAAGAATCAAGTAGTTTATTGGCTAAGGAAGATCAAGATCTTATTAAAATAATTTCCCATATTTCATTTGGATTTCAAAAGATTAAGTATAGAAGTAAAATAATTTAAATGACACAAGTATTGGAATCAAGATAGAATTTAACACTATTTATATAAATTTCAATGAAGAATTCTTAAAAATTAAAATATGATGAAGGAGATAAAAAAATTGAAAATAAAAAAGGATTAAATGAAAAAGAAGCTTTATGGACGTAGGAAAGTTTACCTTTTTCAGAAACCATGTCAAATATGATTCATTATCAGAGAGATCTTCATATGTGGAGGTTATATTTATTTATAATGTTGAAAATGTGGTTTAATTGATTAAAAATAAATGGTGGTTGAGATGAAATATTATAAATATAATGGATAATGAAATACAGAATGAAATGAATCCATGATAAAAAATTAACGTATAAAACAAAAGAGAAAAGTATTAAAATAGAATAAAAAACATACTACTGAAAGACGAAGAGTATTATGGAAACGAAATGGGTTTTTCAAAGTTGATCAAAAAGAATATATTAACTTTTTTATGTTTGATAATATTCAAAATGATTATGAGAGGGGAATATATTAGAGATTGGAAGAGCTACTTGAGATAGGCTCAATGTGTTGAGTGGTACAAAATATGTTAAAAAGAATGTAGAATTTATCAGCATGTCATTTCATTTTAAAGTATACAGTTCCCAGGTTATGAAAAAATGGGAAACAATGTGAAAGATAAAACTACACCAAATATATCATACTTTAGGTCTATAATTTTTAGAATTTTAGTGGAAAATTATTATTAACATGTATGATTGAATAAAAATAAGAGTAAATAATCAACATCATTGTATGGAAATAGTATTTCAAGAATAATTATTCCCATTAAGAAAAATAAGGCTCCATTTGAAAAAGTATTACCACAACAAGTGTGTAGAATGAATAAATATCAAGATGGATGATATATTTTTAGAGGGTCATGATTTATAAACAGAATATATGGGAATAAATAAACATATTGATGGTATAACATTTTATTTACAGAGAATTGGAATGACCCATTGGGGATATATGGTGAGTATGTTAGAAATGTTTTTAATGAAATATTTAGTTGACTAAGAATATAGTGAAGCATCAAAAAAATTATTATTATTACATAGAAGATATTTGTGGTATATTTCAATGGGAGGGTAATAATGATGAGGACCGTATGACTAAGGTGATAGAAGGTATACAACGTTCTATGAATGGGATAAAAATTTTGAAATTTAAAATTGAGGATTCTTGCAGTATTTAGGCATTGGAAATGAAAAATGAGAAGCCCCAACCATCTAATAAGTTGAATAATGAATAAATAAGTATCTAGTTATACCAATTTGATATGGCCACTAGAATGGATAAAAATTATAAAAATGTTAATCAATATTGAAAAACATATAGATACACATAACAAATTTAGTATTCATGAGAATTTATAAAAAAACATTGATGTAATTATTCAACAAAAATCATTTGAAAGGCGTGGCCAATCATATAATGGTATAAATTATTGTATAAATATATTACTATCCTAATAAGATGTAATAAAAAATATGATTCAATATAAAGGGCATGAATATTGTTTGACAACTATGGTGGAGGAATTTATTCCAATAAAAAATTTATTTATCAATAGAGTTAAAATGATGATCAAACCATTGAAACTCCAAAAAAATGGAGAATCATAATAAATATTATCTTTTAAAATTTAGAATAACAGTTAATTATTGGGTGAGATAAAACTATAAAATATAGTGTTTCTCATAAGGAACAAATATGTCATTACTTCTTCCCCTTTCTATATGTTTTTTGTAATAACAAATTGGTAATTGATTGAAAAGGATGTATCCCTTGACGGAATAAAATAAGTGTTGAATATGTTAAATCATTAAACAATAATGAATGTGGAATTATATAAAACCTTTATAGAAATTGAAATATAATGTACTCAAATCACAACTAAATATATATTCTGAATTATCTAAATAAAATTTCAAGGGGGATATGATATTGTGCTAAAAAAGGGTGTGTTATTTTTTTATAGATGAATCATTATGATGTGTTTTTTCAAACCAGTTAATATTGAAAATATTAAATATTACTGAAGGTAACAATATACAATGTGCGAGTTATCTGTGATTTGTATCACAAGTTGAATAATATAACAAAAATTTTCACTTTGGTTTTAAACTATTGTTTTCATAAAAGTTGTTTCCAACGTAAAACTAGATCCATATAAATAAATGATAAATTCTAAAAAATCATCTATTGTCATCCATATCACATAATTTATTCAATACATTTTCATAAATGAAATATGACATGATGATATCATAATAAATGTGAAGAATATTTATGTGATAAAGATCCCAAAAAATTCGTTTTATTTCATGTTAATAATGTATGAGAAATAGAGGCACACATATTTACTAGAGGAGTGAGTAGTTATGTTGAAAAAAAGTGGTAGATTAATGTCCAATTTAATGAACTATATTTATTATAAATTTGTCAATACATGATTTATACATCTATTTGATGATGCGTAGAGGATTTTTATGAAGATATCTGAAAAATAAGTTAAGATGATTGAACTAATACTATTGTTTGAGATATGTTCTAATAATTATTAGATAGATAACATTGATCAAAAAACTAAATAGTAATGATGAATAATCTAGTTATGAATTAAAATGAAGATCTATACATGGATTGTTTTTTGAGACATCATTCATGATTTAAATTTTCATGGAATTTATTTTATGGATTATGTTCATCTAATTTTAATTAATCAAACCATTGGGTAATTATATAGATTTGGTTTTTTTGTTATGTTGTATATTGAGTTATTGGCTACGTACTTCTAAGTAGTTTACATAAAAAAATATTATGGTTAGGGCCATACATGGATGTTAGGCCCACAACTATCACTTTAAGGTAATATTAGTAAATGGATCATGATATCAAGCTATACCAAGTGCCTATAAAGATAATAATGTATTAATATGTCATGTATGGGTCAATTATATATAGGAATTTTTGTTTTTTAGATAGATAAAAAAGGGTGGTTAGCCTCAATAGGTGGTCATGTATTGGGGTTATAGTGTACAAATGAGATGAGTGAGTCTTTAGTGATTAGTAAAGGAAGTAAGAACTTGTATTAAGAACATTAATTCATATAAAAATTCCAATATGGGATTACTCATAAATATGAAACTATTCATCCAGCACATAAAACATATTCTCATTTATAATATTCTTGTGACTACAACTGATATATTGATGTTCTGAGCCTTTTCCTTTCTCCAAATGTAGGTTCTATGTATTTTATGTTTCATGTTTACAATAATCACAACATTTACGATGGATATTATCTATGAAATATTATAGAAATCCATGAAAAAAATAAACAAAGTTATGAGAACCATTGGGTTAGTTGGTAGTATCTTATGGGAAGTAGGCGAGAATTGAGTTTTTTGTTCTGTGTGTTATGTATGTTATGAAGGCCATCTAATGTAATGTTATTTAATAGTGGTTGTAAGGTTTTATCATTACCAATTATACAAGGATAGATCATGACTAAGAAGGTATTTGATGTCATTAATCTGGATGGTTGATGATTTTTCATCATGAGTTTGAGTGACAATAGAATATAGATTTTAGAATAAATATTATTCATGAGGTTGAGTGAGTATGAATGGTTGAATGTGATTAGAGTGATCTTTAAACAATAATATCATTCAAAAATTTTTATAAATACCCACCATAATATCATTATCAATGTATTAATACTTCAATAAGAACTAAAATTATAGAGAAGAGTTGATTGAATAAAATAGTCACTTGAAGTTATAGCTTTACTTATACATTAAGGGAATAAATGGATCCACATAGCAAGTGTGTGGTACTAGTTAATGGTATAATCATGTGGAAGTTGAATACTACATACCTAGTGTGTGGTGTGTGGTTTTAAACATCATAGTAAGTGGACTCGGTTCATGTGAAGGATTATTAGTTAGTGTGAATGAGTGAGGTGCATGCCACCTAGTAAGTTCATGGTGTAGGTGCATACTACAAGTGTATCATCCCAGGTATTTATAGAATAATAATTTTTTAATATCTATTATTATCCATGAATAAAATATTAATTTTATTTTAATGGGGATATTTTTTTCTGATAGTGTACTAATGATGCAACAACAGGTTTCTTTGAAATCTAATGTTGCACACAACCTTGGGTTATTCAAAAAAATGATATATTGATAATATTATTTTAAATGGTAATTAATGCTTAGACGTTGTAATGACAGGAATGAATAGATCTAACTACAATATGATTATACATGTTTTTTTATTGTTTTTCATTTATGCAATATATTTTAGAGGCTTAAAATTATAATGAATCTAATTTCAATAAGGAAAGACTGTAATATCTTTAAAAGGCCAATTTATCACCTTTAGAGGTAGAAGTCATCTTAAATTTAATTTTTTCACATTTCTATGTTAAATTTGACAAAAATAATTAATTATTTATATGCAGAACATCAAAATTTACTTTGGATGAAATTTTTGAGTCTTTTTGAAAAAAACATATTTTTATGAAACGTGAATAATAATGATTTTTAAATCAAAACATCATTTTAGCCTAATTTATTGATATTGTTAGATTATTATTTTAATTTTTTATAATGTTTAATTGGAATGATAGTTTCCCATTTATTAAAATGATGGACATTGAATGTAACTCCACTTATAAATTGGAAATAAACATATGTCTATCATTTAATAGTTTTTTTACTTAAAAATCCGCCTTTTGGGTTTTAAAATAATAATTAATTTTAAATTAATTTATGAAAATTTAGTGTTTTTAAATTTGAAAAAAATAGATTCCATATTTAGAATAATGAGGACCAAATTTTTTTAATATGTTCATTTTATTTTTAGAAATTATAAATAGGAAATTCAATAATTATTTTATTTACCATAGTTAAAGGGTTAATCTGGTAAATAAGTATAAGAAATAATAATATAATAATATTAAACTAAAATAACAC
Source organism: Viscum album (assembly GCA_963277665.1). NCBI lineage: Eukaryota > Viridiplantae > Streptophyta > Magnoliopsida > Santalales > Viscaceae > Viscum > Viscum album. The sequence continues at coordinate 1,919,840,387 of OY728163.1, forward strand.
ATGTTATAATACTATTTGATGAGATATTTCCAACCATGGGAAACCATGGGCCAATGTTGGGACCCCATGGAACCAATTGGATGTTAATATTACATTTTATAAGTATTGATTTCATGTAAAAAATTATAACATAAACATGTTTCTTTTAGTAATAGTTTTTTATATGTGGTTAATTAAGTGATTATATTGACTATATATATTTATTATAAATATAAAAAGATTTCCTACATCATTTTTTTTTATTTAAAATTTTTATTCATAAAATAAATAAATTCGGTAGGAAACAAAAATGATGTAGTGATTACCTTTTTAATGAATGATTTAATTATATGACACTGTAAATATTAAATAAAATTATTTTAAATATTTTGATACCATATACAAATTTTATGGATGATATTGACATATTATATTTTACCTGTTTCCTTATTTTTGAAGGAGACAAGTTTTTAAGACATTACAGAAATTTAATTACTTATAATTTCAAAATTAACCCTACAACAAATCAGGGGTTTAGCGGTGGTTCTAGAAAACCGTTTCTAAATTGCGCATTAGGAATCTATTAGAACCGGTTATACCTGTTTCATGGTGGTTTAAATTAATCGACTTAGTTTCCTCATTTCGCGGAGGATTAGGTTTTTTAAGCGGTGGTTTTATGGCCAGTGGATCTCTTTTATTTGGGGCGGTTATAACTGCCCGGAATAAGAAACACCACCCCTTGCCAGAAAAAGTCCGCTAAAATAATCAAAACTACCGTAGAATACACGTAGATGGTGAGACACTATAGCGGCATTTTAAACCACCACTACGAGAAAAATTTATATATTTATCTTCAGTTAAAACCACCGCTAAAAACTGATATGGGAAAAAATAGCATCTCTGCATCCCCTGTACCGGTACCATGAAAAAAAGCATTCCTAGTTAATAACTATGTTCACAATTGCAATCCATGAGCTAGAAATATTTATATTGATCTCCAAGTCCATCGTAGAAACCTGTGAAATTAATATATATATATATAGGGGTGATCATATATACACAATTATTAGGATCCTTATTAAGACCTCTCATGAAAATTTTGAAGATGTATACTTATAATTCAATGAATAAAAAAATAAATATTAATATCGTACTCGGTAAACTATGACCTAACCTCACCATGTCTCACTCAACCAATATTTCATCTATGTATAATTACATAAAAAAATATAATATATAAAAAGAACCCCACAACTAATTCTCCACTAGTTTTTAACTCTCACACCCCAATAAAAAAACATCATGGGGACCTCAATCCCTTCTTCTGTCATATCACAACTCATCATAACTCTTATCACAATAAGGCCACATATAACAACCACATCATCATTAAAACAACACACCTCCATATCCATCAACATATCAACATATTCATTATAGTAGGGTATCATGAACATGAAGGACATGATCTGCATACCCTCCTCCTACTATACATGACCCAACCATAAATTATCATCTCAAACACATATTCAAGTAAACCAAAACATCAAATTCTATACATAAATCCATTATATACCATATTTTTATAAATGAATTGAGTCATCATACTAGTGAAACATATAGAAGAGATATTTAGGTAGAGTGAGTATCCATTCATCCATTCACTCATCAACCAAGATGTTTCATAAAACAATATGAACCCCAAACATTTGGGTGTTGGAATGATTATCCCTCTAGAGTAAGGCGCCTACTAAATCATAAGAAAATAAAAGTACAATAAATCCAATCAGAATACCTTCTTTAAGGGTCTATAAAAAATAGGACTGCTACACCCATCACAAGTACTAAATCATCACTTACACATGCTACCATTGCTACTTAATCATATATTATAAATCATCACCACTTTCTACAAAAAAATAGCCACAATAATTATTCAAAATTTATCATTTTCCAGAACAATTAACCCTTTCTAGATTTATCATTTAACATTCATATTGCATTCATAATTCCATTTGATTTTATATTTAATGAAAAAAATTATTTATATATTACCCTTTATTAATCGAGTATTTACCCTTTTGTTTCATTTAAAAATTATCTATTCACATTTTATATTTAATTAAATTATATATTACACCCATTTCTATGCTCTTTATTACCAATCATATTCGATTTCTACCTAGATATTACAAAGCATCCCCACAAGAAATAAATAACAAGAAATAACAAATTTATCAAAATAGAAATAAAATATAAATTGAACATGTCAGAGAAGAATGAATATAGATCTTAGTTAAACCCCTAAGGGGGGACTGTATTTTATATTTTCCAAAGCTGGATAGTTTCACAATTTTATCCTAAATATAAATGTTTTTGTTGTTTCTTATTCATACAAAACCAAAACATATTCACTCCCACTCTATTTAGCTCGAACTAGTTATAGAGGAATCAAAGGATAGAGTACTAAATCTGAAATCCTTTAGAAATTATATACATATTTGATTGTGGGAGGGGGTAAAGAATGGTTCATCTTCATTTTCATATACTTTTTGTTTAGACTATTCCTTAACTTCATCCAGGGATAACATCATTAGTGTTTTTTCTAAAATTTTAATAATGGAACAATAATGTTAAATATACTTTTCAATGGAATTAAAATAATATTTATTGATATAAAAATATTCCCTTTCAAGTGGGTTTTGTTATAAATTGGATTATCTAGGAAAGACCGCTAGAAATGCATTATTAGTAGGTGAAGGTTCTTAATCATAAACATCATATAAGGACACCCATGTGTTTCAGGAGTGTAAATATTCAATGTGATTAGAGTTAATACTCTATTTATTACAGACAATCATTCACTTTATACTATAGGAAAAGATCTACAAAAATCTTGTAGATGGCTCATCATACTACAATCTTGACACTCATCTTAATTTCTCTCACATAGTCTTCCCATGTATCCTTACCTCCCACACCAATGAAAGAAAATATAATTACAAACACCAATGATCTAGAAATTATTCCCTTTATGATATGTCACAAAGTGTCACTTACTTCCACCAAACACATTTCCATTGGGTCAAAAAACTGATCTACCATGATCTATGCCCAAACCTTTCCTAGAGTTATGATATGTAATAATAACCTGATTTTTTTTGTCATGGTGGATATCCAAAATACATTCACATTTGATCATGAAACATGATTGTGACCGAATGCGAATCATATCACCATAGATGCATCATCCATAAGAAAAAAATGCACAAAACCTAAAATCTCATAATGTGAGTCAAAAAATCCATTACAAACATATAACCATACATATATAAACTAAATGTTCCAATATTTGTGCAACACATCAATAATAAAACTACTCACAATCCGTTGATGATCATGTATCGTCACCCTCTCCACCTCCATCCCGACTTTCTGGTGTCACCTATAAGAAATTTATATTGAAAATTAAATACTATTGAATATTTATATTAAAACATAAAACCAATGAATGTTTGAAAATGAGATGATTTTTATTTTTTGTGATTTACCTGCTTACCACCAGCCATTGAACTAATGTCATAATACAAATGAAATAAGATGATCATGGGTTGTGGATCAATGTCGGTGTGCCAACAAATTCATTTATTGTGAATAAGATTATTGGTATAGGCCGTCAAGAAATACATGAATTATAGTTAAATCAATACTAATAGTACCATACACTATTATGGGAAGCCATTATTAATTTTATATAGCTTTATTATCCCTAAATATTTACCATCCATCCCCTCTTTAATAATTCATGGCCATATGCTGAGATAGGGCATGCTGGGATGTTGGGGTTGTTCATTGAATCACGATAAATAAATCAACTTTATTGGATGAAAATTAATTTTATGTTATCATCCTCGTTGATCATGAGAGGACGGAGTGAGATGAAAACCATTTCCTCATTTTTGAATTCAGAGGATATGTATAGAAACAGTTGAGATGTCATATTCGGCCATAGTTGTGAAATTCTCAAAGGAATATCATACATTTTCTTTTTAAGTGATCCAAATAGACATATTGGAATTAACCAAACTATTTATTTTGAAGATTATAAAAGTAAACTGACCATATGGATTGGTTATCTCGTGCTTTCCTACCCTAGGGATAGTTTTTACTTCTATACTTAATTCCACTGCTAGAGTTTTCAACTATGCTCCTGTGGAAAAAGGTGTTCCCTCCACTAATATTCCCTATAATGTATACCCTTTCTACCATCATGTTATTCTCAATAAAAATGAAATTATTAATTAAAAACATGAAACCATAGAGTTATTCTTAAGTCCCAGAACCAACTCAAACACACATGATTTGAGAGATTAACTAGATGTCACTACATGTACAAAGTGAGGAAGATAAGTAAATTGGAATCCATATTAAATACGTGAGATATCTCTATGATTAAGATAATAATATATATTTATCTTAATAATTTAAAGTTATGCAGGTTTATTTTATTTAAAAAACTTCCTCAAATCCATCCTTGGTAAGGTATTGATCAACCTTAACATAGATGAATCTGCCTCACCATTTTCAAGATAGTCCTTTGAGTATGCGCACTACTATATTTAATGTAGCCCCATCTATAGTTCCAAGATAATCTAAGATCCTATTTATCAAACCTATACATGAATTTAAATCTTCAGGTCCCAAGTAACCATATAATATTTGCAAAATTTTCCTTTGAAATTCTAATGATTGATCCATATAATGTGGTTCCGCATTCTAATTTTTTCTTTTCTGCTACACTGAAAAATTTCACTATCCTTAATAATAGATACTAATTTACTTATGGTTTAAGTGGAACCTCATTCCTAGTATCAAACTCCTACTAATTTATAGGTCTTTTAAGTAGTGGTATTTTATTGTGTAACCATAGTCGATGTTGTTAAAATCATTACTTAGTCACAACCCAACATTTTAGTTAAATGTTTTACAGTGTGCAATAATACACAAGCAAGATCGAAATGGAAAATTTTCAAAATAAAACTAGTGAAATATCATCTGAATGACGAATTTATGGTGGTAAGTCTCTTTAATAATGTTGATAAACATATCTCAATGGATAAACCCATGAAGAGGTGGAGAAAACACTCCTAGAAGTTTTTTAAAACACTTTTAATACTCAGACCACCTAGGTAACTTGAATATTAGTATAAAGAGGTTATATATACCTTTTTATACACTATATTTAAAGTCCTAAAACATCTTATATCCATACCTAACTTCCAAACTAATAGGTCATACCAAACTGATATCATTTTCAATATCACAACCCCAACCGATCACCCTAAATAATATTGAAATTCCACTAACCTTAGGTCCTTCCCATAAATAATAAAGGTTTGAAATAAACACCTAGGGTTAAGAATATTACTAGGGGATGATTTACCCTTAAAAAAATCCTTCAGTGGAATAACTCTAATGGTAAAATATAAATATGATGCATGAGAAAGGAAACCCAAAATATAATAATATAAAATAATAATAATAATCCGAGATACAGTAAACAAAAATATCATCAAAATAGTCTATAAGAAAAAAGACTTATAAAGGTTGAATAGGAAACCAAACATGGCACTACACCAAGCTAAAAACTACTACAATATCTTATATCCTACCTCTACCACCAATAACCACAAAATAAAGGCGATCATCTATATAGTTAATAGGTCTTCCATTTACCTATACCATGTCGAACATCATATGCACCATGATGCATATGTGGGGTGTGAGTATGGACACACATTAGACAGTCAACCAAATACTTCCTACATCTGATACTATAATAAAAAGAAGTTATCTCTCTTTTTATATAAAATAAAATTGAATCTAATAACTAGTGAATCAGATACATATGCCAAGTGAAGAAAGTCACACTATAGCACACATCTAGATCATTAAATCGCACACCCATAAAATAAACTAATACTTCCCCTTGAAGAGATATATTACTAACCTAGTGTATCCTAAATCAAAGTAGGACCAATTTAATAACATGAAATCATGATTAGAAACCCATCACCTTGAACCAATTCATCACATGGTGGTACATTCTATGTTCCTAATTAAACATAATTGTTATCCAAATCCAAACCAACAATGGTGAATATATATGAATCATGAATGGACACTAACCTCTTACAAGAAATGTTTTTACACACAAATGGTTTGCATATTTCTAAAACCCTATGCACATAAAGGTCCAAAAAAATATGAAAAACAATACCTACGACTATAAAAACCACCAGCGACTGGGGAGGGGAGCCGACCTAGGGCAGGAACTCGATGGGGTCGGTGGAGAAGGAGGAATCTCAAGAGTAGAGGGCGGCTAAGGGGTCAGCAATGATGAGCAGTGAGGTCATCGGCGACATAGGAGGGGAGAAGATCTTGGTTTTGGGGTTAATGGGGATGAACGTTCGCGGGTGTTGGGGAAGCAGGTCAGCTCGGGGGGGGGGGGGGGGGGGCAGCGTCGCCACTGTAAAAAATTAAAAAGGATTCACAAGGTTTTTTTATAAACTGACGCTAAACCGTTTATGGAATGTTTTAGCCGTGGTTATGTAAACCGCTGATAAAAAACCTCCCCTAAAAGAGATTTGTGTTGTAGTGTAACATAAATGAGTTTTTAAATTAAATACTATATTATTAAATGATATAATAATCATAAAATTTTATGATTCTTATAAATGAATTTTACAGTATTAATAACATCATTAATGATCCAATTATGATTCTCATGGAATTTTGTTGTAAATATAGTTACCATATATTATTAAAATTCAAGAAGACATGGTAATAGTTAATGTTTTTATCTAAGGGTTAAAGAAAAAATATAATGTTATTTTTTAATATAAACTTTTCCAAAACCTCTATGTTGAGATACTTTTCCAAAACCTCTATGTTGAGATAATGACTATACAAAATCATATTATCATATAAATAAAATATATTTGAACCATATGAAACCGAAAATAATGTTATATTAAAATAATATTTCAATAGTTCCCCACCCCGCTCTTATAAAAGGCCACCAACTCTTCCCATTCAATCACACATCTCAAGGACCTTATCCCGTACAAATAATACTAACAAAATCTCACAATATTTATCTCTTACACATAGAATCCATACCTATAGTAGAGGGGAAATCAAGTAATCCTTTTGTCTCAAAACAAAATAAGTAACTCGATTTAGAGGTAATGTCGTCTCTCAAGTTGTTTTCTTTTGTTTTCTTTACCTAATCCATATGCTCTTATAATTATTATATTACATAAAAACAACAGTATCCAAAATATACTAGGATATTGTTATGATATGTATTCAAACAACACTTACTGACAACAACATCTAATGGATACAAACATTCTATTTCTGTGTACCTTGAACAACTGCCTCACAAAACGATGAATGTTTGATTTTCCCCAACCACCTATCACGATGGATATTATTATAGAAATATATTTATATATAATAAATTTTATATTTATATTGAATCAATCATTCTATATTTTTTTACATCATACCTTTATGTTTTTCATATTTTTTAAATATGATAATTATATTTGAGTAATTGTACACTACTACCCCTCAAAGTGATATGAATTGTTAATGCCATACATGAAACATTTAAATGGTGCAATAAATAAACTTCTGTAACATATTTAAAATATTTAATTATACAATAATTATAATATAACTATGTATAATTTATTTATCATTCATTAAAGTTAAAAAAACAAATGAAAGTAGCATTAATCCGTACGTACGACTTTCCATATCCGGGAATGGTAATTTCATTTCATTTTTGAAATTGTAATGGAATTTCATAAATACATATATAATGGATATATAGGATATATATGATATCTAAATCATTAAAAATAGTATACAAATAATATAATTAGGACCACATGGAAAATTTGTAATTATAACAAAGTCATTTTTACTTAGGTACCCGAACTTCGACATAATTTCTGATTTGAACTAAAAAAATTAACAAATTCATATAAAATATTAATAATTGATATAAAATGAATAAATAAAATTAAAAAATTTATAAAAAATGTATAAAAAATATATTATTTTTATTTATGAATATAAAGAACGAACGAGACAAGTTGGAATAAAAGTAAGTGATTTTGTCTAAATCTCCAGTCTTTGAGGCATATATTGAAAATGCTCATCCCATTATTATATACATTGTATAATAATCTCCTTTTGAAATTTAATTTCATTCAAAGGGGATTTTTTTTCTACAAATAGTTTTACTAAATGGCACAATCGATGTTTTAACATATGCGGTGACAAAAACAATCTCCACCACCATAATCATTATATGGAATCCTCTATAAACCATATTTTTTTAAAGGAAAAGGAATACCATATCACTTTTTGGTTGTTTTATTATTGAAAATATTTTTCTAAATCAATTGATTATTTCAATATATTAAAATTATTTTTTGATTTAAAATGAAATTTTATTAGTGAAATATTGATATTTTCAATATTTATGTGTTATGATTATATATTGGTACTTAGAAAATTTATGGGTGTTTACATGATAAACCTATGACGGGTGGTTACATGATAATCCAAGTGGCTTGTGGTTTCTGTGATAAACCATGGATGGGTGTTTACGTAGTTAAGTCTAGTGATTTTGTTATGGAAGTAAACCTTATTTCTATTCCATTTAGTGATATGTGTAGAAGTCGACTGTATGGTTATTCCATTTATGTATGTTTATGTCCCAAGATACCATTATATTCTTTATGTTGCTTCTATGGGATTTATGGTAATCATTTTGTTAAAAAAATTGTATTAAATGAGCTTATATTAAGTGAATTATATTTAAAACTTTTCAAAGGTGTAATTTATTGGTTTTTGTTAAGGTATTCATGGATTTCATGATATCCTAAGAGTAATAGTTTTAGTTCTTTATGTGTCACATAGTGAGATTTTTTTGCTCATCCCCATGTTTTAAAATTTTTTTCTAACAATTCATAAAGATGAATATAGTCAGTGATGGGATCAATGAAAAGTGATACTCTTCAAACATGAAATGATAACATGTTTCTTTTCAAAGCATTTTTATTTTATGAAAATGGGATGGTGATTTGGTGTGTCTACTTGAAATATTCAAGATGTTATGTATAAGTTATGACCTAATTTTCTAATTATCTAAACCTAAAACGATCCTTGACGTGAATAAATATCAAATTATTTACATATCTCAAGATGAATTAATTTTAAGATTGGCGCCATACAACATGGTCCATGCACGATGCATGGATTTCAATTCATGTTATACACTATCACAAATATAAGATTTCTTCTATGAAATTTAGCATATTATGAATAATTATTTTCATTTATGAGAACTATATTATATGATAAATACTTCACATGAAAACATTAGGACGACTAGTAGATAATTTATAAACAAAAGTATCAAAGAGATAAAAGATATTAAAATTTGATTTTCTATGATGAGTTGAAGAGTTTCATGCTGTTATATTTAGTGAACTAATGTAATTCAAATCATTTTTGTTATATAATGACTTTAGAAACTATAATACCTATAAATGACATTGATGATAGTAAATGATAAATCCAAATCATATATAATCATGGAAAAGGACCATCTAAAAAATAATTACACATATCTACTTCTTGATCATCATAGAACAAGTTGATCTTATAGATGGGGGCGTCTAAAATTTTTTAAACAGGCTTATGGCTGTGATGTATAAACAATAAATTAATAGAATTATGTTTGATTTTATAATGAAATATTCCAGATGAGTTGGTGGTTGTTGTGTAAAACTATAAATAAATAGAGTATTGACCATTTGGGAATATAACTAGTTTATTTAGAATATTGATGACAAGGGATTATTTCCAAAAACATTATTATGTGACATAGGATACCACTTTAATTGATAAAAATTCTATATTAGAGTGTCCCTATGTTTATGGTGTATAACAAAATACCATAAGGATAAATATTTGGTCAAATTTTTTAAATATTATTTGTTGTTCACTCTCGGTCATATTGTTTTTCTATATAATCTGAGGTTATGAGATATCATTCAATGAATCGATAACCCTTACAATTTTAATAGGTTGAATTAAATGAAAATACCTGATTAATGTAAACAAAAAATTCATTTCTCTATCCATGGTAAATCCATCCAAGGGTTATACAATTCATAATTAATATATTATATTTATATGTAATGAAATAATTTTATATGTAATTTATATTCATTAAGAATCTTTTAATATGTGTTATATTTATATCCACACACACAGTTTTTGCAGTTGGATGTATAACCTCATATAATGTATTTTGTTTACCCAAAACATATTTTCATCCCATATATAATATTTATATTCTTATACTTATTATATTTTCATTATCCCACTTTATCTATATAAGGTTTAAGACTTTAGAAAATTTTCATGTGGAATTTTTTATACATTGATGGATTTTAAATTCATTCTAAAGACAAAAAAACACAAAATCATTCGAAAATACATATATTCAATTTCATCATCTCACAAGGCCTCTTTGAACACACTAGATACTAAAAAATAGTTTAAAAAACCTTATATTTTCCTTATTCACTAGAATAAAATCCAATAATATTGTGTCCATGACTAAATTTTGATTCCTAGAAGTTATCCACCACAACATCATAGATGGAGAAAATGTACCCAAATGTGAAAAAATTTGATGATGTTGGGATACTTTAAGTCATAACACCCCCAAGTCATTTAACCTCAATACAAAACATCTTAAAAATTACATAAAATAACATTTAGATAATAATGATTTTATAATAGAAATGCATAATTACCATAGAAAATCAATGTGGTTCAGTCTTTTATCTAAATCCACGGGGAACATTGAAACTCTATTCATTCAAGTAAATATTAAAATATTAAAATTAATCATTCAAAAATGATAATTTACTAAATTGAAATTATATAATATATTATAACAGGTGCTTCTACTAGTCATTCCCTCCAGATATTCAGCAAGGGAATTCCATGTTATCCAATTATTATAGATGAATCATCTGTTTATTCAGAGACTTAAATTTCTTCATCATTAAAATATAGTGATTATTTAATGATTTAGATGATATCAGAAACTCTTACAGAGCCACCCAGATGAACCATATGAAATTTCTATTATATTACTTTCATTATACTAAAACCTACTGACAAAGGATAACATATAGAAACGTATTCTATCTACATTAAATAATCTATAACTTTTATTTATCTAGACATATTGCCTACCCTCTACCATGTCATCTATGAATCAATATGTAGGATTTTAGAATGTATCCTAGTGTTCATATCTTCAAATATATAATTTTATTTCCAAATCAATACTTAGCAATCTCCCACTGGAAAGTATAAAAAATATTAAAATTTCCAAATTTATAAAGACTAATAATTTTTAAATGTAAATGTTTTTTAAAAATCATTATATTATTAATATTAATTTTGATTAAAATATTAAAATATTTGATAATAAATTTGTAGTTATTATATGTGTATATATTTACCAAACATGTACATAATATTAAAAATTATTATTTTTCCAATAATATTAATACACAGCCTCATGTACACACACCATATATATATATATATGCCCCCCTACCTAACCATCTATAAATTACATGACTTAATGAAAAAAATTTATTACAAAATATTATAGATTCATTTCATATAACAACCCGTGAATTTTACAAAAATTATAAAATGTTTTTTAAAATAAACTTCCACCAAATTCAATCAAATGATCATGATACCTTCTGTCTTAGTAACAATGGATATATAAAAAAACAAATGAAACTAAAAAAATAAAAAAAAATTGATTTTATCTTCCTTAGTGAGACCTTTAATCAATTTGATCTCTTAAAACTAAATAGGACAACCTGGGTGAATGCATAAATAAATGGGGTCATCTAAAAACCCTAGTATGGGAATAAACATGATAATGAAATATGACATCTGTATCAGGGTATAAAATGATATCATAAAAGAGATGTCTCATCAAGAATGACATGGAATCATAACCTAAGAATCATTGTATTGTAAGAACATAGTTATATATGAAATGTGGTGGAAGCATATAAAATGACATCAAAATGAGACAAATATTACTTCATACCCAATATATTAGTGTGGATTAAGTTTCATAATAGGTTATAGTTAATCCTTAATACTATAAGAAACAGTTAATGAGACTAAAGCTCTACCATATTCGTTAAATCTTTATCTGCGAACACCCATAAAAAACATACTCACAATTATGTTTGAAAATAAATAAATAATAATAATTTAAAATCATAATAATTATCAATGGAAATAAATGTAGTTGAAAATCATTTCTTATATCTTAATGAAAATAAATTTCATAAAGAATGAATATGAGAAATGCAAATAAGTCCTGTATTACACCATAAAGGGATGATAGAATGAGCAATTTATATTTTTAAGATGTATATACATATATATATAATTTAAAATAAAACCACAACATTAATGGTTTCATTCATTAATGAAAATTTATTTAAATTATCTCATGGAATATTTATTGAGGAAAATACGCTTTTCCATTTCAGATTGCATCATTGAAATATAAAATTTTCCAAAATATAATAAAAAAATTCCTTGAAATATAAAATGGTAAACTGTAATGGAATCTTCAATTTATCGATTTCTCAAGATGGCATTAAAAATCGATAAATACAATAAATGTAAGAAGAAAATTAAATTCAAAATTTTGTAGTTTATTTCAAAAAGTACCTAATTGAGAAAATTATTGAACGATTCTATTTAAACTATTTGGTTAATATTAAAAAAATTGTAAAAATATATTTATTTATTCTTTTTTTGAATACTAAAAAAATATCCAATAAAACATTTTAAGGAATATACTGATTTGTAAGAAAAAGCATTTTAACCGAAAAGTGAAATGACTATGTCATTTATTAAACAAAATGTGTATATAATTTTAAGTAAAATGGGGAATTAAATGATATAATTACTTGATAATATTATAAATAACCAGAGTATAATAAAATTAATAGTTTTTATTATATAATTATTAAAAAAATTCCTTGTTAGAGACTCTTGCAAATAATAGACTCATTAAAATGAAAATAAAGCATAAAACATTATTGGTTGGAAAAGTTTGATTTATAACCCATTTAAAGAGATAACATAACTAGAATAATTAAATAACATGAATACAAAAATATTAATGATATAAAATATAAAATTATTTATTCATACACCTCGTATAAAAAAATAGATTCACAATATAACTTATGTCTCAATTTAGTGTAAATTAAGAAGAAATATATTAAATTTATTCCTTCATTGAAGTGTTGATTAATCAATGATTTTAATACGTCTATCAAATTTATACTGAAAAATTAGTTAAAATGCAACATGACATTATAAACCGAAATTACACACATAATTTTAGAATATAAAAAAATGAAAAAAACATAACCCAATGAAAAGAAATTGAGTTGTGAAATTCTTTACGAACATGAATTTTTAATGTAAAATACCTATTGAGGAACTGATTTAAATTTTACACTTAAAATACAATGAATTATTAATTACTCATAACATTACATGTAATCGGGACATTATATATAACAAATATATATAAAATTCGGTGTATAATATTAAAATATGCCTTAAAGAATTGAAATTAATAAGAAATAAATTAATGTTTAATAAATATATTATTAAAATATACATTGAAGAGAGAGACCATGATTTTTAGTTCATTTTCGATCAATAATAATAATATATTATTTTAATTATTAAATTGGAAATATATATTCAGTTAAAATAAAATAGGTTAATAAAAAAGCATGTTTATAAATGAATTATGTTTTGAGTCAAAAACCAATACATAAAGTTTCCCTTTTGTTGAACATGATTTAACATTATACATAATATTATTAAAAAATTTATTGATTTATATTAAAAGAATATTAAAATTTATAATTTAAAATATTAGCTTTTTATAATATCTTATCACATGCTCGTTAATAATATATCATTATTACCATTGTTTCAGGTGTTAACAACTTTGTTCTGTAAGAAATGTTTTTTTCCACAAAGTTAACAATTTTTTTATATGATATATTTAAATAATATAAAAATAGATATTAACATTATAAATATAATATATATTCTTTATCTACAAATTTAAAATCATTATTTAAATTTTAACATGGACAATGAATCACATCACTTCATGGAGACATTAGGTCGTATGTATCATCATGCTATATTATCATTTCATTAATGGGTTAAAGGGTAAGTAATTGAATGATATATTAATGTTAAATTATAAATATCACGTCATATGTCTCATATATATTCACTATTTCCATCATTATCAAAATCCATATAATTAGATGATGGAAAAAATTACATTTGTTCGTGAGGAGGTTGTTTGTTATACACACATGTGATGACATTGTTCCCCATTTCATAGAGATAGAAATGAAAAAATATTATAACATAAGCATTATTAAATATCAAAATACGGTATATATTATGGTTTTATTACAATTTAATTATTAATACATAATTTTGTGTGGAAAATAAAATGTAAAAAGAGTGAGCTTATTGGGGACAATTACCTTTTCTTAGAAACACCTCTTTTGGATTGATTTTTAAGAAACAAAGGGTTGGTATTTTTGGAATACCATACATTATATAAAATTAATATATATTTTAAGGAGATTATATGGTATATTTTGTTAATTAAAAATGGATTTATTATGGTCATGAATTGGGGGATGACATGCCCATTTATAGTTGAGGAGGAGTTGATTTTTTGTAATTACCCCAAACTATTCAACAATGGGATGTAAACCTCATCCCACATGAATAATAAATTGATAAATATTGATTTATAAGGAATATTATATCTATAAAAAATATATAATATAATTGAAACATTTTTCAAACATGTTATCCCCTTTACTTCATTCT
This sequence comes from Viscum album, assembly GCA_963277665.1. Taxonomy (NCBI): domain Eukaryota; kingdom Viridiplantae; phylum Streptophyta; class Magnoliopsida; order Santalales; family Viscaceae; genus Viscum; species Viscum album. The sequence goes on from OY728163.1 coordinate 1,919,855,465, forward strand.
TACAAACTTTTACCTCTTTTGTTTTTTTACTATGATAACTATTTTCATACCTATATAATTTATCATTTATTCATAAAATAAAAGTACCTTACTAGATAATTTTGATACATTTACTATTAATAAGATATCAAATAAATCAATGAAAATTTCAATGTGTTTGGAAAATAAATTTTAACACAAGTTCTTGTAACGCACGAAACCACGTTTAAAACAAATCCATAATAAACAAATTTTTCATTTTTTACTGTTGAATATGAAAATATTTTATGTTTAACTTATTAAATAATAATAATAATTATGATTAAAAATACGGCTTCCATTTTATCATACTCAATTCATAATGTTTAAAAAAATTTATTCTAAAATGAACTTGAAAATCCTTTCAAAATATGTTTTTCCTTAAATGTATTTTTTAAGAATAAAACGATCTTATATTAACTATATGAATCAAAAAAATAATTATATGATATTAAATGCATATATATATATAACATATAAATAAAATTTAAATTTTATATCATTATGTGTTATCAAATTTAATTAAAATAGAGAAATGTTATGCATAAAAAAATGGTTTTTCGAAAAATTCATTTTTAAACCAGAAAATAAACTTACCAACACACATCAATAAATATATAAATTTTATAAAATATAATTTTAATAGTTTAAATAAATATTTATAATATTCTCTCAAAAAAATATTTCAAATATTTTTTAGGAAAACATATTTATAAATAAAAAATTTGTGTTACTAAAATGATAATGAATATTTAATATGAATTTATCAATTATGTATATTGAGTCATATTTTATTAAATATTTCATAATGAACTTAATCCTATTCATATACAAATTTTTTTGTCTATTTTATAATATTAATATATTTCTTTGGTCATTTGAGCATGGTGTTGCATATCGTTCACATTATCGAACAAAATGGTCTTCTTTTAAAATATCAGGGTGTTACATTACCCCCATTTAATAAATTTAACCCTCTAAATTAGAACATGTACTTATTAAAAAATGGTTTAAATTTGAAAATACCCATTATGAAATCAAACATAATACCAGTGGTTGATAAATTTTACTATTGATAATAGTGAAATGTAAGTATAAATTAAATTTAGAATAATTCATATCAAGGTTTCAATATAAAAAATAATTAATATTAAGTTATCATATTGACATGGAATAAGGTAATAATTTTGGGAAATGATGAATAGTAATATAGATCATTCATAACAAGAACATGAATTTTTATGAGGATGTTAACAACCAAAAAACCATAAATCTGGGATAAGTTTAAAGGCTATCAGTTCTACTCGAATGATTGTAATATGATACTTTTTTTGGAATTCAATATTCATAGATTTTACTAATTTCTTAATAATCATGAATAATAATATTAGGAAGCATTACTACATTACATCTTCCTATTTTCTAGGATCCATTTCATCCTTTAGTTATTATTCCATCAATTCCCACCTTATATCATACTCTATGGTGTGAAAATATAATAAGAATTTTTTATTTTTGAACCAATAAAATTAAAATTTAATGGACTATAATTTCTCTACAAGAATAATAATATATTAGAAATATAAATAAATATTATCCAAAAAAAAGTAATCAGAATGTAAAATAATAAAAATAATATATAAACTATCATTTAAAAAATTAGAAATTAGAATTCAATATTTCCACCGAATGTTTTTCATAAAATAATCAAAATTAAATAACCATAAAACCCCAAAAACATCAAAATACAGAAATTTAAATGCATTATTTCCAACTAATATTTCATGTCAAATCACATGTTAGATTCTAGGGTTACATATACCTCAATCCAATGAATAATTTCTAATAATATCATTATTTTCATCAGAATCCTATAAATTTAAAAAATGATTTATCATATTATACGTTTCCCAATGAAAAATTTCTATTTATCTCATTCATTTATTAATAAAATAAATTTAAATATAATTGGAAAATCGTGTATGCCCATTGTAGAAATTTCAATGTGGTGTCCAATCAATTGTTGGATCGAGCCCCAGAACATAGATGTATATTATGACTTGTGTCCCAACATGAAATTTTCAATTTCAAAAATATATATTAATATAATTAATATAATTCTCAATGAAATATGATGAACAACCTATAAAGTTTAATAATTAAATCAATATGTAACAACTATGGTTTTATATACATATGTTTTCCACAAAATCATGTAATATTAATTGAATATTATTAATTTAACATAAATGACCATGCTAACCCAAAATGTTGTCATTAACTTTATAATTATGTCCAAAAAAGTTAAATGAAATATTACTAATATAATTGTATTCATACTAAAACCCACACTAAATCCAACTATTGTATAACAATAAATGTATCCCTAAATACATTAACTAATCTTAGACATCCATAACGTAAAATTTCAAAATGAGAATCTAAAAATTTAGATATATGGAAAACCATTGAAATAAAAATCCAATAAACTTTTGGTTTATATAATAACATAATAAAATTAAATGAATTTCTTAAAAAACATTGAAAAATTAAAGAGAATATATTAAAGGAAGCCTAATATAGTGGATGTTGAGTGCATATTTTCAAACAAAACCAGCACACTATAGGGTAAGAGAGTCCATGCTACATAAATAATACATGAATTGAAATAATTTTCATTCAAGGTTATGGGGTATAAAATGTAATTACCTTTACATTATATGTGATTTAGGTTTTCCCAACCAAGTAGGTTCTTACATGTTCTGATGGGATAAACAATAGAACAATACTGATTATACCTTTAACATACAGTGTCTTAGATCACTATAGAGTCTGTTTCAAATTCAACAATTGTAATATTAGTTGAAAGGAAGATATAACACCCATTTATAAAAACAAATGCTTTTCCATGTACAATTATAATGCATCAGGTGATGATTGATTCAAAACCCATTTTTTATTATTTTTATTTTTTACCTGTCGGTATTACTATTCCCAAACCACATAAACTTTTAGAATCTAGATATGTGTGAAATTAACTCTAAAAAACACAAAATCTATTATTTATCAAAACATTAGTATGTTATATTATACAAAGACATATACAATTTGTTTTTACAAATATTATCCTATCTTAATCCAAAAATTAATTATAACATTATTTGGTACCAAAAATAGAGACATGCTCCTTATAAAAATATTATTACATGATATTAAATTTATTCATCCAATAATTTATATCAAATTACTCTATGTAATTGAGTATTTTGAATATTAAGCAAAAAAACAGAAAAAAACAGAAAAAAATAATCTCTAAATTTTTATTATCCATAGTGAGATCATAAATATAATTGAGACCATATAACTACATATATATCCTTGGGAAATACATAAAATAAATTTGTAATCTAAAAATCAATTTAACAGAAAAATCATAATAAGAAAATAGAAAATTTGTGTCATGTTATTACATGATATCATAAAATAGAATGCTCGTGAGTAATAATTTAAACAAAATTATATTAGTAGATTATAATAAAATAATAAATTTGGGAGAAACGTATAACATGAAAAAATGATGAATCATGTTTAACATATTAAACAAAATCACACGGTGGACAACGTCCCTTAATGGATTTGGATTACTCCATAATACCAAACATAAAATCTCTTTATACTAAAGTGTTACCCAGTTAATTGGAGCACTATCTTGGTGAACCGATCATAACAATTATCTGATTATGTGTGCCCAAAAATGAAATTAACCATATGGAAGAAGCATAATAATTACAAATGGAAATAAATGGGATGTATAATCTTACCTCATACCATAATCGAAATAAATTTCATAAAGAATAAATCTATGAAATGAATGTATGACCTGTATTTCCACATAAAATGTAGTGCTAATGTTCTAGGTATATATGTAATAGAAATATAAACATAATTCATAAGTAATAAATAATATATATTTGTTTTAATCCCCTATTAAAATGTTTCAAATAAATAACTTTTGAATTTTCTTGAGGAAAATACCAATTTCTGTTCAAAATTAATTATTTAAAAAAAATTCCCTAATATTATAATTTTTTTTTGAAAATAACCATGAAAAATTATAATGTAATAATCGATTTATTAAGTGTTCATGATAGTAGGAAATTCCATTAATTCTATATAAGTTAATAGAAAATATTTATTTCATGATTTTTTTAAGTGTCTAAAAGAACTTTGTTCAGAAAATGAAAAAAAAATATTATTTTCGAACCATTTGGATAAAATAAAAAAAACCTCAAAGCTGTATTGACTAAATGATTTTTAAAAATATAAAATATTTATTTAAAACATTTCAAGGAAAATATATTTAAATAAAAAAATCATTTTTGACCAAAAAGAGAAACAAATTTATCGTTTCATAAAAACATTTTCATTTTTATTTTATGTACCAAAGAGTGGGAAATAATATCTTTTGAAATATAACACCCATAAATGATATAAATTCAATTAAAATATTAAATAATTGGAATATAAAATTAATAATGATATAAAATATAAAATGAGTAGAAGATACACCTAATAAAATTAAATAGGTCTATAATACCAAATATGTCTCAATGATGTTAAAATTGAGATAAAAAATATTATAAAGATCACACCATTGAAATGATGATTAGTTAATTAATTGATTATGTGTATAAAATGTAAATCCACATTAAAAGGAGGAAATATTTGATAAATTACTCAAAAAAATTACACACATGATCCTGTATTATCAATGAAAATGATAATGTAATATATCCTAGAAAATATTAATTGATTAATTAAATTCTTTACAGCAATGAATCATTCATATCAGATCCCCATGGATGAAATAATATAAATTAAAACATAAAATTTTATGATTAATAAATGATTCATGATATTACATGTAAATGGTGTAGTATATACACATTATAAAAACTGATATTAATTTATAACAGAACTGTATTGACATTTCAAATTTCACATATGATCTTATTATAATATCTTATCACTCATTCATTAATAATATTTCATTATTACGGTAGTTTCAAGATTTATCTATTTTGATTTCTCATGAATGTTATGTCTGAAAGGTTCATCTTCGAGTTCATATTATATTGTAACATCAACTCTAGAATGATATTAAATTTATAAATATTAAATTTATACATTATATAAATTTTCGGAATCATTCCTAAATGTTTAACATGTATTGTGAATCATATCTCTTCATGGAAACAATATGTTGTACATACGCACCGTAGAAAATATCATTTTCATAATGGATTATATCATGAGGAAGTGAATGATATATTAATTTTGACAAATAAATTTATTTTCATAAGTATCATATTTATTAATTATTTTCTCATTATAAATATCCACATGATTCAGTGATGGAAAACAAATTACATTGTTTTGGAAGGCGGTAGTCCAACACACACACTAGTTAATGATTTTCATCCCATTTTATGTAGAAGGAAAAAGATAAATATTATTACATAAACATAATAAAATTATTTTATATGATATATAATTATGTTATTATATAAGAATTTTTAAGACAAAACTGAATGTGGATGAAGAAGAAGTAGAAATATGAATCTTATTGAGGAAAATACCTTTTCTTATAAGAATCTCCATAGGATCTCTAATTAAGGACCTTATGGATGGTATTTTGAGGAAAGACAATCTTTATAAGGTGTATAATTATGTATGGGATTTAGTTTTTTTATGTTTTTGTTAATAAAAATTTCTCTAGAGGTGTTGAAAACTAAGGGGATAAGGTGGGATTTCCAAATTGAGGTGGAGTGACATTTTGATAAATACACAAATATTTTCAATAATGGTAAATCACTATCAACCTATGTACCTAAAAAATTGATAAATGAAGTATAATATGGAATATATGTTTTAAAAAAACCTATAAAAAACATGTTTTAAACATGTTATTCCCTTTATCGGCATGGTTTCACACTTTTACACTATTTTTTTCACCCTAGTAATAGGTTTTTTTAAACTATGTATTATACCCATGATGAAAAAATTAAAAAGAATATGATTAGATATTATAAAAACAATTAGTATGGATATTAAATGATGTTTATATAATAAAGTATATTTTTTTGGAAAATTAATTTTAACACAATAAAATTTAATGTGAAAACCCTATTATTACATAATCTATAGTAATTAATTTTAATTTTTTTACTTTTCATTATGAAAAAAAATTATGATTAACGTATTACATAATATTTATTATTTTTATTCAAAATATTTAAACCATTTTATCAGGATAAATATATAAAAGTGAAAAATATTAATTAAAAAATGTACATAGAAAACGTGTTGAAAAATGGGTTTTCAAGAAGTGTAATTTTCGACCATAAGAAGCTCATATATTAATATTGTGAAAAGTAATCATAATTTTATGAATTTAAATTTTTATATATATATATATATATAATATAAATTTCATTTAAATCATTCTTAATAAAGGTTAATTTTAAATAATTAATATAGATAATCATTATTCAATTTAAAAGACTTTGCATAAAAATGAATTTTTAAGCCCAAAAATAATCTTATACAAAAATCCTTAATATTTTTGATTGAAATGAAATTATTTAAATAATTATAAAAAAAAAATTAATAACTCAATTTAGAAATAAATACAATATATAATAATACTTTTATGTTACATGATTTAATGAAAAAAAATGATAGCATTTGAAAAAGCGGCAATTTTCTCAATTCCCCAAAAATTCAAACTTTTCCAAAAAAACCGCAGAACATAAAAATATTTTATTTTTTGATATTATAATTTTGAAAAATTTATAAAATTTATCATATAAAATTTATAAAAATACCAAGAATTGGTTGTAATATTTTCTCACATAAGTAGTAAAAATACTTTTTATAATAAAATGTATTTTTTAAAAATTAATTTACATTTCTAAACAAATTGAGTGATGTTTTAATAAGTATCTATAAAAAATATAATATTGAGTATAAATATCATATATATTTTATTATGAAGTTAATCATTTTCACACACTCTAATTTGATATCTAGGTTACATTGGAAATATTTTTGGAATTTTTTTATGCTTGTTCTAGTGTATCATAGACTCTATAAAAAAATATTACACTTATTTCAAAATATTGAGGTGTTAAATTTTTTTCTTTTACTATTAGAAAATTAAAAAAAATAAAAAATTTTTACTTTTTATAATAATGGATATTTTAATTTCAATAATTTGAGGATCGCCTAATTCTATTATAATATGTCAACATTTCCAACAAATTATTTCCATATTATACCCTTGTCAACACATATTATGTATTAATTTTATCATAACATTGAAAAATTAGAACATTATAAATGGATTATCTTAGATTATTAGTTTGAAAAATAGAAATGGTAAAATTAAATGATCATAGGTGAGTATAAGTTGAAAAAATTGGTATAATCAACATCCATAATAAAACAATAGAAAATAAATATTAGGAAATAAATCATGATATAAATAATAACATAAAATAAGAAATCAATCAAAACAGTGAATCAATAAATGTGATCCATGACATAATAACATAGATACGAGGATACGCAAAATATAGAAAAACATCATTCAATATTTTTAAAAACATAAGTATAGGAAACTATAATTTCAGGAGATACACTCTAAATGACCATCATAATTAGAAACTAAAGAGGTACCTCAAATACATTATCTCCTGAAAGATAGACTTTTAACCAAGGATTTTGAAGGAAATAATTGACAAAGTTATCTAATGTTTATAATGTAAGCACCTATCTATTTTTTATAGAGGAGCCACGAATCATTGGATTATAATGAAACCACCCTCCAATTGGTTATAATGGATCCACCCAAAATTCATCCATATATATTTTTAACACATAAAAAATAAATTTTCACCTCATAAATACAATATGAGAAGAAAATGGGTTTCAACGACATCAATTAACATAATAGGTAAACACTATTCAATTATGATAATGATTAATATGGTAACTAAGCCATATAAATAGAGGATTAAAGACTAATAAAATAATTCTTCCAAATCAATGAATGTATGGAATCTGTATGAAAACAATTAAATATATTTTGAAAGATAAAGGTAGAAAAATTATGTTTATACATTGAAAATGATGAGGAATGTCGAAGGAAGCGATGGATTATTTCTCTAAAAGGGAAGAAACTGACATAATAAATCCTAAGAAACATCATTATGGTTGAGATAGTAAAATTCCTTGGTGTAATAATGTAATCCTATAATTAGTTTTACATAGATTAAAACAATATTGGTAAAATGATTTATCAAATGATATCACAAAAGAGGGGATCAATAATTGGATTACTTGATGTTGTGGGTACAATCACCCAAATTATAAATATATATTTTTAGTAAAATTGATCATGTGATGTATATATGAGGACTATAAATCCTTTGTCATATGAAAACATAAAATTACGTGAAAACGTAATTGATCCTTTTAAAAAAATTATTTTAAATTGACATAAAATGAAAACATACATGAAACATTGAAAAGTTACTTTTCAAAGGGGATGCACAATATTTTAAAAAAAATTGATTATCAAAAGGAAATATAATAAATTGAATCTTTGAAAATGATGTAACATTTTCTATATAAAATGTGGAGCCAAATATACATCATCTCATAATGAATATAATGAAACCATTTTTATATATTGAAATTACATTTATTGGAAATTTACAATATAAAAAGAGTAATAAAGATTCCATTTTATTAAAACATAAATTTACCAATGTGGATTATTAGAAACTTATTATATAATATTCGGGTGGTAGAACCCATTCATGAGAGAATAAATTTCAAGATAAAACACTATTAATCATAAAAAGTTCATTTGAGTTATCAACATCCCATTTTAGAAATTTACTCCCGAAAGCTAGAAATATTTGAAAAAAAATTCATTGAAAAAATGTAATCAATGGGAAAATACCACATAATACAATATAATGGAAAACAAACCATACATATATAAACTAAATTCAAGAGAACGATCTTAACTTAATTAATGAATATTTATTTGCCGAAAAACATATACAGATGCTGTAAAAGATTAAGCAAAATGTTATCGAAGAAAAGAACGTGATTTGACTTTGTTTATCCTTTAAATAACTAGAAAATAATTTATATCAAATTCATGGAATAATAAATCTAAATAACACAATATAAAGAAATCATAGTGCAAAATAAGTAACATGTATTAATGAATAATAATTATGAAAAATAATGTTACATATCTCCCCTAACTCGTTGGATTATGAAGAGGAGGAGAGATTACTAGGAAAAGGTGGAATCTATAGGACACTAAAGTATGGAAATCAATTACAAGGCCTTCATAAATGATTTAGGGTAGATTTAACTATTTAAAACAATGAAATTCAAAACAATAATACCATAACAATAGTAAAACTATATAAATCATGAATAAAATGAAATAAAACTCAAGGGAGATAATCAAACCCATCAATATTAGAGTATAGTGTCGAAAACAAGACAAATATCAGAGCACAAAGTAGATACTAAATCAACAATACTCAAATTCATGGAATATGTCTACCCAACAACTCCCAACCTACCTGATGAAGAATTTCCACATTCTATGAACATAGTATCAAAATAAATCACCAAATTAATGAGATAAATTTAATTTAACCATGTCTCAATATGTAATATCTTCAAACATACCAAATTTCTCAAGTATGGGGTGAGTATATGACCCAGTGGGATTTCCCCAATGGCTTCCAAACTCACACCACTAGAATAGAACATGTAAGAACAGTTATAAAAAATATTTGAATAAAATTTAGATTTGTTTATATAAAATCCTAAACGATTCCATTGAAACAAATTTTCCATGACAAAAAAAATTTCATGGAATGAAATCAGTCATCCTTTTAGAGAAATTTCTCAAATTACATTTCCATCCCCATTCCATTACTATGAATCCACTCATCCACACATGCATGATTCCTTGGATCTCATTATACTTGTGAGTGGTGATTCATTATTTTAAAAATCGATCACATGGTAAACCATTTTTATAAGGGAATGTCTATACCCTTATATTCCTCTGTTTTAGTGGTTAAAACCTCATAACCTTATCCATTCCAAATGCAAACGATTTCATCCCAAACATTTATGTCAAAATAATTCCAAAACAATTCTTCAAAAGAATCTAAAAAAGTAAATTTTATTAAGGAAATTCATAAAATCCATTTTCCTTAAAACAAACCCAGACATCAATTTTAAAAGAATCATTTTAAAATCATGTATCCAATTTACAGTATTTGAAATACCATCAATAAAGAGTTTTTCTGTAAATTTTTTTATACCAAATTAAAAATTAAAATTAACAAAATAAATAAATTTTAAAAAAATTATTTCACTTTATAACTAATATTAGTTGTGATAAAATTCTCATATCTTGAAATAATAGGGTAAAATGAATAACAACATAAATTAATCACTGAATAATATTGTGTCAACTAAAAAATTCCATTTATATTATTTCTTAACATCAACACTACCATATATCGTCATTATTTAATTGAAGGACTTGTATCTACCCAAAAGGGTTTATATTCTAAAAACATAGAAAATAAAGAATATGATAATTAAGGAAAAACACCATGAATGAGCAGTTACCCTAGAATCTGGCCTCCAACACACTAAGAGTCACCAACGAATCTCCTTTGGATCAATATTAATCGTATAGTAATTCATAAAAGAGACATTATTTCATGTTAGGGTAACATTTGGGTAAATAATGAGCAACTAAGGAGGTAAACTAAGGGAGATCAAAACCATTCAGATCTTTTTTAATGGTTCATAGTTGGGGTTCACATTTTGTATAACTGTTTGCTAACTATGAATTCATTTCTACCTCCAAAACACCTCTCACATGGTAGGCTATAATGATTACACAAACCAAGTCCCATCCGTGCTAAAACCAACTGTCCAATATCACACATTTTCTATTGAGTTGTCACAACGTTTATCCAAACTGTGTACCTACCTAGTCAACATAGATTCATTTTTATGGTTTCTTTTGATGTGTTTCATGGTTACTATGAACCATTACCATACAATAATCCTCCAAAAGAGTCCTATTAAATTTCAAAATTTATTCTAAGCCTCCCAAAACATAACCCAATAACTATATATAAATCAAATAAATATCAAAATGGTTAATAACATGAAACCGATGGTGGTATATTCTCCCCACCAATGGTTTTTTACATCCCTTGAAGCCAAAAATCCATTAGTAACCTAAAATATTTTGGACCATTGGTTTACAATTTCAATCTCATGCTCCCATGTTTCTTCCAAAATTTAACCTTATTTCCATAATTGTCACACTAGATTAGTTATTTTCCTATTCAATACATTATCATGCATATAAACAATCAACACTAGAACATTCTCCATCATATCATTCCGATATAATTTAATGTGACCCCATCAAATCACATGGTAAAGATCTTGTAGAAAATTCTTCAATTGAGATACCAGTAAAATATAATACACAAAATTAAACCATGGTGGAAAATAAAACAGATATTACACCTATATATCCCATTAAATTATCTAAAATGTGCTGATGTATCAAGGAAAAAACATTCCTTACATTCCAAAATAACAATTCCCAATCCTTGGATAGATTATTAAGAACGCATGATCACTCACATCGAATGATAATGACCATTGATGATGATCCCCATAAAATTTATAATGAAACTATGATTTGTCCATTATCTTCTTGATTAATTGAATCCTCTCTATTGTCTCTTGTATAAGGCATGGTCAAACTAGTGTTGTATCACCAGTTTCTACCCAAACAATTATTGAAAATAAAAAAACTTATACTATTCTATAACCTGATCTATATGAATCGAGTCCTGAGAACTATTTTTATTCGAGAACTTCATAAAATATATTTTCTCTACCAATGTTCCACTAAAATCTTTTACATAATCCTGAAGTATATATTCCAAAATTTGTTTCATCCTTTTTTATTATGCATCCATCTTTATATGATATTCTATAATAATAATCAACTGAGTCCCAAGGGATTACATTAAGGATTTAAAAAATGAGATGTAAACCTGAGGTATTGGTCTGGTACGATCAAAAAGTGTATTTCATATCTCTTTACAACATCATAGATATTGATTTTAAACAAGTCATCCACAAAATGAGATTCATGAATAGGGATGAAATGAGGAAAATTGTGAGACGATCCACTATCATGCATATGGAATCATGTTTCCAAACCGTCTTTGGGGGAACTATCCCAAAATCAATGTCTATATTCTCCCCATTCCAAAAATTAATAAGGATTGACAAGAACATACCCACATACCGCTTGTGATCTTCAATAATTAATTGAAAATTGAGGCATCTAAAAAACTCAACCATTATTCTTTTCATTTCGACCAACCAAAGTTGATCCTTATATGACTTACACATCCTCGATATTCGAGGACGCATAACCCATATTGAATGGTGGTTAACATGAATAATTATTTCTTAAAAATCTATTAGTATGACCATCCGATCATGAAATTAAAACACTGATCCAGTGGTATTATTCAGTCCCTCATTGGTCTCCGAACCTTCGATTTTTGACCTCATAGAAATACATCTGAAAAATATGTCTATGCCTCATTAAATATATCCACAAAAGTTTTAATAAAAGAAACTAAATAATGTAAAACACTACCAATATCTTCACAATCCATGTTCATGTCACCTATCACTTATATAAGCAGTCATTGAACTAGAGCCTCTTTTTCAAACTAACCATATAAATTATTGATTAATTATTCCTCCATCAAAATTTCTCTTCCCAGTGTTGAAATCAAGATGAAGTAAATAGTATTAAGATACGCAATCAGATTTATTTATCTCAGATTCATATCTTTTTTCGAGAAAATTCATTTCAATGTCATATAATACATAAACACTATAATTTCCTCACAAAAGATAAAAATTATAAGTCATCAATGCATAGAATAAAATAGATAATTACGCATAATGTGGTGGATAGTTCATATTTTGTAACTAAAAATTATATGAGACATAAAGAGAAACATGATCACCATGCATGAGAGTACACCCTAACTCTGATGCTGACGCATTACAATACACCACATATACTTGTCATGATTCTGTATATTTCAGTATTTGTGATGATCTGACGAGAACACTCTGCTCTGGAATATACATTGGAAATTAATTATTCTTTTTCAATGTAAAACATTTCCTTATTAAATATATCAGTGGTTAAGGTTGTGATGAACATTGATGAACAAATCATTTATAATAACTAGCAAGAACATAGGATATGAGTACATCAAATACATTATTTTGTGATGCCCAAGATATCACAACCTCAATCATTTCTAGAATAAATAAAACTCATTTAAAAATACCATTTCAATGAAAAAATTACTATTTTATCCAAAAAATAACACATAAAATTTTTTTCATACAAACTATGATCTGGAAAAATTCCCAAAAGTATTGCCAACTATTTACCATACTTTTCCCTTATCCTTGAATTTACAAACATTTCATTCAAAAACACAACAAGATTAGAATATATATTCTATTAAATATATAATTCTTCAATTCTATAAAAATATCTACTGAAATTGTAATACCTAAGGGAATAACCACATACAGGTATTGTCAATATCTACTCTTAAATGATATCTTGGGAAAATCCTTGTTCCAAACCCACAATTGGTGATATCCCGATGAAGATTCATTTTATAGAACCACAAGGCTCCCCTTATTTGATAAAAAATATCATCATTATGTTGAATTGGATAGCGATTCTCCATCCTATAAAGCTTAATATTATAAAAATATACAAAATGAAAATGTGTTATATCCTCGTTTTTCACAAATAATACAGGTGATGGAATTGGAGACATACGCGGCTGAATGAACAATTTGTTTTAAAACTCTTCAAACTACACTATTAATCACCTTCATTTTTTAGTTTGATCCGATAAGAAAAAATTTAGATTGGATTGGTCCCTAGTAAGAAATCAATCAGAACCTAAACATTTCCTCTGCATGGGAACCTTGTGAAACTATCATGAAAAAATTTAGGAAACAAATAAAAAAGTTTTTGAAAGTAAATATCCCAAATATCATCCCCTAATCCCAAGGTCACGGTTTCTATATGTTTTGAGACAGGTATACATTCTTATGAATACAATCCTTGTGTTCCAAACATTATGTTTCAATCTCCTCAAATTAGTGGCAATTTATATTATCAGTAGTAATACTAAACCATTGGGTGTAATAGTCGATTTGATATTTCATGATTGTAGACTCATCCATTCCCATGATTATTTTGTAGACATCCATATTATGCACAGAGAAAAACCATATCAATTCAACCCCATCGATATTTATAAAACATGCTTTGAACATAAATTCTAAACATTCTCTTAGACTAAGAGGAATTTGATGATTCAAAATAGAAGGCATCATCTCCGCACAAAACCCCATATGATCAATATAGAGAGAATTCACGAATAAATATGATGCAACAATAAAAAACTCATTCATAATGGTAGAATTAAAAATAATCATACTTATGTCATTTTATGGTCTTGAATGATCATCCCAAATCATTTTTTCAGATCAATAATTTTTTTTACTTACTTAACATAATTTTTTATTACTATATTGATATTTCACTGGTTCTTTAGTCATGGTATTCCTAGAATAACGATGGATATATCAATTCTAATGATGATAACTATTATACAGACCTCATCGCATCCATGAATATGACATCTGTGAAATATGACATGTGACCTGACCACCCAAATGTGGAGCACTATAACAATAGCACTGAATATGACCCCATATAGTTTATATTTTTCCATTATCGAGGTGGTGGGGTACAATATCATTTCATGTGGTCAAAATAAATACATTGGAAACATCCATGATTTCTCTTTGGTTCAGGTGGATGACATAATGATCCATCCTTAGGATTGTGATTCATAAAACTACCTTGGGTATATGATTCCACCTTTCTCATATTTCCAACAATTGAGTTCCCACCATTTCCCTCATGTATCAACAAGATTTTTCCACTAATATTACGTGAGATATACCAGTCATCAAATATTTTTGTATTGACCATCTCCGTATAATACATTATGAAATGCATGGATATCATTGAAAATATCTCTAGCATCATCCTAGATTAAAAAATGTGTGCCTTCAAGTTTGTACTTACATTAAATTTTGGTGCAATGGAAAATATATTCATAAATTTGGGCACATACTCCACCACTGGTAAATTCTCTTATATAAATCTGAATATGTCATTTTATATAGAAATGTTTAATGTTCATGGATATAATTGTTTTTTTTGAAAAATTCATCAGAATCCTCCCATGAAAAACCTTTGTCAAATTTAGCCTCGCCGATTAAGTCCCACCATTGTCATTCCCGATCCTTCAACATGTAAGTTTCAAACATCACTTTAAGCACCGTTGGTGTGCCTATGAAATAAATGATTTGATTAATCCTATCATCCAAACATTTACTTATTACTTTTCTGTATCACCCCAAAAAATTAGTGCATTATGATTTTATAACTAAATAGAAGAATTCCATTTCCTTGGAAATTTTCTTATATTCCCTCTATCTAAAAATTTAAAATCATACAGAATAGTTTGAATTAATTTTTGGATCACCTATAAATGAGTGCCAATGACTTTTTGTGTAGCCTCTTCTGGATGGTTCATACACACCAACCAGGTTTCGTTTTCAATAACAAAAAGAAAACTCCATTTATTCTCACTCTCTAGAAAGTGAAGGAATGTAAATTTAAAATTTACCAGTTTACATGTATCATAACATGGTTTTCAAAAATTCAACAATTTTCATCTTTAAACCAATTTTTAAAATTAGTTAATGCTTTTGAAAAAAATTAAAGTAGTTTTTAAAATTTAATTTTTTTTACAGAATCATAAATCATTATTAGAAATAAATTATGAAATTATAGTGGGAAGTAAATACTATAAAATCATTCCATGATCTTCTCATCAGCTAAACCCATGATGATGTGGCTACAACTCCTATAAGTTTCTCAAAAAACACATGTACGCAAATTCACTGGAAACTGGATGTTTATAATAAATAGGTCAACTATGACACTTTATTATCTACCTGTCATATTCTTATTTTTCTACTCCTTAACACTATACCAAGTCAAGGTATAAACCAAATTGAGTTTCAAAGTTATGATCAATCAAATGAATGTAATCTTTTTGAAAATATAGTTGGGATAACTAATACTGATACCATTTGTAACATATGACCCCTCACCTTTTGTCTTATTAAGATGTAAAGGGTGTTAATTAACATAATTCACATCTATAAGACATCAAATTCTAGAAATAATTGTCAAGGGAGTCATACAAAGTTGGAGGATTATATTCCATTTCAAAATAAAACAACCAAACCTAGAATACCATAACCAAAAAAATCACTATATTATTCCTGTAACGCCCCGACCCCATTTACCCCGAGTCGGTGCATTATTACATAACATTGGCATGATCACAAAGGTTCACGTCTCGAAAGACCGATTAGTTTAGTAGTCTTGGAAACAGTAGATATATTCATAAGTCTTACATTACATCATTAAAAAAACTACAACAATATCTTGTCTTATTATCCCCTCATATTATCCCTACAGGTCATTCAAAAATTACTTCTTCATAATCCTGGGAAAAATAAAACATTGAATGGGGTGAGCTTAGATGCTCAGTCAGGATAACATTATAGCAGAAGATTTCATAAATAAGCATAAACACTTAAGGCAGTCTATAACTAAAAAAAAGCCTTTTAAACAAGAACTTCAGCATAAAATGGCAAAGATAAAATAAAACAATACAATTTACATACTCACATGGATATTCTATTAGTCGAATGATCACATGCAATATCAATAACCACTTTCATAATTATGGAATGCATGATGCCGAACTTTAATTTATATGTCAAGGCCTCGTGCCAAGACCTAAGGGATAACTGTAACCGGAACCCAACCTGGAGAGCCTCTGTAACCGGACTCCATCCCAGAGTGCCTCTAATAACCGGACACCATCCCGGAGTGCCTCTAATAACCGGACACCATCCCTGAGTGCCTCTAATAACTGAACACCAACTTGGAGTGCCTCTAATAACCGAACACCAAATTGGAGTGCCTCTAATAACAGGACACCAACCCGGAGGGCTTACTTTTACCGGTCCCCAACCCGGAACATACTAGTCCAACACATTCATCTTAATAAGAGGATGAAATATAACATAAACATTAATATTAAAACTAACATACAAAATGTCAAAAATTTAATCATAAACCATTAATGGCATAAAAATAACTCATCCATAGTCAAAAATATCAAAAAACCTTAAATACAATATGGATCATTTGTATCATAATAAATCAACTTGAAACAAGTTTAAAATATATCAAAGGATGTTGACATAGATGAAATCAATACTATTTGAGAGAAATATCTCTTTTTTTAAATCATTTAAAAGTCGAATAATTATAGAGAAAACCTTTATTTTGAAAATGTCTTTATAAGCTTGTGAAGGAAGCTTCAAAGGTGTAATAACGGTGGATAATAACCTCACCCGCCGTATAAGTTAAAAAACATTATTACCTTAATTTTGTAAAAAATGGTTAAAAAGGACCTTGTTTGGAAAATGACGGAAAGATTCCTTTGTAAACCACTTATAAAAGTCAACAAGGGTATAAATGACTTTAACCCATATTCTAGTAAATAGTAAAAATGTTTTGAAATACATTTTTAAGAAACATGGATGTGGATGATAAGAAAATCCCAGTAGATTATTACGTATAAACAACCTCAGATAATGAAGAGATTGCGAAATAAACCCTTACCAATTTGGTAACCTGTGAAACACACAACACATGAAAGAGGTATCATACAATAAATATGTAAATACACATTAATTAACGTTTATTATACAAAGAATATAATTATGGGCCGTACATACACCACACAAAAGGTAATGGCGGCAATATGGCATTAATCTCACGAGAATAAGGAGTGAGATGAAAACCCCTTACCACGTTGTAATCAACTGAGATGTATGACCAAAAGTTAATAACAACCAAATTATTTACAGAATAACATGAATATAAAAATAATCATGATAATATATATCAAATGTCAGTACAAAATACACCACTTTCAATAAATTAGTGGCGAACAATGGAAATCTCACCGAATTGAAAGTGAGATAAGAAAATCCCTTACTTTGTACTTTTTCCTTGGTTGACGGTAGGTTAACCTCCTGTATAATGGTGAAATAATTTTTATTGAATTATACAAGAATAATTTACCTTAATATGATATCATATATTATCTTTTAACGTTGATTTGTTAATAATATCTTAGAATTATCATCATTTCGGGTGTTAACGGGTTCAATTTACTTTATATTATTCACTATGTGAGCCATATATGCTATTAATGGGATGTATATTATACATATCCATAATGATATCATGTCCTTAGATACTATTTTTAAATAATCAAATGATAGTTATAATTTAATGGATATGATAGAGAATGAATCTCATCGCGTTCTTGGAGATGGTAGTCCGTACGTAGGCACGAGCGACAATATCATTCTTTTGATATTAAAATAATATATAATTGGATGGTATATCATATATACATAATAATTATCAAGTTATATTTATTATTTACATTAGTTACACATCATTATTATACCCATCCAAAAAATAATATATTGAATAACAATTATACCACGACGTGGAGACGGTAAGCCGTATATACGCACGTATGGTGACATGTTATTCAAAGGGTTGATAGAATAATGAATATGGTTGTACCATACTTATAATAACATCATATTATATGTATGATACTGTAGTTATTATTTTAGAATGGTAAAAATAAAGAAAGAAGAAGTGGAAGAAGAAAGGAACTTGAAAAGGGGTGGTGAAAACATTACATCTTCTTCAGATTCTTCATTTTGATTTGATCAAAAGGGCTCCTTAGGGTGGAATTATGATCAAAATAATGCCTCTAGGTTGTAGTTAGCGAAGTTGATAGAGTATTTTGGTAGGGCTTGGTCGAACGAAAAGGCTTTTAATATGTGAAGAAATGAGAAGGAGGAGTGCCCTTTTATAAGAGGGGTGAGGGGCACCTTTGGAAAAGCTAGAAATATTAATTTATAATAAATTCATATTCGGCTTCTAATGGCTCCAATGTTGATTATTCAAAGTTTAAGGTTGGGATAGGTCTATAACCATTCAACCAATAGAATTTATACAGGTTTGGGTTACTATATTAACCTTATCATTAAGTATTAACTCTTAGATAATTAGTTTGACATTTACCATGTAACTTTGTATTTTTATATTATATAGTTAATAAACTTACTATATAGATCCAAGAGACCCCAAAGTTTTCCATTAATGATATAACTATCCTGATATAAGACTTTTGGACTAACCTTAGATTTTTAGGAATTTAATATCAATTAATAATATAATATTTTTTTAAAAAACTCTTTTACGTCAATTTTGACACTATTCAATAGATGATTTTTGTGAAACTCATAACAGAATGATTACTTCTAAAAAAGTCCAATAAAGCAATACTAATATGTTATATTATACTAGAAAATTAGTTTAATTCATTAAAAGTATTAAAATATATTTATTTGGGTATTTATAATATCAATTATTTTAATTTTTTACTATTATGGTAATTACTGCATAATCATTGTGTCATAAATAAATTACATTAATTTTGTCTAAAAATTATAAAAAAATATCATTACGTAGGAAATATTTGTAGACATCTAATGAATATTTATAGTCTAAAATACAACATATATAACCCTATTTAACAATTTTTTTCTAAAAGATATATGCTTCTGTCATTTTTGAATTCATTTTAACTTAATTAAAATAAAGTGTCCCTATCACTTACATGTGGATCCATGGGGTCCCATAATCGAAAAAAGATGCACATGGTCCGACATGTATCCACCAATAAGGTTAAGAAACGTTTTAGTGTAATTTAGTATTATTATAATATTATTTTTTAACCCTTATTTACGGGAATTTCCCTTAACCATGGTAAATAAAATATTTACCGAAGTAATTATTCAAATGTCTAAAAATAAAAGTTACCTATTTACACAATTTGGAAATCCTAATTCCAAATATGGAATCCATTTTTCCAAATTGAAAACACATAAGTGGTATAAATTAATTTAAAATTAATTCCAGCTGTCTCAACAAATGCGTGTTTTTAAGATATAATAACTATCAAAAGATGGATACTTGTTTATGTTCAGTTTAATTGTGAAATTATGTCCAATGACCAAAATTGTATTAAATGGTAAAAATATATTCTAAATATACTTTAAAGCCACTCAATTTATAATTTATCACTATTAATTATTTTGATTAAAAAAGTTGTTTTTAATTAAAATTTAGTAATTTTCAC
The DNA here is from genome assembly GCA_963277665.1 of Viscum album. NCBI lineage: Eukaryota > Viridiplantae > Streptophyta > Magnoliopsida > Santalales > Viscaceae > Viscum > Viscum album. The sequence goes on from OY728163.1 coordinate 1,919,876,149, forward strand.
TATTCATCAAAATATGAAAGTTATCCGAATAGTACCAAAATTTTACCCTAGGCTAATTTCGTTATTATGAATCTAGAAATGAAGTCCATTTTGAGAGATATAATTTATAAAATTTCAAAAAGTATTTATTACAATTCATAACGGGTAGTTTGATTGGTTGTGGTGTGTTAGAATTTCGAAGTTACGTACAATGCACGACATTGCATTATTCAAAGGGAAACGTACGGTAGAAGCTTGGGGTGTAACATTCTCCCCTCCATCAATAAATTGCGTCCTCGCAATTTTTTTAAAATTGGGATTGATAATATAATGGAAAGTCCCAAATCGGAAAAAGAGTCAATAAAACTATCACTTTAAAAGAAATAAAGACAGGTATAAAGGTCACCCAAGATAACCCACAAAAGGATTCCATGTAGGAAAACATGGATATGGATGATAAACTAAGTGTTCAGTTCTGATAGAGAGGGATAGAAAACATGATCAGGAGAAAGTTAACAATAAGAAAATCACAAACTTGTGTTGGGACAAACGATCCTTAGTTTCCCAGTAGGAAAAGTAAACGGACAACATTTTTTTATTTTAAGTTACATTACATAAGGACGAGGAATTAATTTATGGTATTAACTAAGAAAATAAAGAGATATACTTAGTTTTTAAGTAGAGTTTCATTCTTTAATAAATTTTTTACACTAATCCATTTTTTTGAACAATGAGTATTCAAGAAGACTTGGTCACAATGGAAGAGCTAGAATAAACTTCTCTAGAAATACATGATCCACGAAGGATAAACTATATATTTACCTTGTCTTTAGAGATTAATCAAAACAAAAATGGTTAGTATAATATTTGATGACCCCCCAAATGGATATTTCATTAGAGAAAAAAAACTAATCTTAATTTCTAAAATTAAACCATCAATACCCCAAAGTTAAATAAATGACATTAAATAATAAATTTTCCATAAAATCGTTCAATATAATCCAAACTAATATTTAAAGTCAAAACATATAAGAATTTAGTCTTCCACATTAAATTTTATCTCTAAATGACATTAATTACTCATAAAGTCTCATACATAGAAGTAATTAACCTAATCATTTCCATAAACAACCCAAATCACTATAAATCCATAATAAAAACATAGATAAAAATCCACAATTACTCCTCAAATAAAATCCCATACTACTCTATTTCCCTTTGGCATATAGTGTTCTCAACAAAGCGAACAACTTCCAAAATAACATTTATCACTTAATCACCAAATCATTTTCCTATACTAAGGGTATTCATTTGATAAGACATAAGATCCCAAATCAAATTATTATTGATCAATAAAATCATTTAACTAAAAATAATAGTCACACTAACCAGGGACATCACATAGTCCATTGGTAGGCGATAAATCCCACTCGCACTTTGGTTGTGGGTTCGATTCTCATAGCTTTGTCCGACGCGACGGGTTGTCACTTGGTCTACGTGATGTCTTTTTTCAAAAACTATATTTTATAACATTACCATATCATAATTTAACAACAAATGTTATATCATAACTTTCATTTTAATCCCAAATTATAATAACTTATAATTCTCTCTATCCCCAATGATCATATAAGATCAAATGGTTATTTATAACTATATCCGCAACAGAAAAGATAATTCTTCCTCAAATATCATTTTCACATGATAAATTGCAGGTTTAAACATAAAGGAGATAATTATTCCAATGTAATCCCATCAATAAAGAGCACTAACACTTTTAAACATTTCACCATCCATTTATTTCCATATAGGTTCTTCATTATATGTTCCTCGGGTTCCCACATTTCCTCTTCCATCTTATGATTTCTCCATAGAACTTTAACCAGACGAGCCATCCGGTTTCTCAACACTTGATCTTTGGTATGAAGAATTATGATAGACTCTTCACAATAAGATAGATCGGGTTCCAGTTCTAATTCTTCATAGGTGAGTACATGCGTTGGGTCAGGTATGTATTTTGTCCCTAGAGATATGTGGATCACAACATGAACTCTGGAGAGACTAGGCGGATTTTCCTTTTGTAGAATGAATTCATGTGTCACAATGGTACCTCATGAATCATTCAAAATCATCTAGTTCCTTTACCCAAAAACTCTTCATCCATCTTGGATTATATCAATGGAAGCATCGATGCATCATAAAAAAATATGTATTTCTTATATATAATTTTGAGACATCGTTTTTAACATGTTTTTTAGAAAAATTCTCACTGATTCATCATCAAATATTTTAAAATAAGGTTTTTGGTAAATCAGTTTCCGTATATCCCAAAAGACATAAATATATAATTTGATACATATAGGTTTCTCGAAGGTCTCCCTCTTCTACAACATCTTTAAAATCATTTAGTGCATCGTAATTTTGAGATAAAGTGAATAATTTGAAAAGACCCTGATGGTACTTCCCACGCTTAGTGTGGTAAGAAAGATGAAAGCGAAACATTATCCCATAGTAGGTACTTGATTATTGAAAGAATCATGCAATGCTAGAGGTATTGGATGTCTCATAAAGTTGTTTGCAAGTAACTTGGACATTTGAAAAAGTTTCAACATCATCTGCGCATTACTTTTGGATAATAATTGTATGCAGTTCTTCAGGAGGAGAGAGAAGAGTTGTTCGTGATCTTGCTCCCTCCATTTTTTAACAAACTAAAAGAAAATACAATTCGGGTTATTGAATACTTATCTAAGAAGAATGTAGAAAAATATACATAATAGGATAATCTTGTAATTGAACAATATATCCTAACTTGGGGTACCCTATGTTAAAATCTTGGTTATCCACTATCTATTTGCCGACATATATTCATAGGGGAATTTTTTGTATTCCCTTAATAATGGTTCGTACTAATCTTGTGAATTTACCAAAGAATATCCCCCGGGAGTGTCGTTTCCAATAGTGCAGCAAGGCCCGTTGTCGTGCACCAGTTCTCGTTCGAGTCTAGCTCAAAACGGTGTTTTCGGGTATTAACACTAGGTACATCTGTGCCAGAGCCACCTCTATATACTCATATCCAGACAGGGATGTATTGCTCGGAAAACTCACAAAATCTCTACAATACCAAAATTTTAGGAAGTTATTCTATACAAATCCTCAAAGTTCATCTTAGGTCTACGTGCTCTAATCAGAGTTTATCTAAATCTAGCGTCCATGGTTTGTACTAAACTTCCTTTGATACCAACTGTAACGCCCCGACCCCAGTTACCCAGAGTCGGTGCATTATTACATAACATTGGAATGATCACAAAGGATCACGTCTCAAAAGACCGATTAGTTTAGTAGCCTTGGAAACACTAGATATATTCATAAGTCTTAAATTACATCATAAAAAACCTACAACAACATATTGTCTTCATATCCCCTCATACTATCCCTACAGGTCATTCATAAATTACTTCTTCATAATCCTGGGAATAATAAAACATTGAATGGGGTGAGCTCAGATGCTTAGTAAGGATAAAATTATAGTAGAAGCTTTCATAGATAAGCATAAACACATAAGGCAGTCTATTACTAAAACAAAAGCCTTTTAAACTAGATCATCGGCATAAAATGGCAAAGATAAAATAAAATAATTCCATTTACTTACTCACATGGATATTCTACTTGTCGAATGATCACATAAAATATCAATAACCACTTTCATAATGATGGAATGCATGATGCCGAACATTAATTTCTGTGTCGAGGCCTCGTGCCAAGACCTAAGGGAAAACTGTAACCGGAACCCAACCCGGAGAGCCTCTTTAACTAGACTCCATCCCCGAGTGCCTCTAATAACCGGACACCAACCCGAAGTGCCTCTAATAACCGGACACCAACCCGGAGTGCCTCTAGTAACCGGACACCAACCCGGAGTGCCTCTAATAACAGGACACCAACCCGGAGGGCTTCCTTTTACCGGTCCCCAACCCGAAACATACTAGTCCAACACATTCATCTTAAGAAGAGGATGAAATATAACATAAATATTCGTATTAAAACTAAAATAGAAAATGTCAAAAATTTAATAATAAACCATTAATGTCATAAAAATAACTCATCCATAGTCAAAAATATCACAAAACCTTAAATACAATATGGATGATTTGTATTATAATAAATGAACTTGAAACAAGTTTAAAATTTATCAAAGCATGTTGACATAGATGAAATTAAAGAATTTAAGAGAAATATCTCTTTTTTTTAAATAATTTAAAAGTCCCATATTTATAGAGAAAACCATTATTTTGAAAATATCTTTATAAGATTGTGAAGGAAGCTTCAAAGGTGTAATAACGGTGGAGAATAAATGCACCCGCCGTATAAGTTAAAAAAACATTATTACCTTAATTTTGTTAAAAAAGGTTTAAAAGGACCTTGTTTGGAAAACGAAGGAAAGATTCCTTTATACACCACTTAGAAAAGTCAAAAAGGGTATAAATGACTTTAAGCCATATTCTAGTAAATAGTAAAAATGTTTTGAAATACATTTTTAAGAAACATGGATGTGGATGAGAAGGAAATACCAGTATATTATTACGTATAAACAACCTCAGATAATGAAGAGATTGCGAAATAAACCCTTACCAATTTGGTAACTTATGAAACATACAACACATGAAAGAGGTATCATACAATGAATTTGTAAATAAACATAAATTAAAGTGTATTACACAAATAATATAATTATGGGCAGTACATACACCACAAAAAAGGTAATAGTGGCAATATGGCATGAATATCACGGGAATAAGGAGTGAGATGAAAATCCCTTACCACATTGTAATCAACTGAGACGTATGACCAGAAGTTAATAACCACCAAATGATTTACAGAATAACATGAATATAAAAAGAATGATGATAATATATATCAAATGGAAGTACACAATACACGACTTTCAATAAATTAGTGGCGAACAATGGAAATCTCGCGGAATTGAAAGTGAGATAAGAAAATCCCTTACTTTGTACTTTTTTCCTTGGTCGATGGTAGGTTAAACTCCTGTATAGTGGTGATATAATTGTTATTTAATTATACAAGAATCATTTACATTAATATGATATCATATATGATCTTTTAACAATGATTTATTAATAATATCTTAGAGTTATTGTCATTTCGGGTGTTAACAGATTCATTTTACTTTATATTCTTTGTTATGTGAGCCATATTTGTTATTAATGGGATGTATATTATACATATCAAGAATGATATCAAGTCTTTAGATACTATTTTTAAATAATAAAATGATAGTTATACTTTAATAGATATGATGGAGAATGAATCTCACCGCGTTCGTGGAGACAGTAGTCCGTACGTACGCACGAGCGACAATATCATTCTTTTGATATTAAAATTATATATAATTGGAAGGTATATCATATATACAGAAAAATAATCATGTTATATTTATTATTTACATGAGTTACACCTCATTATTATACCCATCCAAAAAAATAATATATTGAATAACAATTATACCACGACATGGAGACGGTAAGTCATACATACGCACGTATGGTGACATGTTAATCAAAGGGAGGATAGAATACTGAATATGGTTGTAACATATTTATAATAACATCACAGTATATATATGATACTGGAGTTATTATTTTAAAAGGGTAATAAAAAAGAATGAAGAAGTGGAATAAGAAAGAAACATGAAAAGAGGTGGTTAAAACATTACCTCTTCTTCGAGTTCTTCCTTTTGATTTGATCAAAATGGCTCCTTAAGATGGCTTTATGATCAAACTACAGCCTCTAGATTGTATTGAGGGAAGTTGAGAGAGTATTTGGGTAGGGGATGGCCGAACCAAAAGGCTTTGAAGGTGTGATGAAATGAGAATTAGGAGTGTCCTTTGATAAGAGGGGTGAGTGGCACCTTTGGAAAGGCTAGAAATATTAATTTATAATAAATTCATATTCGGTTTCTAATGGCTCCAAAGTTGATTATTAAAAGGTTAAGGTGGGTATAGCTCGAAAACCATTCAACCAATAGTATTTAGACAGGTTTGGGTTACTATATTAACCTTATCATTAAGTATTAACTCTTAGTTAATTAGTTTGACATTTACCATGTCACTTTGTATTTTTATATTATATAGTTAATAAACATACTATATACATCCAAGAAACCCCCAAGTGGTCCATTTATGATATAAATATCATGATATAAGTCTATTGGCCAATCCTTAGATTTTTAGGAATTTAATATCAATTAATAATATAATATTTGTTTTAAAAACTCTTTTATGTCCATTTTGTCACTATTCGATAGTTGATTTTTGTGAAACTCATAACAGATTTATTACGTCGAAAAAAGTCCATTAATGAAATTATAATATGTTATATTATCCTATAAAATTATTTTAATTCATTAAAAGTCTTAAATTATATTTATTTGGGTATTTATAATATCTATTATTTTAATTTTTCACTATTATGGTAATTACTGCATCATCATTGTGTCATAAATAAATTAAATTATTTATTGTCTAAAAATTATAAATAAAATATCATTCTGTAGGAAATCTTTGTAGAATTATAATGAATATTTATAGTCTAAAATCCAATATATATATCCCTATGTAACAATTGTTTTGCTAAAAGATATATGCTTGTGTAATTTTTGTATTAATTTTAACTTAATTAAAATAAAGTGTCCCTATCACTTACAAGTGGATCCATGTTGTCCCAAAATCGACCCAAATATGCCCATGGTCGGAAATGTATCCACAAATATGGTTAGGACACATTTTAGGATAATTTAGTATTATTATAATACTATTTTTTAACCCTTAAGATTTACCCTTAACCATGGTAAATAAAATATTTACCGAAGTAATTATTCAAAATGTCTAAAAATAAAAGTTACCTATTTAGACAATTTGGAAAATCCTGATTCAAATATGGAATCCATTTTTACCAATTCAAAACACATAAGTTCCAGAAATTAATTTAAAATTAATTCCCGCTGTCAAAACAAAAAGCGTGTTTTTAAGATATAATAACTATCAAAAGATTGATACTTGTTTATGTTCGGTTTAATTGTGAAATTATGTCCAATGACCAAAATTGTATTAAATGGTAAAAATATATTCTAAATATACTTTAAAACCACTCAAATTCATAATTTATCACTATTAATTATTTTGATTAAAAAAGTTGTTTTTAATTAAAATTTAGTAATTTTCACTATTCATCAAAATATGAAAGTTATCCGAATAGTACCAAAATTTTACCCTAGGCTAATTTCGATATTCCGAATCCAAAAATGAAGTCCATTTTGAGAGATAGAATTTATAAAATTTCAAAAAATAGGTATTACTATTCATAACGGCTAGTTTGATAGGTTGTGGGGTGTTAGAATCTCGAAGTTGCGTACAATGCACGCCATAGCATTATTCAAAGGGAAACAAACCGTGGATGCTTGGGGTGTTACAATTACTGAAAAAATGTAATTCAATTGAAGAGAAGAAAACAATACCAATTTATATTTTAGTACATTACAGAAACTGAGATCAAGATCAAAGTACATAGTGGAAAGTAAACAAAAAAACTCAACGACAAAGAAGTCATCAACCTACAAACTCATCACCTTATCCAATGTATAACTTCAAATGACATTACCATGGTATTATTATGCATCAATAAATGAATGACATGCCTTTCATTTACGTGTGTCTAGATATAAAATATCTAAAAACAAATCATTGTTACCAAACATGGGGAGAGTTTTATTCTTTGTGGGATTTCTCCAATAACTTCTCAACTCATGTAACTAGGTTAACACAATTATTAAAATTTATATAAAATATTTTGAAAAAATTTAAATCAATTTATATAATATCCAAAACCATTTCAAAGAAAACATTTTCAAATACCAAAATTATTTCAATGGAAATAAATCTAACAATATTTTAATACCATTTCTCAAATTTATCGGTCATTGTAATTATATATACATACATCCGCACATATACCGATGCATGAATCATTGGTACTCCAAATATTCATGATTAGTGAGTTAGTCATTCAAAAATACATCACTTGGTAAACCATTTTGATGGGAGAATTTTCATATTCATATCCATTAATCTCTTGACGGGGGAAACATTATACCCTTATCTATAATAAATGTACATGATCACACAAAAACCATTTATGCTGAAACCATAAAAAATTAATTTTCCAAACCATTTCAATAAAATAAAATTATTGAAAATATTTCCAGAAGCCATTTTCCATGAATCAAAACAGGAAAACTATTTTAAATTCATCACTTTAAAATCAGGCAACTAATTCCACATTCAACAAATATACCAATTTCCAAAATATCAAAAACTATAAAAAATGAGGTTTTACATCATTAATTGCACATAAATTTTACAATTCAAATAACGAAATAAATTAAATTTGAAAAAATAAGTCATGTTATAACTTTTATTAGTTCATTTTAAATCCACATACATAATAATGAATGGAAAAAATGAAGAACGACATGATTTCTAGAACAAAATTTAGTAAAAATCTTCAAAAAAAAGTTAGATTTTATTCCCTACAATACAAAAACAATATATATTTATAATTAAAATCATTAAACTTGGATATATACCTAATATATTAGATTAATGCACCAAAGAGGTGTAAGAAGTAGAAAATATGGGAAATCCCTAAGAACATGTACTTATTACAGAATCTGACATCCAATACAGAATGATTCACCCATGGAATACTCCTAGGTCTTGATAAAGGGTATATGTAAATTTTATAATTTGTGGAATGCATGTTAGGGTTAGGTTAGGAAAAAAATTATCCATTATCTAGGTAAACCAAGTGATATACACAATTTTAGAATCGATACATTATTGTTACCTGGATAGGATGTATAGTTTGAATACTTGTGCACTTACCGAGATAAACACTACCTCCAAACACCCCTATCATGATTGTATCACACAGTTAGACAATCCATTCCCCGGTGATGTCAAAACAAATCTATGGAACATTACACTATTTCTCTTTGGTGGCCATAAAGATTTCACAAACTATCTATCTATCCAAAGGTCTACCTAGGCCCCACTATTTTAGTTTCATTGTTTCTTGGGAGGGGTTGCATAGTTTCTACTCAACATTCTCTAACCTGAACCACCAAAAAATCCTCAAATATATTCGAAAACACATTCAAATTTCCCAAAACATAGAATAATAGATTTATATAATAATAATACATAAGTAAATAGTTATTTAACTAAAGGGGTGAGAAAAATAAATCCCTTAAAACATGGTTAATACATTAATCAAAACCACTAAAATTAGGGTTCTTATAATTTTACTTCAAAATTCCATGACTAAAATAAATTTCCTGATTTGTAAGAATAAAAAAATTAGGTTTTACTACAAAACATATCTCAAATATAGGAATTTGAGATGAAGAACCCATAACATAGTTCACTTATAGGTTAAATTAACTCTAATATCTATTATGTATCACAACAATCTTTTAAAAAGGAAAACAATATGTGATTGAGTATGTGACACACAACACTGAATGTAAAAGAACCATGATTATTTTAATTTTATTTTGATAACCTTGTGGTTAAATTATTGTGGTATGAATAATTATAAATACATTATTAAATAGATATATATTTTATAATAAATTTATGAATTAATTTTATATTATGGATCAATTTTTAATAAATTCGTTTCTTCCTCAAAAAAACATATTTTTCTTAAAAAATGATTTTTATCTCTTTTTGTAAAATAGAATTATAAATTTATTTTTAAACTTATAAAATGTTTATTTTATAATAAAGAAATATTTTATATACTAAATCTATCAATATTTGCACAAATATGTTTTTTTTGTATTTTTCAGAAAATATTTTTTTTAATGAATATAGAAAAATAATGATTTATAAGTAAGACAATCATTTAATTTTAATAAATTCAGTAATATAAATGTCGCATTATTATTTAATATATTTTCAAATTAACATAATTATTATTTATTTATATATAACCATTTAAATTCATTTAAATAATACTAATTCTAGAATTTAAGAGATGTTTATTTTCACGAATTAATTTTTTTTAAAGAAAACTATTTAAAAGTTCCAAATGTTTTTCTATTTTAACAAAATAAAATAACACTAATGGGTTTTTATCTAAGTTAAATTTATTTATATTATATATATATATATAATTATTATTTTTTAATTATGATTATTTGATATATAGTTTTTATAAGATCATTTTATGCCTGAAAAATACATTTCATGAAAATTGAATTCGTGATATTTAAACAATTTCAAATTTTAATGAAATAAGTCCAAATAAATGAATTGAATTTTAAAAAATGGATTGAATAATTTTTATAAAAATTAATTGTTTTATATAAAATTGTCAACATAATATTTTTTCATAATGTATAGTAAAAATGCATACCATAGTAAAACAAATAAACATGGATGTTTAGTAACCATAAAGGTAATGGAGAAAAAATATTTAAAAGATGTTTTTATTTAATATTAGAGGACTAAATATGAATTAGATCTCTTATAATCTTTTATTTTTCAATTTTGGTCGCACATATCTTGATAGTGGCTTCCTATTGTTTCATTGTTTTTAGGATAAACAAGAACTCCACTCCTCCTCCCTTATAAAAGGGGGCCCATTATTCCTTACGTTATTCCAATGAAAAAATTTTTATTGAAAATTACATAATAAAATTAAGCTCAATATTTCCCACTACTAAACATAGAACCCCTTTCTTGATCATAAATCCAATATAGGAAGTATTTGTATATAATCATAAAGAGGTGGTCTGTAGAAGAGGTACCATTCTTAAGTGAGAATATTATTTTATTAATTTTTCCACCTCATTAAAATAATTCATAATCATGATAATATAATTAAACAATTTCTACCATATAATAACATATTATTATATTAACTTAATATCCTAAATTTTCATCAAATTCTATTAAATATAAAAAACTATCGACCCTGTGTACGAAGAATTATCACCTCGTGAACTATTGTAATTAGTATTCCATAATAAACTATCAGGATTACAAATAATTATAAATTTAATGTTTATATATGATAATAATGACTTATTCTATATTATGGAAAAATAATATATCATATAATTCCCTCTTTAACATCCAAATAAAATGATTATATCATTCAAATGTATGGTGTTCTACCGCCACATAAAGCGACATGATTAAATTATTTTATTAATGTATAACTAGGATGGGATATTTAAGTGTATTTAATTAAATAATATTTAATTTTTATCTCATTATCAATATTTAAAGATAAAAAATCCTCCTTATTTCTATTATGATCATTTAAAAATGTAAACATTATTTATTCTTACAAACGACCTACTATCTCCATGATTATAACATAGTTATTTTTTCTGAACCACCCATCATGATTTGTTTTGATAGTATAATTGATTTTTATAAATCATTATTGTTTATTTATTATTATTTTAGATATGATGAATTAATAATCTCTTTTACTTTATTCAATATACCACAGTGATTTAGGACATATGAGATGAACATCATCATGACTCTTACATGAACATTAAAAATTATGTATTTTAATAGGACAAGGTAATGAATAAAATAAATATATTAATAATATTAAAAAAATTATTACGAAATTAAAAAATTATCAAAAGTTTATTATTTAGTATGTATAATAAAATACAAATCAAATCAATATCATGGTGAAAGATATATCTAAACAACACGTTTCATTGTTTTATGGCTACTCTCTCTTTATAACTCTCTTTTTCTCTCTCTTTGATGATATATAATGCTTATAATTATTTTATATATTTATCATACATATATAAATATCTCATCCTCATTATCTTTTTTTTATATATTCCATGTTCCTATTTCTAAAATTATTATTTTAACAAAACCATTTTGATTATATTAGTAGACGATATTAAGAAACCCATTTTTTTCCATTGGTAATTATTATATTTATGCCTTATTATTGATTTCCTTACATGAGAAACACATTCTTGTACATAATATGAATGTGATTTTTTGGCCTAAAATTATACATCCCTTCAATTCATTGGGAAATGTTTTACTCACATGAGACATAATGTATGGGATTATTGAGTGAATCTAATCTATTATTGGACTCTATCCACCACCTGATGTTGACTTGTAAATTATCCACGACTTATGATTATGTGATGTTTAATTTTACATCCACATTAACTTTTATTATTATGATCTTATGATACCATTTACATTATATGTGGATTCTGTTTTATTAAACATACACCATCACATTTAGGATATCATGATTTAACATTGAGTCAAATGTTATTCATCCATACCATGATTATTCTCTTACTGGGATTTTTATCTCCCCTTTTTGCTTTCATGACTTCATTGAGTTATCCTGTAAATTTTTATGATATCGAATGAATCTATGATCATATAATGATTAATAAAATTAGTGTTAAATGATTTGATTATCATTTTTTGCAATATTAAACTAGTCTTATAGATGTATCACGCATCAGGTTGATTAGGGTTGTACATGATGGATATTTGTTCTTAAAAATAATGAAATAATATTTGTAAAATGCTTCAATCGATACAGTTGGTTTCATATAATAGTTTTAGTTACCCTTTTGAATATAGGATGGTAAAACCATAGTGATAACCCTTGGGATAAGCCTAAGGATAATATTAAGGATAATTCTATGTATACGAAAATATCATTTAATATTGGTGAAAAATAGTGTGAGTGGTTTCCAAGAAATTAAATCCCATTCAACATACTACACGATTAAGTAGTTATGGTACATATATAACTAGAGGTAATAAAAAGGAATCATTTTTTAAAAAATTGAATTTATCAGTACATGTTATTTGAAAATTGGTCTTACTACTCACTTGGATTGACACTACAGGGGGTACATTTTAGAAATTCATAAAATCATTTGATATATTATGAAGGGAAAAAATTTATATAAAATTTTATATTAGAAAATAGATCATTAATAATATATAATGAATCATAGATATTTCTTATGTGAGGAATATATTTCATTTATGATTTATCCCATTATTGTTATTTCTTCCCATATTGGTGTTTAATAATTAAAAAATATTTATCCCTAAAATTTTCACTTTTTTTATTCAATGACTCAAAATAGGAGAAACCAAGTAAACGACCTATATGATGGGAAATGTGATGAAATAATGAATTAAAAAACCAAATTGATAGAAACATTATTATTAGAATTAATTATAATAATTTCTCCATTAAGAGTTATTTCAAACTAAAACATGAATTAGGAAGAATGGCCGAGTCCCCCAATGAAAGATTATGTTGTAGTTGAGATATTTATGTGAAAAAAGACTATAATATATACTTCGTATTCCGATCATCTAATAGTGAGAAAACATATAATCTCCATTGAATAAATATTACTTATCCTTTAATTCTTATTGCAATAGAAGGCTATGTTGGTATTTATCAAATGGAAGGATATGATGATCAATGGTTAACTATGATAAAAAATACAAAGCCTCGTCTAGGAATCAAAGATATGGAGTGGAAGGAATTCTGAAAATTATTTTTTATACAAGTATTTTCCTCTCTCTTTTGAAAATAAATTAGAGAATGATTTCCTTACATTCATGAAAATGGAATAAAATCCATCCGGGTGTATGAAGTAAACATCACAAGATTTGTATGAGATTCCACCATATTTTCATTTCCCCTAAATGTGATGTTCACCGCTTCATTGTTGTGAAAAATCTCGGTATATTGATTGATTTGAAAAATCATGAATTCAAAAACTAAAAGTAAATATTCTTTTGTTTCCTCAGGGAAAAAATAGAGATTAGTAAATCTCTAGGTTATCATTAGGATGATAAGAAAAAAAAAGGTAGTTTATCATTGGATGTATTGTGTAGAAATTTAACAGTGGAAAGAAATTCCAACATCCCATTTTTAAAAATTGTAAGAAAAAGGAATATTGGAAATTTTATTAATTGGTCCTAAAAGTTATTTATGTCCTGCAAAGAAGGGAACATAACATGTGATTGACGATGGGAGGAACCATCAATGTCGTGGAAGAAAGTAATGCTCTATCAAAACTATAGACAATGATCCAACGTTTAAATAGAAATTAATGACTACACTATATTAACCAATTCAATTATCTAAGGGTTTCTTATGATAATTAACTACAACAAAATCAATTGTATAGAGTGACAAGGATAGGTTATGGATTTATAACTACAGAGGTGGATCCTGAAAACAAATTAGTGATATATATATTATTTTTTCCCTTAAATAATATTATATATAACTTTTCATTATATATTGACACATTATTTCATATAATTCATGTCTAGTAGAAGTATTTATGAATCAACTAAATACATGGATGTTGGGTTATCCGTGATGATTGTGAATGAGTCTATTAGAACTGATATTTTTACACTTCCCACTTTCCCGCTACAGATCAATGAAATGTTCCAAAATATGGATTAAAACATGGAGGAGTGCATACATAAAGGCATGTGATTTAATGATATATACCATAGAACTGACATTCTACTATGAATATTATTCTATGAAAATAGTATCTATTTCCACCACTAGCCAAAAAAATATTTAGATGACCCGCTAGTCAACTTGGCCAATTCAACCATGGATCAAGTGGGACTAGGTCGACCACACCTAAGGGAGTCAACCTCAGCCAACTGGAAGACTGATTGGGATCATAGATCCAGTATGATATGAGTTGGGCCATGTATATTGCCTGAGGTTCCCATGACCATAGGCGATCACACATAGGAGGGATGAGACCTTCTTGGTTGTGAGTGATACATATGATATGGGGGCAGACCTAGTTACCAGCTCGAGAAAGCAGCATCCACTAAATGGCATTTATAACAGAGGGAGAAAGGAACATGAATTTGAGGTAGGACACGTTTTTCTCCACATGATCAAATCAGATCCTTCTTATCAAGATATTTAATGATATGCACCATCCTATGTCCCCTCCCATTGATCCCAGCTATCCGCTCAATCCTTTTGATCCATGTATGAAGCATCCAAGACCGTGTTCCACATGAAAATATTCTTCATCCTCTTGATACCTTGGAATGACACACAACTAATCCTCACCCTTTGTTCCCCCCATTACTCTGCTAATTCGATGACATCAACACAAGTCTGAATCCATCAAGCAAGGCCTCCACAAATCATAGTTTCATCCTAGAAGACTCCCCAAATTTACTCGAATTTGATACATGATCATTCTATGATCATGAAACAATCTATGATCAACCATTAGAGGATACCACAATTATTTATATTCTTTATTCAATGCCACCGAATGAAATCAATGTCATCACATGATAACCCGTGATCATGACAACATGTCAATGACAATCCATGGGTTATTCATGTAGTTTTATAACCATGAACCATTTCCACATCAAAGAATTTTCATCCTATTTATTTAGGATTTTCCCAATTGACAAGACACCATCACAAGGTAAGTAGAAGAAAAATAATGAAAAAATTTATTTCATCATATAAAAATACGCACTAGTTTTGACCTATCATGGCCAATATAAACACCCTCACATCCCAAAAAATTCTATAAAGGGTGAGAGGGGAGAGTGCTCTGAAATACAAGGTAATAAATAGATGAAACCATTAATAGAATAGTTTTACTGACCACCTTCATCAAGAATCACCACTATGAAATAAAGGAATCCTCACCAGCACTAAAAATCCACCATAGAACATTAATGGAAGAACCCATTACACAATCCTTGTATGATCAGGCGATCATATATTATACCCTTGTGAATTCTCTCAGGACCTCCTGCAATGCCTCCCCACAGATCATGTGATCGCAACAGCTATGGATCCCCATGCGACATGAGACCTGGAATGCACAAATAACCCATCCTTGTGCCCCCTCAGATTTAAAATATTTAATATGTGAACCCTGATAACATGAATACCATTGATGTAATTGTCTTATAGTGATCATATACATTATATGACCTGATTATATTTCCATGTGAATACCTCTCACAAGCCCTCCACATGATGTGGAAACCATCATATGATCCTCTATTTGAAACATGTGAACTTCATGAACACGAGGGCTTCAGGGTTTCGTAGACCCAAGATCACGTATAATGGAATATATGGTATTTTATGGTCAACAATGATATTCCATGGTATGAGTGTCCAGTACCGGTGAATCCCTCGTACTCCTTCGAACATGAGACTATGTCAGCCTCCCGCAGTTCCACGTGTATATCCACCCATATATATGAAGACTGAATAAACAGACACACTCAGGGTTAGGGAGTCCATCGCCCGACCCCTTATAGGTCATGTGAGTAGTGGTTCATCAATGAGATGTTTTCACACGAACCCTAGGGATGATCAGCATGAAGAAAACCCTTAGCCATTCATCCTTACTAGAAGATGAAGACACAACCCTTATGACATGTGTAATGATCACTCGACAACCCCATTAGGGCGTCCATAGACAAACCGGCACAAATTGGGATGTGTAATAAATGTTCCATGTAGTGAAAATCATCCCCCACCCATATTTGTAGCTGATTTATGATATATCCCCAAATGAATCATGATTGGACCTATTGCAATACCCCATTCACAATCAAACGAGAAACCCTTGTGGCCCCGAAAATCGTCATGCTACCTTATAAATGTCTTCCTCAACATGGAGTTTCCTTGAATACAACCTCATCATGAAGGATAAATATTAAGGGTTCACAACCCCAGATCCATTCACCCCCGAACATGATATAGATTCCTTTACACAAGAACTTGAAGGATTTGGGACACACAACCTCTCACGTATCATTGTAGATGTTCATCATGAGGCCTCACAATGATCATGTGTATCACAAGAATGTGGCCTTCATGATAATTCTATAGAAATAACCTATTGTGCCTGTTATCTACTAGGGGAACCATTTATGATCTGCTCCAAGAAGACACACCTAATCTTGTTTTTTCATCGGGAAGCCTTTCAGCACATCCATATTCATATTTGTGAGCCATTATTGGGATCATTAGTCAAACATGGATAAAATGGTATCTTACGAGCATCCCCCTAGTTTCAACATGAACCTATGGACAAGATCTACCATTTAGATGAAAATCCTATGGTTTATTCCTTCATCACGTGTACTCAGGTGCATAGGCCTCGTATACAACATAAGGAATCATCCACTTGGATATAAACATATGGAACATGAATGAGGGAATGACCCTAACCACAATTGTGAAACCACATAGATGGTCTCATTATTTCATTAAGAATCCATGGACATGCCATGATGACCACAAGATAATCCTTCAACAAGTTGGGTAGGTCTCACGACAACCCTTCGAGATGTCACCATGTTCATGTGACAATCCAAGGACAAGTCATAGTAATTATGTGATATCCCATTGGATTGTTATCATTGTCACATGGAATCACTCGGGTATTTCTAGAAAACTCAAAAATGTTCTAAAGTATAGATGGATACATTATTCCATAATAGGATAGTGTACTATCCGAATGATCCATATTGGTCCATAAAAAAATTCATCAATAAATCAACTAAAAATGATATGAACCACTCAGAAAAGATTTTTCAATCCCCTACCTCTAAACAAGGAGAAAGAGGAGATCGAAAGGGAGGAGGCAAGTGGTATATGAGTCCATTAGAAGACATGTGATACACCTAGTTTGTCCCAATTTAGCTACACATTACCTCATGAAAATTCATCAAGACAAACATCTTTTGGTCTGGTGAAGAACCATATAATCATATGAAACGCCTCAGAAATGACCTCCTTGATCATGTGAATATAACTGAGAAAAGCCAGTTGATCAAGCATGAGACCTATGGAAAGTCCACATGGTTATGAAAAGCACCCCAGACATGTCTGCATTGATCAAGTGAAGACACAAGATACGAATAATATGATCATTTACATTAAATTAGAAATGAATTCTTCGATCATGATATGTATACTGGGCATAATGATTTTCCATTTTAGTGATATCTATTCAGTTCCAATTCTTTGGGAATCTATACTAGGATATGTATACTATGTGAGATATATTACCCTACATAACAAGAGATTAATCATGTTTTCTAAGTACATATCTGATACATATTAGAACAATCCTCTAGGACATTCCAACCATATCTAGTACGCCTACATGCGCTCATGACATATGGAATCTGGGTATCAATCCCCTTCCACATTCCCCTTATAAGAATGATGATTCCTTTACATGTTGTAGTCATGCATTTATGAAAGCCTAATAATGTCATGATCTCCAACATACCATCGTGGTTATATCCACCTCAATTCAGTCTACATGAGTATAAAAAATAAGTGAAAAAATTGGGAATCCGTAGAGTGAAAGCCCCAACTAATTACATGATATGGTAACACCAATCAGGAATTCCTAATTTGTAAACCCCAACCAATGATGACATGATATGAATACACCTATCAGGTATCCTCAGAGTGTATGACCTAACCATTAGCATTAAATGAGTTCACCAACCATGGGAAAACCTATGGGTTAAGCCTGGATCTTTGACCTAATAGAATATTTCCCCCTCGACAGGGCATCCATTTATCTATAAGCCCATAGAATTCCTAAAATCTCAGTGATGTCCATAATGTCTCTAATCACGATTGTCTACCTTATCCTATAAATCGGTTAAGGTACATATGAACTATATGAATTCTAATTCCCACCAGAACTGAGATTTTTAAGAGTTATTATTATGGCCTAATGTCCAAAGGGCATCCACTTCGGTGTAAGTCCCTTTCTGTTTCTATTATTCATAAACTATGGGAATAAATTACCCGATTTTTCTTTCACCATAGTTTGTCTATTAGTGGGTAACAGTAGGAGTCATGAATGGGAATAATTATATGTTTGATCCACAAACATGATCCTAAGTACCTCAACCTCATCATAGGTTTTGAGATGAACTAAACTATGAGAATACTAATTCACTTCATTCTTGAGATTTGTAGGAAGCCTTCCTAAGGCCCGAGCTATAGACCATATCGTACATAAGTAAAACCTAATGTTTAATACCTTAATGGTTATTCATTCATGTAATATTTCCAATTTTTCACTATCACATGTTACTTAAACCGAGCATGGAACATGTGGTTTAGAGGCTAGCGATGGTTGAAATAATAGCATGACAAGAATTTCCCCATCGAGGATTTACCATTGATATGTTAGTATTATTATGTACCACCACAAAATGAAGGGAAACAATTATGAAGAACCTATATAGAGAAGTCTCATATGCATAAGTCCCAACTAGGGCCTCTATTTTCTCATATCATACATCATAGAAACCCGTTATAAGAAATACATGGAATACGATTCATGTAAAAAATAAGATACACGAGACACCATATCAAGGTTCAATACCAACACTCACATCCTTACCATACAACATTAAATTGCATCGATGGATCAAGTCAGGGGAATTTAATATATTTTGATAAAACTACATGGGTTTTGACTCTTATTCTCACAGGATATGTAGAATGCCTAATGGAGGTTCAATCCCATCATCAAGACACCAACCATCTCCCTAGACAACTATAAACTACAAGGTTCTCAAGAAATTCCATAGTCCAAAGATTAATAATTTAATAAGAGAGCGATATAAAATCTCTTATATACACATGATAATACATATAGAGACATGTTCGTAATCAAGTCATTGAAATAGGGGTAACCATCCCTATATCAGGGCATGTGGAGGATTTCATGAACATATCATAAATCTATAATAGAGTCATAAAGTAGGAAACATGTCCCCCAAATGGGTTGGATGATCACGTCCTCCTATCCTATCAAAAAATGTGTTACCCTAAGAGTCGTTGGTCCTAAAAACATAGATGAACGGAATCCCTTAAAAACTATGTCTATAACCAAATACATATGGGGGAAACATCTATATTTTTAAGGAAAATTGACAATGGAAATGTGTTGAGTGAAACCCATTATACACCATTAATCCTAATGAAACATACATGGTGATAACAATGATTATTACTTTAACTATGCAATCACATTCATGGGTTGAAAAGGATAGATTTCCCCGGTTCCCATCAAGGCAGTTTGGGTTGTGCTCAATTCCCATGAAAACATTAGGCCCGACATGTTTCATTTAACCACACTAAACCTCTTGTGAGAAGAATAGAATACCTCTTTTCCTTCGAACTATGATGGTTATTGATGGAACATATACTCATATGAATGATGAATTGTATATAAGGGGACCTTTTTTCTATATAAGAATTCTCATGATTCATTTTAATCAATGTTATGCCATCAAATGTGTCCACACATCCCAAGACCACTGGGCATGATTTTTTGATCCTGAGGTCCTGATGTACATTTTCGTCTACACAACACTTCTATAATCGATAGGTGAACATATTTGGATAGCAATAGAACATAAAAATTTCTATAAAAACTTTGAAATCGACTGAGAAAATATTTTGATGGATGGATTCAATCCAATTATCTTTCACCTAATAGGCTGCGGGAAATTAAACCACTCTCATTACCACCTCTAATCAATTTGGGAACCTATCACTAGAAGGTAGTTACATGCATAGACCATATGAAATGGTGGTGGATGAATATGGTAAGTGTGTCAACTCGATCAACTATGATCTTTTTTGGAGGGATCCCATCCATACTGATCGTTATCAATGATATATGAATATTAAGCCCCAAGGAGCGGCATAGGAGGTTGTGCCTATAGTAATTATACCGGATGGGGCACACAAAAGAAGATCCCTACAAGGTTATCCAAACAATAAATTACAAGATAAGGCTCATTTACCCATAACTACAAATTTTAATGATGCCCACTAATGCATCTAAATAGTTTCCCTTGAGGAATGCTAGATCACTAAAATCAAGATCCCCCGGCCACACCTCGGCTAGCAGTAGTGACTATAGATTCCCCGCGAACATTCTATCCCACTAGTCTAGGATGATTTTTACCATATTTTACAATGGGAACATCATCATCCTAGGAACCAACAACAAAAATATTATCTTGGGAACCACCCCCAAACAATATACGGAGCACCAACTTATCAAATAATGTACTGCAATGATGGGGAGAACCAAACTACTTGTGTTTTAGTCTATATGACTTTGGATGGATCTTGAAATGAATCATACGATATGTGTGACCATGCTCATGAATAATATAACCATACCCTCTGGAATTCATCAGGGTAACATAAGTATTACCTAACTTGTGCCACTGGAGCAAGCGAATAATGTTTCGATGGTACCGACCAGGAATCAATATAAGGTATTTACAATTTTTGGCATTCCAAAAGGTTAGGAAAATGGATAATATAAAATGTGGAAGCATTGGATTCAGCCTATGTGTTCCACATCTAAACCCCCTTCATCATCCCCTAACTATGCCACTGGTAGAGGAAGGGGTGTTCTCATGGATCATAGTAACTGACCCCTTATGGACGATAAGTTATCTTCTGCAAGATAATCAATAGCTCAAATTTAATATGAGAAAAGGGATCTATGATAGATAATTGTGGGAATACTCTTGAGATCTCCACTCAATGATGATGATGTTATGTCCTATTATAGATTCTCACCTTGTAGTGATGTTTCCTATCCCACAATGATAGGGAATTTTAAAATTATTCATTCCCTCATCAAGAATAATACAATTATTGTTCAACATCACCCTAGACTGCATATGTAGGGGAATTTCCATATTTTACACCTTGACATCGAGGATACACAAGAAACCATAGTAACATAGGTGTTTCAGCAAAACATTAAAGGGAGTGATGTTCTTTTAATCAATGGGAATCATCAACGTCATCTAAGACCCCCTATGCTCCGACACCTACCCTAGGATAAATAGATATAGGGACTCTGTACCTAATACTATAGACTTGTCCATGAACCAACACCAATAATGGCATTAAAAATTTATGATAGATGTATTCTGGTCACCCATATCATGAATATAGGTAGTGTAAGGTATTCTCCCTCCAAGAAAAATATATTCCATGGTATTTATAATATTCCATGGAGACAGTTAAATAGAATTTTGATAGTGATAATTCAAAGTAAGGTTTGATTGGTATCCCATGAAAACTATTACCCCTTCCATCAATGACTTGGGAATACCATATAATGTTTCTTCTCTTCATATTATTGGATTTAAGAGCAGATGAAAATGGGGATATTGGAATCATAGACCATAGAATCCCAACTACAGTGACATAATCACCCGGAACTGGATGCACCAGTTGTGCAGTGGAACATGAGCCATCTTCTTCCTAAGAACATGAGATCGTAATTCAAATAATTATTAAACAAACCCCATTCATTCCAAATGTATCATGCATCCAAATATTTTATCTTTTATATTGAAAATGGATTGATGGAACTCCTAGAATGGGAAATCCACATTATGTAGGGTTGATAGGTGAGGAAAACTATTTCCCCTACCATAGACATCACCACCACATAATTGAAAACAACTTTATCTTCATGGATCAGTTGAATGATTAGGTGTATGCATAATTGATAGAGTTGAAATATCCAAGAAGTCATGAAATATGGTTAAGTGTTGTCTGTGATACTTTAGTTGAGACTATCTCGAGTTAGGTTATATGGCCAACATCATCACTACAACACGTTAAACTGCATGGTAAACATCCTCACCACATGATATTAAATTTCATGAAATGAATTTTTCTTACCGTAAGATGTTAAACTACTTGGCTATAATCCATAAAACGTGACATTAAACTATATGGACCCCACATCATTTCCACAAGATGATAAACTTCATGGATAATATACTTACTACGAGACAATAAAATGCATGGACCACATATTTACTATAAGACGTTAAACTTCATGGTTCACTTTCCTACTACAAGAATAAATCCTTCATCAATCAATTGAACAATGTATAGATTGAATCTCATTTTCAAAGAGTACGTAGAAACGCCTTTATCCTATAACTTGGCACATCCACCACACATCATTAAATACCGATAACCTACCTTCGATTCCTTATTACGGTAGATTTTGTACCTTATCATTTCTTGTTTCTCGAACTGAGCATGGATCATGTGAATTTAAGAATTCCGGTAAGAGTCCCCCTACACAAAACAATGCCCGAAGGATTGGGATGATCTCATTGTCTTCCAAAATTGAATACAAAAAATGAAATACCATGAGTATTTTCTGCATGACATTATACTACATGGTCAATGTTCCGTACACAAAATTAAACATATCTTTCCTATGTACCTCATCTTACAGGATCACCATCATTGGTGATGGTATTATACCACACCAACATCCCAAAAAACTATGTACATATTGATTTCAATCCTTATGGGATATGTAGGGATGCCTGAACCCCTACTTATGGGCCTAGACAAAGGATTATCTTCCATCCACATCTGATGATCCAATATCCTTACCACATGGCACAACATAGTATGGTCAATATCCTCGCCACAAGACATTAAACTGCATAGCCAATTTTTTTACCACAATAAATTAAACATAATTACTAATTTCATTAGTTCTTGACATAAAACTGCATAGATTCTTGGTATCCACCTCCATTTAGATATATTCACCTTCTTCCATACCTCATGATGTCAGATTGCATGGAATCTCGTCTTAACCATATGACATTAAGAGGAATGGAAATTCATCTTCACTAAATGATGTTAAACCACACAATTCTTTTAGAACTACATGTTTCATGATTTCCATCCTTATAGGATATAAAGGTACTCCCACACATTTATTATTTATGTCCAGCCCCATGTTACACAAATCCATCCTACTTTTTGGCCTCTTTGTCAAATCCCCTTCCAGGTTTACATGGTATAGACTAGATATCAATGGTTGTCCTTTATATTAGGGTTTTCTTAAGAACACCACACACATCACATTTGAGACCTCATCCTCCAAACTTCATTCTAAAACCTTGACATTTACATATAATTATAAGAACTACATATAAAAAGTTTCATATTAGCATAAGATAAATATTGATTCTTGGATCTCCAATATTAGGACCAACTACAACTATCAACAAGATATAATTTTCACTTACATGTGTGGTCTAGACCTATGTAGAGTACATAATTTTTCATAACAATGTGGAATTTGATTCGTAACCAGCATAGATATGTTGGAATCCTCCCGAGGGTTCAAGACTAATGTATCATGGACCTTATATGTTCCATCATCTTCACATCAATTAGGATGCGTCCTTGCCACATTTTGTTAAACTAAATTGAAGATCATTATCCTTATTGTATCAAATTGAACTATATTGAATTATAAAAACTACATATGTATTGATTCCTATCATCACATGATACAAAGTAACACCTGAACCCCTACTTGTGGGCCCATCCAAATGATTGCCTTACTATCATGATGGGAGATCCAATGTCATTACCACATGACATTAAACTGCATTTCCAATGCCTATATTTAATGAAATAAAACTGCACAAACATTTCAAATATTTTTTCCTTTCACATCGGGAAATTATGAGTCCTTATCGCATGACGTTAAGCAACCCAGAATTATTAGAACTATGTATGGATTGATTCATGTCATAAAAGGATATGTAGTGTTTCCCAAATCCCTACTACTAGGACCATACATAGGATTGTTTTTATTTCATGATTCATATTCAAAATCCTTACCACAAGAAATTCAACTACATGGCCAATGTCGTTTCTATGTGACATGAAACCGCACAGACCCGTCACATCCTTTTCTCATTCCCGTCAGGTAATTACAAGTACTTATTTTTTTAGGTTAAACATCATGGTTCTTGTAGAACTATGTATGGATTGATTCTCATTCCCAAAATGATATGAATGGATTCATTGATTCTATATCATGGCCCTTCTATAACATCAAATCAAAAACTGATATTACACCGCCACATTTGTCTCTGCACTATAATGAATCCCATGTCTCTCCTTTTTTCTCCCCCAGAGCATAGCTCACATGGGATTAGGTATTGCGGTTGGTGTTTACATTAAATATCATGGAATAGAAGTAAAAAAAAGTCCTTATTGCATGATGTTAAACTACCTAATTCCCTCTGAACTATGTGTGGTTTGATTCTCATAATCATGAGATACATAGTGACACCCAATCCACTACTCTTATCCCCAACTGCAATGTCCCTATTAATTCATATTCATCCACCTTCATCCTTACCATAGGTTGTTAAAATACATGGAAATAATTTCTTACCACATGTTACTAAACTTTATAGAACTCTTAGAATTGTGTGTTACTTGATTCTCACCCTCATAATATACAAAGTTATTCCAAGACATTTTTTATTCAGACCCAGCCATGATTATAACCTCATTTATCCCCATTTTCATGATTTCCCATAGAATGATGTGTATGTGGCTCAGACCTCATTGTTTTTCATTCAGTTTTATTACTTCATGGAACAAAATTGTGAATCTCCATTAGTAACACCATCTTACGGTCTGAATCACATGACCCGAAATTGTATGCTTCTGTCGCTACAACATGAAATTAAACTATTACGCGTCTCCCTCATTGAAAGATGTTAAAAAACATTATTGTACTTCATTTCCTCATTACATTAAATTACACAGTCTATCAATAACTATGTGGGGATTGATTCTCATGCCCATGAGATACATAGTGATGGCCATGTTCTCATCCTTGGGCCTAACAACATCATTGTATCCATTCACGTCAGTTCACGCATCCTTATAACATGATGTTAAACTACACATAGATAAACATCCCCAAAACATGGAAATACACTATGTTGGTCATCATCCATCACCCTTCCATATCAAAGGACCAAAATACCCTTCCCCTTGGATAGTCTAGAAAATAGTGCTTCCATTTTGATTTTGAGAACCTCCATCCATGGTCCAATGATCATGGTCTAAGCTTCTCAGGTAATCATAAAACTTTTTATACCATTCAATAATAAAAAAGTTCTATATATTTATCTATGCTATTGATGTGAGGGATTCGACCCACCAACTAGAGATATCACGGTCATACATAAAGGGAGGTCAGATTCTTTTGAGCCTGCTACCACCAAGGCAGAACCCAACACCCCATTGTCCTAAAGGTTATCCCCAGAAATATTGTCTCATATCATCAATCATTAACTAATAACCATGAAACCTAATATACAACATCTCTATCGTCTGCTCATAATGATGTAAAATTACTCTTGACATTGAGTATACTAATGAGCCTCTTCTGTAACACCCCATTCTATATCCATGTGGCATGAACTTTAACAACTCATACCTTGGTCAATGATGTATGACCATAAAATCTAGCACAAATTGGTCCAAATCGCACGACCATAAACTAATAACAAAAGAGAAAAAAAATCATCAAGCCAAAAACTCCCAGTGGAAGACCTTCGAAAAAGATGAGGAATCAACCACTAAACTCTCTATATCTAATGATTAGGAAAAAAATCAGGAACAAGTAAATAAGTCATAAATCTTATAGGGTTTATTCTATGTCCCTAGTAAAATACAATCTATTCTCATTGGACCCCCTCGTCATGGAAAAATGAGAGTAATTATTCTTTACATCTCATCCCCACAAGATTGTCTTTGACCGGTGGGGGCACAATGTTCAAGGTTCTCAAAGACTTCTCCAATATTACATTTCCTATATATCCCACATCAGGATCTAAATAATTTTGGTCATTTAAAATCATTCATTTCCCATGAAGAAGAAAATAGATATCTCTGCTGGGCCTTGTTGTTGATGTGTGGGATCAAACCCAACAATTGAAGACATCCTGGCTTGACAAACTGGGATTTCTCATTCTTGAGAGACTCACGTCACCAAGGTGGAACCCAACACCCCACTGTGTATTAGGTCACCCCCAGAATAACTATACCACACCTTCATCAATTTCTAAGAACTTTTGACAATGAGTTACAATCTCCATATCAGACAATTCAAGTGGTTCAGATATCATAGAAATTGTCTCGCCATGTTTTGTACCCACTATCAATGATAGAATGATACCCTCAATTATTGAACATTCTGTTGGACCATAATATGTGATTTTAAACCATAAGATGTTGGGATCATGATATTCAATTAATATTTACATTTCCCTAGGGTTCCATAAAACTTCTTGAATAGTCTTCCTTCCAAACCCATCTTTATCATCTGGATGTTTGATCCTTAATAAAATTTTCATATCCCCTAGAAATTAAATTTGATCTATTTTTATAGAAATTCTATTGATGAAATGGAGTAAAACCACCAACCATAAACACCATGGAATTATATATAAGGCCTTTTAATAGTTGTGAGCCTCAATGACACCGTGGTAGAACCCAGCATCCCATAGTGTTAAGGGACACAACCAATATGCATATCCCTTTTCATACCACTATGATCAGAATTTTGGATTGTGCCCTATATCATTCACATCCCAACTATCCTGTTGGACCTAAAATCCATAAAATTTCAACCTCAACCATATTCACCCCATTAATCTTTTATATCCCCATGAAAAGTGTAGAGATCAAATTTTCATGGTCATGCTATCAATGCATACAAGATATAACCCAACTACTAAAGACTTGTAATCCTTGTGAGAAAAGAACTCAAATCCACATGATCCTCGAAAACACCATGATAGAACTCAACACCCCATTGCGTTTTGAGTCACCATTAGTTTTCCTACCAAATAATCACCAAAGGTCATGGTGGTAAGTCATAATAATATGTGGAACACCAAAGTACTTGTGGTAAGACTTTAAACTACATAGAACACCGAATTTCCTAGATGTAAAATGTTAATCTACATGTAATACCCAAAATTTTGAGTTACAAGACCCTAAACTATAACACAATGATGGTCTATCTTGAAGGTCGGTAAAGCAGTAGAATACATAATTCTCACCAAGGTGAAAACCCGATAAAATAATCATTGAAAAAAGATATCTTCCCGTTTACTAGACATATAAATTATGTGATCCAAAGAAATATTTAGATTCTATAAAATATATGTGTCATGAATCATTTATGTTTGAAAACAAAAGGAGGGAAGCCTATGAAAAATCCATGTCCATTCCCACAAATTCTTCCCACATATGAATCTTAAGAAAAATATAAGGAAATGATCAATGGAAAACATAAAAAACATGTGGGGGCCCCTATATGGCCTTATAAAAATTCACGCTATTCTTTCTATGTCCCTTGAATTATATAAAATATTATAGAATTCCACATTTGGGTAGGATTCAATGTTTCAATTGTCCTCGTAAACAATACTATCTCAAGAATACTAAAGATAGAGAATCAATGACAGATTTAATATCAGTATGAATTTATGAAATTTCCAGGAAATGAAACCCTTTGAAATTCAAGAACACAAATCTAGGAAATTGGGTATATTTGGTATTACACACAGTGTATGTGCATACAATATGATCTGATCAATGTCTCCATTAAGACATGGATCTCTACAGGAGATTAAATAAAAAATAGAGACACTTCCCATCCACTATATGAGTAAAAACTATGTAATGAAATTATTCAAAGTGTTCCATATCAATGAACCAATTATTATTATGCATGAGCTTGATCTACATATTAGTGTTTATCAGAAGTATGTGCAAATTGATTCCCTACCGTATGGGGAAAGTATAGACATCCAAGAATTTTACTTTTGACCCATTGAAAAGTTCCATTACACCATACCCAAACTTTATTTTTTAATTTATATACATTTCAATATCAATTTTTCCAGGACCCATGTTTAGGAAACTCCATATATTGGATCTTTCCAAGTAGTTGTGGCAATATGTATATCATCATCATAGAACATGTGAGTTCTTCAGACATATTTTTTGATAGATCCTCTCAAGGAGTTCAATATATTGAATCATTAGATATTAATAAATGCCGAAAACTAATCAACGCTTAACTTATAATATGGTACTTTTGTTCTGAAAAATTTAATTAGAAGGGGAAATTTTTTTTCCATTGATATTTTTTCAATTCAAACTTTTTTGACGAATATCTAATAACCATTTCCAATGATGGATTAATACATGAATGAGGTTATACCTGAAGTACAAGGTTTTAAAGAGATATATCATAGAACTGAGATTCTATTAATAATAACATTATTGGAAAAGTGTTTATATTCCTTCCCTTAGCCAAAAAAATATATGGCTGACCCACCAGTCAGCTAGGCCGATTCGACCAAAGAACATGTGGAACTAAGTTGACCACACCAAATAGAGCCAGATCAAGCTAACTAGAATACCGTGGGGGAGAATATATTCTGGAAGACACAAGATGAGGCCTTGTATCTACCTGAGGTGCCCAAGACTTTTGGAAAGAATACATAAGTGGTCCATTAACCTCTAGGTAGATATTGATGCATATGGTACGAGTTCCAACCCCATTGATGGCTCCATAAAGCAGCAGCCATCAAATTACTTTTAAACTACAGAGAGGATGGTACCTGGAATTCTATATGGGTTATAGTTTTCTCTATGGGATCAAACTAGAGCTGTATGATCAAGTCGTTAAATGATTTTTGAGATCTAATATCACCTCCTAATTATTCCTTCAATCTTTTCAAACTCGCCAGTTTAATGTTAAAACAAGGCAAGCCCACATGCCCCATGACTGTCATTTTCAACCTCTCAACACCCTGGTTCAGCACACATGTGACACTCAGGCCTGGATGCTTCCACCTCTCAGTTATAGCATTGACATAGACACGAGTCCAAATAAATATATTAAGGCCTATAGAAATTATTGTGTCCTCTCAAAATTCTCCCTAACAACACTCAATGACTTCGCATGAACATTCTATGATCATGCGACCAAACCGTGGATAACCCTTAGAGGCTACCACAAGACTTTCTAGCCTTTATAATGTTCCACCAGATGTAGTTGAAGGCATTGCATGATATCCTTTTATAATGGTACAATGAATAAGGAATCTCATTGGTTGTCTCCTGTCATTTTATGACCTCGAACCCTTTCTTTATCCACATATTTTTTTTATTTGTTTTGGATTTTCTTGAATCACACGACGGAATCACAAAGGAAATCCATGAAATGAAATGAAAATGAATCCATAATCCCATGAGATGCATTAATGTGGTTGATCTCACATGGCCTATATAATCCCCCTTACTCCTTAAAAAATACAGTATAGGGGGATATGAGAAAGAGATCTGAAATAAAATTGGAAGCGAAGAGGAAATCACTGATTGAACTGAATCACCAGTTTCCACTATCAAAAATTGCCTCTATATAATAAAATAGAATACCCCATGAGAATCATATATAATATTTATATGGAATAACACATCGCATGATCCTCATATGAGAACATGATCACATACCAGACTCCTATGAAGACACTCAGGGAGTTCTGAATGGCCTCTCCTGAGATCACATGATCAAATGAGCTATTGAACCTCATTCAACGCTAGTTATTGAATGAATGAGACACCCAAACTTGAACCCACAGATATGTACTTGTGAATATGTGAACCCATATATCACAAATACCATGAGAATAATATTCCTACAGCAATCATATGTAGCACTAGACGTGATTACCTTGTCATGAAAATGCAACCATCAAGCCCTTGGCATGATGAAGAAATCATCAAGGGATCCTATGTAGAAGTTAGATAAACTAAAATAACAAGAGGGATTGAGGGTTCTGAAGACCTGCTATCATGTGGAATGGAATCTCTGTCTTTTGATGGTTGAGACAAATAGTCCTAGATATGGGTGTTCTTCCCTATCGAAACCATCATGAGTCTTTAGACATGCAACCATGCTATCCTCTTACAGTTATTTGTATACATATTCACTAGAATATGTAAATAAATGTGAATAACCTTTAAGGGTAAGGTATTTTACTCAAATACCCCTTCTAGGTTATATGAATATAGAGACATTACTGAAGAAATGTCACATGAACCCATGGGAGGGTCATTACGAAGCAAACCCTCATCCACGCATTCTTCTTTGAAGACTAGGACACAACACTTATATGTTCTCGAAGAGTCCCTCATGTGATACTTTATATATCATGTTCTGGTATGAATGATTATATGACAGGCAGAAGGATCACATGACACCCCCAATTGACCATGCAGAGAAAAAATCACATTTTTTAGGATGTGTACCCCATGTAAAATTAAGTGTGAAGCCTCATCCCACACATATGTGAAGTGACTTTGGGATAACCCCAAATGCATGATTTCATGAATTGTTTCAATACCCTAGTCATGCTTGCATGACAAAACTATGTTCCCTACAACATCTTTATGCAAACATAGAAATGATTTATTTGATGTGGAATATCCCTATGTATAACCTCATCATGCAGGATAAATATTTATGGTGTGTGACCCATGGGCCACGGATCCCTCACCCTGCAATTCATTCTTTTACACATTTATGTGAAGGCATTAAAATAAAAAAACACCCACGTATCATTGTAGAAGTGTTCCATTAGACCCCATAAAGATCACATAGATCGCTAGTATGTGGGAATCATGAGATATCATGAAGACACTACCAAATGTGCATGTTATCAAGTGGGTGAACACTTGTCTGTGTTCACCAAAAAGCCCCACCAAAGCTATCAGTGTCATCATGAAGCCTTCATGCATTTCCATGAACATCTCTATGAGCCCAGGTCAAGCTCATGAGTATCACATGAGAAAAGAGATGTCATGAGAATCTACCCTTAATAAATGAAGTATTCTATGGACATGGCCAACCTTTTCCATGAATACCCTATGATTCATGCCTTCATGATGAGATTCCAGGTGCATACACCTCCCATAATATTTTAGGAATAATTATTTTATATGTGCAATGGTAGCACTTGTATCAGTGAAAGACCCTAAGAACACTCTTGAGACCCTTTGATGGTATCATGATATCCCTAGACAACCTTGGACATGCCATTTTGATAACTAGACATGCCTAAAATATGTTGGGAATGTTTAATGGAATCCCGTATATGTTTCGCCATGGTCACAAGACTAACCAAGGACAAGTCAGATTGATCATGTAAAAAAACATTGGATTTTTATCCTCATTACATGGATCCCCTCAGGTATGTCTGGGCAGCTTTGCAGTGCTCTAAAAGTGAAATTTCCATGATTTTCCATGATAGGATTGTGTATATTCCACATGACAAATCTTGGGTAGGAGTAAAATTATCAAGAAATCAAGTAAATGTCATATGTATCACCTGGACAAGTTCGCGTGACCCATAAAATTTGATTAATGAGACAGAATATACCAAAAGGGAGGAGGTGAGAGGTACTCGCTGTTTCTGTAACACATATTTTTCTCCAAGGACATCCTCAATGTGGCTTTATAAGAGCTCTTAACAAGTCAACCAGACACACTTATTCTGGTCATGTGAATCACCATTTGATAATGTGAAAGACCATGGTCACCCCAACCATGATCAAGCGAAGACACATGAGACAAGCCAGATGATCATGCGTGAGACCTCTAACATGTCTATATGGTCTTACAAAGCACCCCTGACATGTACGCCTTGATCAAGAGAAGAAACCTAAGACAATTCAACTGATCATGCTAAAGACCACAAACATGCCTTCTTTGGACATGCAATGTATCCTAGACATAATTATTCGCACACTTAGAGACATTCATCACATGTCAATTTATTTATAATCTATCCTTGGTTATTTCCACCACATCAGACCGATGCCCCAAAATATCGGGCAAGTAATCAGGACATGCTCAGTAGATGGACGAGACACGTTATAACAACCATGTAGGACATTCCAACCACGTCTAGTATTCCTACTTGGGATCATGCAATGTGGAATCTGGATAAGAATTTGTAGCCACATTAACCATCAATGAAGGATTTTTTCCTGAGGAGCTGGGATAATTCATTCATTAAACCAAACTAAAGTCATGTTCTTAAACATACTGTCTGGGTCATCCTCGCCTAATTTTAGTCCACCCAAAGATAAATAACATTTATAACAATTTGGAGGCCTCAGTGTGTAGGCCATTATATGTGACATGATATGAGTACATCAATTGAGAAACCACATAGGGTAATCTCTAACCAGTGATAAGATATGAATAAAACAATTA
This sequence comes from Viscum album, assembly GCA_963277665.1. Classification (NCBI taxonomy): domain Eukaryota; kingdom Viridiplantae; phylum Streptophyta; class Magnoliopsida; order Santalales; family Viscaceae; genus Viscum; species Viscum album. Next base: position 1,919,909,528 of record OY728163.1, read on the forward strand.
GAAAACATCAGTTTGTAAGCCCCAACCAATAACATGATATGAGTTCACAAATAATGGGAAATCCTAGATTAAAATCCCAATTAATTGACATAATATAATATTTCACCCCCAATATGGAATCTATTTTTGTATAATCACCTAGAATTTTGAAAATCATATGTATGATCATATTGTCACCCAACATGATAGCCTACATTAGAATAACAATGGGTTAATGTTGTTTTGAACTAAAATAACACTAATTATCTCCCTAACTAGGATAAAAAATAATCCTTCTTAAGGATATATCTCTAAATGGATTCTACATCAGTTTTAAAGCTCTTTGATCGGATTGTTACTAGATTATGGGACGAAGTCCTATCATAGGTATTATGTCCTTGTTTGTGCATCAGTAGGTGAGACACAAACATAGTCATGGGATAAATATTATGTATAATCCTTCATAATTCTCCCTTGTACCTAAAATCCATCAGTGGGATTGTGATGAATTGAATATTTTGAATTATGATTCCATCAATACTCAGGATTTGTGTGAATCCATCCTACGGCCTGAGATCTTGACCTTAACCTCTGTAAGGGAGACCATAATTTGTAAACCTTACATCAGTATAGTCTCATGTAATATGAAAAACTACTAAATATATCATTTTTATCTCACATATCATGGATCATTTGGTTTTAGAGGATAGTGGTAATTTTACTACTTGCATGATGAGAATTTCCCAAATGAGGAATTACTATCGGGGAGTAAGTATAATGAGATTCTTTCACATCGTCAAGGAAAAAATTATCGCAGAAGCAATCAAAGGGAATATCAAATGCATAATTCCTACCTAGGGCCTCTATTATCTATTGTCTCACTATATATATCACTGTTATGACAACTTATTGGCATCTGATTTTTGTACTAAATATGATACATAGGTCACCTCATCAAGGCTAAATCTCAAAACCCATTTCCTTACCATACAACATTAAAATGCATGGATGGATAAAGTTATATGACATTAAACAATGTTTAACAAACTACATGGATTTTGATTTTTATTCTCATAGGATATGTATGATGCCTCATATAGGTTCAATCCCTTCTCCTCGGACAACAATAAACTCAAGGGATATCAATCATAGACGTAGAACAAAGAATCAAAATTAAATATGATTGCAATAGAAAACAAGTGATATTAAAAAAAATATCCATAGAGATAAATAACAATAGTAAATTCATTGAAAAATGGATGAGAAGCTCTATATAAGGGTTTTGGATTGATTTCTTGAACATATTTTAAATCTATAAGAGAGTCCCTAAGTAAGAAATAATTCCCAAGAAAAGGGTGAGATGAGCCTTACCTCCCCTCATTGTAACCAATGTGAGTCCCTAAGAGTCTTTATGCTTGAAAACCTTGTTGACCACTGAACATTGAAAATTAGGTCCATACCAAGCTATAGATTAGGGAACCATTGGGAGTTTTTGGGAATAGTGAAAATGCAAACGTGACTAGAGAAACCCGTTCCATGCCATAAATCCGAATGAAACAGAGTCAATTATTGAATTCTATGTTTGTAACTCTTTCTATATCTATATCATTGGGGGAAACTTCCATGAAAACTATTTTATACAATCTTTATAAGATTTTGATGAAATTATTGGAATGGATTAAATTTCCTTATTTATATACCCAATATAAAATGTTATGTGAAGGAAATCACCCTCTTAATCATGAATCACCCACAAAATCAACAAAAGTTCTAGGAGTTGTCTAAATATTCATTGGTATTATCATATAAAGAATGGATATTTTTACCTTTTGAGAAATAAAATCATTCTCGAATGTTTCATATTGAATAATATATCATTCTTGAATACATTCCATGTGTGAGGTATTATACATATATATATTATGAATATTTTCTAGGACTTCTTCTTTTATGATATGTTTAATTTTCCATTGTGCTTATACCTGGATTCATTCAAATATATATGAATTTATATTGAATGGACACTGTTAAATATGAGGAGAAGAAGAAAAACTATAGGATAATCCAGAAAAAGGTAATATATTACAATGTTTTTCTATATAGGGTGAACTAGTCTTCTTCATCAATAATAAGTATGAGTCAATGTACCACTAAATAGATAATCATGAGTAAAAAAATTAATGATAAAGATCATGTATCCCGTTACATGGACATATTACTTCTTTGATCAAATATTTAGGGCTACATATTTCTCTATGGTTGATTTGGGGTTTGGATACAACCAATTAATGGTGATGAAGTAATATATATTTAAAACTTCCATCTGAATAAGGATAGACACTATGAGTTCATAGTGAAAACATCCAAACTCACCAATTCCCCATCAATATGTAGGGGCATAACGTATAGTTACTATAGATATTACATTGAATAATTTGTGGAAGTCTTTATAGATAATATTTGGATTTAATCTAGAATAATGGAGGAGCATAAGGCATATGTAAATATTATTTTAAAGGAATTGTGAAATGAGAATCGATATGAAATGTAAAATTAATGTGATTCTTAATAAAGAAATTACCAATATTGTGGATTATTATCACTATTAAAGGGACATCCATAGACCTATATGGGACAAAATCATTTTCATACTATCCTAGAAAAACATCTATAATGAATATTTGTAGTTTCGTTGAACTATCTGGGTATTATCAAGGATTTGGGAAGAAATTATTCTAATTTTCATACTCATTATCCAATATAACTCATAAGGAAGTATATTTTATAACGAAAAAGGTATGCTATGATATATTTAATGAGGTGAAAAAGTGATTTTTTACTACACATGGGCACACACTTACCTGATGTAGTGTTCCCTTTTTGGAATGAAGTGATTCCTTAAAAACAGTTCTAGTTGTGTACTAATTGAGAATGATAAATTTATAACCTAAGCCTTATGGTTGTAAAAAATTAATGATTAGAACTATAAAAAAAATGATCTAGAGATAGATGTAGTGATATTTTATTTGATGATCTATAGTCATTATCTCTATGGGGAGAAGTGTGAAATATTTATTGATCGCAATATCCTTAAATATATATTCACCCAAAAAGAGATTAGAATGATCCAAAGAAGATGGTTACACTAGATCATTTACTATTACTAAAAAATATATTAACATATAGTGAATGAAATAAAGAGTTACATTCCCTAAGTTGAAAGGATTTAGAGATTTTATCAATTGTTAGAATTAAGAAGGATCTAATCATCTTAGAGACGAAAATTTTGGAAATGGGAATAATAAAATTAGTTTCTTATGACCATTTTTAAATAAATTCGTAACCATCTATTATTTAGAATTTAAAGGATCCCCATAATTATGATGATGTACTAGAGATAAATTCAATGAACATACCAATGCCTAACCATGTTGAATATGGATTTTTACGAGCCATAACCGATATGCATATCCAATAACAAACTTGTTATAATGAGGGAGCTTTTGGATGATGTGCATAGATCATCATTCACTATTCATTTGAGATTCATGAATATATATATTGATTTGATGAAAATATTTTGGTAGGATAACATGAATTGATGTATTTGGGAATTTGTTTATCAAGTATTTGTATGTTAATATTTAATGGAAGATCAAAAATAGTTTAAGGGTATGATGTGACCAATTCAAAATATTTTTATTGAAATGGTAAAATATAACCACGCATTTCATCATAGGACTCCCTCCAGAACTTAAATTAAATAACTCCTTTATGGTGGTAGTATATCACCTTAAAAATGACACATTTTTTTCTTCAATCATGAATACTTCTATATTGACAATATCATTATGATATATGTATGAGAAGTGGTAATATTTCATGGAATTCCACTCACAACTGTATCAACTTGAGATCAAAGGTTTACCTCAATCTTTGGATATCCTTTAATAAGAGTTTGATATAGAAATAAACATCATAACCTCTTATCACCTTTAGATAGATGGTCTCTTTGAAAAATCCATGCAAAATATTCAGGATATTATGAAATCATGTTTAATAGATTTGCATGTATGTTGGGATCAACACCCTTATCAAGTAAATTTCTCATTAATAACATCCATTTTATAGTTAAAATGTCTCCTTATTCGGATATTTATATGAATATATGAAATAATATGACATTATTAGATTAAGTTGTATAGTGGACAATGATGATACAATATCATTCCCAGGATATGATAGTGAAGCTTTAAAATATTCAATGTGACATGATATTCAAGTAGTGCCTACAGAAAATCAATCCATACAATCATCAAAGAGACCAAGGGTTTGGGAGAAAATATACATTTTCTATTAAATTTTAGCATGGTAGAAGTTCAAGAGGTGTTGGAAGAAGGGAATTCTTAGTCCTAGATACATTAGACCCTTTGAGATTTTTGATCACTTTGTTGCGGTGTCCCATCAACTAACACATCCACATAACTTATCTCAAGTACATGTTGTGTACTATATATCCCTCATAATCATGTACTTACCATATTATTCTTATGTACATAACATAGTGGTATTAAAAATAGAGAATAAAAATTAACACATGGAATTTTAGGTAAAAAATATTAGAATATAGAGAAAACCTTCTATTAAATATGAAAACACATTTTGTTAAAGTGATTTTTTAAAATCTCATGATTAAGGAAGAAACATGGAAGTCAGATGTGGAGATGAATTAGAAGTACCATTGCATATTTTGAAATTAGTTTTTAATATAAAATTTATTTTGAGAAATTAATTAAGTGGAGATTATATAAAATATATTATTTTAAATGGGAAAAATATGTTTGATACCATATGAAACATTCAACATTGAACCCAAACAAACCGTTTTTATTTAAATATGATTATAGTAGACTTTCCTTTTAATTGGATAGTGGGAAAAGAATTTAAAAAGGTTACCTCCTCTCTTCTTCCATACACACTTAAAAAAACAATGGTTAAGAAAATAAATAAAAAATATCTTCCTTAATTCCCTTTACACATAATTTAATATTTTTTAATCATAAATATAATATTGGAAACAATTATATATAATCATAAAGAGGTGCTACAAATAATAGATATCATTATAAACTGGGTATCCTTGTTAATTTATTATTCTATAACAATTTCATATTACTAAATAATGATTATATAATAGAGTTAGCATTCCCCATATACTATGATATTAGTATGCTAATTTAATAACCTAAATCCATCTCCAATTCAATCAAATGGGAAGCAAAACAGTCAATCATATGTACGACAATCTACCGTCCCATGAACCGATGTAATTCTTTTTCCATCATATCCACTTGTGGATAAAAGTAATAATGGATCTAATGTTATTTAATGAAAAAAATTACATATTAATAATTATGTAAAATTATTATATAATATAATTTCTTACCATATTATCCATTGAAAATTATACATTCATTTGTGTATACGACACACTACCACCTCACAATGCGTCGTGGTTCGTTTATTATTTACAACATCACATGGATGGTAAATGTAATATTATTTAATCAATTAATTTTATATTTATGATATAATTATAATTTTTATGATAAAATATAACATACCTTCTTTCCGTAATGATTATTGGAAAATGGTAATTTTACTCATGAGTACATACGAACTACCATCCAAATGATTGAACACATAATATTTTTCCTAACCAACCTTCATGATTTATTTTTAAATTATATTTTCTGTATAAAAAATGATAATTAAATCAATTTATTATTATGGTTATGATGACTTAATGACATATATTTCATTAATCATCTTAACAAAGTGATTTTTAACACATGAGACGAACATCATCTAATCGTCAATCAAGAACCTAAATGATTACAAAATTTAATATTACTTGGATTTGAAAAATAATATTTATAATAATGAATGTATATTAAGAATTAAAATAATTAAAATAATTGTTTTATTTAGGTAGATAAAGAAAGAATGTGATGAATCAATCTCAAGTAAGGGATCTCAATAATACTCCTTTTTCATCAAGTTAATGAAACAATATCTATTTAAATCATATTATCTATATCATTACTGATATTAAATGATTCTAAAATATGTATATATTTCAATTAAATATATAAATGGATTATAATCCCTTATTATAATGGAGAAATAAATTAATTATGAAATTTTCTCAAATGAAATCCATAATTAATCTATTTTGATTATATTACGAGGCAATATTATGAAACATATTTCTCTATAATGGTAATTCGTATTCTTATTCTATATTATTGATATCATTATGCGAATAACATATTAACAGACACAATATTAATTTTTTAGTTGGGACAAGAATTATATGTCTCTCCATAGAATTTTGAAAATATTTATCAGCGTGATAGTTCATGTATAAGATAATGGAGTGAACCTATTCCATTATTAGAGTATTCCCACTATGTGATGTCTTCATACAATTATCCATTAATTTTTTTATGTAATATTTTCTTGATGCGATATTTTCTATATGTCTATAGTATATATATACCATGTCATTTATATCATTATTATAATGGATTAGTAATTTACCTTCTATTTTAGGATATCTTTTTATACATTGGCATAAATATTATTCCTCCTCTTCATGTTTAATCTCGTACACGAATTTTTATATCTCCCATTATTTCAAGTATTCCCTAGGTTATCCCATGATGTTTTATGAGATTCATTGGATTTAACAACTCAATATAGAGAATAGATTCCTAAATTCATATTTTATGTTTCATTTTATGTCATATTTATAAATTATTTTGAAGGAACAATTTAATCATGACAATTGTAGTGGTATTTGTTGGATATTTATGCCTAAAAAATAAACAATATGTGTAAAATTCATGGATGTAAATACTTTATAAAAAATATATTTATATTATATTTAGATAATTTTAATATATATATATATATATATGTATATCATTTTATAAACCAATTTTTTTGTTATCCCCTACATTTATAATAGTTTACTATTACTAATTTTTTAAGTCGAGTGTGGGTAGTTTTGATCATTTTGAACTTGTTTTGTAAGAACGGTATCAGTATTCATTCTCTATGAAGATTTCATCCTTCCAAAATCATTAATTATTATATAAGTTAATATTTATAATGATTTAATAGGATTACATTTATTTTATTGAGTACATTAGTTTTATAATTGAAGATAAATTTGACAAAGTGAATTTTTCGATGATTTTTAACCTATGAAGGATTTTTTATAAATTATATAGTTAATATTGATTAATACTTTATAGAAATACAGAAAACACAATTTTTACATATTTATATCCTCTTATAATACTTATTACATTCTAATAATACTTCATGATATTATTTATTATCATTGATCAGGTATGTGGTCAAACAGATGCAAACATGACCACACCCTGATTAATGGATGATTATGTGGTGATTATGTTAAAATATAAATATACTATTAGAATAATGAAATAATTTATTTTTTATTTTTTTTAAATATAATAATTATATGTAATTGGTAGATTATGTGATGTATCATAAACAATTTTATAATATGTATAACTTGTTGTCCACTTAGTTTAACTTTTTTAGAAGGTTACTTTTATAATGATTGTTTACAAATTATATCATCAATAGGATTATAAAAATTTTATTTCCTACAAATTATTAATATTATAAATAGAAAATTAATCCATTTAAAATCATTATCATGGAAATACATTTACAATGGGAATGAAATGAAAAATAGAAATTTTTTGTTCCAAGGTGGTTGTAGGTCACACACACGCAAGGATTATGATTTCATGTTCCCAAAAATAGGAAAAAATAATAAAAAAATTTATAATTTTAGAATCCAAAATCATTCATAAATATGATAAATATAAATTAAATTCCCTAAAATATCAATCCTTGTGTTCTGATGAGGTAAATCAATCCTATTACGTCTTGGAGGCTATAATTCACAAAACAGACATTACGTATTTTAAATTTCATTAATAAAAAATGGGGAGGCCATCAACTGTAGTACCATATTTGTAATAAAATAAATATAATAATTAAATAGATATTCTCATTATAATATAGTGAAATGAAATTTTATGTATAATAAAAGAACACAATGTAATGAAAAAAATAAAGAGTGGATAGGGACATATACTACACTTTTTGGGTGATCTCATGTGTTGGGGGGGGTGTTTTCCACTATGGAATGGTATTTTTAGAATACATGATCCTAAATATGGTTTCATTGAGTACATAAGATATATTTGGATAGAGTTTTGGAATAAATAATGGGGTTTTTGTTTCAGGGAAATGATAATAGGAAATCACCTTTTATAAGTAAAAGAGATGACATATTTGTAAATACCAAAACATTTTCAATAATGGCTAGTCAATATTAATTTAAGAGGATCCCAAAATAATAAATAATATTTAAATGATTATATAAGTTTGATAATGGCATCTACTATACATTCCCACAATTATTTTAAACATATTTGGTGTTTTTTACTCTAATATTGATTACATTATATGTTTTAGAATTTATCATGGAAAATAGTTTTTACCTGGGGTATATGATCCATTATGAAAAATTAACAAATCTCTTATTAAATTTTTTGAAAAAATTATACCTAGTTTTTAATAAATTTTATATTAGATTACATTTACCTATGAAATTTTTTTTAAAACAAAATATTTAATTTATTAATTATTTTTTAAAAAATATAACTTATTTTATAAAAAGTAAAATATGTGATTGAAAATTGAAACCCACAATTATAAAATTTTAAATTCATATATATTATGGTATCAACATCTATTAATTTGGTAATACTATGATACTAAACTTTTATATCATAATTATAATACACTAAAAATATAAAAAAATTAACTATGATCCTCTCTTTAGGTATAATAAATAATATTGTTTTTGCTACATATCTTTCCTAGATTTTTGATCGTGATCTAGAATATTAAAGATCAATCCTGATATGTTTACTCCAATGACACTTTCATTTCAACCGATGATAATTTCATTTCAAATATGTCAAACCTAGTTATGAATAAAATTTTATTTGATATATAGAGGTTAAAATATATTTTTATATACATTATTTATTAAAATAATCACTTCATCTAATTAAGAAATAAATCATTCATAGTGGTTTCTATGGAGAATGTGATTATCCAAATCTTATCCCCCATGTGTGTCTAGCCCGGTGTACAATTTTACATCTTTGTTGTGTATTAGGAAACAATTTAGTTAATACCCAACATTTCCTCTTTAGGGTTATTAAACCTAGGTAAAACAATGCTGGAGACTACACCCGCCAGCTGGTATCAAGTAATGAATGTTTTATCTTGGAAAACAACACAACTAATATTTTTTTTAATTTTATTATATTATCATATACATAAACTAATCTCTTATACTTATAACCTATAGTATTCACTATTATATTCTTATACTAATCCACATATTAGTCAATATTTCATAAATGAACCTAAACGGTCGTCTATAATTTAAAATTAGTATAAAAATTATTTAATATTACATTAATTACATTTAAATTAATAAATTATTCTCAATTGATAACATTTTAATATCCATTATTATATAATCCTTTCTATAATACCATCTATAATGACTCTAACCAAATCATCATGAAATTACATGAAATAAATAATTTATTTCATTAATAAAATTCCCCAGAACATTTATGTTTTTTGTTTTAGATTTTTGGACAAAACATCATATTGCCGAACTAATTCCTTTTTTAACTAATAGAAATATTTCATTCTACCATGTGAGAAACTGCTTTTTCCATAAACAATGTTCAATATATGTCATAAATACTCATCATATGGAACCCATTTTATCAAATATTAAGTAATACCTTTATTCATAACTTAGGAAAAAGGAAACATAAATTATGGTTGTGATCAGATAAATAATTATGGTAAACATCGGCGATAATAATCCAATATCATAACTGAGCATAATTTGATATTATGGGTATAGTGATGATAAATACGAAAATTTTACATGAAAAATATTAAATAAAATAAATGGTATAAATATTGATATATAATAATACATTAATCAATCGGGATATCCAATAAATATGATATACGAGTGAAAAACATAGTCATCAGAATTAGAATTAAATTTTAGAATTTATTTCATCTTTGGAATAGTTATTAATATTGGGAACAATAATTTCATCATCAACATCATCATTTCCCTTTTTTTTGAAAAATTAATGTAGTAATTTTGAATAAATTATCAATTTAGATATATACTTTTAAACAATTCATTGGTAAAATATAACATACCCACATGGAAAAAAACATCCATTATTTATAATGGGATCACATATCCTTGGGTTATAATAGAACCACCCATAACTCATCCACATATATGTTTGTATAAAAAAAATTTACCTCATAAATAACACATGATATGAAAATTAGTTTCAATGATATCGGTTAAAATTATTGGTACATGCCATTCAATTAAGATAATATGGAAAATTATTTTTAAACTTCTTAAATAATGGATATATTTATAAGATAATATTTATAACTAAACTATATAAATTTCACCTAGGTGAATTCCCTTATTCATAAATAATATTGAATAAATTATTAATATAGAAGTAACATTGATATGAATATTATTGTTATACATTGAAAACTATTAGGAATGAAAAAGGTAATGATGCATCAATTTTCCAAAATAGAAAGAAATTACACAATACTTCTAGAGAAAGATGTTGGATAGTTGAAAAAAAACTTCAACATTAGGATGTAATGTAACGTAATAATAATTGTCAAATAATGTAATAAAATACTTCAAAATGAATTCGTCAAATAGTATCACAAAAAAAGGGATCATGAATTGAATTAATTAATAACAAAAGATCAATCTCATAAATTATAAATTAATAGGTATTTATGATAAAATATATCATATAATAATATATCATGAGTTTAAATTGATTTGAATATGAAAATTAAAATAGTGGTGAAAAATTAAAATACATATTACAAATAAGTTTTAACACAAACTTATAAAAATATACATATAAGATTAATGTTATTTATAATGAAAATATAATATCTAATCACTTATCCTTGATAATTTTATAGTGATTTCTAATAGAAATATAGATCCAAATATAATGCATCTAATAATGAAATAAAATGAGATATTTTAACATTTTGAAAATATATTATTTGAAATCCCTAATTTAAAAAGAGTAATAAAATATTATTTTTATTAACAATATATTTCATAATTACTATTATATGAAACCACAATATAAAATATTATTAGGGGAAACACCAATCATAGAATATATGTTTTGAAGGCCAGAATATATAACTCAAAGAAATATGATTTGTGTTATTAATACCCCTTATAGTATACATTCTATACGAATAATAAAATAATTTGAAAAGGGTTTATTGTGTAAAAAACTAAGTAATGAGATAATAATACATAATAAAATAAAATGGTATAATATCCTCAATTTATATTAAATATGTTCTTTAGAATGATCATAACTAGATAGATTAAAATTGAGTTACGAAAATTTCGTAAAATCAGGGATACATTTGAATTAAAATATATTAAATGAAAAGAACATGATATAGATTCGTATATACCAATAATTACATTGTAATTATTTATAGAACATCATTGGGATAATATATCAATATAGTTCCATACATAGTAAACATGATAATTAACATATAACATGTATCAAATAATCATAACTGAGACTAAGAAATCATTGAACACTTGAGTAATAAATTAATCAAAAATCCCTAAATGAGAGTTAATATAAATGAAATTACAATTACATGATAAATTTTTAATTAATTAAATTATATAATAATGTAATATAGGTTCATAATAAATAATATTCCTTTAAGAGAGAATTTTTGAGATGAAACACCCTTACCATGTTTCCACACCTGGTCGAACACAATCTAAGATCAAGTGTAATAATATATTTTAACCAACTATTTATGAAATACTTTCATATAAACAGCCTTGTATAAACATCATTTATAATTATCTCTTAAATTAATATTAGTTTACATTTACCTATTTTCGATGTTATTTGTGGGTATTCTTGTTCATTTTAAACAATTTTTTTATGTGTAGTGTATGTATTCATTTTTCAACTGAATATAATATTTTGATAATTATTATAGTTAAATTATAGGATTATTTATAATTTCATAATATTATTAAATTTCATTTCAGGAGGAATTTACTGTTTATCCTAGAATATAAATTTGACAATCAAAAAATTTGGAGATTAATAACATAAAAATGGTGATTTCTTCATTTGGACTTAAATATTGATGTACACCTTCCGGAAAAATAATAATAATTGTTTAAAAACTCATATTAAATTATAAATATAATAAATATGTCATAAAAATTAATGATATAATTTTTTAGTAGTTTCCATGTTGGTGGTCTGATGAACCCAAACAAGAACATACCATGATTAATGGATTATTGTATGTTGATTAAATTAAAAAATTATAATAAAAATATCATATTGAAATAATTATATGTTTATTATTGTGATATATATAAATTATAAGTAATTAGTAAAAGGATAGATTGATATAAAAAAACTTCATATTATGAATAACTTGTTATCCTCTCTTTTCACTTGTTTAAGTTAATTAATATTATCATGATTGTTTATAATTAATATCATTTAGTGTATTATTAAATTAGTTCTAAAGTTATTTTTCAAACATACTAAAGTTATTATATATTATTTTAACACCATTCTATTAACCATCCATGTATGATGGTGATGAAATAAAAAATGAAAATTGATTCTTCTTTGGAAGCGTGAGTCCACACAAATGGATGGATTGTTTATTCCTTTTCAATAAAATAAGGAAAATAAGAAATATTGTATTTAATTTAATAATTTAAAATATCCCACAAATATAATAATTATATATTGACTTTTCTATCATAAAAACCCATTTATATAGGTCACAAAAAAACACGTTGTGTAATTGTGGTGGTAATCTGCATGACGTATGACTATCATGTTTGTTTTTCTTAATGGAAAAATGAAGGGTGTTTAATAAATGTACCAAACATGTAATAACACAAACGTATAAAAACAATTATGTTTTTTTAATTATAATATGATGATATTTAAGTATAGGTTAATGAAAAGAACATAAATAAATAGAAAAAACCAAGTGAGGTTTGGATTTTATACATCACTTCTTAGATTATCCCCTTTGTAAATGGGGTAAATCATCTAAGGGAATGAATTTTGAGAAGAACATAACCTTATTATGGTGAATATACATTTATTGATGAGTATTGGTATGATATTGGTATGGACTATTATTTTTCTTGTTCGCAAGGAAGTGAGGAGAGAAGGTCCCCTTTTATTAGTGAATAGGGACAAAATATTTGTAAATACAATAATGTTTATAGTAATATCAAGTAATTATTTGAGAAATGGCCTCCAAATTTATTAATATTAGAGGTAATAATAGAAAATATGGGTAAAGGTCCGATACATACATTTGCGCACATGTTTTATACATGTTTGGGGTATTTATTATTATATTTTTACATATTTCATTTTATCTTTTAATATGAGAACTAATTATAACATATGGTAACATATCCAATATATGAAAACTTAAAATGGGACTTATTACATTATTTGGACTTACTATATAAAAATTTTTAATCCATTTTTTAATAAATATCTAATAATTATAAAATTTATAAATCTAAATGTATAATGTATGAAAAATAATTTATCTGAATAATATAAACTTTGATCTAACATGAAAATTGATGGTTTGAATAAAATAATGATTTTTAAAATTATAAAGTCACTTATGTAGTAAATACATTTTGGTACTATAAAATTTTACAATTAATTTCCAATTTATGCTTTCATACTAATATTTTCATAAAAGAAATTTTATTTCTAAAAATTATCTTTTTTCACTATTCACATAAAGTTAAATATTTTTTGAAAAATTCCAAAATTTAATCGTAATATTATTTTGAGATATCTTTATAATGTGGTTATTCTTTCAAATTAAAATTTATAATCTTATATGTTATTTTTTAAATGGAAATAAATTATTCTATGAAAATTGCTTTATTTTAAAAAGATGACTTTTGTAAACATCATGTATTTTTAATATTATTTCATATATATTTGTAAATAACTGAATATTAACATTTTATCTTATAAATATAAATGCTAACTATTACACGAAACATTTAGCTATGATCAATTTTATTTAATAAGAAAAAATAGAATACCCTTTTTAAAATTTCATTATAAGAAAGCCTTTTTTAAAATAATAGTCATAAGGAATAATAATATTTAATTATTTTAATTGATTATTATCATTTTACATAATAAATATTTTATTTTTTACTTGTTTTTAATTTTCCATAGTTCATTTTAGTTAGGTGTTGCATTAGTTTGGGGATACATACGGCACAATATAATAAATGATCAGACCCAGATAATAATATTTTGTATGATCCAAAATCACTGGTTTTTACAATATATATATAGGTAGATAAAAACATATAAACACAAACAGACAAGATAGGACCATAATTACAAATAATAAATAATAACTAAATAATTGATCATTAATAACAAATTATTTAAGACGTAAATATATGTTTAATAATGTTACATATTACTGAATATATATATATAAGAAATTATACAGACACATACTTATAAATATATTAATTCATATATATGTGTGGAATAATTTATAATATATATATATATTAAATTATTCATTTTATTCATATATAAATATATTAATTTATATATATGTGTAAACTAGTATATTAATATATAAATAAATTTCTAAAATTATTATTATTCACACACACATAAATAATATATATATACATAATTTAAATATAATATAATAAATATTAATATATATATATATATATATTTATTACCTAAAAAAATATTATCGTATGCCTATTTTATTATATAACATTTAAAAATTTAATATATTTAAAATTAAAACAAACAAACATATATACATATAAACATGTAAACACGGAATATTTTTAATTATCAATGTATTTGTAGCGCTAATTTTATTTATACAATGTTTTAAATGTCATAATATAAAATAAGAAATTAAAAGGTTTTATAAGTGAATATACTCATTGTGGTTTTATATAATATTTTAATTTAGTGTTACTCATATTAATTTAATATATATATATATATATTTATTTATTTACTTAGATACATACATTTAAACACACATACATACTAAAAACATAATTAAAATTTATTAAAATAAAAAAATTATCAAGCAGGTGGAAAAACAAACAAAGAAAAAATATATATCACGCCTATAATGTAATTAGGGATATTACCTCTCAAGAACTCCCAAAGACCCCATAGAGATGCAACCACTATGCTAGATCCATGTGGTCTTAAATTTATTAATTACAGTAAAATTAACGATCACTAAAAATAAATTATTAAAAATCTCAATATATATGCAATAATTTTATAAAATACTAATTAAATATATATATATATATATATTCATTTATACATAAAAACACTTGCATATATAAATTCATTAATATAAATATATATATCTCTCTGTGTGTATTAATTAATAATATAAATATATACATATTAAAATATATATGTATATATTTATACTGTATTATTTTAATATATTAAAAAATGTATAAACTTACAAGTATTTGTATTCGTAGATGCACACATTTATTAACATAAAATATAAATACCATATATATATATATTTATAATTTGTGTGTATTATATATTTATATTAATTTGTAAATATAATCATATGATTATTTTTTTGTAGAAAATAATATATAATGGTCATTACTCTAAAATCAATATATATACATATCTATGTATGTATAGAAATTTGTATTTACAATTATATTTATATCTATGCTTATTTATATAATTATATATATATATATATATATATATATTTGACAATATTACACGTAAAGTAGTATTACATATTATTGAAAATAAATGTTATATATATATTAATTAATTTAAAAGCATATATATAACATATATATATATATATAACTAAATAAATAAACATTATTATATACATGAGTAAGTATACATATATATAAATTAACACATACATGCACACACACACACACACACACATATATATATATATAAATTTATAAATACTTACATACAATCATATATACATACATAAAAGTATATTTATATAAATTACATACACACACATTTTTCTATATGCACACACGCAAACATATGAACACACACACACAATCACCTACAAAATCATATATATTGTTTGACAGAGAGAAAAAGTCATGTAGGCAGTACACATGTTATCACATTACACGAAATTATTAATAATAAATGTATATATAATTAAACTAACTATTATTAATTATGATTGGAAATAGATTTATACATTATTTAAAAATAACTTATAACAAAATGACCATAAATATTATATAATTAACAACATGTTTATAAAATTCATATCTATTTACACCTTGTTTTAAATGTCATAATATTAAATAAGTAATTAAAAGCAATTGTAAGTGATTACATTCATAAAAGTTCTATATAGTATTTTAATTATTATTACTAACAAAAAATTAATATTTATACATATATACATAAAGACACACACACACACACACACCGACACATACCCCCATATATATACACATAGATACAAACATTTAAACACACATACACTATAAAAACCAAATGACAATTTATTAAAATTAAATATCGATTGAGGAGGGGTAACCACAAAGAAACAAACAAAATCTATCATTTCTATAATGTACAAGGGGAGACTCACTCTCTAGACCTCCCAAATACCCCATAGAGACGCAACCACTATGCTAGACCAATGTGGTATTAATATTTATTAATTAAAACTAAATAAATGATAACTAATAATAAATGAGTAAAGATATTAACATACATACCATAATTTTTTAAATTACTAATTAAATATATATATATATATAGTAACTTATACATAAATACACATACATATATAAATACATTATTATGTATATAGATATCTCACTGTGTGTGTGTATTAATTAATAATATATATATATATATATTAATATATATATATATATATACACACATTAATATTTTAATATATAAATAAATGTATAAAATTAAAAGTATTTATATTCATAGACACACATATAAATTAACATAAAATATAATAATGGTATATATATATTAAATATATATATATATATATTAATTTATAATTATAATCATATGATTATTTAATTTTTTAAAATTAAAAATATATGTTAGTAATGTAATATCAATATACAAACAAATCTATGTATGTATACAAATTTATAGTTACAATTATATTTATATGTATGTTAATTTATAAATTTAATTTTATATATATTGACAATATTGCATATATATTAGTTATACATATCATTGAAAATAAAAGATATATATATATATAATCAAATATATATTAATATATGTATAAATATATATTAACAAATAATATCTAAATAAATGATCATTATTATATAAATGATTATGTATACATATATATAAATTAATACACACATGTAGAGACATATATATATATATATATATATATATATATTTATAAAAACATACATACATCCATACATACATACATAAATACATACATATATATAATATTACTATCTTATATTTTATATAGACACAAACTTATTTACCTGCACAAAAATATATATATGAATACACGTACACACATGCCTCCACAAACACATTTATATTTCTTGATATAGTGAGAAATACATGTTGGCAATGCATATAAAATCATATTACATGACATTAATAATAAGTTATGTTTATATAATTAAATTAATTTTCATTCATTATTATTGAAAAAACAATTTTAAATAATTTAAAAATAACTAATCACAAAATGATCATTAATTTTAAATAATTAAAAACATGTTTATAAAATTCATATATAGTAGGAATTAATTCCTTAATTATAAAATATTAATATTTTTTTTATGTGTATTATTTTTTATATAATAATAAATATTTCTTTGTTATACATTAATATATTATATTTACATATAAACATATAAATTTATATATGTAAATATGTAAATACTTTTAAGAAAATATAATAATATAAAAAAGGTTAGATTCCTAAATTGGGTTTGTTATGGTTTCAGAGATAAGGGAATGTTGGGTCTAATCTAATATAATATTTATTATAATTATCTTTAAATGCGCGGGGGAGATTGTGAGGTGGTTATGGTTAGGTGGGAATCATAAGGTGGTAGAGAAAGGGTTAATTATGAGGTTGCCAAATTAATAAGGTGGCTGTGAAATGTCAATATCTATACAGGAAACATGGGTAAAGAAGAAAAGTGTGGTCTCTGAGAGGGATTTTAAAATATGATCCTGATAAAAAAAGGCTAAATAATTATCTATGTTTTTATACATGACTATATTAGCAACACAAAATTTCCCAACATTTATATAAACACAGTAGCCACATTTTCAAATAAATTTAATGTAATAAAGACTTTTTATTTTTTATTTTTTTATTATGTGAATCATTCTTAGGAATCACCACCGAGTACCCATTCGTTCCAACCTACACACTTACACTCTAGAAGATTCCATTGAATCCACATGTTTCCCCCCCAAATGATTCGGACCATCACTGCCCACTAATGAGCAACGCCACTACAAAAATCCAATATTATGACCTTTGTAACATATCTACTATATTTCAAGCCCCATTTACATTAGAGATATTAAAAACTCCATCCTCTAAAACCATCTAGATGAAGTGATACTTTAGCATAATGTTGTTTTACCTAGAATAAATCCTTTTATTTTTGTTTAAATGAATAAAATTTTTTGATTTGGAAAGTAATTTCCCCTAATCTTGACTTCTTTTGAGATCATTAAGTTTCCCCTTTTTCCAAGTCATCTCCTCCCAATCTTATATTAGTTAAATATAATCCACTTTTATTAGGAATTCAATTTATAGGTGAGTATTTGAAATCAAAAATAAAATCACTCCACAAAATTTAAAACATATCTAGAGGAGTTTTTTGATGTCTCTAAGACATAACAAACTAGAGGATAAAAACAATATATTGTAATCATTTATTCCCAATTAGCATGAACCACATTAGAAACATTCCCTTAATATATAATCCAGTTAACATGTTATCAATTTTCTCTTCTATGATTCAAGTGAATTTTCTAACAACTCTCATTTCATATATAATGTCTAAAAGATAGTAAACAATTTCATATATCATGATATAGATAAATTTTCTATATAGAACTGTCACCATGTGGATGACCACAACAATAATCCAGAGTTCCCTCTTATTAATAAGGTTGAAATTATTAGATAAGGGTGTGTTTATCTATTTTTTCATGCCAATTTTAATGGACTCCAACACATTTCAAATATAATCAGTCAAAAGTTTGTACAATGTATATAAACATAGGTATATCTCTATCCTCCCCATATGATCCGTTTCCCTATATTATGATTCTTCATGTAAAAAACATAAGGGAAATTCAACCATAAGTTCAGTAATCATTTTCTTTACTAGACATACAATTAGAATCCCATCAACATAGAGATGTATGATAATTAAACACCCATTATAAAACACACTCTTGTTACATAAATGGTCAAAATTAAATTATATTAAATCCTAATAAATCATGAAGTCATTATATTTTTAATTCCAGTACCTTCGACTAGATTAATATAATAAAGGCTTCATTTGTGATTTACATAATTTCGTGGTTCTAATTATCCATGAAACCAATCATCTACTCCATATAGATTTCCTCATCCGTGTCCCCATGATGGAATGGTATATTTACATTCAATTGACCATGATGATGTCAATCCATTTAAACAATGATTAATAACAATTGAATTCTCATACATTTATCTACCATTGAAACAATATAAGATAAAACCACAACTTCCATTTATTGAAACCCCTTTACAACTAGCTTAACATTGTACCTATACATATTATCTTATTCTTCCTTCTGTCCATACACCCATTTATATTTCTTGATTTTTGTCATTTTAGGTATCCTCATCTTCTCCCATATTACATATATGTGGAGGGAATAAATAATATCCCTAATTGATGACTCCATTTTATTTAAACCATTAAAACTTCTCACCTACACTAGGATTTCAAGGTCTACATTATCTATGAGAGGCAAGCATTGATATTTACTTCCTTAAAATTGGATTTTCCATATATTTATAATCCTTATAGTATTGGAATATATAAAAATATTCATTCTGGATATTTTTTTAGAATCAATAATCCTTGATCAATATAGAATATTACGCCTTGGAATCACTATAAAACATAACTACCTTTTTAGAATACCCTCCAAACATTATGAGTTTTCTAGTACTAACATACTATTTGAAGGATATCAAATATCCATAACATTATAATGTAAACTTAGCTAAACATAAAAAACATATAACACTTTAATTTCATTTTATTTTTTCACTTGATTCAAGTCCATTCATTGGTGATATATATTAAATATCGAATTCGATCTTCTAATAACCTTTTGATAGTGTTTATTCCAAATACTATAACCAAAATCCTCGTAAACATAATAAAAAAATTAATACATTCTATACTTTTCCTCAATATGTTTCATTATTTGAATTAACATGGGAATATGAGGGTGAAAAATATTCATTTTAATGGGTGAAATCTAGTTTCCTTCCTAACTAATATACCCTAAAAAACACCATCACAGATTGTTGAAAAATTCTCTTGTTTATTATGTATGACACTAAATTAACCATTTCTACCAAAAATACCTTGGAAAAACTTATCTGAATTCTCATGAAACAAGTTTTTGAACAAATCATGAATCATCCTCTCTATGACTCTATTATATTTTGAGTTACCTAATAAGTTTGTCTCAAATCATATTCCCTTCTTCCAAAAAACCCAAATAATTATATACATCTATAATCCTCAACACTATCAATAATTATGCATTTTACCTTGTATAAAGTTTTTTTTTTCTATTATATGTCGATATCTGATAAAAAATATTAATGCCACAAACTGTTTCTTTATAATAAATTCCAATAAATTTCTTTTTTTCACCATCGATAAAAATAACATACTTGAGTAATCATTCATAATAATTGAACAAGCATGGTACCCTTAAATTTGTTTAAAAAATTCCAAAATATTATTTTTTCATTAACTCCTTTTATTTGGAAGGGCATAATCCACTACTTCTAAAGAAATATTTCGCTACATGTTCAATAATCTATTATCATCTCCATCATAATAACTTTAGTAGATAATACATTAATCCCATTTTCATTTGGGTGACCCAAATGGTCATTTCATAATTTCAAATTAGATATATTTAAATTATTTATCACACCATCCAAAAGTCCAAATATATATTGATTTATTTTCATTACTCTTTTTTATAAAATCAAGGACAAACTTTACATACTATAACCTCCATACAAAAATAACACATAAAAACAAGTGTTGATCAATTATCTAATAAAAATTATTTTCTATCTCAATCTTATGATGAGATTTAATCCTTAAAAATTTAGTACGATTTTTCTCTTAGACAAGAAAAACATGTCTCAAACATGATATATCTAGAGATATTTTTAATCTTTAAGAATTATTTTACTAAAAAATAATAGGGTATAATTATGTTTCTCTATCACTCAGATATTGAATGAAACGATTCTCTAGAGTCCATCAATCATGAGTAGTATGAACTAGATAAACATAGGAGTACCCACCCCTATACAATGACGTAGAATTAATGAATAAAAATTTAGAAGATTATATTATTGAATTAACTCTATAATCATTTCAATATTTCTTATGGTGTAATTTCTTCTCACAACGCCAACACAGGGGATCACTTTCAACAACATGTTCCTAATTCTACTGATCCTCCCTAAAATTTTCAGATTAACCTTCCGTATCGTGAATCACAACCTATATATTCATTTTACATGATTCAAAATATATTGTGATCTAATATAGAATAAATTCCACATTCAAAACTAAATAACTATTGTTTTAAACAGTTTTACATCTCAACACTCAAGAAACTCACAACAATGACCATCTTATACCATTAATTTTGTGATTGGTGAGAGTAAAAAACATTCATTTTTTATATTTATAAAGATCATATTCCCTAACTAATGTTGTTGTATTATCATGTTTAAATACTTAATATAGTAAATAATATACTTCCCCTTTTATATCTGTTGACGCCGAAAAAAGCCTGTATCTCCCGGAGGAAGTTTCGGAATGACGAAGCGAAGTCATATTCGGAATCAGAGGCCCGATCCGGAGGCCTAAAAAGTGGTGCGCGAAATAAAGGAGGCTCCGCGCAAAAAATTGTTCTGCGCGCGTAGAATCATCGGGTTTCGTGCAATTGGGCCGATGTGGCGTGCAATAATTGCATGCCCTGATTCTGCGTGGTGAACTTTTGCGCGCCGGCTGCGCTCAGCGCGAAGAATTTCGCGTACCGACTGGATTCCGCACCGTAGGTCGCCTATAAATATAAGGTGACCCCGAACGGTTTGGGGGTCGAGGAATCCGAAGCGACTCTCCTGCGTGTAATTCGGCTCCCCCCGCGCGAAAGATGACTTCCATGTAAAACCCAAATTTCGCGCAACCTTGCCCCGCAGTACGCCTTTGCGCGCAACTCCACCGGCTTCAGTGAATTTTCCCCTTCCCCTGGTTTCCCCACTTGTGTGAAATCCATGTCTCGTGCGTGCAATACCCTTACTTGCGCGCAAAACCTTTCACGTAATTCCCTCTTTGCGTGCAATTTCCTTACTCCAATTGTGCGTCGTCCCAGTGTTTTTCACGCAAACTTTCCCTTTTGCGCGCAAAGCCCAGGACCCCTCACCATGACGCCCCTTGGCTGCCCCCTCCACCAGCACCTGATGTCTCCCCTGCCGGGCATACGCGCCATGCGTTGTTTTCCCGCCCGACCTTCCTTGATCGTGTGAAGTAACCTCAAGGTCCCTTGGGCCGTGTTTCCCATTGTGTTCCTTTTCCTTATTCTTCTCCACATAGGCACGCTAACGGCTATTTCTTCTTCGCATAGCCACGCTAACGTGGACCCCCCCCGGTGGTTTGCCCTGTGGCCCCCCTTCACCACGGCCTTACCGATGCCTTCCCTCCCAAAAGGGGTAGAGGGCGTTGGGCATGTAAGCCCTAGGGGTGTGGAGCAAACCCACCCCGTCCAAGCTGCAGGACGTTAAACTGCTAAGCACCTCGTCCTTAACACAAGACGTTAAATTGTGGTCTGACCCCGTGCTCCGCACGCAGGGTCCCCCCAGCTCGGACATTTTTTACGCCCACTCGTCTCCATGGGAATGGACTCTTCCTCACATGGAATGATATCCTCCTTTTCGGAGCGGCGTTTGTCCGCGGGGGAAGGTCTGCCTCAGAGAGTAAGCCCCTAGCCTCTCTTGCGGATGACTACACCCGTGCATCTCCGTACTTCCCCCCTGCCAAGGCTAGTGGAGTACTTTCCCACTGCGCTTTGTCGCACCATGGGCCTCCACCCTGGAGTAATTCCCATCACCAAGGGCCGCCAACCACGCGTAAGCCCCTGTTTCCTTTTTGGTCCGCTCAACGCATAAGCCCCATTCTGCTTCTCACGGATGCACCCTTCATGACGTGATCGTTTGGTCCCTGCTGCCTCTTGTTTCCCACACTGAGCATGACTCACATGGGCTTAGAGCGCGCACCGACCATGACATCCTCTTATGGGCCGCCCCAGAGCATAAGCCCCATCCTAGCGAACTACGTGGACATTGATCTGTGCTAATTCATGGTACGTAGAAAGCCTCCCTGAGGATCAGTCCCAACAATCATTGGCCCAAACCGTCTCCTTGTCGGTATGCCAGGCCCCCATTCCCACCGAACTACGAGGACTTTGATCCATGTCAAGGCATGGTACATAGGAAGCCTCCACGAGGTTCAATCCCACCACCCAGCCGTTCCGACCTCTTCACGTCAGTTCACTATCCACCATGGGCCGCCTTAGAGAATAAACCCCATACACACCTTGGGCTGCCTCAGAGCGTAAGCCCCACATACCCTCGTCCCGCATGACATTAAACTATATACCCTCGTCCCGCATGACGTTAAATTTTATGCCCTCATCCTGCATGACGTTAAACTGTTTTCCCCCTCTTGGGCCATCTCAGAACGTAAGCCCATGTCTCACTCCACCATCCATCCTGATCCTTACCCGGGCCACCACATCCCGGTTAGATCATGCCACCCCATCCCACTCCATGATATATAGGAAGCCACCCACGTGCTGGCCCCAACATCGGTGTTCCCCCTAGGGATCCTTCAACCCGATCCATCTACGCAAGACGTTAAACTTGGGACATACCCCATGTTAAACATGGGAAGTTGAGGAAAACCTCAGATGGCACACAATCCCCGCGTTCGATGTGGGATTCATCGGGCTTCCGCGCCCTCGAGAAGCCCTGTGATGAGGGACCAAAGACAGACATGCCGAAGACGCCCCAACGTGACCATTCTCCTCACCGAAGGTTGCTTCCCCGACAAGACCCCTTGGAGCGTCTTGAAGGAAGCAGTGTAATTAACTGGCGTCCATGTAGATATGGCGCATGGAATGAGCTTCATGAACCGGTCTTAAATCTATGAAGGAGACCCGGACTAGGTGATGAGATCCGAGGAGGAATCCATAGAAGGAAGAACCGACATCCCATAATCCCAGTTTCGATCAAGGAGAAAATGTCCCTGAACAAGGAACTGATGCTGCCAGCCTTTGGAAAGCGGGAATGTGGGGCCACAAGCAGCGCGTCCTCCCCACAGACGGATGCGCGCGCCTCGGCGAAAGCGTCGGAAACAAAAAATGGTGAACCCGGCGTGAATCTCTTCTACTCAACATGGGTAATGGTAGCCATTTGAGCATCAGAAGAATAGCACGTCACCTGGTCCGTGTAACCCTCACCGGGACGTGAACCCACCAAGGGTCGAGGCCGTTAGGGAGTTGACTACTCTGTTCTACGAGGTCGTCAGCATGGATCCCTCTCACCAACAATGGAAGACGGAATGACGCAGGGCTTTGGTTGTTGATCTCCTTTCCTGTTGATGCTAATGTGTTCATCTCCCTGTTTCCAGGAATCAGATCACAGCATTCGGAGCTCGATCGACACTTGCCCACCGACGCAGGGGCAGGGGCAGTACTGACGCGGCTACCCCGTGCGGTCCCGCCCACTTCACGGCTGCTCCGACTTCGACCGCTGTAGCAGCCAGGAGCTTTCACCCCCTCTCCCCGTCGGAAATCATCCAGTGGAGGGTGATCAATGACCTGGTTCGCAGGTATGACGAGGAAGGGGTCATCCCCACCAGGGGCATGGCCCGTTTGGATTTAGAGGCGGCTGTGCCTCGCCACCATCGCCGCCCTCGATGGACGCGCAGGGAGCCGCCGCTCCCCACGCCGACGTTCAACCGCTTCAGGAGCCTATCCCCAGAGCGCCTTGACCCATCCCCCCCTACGACCATGAGGTGGGGGATGTCCGGGTCCACCCGATCGGAGATCCAACCCAGGGGTTAACAGCAAGAACCCCCCGCCAGGCTGCGTCGACGCCGCCGCCCGACTCCCTGAGCCGAGGAGCAGGCAATCTCCAAGACCGCACCACCGGTTCCGGCCCATCTGACTCGACGCCAGCGTTGGGCGCGAGCGGGAGAGAATGCCTGTCCTGGGGAATCAACATCAGCAACCACTGTGGCCCGAGCCACTATTGACTCCTGTTACCAGATCCCAGCACACGTTGAGAAGGGTCAGCCATGTACCCGACTGGGATCGAAACCCCTCCCGCCTTGCAAG
Source organism: Viscum album (assembly GCA_963277665.1). Lineage (NCBI taxonomy): Eukaryota > Viridiplantae > Streptophyta > Magnoliopsida > Santalales > Viscaceae > Viscum > Viscum album. Next base: position 1,919,935,597 of record OY728163.1, read on the forward strand.
CAAGTTGGGTCGAGTCTCCCGGTCACGGACACTGGCAATGGCCACTGCGGATCAATCTGTGGTAGTGCTGCTTACCATAAAGGCTCATTCTCTACCTCCAATATGGAAAGATGAACGCTTCTTCACGGTGGCTACGCTCCGGATATGACTCCTATCAGGGCCCGCTGCATGGGGGATGAGGTCACTCCCCCTACAGCTAGCTGCGAGCATGGATTCGCTATGTATCCAGTCACTCACTCGCATGGAGGTCCTCCCCATGTCCCTTTTTACATCTGTCCCGGTGCTTCTCGCACCCCGGCATTCGGTCCCCTCTGCCCCAGCTCTATTGTGGCCGGGGGACCCCATGATGGAAATCGTCCTTACCCCGAGGAGCTACCCAGGGGAAGGATGGCCGGGCATCGTCGCCGTAGGAGGAATGTCCGGGGAGTCTGGACGGGAATAAGACCAGTCCGTTTCTCGGATTCTGAGGTAGAGTATGACTAGACGATGGAACCCCCCCAACCCTTCAAGTTGAGGGCAGGGATGGGGACGCGGCGCGTCAGTGTCGTACTCATCGAATGCGAGATCTGTATGATTCCCTCCAACCTTCTAAGGTATATCCAGGAGGATGAGGATGTGGCGTACCGCCAGGGATCAAGCCTGCAGTTCCCGCTGACCTCCTCGGAAGCACCTCCCGCCCCTGTTAGGGAGAATGAGGAACCTTTCTGGGGACCGATGGAAGAATTGTGAGGCGACACACCCTCGGCGAGCACCGACGTTGTGACAGGAAGCCCATCCACCGGCCCATCCTATCGCGACGTGGCAGCTAGGGCACTGCAACCCCTGGAGGATAACCCAGGGAACGACGGCCAATCGGCATGTTCTCCGTATTCCCCGCTGGCCAGCCCACCGCCCCGACAGCCTGCCTCGGTGCCATTGCCAATTCCCCAACTTTCCTCAGTGGACGAGCAGGTGCGGCAAGTTCCGGATCCTGAGCCGGGGCCGTGGAGCTTCTGGACTGTTCTTGCAGCGGGCCACTTCCCTGAGAAGTTTTGGCCAGTCGCAGAATCGGATTTTGATGTGCCGGAGTCACTCACCCCAAGAGAGTTTGAATGCTTCTGTCAGATCCTTTGGGTGACTCACTCCTACCTCCGCCATTATCTAGCACCTTCCCCCGGGAGCCAAGCGCATCTCGAGGAGATCGGTGAGTAGTGTCGTCAGGTCGACCTGGAAGCCCTCCCCGCGGTCCGACACCCCGAGTCACCGGACCACCACGAGGACCTCCAACAACAATGCGTCCAGAGTTTTCAAGTACTCCGTAGTGTTATTGAGGAAGCCACCCCCCACGCGCACGTCTGCGGATGGGGGTAGTACGCTGCTCTCCTCTACTGTGTGATCAGCCGACAGCCCGATCCACTGGGCGGCCCTGAGGGAACGTCACCAAGGGCAATCGCGGTCAACATCGCTGACCTTTCAGATGAGGGAAACATTGTGGAGCCCCATGACGGGGACTCACCCCCCCTGAGGAAAGGCCACTACTAGACCCATCTCAGAGGATTACTCGCCAACAGAGGAGCCTCATTGGTCTTCCTGTACTCATGGAGGCACTGACACTCGACCGAAATATCGGCCAGGGTAAAGAGCCCGTTGGGTCTGTCAAACACGCCGACCCATCTGCCTCAGTGCAGAAGGTAGAGGATGATCCCGAGAAGGTCGCGTTGTGCCATCAGCTAGCTGAGCCAAAGAGAATGGTTGATGAGCTCTTGGCCGAACGTATTGCAGAGAAGCGGCCTGACTACGGTGCTCCAAGACCAGGACAGCAGGGGTATGACCATCTACCCCTTGTTGAGATCCCCCCAGGAAACTGTGATCGTGTCGTGTTCGTCGATAGGGGAGATACTGGAACCCATGGAAAGAGGGCACGATATGTTTCACCGAACCCTCCTGAGTAGCGAGGCAACCTGGGAGACCCTGCTCGGTTTCCTCCCGCCACTCCGAGAGTCACTCCGCCAGCTGGCCCCCGAGCCACTAAGCGCGACTATCATATCGAAGAGACTGACAATGCGCTCGTGGTTAGAGATCCCCGTCAGGACAGGAATCCGCATCCGGATGATCTGATGGAAGTACTCATCACTCGCTTGATGCCCTGGAATCTCGGCAGGTGGCGATCCCGCCAGATGGCAAGCCGTACCCAGCATGGGTGGATGACATGCTGGCTCCGCCAGGATTCGGGAACCCCACTTTTTCCCCCTTTAATGGGACCGTAGACCCGCCACAACACTTGGCCCACTTCAACTCGAGGTGCGGGCCTATGTTAGGAACTCTGGCGCAGCAGGAGGCTGCCAAGATCCGGTTCTTCGTTTAGACACTTGAAGCACTGGAATTCGTCTAGTAGAGCCAGCTCCCTGTTGGATCAGTGAATAGCTAGGAGGACCTTCACTGACAGTTCCTCTAACAATTCAGTTCCACAACTCGGAAGACAAACATTGCAGACCTCTTCAAGTGCAAGCAAAGGCCTGAAGAGCGAGTCGCGGACTTCGTCGCCCGGTGGAAGGGGCTCACGTACTCCCTTGACATGCCACTAAATCATGAGAAATTATTGACGATGTGTGTGGGGAATGTCAAGGAGGAATTGGTTCCTTCCCTGATCACGCAGAATTACCCTGGAGGTTTCTAGGACTTCTCGGACAAGGCCCAGCGCCTTGAAAAATCCCTACAACAGGCCACTCAGGCACGCCCCCTGCCTCATGTAATCTCTCCAAGGAGAGCCGCCAGAGCCGAGCCCACCGCTGTGGCCGAGATAGAGCCCCCCAGACAGCTAGAGTTTCTTACAGTGAGGCCAGCTCAACAGGCTCATAGGGGTCCACCCCCACTGGTGTAGCCTCCGGCCCAGCAGCGTCCGCCTCAAAATCAGCAGGCGCCTCTGCGTAACGCACCGCCACCACCTAGGAGAGGTAATCCGGGTCCGCCTCCTCGGCCTGCTCCTCCGGACACTGGCCATGGTCAGCTCCCAAGAGTCCCCTTTCCAGAAAGAAGGAATCGGGCTTACTCGTTTGGTGAGGCCCAGATCCCCAGATATTTCCATAGTGCCTTGGAGTAGAGGATCATGCGACTGCCTGAGTGCCGGAAGCCAGAAGCGGCGTGTCTCACGTATCGCCCTAACTACTTCCAGTATCACCGGTTCCTGGGACACACAATCCAGAAATGCTATGTGTTCAAGGACTGGCTCCAAGACCAGATTGACAACAACATAGTCAGGTTGGGCCCAGCCCCAGAATAGGTGGAAGGTGTTTTCGTGGGATCAGATGGCAGTAGTGACAACGGGGATGGGTGGGAACAGGTTTCCGACTGTGGGTCCCGGATGTATAATGACTGGATGGCCCACAGGACAGTCGGTCGTGCCCATGGCATCATCCGTGCCTGCCTGGACCATCCAGAGCCCTCGGAATCTCCGAGCGCCGCTTTGGCATCGTCTCCCCAGCCTACTTCTTCCCAGAAGAGCAGGCGGCGGTGCAAGAAGAAAGAACGCACCCTGCCATTGATGTCATCTTCTCGCACGCTTGGCGATTTCATGCCCCCGGAGATGGGGATCCCTCAGAGATCTCGTCTGGTAGTGGGTGATTCCTCAGGTGACAGCCCGAGGTACGCTTCGGTTAACACCGTAGAGTTGGTAAATCCCTTCATGGATCCCAATAGTGAGGAGCGCCAGGTGGACCTCCCGGACAGCCCAAGGTTCGCTTCGGTTAACACCGTAGAGTTGGTAAATCCCTTCTTGGCTCCCGACGATGAGGAGCGCCATGTGGACCACCACAATGTCCCCAGCCGTCGCCAATGTCGACGGAGCCGTGGCTATTTGAATCGTCGGGGCAGGGTAGTCGTCACCTCCAGTTAGGTCGTTCATGCTACCGAGACCGGGCAGCAGACCCGGTACAGAGAGCAGCACTCACAGCTCCCTCACCCGGTGGCAACAGGTTCGCTTCCACCACCGTTTGTGTTGCTGGATCGGGCAGAATCGCCTTGCCCACGTCGCAACCAGACCAACCCTGCCACTGGCCGACTACGGCCTTCCGGTCCTGGCTTGATAGCCCCCTCCCAGGCTTCAGCTAGTGAACAGCAGGACGTGCCTAGTACTTGTCAGTCACCGGTCCCGCCAACAGGGCCCGTCATGCCCCCAATCGTAGAGCAACCTCATGTAAGAAGAAGCTCGCGTTTTCCGCAAAAATATGATGTCCTGAAGCATCTGGATGGAATTCTGACAAGGAATTCCATCATTGAGGCCCTTTTCCTGTCTTCTGAAATGCGTGAGGTGCTCGTCGAGGCACTATGGATCCCCCTACAGTTTGAAATGGAGGCAGCGGCCGCAGAAGCCTTCCACAACGAGGTGATTGGGGATGCCGAATGTCAGGCGGTTATCTCATTTTTCGGTGAAGATGAAGACCTTCCCATACAGGGGAACATTCGCCCATTGTACATCACCGTCCAGTTTAATGGCGTGGAAGTTCGTCGTTGTCTTTTCGACACGGGTTCCGGGATTAACCTGATCCCAACTCAGACACTGCGAAAACTGGGGTTGTCCGAGGATGATTTAACTCCCTCAGACCTCAGAATCCAGGGGTATGACAGGACCGAGGAAACTCCACTTGGAAAGATTCGCCCGAAGACCCAGTTCGGAGGCTTAATTGCCAATACTGAATTCATGGTTGTCTCTCAGGAAACTGCCTACAACGCATTGATGGGCAGGCCGTGTCTCCATCTTCACGCGACGGTTCCCTCATCATACCACCGGGGTCTCAAATACTCCCTTAAGGGTCGAGTGGGTGTGATCCAAGGAGATGCGTCTCCTTTTGCCTCTTCTGAAGTCCACTACCTGGACGCGGACTATTTCAAGAGAAAGGAAAAGCAAATACTGGTAGGTGAGGTTGAGCCCGCCACTGTCGCAAGTGATCCCTGGGCAGGTCTGGATGACACATATGTCTTCCCAATCCATCGATTGGAGGCCACAACTCCCGATATGGGAGAGTGCTTTGTTGTCCCGGGTACCAGAGGAAGGCATATTTCTGGGTCTAAGCGACGGTGGGAAATCACCTCGTACTCTTATACCAACCAGGCTCAGGTGATCCCCGAGGCTCCTACCCCTGTACGATATCAGGACGTTGGGCTCATGGCGACTACAGCACGTCATACGTGTTTGTTTCGCCAAGACGGAATCGAACGGCTCAAGCCAACGCGTCACCACTACTTCGATATCGTAGAGCATGGCCCCTTGGGACGAAGGCCTGATAGGATTGGATAAACCGATTTTTCGCCATGATCTCCGCGGTGCATGAGTGTCCCGTCGTGACGACCTCCACCACCCGAGCAGGTGCCAGCTCCCCATTAGGGTCGAGCAGCCCCGAAACGGCTCCCCTGTGGACGATCCTTCCTCAAGCAGAGAAGAAGACGTGGAATATGATCCTCCCTCCTTTGAGGAGGGCGTCTCCGCCACAGTTGATGAGCTCGAACAGGTAAACCTCGGTAGTGAGGTGGACCCGAGACCCACATTGGTCAGCGCTGCTATGCCTCCCGAGGAACGGAAACAGTACATAGAATTCCTCAGACAACACCACGATGTGTTTTCTTGGAGTTATGAAGAGATGCCGGGACTAGATCCCCAGGTATTCGTCCACCTCCTTGGCCTCCCGACAAACCATCGCGGGTTCAAGAAGCCTTCCAGGAAAATGCACCCTTTTCATGGTGCCATGGTCGAGGCCGAAGTTGATAAGCTCATTAAGGCCAACTTCGTCAAGGTGGTCAAGTACCCCAGGTGTCTAGCCAACATTATGCCCGTCAGGAACAAGAACGGGCAGATCAGGGTCTGCATCAACTTCCGTGATCTCAATCGCCATTTTCCGAAGGATGACTTTCCCCTTCCCGTGACAGAGCTGTTGATCGATGCGACAGCCGGGTTCCATTCCCTCTCCTTCATAGATGGGTACTCCGAGTACAACCAGATCCGGATGGCCCCCGAGGATGAAGAGTTCACTGCCTTCAAATCCCCCCAAGGTACTTTCTGCTACCGGGTTATGCATTTCGGCCTGAAGAATGCAGGTGCCACCTATCAACGGGCTATGCACCGCATATCCAAGCCGATCCTCGGGACACTTGTGGAGTGATACATAGATGACCTGGTGTTTAAATCTCGTCAGCGCCGTGACCATATCAAATACCTTGAGAAAGTGTTCGATTTACTCCGTTCTCGTCACCTGAAGATGAACCCGTAGAAGTTTGCCTTCGGGGTCACCTCCGGAAAGTTTCTTGGCTTCATTGTGAGGGATCTAGGTACCGAGATCAACCCCGAGAAGATCAAGGCCATCAGTCAGATGCCTCCCCAGAGTAATATTTGGGAGCTTCGAGGCCTCCAAGGCCACTTAGCCTACATACGCCGATTCATTGCAAATCTGGCCGGCATGTGTAAGACCTCTCGGCTCGTGAAGAAAGGCGCTGCCTATGGGTGGGACGAAGAGTGTCAGACCGCTTTTGAGGAAATCAAGCAGTATCTGCTTCAACCTCCGGTCCTGATGCCACCCATTCCCGGAAGGCTGCTGGTCCTTTACCTGACCGACGTGGAGCGATCCCTCGGCGCCCTTCTCGCCCAGAATAACAACGAGGGAACAGAGAATAGCCTCTACTACCTCAGTCACATGATCCTCGATGCAAAGATTAGATATTCTCCCATCGAGAAGAGCTGCCTGGCGCTCGTATTCACCGTACAGAAATTACAGCACTACATGCAACGCTATGAGGTACAACTGGCCTCTCGGGTAGACCCGTTGAAATACATCCTAAGACATCCTATGTTGACCGGCAGATTGGAACGCTGGGTGGTGATCCTCCAACAGTTCGACATTTGGTTCGTACCTCAGATGGTCGTCAAAGGACAGGCGTTGGCATACTTCTTAGCTGCACATCCAACCTGTGTGGGCCAGCCACTAGATTTGGGCTTTCCTGATGAGGCAATCCTCTCAGTCGATCATGCCACCCCATGCTGGAAGATGCACTTTAATGGCACCTCCCGAAGCCCTATCGGTAGAAGGCTCAACGATCCTAGGATTAATAGAGTGGGCCTGGGTATCGTCCTCATTTCCCTAGAGCAAGCCGTTCTGCCATATTCTTTCTTAATGTCAAATGGATGCACCAATAATGAGGCAGAATATCATGCCCTCATCACTGGACTCGAGTTGGATCTGGAGGTTAACATGCCCCATATGTGTGTGAAAGGGGACTCTGATCTAGTCATCAAGAAGTTTAACGGCGACTATGCTGTTAGGAAGCCAGAACTCATGTCATTGCTGGAGTGCACCCTCCATCTAATGGCTAAGTTCCCCTCCCGACCAGATGTTGTTCACGTTCCCCGGTCGCAGAACAGTCGAGCAAATGATTTGGCCAGCCTGGCCGCATCACTCGTGGAGCCCGAACAGGATGACCTGATCATCCATGTGGCACACTAGAGAGTCATTGCTCCTGTTATCCCAGAGGGTGATCGTGGCCCGCAAGTGAACCATCTCACAGCTGGTGCCCCTGCGTCAGGACCCATCAGGGTTCCAGGCTTGGTGATCGAGACAGGTCCTGACTGGAGGACACCTCTGGTTGAATATCTCCTGCAAGGAAATCTTCCAATGGACCGAGCAGAGCGGGAACGAATCCGGCACCGCGCACCGTAGTTCACCCTTCAAAGCGGTCCCAGCCATGAGCAGCTCCTTTATATGTGTGGTTTTGATGGTGTTCTCTTCCATTGTCTTCAAGGAGTTGAGATCCCACAGGTCATGCAGGAAGTGCACGCTGCTTCCTGTGGTGCCCACTAGGCTGGGTCGATGTTGTCCCACCAGATTCGGAGGCTGGGGGTTGGATGTCGTAGGGCCTTACCCGCCAGCGAGGGACCTCCAGTGCCGGTTCATCTTGACCTCTATGGACTTCTTATCAAAGTGGGCAGAGGGAGCCCCGCTCCAGGAGGTCAAGGCTGGTTCTATCGCTGACTTCGTGAGCTCCAATATCATCCACCGATTTGGAATACCTCACGATATCCTCACGGATAACGGAACCAACTTCCGAGCGGCCGAGCTGAAAAGATTGTATGCCAAGTACAACATTCACTCTAACCACACCTCCCGCTATCATGCGCAAGCAAATGGACAGATTGAGGCGTTTAACAGAACCCTCTCTAACATTTTGTAGAAAATGGTGGGTCAGAACAAGAAAAGTTGGCCGGAAAAGCTCCCCAACGCCCTCTGGGATTATAGGACGATGACTCACAATTCCACCCAGGTGACTCCGTATTACCTGGTATACGGAGCTGAGGCCGTCCTACTCATCGAGGTTCAGTTGCCCTCATTGGGCACAGCGGTCTACGACCAGCAAGTGCCGGATAGAGTTGCCGAAATCCGTCTAGCCGAGTTGGAAGCGCTGGATGGAAGTAGGCTTTGTGCTTTACATAACTTGGAAAGGCACCAGAGCAGGATGGCTCGAGATTTCAATAAGAAGGTTCGCCTCCACTCTTTCCTGCAAGGTGACTTGGTGCTGGCTCTTAGAGCGCCGATGATTCCCTGTAGGATTCCACCCATGTTGGAGCCCAAGTGGGAGGGAACTTTATTGTCCACAAGGTCTATCCCAATGGCGCGTATTCCCTGGTGACTATGGATGGTGAGAGCATCACTCCTCCCACCAACGCTAGGTTTCTCAAGAAGTACTTTTCCAAGGCTCTATTGTCCAGCATGACCTTAAACTGTACGGTCTAGCATGACCGTAAACTGTATGGTCCAGCATGACCTTAAACTGTATGGTCCAGCATGACCTTAAACTGCATTTTACCCTACAATTGGGCTCTACGGTCCAGCATGACCTTAAACCGTATGGTCCAGCAGGACCTTAAACTGCATTTTGCCCTACATTTGGGCTCTACGATCCAGCATGACCTTAAACTGTGTGGTCCTACATGACCCTAAACTGCACCATGGTCCGGGCTCTATGACTTAAAACTAAGATCCATATTTCGTCCAATATGACGTTAAACTGTAGTGCCCGAACTACGTCTCGCTTGATTCCCATCTTAATGGGATACGTAGGGACGCCCAGACCATCCGTCTTTGGGTCCAGCTTGAGGTCCGCTGTCGTGTCTGTCTCGCCTCTAGGACCTTAACCGTAGGATCGCGTGGCATGGTGTGAGATCATGTCCTCATTCACGTAGGATTTTCAATAGTTTCACCACACGCACCATGTCCTCAGGATTTAGTCCTCCTATATCCAATGGCATTAGAAGACGCTTTCAAGAACTACGTATGGCTTGATTCCCATCCTTATGGGATACGTAGGACCGCCTGAACACCTAGATGTCAGGTCCAACCCCATCTCTTAAGAGATCCCATGATCTACCGGTTCCCAGAGTGTTTGGCATTATGTCACCTCTTTTTCTCAAGGATCTGCCATCTTTTGGACGCTCTCGTACTGAGCCCTCTAACGCATTCCAGTGGTCTGCCGATTTGCTCAGGGTACTCTGGTCTAGGACTTTGAGTACCAGATTCGACTTAGGCAAGTTCCATCCATTTTAAAAGCTTCGTGCTCCCCTTCATTTGGGCACCCGTCATCCTTCACACCTGGAGGGACCCCCAAGAACGGCCTGGATACAATTCACAAGGTCTCTCCTACCGTCATGGGCCAACGCCCCTGAGGGTTTCAGACAACAAATAGACACTAATACCGCGTTGCGATCATGGTCAGCGGTTGATGCTTGTTTGTTTTTCCCCATGGCTAACACGACATGATGTTGCGTTGTGAACATGGTCAGCAGTAATCCTCAGTCGTCACGCCGGCTTCCACGGGCCCTGGATGTTGGTGGCATGGTTCATGTCATGTTCCGCCCCACTATGTCATGGTGGAATCTCGACACTCCTTGTACTAACCCTCAGTACACCCCTGCACATCAGACAGACCGAGCGGCGTAACGGTGTCTCTCGGGGCTCCTGCGATCTGAGTGATGGAGTATGTACTTGGATTTATTCTTTATGGGTTGCGTGCAGCTTGACACTCATCCCCATGGGAAACGAGGAGTCGCCCGAACAGTGCGTTTCGGGCCCAGTACAGCTGGGAACTAGCATCTCCTGCCCCTCCCTGATTGATGAACCCTCGTAGGCCCCTTTGGCCTGAGGCTCTTCTCTCAGTTGGTCCAAACCATACGACCATAAACTGTATTGTTGGTCCAAACCATACGACCTTAAACTGTGTTGTTGGTCCAAACCATAGGACCATAAACTGTGTGGTTGGTCCAAACCATACAACCTTATACTGTTTTGTTGGCCCAAACCATAGGACCTTAAACTGTGTTGTTGGTCCAAACCATACGACCTTAAACTGTGTTGCTGGTCCTATCACACAACCCTAAACAGTGACATTATCGCCCTGGCCACAAGATGAAAAAACGGCACTGCATTGTAGTAACCTCGTTGTAGAGGACATCATGTTGTGTATTGGTTTTATGCCATGCCATTTTTCAATGCCTATCACAGCTTGATGCTTGTGGAGACACCATGGCCTGCTACTCTGGGCCTGTCGCTTCACAACAAAAAAAACCACTTACCTTAAAGGACTAACAATATTTATCAAATTCCGCTTCTTTCAGTGCAAGGGCCATGCCCGCACTCCTCTTTTACATGGAACTGGTATCTTACCGTGTCACCTTCTAGAACTACATGTGGATTGATTCTCATCCTAATGAGATACGTAGGACCGCCCGGACACTTCGTCTTGGGTCCAGCCCCAGGGATTTCTGAACCCCATCCCTCCTTGTTGTCATCCCCTCGGCCTGACCTCGGGACATCTCCCCCAAGCAGGTTCGGGATGCCCCATGGTAATAATGGGAAGCAACAATTTTCTCATTAAAGAGATCCTGCCTAGAAATTGGGACGACCCGTGATCAGGTCTGTATGTTCGCCTAATGCGCCTTCGCCATGGTGGCGCAACATCAAGAGTGTTGGACTCGGTTCGAACAAGCCACCACTCCACCTCCCACGCTTTGCGTTCCCCCTTATTCTGATCCTCATTTCCATCCATGTTTGAAGAGACCCCCTAACAATATGGATGCTCGACCTATGGTCCACCTACTATCCTGGGCCAACATTCCGGAGGACTGGTCATGTTTGACGGGACCCCCTAATAGTTTGGATGACAGACCTATGGTCCGCCTATTGTCCTGGGCCAACGTTCCGGAAGACTGACCGACGATATTTGAGTTAGGCCTCGTGTTGCGAACATGGTCAATGGTTAGCCCTCATTTATTGTCCCCATTCTAGGACACCATGATATGGATGATGTGTTTCAGCCACGATTGACAGTTATCCTCCATGGTTGTGCCCCGTTGGGTTCCGAATTTGGGCAGCGTGATGCACCCTTTCTCTCCATCCCCTTGTGTTCGGATGGATTTCAATGCCCCCGGCATTGCCCCGCTCATGTGTTAAGGCACATTGAGAAGTTGACACATCAATCGGCCCGGGGTTTCCTCAAAATCCCAGGCTCGATTTTGGACGCCTGAAGCTTGGTCAATGCCCCACGGTTGAACGGAATGATGGTACGAGCATCTCTTGCTTCTTGCATTGGGCATGTCCCACAGGAGACTAGGGGAGAGTTGTTATTCGTTTCGAAACTATGGTTGAGCGCATTAAACCAATGAAACAAAAGAGTGGATTTGGCCATATATTGGATTGATATGATGAGCAATACAAGGATAGTTCATGAGATGGAAAAGACAAAGCCCTTATGGATTAGCATGCTGAAGTAATCTTTCCAGCACTGTTACCCTCTGGCTGGTAGCCTATAGGGCCGCTTTTCGCTCTTCGAAGACTCTCTCCTCATCGGCCACCACAGAGCGTAGCTCGCCAGCCCTAGCTTGTGCATGTGCCCGCTCGCTACGAAGCACGGTCATCTGGTGACTCGCCTCCACCAGTTGTTCCTGTGCATCAGCCAGCTGGGCCATCAGTTTCTCCTCAAGCTCAGAGCATGTTGCGATGAAGGACACCTTATCTGCCACATTCCCTTCGAGGTGCTGGACTTCATGCTCCACCCTCAGCAGCTCTTGAGTGCTCGCCGATCCTTCTTGGAACTAGAAAATGTCGGTGCACTGGCTGCTCTCACGCATCTTCTCGGCCATGTAATCACGGACCGTCAGATGAAGGCGCTGAGCGTCAGCCCCTCCGGCACACAGGAAGGGCAGCCAGGTCTGATGTGATCCCATCCACCTCAGCCAATCGGACTGGGGATGCCTGAGAAAGCGCTGGATACACTTCCACCCCTTGCTCCATGTCATCCGGCTCTCCTCGGCTGCCTCTAAGTCGAAGTAATATATCTCCTCAGGGTCAGCGGGTCGGTATGTAGGGAAGGCAGCCAGCAGATCGGTAGCAGGATCCGCCCCAGGGATGTCTTCGTGAGGGATAGAATCCTTGACGTCCGGGTGACCTTTTTCCCTCTCCCCAGCAGCAACGATGCCTCCACCAGCTTTCGACCCCATATCAGGAATTGCGCCGCTAATGTCCGCCACCCCCTGTTCATCAATTGTCGGGGCCAACTCAGTGTAGAGAGCATGTTCCGAACGAGGTGGTATGTATGCAGCTGGTCCACTCACGGACGGCCCGGGCACCGCAGCCTGACGTCCCAATAGTGTTGAGATCACTGCACAAGGAATACGCTGGTTAGATGGGATCTCTTGCCACCGAGCACCAGTAGTGAAGCATGAAACTTACAGGAATCCAGAGCACCGGTCCCCAGTGTTTTGGCCGCCGCAGGACCCGCCATGATGGGAGACCCCTCTGCGCTTGTTAGTTCAATGATGGGTGTCAGATCCCCGTCATGTCCCACCGGTTCCTCCCCTCCATCCTCTGGTGGGGACGCCCTTCCAACGCTCAACTGCTCCTGAGTAGGATGGGGAAGTGAGTCAGAAGTTGAAAGTGAGAATTGATGAATATGGGAAATGAATGAAGACAGAGACAAACCCAAAGAATCTCGGTTAGGTCGAGATCATAGTTGGAAATCTGACCGCTCTCTCGAAGACTCCCTTGGTTGGTCGCCCCTTGCGACCCCTCAGCTTCAGGCTCGTCTTCTTCGTCTTCTCCCTCACCTTCATCCTCTCCGGTTTCCTCCTCCCCCTCCGGCTCCTCGTCATTGTCGCCTTCTCCCGGCGGCATCGCTGCCGGATCATGCTCTTGGCCGAGCATCACTTTCACTAGGAAAGTTGGCTCCGCACGCCGCCCCCCCTGGCGTGTGTATGCGTCTATGGCTGTCATATAATCATGCCACTGATGGATGTTTACTCGGTCGGTAATCCGAATGAGCCCGACCTCCGGCAGTTGGATCCCGTTCTACATTATCTTTTGCAAGAGGGCTTCGACGCTCAGCGATTGCCACAGGGTCATCCATGCCGACCACAGTGCCGGAAAACTTTTGTCTTGAGAAGGTTCGAGTAGATATCTTATCTGATTCCCGGGCTGTTCCCTGGCCTCCTCATGTGACCCCCCTACAGGTAACGAGGACGTGGAGGCACCATGTGATGTCCCCGCTGCCGAAGCCCCGGCCTTCGCAGGCCTCGCTGCCAGACGCGCCCTTGGTTCCACCATTCCGACGGCACCGTGCCTTCTTTCCCGTCGCCCGACTTTCGCGCGAGTGACCTCGAGTTGCCGGACGCGCTTGCGTAATAGCCCCTCAGTGTAAGCAATGGTCTAGTGTTTGGAGTATTCGGTTACTAGGCCGACATCAATCCCGGTGGGGGGAAGAGTGACGACATCGCCAGAGCCGAAGGTGGTGAACATCAACCACATCTGGCACAGGACGCATGGATTCTTCTCCTGCCAGACAGCCGTGAATACCTTCTTCGGCAATCGCTGGAGGCATCCGAACTGCCTGGAAAATCGGGATGGCACGTACGGCTCACAGATCACCTTCCCGTCGATCTGAGCCACGAGCACCCCGCCCCGAATGCTCTGGAAGTATTCCTGCTATTCCAGAGACCCTCGACCGTTGTCCACCAGCTGGCCGATCGGGGTATGGAACAAGCTGAAGTTGAAGTTGGCATGGTTGCCGATGCGGATCCTCACACCCTCCTCGTTTAGCGTCATCGGTGCCACCCCTGCGATATTTAGCATGGACGGTCGCAGACCGTCGCCCGGAGGACGGACGACGTTTGGGAAAGTATACTCGCCAAGATGCGCCGCCACCCATCCATGGAAGATCTGGAAGGGACCACATACTCTCCGAGGCGACCCCCCTCGTGAGATGCACCCCAGAATGTTATACAGCTTGGGCAGTACGGGGATGCCCAAGTTGAACCATTTGTTGGAGGCCATGGAGCCCGCCATCACCAATGTTGCTGGACGGACGCCCATCCTCGCGTCCCGCACCGGCAGGAGCCACCCGCTCAGGAAGGCGGCAAGGAACCCAGCATACCGGACATTCGGATCCTGGGCCTCAATGACGCGGTAGCCCCATGATTGGTATTTCCCCACCTCCAAGGTCCTCCAGTATGACCCATCCCTACTCCTCTGAGTCACAGTTGGGCACCGTTTGCCCCGTCCCGACATCTTGACGGCCAGATCCCTTTCAAGGAATGGGCTGAACCAGCCCTTGAAGGCCACGTACATCATGAAGTCCGTGACCCCCAGCCCCTCTTTGGCCAGCTTCAATAGGTGCCATGTCAACATAGGCATCCGCGTCCTGTCTCCCCAGGTGTTCTTTGGAGGAACGAACTCGTCGTATTGGGGTCCCTCCAGTGGGATACCACCGATGCAGTGAATGCCCCAGAGACTGATGTCGACTTCCCCATGATGAAGGGGGAACGTGTTGATGTCAGGAGACCACCGGATGAAGAGCTCCGGTCGGAGTTCAGGCTTGCGGTGGAAATGGAACTGTGATGTCCATACCGCCTCGAACATGCCGATATACCGCAGTTCGTCCCCGAACTGGTCACAGGTATGGCGGACCCAGAACGCCCAGGCCCATTCACTGGTGAAGTTGCCCCCGGACCGCATATCCCAATCCTTCAGCCATCCCTTCGTTTCATCCGTGATGCTCTGACGGAACGTGCTCGCGTAGAGGGACAGATAATCCTCTGCCACTGGCTCGTCCCCGGTAATGGTTCTAGTCCTCGGGTTTAGGACATATACAACCATATGTCTAGTTTCTCTATCAGGATGGCTGTTGTTGCTGATGTTGTAGTGAGGAAGATCATCCTCCCGTTTCACCCAAGACCGCAGCGTGTTCACTTTGAAGCCCGGTAGTGGCACCTCCTCTAGGATGCCAAAATTCCAGAGCGGGAGATTGTCAGACAGGGGATACGTCTTCTGGGCTGGAGTCAACAGATTGAACAAGTTTAGATTGTTAGAGACAATCACCTTGGCGCCATAAACCTCCTTGTTCACCGCCATTTCTGTCCTACAGGCAGCGACTTCCCCCTCATCGACTCGGTTTGCAGTCATCTCAGATTTTTCGGGAGTTGGGCAAAATCAGGATGCAGTGCGCGGAATCGGAGAGTTTTGCGCGAAATCTGAAGGAGTTGCATGAAATCCGGGAGATGAGCGTGCAATCGGCACATGGAGCGCGGGAGATCCCAGTCTGGCGCGAAATCAAGGTCATATTTCGGAAGGAATTCCGCGCTTCCAGAGCTATATTATCCGCAGCAGCGGAGCGATTTCGCGCACGATAGCGAATAGCTTATCTCGTGGAAAAAGAGGATGTACGGAGTTGGGACCCAGTGCCCCTTTATATAGGCGAGGCCAGGGTTCCGCACCGCGCGGAAGGAGGATTCCGCACAAGTCCAGCATTTTGCGTGCCCCATCGGAATTAAGCGCTTAACTTGACCAGGAGGCTCCGCACTTTGGCGTTTCAGCGTTTCCCTTGGAATCTGATCGTTGCGACCTCTCACCGATCCAATTCCAATGGGGGGGGGGATTTTTTGATGCCAAAAAAAGCCCGTAACTCCCAGAGGAAGTTTCAGAATGACGAAGCGAAGTCATATTCAGAATCAGAGGCCCGATCTGGAGGCCCGAGAAGTGGTGCGTGAAATAAAGGAGGCTCCACGCGGAAAATTGTTCTCTGCGCGTAGAATCACCGGGTTTCGCGCAATTGTGCTGATGTGGCGCACAATAATTGCGCACCCCGATTCCGCGGGGCGAGCATTTGCGCGCAGGCTGCGCTCGGTGCGGCGAATTTCGCGCGCCGCCTGGATTCCGCGCCGGAGGTTGCCTATAAATATAAGGTGACCCCGAACAGTTTGGGGGTTGAGGAATCCGAAGCGACTCTCGTGCGCGCAATTCGGCTCCCCCCACGTGAAAGATTACTTCCAGGTAAAACCCTCATTTCGCGCAACCTTGCACCGGAGTTCGACTTTGCGCACAACTCCACCAGCATCAGTGAATTTGCCCCTTCCACCGGTTTCCCCACTTGCGAGCAATCCGTGTCTCGTGCGCGCAATCCCTTCCTTGTGCGAAAAACCTTTCGCGTAATTCCCTCTTTGCACGCAATTTACTTACTCCAATTGCTCGCCGTCCCGGTGTTTTTCGCACAAACATTCCATTTTGCGCACAAAGACCAGGACCCCTCACTTTGACGCCCCTTGGCTGCCTCCTACACCGGCACCTAATGTCTCCCCTGCCGGGAATACGCACCATGCGTTGTTTTCCCGCACGACCTTCCAGGCTCGTGCGAAGTAACCTCAAGGTCCCTTGGGCCGTGTTTCCCATTGCGTTGCTTTGCCTTATGCTTCTCCGCATAGGCACGCTAACAGCTATTTCTTCTTCGCATAGCCACACTAACGTGGACCCCCCGGTGGTTTGCCCTGCGGCACCCTTCACCACGACCTTGCCGATGCCTTCCCTCCAACAAGCGGTAGAGGGCATTGGGCATGTAAGCCCTAGGGGTGTGGAGGAAACCCACCGCGTCCAAGACGCATGATGTTAAACTGCTAATCACCTCATCCCTAACAGAAGACGTTAAACTGTGGTCTGACCCCGTGCTCTGCACGCAGGGTCCCCCCAGCTCAGACATTTTTTACGCCCACTCGTCTCCACGGGAATGGACTCTTCCTCACATGGAATGAGATCCTCCTTGTCGGAGCGGCGTTTGTCCACGGGGTAAGGGCTGCCTCAGAGCGTAAGCCCCTAGCATATCTTGCAGATGAATGCACCCATGCATCTCCGTACTTCCCCCCTGCCAAGGCCAGTGGAGTACTTTCCCACTACGCTTTGTCTCACCACGGGCCTCCACCCTGGAGTAAGTCACGGCACCAAGGGCCGCTAACCACTCGTAAGCCCATGTTTCCTTTTTGGGCCGCTCAACGCGTAAGCCCCATTCCGCTTCTCAGGGACGCACCCTTCGCGACGTGATCGTCTGGTCCATGCTGCCTCTTGTTTCCCACACCGACCATGACTCACGTGGGCATAGAGCGTGCACCGACCATGACATCCTCTTATGGGCCGCCCTAGTGCGTAAGCCCCATCCCAGCGAACAATGTGGACTTTGATCCGTGCTAATGTCTGGTACGTAGGAAACCTACATGAAGTTCAAGCCCAACAATCATTGGCCCACACCGTCTCCTTGTCGGTATGCCAAGCCCCCATTCCCACCAAACTACAAGGACTTTGATCCATGTCAAGGCATGGTACGTAGGAAGCCTCCACGAGGTTCAAGCCCACCACCCATCCATTCCGACCTCTTCATGTCGGTTCACTATCCACCCTGTGCCGCCTTAGAGCATAAGCCCCATACACACCTTGGGTTTCCTCAGAGCGTAATCCCCACATACCCTCGTCCCGCATGACGTTAAACTGTATACCCTCATCCCGCATGACGTTAAACTGTATGCCCTCATCCCGCATGATGTTAAACTGTATTCCCCCTCTTGGGCCGTCTCAGAGCGTAAACCCCATGTCTCACTCCACCCTCCATCCTGATCCTTACCCGGGCCGCCACATCCCGGTGAGATCATGCCACCCCATCCCACTCCATGATATATGGGAAGCCGCCCACGTCCTGGCCCCAACATCGGTGTTCCCCCTAGGGATCCTTCAACCCGATCCATCTACACAAGAAGTTAAACTTGCGACATACCCTGTGTTAAGCATGGGAAGATGAGGAAAACCTCAGATGGTACACATTCCCCGCGTTCGATGTGTGATGCCTCGGGCATCTGCTCCCTCGAGAAACCATGTGATGAGGGACCAATGATAGGCGTGCCGACGACACCCCAACGTGACCATTCTCCTCACAGAAGGTTGCTGCCTCAACAAGACCCCATGGAGCGTCTTGACGAATGCAGCGTAATTAACCAGCATCCATGTAGACATGGCACCGGGAATGAGCTTCACGAACCCGTCTTAAATCTATGAGGGAGACCTGGACTAGGTGATGAGCTCCGATGAGGAATCCACAAAAGGAAGAACCAACATCCCATCATCCCGATTTCGATGAAGGAGAAAATGTCCCTGAACAAGGAACAGATGTCGCCCACCTTTGGAAAGTGGGAATGCGGGGCCACAAGCAGCGCGTCCTCCCCACATACGGATGCACACGCCCCAGCGAAAGCATCGGAAACTGTAGAGACCCGATGCTTGATGTACATTGACATTACATTACATTTGCGGAATACATAGTACATAACAAAAACACACACACAAGGATCGTAATAGTTTAGTGTCTTTGGAAACTCAGAATATAATCTTCTAATCCTGGTGAAAGATCTTAAAAATCTCCAACAAAGATCTTCCTTTTTTTATACCTAAAATCTTTCCTTATATCCTGGGGAAAAGAAAACATAAAAGGGTGAGCTCAAATTCTCAGTAAGGGTGAACAAAATAAATGTCATTCACATCATATACATAAGAACATTAGTTTTGGAAATCTTAACCTGCAAAAGAAATCACAATTTCATAACATGGGATAAATCATAGTAGTGAAAGGTAAACCCCAATAATCTTAACTTAAAACATGAAACTTTGTGGCATACACACATAATCATAGAGAATCATTTCTTGTTAGTCAAGACTCTTTGCCAAGACTATCTTAGTGGACAAAGTCCCTTTCTGAACCGATTCACCCTCGTTTCAGTCCTGTTTCACTGAACCGGCATAACCTACCATTCCAGCCATGTCTATCTCATGAGATATAATATCTTTAACCAATGCATTGGAGGGGGATATAGGTCCCACCCATCTCATAATGATACCATTCATATGTGTGCCACAAAATCATAAATCATACATCATTGCATAACCCATTTAATAAAAATGGGATTCGTAAATATTGTGACATCATAAAACAATTCATATAAGATAAAGGAATTCATAAAAACAATTCCATCACAATATAACCAAATCAATGTAATAATAAGGATATAAATAGAACCCTATGTTACCTTAGATGGAAAATAATTTTGATAAAACTCTTGAAATGAATTTTTGAAAAAAAAATCCTTTCTTCTTCAAAATCAATTTCTTTTCACAAAACGTCATGCAATTTTAAAAGAAAGATATTTTGTTGAAAATAGCAATGAATTATTTTGGAGGAAGATTCATGAAAATAAGGCTTTATAAAACTGTAAAAATCCGTTCGTGCCGTATAAGTTAAAAAAACATTCTTCGTACTTTTGTCGGAAAAGTCAAAAAGTACCTCATACGAAAAACGAAAAAAGATTCCTTTCATATCTTTTACCAAAAACTCAAAGAAGGGTAAAATTGGATTTAAAAAATTTTAGGTGGATGGAAATAATATTACATATTGAGGAATATTGAGGAAACATGGATGTGGATGATAAAATAAAACCCAATAAATACCAAAGTATAAACAATCTCGGATAAAAATGAGATAGTGATATTTCCCTTACCTTAGGTCCGATTTTCTTCATAGGTGTCCGAACCTCTTGTATAATGATTTAAATAATGTCATTGACTTATTACAGAATCATATTAATTGTTATGATATCATATATGGTTCACTTATGACTTTATGTTACCCGTTCTTTTGTAAATTCCATGTTAAAGAGTGTTTTGGATAAAATCGATTCATTTGTCGTAGGTGTTTGGACTTGTTGTTCTTGACATTATTATTACTTATACCATTGAAATAATTACTTCCAGAATATAAAACATGATTTATATATCATATATATTCAGTATATATATATATATAATAGATAGATAAATGAAATGAAACACACCGTTCATGGAGACGGTAGTCCGTACGTACGCATGAACGCTGTTTTCCATTCCTTATTGTCTTGAATGGAAGTAAGTAGATGACATACATATATATATATATATATATACATAAATCCAGTAGATTTAACATGTCATATATTTCATTATTATTCATTATATAGACTTTATAATCATTCATGAATGGTTAATGTGGAGAATGAATCTCATCGCGTCGTGGAGACGGTATTCCGTACGTACGCACGAGCAATGATATCATTCTCATGATCGTGAACTTGTGTTGAAGTTTATGTATACTATTACAGTATCAATATCAATTTATAATAATCATATATAGTTACTCATTACACCATTATACCAATTCACTTAAGGTGGTGGCGAAAAATAGATTACACCACGGCGTGGAGACGGTATTCCGTACTTACGCACGCGCGGTGATTTCGTTTTCCGTAGGATGGAAAGATGGTGAAATAGGATTGTTTCATACTTATAATAACATATCAGTATATGAGTGATACTGATGTTATTACTTCATAATGAAACAACCTAAGAAGATGAAGTGGAATAAGAAATAAAGGTGACAGAATCGATAACGGAAATTACCTGTTCTTTGAAGCGCCTCTTTGAGACCTCCTTTTAGGGAACTAAAATGGGTCTTTGAAGAAGACCAGAACCTCTAGGATGTTTCTAGGGAAGTGGAGAGGATAATTTGGCATGGTTTGGCCGAGCTTGAAGGCTCAAAGTTGTGTGAGGAAGAGAGGGAGGAGGTGCCCTTTTATAAGGGAGGAGAGGGGCACCTTTGGAATAACTAAATATATTATTTTATTATAAAGTCAAGTTCGGGTTTAAATATGTCCAAATTGTTTATTTAGAGGCTAAGGTGGGGATGGGTCTAAATCCTCTCATCCAATAGAATTTAGACAAGTTTAGGTTCCTATTTTAACCTTATTATTTAGATTTAACATTAAGTTAAATAATTTTACTTTTATGGTGTCTTCTTGTGTTCTTACACTATAAGGTTAATAAACATACTATAAGAAGCCAAACGAACCCCAAATTGTTTATTATTAATATATATAACCTTATATAATTCATTTGGCCTAACTTTAGATTTTTAGGAATAAAATAACAATTAATAATATAATATTTTTTTTAAAAAATATTTTATGTCAATTTTGACACTATTTAGTAATTGATTTTTTTGAAACTCATAACAGAATGATAAGTTCAAAAAAAGTTAATTAAATCAATAATAACATGTCATAGTAACCATGAAAATTAGTGGAATTCATAAAAAGTCTCAAAGTATATTTATTTGGGTATTTATAACATCAATTATGTCAATATTTCATTAATTAGATAATTACTGCATCATCGTTGTGTCATAAATAAATTAAATTATTTAATTTCTAAAAATTAAAAATAAAATACCATTATGTAGGAAATATTTTTAGCTTTCTAATGATTATTTATAGTCGAATTTATCTTATGAATATCCCTATATTAAAAATATTTTACTAAATAAACATTGATTTTAACTCTTTTAACCCTTCTTTAAATAAATTAATAATAAATGTCCTAATCTAATCCATGTGGGCCTAAATGGTCATATTTTATTCCTAAGTTTGTTTTTGGTCGAATTACACTTATCCGATAGAATTAGGACATGTGTTAGGATAATAATAATATCATCTTTACCCTTAATTACCCTATTTAATTTTAACCGTGGTAAAAAAAAGTCAAACGTTACTATTCACCAAAAATTATTTTCATCTCATTGAACCACATTTTTGTCCTTGATATTAACCGTGTGTCTCAGATTTTCTAAATTCCACTCACAGAAGCTGGAAAATAAAGTTTTATGAAAAAATTCAGTTTATTTAACTACCACTTAGTGGTTTCACTATTCATTAAAAAATGAAAGTTTCCAGAAAAATACCAAAAATTAGGCCTAAGATATATTTGATATTCTGAATTCAAAAATGATGTCTATTTTATCAAATTCAAAACATATCTGTTACATTAATTAATTTAAAAATTAATTCCCGTCGTCAAAACAAATAGCGTGTTTTTAAGAGATAATAACTATCAAAAGATTGACACTTTTTTATGTCTGGTTTAAATGTGAAATTACATCCAATGACCAAAATTTTATTAAATTGTAAAAATATATACTAAATATACTTTAAAAACACTAAAATTAATAATTTATCACTATTAATTATTTCTATTAAAAAAGTTGTTTCTAATTAAAATTTAGTAATTTTCACTATTCATCAGAATATGAAAGTTATCTAAAAAGTACCAAAATTTTACGCTAAGCTAATTTTAATATTCCGAATCCAAAAATGAAGTCGATTTTGAAAAATAAAATTTACAAAATTTCATAAAGTGGTTATTACTATTCATAACGGCTAGTTTTAATAATATTTTAATAGCATATCGTTGTTTAGTGAAACTCGGTATTGCGTACTACACACGCTATCAAGGAAGGTCGTGATTGCGTGTAATGAAAGGAGAGTCAAGGATGCGTGTTGTGCAAGCTCCTTTTGGTGTAGCGTACAACACATGACATTAATGAAATTAAAAAGAATATTTTTCATAAAATCTCGGGGTGTTACATTCTACCCCCCTTAAAATGAATTTCGCCCTCAAATTCGTTGGGGTTATAAATGGTTTACTATTCAAAAATTTCTTTAATCGAAACCCACATCGTAAAAAGGAATACCAAAACCAATCTTTAAAACCAAAAGTATGAAACGTAACGGTTACCCAAATAATCTAATCACTACAGAGGTGAAAATATGGATATGGAAGAGAAATCTAACCATCATGTTCTGATGGAGAGTGGTAGAGAACATGGATATGGAAAATCTAGTAATCACAAAGCCATAAATTTGTGATGATATAAGGTACCATCTGATTCATCAGATATAAGAGCACTAAGACAACATTTTTGGTTTTCAAGATCATTTCCCTAATGTTGATGAAATTGGAATTAGATGAAATACTTTCGTGATTTTGGTATAGCCTCACCGTTTGTCGTTCTTTGGAAAATTTCCACTTCATATCTTAAAGAAATGAAGTTGAATTTGTAATTCTTGATGTGTTAACAGATCATGTGATATAATGATGGGTCATTCCATCTCTTTGAAACAAAAGGTTAGCAAAAGTTATAAGTCCATCTTATGGTTAATCGTTTATGGTTCAAAAAATGAACTTATACTTCATATATCATACCGCTTAATAAAATAAAACTAGTTTCTACTAACCAGGGACTTCCTGTAGGCCAGTGGTAGGCGATAAAGGCCAGTCGCACTTCGGTTGTGCGTTCGATTCCCACAGCCTTGTCCGACGCGATGGGCTGTCGCTCATCCAGCAGGTTGTCCTTTTTCTAAAACTATATTACTAAAAGATCCCATCAATAATATCGAAAAAACTACTATCCTTAAACAATAATAACTTATGTCCAACATAATACATTCCAATTTTTAGGCTTATCCATAATACTTTAGTCCACTCTCATAATATAGTGAAAATGATTACCAGAGATTTAATACCATCGTTGATCCCCACATATCATAAGTTATGTCTTGTTGGTCACATTCCAAACATTCAAAGGCCTTAATAATGTATTCTCTTGAATACACATTGAACCATAGTGAAAACTTGAATGCAGCTAAAAGTTAACTCCTTCCACATACCAAAATCCTCAAAATTATATATACTCAAACCATGATATCACTAAGTCCTTATATCAATCATGAGCTCATGAATACTGTCAAACATTTAATTTTCTCCTTATCCCTTCTTTATGTGCATATCATCTACATTTCAAAAATATCTGAATAACCATTCATGGATACTGGTAACATTAATCATACACTTTCAAAACTCAAGGAAAGACAACAGTGTTATAATCCTTAGATGTCTCTTTATTCCATCGTACCATGAGATTACACATGATAAACATGTATTCATTCCACTATATTCTTAAACCATTGACTGAGCTTCAACAATTCTTTCATCTCACATATCATTTGTAGTCTCTTCATCATCATCCACATAAATACTACCCATACGACCATACTGATTCTCTTCATGATACTTTCCCTTAGGGCATTGGTTTGCATAATGCCCATTAATTCCACATTTAAAACATTTAACCATTGTTGATGTCATAGCAATACCATTATCCTCATCCATGGTGTTAACTGAACCTTTTCCTTTGCACTTACTGGATTTGTGTCCTTATTTTCCACACCCAAAGAATCTTCCAGTTCCTTTGAAACATTCTCCTTGATGCCTCTTTCCACATGATTTACATAGGGTAAATTGAAAATTCTTTCCTCTTGGATAATCATGAAACTCCATCTTTCTTTTATTAGCCGAGTAAGGAAACTTACCAAATTTTACTTTATTGATCATATTATGAGATTGCTGATTCGGCATAATAATGATGTTTAGACCTCCAAATCCCATTTCATTTGATTTCTCATTAATAATATCATTCCATTTCCCATCATATCCTCCATTATCGCGAATCATCGTGTTTCCAGCCATTTTCTAAAACCCAAAAAGAATAGTGTGAGAGGCAAAAATAATTCTAGGGGAAACAACATTGTAAAGGGGGAGTACCATTAATATCTAACATCTTAGGTTAAATTCTAAGATTGTTACCGTAGTTCTAGGACTATATCCTATACATATATTTATCTTTAGGGACATCCCTAGACATACCTTAGAAATATCCCAAGGGATCTCACTAACGCTTTCACATCCTAGTTTTCAAAGGTTGACTAAAGCTTTCCTCTGATACCAACTGTAGAGACCCGAAGCTTGACGTACATTGACATTACATTACATTTGCGGAATACTTAGTACATAATAAAAACACACACACAAGGATCGTAATAGTTTAGTGCCTTTGGAAACTTGGAATATAATCTTCTAATCCTGGTGAAAGATCTTCAACATCTCCCATAAAGATCTTCCTGTTTTTGTACCTAAAACCTTTCCTTATATCATGGGTAAAAGAAAACATAAAAGGGTGAGCTCAAATGCTCAGTAAGGGTAAACAAAATAAATGTCATTCATATCATATACATAAGAACATAAATTTTGGAAATCTTAACCTGCAAAAGAAATCACAATTTCATAACATGGGATAAATCATAGTAGTGAAAGGTAAACCCCAATAATCATAACATAAAACATGAAACTTTGTGGCATACACACATAATCATAGAGAATCATTTCTTGTTAGTCAAGACTCTTTTCCAAGACTATCTTTGTGGACAAAGTCCCTTTCTGAACCGAGTCACCCTCGTTTCAGTCCTGTTTCACTGAACCGGTATAACCTACCATTCCTGCCATGTCTATCTCATGAGATATAAAATCTTTACCCAATGCATTGGAGGGGGATATAGGTCCCAACCATCTCATAATTATACCATTATTATGTGTGCCACAAAATCATAAATCATACATCATTGCATAACCCATGTAATAAAAATGGGACTTGTAAACATCATGACATCATAAAACAATTCATATAAGATAAAGGAATTCATAAAAATAATTCCATCACAACATAAACAAATCAATGTAATAATAGGGATATAAACAGAACCCTATGTTGTCCTAGATGGAAAATAATTTTGATAATACTCTTGAAATTAATTTTTGAGGAAAATATCCTTTCTTCTTCAAAATAAATTTCTTTTCACAAAACGTCATGCAATTTTAAAAGAAAAATATTTTATTGAAAATAGTCATGAAATATTTTGGAGGAAGCTTCATGAAAATAAGGCTTTATAAAACCGTAAAAATCCGTTCGTGCCGTATAAGTTAAAAAAAACATTCTTCGTACTTTTGTCGGAAAAGTCAAAAAGTACCTCGTACGAAAAACGACAAAAGATTCCATTCATATCTTTTACCAAAAACACACCAAAGGGTAAAATTAGATTTAAACAATTTTAGGTGGATGGAAATAATATTACCTATTGAGGATACATGGATGCGGATGATAAAATACACCCCAGTAAATACCAAAGTATAAACAATCTCGGATAAAAATGAGATTGTGATATTTCCCTTACCTTACGTCCGATTTTCTTCGTAGGTGTCCGAAAATCCTGTATAATGATTTAAATAATTTCATTGACTTATTAAAGAATCATATTCATTGTTATGATATCATATATGGTTCACTGATGTCTTTATTTTACCCGTTCTTTTGTAAATTCCATGTTAAAGAGTGTTTTGGGTAAAATCGATTCATTTGTCCAAGGTGTTTGGAATTTTTGTTCATGACATTATTATTACTTATATCATGATTTAATTACTTCCAGAATATAAAAAATGATTTATATATCATATATATTCAGTATATATATATAATAGATAGATAAATGAAATGAAACACACCGTTCATGGAGACGGTAGTCCGTACGTACGCATGAATGCTGTTTCCCTTTCCTTATTGTCTTGAATGGAAGTAAGTAGATGAAATACATATATATATATATATATATATATACATAAATACAGTATATTTAACATGTCATATATTTCATTATTATTTATTATATATACTTTATAATCATTCATGAATGGTTAATGTGGAGAATGAATCTCATCGCGTCGTGGAGACGGTATTCTGTACGTACGAACGAGCGATGATATCGTTCTCATGATCGTGAACTTGTGTTTAAGTGAATGTATACTATTCCAGCATCAATATCACTTTATAATAATCATATATAGTTACTAATTACACCATTATACCCATCCAATTAACGTGGTGGCGGAAAATAGATTACACCACGGCGTGGAGACGGTATTCCGTACGTACGCACGCGGGGTGATATCGTTTTCCGTAGGATGGATAGATGGTGAAATAGGATTGTTTCACACTTATAATAACATATAAGTATATTATTGATACTGATGTTATTACTTCATAATGAAACAACCTAAGAAGAAGAAGTGGAAGAAGAAATAAAGGTGAAAGAATCGGTAATGGAAATTACCTCTTCTTTGAAGCGCCTCTTTGAGACCTCCTTTTAGAGCACTAAAATGGGTCTTTGAATAAGAAAAGAACCTCTAGGATGTTTATAGGGAAGTGTATAAGAGAATTTGGCAGGGGTTGGCCTAGCATGAAGGCTCAATGATGTGTGAGGAAGTGAGGGAGGAGGTGTCCTTTTATAAGGGAGGAGAGGGGCACCTTTGGAATAACTAAAAATATTATTTTATTATAAAGTCATGTTCTGTTTTATATAGCTCCAAATTGAATTATTTCTAGGTTAAGGTGGGTATGGGTCAAAAACCTCTCATCCAATATAATTTAGACAAGTTTAGGTTCCTATTTTAATCTTATCATTTAGATTTAACATTAAGTTAAACAATTTTACTTTTACCGTGTCTTCTTGTGTTCTTACACTATAAGGTTAATAAACGTACTATAAGAATCCAAAAGAACCCCAAATTGTTTATTATTAATATATATAACCTTATATAAGTCATTTGGCTGAACCATATATTTTTAGGAATAAAATAACAATTAATAATATAGTATTTGTTTAAAAAACTATTTTATGTCAATTTTGACACTATTTAGTAATTGATTTTTCTGAAACTCATAACAGAATGATAAGTTCGAAAACGGTTAATTAAATCAATAATGACATGTCATATTAACCTAGAAAATTAGTGGAATTCATAAAAAGTCCCAAATTATATTTATTTGGGTATTTATAACATCAATTATGTCAATATTTCCTTAATAAGATAATTACTTCATCATCGTTGTGTCCTAAATAAATTAAATTATTTAATGTCTAAAAATTACAAATAAAATAAAATTATGTAGTAAATCTTTTTATCATTCTAATGAATATTTATAGTCGAATTTATCTTATGTATAACCCTATATTAAAAATGTTTTATTAAATAAACATTGATTTTAACTCTCTTAACCCTTCTTTAAATAAATTAATAATAAGTGTCCTAATATAATCCAAGTGGGCCGAAATGGTCATATTTTATTCCTAAGTTTGTTTTTGGTAGAATTACACTTATCCAATATAATTAGGACATGTTTTAGGGTAATAATAATATCATCTTTACCCTTAATTACCCTATTTACTTTTAACCGTGGTAAAAAAAAGTCAAAAGATACTATTCACCAAAACTTATTTTCATCTCATTGAACCACATTTTAGTCCTTGATATTAACCGTGTCTCTTGGATTTTCGAAATTACACTCACAGAAGCTGGAAAATTATGTTTTATGTAAAAATTCAGTTTTTTTAACTACCACTTAGTGGTTTAACTATTCATTAAAAATGAAAGTTTCTAGTAAAATACAAAAAATTAGGCCTAAGCTATATTTGATATTATGAATTAAAAAATGATGTCTATTTTATCAAATTAAAAACATATCAGTTAAATTAATTAATTTAAAAATTAATTCCCGTCGTCAAAACAAATAGCGTGTTTTTAAGAGATAATAACTATCAAAAGATTGACACTTGTTTATGTCTGGTTTAAATGTAAAAATTACATCCAATGACCAAAATTGTATTAAATTGTAAAAATATATTCTTAATATACTTTAAAACCACTCTAATTAATAATTTATCACTATTAATTATTTCTATTACAAAAGTTGTTTTTAATTAAAATTTAGTATTTTTTACTATTCATCCGAATATGAAAGTTATCCGAAAAGTACCAAAATTTTACCCTAAGCTAATTTTAATATTCCAAATCAAAAAATGAAGTCCATTTTGAAAAATAAAATTTACAAAATTTCATAAAGTGGTTATTACTATTCATAACGGCTAGTTTTAATAATATTTTAATAGCATATCGTTGTTTAGTGAAACTCTGTATTGCGTACTACACACGCTATCAAGGAAGGTCGTGATTGCGTGTAATGAAAGGCAAGTCATGGATGCGTGTTGTGAAAGATCCTTTTGGTGTAGCATACAACACACGACATTAATGAAATTAAAAAGAATATTTTTCATAAAATCTCGGGGTGTTACAGAAACAATATCCCCACCCAAAAATTTCTACTTATAATGAACACATTATTCATCACTATAGTAATCAATTGTATGTTAATGAAGGTACTAAAAAATTACATGGTCATCATTGATGATATAAAATAATCCATATACATGCTAGTGATATTAAATAAAAACCAATTTTTTCATCCAACCTATGATACTCTTCATTTTTCATCACATCTGGCTTGGTACCCATCAAAAAATGATCAAGGTCATTGATAATATAACATCAATTATAAGAATTACATTGAACCTAAAATCAATTTTATTTGAGATCAATTTGAATACATTATCCTCTTCTAATTTTATTCCTATAAAAACTATGAACTCCCACCAACTAATGATCAACATAAATGAGTTATCTTAAACAACATAACAATGATCTCATATAATTATAAGGATATAATGTTGTTACTAAACCATGATTTCAAACTAAGTGGTTAGGTTATGATCTTATAGAACACTCCAACATCTATCTTATACAATTTTTTGAGACCATGGTTATATTTTGATTCATAGAATTTGTCCACTATAACATATTTGGAATAATTAAATTAATGTAATGTGATTCCTCTTTATGATTCACTGAAATTGAATCCCACAAAACCATATAAATTTAACCACATTGTAAAAGTTTTAAATAAATATATATAGTAATTTTCAAAAGACAATGATCAAAATAATCAAATGAAAATAAAAAATATTTTTAAAATATTTAAAAATTGATTCATAATCCAGAGTGGAACCCTAAAATTCTATTTATTTAATTAAATGAAAAATGGAAAAAATTCCATGGTCATAAATAAAAATTTATTTCAAATTAATTAAATATAATATTCCAGTTAATTATTCTTGAATAAAGTGGATTCCGATCATTACATGCAGAATTAAACCTCATCCAACCATCATAAACAAAGACCATATATAAAGAAAGAATACCCCAACATGATATTTTCTATATTAAAAACATCTAATAGTTTTAATTATCTCACATGATTTCTGTTATGTGATGACATTTATTACCATTTTGTTATTTTTCCCCACATTGTTTCCGAATGAATTGATCATGCGTAAAAACTAATAAAATATGTTGATGACATTATATAGGGTTAAACTTTTGGTCCTTTAAACATGTCAACACTAATCCACTATCTCATCCAAGCATTAGATGTTATGATTCAAGAATTTATCAATCTAGTATTCTACAATTTTTTTAAAGAAAATGATATTCATAGCAATGACTATAAAACAATATTACGACACATTCAAAAACTATACCATGTACCCATAGTTGGTCGATATATGGTTCAACCTAAATTTCCACTCCCAACCATGCACAAATACATAATATATTTAAATTATTTAGTGTACTATTTTAAACTAAAAATTCCAATTTAATCAAAAAGTTATGAATTTTTGGGTTTTACTAAATATATTTGGCCAATGTGCACCCAGATCTGACCCAAATGTTACAATATACCCACCAAAAAATTCTCATTATAGATAGGCCTTTTAATACATTAAATGTTAAATGTTTTTTTTACTCAATAGTAATGCATGACCCAAATTATATGCCTCTAACTGGTTATGATCATTCCCACAAGAAAGTAAAATAGGTTCCACATAATATATCCCATCAACTCCATAAATCATAATACTGATTATTTCCAACAACTATATGATGATTCCATACTCACAATGAAATTCATGAAAGTCATAATTTTCCCATATCACAAATCATTTGTTGATGTTACTAGTCTATAACAGACCATCACAATACTTGTGTCTCATTTTATTAGAAATCGAAGGTCCTCATTAAAATTTATAGTCATTCTTGTGACCATATCCAGAATACATGTCCCTGCTAAGTTATTCCTTTCAATTTATATTTATGATCAATGATATTCAATATACGTAGTAACTCCAATAGCATGTTTCCCCTGAAAAACACATTGTCATACAACCTTGTTGGTAACGCACAATCACGAGATATGTGTTTCTATACATAATAACATTTACCTATTCTACTTGACTAAAACTTTAATTTGGGTATTTTTTTAGTTACCACACTTAACCATAATTATTTCTTCCATGTGAAATAAAAAAAACATAACGATCTCTATATTGGTTTTATAAACAATCAATCCAAATCATTACTAGCAATTACTTCTAATGAAAACAACATAGTAAAATAACCCACAATGTTTTATTAACCATAAAGCTGCTATTATAACTAATTCACAATCATGATCCTTCCCTATATCCACTATTAACTGAATAATGACCCTCATGATCCATTCTTGTATTCCATGAATGAGTAATCATCCCATTCCTCTCTCTATAATGTAATAATATTATAACACCCTAACCAACAATTTTCTAATTTTATATATGATAGGTATCTGGAAAACTAGTCTAGATAGATACTAGTCAGAGTCCATAACTTTTATCATTTACATTAAAGACTCACATTCCATCCCTCTACGAGATATTCCCAGTCCTTATAGAAACTAAAAATCGGGTTAATTCCAAAAACATTATAATTGATAAACAATATGATGTCTATGAAATAATTTTTATCCACTCCACCCCATTTTACATGATCCCATGATTTTCATTTAAAATTTCACATTTAAAACAATTGATAACCCATATATTTTATGATTTCACAATTTGAAATGAACCACAATCCTAATGACCTATTTTATGTCCATTTGTAAATTAATGAGACCCCATATCCAACACATAATTCATATCCATAAGCACTGATTTCATTATAAAAATATCATAATTTGTTTTCATGTATACACCAAAACACACTTGAGTTTTCAAACCCTCCATTTCATGTACAATTTTTTATTTTAATCAAAACAAAAATATAAAAATCCATGACATTACTAGTTCATTATTTTTTGAAAACCAAACATGCTTTCAAAATCTACTTTAAAAAATAATTGGAAAACCATCATCCTCATATTTTATTAAGACTAGATAATCAAATACAATTCCAAAATGGCCAACTCTATGATCTATTTCAATTGATACAACCTTATTGTTATTATTTCAACACACACACATATGAAAGGAATAATAAGTTGAAATAATGCATTTTCAACTATAAATATGGCCATTAGCTAGGGATCATGTAAAAAACCCAACTCAATATCCCAATTTTTTGTGATCTCCCAAAATCTAGCCATTAACATATACTACATGACCTCCAAGGCCAATCATGTCTAATAAAGAACAAATCTCACATTTATTGGTTTATTATTAGGTAAAAACAATATTCCTAACACCTAATATAAATGAATTGTCACTCTCTTATCAAATAGTAATATATCATACATCGACCCAAACTCTCAATTTTAATCCATATCTCCTAATAATACAACCTATCATACACAAGTCAGCATACACCTCGGTGCTCTAACACATACCACATGAATCATACCATATAAAGTCATATCCCACCATTATTATAATCACATGCCTAATTATAAAACTAGAAACACATCACACATTGTATCATCCCATCAAATATATTAATACTATCCTATTTACTATGTATACTAATCTTCCCATGCACGTTAAACCCAGTATTGCATAATCAATTCTCATGAAATCCAATCTATTATACCAAAGTCTTTGGTGTTCATATATTATGTACTCAAGAAAACATATTATTAATCTATATCAATTCAATGAATACATCAATTCATTCCATTTTCAATGAATTCACATGCTAAGGTATTCTCATATCATTGGTTAGATACATATATCACCAATCATTTCTAACACTATATGAAAAAATAAAAATATATAATTATACAAATTGTATCACTAATTTTCTATGACACGCCTCAATATCATAAATATTTTAGACAAAGAAAATACCAATATCTCACATTTTAATAACTCATGGGGAATCACCTCTACTCCCATAGTATATATTAGACGACACTCATTGGAGAGTACACCCACTATATGCTATATATTTACATATCAGGCATCCCACACTCAATTCATATAACATATCTAATATAATCATAATCATTATGAATCCACATGACATAATAACCCCATTGTGGTATATGTATTATTTAAATTAAATTCCGTACAAAAAATATAGGGAAATATTATTTCTAAGTTGAAATTAAAATTTAATTATTAAATATAATTTTGTAAATAAATATATTATTAATATGAAATAACAATAATTAATTTTTTCTTGTTGATTAAAATAATAATAATAATATATATGAGAAAAATAACAAATTTGTTATTATTGAAACCTTTTGTAACCTCGCCAATTTTCTTTTTTTTCATTATAATTTTCTAGAGATTATACCCAAATAATATGGTATGATGTACAAATCAATTGAACCTTTGTGTCTGATATAGTACCTGAAATCACACCCTCTTACAACATTGGTCAAAGAGAAAACCCAAAAAACTAATAAATCCAAAATAACATTTTTATAAACATAAAAAGATCCTAAAATCAAATGGAATGAATAATTATCCAAACTCTTTAGTAACATGGATTTTAGATCATGAATTTTCTTTACTGGATACACTACATAGACTTCATTTTATGTTATGACTAGTCTTGAATTTATTATACAATATACATAAGAATGTGACAAAGGAAATACTTATCTAATAACACTTTATAACATACCTTACTGATATTAATCTATAATAACCACATAGAGTCATTATGTGTCCTCATTAATTCTTCCCTGAACACCAGAGGCAGCTAATGAGTACCGAGAGTCTAAAGATTCACTATAAGTTGTTTGTAAACTAACATAAAAGGAAAAAATAGTGGAAAAATGTCTATTAAAATAATCAGAATATATGAATAAAATACATGTTATTCCAAATTAAAGATCAGTCATGCACGTAATGAACCAACCTTAGGAAACCTAATGTGTCACCAATGTTTTCCCATTGTAGAGGGAATTGATTAATCTAAAAACAAAAAAATTCTGAGGTAAAACTGAAAATATATATAAAAAATAGAAGAAAATAGAATAATGGTACATATCTGTAATACGTACAATATCAAGAATAAAATGTTAAACCAATAGGTTAATTAATAAAAGATAAACTATGAGTCTCGATGTATCTATCCTTTAACAACAATCTATATCACTATGAAGGTGAATGGAAACAAGAAAATCTAGTGAACTACATGACACCCTTAACTTTAACATATTCCTAGGAAACCACAACTACCGCCACCCAATGTAAAAACTTTGGGTGTTATAACAATGTCCAATATGATTTAACAAAGAGTTTATACATTTTCTAACACCACGAAACAACTATCTAAATAATTTTAAAAATATTTTATATATAATATTTTATAGAGGAATCATTTATATAAAATGTGATTTGGTATCCATAAAAAATTTCATATTATTATAATTAATGATTAAAAAAAGTATGATTGATAA
Organism: Viscum album; assembly: GCA_963277665.1. Taxonomy (NCBI): domain Eukaryota; kingdom Viridiplantae; phylum Streptophyta; class Magnoliopsida; order Santalales; family Viscaceae; genus Viscum; species Viscum album. Next base: position 1,919,970,334 of record OY728163.1, read on the forward strand.
TAAAATGCATGGTAAAAACACTCTTAGGATAGACTATAAAATGAGAGTGTTAGAAAACAATCATTAAGTGTACCATCATATTTTAAAAAAATAACAAATTTATTGACCTCAGAACACCCAAAGAAGAGTGGGTGAATCAGGGTGTCAAAATATTCGTTCATAGTATTAGGTCACGATCTCACATTTATAGGAACTTATTAAACCTATATGAAGAAATTATTTAGTAATTAAACACTCACATGCATTGTGACATCACAATAATTTTACATGGATCACCACTATGTGCTCGTCCTAGGAGCATATGATTATAGTGTGTTAGTTTTTGTGATGATACTATATTCCCAATGGTCTTCTGAAATTAAATTGTCCTAAAATAATATCATAGTTTTAAATATTCACCTTTAACCCATCAAGAACTCATGATGCATTTAATTGTCCTAAAAAACTCTATATTTCTATTATGTGTTCATGAAGCTTATATTAGTCGCATAGAATCATTGTTAGGCTATTATGCATTAGTGATTCTCCAAATCGTCAAGAATATAATCCTTCATGATACTATGTCTTTGAAAAACTCTTGACATTACCATATTTGATAAGAGACGAAAATATAAAATCAACATTAATGAAGATTGATAATTCCTTAGAAATTTTGGGCGTAAAAAATACGCATAAACTGGGAAATGATGCAACCTTCAGTGATGTAGCTATCTTTTACGATAATATCAAATAACTTGTAACTTCCTTAGTTAACCTATTGTTGATTGACAATAAACAAAACCAAGACACTATTTGAAGCTACCCGCTACGCTATGAAATGCTAACACAATATACCTATTTGGTATTGTTTTCAATCTATTAGATAAATTAAATAATGCTGGAGCCTCAAAAGACCCTAAAATGAAAGAAAAACCACATCCAAAACTCAAATTCTACATAAGGAATTATAGGGGTAGAGAACAATATGGAAAGCATATATTGTGTTCTTCTGTTTTGGATCTTTTACATATGTCCTAACTAAGCTTTGATAAAATGTATATTATCTCCTCATAACATCTAATTCTCATCGTGTTAGGGATGTATTGCATTTTTTGTCAAAATAATGATTCTAATCCTATCATAAAATCATTTCATACGTTTTCAATATCCTGAAACCAATAAACATTAACAATGTTGAATTTTTCCATTACCCCTTTGGAAAGAAACCCAAATAAAGAATATTTGTACTTATACTTCCCAAACTATACGCCACTTTGATCACATCTCCCTGGTAAACATTAATCACATCAAAAAAATATTAAGATAGTTAACATAAAGGGGGATATATGACTAACTATAAACTCATCATTTATTTTGAGGTGGATGAACAACATGGTACACCCGATGTTTCGTGAAAAGATGTGATGTAAATGTATTAGTTAGAATGTTATCCAGAAGGTCATTATTTCCAACATGGTCTATTTTACTAATACCTTTATCAAAATTTTCCCTTCATTATGTGATATCTGATTTCAATATGTTTTTATGATAGTGATGAACAAGATTCATCATAAGATTGATCATGATATTTTTATCATAGTGAATCACCATTGGCTATTTCACCACATCACCAATGTGATTCAATTATTTCTTCATCCATAATACCCTAGTTAATGAGTTTGTAGCCGAGATATACTATGCACCAACCATTCTAACCGAAATGATTTCCTATTTCTTTCTCAACCATCCGACACATTTATATTCAATGAAGAGTTCTCCACCGATTTTAATTTTTATGTCCAACACATCTCTAGAACCATAAGCATAAAAAATTATTACATGTCATTATCTATTATATTATAAAAGTAGAAGCCAAAATTGAGAGTACGTTGAATATTTATCATGAATTTTTAACATCATCTAAATACACTTCCTTTAGATTAATTTCCATGAAGTCTTCTAATCCTGCTACAATTATAATACCCAACTACGTTTCCGTAAATTATAATAGTATTCAAATGATCCTTTTATATAGTGTGAGATACACAGAAGTACCATTATCATGCTTTTCATGTTTTTCCCATCAACAATTTGTGTAAATGTTAGTCTTGATTCATATTTTTTGAATTTATTTAGAATCTCACTCACATATTTTTTGATAAAAATTAACTTTTAATCCATAAATTTATTAACATTAAATGAAAAAAATTATATAATCTCACAAATCATCGGAATTTCAATTTATTATTTTCAAGGAATAATTTTTTTCCACTGATCCCTACCTGCTTCTTTCAAAAATAATTTCATCTACCTGAACATTAGAAATGAATATTTATTTTATAGAGTTACTAACATATAGATTTTGATTGGAACCTCCGAATTTAAAATCAAGCTTCGTGATATAAGTATCAATTCTGGAATACTAAGCTTGTGTTACTAGATTCAGACCATATAGAACCGCCTTTAATAATCAATCTTTAGTCTCATCATTTCCAATATTAACTCCCAATGATTGTTCAATGTAGACTTATTCTTAAAGGAAACCATTAAAAAATTCTATTTTGACATCCATTTCATTGTCTATATAACCTCTTTGAATTGAAATTTCAGGAATGTTCTTGATCGACTCTACTCTAGCCAGTGAAAAACATTTGTCTTCAAAATCAACAACTTCATTCTATGAATATCCATTACACACCCAACATTGCTTAATTATAAAAAAATTCATATTTATTGAATTTGTTTTTAAAGATACAATTTTTTCAATAAAATTTTAATTTTTGGGTCTCCTACCAATATCACATGTCTGGATCATTTCAAAATTCATTTATGGCATTAACCCATTAATTATACACTTCTCTTCATTAAGCTAGATTGGTTCCAAAATTGATAGAAATGAAAAATTTGTTCTATTACTCATCCTAATTGATTATGTTGGTGTTTTCCTATCATAATAATCATTATATTTATTTATTAATGAAATTAGAGTGGTACCAAAATAACAAGGAAGGAACTGAGATAGAAGAATATAGAATGGTCCCTTTTGGAGGACAGTAGTGGTGGAGCCCAAGAAAATCACCTTTACCCATATTTACCCTCACATGAGGAAAATAAATATCGGATTGATAAAATTTAACATCAGAAGCATGTTTAAATAAATAGGTGTGAAAATAAACTACCATGTTGCCTTTTCTCTAAGTGTGAGAAATCATGTTTTGGTTGAAAATAAGGCCCCTTCACCTTCTGAATATGTAGGAAATATACCGTGGAACACCATATAATTTTTTTAGGAAATATAAAGTATTAAAGAGTATATTTACATTGCAATTAGACTCAATTTGTACCTATTTATATAAAAAGACACTTGATCATTGACATAGATTCGTCTTCGATGGAATGACAACACCCAAAAAGTTGGAGAAAGAAAATATGACACTGCCCATGAATTCATGGACCACCCCCTTACACACATGAGACACATTATTGAAACTCTATCTGTGTTACTTTTTTTACCCGATCCACGGGGGTTCCATTGAATCCATTTCCCATGAGAAGAACCCCATACTATGTGAGGTAAGGATGAAGGGGTATGATTGCACTAGAATCATTCAACTTCTATATATATCCAATATTATCCAGTAATAGATTTTTTTTTAATTACAATGGTCTTGATCGATCATGCACCCCCTTCATAATAACTTTTATTAATTGATTTTCATAAACTCTTGTACTCTATGATCAACAAAACAATGGATGTTATATTTGGACCAGCCTATTCCTATTCTCTATACCAGATACTTATGATTGGAGTGACCATGATATCATTCATGTGGAAGCGTATTCAGTTTTTCAAATAACATCATATCGTACATATACATTAAAAATAAAAATATATATGGTATGATCTTTCAACATGCCTATTTTTTCAGCTTGTATTACTATTTTATAAGTTTATACTGATACACTATATATTCTCATCAGTGGGATTATCATATTTTTAATTTCTCCAAAGAAGGAAATTATACTTTTTTCGAAAAACATTTCACTATAGAAATACATCTCATGAATCTCATTGGATTGAAGTGGTATGAATTATGTGATAATTCATCACAAAAGATGTTCTTGAGGTTTATTTTTCAAACAAACACTAATTTGGAACATCCTTGATTTCAATGAGATTAAAAGAATATTGTTGTAATTTTTCCATAACCACATTAATTAAATTCGGGGGTTTTATCACCTTTGTAAAGGTGATGTCTTTGGCTAGGCAACCTGGAAAGCCAAGCACCATTCTAACCAAGTTGTGAAAATATCCTTTTGGCCTATGATTTATCTTCAAAAGTTGACATTGATGGTTTATGTTCTATGGATCATGGGGAGTGTTGAGAACATAAATTAGTGGACCCATTTTGATAAAATTTTATAATTAGTACCAAGTCACAGAGTTTACACACAATCATGATATTGTGATTCAAGCTGTTTAAATAGTGAACATCAATTTTCCTTAGCTAAAAATTGTCTAGTTCTGTATTTCCACTATCATTTATCATGAATGAATAAGTTTTCCCAATTCTATCTATTAAAATAATCATTTTCTTGAATGTTTGCACAAATATGAATTTCCTATCACATGGGATGAGCATCCACTAGAAAGATTCCAAGTTAGATAGTTATATATAAATTTGAGGGATACATCTATAAGGATAACTATCTCAATTTTCTTCTCATCCTAAAATTATATACTTGATTGAATGAAGGAAAAAAGAAGACCCATTAAATATCATGCTGATATTAAAGGGTTCGTTATATTCATATTCATCTTGATGAGCAGAATACCTTTTTCCAAGGGAAATTATGCTTGGTTGATGGGTATTAACATGCCTCTAAGATATGTTGTTATTGTTCCCCCCATGTCATTGTCTGTAATGAATATATTTATGGCCATTATCTTAATAGAAATAAAATATCCATAGAATCTAATTATTATATATGATGTTGGATACATTATCATTCTCTTCTGTTCAAATCTAAGTGATTCCCAATTTAGATTGTATGTTCCCTCTTCACTATAAATGGTATGTCCCAGAAAGACACAAAATTTACATTTAATAATGGGAAAAATATGATCACTTTAGTTCTTCCACATTTCACTTTATATTATATTTATATTTTTCTGGAGAACCTTTCTAGTTACATGAGGATTACTTTCAATACAATTTTCTATTTGGTTTTATGTTTTATTTATTGGGACATTAAAGACCATTATTTTATTTTAAACTCTCTATTTCTCTTTAGTTTGAATCATTCAATTTTGAACGGTTGTTGTTTCTAAATCACATCTCATTACACTATAACCGAAAAATGTGAATATATTATATTTATAGGCCGTATCCACTCATTTAGAATCATATTTTTCTCTTTATAATAGATCTATATATGATAATCATTGAATATTTATTTTCTTCTAAGTTCCCCATGATTTTGTTTCATTTTATAGTTTACTACTAAGAGTAACAAAAAATTTTTCAAGTCCCTCGTATTTCATTTCCTTATCCTTTGTCTAGATGTAATGTTCATCGGAGAAATTTACCAACTATTCAATCATTATTTAAAATCCCACAAACAATATTATTATTCATGATATTTAAAAAATTTTCCCCTTATTTTAGACTTTCAATTTCATCTTCATTTCAATAAACATACTCTGATGACTCATAAAAAAACTCTCATCATTCTATTTCTATTTCTTTGAATGTAAGTTATATCAAGAAAATACTCATGGTCATCCTTGAGATCAAAACAATAATAAACTAATTATATTAATCTTCAAAAGGTTTTAAATTTTTAATTGTATACATCATTAATGATTCGGTTTCAAATTTAAACTCTATTTTCGTATCTGCTAAAAAATTATTATCATCTTGTTCTTATACCTAGATAAAACTATTTCTCTATAATTTATTTCGTAATTTTAAGTACCCCTTTTGGGGATCCTTTTTTGAATCTTCCAAATGATTCTTTATCTACATTATTTATCATAAAAATTCACTGAGCACCTTGAGGAAATTTTCCAAAAAATACCACATAAAAATAATTCCAATGAAGCATTAATTCAAAAATAACTTTTCATCTTATTAATTTATTAGATGAAAATAAAGAAGATAATCATCTAGGTTATATTCATTAAAATTATCTCTGTGATGCATGTCATATTTTTGAAGTACCCTATATTTACATCACGTTTTCATGAAGATTCACATAGTGACATTAAACGACTATCACCTAGTCATGTGTTTGTAATGATCCACATCATCATGAAGATCAAGCTTTATGAAACTCCATCTTTTAGGGCCTCATTCATTTTACATATTGGCGAAGATACAATCCCAAAAAATCAACTTATAGGAAGTTATCTCCTTCCTCCTGACTTTGAGCACAAATTTTGGTAAAACACTGATAAATGATGTAACCTTAAAAAATATATTCATCTTGTACTATAAGATCACCTTCTTTGCAATCTCCCTTATCAAAAAGAATTTTACTTGAAAAAAACAAAATCATGAATTTTTTTCCATCTTCTATATATGACAGGCCTTGGATAGAACAATGACTTGTCTCTAGTCTTGGAGAATACATATTAAAATACATATTGGAACACTAATCCAAATAATAGTGAATCCTAGGAATACCACGATATTCCAGAACCAATGGATTATAAAAAAATAACCCGTAATATTCTCACACACACTAAGGTGATATATATTAATTTCCCAATGAAATCAATGTTTAAATTATTCTACCTTCCAATTATAATTTTAAAACCTTGTTAAAAAATTATAAAACATTTTCATATAGAATAATCATCACTTCCATTCCTATGAATTAAATTTCAGGTAAAATGTATCATGAATAAATTTCATCAAACACATTATGTGCATGAATCAATTTCTTAATAAAGACCCCATTAAAATCCATAAATCAATCAAATAATTAATTTCACATAATAATGAAAATAATTATACCAAAAATCGTTATTCTTTTAGATGATGCCACCAATGTACAGGGACAATTACATCAAGAACTAATGGAAAAAATTTCCGTTGAAAATAATGAATTTGAAGGAGTTGTGTATCAACTGTTATTATTTTAAATGATATATTATTCTGAAGAAAATGTATTTTATATTATTTTTCACACAATTAAACAATATATCATTAAAAAATACTGATACATTAGTCATAAAAATTGAAAAATGTGTATTGATTTGATTTTTTAGAATCATCCCCTCATAAACAACATTATAAATGGAAATATGATTATTGTGATTGTAATATTATAGGACCATTGGTCAAATATGATCAATTGACCATTTAACTATTTGATAAATTGTAAATTGGAATAAAACCCATTGGTAATAATTTTAATGTTATAATTATAATTTAGTAATTGTAGAATCCTGACTTTTTAAATACATAACTTTTCATTAAATTTTATAAATAAGGGATATTTGATGTCTATTTTTGTGAAAATTGAGGACAAGATACACAATAACAACAAAAATCATTCCTAAAATCAACTTGTAAGGATTCATGATATGTTCATACAAATTAAATTTAATTCATCCCATAACTTGGAGACAAACAACATATGAACGGTTGAGCAGATGTCCCAGTTATGAAATCGAGTGAAACAGTTTACATGTGATCTTGAGTGATATCAATAAGAACATAAGGGATATCATAAATGAAGGATAAAGAAGAATAACATAGAAATAATAACATGAATAATAAAATAAAAATGTCGCTTCCACATTTAGTTTATACATTCATGAGCATATCACCAAGGTTCATCCCCATTGTGTCATAAAAATTATGAAGGTTATTCACCATGGTATAATTAAACATGTCATCTCATGAGATTAAATTCTTTATCCAATGTATTGGATAACTATCACATAGCACCCTAAATATGTATTTAATATAATATGATCTACATAGATCATAATTATAAATTTCATTAATAAACTAAAATGAATTAATGAAATTTCTTTCATATCAATATCATGAGGTTGAAAAAGTTCTTAAAAATGTGATCTTTATGTCATTTATAACACTGGGAGAAAGAGTGATGGTTATATATATGTTAATTGAAAAATAAAATAAATCAATTTTTTCCAGATGAATATCCCTATAAATGAAATATATTTGGCTATTCACATTAATAAAATAATATATTTTTTTTGAGAAAAAGAGAAATATTTTGAAACGAAAAGGTTGCAGCATAATGACTACATAACATGTTTTTAGAAAACCTTAAAAAGCGATTGGACAAGGGTCTCCAACTCATAAATAACAAATAAATATAGTACAGGGAATGAATAAAACATAAGTAACATCATGGTATGTATTTTTTAATGACATGCCTCATGGAAAGGAAAATTTAAAGAAATGAGACGATGCGATTTCTTTTTGGAAAATATCGGCTGCCTAACAGTGTCCCTTAAAAATTCATAAAATCAGATATTTATAGTGGAAAGGGTATATCATTATTTAGACATAAAATTAATAGATATAGGGATGTATAAAAACATACCCCAACATAATAAGATAAATACTAGAATACACAAAATAAATGATGTCATGACTTAAAAGGGGAGGTTGAAAGGTTCTCAAACCTTGAAGAGTTACTTCAAATGCTTGAAGTTTGGGACCTTGGGGGATTGAGGTAATCTTGGGAGGACACATGGGAGGTAAAAAGGCCATTTCATTGGATATGAGGAATATTATATTAAATTAATAAAGGAATGTTTTCGTATTTATAGAAAAAGTGATGGAATATTTAATTTAATTCCACGAGACATCTCACGAGGGGTATTTGCAAAACCATGGGCCTTCCTATGGTATTATTTCAAGGCATTGGCCACTTTGGATACATAATAACATTTATTAATATTTAAAGGTCGACCAAGAATATAACATCATGATTATATCATTAATGATGTCATTAAACACATAGAAACTCAAAACAGTATTTGCACTATTCACTGAAAAACATAACATTTTATAAAAATCTCACAAATTCTCCCAAAACTAAAATCGATTCATTGAATTAAAAAATGATCTCCATTTTATGGAAATAATTTTCTAATTATAAGATAATTAATTTTTAAATAAAAAAACCACTTACCCGAAAAAATATAAATACTTAACTAATAATTTCGAAAATAGTTATTTACTTATTCTATTATATCACTACACCATTAAAGATGCCTAAATTATATTTATACATTCTTATGTGATATTATTATTACATTATTCACTTTACTATTCATAATGGTAATATTACTATTCATACTTTAATATTCACTAAAACTCAAGATTATCTTATCATCCTCTAAATTTCATACTGATCACAAATGTAGAAGATCATTTTTTGAAAATCCTTTTAATTAATATTTATTTAAGGTTTAAAAAAATATTTTAAAATAACCTTTTTTCCAAAATTCATCAATAATATGTAGCATCTATAAATTCATCCTATATTTATTTTTAAATATAAAATTCACAAATTTTTAATTATATGGAAGAAAAATTTTATTTATACAAAAGGATGACACAAGTTATCTTAGGCCTCATTACATAGCCCCTTATAACCCTTAAATAGGACATAGATTTAATGTGTGCTATGGTGATAGAATCCCACGACGGTTCAAATAACATATCCCGTGTGGTGATTTCTATTAGCTAGAACTTCTACATTAATTGATTCTGTTCATGCCTAAAATTTTGATGTTCGTTTTGGGATTGGTCTAGAGAGAAGCCCAGCGATGCCGCTACTTTACGAAGCTCTGATATTTGGGGTTTGTATGGCCTAAGTCTGCTGGATGAGGCCATTAACTCCGCTTTCCGTATTAATTAACCATGATCACTTGTATTTTTAAACAACAATCATAACATTAAGAGTGTATATTCAGATAGTCATATTGACCAACAATCATATAATAATAGAAACCCACAAGTATCATTTTAAGTACACTCACTTCATTAATAAAAGGATAATGTTTTTTTGAGTACAAAATAATATAACACACTATGTCACTCTGGTCAAATTGAACAACAATCATATTTACTGACAATGTCACTCTGAAACATATGTATATATTGGTAACACATGAAAAAAACACATTGAGATTGGATAAATCAGGAACTAGTGAACAACAATCGGTCTTACAGAACTTTATGTTTAATAGTCATGGGGGATATTTTTGGTTAATAATATTCTTTTTGGGAACCATTCTGAAGGATATTCTGAAAATGCAATTGTCTTTAAATAATAACATATTTATGAAGGATATTTGACGACATTAATTTTTTATGAATTATAATATTATTAAAATAATAAAATTTCTCACAAATGTTTTCTTATTTTAAAAATGGTGGGAAATAAGAGGAATCATTTAAATAATGATCACAAAATAGTATTCACTAAAGACCCAAAAATTGAAGCCGGAATGGAAATCATCATGGGGACGGAAAATCAATAATCTCATGGTGGGAATAATAACATGAATCATGTAGACCATAATGATTCTCCTCGAAGGTACAAGCTTTCTATTGATTCCATCATGGTTCAAAAACCACATTATGTTAGTGGATATACCTATCTATTGATTTTTTAAAATTGGAAAATAACTACAGAAAATATATTCTCCATTATTTATTGTTTAGAACATAATAAATTCACCTTTTTAGTAAACTTCTTAGAAAGATAAGATGGCCTATGACACAAACTTATCAAAAACATTAATCAAATATGGGAGATTGATGTTATGCAGTGGGAAGTGTTAAAGGGAATGTTTCTTAATAACTATACTCCACATTCAATGAGAATGAAAATGAAGATAGATTTACTAGTGATGAATAAGAATGAAAATGAATCTATAGGAAGCTATGATATAAAAATTAAAAGTATTTCATGTTAACCCACTATCTTTTTTATGATTTCTAAGGTAACGTTTTATATATTTTTCAGTGTGCGGAGACTCCATCTGTGGAGGAATCTTGAAATTTGTCACAATGAATGATATAATGAGTTAGTGTTGATGTATATGAATGTTGTATTCGAGTTATGAGAAATTAAGTTGTCGTATATGTAAAATTAAAAGAATAGAGTTATGGATCCAAATGTAGGGATGAACATTTATCACATTAGTGGAAGAAATCATGTGAAACTATCAACATTTAACAAACGTGTCAAGAAGTATTCATGTAATTAAATTTTTGGGAGTGGAAATTATAAAATTCTAAAAATGATGACCATCTAACTAGAAATTAACATGGTGAGGTGAGGGGTTAAAATCACAACACTAATGAAAATGGAATGTAGTGCAATCCCATTCTGAAGTACAATTCTTCAAGTGTAGAAGGTTTGGTCACTATAACAATCACTGTCCATATCTGAAGATAATAGAGAGAATTGACCATCATTATCATCTTAATCCATGGGACCATGGTCAAGATTTTTTTTAATGAAGGATGAAGTAGAGGAAAAAAATTAAGTGTGGGAATTTACTCTATTTGTTATCTCAATGTTAGGATGTACATTGGGTTTTTCGTGTTCTACAAATTCCGTCATTTCGACTCTATTTTCAAATAATACAAAATTAATCCCCAAGAATCTAGAATTTGTGTTTCCAGTTAATGATCATTTAATGATTATCCAAGAATCAAAATTGTACCGAGACTCTGGTATTTAATTTGGAGAGCATAATTTTATAGAGAATCTAGTAGTCCTCCACATGGTCGAATTCAACACTATAATAACGATGGAATAAATCATAAAGTATAATTAAAAGATAAAATAACGAAGTAAGTAAATCTTAATAGTCTTGAATGGAAATCCTAAACATATTTTCAATGGAGAGATATCCCAACCCGAGCCATTCATATATACACCTCTTGTATCATTCTATAAGATATGACCAATGAAGAGGAAAAATGAAATGAAAGTTTAATAATAGAAAATCTCCCCATTAATGAATAATACAATGACATATTTTAAGAGGAGTTTTCTATACGTCCCATATAAAAAGTGGTTGATTTATCTATTGATCTAATACCTCATTCCAAGCTAATAAAAAATAACATGTAATGAATTGAAAATGTGGAGCTATAGGAATTAAAGAAAAAACCAGGATATCATTTGGAGAAGGTATTTATCTGACCAAGTGTGGATCCATGGAGAGAAACTATTATATTTTTGAATAAGAAGGATGGATCAATTAATATATGTATTTCAGATAGAGAACAAAGGTGGATCAAATTAATGAACAAGTACCATCTCCCAAGTATTAATGATTTGTTTTACCAGATTCATGGGGCATGATTAATTTTGAATATTGATATTTGATCTGATTTCCATCAATTTAGTGTAAAGGAAAAATATATTTCAAAGAATTCCTTTTGATCATGATTTTATAATTATGAGATTGTTATTATGATAGTTTATTTGACTAATTGTTTACAAATATTTATGGATTTCATGAATATAGTTATTATGCACTACCATGATAATTTATTTTGTAATTATCATTGATGATATACTGATATATTCAAAAAATATTTAGGACATTGAAGATCATCTAATGGTTTTATATATATCTTTGATGAAGGATAGGATATATGGAAAATTAATACAATTGTAATTATGGTTACAACAAGTATCATTCATGGGGAACATTGTAACCAATGATGGAATGTTATTTTACCCTACCAAGACCATGGTTACACAAGAGTGGGCTTATCAGACTGTATTAACTATGATTAATGAATTCCTTTGTGTAGTATGATATTATATAAAGTTTATGAAAAACAATTCATGAATTTCTAATCCACTAACCATGTTAACTAAATAAAGAGGATAAATTCATATCAATATGTACTATGAAGAATGACGTAATGAACTAAAGAAGAGATTGGTTACTACACCTTTGTCAACTCTACCCTCTATCGAAGAATGATTCATTATTTTTAGGGCTGAATCCTTAAAATGTCATAGGTGTTTCCTCAAAAAAATTTACATGGTGATTTTTTATGCTTCATGGAAGTAAAGCCTCATGTGAATAATTATACTACACATGATCTTGAGATAGCTATGTTTATTTTTGATCCAGAAATATGGATGTTCTATCTTTATGTAGAGAAATGTGATATATACACAGAACACCATTAGATGAAGTATATGTTCAAACAAAAGGAATTAAACAAGAGGAAAAAGATATGGATACTCTTTTTAGAGACTATGATGTTTGAATTCAATATAACATGGGAAGTGAAAACAAATTCGTTAATGCATTATGTAAGAAATTCACTCTTGTGATGGAAATAATGATGATTCAAGGAGAACCATTGATCAAGGACCTTATAATGTTGGACATGATAATCATGAGGTAATGGAAATCGTAAATCCTATGAAAAATGATTTATCAAAAATTATTTCTTGATAAAGACCATAATTCTCAAATAAAGGATCCTTTGTAAGAAAATAATATTGGGCATGTGAGGAATGGTAGGGTTTTTGAGTTCTATATTAATCTAGAAGCTACTATGAAATTTCATACAAGGAGACATGTTACATATAATATGGAGTTAAATAAATAAATAATGGATGAATCTCATAGCTCTATATTCACTATGCATCATGGAATCACTAAAATGTATAAGGACCTTTATGCTCATTATTAGTCAGATAACTTGAAGAGGGGGATTTCTGACTATACTTCTAGTTGTTTGGTATGTTAGTAAGTGAATGAAGAGAAAAATATTCCTAAAGGGGTATTGTAACACCTACCCATACCAACATGGAAGTTGGAAAATATCACCATGGATCTTTTCATTGGTCACCAAGTAATATCCAAATGAATAATGAAATATGGGTTATAGTGGACTGACACACCAAGGCTGATAATTTTTTTAACTATTCTGGAATATTTATATCTTGACCAGTTTACATATATATACACAAAATAAGTAATTAGGATACATGGGGTACCCCATCTTATCATATGTTATCATGATGAATGGTTAACCACTAAATTCTAGAAAAATTATTCAATATGGTTTGAATACTGAATTTAATTTCAATATAGATTATAACCACAAAAGTGATGGTTAATCATAAACGACTATTCAGACAATTGAATACATGCTGAGAAAATGGTCATTTTCATTTGAATATTTATGGGTTCAACACCTCCAATTAGATTAGTTATCATATAATAATAGATTGAATTGGTGTATTAAATTGGATCCCTATGAATCAATATATATGAAGTAATATAGAAATCCTACTTTCTTGGATGAATATTGAGATTGAAATATAATTGGTCATGATATTATAAAAAATGTTCATTCCATGCAACAACACATAAATGCATCTTCGAGTCAGCATATCAAATGTACTTACAACCTTCTAAGGTATGTGGTGTTTTGTTTTTGCGATGTTGTTCTTCTTCAAATGTCACCATGGAATGGGGTCATTCAGTTTAAGAAGATAGGGAATCATATCCATTGGTACATTAACAGCTATAAAAAAATTGATCACATAAAAGGAATGACCTATCATCTAGACCTTCTACCAAATATAGCTCAAGTTAATGATTTATTTCACGTATCTCAGTAGATGAAGTAAATACTTAACCCTGCACATGTAATGAATCTAGTGGTGGTAAAACTAGAACTTGACCTCTCTTATGAGGTACATCAGATATAGATATTATATCATAAATACAAGGTTTTATGCAATAAACTACCCATTTTGTAAAAATATTCTAGAGGAACCATATTTTTTAATGGAGGACTTGGGAACCTGATTAAATAATGAAGCATTAGTACCCTCCCCTTTTCTCAACTGACTGAATGATTATAAATTTTAGGGACAAAATTTATAAATGGTCGAAGAATGTAACAAACTATATTTTTTAAACGATATTTTTCTTTGGGAAATTGTTGTAATGATATTTTTTCTTAACCATATATCTTTTATAATTATAGATACATTAGTCCCCAAAATATGAAAACAATGATTACTCATATCTTTTAGAATCACCACCCTATGAACGAAACTATAAAAAAAGTAATAGTAAATAAATAAACATATTTTAAAATTATTGTTGTGAATATTGAATGAATTAATAAAGTGGTATCTAAAATGTATAAAGTGAAATGTGACCATTAGGATTCAATAATTTTATGACTATTGGTCAAATATGACCATTGTTCAATATAACCATTATAAAATTTGAATGTTGGGAATTACAATTATTGGTAATAATTTTATGGTTATCCTTATTTTTTATAATTAGTATTTATAAAGGTTAATTAATTCAGAATGAATATGTGATGACCTCAACTAGTGGAATTATGCAAAATGAATCCCATTTTTTAGAAATTTGGAGGGAGGTAGCATCACTATGGTTTTTCCTTGACCATGCCCAAGATGTGAATTAAGAATTGAAACTAAAATGGTATCACCTATGGGATATATTCAAGTTAGTTGAAATCACCACTCGGTTAAGGTTAACAGATCCACCACATTAATCTATCACTGTTAAACAAAGTATACTTAGGTCATATGTAGGTGTTATAAGGAGACATGCGTTTAGTAATTAGTTATTTAAAATTTAATTCCATTATATAACCACTAATTTCTTTTTAAGAATGAATTTTTTTATTTATAAATATGATTAATTGAGAAAAAATTTAATAAATTAATTTTTAGGAAAAGCTATACATTTCAAAATATGTAAAATTTTTATAACTAACTATGGTATTTTATATAATATTAATTTTAATGAAATATTTTTTTGAAAACATTATTATTTAAATATAAATTATAAAATAATTTTCTTATGTCTTATAAAAATTGTATGAGTTAGAATAAAAATGTATTTTAATATTTAAAATAAAAAATTGTCATATTTAGATTATTATTATAATTAAATTATTGTCATTTTTGAATTTATCTTGTCCAAAATTTGGTAATTGGGAGTTTATTTGACTTTTCTAAAATATATTGTTTTAATGAATAGAAAAAAACATAGTTTTTCGTTTTATGTATGTTTAATAATTTCATAATTATATCACAGTGATGTAATAATTCATTAACCACAATCCAACACCTAGACTAAGTTATTTTTTTAATATCACATACATAATAGTATTTTAATCAATTTTGAAACCAATAAATGACTTTCTAATGTTTTAATGAATACTATATTTTATAAAAATAATTACCCTAGGGAAAAAATATTTTTCCAACCATATTAAAAATATTATGTTATGATAAATTTATATGGATTAAAATATCTATAAATATGACCAAAATTTCTAATATCATGGTCAATGAAATGTTTTCTATTTTTCCACAACTTATATTTCAAAGGGATATATTTAGAAATTATTAAAAAAATCCTCTTATTTTTTATAAAAACCCTCCCATTTCTCTAATTTCTTTCACTCTAGGTCCACAATACATGAGTTTTTTGAATTGTTTCTTCCTATTTAGCCTGCCTAAGGTTCCATTACTCATGATTTAGTAGTTACTCTTTTAGGTAATAAAATTATCATTATATTCTCAAAAATTCAAGAGAATTTTTTATGTATTGTAAATGTTATGGTTATTCCATTTTATTATAGTTTTTTCACACAATTAGTTAAAATTTATTTTATATCAATTGGATACTCTTTTCCCCTCTCATTTATCCTTTTACAAATCATTATTTTATACCTGTCTGGTTGATGAATTTACTCCTCAAAATTTATATTTGTACTTAATATATTATATTTTATTTCAATTGTGAATACTCTAACTTTATTATTTTTTAGGGTTATTCACCTAGATATACAATTGATTTACTTTGTTATAGGATTAAAATAGAAGAAACCCACATTTCATATTTCTATATTAAAAATGATGTAATTATTTTTTTACACACTTTTAAAACTACATGATATTGATAAAAAAAACTATCCATTATTCTCCTGGGGTTATCTATGAATTGTTTTATTATACACTATATGGCTCACATTAATTGAATAATATTATTAGTTTTCCCTGATAGTGCTCCAATTAATTGTGAAAATAATTTAATCTCACGATATTACAGGTTTTTATGATACCTTTGTGAATAACCCAGGTAATTTTTCATTTTCAACACCTTGGTGATAAACCATTATGATATGCATATGAATGTTTCATTTAAATGGTGTATCCACATTTCTATGTTATGATTCATGTTATTTTTTATTATATACATCATGTTCACTATCTCATTCCAAAATTACATTCCTGTTGTATTTATTGATATCCCACATGATCACAAATAAACTATTTCCCATGCTTATTCACTTAATGGGACACATGATCACCCCTTTCCGTTGATGTATATACCCAGGATATGATATGTTGTAAATATACATTGTAAGAATACATCTAAAAAAATTATGTATATTAGAATAATTTTTTATGTTTTCATTTACTACTTTCAATATATCCAAGAAACAAATATTAAAATAGAATCTGTTTTTTACCATGAAAAAAAAATATAATAACAATGTTGGATTATAAATATAGATTCATTAATATATATCCATGTTGAAAATAAAAACAAAAAATTACTATCAAACCCTTTATATCCAAAATATCCAACCTATCAGATTCTAAAAAGATAAGGTGAGAATAATTGAAATTAGAATTAATGAAAAAGATTGAAAATTGGATAAAAAATAGAATATACATTGATGAGATCCATTAATAATTAAGGAAAAAGTCATAAACCTAAATATAGAATCTTCTAGAGCACTAAGGATGGCTTTAAACCAATTTAAGATTATGTGTGGATGTATATAAAAATTATCATAGTAAAATTATTATATTTAATTTTTTAAGATGGTTTAGATCGGGTCACATTATTAGGATACATAGTCTTATGAAACACATTCCAAAAATTTATTTAATTTATATCATCAAATATAATGGAACACAATTACCATGGAGGTGTCAAATAGTTTATAAAAATCATCATCATGTCATGTGAAACTTATTTAAAATGAACCACACACCCACATTATTATGTGGAATGCCATATAGTTCAATTAACCATGATCCAACTGTAAATAGTTCCAATAAAGCATCATAGTGCCATACCACTAGTTTAGTAATAAATATTTTCATAAAATATAAACCATAGTTTTTTTATAAAAAAATCCATGATTTAAAACTACATCTCATGGAAACACAAAGAATGAAAAAAATGAAAAACCAATCACAAACTAAAGAATAACTATGACCAAAAGGGAAACAAAATTCACCCTACTAAAATAATTTGAGTCACCAGAAATATTTTATGATCCTGAATTCAAAAATATGGAATAAAATACTACAACATAATTAACTATTTCCCCCATGACTCATGGGAATCCAATCTATAATTTCAATGTGAAGAACAAAGGTATTTTTTACCACATATTAAATTTTCTTGGAAATTAATAATCTAAAATCGATGCTCAATCATATTTTTATCAATCTGATGATCAACATATTCACATTCAATCACTTGGGAACAAGTGAGTTTTTGTCTCATTAGTTGGGAAACATGAAAAAATTCATGAATCGATGTTATGTGAGGTGAAAATTCTAATCGTGAAATCACATTTCCATGATGCTCGGTGAAATCAATGGGGAAAATGAATCTTGGTGACACATTAACATGATTACCAAGCTGCAGGAGTACCAATTGATGGAAAAAATTGAAAAATACACTGTCAAAACACACAATCATATGCGGGAAACAATGACAATATATATTGGAATTTAGATGGATCTTTGTAGTCCCTAACCTCTATCATATAAACCATACCTTAAATGATATCTCATGAAAATTTATTGTCCCAAAAAAGGTCCACTCTCCAAACACTTCCCAACATAAGAGAGATCTATACAGATTACTATATAATGATTTAAGGGAACCATTCCAACTGAATATTGATAATGACTATTATAGGAATATATGACTACTACTGGATGATTTTCCCACGAACCAGAAAAATAGAGAAGGTATGATTTTAGTATATCCTTATAGATATTAATAGATAAATCAGGTTTTGCATCCATCATTGGATGATATGTCATTCTTAATTTCAATTAGTAACCTTTCAACTCATGATTTCATTTTCAAAATAAAGGGGCAATCCTTAGAAACATATAAGAAACAATTAATAAATAAACAATATAATTACTAAAAAAATATCCAACCTTTAAGTCCCTTAAATTCTCCACAATCATCATATTCTCGAAAGGGTGGAAATGATACAATTTCGTATATTAGCCAATGATATCCAAAATCACCTCCTTACCCGAAGATTTCAATGGTAAAAATCAAGGATGCCTATAAAAATATCATAACACGTCCATAAAAAAGTGTGGAATCGTAAAAATAATGTTGTAGGACTCTAGTGATCGGCCTTAGTCCACATTCAATTAAGGGACCTTGGCAAGAAGTCTACAATTGGCCAACTCATTCCCAAAAACCAATGCAAAAATCATTTATCATGGTACACTTGGAAGTCTCATGGTGTATGGACCACCATGATTGTTATCCATTTTAAATCAATTCCTACCTCTGAGATGTAAAAATGAATAACCGTTCTTGTAAAAAAAAATAAAAAACAGGAGACCACGACAAATCACCTGAGGCTTCCCAACATTGTGGGATTCTACAAAATCAATATATATTAATTTCTATTACCTTTTTGTGAAAAATATTATCATCAAATTATAAGTTAGACTTTATATAGACTAATAAAACATTACCACCAAACTATTCCAATACTAGTATCATATTTGTAAAAAAAACTCATCATTAACCACACCATCATTGATATAAACAAGGAATGAGTATTTAATAGATCAACGACCAAATTTCATTTTTAACTGTATAAAAAATCTTAAAATAAATATATTGAAGATAATCCAAAGAATATAACTATTGAAATTTAAAATCCCACTAAGTAAAAATATATATAAGGACCTTATGATAATAATATATTGTAAATAGATCGCTAAAGATATAGTTTCACTATGATTTTATTGAATGAATTATAGTATAAAAACCACAATACTAGGATTGGTTTTTATTATCATGAACACATATTTGTATTGATTTGTAGGCCCCCAACTATTCTGATATTTTAACAGACACCCAAATATCATACTTAATTCTTTTAAAAAACATCGCAACCTAAATTAAATTTCAGATGCTACTATATATTAGCTAAATTAAACCTCTTATCCAGTTCCCCAAAATACACATAAAATTTTTCATGCAATTAAAACTAAAGAAACATGTAGGTTAACTCTATCATCAGATATTAAATCTTAGTGATGTTCTAAACAAACAACCTATAGTTTCCTCCTAAAACCAAAAGCCTCGTGATCTCAAACACATATTTATACTACCCCATTAAATTACCTCTTGAATCTTCTAATAATCTCCTATGATTTCCCTTATAGATACTAAATTCCAAAAAAAACATCACTTTATGGTACACAATTTAGATTTAAAAGCATTCCATATTAGGAGTATTCATTCTATATTTTATAGATGATATCCGAATGATCCATGTGTTCCTCCACAGACTAATACTGCACCAAATTATCATCCATAAACAAGACTCTGAATGAGTCTATGAATAGTTAAATGATTAAAGTCATAAATTCCATAATACCACATGAACAATAGTATAATTTAATGGCACAAAGAAAACTAGAAATGCTTACACCAGCTCCTAAAATATTTCCTTTTTTATATACTCTTCTTGGATACTCAATAATCATTACACTGAATGTGGGTCAATTCTTGAAAACCATTGACAGATTATGTATTGATTAATGAGATCAAAAATCATTTGAAAGTGATACATTTTTTAATTTACACATTATTTATAATTAAATAATAAATGTAATGTTTTGGGATTCCTTTTTTATTCTTGTTAATGACAATAGGAAAAGCCTTAAGATTAAGTCAAGGATGAAAAAAATCCAAAGTTCTCAAGATAAAAAAGGTGATTTTTATGGTTCTCTAACGAATTATTCTCCATGTGATAATGTAGAATAGAAATGGAAATCACACTAGGATGTGTGAAAATTTTGAAATTGACATCCCTATGTAGCCGTAACATAGAAAAATAATTAGGAAATACCAATGGGTACAAACTCACAATTATAATAAGTGAGCTTCTCAAAAGATTTCACATGACATCAAGGAACTTTTTAAAATTCTATCTTGTGATTATTCAATCATAAATAAATAGGTCCCAATCTCTATGATATAAAATCCCACTCACCCAAAATTCCATGTGATAATGGATATAAAGATAAAAATTATAAAGGAATACATTTAATTTCTTTATGGTCCTTAATACCGACCACAAGATCATTGAAAAAAATAATTTTGAAGTCATCCAGATTAATAACTATGAAGACTTACACAAAATATATGTATACAATCATCACCCAACAACCTGGTTTTTCAAAACATTATTCGGAGCTCCTTTACAATGGTGTGGAATGATCTGACATGAATGAAATATTTTCAGAATTAAATACATTAATTTTTATTAAAATTGAAAATATAAAATAATGACCCAAACCATTATAACATAAATCTTGTCCCATAGAGGATGTAATAAAAACCATATATCTAATAAGATATGAGCCGACTTTAGATAAATCTGGTGTATACTCTCATGAAAATTGATGTATGGCCTATGCTCCTTATGGAACATTTATTTCCTCATGAGCAACTACATAGCATGAGGATAAGACCAACAACAGTTGGAAGGATCATAACTAACCTATGAACCCATGGTGAGAGTGTATCGATCAGAACCGCCTTGAGAAACCGTTAAAACAATACTTGACATTACTAAATCTCCAAAAATAATGAAAATATTAAGGGATTCTGTATAGTTATTATTGTTAAGAACAATAATCCAAACTAATATAATGTTATGTGATTTTTACTTCATAATAACCATAAAACTTGTCTTAATGAAAACCAGGCACCCTTACACTTCATCTTCTAGCCGTAAGAGTCACCAAAACTACCCCCTACGACAACCGAAGGTCCACCTAAACAAATTTTCTCTGATATGTCTATCTCATCCATGGATGATTTATAAAATAACATTATAAATAGAAAGGAAAATAATAGAATTATTATTTTATGAATATCATCCCTCATTCTGACCTTGAACCCTTATACATTAAGTTCAAAATTAGTTAATATCCTAGCTGTTATGTGAACCAACTCAACAGATTGGATATCACAATTCAATGATAAAAACTATCCTTTAACTAAGGTAATAAATTCAAGGTATTTTATAGCCCCAATTCATCTGGATATAAATCATAACTAATAATATTTCTAAAATAATCCCTAGGTAGATCTTCAGTTATCATTTCTTTTATAATAGTGTCCCAAAATTTCATTCATTATCCTTCCATTATATAAGTGATAAAACCATTATTATAGTCCCCTAACGATTTAAAAAAATGGAATATCCTTTAAATATGGTTATTCTACTCATCATATATTTAATGTATTTTGTCACCATGAAGGATATGTGGATTTTTTAGTAAATTACAAGACATGAATAACCATTTATCCCTACTTTCCATCTCCCACCAAACCCCTAGTCATAATGGAGTTGTTTATAACCTACATCAAATAAGGGTTTACTAGAGGATTCAACAGTGGAACATATCCAATGACTAATTCTCCTAGATTATTAAAAACTCTTATATTAGGAATTTTATAATGAACATTATATAAAATAAATAATCATTTTAAGAGAAATTCAATTCTCCACGCACTAAGAATAAAAATATTAATATTAACACTTTAAATAATAAGAATGTAAACCAATCATGGATTATATAAATGATATTAAAATAATAATATTTAAATTACTTATCTATAGAATCTAGATACAATATTTATCTAAATAACCTCAACCACCATGTATCAGGCTTGGAAAAAACTCTAACCAACCATGGTAACATTAGTTTAATCGTAGAAGTGACCAGGCTAGGAACCCTACATCACTTAATACCAGAATTCCAATTATCCCATTTAAAAGAAAACAAAAACCATGTACCAAACCTAGGTATTTTAACCACACATTAGTTTGGGTGTCTCCTCTAAAACCATTATATAATGAACCAACCAAGGTCAACCTGACAAAAACACATGTTGGTCAATCACATGGTGAAGAGATCAAGACAATAACTAATCGAGTCTCATGTATAACTAAAAAATGATAAAAAAATAGTGTAAAACATATAATAAATGTATAAATAGTTTATACATACAATTTCACTCAAATAAGGTTAAATAATAAGGTTAAGAAACACAAGATAATGTATGAGTCTTTAGATGACCATTTTCCACCACCAATCAATCTCACTACAATGGTGAAAAAAACTAAGGGATTCCAGAGAAATACATAACAACCTTATTATTACCATGGTCCTAAAAAATATTAGATACAAACCCATAATGATGAATTTAGATTATGATAATAATGACTATAATGAATTCACCAAAGAATATCTAAAATGTCGGGCATTTCGTCATAGTTTTCTCTATCTATAAAATATATCATGTTCATAAATAATTTTCAAAAGATGCAGAATTTTTTAAAACTATATTTTGTGTCATAAAAATATTTCATGTAATGACCCTCATTTTGAACCAGATTAAAACCCGAAGGGTTTTTAACTTTTTCGATTACTGAATGGGTTGTTTTTAAGACTGAGCTTCAGAACGGAATTCTGAGAGTTGAAACGCATTGTTGTTTTGGTTTTGTGCTTGGAAGAAGGCCCGAGGAGTTTCCCAAGTGACTCAGCATGTTTTGGAAGCCCTGGACCCAAGTTTTTAAGGGATTGTAGAGGGACCACGGTTGGCGCATGGGTTGACCAAACCGTGCGGTCCAAATCGTGCGGCCTAAATGAGGTGGGTAGTGGCTTGCACACAGGCTGCACACGGTTTCCAAAACCGTGTGCCTAGCCCATGCAATGGGTGTTGTGGCTGTAGTAGACTCTGCACCATTTGCGCTTGGTTTGGAAAATCGTGCGGGTCAAACCATGCGCTTGGGTGAGTTTAGGTTTTTTAATAAATATAAAAATAAAAGAAAAAAAAAATTAAAACTTAACTCTACCTCACAGCTCTAAGACAGAACCCACACGATGCACCTCCCCTCTTCTCCCCTATGAGCTGCTCAACACCCTCCATCCGGCCACTTCTCGTTTGATTATTTTCACCCGATTTCTACCGGATTTTGGTTCGAATAATCATGGTAAGATTTTGTCTCACTTATCCTCCTTTCGTCCAGCCATATTTCATCCTATCCTTCGACTAGTGGGATTCAACCGAACTATATGTATTAGGGGTTTCATGATTCCTATTTTTTATATTCGTTCTATGGTTCTACCAAGGTTGTCTCGGGACCCATGGGTTCTGGTTTGGGAGTCCACCGTCAACGGTGAGGCAATTTGTGATGGTTTCAGTCTACCATGTTGATTCCTAGGTAAGGGTTTTACCCGTGGCTTGTTTTCGCAGAGTCTAAATTAATGGCTTCGTTGTTCTAAAGGGTGCTGATATGTTTTTCTTAGTGCTTTGGTGGGTTTGGGTTGGATTCTCCTTGCCGGAGCTTAGGCGGGTCGCCTGTGTAGGCATATCTCATATGTGAAAGCACATATTCCTCATGGGGGAGCAGATGCGGCTCTTAGTTACAAAACGTCAAATGCCGTGGTGGACCGATGGATCCACCTTGAGGTAGGGTCCCTCTCCTTTCCCTTTAATATAAAGTAGAGTAGTAAATAGTTTTTTCTACATGGTCTTAGTTTTTGAATTCTTAAAGTTAGTCATGAATAAATTCTTATGTGGAAATAGTGTGAATTTCAGGAATAAGATAAAAATGGCTGCCTACTAACTAAACTCACGATTTAATAACAAAACCCCTCAATCAGATCTGTGCTATCTTCATGTTAAAAAGTACTGATAGAATTTTTATGCAAGCCTGCTGGATTGTTATGGTGCTTCTTTGATGCTTTGTATGTGATGTTTCTTTGTTGAGACAGAGGGAATGAAATGGTTGTGCTACTTGTGTTTGGGTCAGTTTCCCATGTTTAGGAAAATTGAGTAAGATGATAACCATAGTGGGGTGACTTAAGACAAAATGACTTGTTACATCTAGAAGGCCAAAAGGGTTAAATAATGATAAATGTATCCTTTTAAGATGTAACGATGAGACAAGAAAGTAACAGACTAGGATGGTAGGACCACGACTTTGGATAACGTAATGAGCACAAGCTATTTTAGTAAAATGAACGTGTTAATATCTTGATTTAGATACATAATATGGGTTGCCTTAAGTATGAACGTGAATGTGTTTGCTTCTGTGTATTTGGTATGATTCTTTGAATGCTTATGAGGTAATTCCATAAGAAGTATTTTATAGACATGATTATATTATATGTGAGAACATGATGATGCCACATAATGAGTGATAACAAAGGTGAGTGGATGCTGAGGCCACCTAGTTACAGATACGTGTTTGTATGGGAGGAAATTATTCCCCATGCCAGTGTGACACTACATGTCTGGATGGGAGGAATTCCTACCCCTTGCTAGTTGACTTCTGTTGATGATTACATTTCTGGAAGGGAGACATTATTACCCCTTGCCAGTTGACTTCTGTTGATGATTACATGTCTGGAAGGGAGACATTCTTAACCCTTATTAGTTGACTTATGTTGTTGACTACATTCCTGGATGGGATGCAGTTATACCCCAAGCATGTATTACAAATGTGACTGATGGGAGATAGTTATGTGTTGTAAGGGAGGCATTCGTACCCCTTTAATGTTGACTTATAAGGACGATAGGCATTTGAACCTCATGCCCTCTAATCTCGATTGATGGAAGGGATGCATTATTAACCCTTTCCAGTTGACCTATTGGGATGAGAGGAATTCCTACCTCGTGCTGATTTTCCTTATTAATGGGTGGGAGGAATTCTGACCCCACACCATCTATGATCTAAATGCTTATATATGTATATATATGGTGACATGATCAGGTTACTTTACCGGCAACGAGCCAAAGATGGTATAACCATCAGGTGTCCCTTGGGAACCTAGACGGGTGTTATTTACTTATGTGATTCTACTTACTTGTATCTACATACCTTCTCACTATTTAATTATTATACACATTCTAGATTGGTTTTGACATCGGTGGTGCCGGCCTACTGAGATTTATATCTCACTTCCTACTCGGGCCGCCATTCCACTGGGGTACCTAAGTAGACCCTCTTGTTTGTAGGACCTAGGTTTTGTGCTATATTGTTCATACCTGAGGTGTTTGGAGCAAAGGACCAAGCGGGAGCATGGGATGCTCATGGGATCATTGTCGGTAATTGAGGTCCTTTATTTTTGTATTTTTTGTAAAGCATGCAATATTTATTCCTGATTTCATAACTGTATCATCATCTGTACATGCATGTATTATAAACTCGCATATGTCGCCTTTTATAAAATTGTTATTACCTGTCTTTTGCTTCTGCTTTTCAATTGTTTACTACTTCCACTATTGAATATTATTTACTCTAAAAATACAGTTGTGTTACTCTGATATTAGGGTATAGTCTCCCTACTAACACCTCCCGAGACCCTCGCTGCTAGTCGGCAGCCTCTAGCGTACATGGAGACGCGCTTGAGGCCATGTGACCTACTAGTCCGACCACTGGTTCGATGGTAAGCCGGTCCGGATGTTACATTTTATATTATCACTGATGAAGAATATGAAATAATCATTTTTATGATATGAATAATGGATGAATCCATATGTGGATAACCTATAAAATGTAGAGGTATGAACAAAAACAAGAAAAATAATGCTATGTACATATCATAGAAAACATAGTTCTCAATCCTATGAGAATATGTACTTAAAAACTCATGGAACCCTTATCAAGGACCAAGTGAATCATTTGGATAGTGATTACTACCACATTATTTTGATAACAATAAAATAACCAATAGTGGAATTTTACACACCGTGGTGATCTATATATTGACATATCGAATGATACCATTATGATTGGTTTTACAAAAACATAAGAAATTTTTTCTAAAAATTTAAAAAAATTATTTCATAGTGATGATCACCAATTCCATTATTGAAATCCTCATTTCAATTTTTAATAATCCGTATGACATTTCATCAAACATAAAAGTGTGCATACATATATTTATGAAGAAAACCCCTATAAAAACTCTTCAAACTCAATGACGAAATCCAAAAATTACTTATATAGACGAAATCATGGAATTATACAAAAATAATGAGTATTTCATGGATTAGAACCAATGAATTTATAAACCATCCAAAATTATGGTGTAAACCCAATTTCATCTGAATGAGTGGATTAAGAATGTGTAGATTGGGAAATTATGAGACTATATCTGTATAAGACATGAACAATATTTGTCAAACCATGTAGATATAGAAACCATATCCTAAAAAGACTATAAAGATACATGTATATAATGGATGACCCAAATATTTATAAAGAATAGGGAAACCAAATAAGAGTTAATATACCTTAAAGAAAAACATCCGGAATGAAGAAAATACATCAAGAACCACATGGGAGAAGCCTCTAGATCTTCAATGAAGGTTTAGAAGAATCCCGCAACTTTTTAATTTGTAACTAGATATTAAAATCCCGTTAAATGATATAAAATGAAAATATATAATGGTTTTTATTCAGGCACATCGTTTAAAAAAACATATTATATCCATGTGTGGCCTATATCCCATTTAATGTTTAGGAAAATAGTTTTATAGAATGTTATGAAAGGTTTTGGAAAACAATTTCCATGCCATGAGAAACCTATAGAAAACCACCAAGACACCATCACACATAGCTAGTGAGTCTCATGGTATGGATAACCATACTCTAACCATGAAAATTTCTAGTGGATCCTCATAGAGCCATACCACATATTTACCACACAATTAGTACTAATCATTATCCTTAACAATCTGATTAGAAATATTTATCCAAAAAATCCACATTTTCAATCCACATATCCCATAAAACCCTAGAATTACATAAATGACAAACCAATGTCAAACTAAATCTTATCTACAATCTAGAGGGTGTCAATATATGTGTATTTATTGTAAATGGTCACCCACTGATCCTTGAATATATATATATATATATATATATCATAAAATGTAAATAATGTTTAAATGGGATCAACTACAACACTCAAGTGTAATCTAAATACTATATAAAATATATAATCTAAGAGAATTAAATAATATCCCTCTTTCAAACTTGATACTATGATCAAGTTGTCTTCTTAAGTGTTTATGTTTTAGAATTTCATGACTAGTATATGAGTCAAAATCAATGGCTTATCACTAAAAGTTCCCTCTAACATAACTAGTAAATGAATTGGATGAAATATTTTATATGACCAAGATAATGAAATATGGTATTAATGAACAATTGATAATCCCCAACATATATTTGGTCATAGAGAAAAACACGAGTTCTATCATACCTACTTAGATTGATGTCATATTTCTTTGATAAATCCAAACAACTTCCATACAAAACAATTTCTTTCTATAGAAATAGTAGTTATATATCACACGAGAGTAATATTCCTCCACACATGAAATCGTATTCATATATCATCTAAGGTTAATAATTCCACACAGAGGAAACATATCTCATTTCATCAAGTTGAATAATACCATACCTTGGAATCATAATCCAAAATATGATCAGGGGTTTAATGCCCCACTTTGGAATCATGATCAAAATAATCCAGAAGGAAAAACACCATTCCCTTGAAAAATTTACCATATAATTAGAAGGAATTACTAATCAACCTTAAAATATAATCCATTATATCATCCAGTGTAATTATGGACATCCTTGGAAACATGATTCATATCATAAGTTGGTGTGACACCCTCTCCTGTAAATATAAACCATATCATCATAGAGTAAGAATTCCCCACTATAGAATCATATTCCATAACATCATCAGGGGTAATTGTTCCCCATAATGTAAATAAACGATGTATCACATGAGGTAATTAAAACCACCACTCAGAACATATATCATATCATCATAAAGTTATAAATCCACATAAGAAGCTCATATATCACACATTATGTATCACACTTCATAATAAATTATTGGCACTCATCTGATATAACCATGTGTATTCCTCACATGAGTTGGTCACTTTTCCAAATCAATAAATCATCATAAAAGATATCATCTAATTATCTCAACTAAAAACCACTACCATATTAAATTAGGAAATCTCAATATTATCCTCCTCAAACTAAACCTCTATAGGTTCTCCATGAGATTGGGGAAACCGATGGGATCCCTTGAGTCACATCTCAGTCTAAATACCCAACACACACCGTTATCTCTCCCCAACTCTTTTATAGATCTATTTTCTCAAATAGGAAAATATCCATAAACGTAACCCTTATCACATAATGGGATTAGTGGCCACTCATTCAATATAACATAAGCATCGCAATAGAGAACTGTAATAAGACATTATCACATTCAATGTCAAGAGATTTTGGTTTAAAAATACCAATCCTATATAAAAATATTTACCATTGTGTCCCTCCTTGACATCTCATATTAAAATGTCAAGGAGGAACACCCACCCTATAAATGACTATATATCTAAGAGGCTCTAATGATACTCAATCATTCATTTTTCCTACACTTATTATAACCATTTATACTCCCTCACCATCCCTTAACCAAAAGTGATCAATGCACTTTTCTTTAGTCCCACTATGTCGATTCATTATATTTATAACACCTTAGATTCCTAAAATATGATTTCATAAATGTATAGATTAACAATATACCATTAATGAATGAGGCATCAAACAAGTGTTCATGGGTCTATCTTGGGCCAAGACACTTCTACTGTGGGGATAAGAATTTAAAATAGAATATTCATTTAGGCTTATGGTTGAGCAAAGTAAATTAATTGTATCAATTTTTTTTGAATAAAGTGGTTATTTGGTTAAATAACGAAATTATTATTAAAATTAAATGTCATGATTATGTGATTCGAAAATATAGGGTTATACTACAGTATCTCACAAGATGTGGGAGTATGTTTAGGGAACACATACCGGATTTATTGAGATAATCCATTATTATGAATTATTTTTCAACCATTCATATGATTACATGCCCTCAAATAGACATCACCCATAAAAATGTATCCTTATCTTCATCCAAATCAATTTAATAACACATAAAAAAGTTGCAAAAATTTGAACAATTAATTTTAAAATTAATATCATAATTAATATTTTCGGAATATCCATCGAACATCATACTGATGAACATATATATATATATATATATATTATATTTTGATAAGTTGGGTGTGTATCACCCCGTTATATAATAGAAATTTAAAACAAAAAGTAAAAAACATTAATTTTAATCTATCCATTTTTTCCAAAATGATATAAAAATAGTATAATTTAATGCATCAAAATATCCTAATGAAACCATGTGAAATGTAGTGTTTTCAACATTCTAATAATCCCTTATAAAATAAAAAAATCCCCTTCATGTTGAGATGAATCCACCATGATCTGGTATAATAATTTTTGATTCTAGACTTACCAAAAAACAAATAAATAGTAATGAAATAGTCTAAGGAACTAATATTGAAATGATATGTAGTGTAATATTTTCCATTTCCCTATGTAACATTTTTTTTCTAATACATAATATTTTATCTCATGTGTAATTTATTTTCCTCACTAAAAAATCCCATACATTTCAGTTTTAATGCATTAATTATATACAACATCATATGTAAGACATTTTTATTAGAAAAAAATGATATGTAATATTCTTTCCCAATATGTAATGTTTTTTTCTTTAAAAAATTTAGTACATAATATATCCTCCATCAATCATAATTTATTTAACATTCATGGATTTTCCAGATGTATTATATTAATCTCATGTCTATGTTATGGTTTTCAATGGAATCCATTATATTATAAACGAATTAGATCACATAAAATAGAAAATTTTAGTGGTTTAATTTGTTAAAAATCAGATGGAAATGAAAAAATAAGAAATGATGGGGTACTGAAATTCATATATAGGATGACTAGAAGTTGCATACCGGATGATTAGAAGTCACAAGAGAAAGTCGTGACTTTATATTATATCCTAATCTCAGTTAAAATTTAATATATGCAATCTTTAAGAAATTATATAGGGGTAATCAAAGAGGTTTTGAAAAAAAATCATTGCCAAATATTTTTAGAAGTATTTATAGTTCAACAGATGGGTGAGTTAACGTGGAAGAAGAAATTAAAAAAACAAAGTGTGCATCTATAATGTTATGATTTGGTGAAATTCTCCATTTAAATATTAATAGGTGGTGACTACCATATGATACAGGTAAGGCTCTAATACAAATAATGTAATATATTATAAGAGAAAATTATTTCACAGAGATATTGTAACTATCTTCCAATTAAATTTAATAAAGAGATATCTTGTTCTATTCCATGAATTAGGATGAAATAGAATATTAAATTATTATTGATCTGATTCTGTGACTTACATATTTAAATTGTTATCCTTTGATATTTTTTCATTATTTGAAAATTGTGTATTATAGTTTAGTAACATGTGTACATTTCTTATTAAATGATCTAAACATCTCAAGATAGGATAACATTATTAGACAAAATTTCTACATTTAGGTTCAGATGGGAAACATTCATTGGTTTTTTGGGAGTTACATATAGATCCAAATTTTTTTATTAGAGTGTAGTTGGAGTGTTTTGGATGACCATACCTTGAAAACGGTGTCTGATAACGTGGTTCAATAGTATTATTCTACCCTTGGAATTATATTAGAAATATGTTTTGGATCCATCTTTTACATTTGCCTGAAGTAAGAGGGAGTTCATAATTTCATTATTTAATGAATTTTTAGAGGGTTTAGTTCAATGGATATTATTAATTAAATTGATTTTGGGTTCCATAAAAATATAAGGGTGATATCTACTACAAAAGGACCTTGATCTTCTATTGATGGGTACCATGTTTGAAGTGATGAAAAAGGAAAAATGGGGAAATATAAAAAATAAATGATCAGGTCTATTCATATATAATTTTATTATAATTGGAATTATAATATCCTAAATGAGAATACATCTTTATATCATTCAGAGAACTTGATGACATGTATGAGAATATGAAAGTATTGAACAACGCTTTCTTTACGAAGAGACAAAATAAAATGACAATGTCCAAAGTGATGTTTCATTCAAATAATATTAATGTATTTTACATGATTGGAGATCAGTTGGATTAGGTGAGAGTAAACTTCATATATCTTGAGTGGGAAAATTTTTTAATCTCTCTCCTCCCATAATCATTTGATGTTATGGTGACCACTATGAGTAACTCAATTGAGGAGAATAAACATGTGTTTTTATTCATCATGATGTTAATTATTAATATGTAAATCCATCAGAAAGAGATACCTTTATATTTTATTAATTTACATATTGGGAAGACATGGGTGAAATCAAATCAGTTAAGGGTAATATGAA
Organism: Viscum album; assembly: GCA_963277665.1. NCBI lineage: Eukaryota > Viridiplantae > Streptophyta > Magnoliopsida > Santalales > Viscaceae > Viscum > Viscum album. Next base: position 1,920,003,105 of record OY728163.1, read on the forward strand.
ATGTAATAGAATGAATAGTTGAGGTATCATAATCATGATGGAAAGTGGTGCCATTTAGATAAATTGTTGGAAGAAAGGACACATATAAAAGTTATTTGAGAATATTTTTCATGTTTATTATTCCTTTAATATCACTTATTACAGTGTTATGAACATTATGTAATCATTTAAGTTATTAATAGTTGTTTCGTCGATATTTGGTACTTGAGTAAAAATGAGGACCTTATAATTACAAGTTGTCCATGTGGTTAAATATCCATTATCATAAGAATGTTATTAATTATTTAGATATCATATATATCATATATATTCAGTATATACATGTATTTATAATATTACATTACATTTGGATATAATAAATGAAATTCACCATTCATGGAGACATTAAGTCGTACGTACGAATGAACGCTACATTCATTTCCATTTAGTATTTTAATGGAATGAAAACAAAATTATACATATTTATTTTATAATTCTAGTATATTATCTTAAATAATATCATTAACTCCATCTTTTGTATGTCCGACATAAGGCATTCACGAGTCATATCACTTTAAGGGGGTGATAGTCCGCACTTCCTAAAATGAAATTATCGCGTTTACCAATTATAGAAACCATAAATTTATTCTATAAATGAAAAATAACAAATTATAAAGAAAACATAAACATAATATATATCATATATAAATATAGTGCCATCATATAGGCCACCATGAGATACAGTAGGAGATAATTGAACAATCTTCATTTCATGAGGCGTTAGTTATCCATCCACAGAAACAATATGTTATTTTCCCATTAGATAGAGATGTGTTTAAGTGTAATTCGAATCATTTTCATAAAAAAATAATATTATATTGAGTATACTGGTTTTGTTATAAATTAAATGAGTAAAAAGTGTTTAGGCGGTTGGAAAGTAAAAAAAACCCAAAGAACATAAGGGAAGATGTTTCCTTTAAATCTGCTAACTCCCATTGGTTTGAATCAAAAGAGTTTCATGAAGTGTTTTATGTATAATGTAAGGCTTCTATGATGAATAGAGGGATCATGTGAGCTTATTTAAGCATATTTTTCAAGATCCAAAGGCTTGATATGTGTGAGAAATTAGTTATAAGTGAGGAATTTTTCTAATGGATATGAGGGCCTCTTCAAGAAGGTTTGAAACAATTATTTTATTATAAACTCATCTTTTGTTTCAAAAGGTCAACTAATCATTAATATCAATTTTAAGAAGACTCATGGTCAAAATAAAATAATACAATAAGAATTGGATACGATTAAGATACTCTTTTAGTATTTATAAAATGATTTATTTAAATTAGTTATTGATGTATAAAATATATCATCATTAATGTTACATGAATAATTTAATTTATTTAATGTCCAAAAATTATAAAAAAAATACCATGATATAGAAAATTTATTTTTCTTTCCGAATAATATTTATAATCGAAATTATTACTTATATAAAACTATGTAAAAATTTATTTACAAAAAGATATTTGTAAATGTCATTTTTTCTTTACTTCAAATTAATTAATATAAAATGTCATTACTACTCCCATGTGGCTCCATGGGGTCCCAATGTCAACCCAAGGATTCCCATGGTTTGATATGTATCTTATAATATGATTAGGACACATGTTAGGGTAATTTAATATAATTATAATATAATATTTTACCCTTATTTACTATATTTACCCTTTAATCATGGTAAAAAATATATTTACTAAAGTAAATATTCAAATTGTATACAAATAAAAGTTACCTATTTTAAAAATTTTGACTTAGTAATACCAAATATGGAAACCATTTTTCTAAATTCAAAACATATAAGTGGGAGAAAATAATTTAAAATTAATTCCGGTTATGGAAACAAAAGGCGTTTTTTTAAGAAAATGTTATCTATCAAAAGATTGACACTTTTCAATGTCCAATTTAAAAGTGAAATGAAATAAATTGTCCAACATTTGATGAAATAATAAAATCATATTCTTATTACACATTAGAACCATTTAAAAAGATATTCTAAAAATATAAATAAATTAGATTAAAAGGAACTTTTGATTTAAAAAACAGTATTTTTAACTATTCATTAAAAAATTGAACTTTATAATAAAAATACAAAAAAGTTATCAAAAGTAAATTTGGATGCCTAGAATATAAAGAAGAATTATATTTTTTAAAATATAATATATAAAAATTACCAAAATGTGATTTAAAGAGGGTTCACCATCAAAAGGCTGTAAAATAACCCTTTAAAGAATATTAGAGTGTTTATGCTTAGATTTATTTACATTTTAAGGGTCTAAATTATATTGGATAAATTTAAAATTTTTTAACAAAAATGTATTATCATATTTTATTTAGTTCTATTCATTTCCACATATATAATGGCTTATAGTTAAATACAATTTAAAATAGTAGTATTATATTATTAGTGTGCAACGTATGATTTCAAAGAAATCCACTATTGAGGATTGGGTACGCTATCAAACATAAAATCCCCATTAAATTAAAATTAATATTTAATTCCCAAATTTTAATAAACATTTAAATGTATTATTATTTATTTACATGGGATGTTAAATCCTTCCCCCCTTTTGGGAATTCCATCGTCGCAATTTGTATTCACTTATCAAATAAGTTGGGGTATTTATACCTCATAACATTTTAAGATTCTTATGTGGCATCTTCAACCATATGGTTTTTACAAAAAACCTTTTCTGAAAAAATTACCTCATTCGGCAACACTTCCTCTCTACACTCATGAATCGGGACTGGTTGTTCCTCATAAGAGAGATTCTCTTCCAACTAAACTACCTCTTCGCTCAAAACCTAAGATGGAACTGGAATATAATTTCTAAACATTGATATAGGAAAAAAAATTATATAACCTAGACAAACATGGAGGTAAAGCCACTCTATATGCAACTGATCCAACATTATCCAGGATTTCATAAAGTCCAATGAACCTCATACTCAACTTTCCATTCTTACCAAAACACATCATACATTTCCATGGAGAAGAATTGAGAAAGACATGATCACCTAGCTCGAAAGATAAATCCTTCCTCCAGTTATCCACATAGCTTTTCATCCTGCTCTAAGCTGTTATCATGTTCTTCTAAATCAACTAATATTTTTCTACCATATCTTCTACCAATTCTGACCCAATCAGCTTTCACTCACCTACTTCATACCAAAAAGTTGTAGTTCGACAATGCTTTCCATTTAATTCCTCAAATTGAGCCATATGTATACTGGAATGAAAATTGTAATTAAATGAAAATTCCACAGAAGAAATATGTTGGTCCAAACTTCCCTCGTAATCCATTTAACAAGCTTGTGGAATATCTGACATATTCTGAATTGTTAATTCTAACTGCCCATCTGAAGGAGGATGAAATATTATACTGAAATTTAATATAGTACCAAACAACTTATGAAGGAATTTCCAAAAGTTAGATGTAAACCTAGGATAACGATCAGATACAATGTAGAGGGGAACACCATGCAACCTGACTATCTCATTATCATAGAATCGAGAAAGTTGATCAGGAGAGAAAGTGTCTCTCATATAAAAAAATGGAGATGATTTTTTCAATCGATCAACAATTACCTGGATATCATTGTTACCTCTAGATGACTTTGGTAATCCCACAACGATGTAAATGGATGTATTTTCCCATTTCCACTCTAGAAACAGTAATGACTGAAGCATCCCATTTGATAAATTCCCACACTTATTTAACATGTTGACAACTCACACACTTCACTACAAAATCAGCAATATCTATTTTCATTCTATCTCCCCAGTAATACTCTCAATGGCCTATGTACATCTTAGTACTGCTAGGATGAACTAAAATCAGGAAACTATGAGCCTCACACAACAACTCATTCTTCAAATGTGAATCACAAGGAGCACATAATATTTTCCAAAACCTCGAAACATAATCATTATAAATTTTAAATTCAGGTATCATACCCTTCTGAACCAACTCTACCTTTTTTGTAACTCCCTATCTTTTTTCGGCGCTCGCTTAATTCTGTCTGACAGAGATGATTCCACAGAAACCTGAAACAAAACAGAAGCACTTCCTGCACCAACAACATCTATTCCAAAAGTCATCTAATCATAAACCATATCATCTCGTTCCAAACGTAGCATGGTTAATGAAGCATTATTTTTTAAATACAAAGAATCATCCACTTTATTTCCCTTTTCTGAATGGTAACGGATCGTGTAATCATAATCCTTGATTAATTCCAACCATCTCCTCTATTTCATGTTCAATTATTTTTGAGTGAATATATAATTCAATATTTTGTGGTAAGTATATATGTCACATTTAACTCCATAAAAATGATGCCTCCAAATTTTTAAATCCAAAACAATAGCTGCTAATTACAAATAAAGTGTAGGGTAATTTAACTCATGAGGTTTCAACGGACGTGATGCATAAGAAACTACCTAAACATTATACATAAGGAAAATACCATGCCCTTTAAACAAAGCATCGCTATATATAACAAACTCACCAATTCTGGAAGGTAGCGCCAAAACTGAAGCATTCACCAATCTTAATTTCAGTTCTTGAAAAAAATCACCACATTCTTTTGTCCATATGAACTTAACACCTTTTCGAGTAAACATTATAATTGGACAAGATAACATTGATTTTTTTTTTGAAAACCCATCTTTTATAACATACCAAACTAAGAAAACTACTAATATCGGTTATATTTGTGAGTCTTGGATATTCTTCAACAACTTTTGTTTTAGGGGGATCAACAATTATGCCATTTTTGGAAACAATGTGACCCTGGAATGAAAGTTGTTGTAACCAAAACTCACCATTTCTGAATTTACCATACAATTTCTTTTCGTTAATGGTTTTCAAGACAAACCTAAAATGAATTTCACACTCTTATTTACTTTTAGAAAAACCATGATATAATAAATGAACAAAACCAAAAACATATCGATGAACTCATGGAAAATTATATTAATAATATCCATGAATTCAACAGGTGCATTGGTTAACACTAAATGAATAACTAAAAATTCATAATGGTCATATATAGTATGAAATAGAGTCTTCAGAATTTCTTCTTCCTTTACATTCAACTAATTTTACCTCGACCTCAGATCAATCTTTGAAAAATACTGAGCTCCCTTGAGCTAATCCAACAAATATTCAATATGAGGCAAAACATACTTGTTTGAAATAGTGATGTTATTCAATGCATTATAATCAATGAAAATTATCATTGAACCATATTTTTTAACAAATAAGATAGGAGCACCACATGGTGATTTAGTAGGTCGAATGAAACCTTTATCTAATAACTCCTGAAATTTCTTCATTAAGTCTAAAATTCAATTTGAGCCATTTGATAAGGGTGTTTTGAAATTGGTTTAGCATCAGGAACTAAGTGAACAGTAAATTAAACTTCCTAGTCATTCATAAAACCAGGAAACACATAAGGAAAAACATCATGGTACTCATTTACCACCAGCACATCATTAATCTGAACACTTCATTTATTTTCAACAATATGAGAAAGGTAACATTCATTTATATATTTTACTTGTTTCTCAGCTTCATGATATGTTATCAAATGTAAGGGTCCATTCTTCTACACAAACTAAAAATCATTCTGAAAAGAACCTTTTTAGCTCTGCCGTCAATCTTAGCATGATAAAGATAAAGCCAATCCATACCCAAAATAACATGAAACCCTACTAGAAGAAAAACAAATAGGTTTGCAAGCGTATTTTTTCCACACATAATGATAAGAAGGTTCTTTTGTTTTCTTTCTGTCTCAATATTTCCTCTAGTTGTATTTACCATATGTTTCGTATTCATATCTTGAGATGGAATTCCTAATTTACAAGAAATTTTCTCAGAAATGAAAGAGTGTGTATACCCAAAATCAAACAACACATTGGCATAATCTGAATAAAAAAACAGTGCACCTGATACAACTTCATTTGATGTCCCAACATCTGCTGAAGTATTTTCAAAGGATTTCACCACCCCATTATGCTTGTAGTCTGGATGCTTTCGCTATGTTGAGTTCTTCTTTGGATACTCAAATGCATAATCAGAAAATTCATTACACTTAAAAAATTTTGTTGACTGTAAATCATATTATTTATTACCATTACGATGATCTTTTTCATTGCAATTACGTGCATTATGAACCATTTTACCAATCAGTAACACTTACTAGAATTCAAAAGACAGTCCCCAGCATGATTTTTACCACTATTTACAAAAACTGTAAACATATTTTTCTTACCATCATACTTATTTAAACAGTTAATCCAATTCGCCTATCACCTAGAACTCTTATTCTATTATATGAAAAAGAACACCGGATCATCAGAAAACTCCATTTCCACCATCTCCTCACAACAAAAAAGTTTTTCATAACTTTTTAACTCATTAGAAGCTAAATCCCTTGGATACTTTGGTTTTAATCTTGAGTAAAAGCATGTGATTTTACTATCAAATTCTCATATGAAATTCGTAGAATACCTTCATAGTCGAGTGAACTTTACTTTTTAAGCAGCCAATGAGTCATCCGACTTCTTCAATTATAGGAATTGTTTTTCCATCCTATGTTGAACCACTATAAAAAAATATTTCTCAGGGAAAATACCTTAGAATTCATCCCAATAATGAGAATTAATCTCCTCCATATCACTGATATTTTTCAACATCGACCACCACTGATTAGCATCACCTTCATACAAATAAAAAGAAATTCAAACCATTTGGTGTTATGAACACCCCGTGAAATCAAAATTTTTCTCTAGTGCTTTAATCCACCCTTCCTCTATCACATGGTTAGATGATCCTCTGAACGATGTGGATGTTGCTTTATGAAATGCTCTAATACAGACATGTTCCGCTATGGTTGATCTGGCTGATCTCATGCATGGATACCACCACCATTTTTAGACTGACTCAACTGTGCCATCACTACAAAAAACTGTTCAGTTCCGATTCCAACCATCTCAGGTTACTGATTTGGAAGGTTTCCTTCCTCCTGATGTCATCCCAACATAGCTGCACTATTTCATCTATGGAAAACCATTCTAAACATAGAAATATCATAGGCAAAGCAAAATGTTAATTTTTAAATTCTATATCATTTCTATATTAACATAAATTAATTTATTGAAATTAATTTAACAATAACCTAAATCCTAATGTTATCTAAAACTCCCATTGATACCAAATATAAGGATCCAACCTTAAAAAATTACATAATATTGAATTAAATGAATAATTCACATGGAGAATATTTTCTGGTTTAAGAATTAGTAAATTAGGACATAAATATTACATCATAAAATATTACAAAGTAAACACTTATACTCACTTTTGATTTTTTTTCACAAAATAAAAGCACATAAAAAAAGGATTCATGTCAAGTTCGATGTTTCAGACAGCCTGACTTTTCCTTGATCACATCTCTGACCCTAATCATCTTTAAGTCTAGTGAAAAACATTTAAAAACATGTGATGAGCATAAAAAGCTCAGCAAGGATTATAAAAACAAGAATGGAAACATTAGTTCATCATTACATACATAACATAATCTCATTAACATAACTCATTAAATCATAATATTTATGAATAACACATAGAAAACATAATTTATAAAGGATTCTAGTGGTATCCATATCATAATTACATTGTAGCTATCACAGCTACCTAGGGAGTTACATTTGGAATACCCATCAAAGTATATTCCTTAAATATCTTAGGATAAACATTCACGTTTACCTCCTTCATATTAAAAAATGCGTTAGAGATCTTTCTCAGGCTCACCTACCCAAGGTTTATCATGAAACCAACCATATTAATAAACAATTCCCAAGAACCATAACATATTCATAACACATAAAACAAAAATAAAGGGAAGATAAAATTTCCACATTTTAATCACAATATATCATTTAAACACATTGACATAACAAAAAAAATTATCAAAACCATTTTTAATACCAAAATAAGTAAAAAGAGTATATTGTATTTATTTTATTTTTAAAAAAACATTACGACTTGTTTAGGAAGACCATGATCAAATAATACTCGCTGCGGAAAAAAAGGACGTTGTCACCACTTACGTTAAAAATAAACATTCGTTTTTTTAATTTAGTAAGATTCCTCATAGGAAAGGATTCCCTTTGAATGAAATTAAATTCCAAAGGTAATTATACACCGTATAAAATCATGTTTAGAATAAAAGAAAATATACCTCAATGAAAGGGGATTGAGAGGATGTCCCTTACCTCATGTCCGACTTGACCCAGTCGTTCTTTATTCTCATGAATAATAAACTAATGTTAATTTAAATTTGACTAAGAACATTTTTGAAGTCTATTATTCCTTTTATATTAGTTATTATCATGTTATAAACATTATGTAATCATTTAAGTTATTAACGGTTGTTTCGTCGATATTTGGAACTTGAGAAAAAATGAACACCTTATAATTACAAGTTGTCCATGTGGTCAAATATAAATTATCTTCAAAATGATATTTCTGATTTAGATATCATATATATCAAATATATTCAGTATATATAAATATTTATATTAGTACATAACATTTGGAGGTATGAAATTTAATGGACCGTTAATGGAGACTGTAAGACGTATGTACGCATGAACACTACTACTATTTCCATTTCGTATTTTAATGGAATGAAAAAATAATTATACATATGTACATTATAATTCAATAATAATATCTTAAATAATATCATTAACCCCATCCTTTATCTGTCCCACATACGGCATTAATGAGTCATATAACTTTGAGGGGGCGGTAGTCCGCCCTTCCAGAAATGAAATTATCGTGTTTACCCATTAAAAAACCCTAATGGTATGCTATAAATGAAAAATAAAGAAGAATAAAGAAAGCATAATCAAATTATATATCATATATAAATATATTTCCATCATTATGGAAACCATGAATGGTTTTCAGAGATAATTAATAATCATCTTTTCATGAGGCGTTAGTTTTCCATACACAAAAACATTATTTTCTTTACCCATTATATGGAGATGTGTGTAAGTGTAATTATAATCCTTCCCCTAAAAAATACTAGAATATTGAGGATACTGGTGTTGTTATAAAATAAAGTAGTGAAAAGAGTTTAGGGGGATGGAGAAGTAAAATAAAAAAAAATAATTTTAGAGAAGAGGTTATGTTTAAATCGGGCAACTCCCTTTGGTTTGAACCAAAAGGGTTTCTTGAAGTGTTTTCTACCTAAGGTAAATCTTCTAGGATGAATATTAGGACTTGGGAACTTATTAGAGCAGAGGATTCATGATCCAAAGGCTTGAGAACTGTGTGAAAAGGGTTACATTTGATGGCTTTTTATAAGGGTGAGGTGGGGCTCTTTGGGAAGGTTTGAAACAATTATTTTATTATAACGTCATATTTGGTTTCAAAAAGTCAAATTTTCGTTAATATAAATTTTGATGTGAATCATGATTGAAATAAAACAATCTAATACGAAATGGATATGTTTTGGAATTTTTTTTAATATTTATAATCATATTTATTTAAATCGTTTATTTATTAGGAAAATATTGCATCATTATTGGTTCATAAATAATTTAATTTATATGATGTCCAAAAATTTTAAAAAAATACCATGATGTAAGAAATCATTATATCTTTTCAAATAATATTTACAGTCAACATGATAACTTATATAACCCTATGTAAAATTTTATATACTAAATGATATTTATTTATGTTATTTTTTTCTTTACTTTAAATTAATTAATATAAAATGTCATTGTTACTCCCATGTGGCTCCATGGGGTCTGAAATTCGACCCAAGGATTCTAATGGATGGATATGTATAATAAAATAGGATTAGGACACATGTTAGGGTAAATTAATATTATTATAATATTATATTTTACCCTTATTTACTATATTTACCTTTTACACATGGTAAATAAAATATTTATTAAAGTAAATATTTAAAATGACTAAAAATATAAGATACATATTTGTAAAATTTGGACATACTAAATCCAAATATGGAAAAAATTTCTAAATTAAAAACTTTTATGTGGCAGAAATAAATTTAAAATTAATTACCGCTATCAAAACAAAAAGAGTTTTTTACGAAATATTAACTATCAAAATATTGACACTTATTTATGACCAACTTCAAAGTGAAGTTAAATCCAATGTAAAAAATTGGATTAACTAGTAAAAATATATTTTAATTAAAATTTATAACCATTTGAAAATATAATCTCGACAAATAAATAAATTAGACTAAAAATCACTTTTTAGTTAAAATACAGTATTTTTTAGTATTCATTAAAAATTAACATGGTCAGAATGATACCAAAAATTTAAACAAAGTAAATTTTGATGCCTCGAATTTAATGAAGAATAATATATTTTCAAATTGAACATATAAAAATGAACAACTAGATTTAAAGAGGGTTCTCCATCAAAAGGTAGTAAATCGACCCTTTAAAGAATATTAGTGTATTTATTATTAGATTCTATTACATTTTAAGCCTCTAAATTTTATTGGATACATTTAAAAACATTTAACAAACATGTATAATAATATTGTTGTTAGTTCTAATCTTTCACACAGAGACAATGGATATGAGTTAAAAACCATTAAAAATAATAATATTATATTATTAGGGTGCAATATAAGATTTCAAAGAAACCCGCTATTACATATTGGGTATGCTAACAGACATAGAATCCCCTTTAAAGTAAAATTCATATTTAATTCAAAATTTTTAATAATCATTAAAATGTATTATTCTTTATTTATTTTTGATGTTATAATCATAGGTAATGATTTTTTAAATATATATGTATTTTATGAAATTATTATAATATAATAGATTAATAAAGGCTTCATTTTTAAAATTTTGGCAATATTTACCATCATATCACCTTAAAGAAACCATTTCATAACATTAGAAATGTGAATTCTTATTTTATCTACCACTGAACTAGATCCATCATAAAATATGAACCATTAATGTAGAATAGATATCAAAACCTAAAAAATTGAGTTCAATATATAGATTGTAATATGATGATATCACAACATGGAATATGTTTTATGAAATTTAACAATATTTTTATTATAAATAATGATGAGAGTTATGTTCCACCATTCATGATGGTTGATGTTACCTATAATATTTTTTTAAATAATTGATATTAATCACTACCATTTAAGATTCAATATAGATTTATTTAAAAACCCTCAGAGATTGAAGAGTTGATATGCATTGAAGAGTCCTTGTGATTTAATGTTAGAATGTGGATGTTCTGATTTTTTATAAATTGAATCTTTATCAATATACTCTTATTTTTCTCTAATTGGATATATATGCATAAAAAATCCATTATGTATTATGGTTTAGTGTCTTAATAACCATCACATTGTATTATTATTTTATTATGTTTCTCGAGTCAAATATTTCCTGATTTTTTAGGGGTTTTACATGTTATATATATTTTAAACATTATAATGGACAATTTATAGGCTTATTATAAAATATATTTATAAAAATAGCTAAATAATTATAGTTATCCATTACAATTCTATGGTGACCAACATACCATGACGATGTGAAAAGGTTTTAATATCATACTCTATGTGTCGATGCATTAATACAAATGTATTTTTACTAAAAAAACAAGTATTATAAATAATTATAGTGAAATAATTATTTTAATTAGAATTCTATCATGGTTTCTCAGGACATAAACCATAGTGTGTCCAAAATTGGGAATTAAAAGGTTCTCTATATACCATGAATGTATGGTTAAATGGTTGTAGATTTATTTTTCTGGTTTTTGGATTTCTGAGTCGAATATAGGAGGGAATATGTGATTTTAATTATTTAAAATTAGGTTATGAATGATCATTTCCATTATTGTTTGATGTTTTATAATTTGATGTCCTTTACACATAGTAAAAAAAATTATATCAAATCAACATTTCATAATGTTTATAAAAAAGAATTGTGTCATTTTCTATGATAAAAATTTGAATGTCAGGATTATTATGAGGCTTACTATGTTCTGTAATTGGTAAGAAAATGAGATTTTGAATTCAAGAAATACAATTATGATTCTAAGGGGGATATGAATGATTTTGGGATCATCTAAGTAATTTAGATGGTGTTTTGTGGTCATATACAACATCGTCTATTGGGAAATTTCATAGAACATGAATTTTAATGCATATTTATGGTATTAAATAACTAAGGAAAAAATATATTTTGTTCATATTTTTCCATTGATATACCATCCCATATATAATTGTATAAAAACAATAACTTTTTATATTTCTACAATGATAATATGTTTTCCATTAAATTAAATTGCAGGTTATCTTATTTTGAAAACTTTTAAGATAACAAAAATCCAATTTCTAGGAATACTCTAATGGGATTTTGATTCTGATTTAGGGGAATATAAAGGATGTATAGATGATAAAAATAACTAATTCACATGATAATAAAAAGTAATGATTTATCAAATTAGTGATTCATATCATTTATTTTTTTACTTGATACACATGACTAAGCTCTTTCATTGTTCCTTATTGCATTTTATAACATAATATGAACACGCACAATAGGATCAAATACATTGGTAATAATGTATTTTTTACTCAATACAATGATTCAATAAACATTCAAGATAACATTATACTATTTGTGTATTTTATAAATCTATCTCTCATTATTACATTTTTTTAGATCAAATAATACTCGATAATAATGATAACATATTTCATATTTGGTCTTTGAAAAACGACTAATTGAACTTTGAGTGGTGGATCTCTATCATATAGTATTTTTATTTGGTTAAAATAAATATTGTAATAATTCATTTAATATTTACATGTATCCAATATTATATCATTTTGGAAAAATATTTAGATTGATTTGACCATGGGAAATCATTAACCCTATCAAAAATAAAGGAGTTCCCATTTTCTAGGGGAAGGGATTCAAATCTATTGAATGTGAGGATTATTCTATCAATTTTATCCCTTTGATTGAATATTCTAGATATATCTTGGAACGATATAAATATCATTGAAATTTTAATGGGATATATTTTTCTAGTAAAGATAAATATTTAAGATTATGGGAGAAGAAATAATATGTTACTCTCATCCTTTATGTAGAAGTGGATGATATAAGTGAATAGTGAAAAACTACTGAGTGAAATTTGGGTAAAAATTAATGATATACATGATGGAGATATGAAATTGATGTATTCAAAGTTACAAACATTCTAGAATCAATTTAATGATATTTTAATGGGATGAGATGAATTAGATAATGAATTCGTCATTTAGGTGATCATAATTTTAATCATTATTCAACATTGTAGAGATATTCCTAAACATTCATTTTTGGTTTTTAATTTCATTAGGATTGTCCTATATAAGTATAAAATAAATATTTCAACTATTGAGGATATAGATTTTGAGTGTTGACGTTGATTATAATAAAAAATATCTTGATTTCCATTGATATTATGAGTTTATCAACATTAATAGTACTGATAAAATATAATTAGGAGACCCTATTCAATTCTTTAAATGTTTTGATACTCATTTTCTATAAGATGTCTCATGAGTGGGAAATTATATATGAAAACATTATAAGATATTTTTATGAACATATATCACTATTTTTAAAAGTAAACCAATGAGTAAATACTAAAAACTAGGGTTAACCTCCCATAAAATGTATTAATTACAATAATATAGAATATTTTTAACCTAATTTACATTAGATAAATAATGGTTATCATTATTTTGATCTATATTGATGTTTAATACGGAGGAATAAAGTATCATGTGGGTATAATAGTGGAATTTTATTTAGTTTAAAGGGAATGGAAAACATGAGAAACAAAAAAAGAACCTTTTATAAAATCATGATGACACATAATAAGATGTGTAAATTTACAATCATGTTTGATGATTTACATGAGGAAGATATGAGAGATGTGATTTTGAAATTTAAACAATCCAATGATAAGTTATTTATGAATAATAGATTAGTGGATAATGAACTATTTAATAGTGTGCTAATTATATGGAAGCACATAAATAATATTGACTAATAATGGATAATTGAGTGACCTAGAAAAACATTTCAATATTTAAAGATATAATGTATATTCAAAAAACTATAATAATTCATTAAATTAATATATTGATGAATTAAAATAGATGGTCATTGTTGAGATATAAATCAAGTTCAAATGAAATATGGGAGATATGAATGAAACCACTGAAGAAAGTGAATAGAATATTGATATTAAATTAGATAATATTATATATATATATATGAATGAGACATAAAAATAGTTGAGGTAAAATTGTAAATTTATGACATTTTTTTGATGAGTACTCACATTGATTTTAAATTATTTTAAGGATGTTTGGTGAATGATCAGAATCATTTTAGAGAGTAATTAATACCCATGTGAATCTTTTTAAATTCCCTAGGATTCCACATAATATCATATTTTGGAGTCGATATATTCTCCAAAATTATTTATGTAAAGACTAGAATATTATGAAGGTGGCCACACTATTGAAAAATAAGAAAGCACTAATTACTAATATCAATAGTAGTACTGAATAAATTACAAAAAATGAGTTATGGAATAATATTAGTGTCAATGATTAGTCTAGTAATAAATTATTGTTAAGTTAATATGATATTCATCATGTGAATTGTGAATATAAGTAATGGATTTGAAATTCGAAGGATAACTAAAAAATATAGTTTGATGAATATTTTTACTACCTCAATATATTTTTCATTGAAGTAATATATTATTGTCCAAGAGTGTATCTAAAAAATACTACATGTTTTGGATCAATCTCTAACTCCCATAATCTAATATAGATTATGAATCGAGGGGAAGTAAACATGAAATTCTAATAGATCTATCATTAATACAAAAAAAATGGATGTTAATAGTGTATTACTCTTTTGATACTCCTTAAGAAAATTTTTGGAGCTATAATAATCTTAGTAACAACAACACTATGTGTATCACTATAATACAAGAAAAATTGGAAGAGAATTGGAACCCCAAATCTCTTAAGAGTTTCAATGATCTGGAAAAATAATTTATGGTTGAGGATTATTATAAAATAGCTAAGGCGTAAAACCTATTATATATGATTGTGATTTATCATCACACATAAATTTTAAAGAAAATAATATATATATAAATGTATGTTTTAGGATTTTTAACTTTTTGAAACAGTGTATTAATAAATTTTAAAGTGTTATATGACCAAAAATATGTTTGAAGAAAATTTTATCTAGTGGTGTTCATTTTATTTTTGGGTAGTTTTACATCATATTAAGTGTCTATAATTTATTTGGAATTGGGAATGAAGTGATATTTCACAATCATTGATGTTTTGTATGGATATAATAGGATATTAAGATCTTACATTTATTCTTATTACAAATTTCCAATGATAAATCATCAGCTCGCTTGATAATGAATTTTTAGATTGGGTTGTGGCATTAAAGATGTAGATATTAAGGTCCAAAAAACATGTTAAGGATTATTAAGTATGAATAAATGTGGAACCAAAGGAAGATTAATTTTTAAAGACACAAAAATTGTGAAAATTTCATTATTTAAAATTGTCAATCAAGAGTCACATGTTAGTAGATATATAAATACTGAAACCTATTCAGTTGAATCAGTCAAATGTGTACTATTAAATGAGATTTATGACAAACAAAAAAATACATGTATTTAATTAATTTTGATAATGATTAAACTAACATTACATAAACTTATTTTATTTCAATTAAATCAATCTCAATTTAATAAATTAATAATTTGTCGAGGCGTGTAAGAAATAAAATGTGAGGTTATATGAAATTACTTCAATATTATAAAGTATTCAAATACAATAATTAATATTTTGATTAATATCACAAATAATATGGATTATGGAATGAATTATGGGATCTATATAAAACCTTAAAAAATATATTAACTAAGAGTAATTTACATATTTTTGTGGATATCGGATGAACTGTGACATCATAAAATAGAATCTATATTTATATACAGAGTGAGGATAATATTTAATCTTTATATATTCCTAAATGGTATTTTGTTTGAACAAATTATATCAAAACATATTATGAAATGTGTATATACTTGAATTCAAACTTGAAATTTTTTTATGAATTCATCAATCCATATAACAATAAGATCAACGATATGACAACCTTGATCTTTTATTACACAATTAAACATAATTTATTACATGAACTTCACTTGATAATACATAGAAGATTGAGTGGTCTAGTTTCCTTGGGTCTTGGTATAATTACATAACCACTTAAAATATGAAATACAACATCTTTATTGAAAACATCAATTACATGAACACTACATTCTCTCTTACTTAGCATTGAATGGGATAACCTGATGACATGCATAAGAAAGGGGTGAGCTATAAAGCCCAGTAAGGGAATAATCATTGAATAACCTGAGTAATACTATACATGTTAGACAATAGACATATCAATAGAGCACAAAAGTGGCATAAACATAAAGGCATGATAAAACATGATAATCATTACATGGAAATGTGGCAACAACACATAACATGGAATTAGCATGAGCCAGGACTCAATGCACTTAGAGAATGAGTAAATACACATTACATATGAAGCACGAGTAAATCCTCATTGCACATGAATTATCATGAGTAAAAACCCATTTCGGATGATGTATCATCATACTATTCTTCATCCAATGCATTTGAGTGCAATAAGGGCCCACCCATCTTAAATATTTCATTTCATGCATAAGTGTTCCACATGGATCATAAAACATTAAATCATTCAAAATAATCATTTATTCAATTATAAATGAATGTGGAATACATAAATGAAACCATTTAAAAGATATGTAAGTGTGCATAAAGGGGAATACCCTTGATAGAGAAATGTGCATAGTATTCAATAAAAAATGACTTTGGATTTGAAAAATGCGGTGCAATTTTGAAGAATAACTACATGAAATAAGAGCTAATTAAAAATTGTTGACAAGTGAGAATGGGGTGAATTATCATATTTAAATTATATGGAATGAAATAGGGTAATATAGATACATGTTCCAAAAAATGTAATGGCATTTAGATTAATGATAAAAAAGAATTTATTGAATGTAAATGAAGAGTGATAAATTCCTTTCAGAATTTCGATATAGTAACGGGTGTACATGGGAGGACTTTAATGAGAGTGAAATGGGTCTTCCATAATTCATATATAAGGATTATAGTGTGTGGGAGGTTTAAAACCATACAAAAAGATTTATAAGTGAAATTAAAATGGCATAACAATTTAAAGAATATTGGACAAAAATGAGAATGGATGAAAAAAACCCTTACATGGAAGTGTGCCTCCAAATGCTTGAGAGAGACTTGAGAGAGGTTCATTGGGATCTTGGGGAACTTTGGGAGGATAATAGGGAGAATAGGGCCGAGGTTGGACGAACTAAAATGTCTTTGAGTAAGTAAAAAGTGGGAGCCTGGGTGGGCTTATATAGGAAAGGTGAGGGAATTCTTTATTATTTTCGTTTGGGACACCTCACATTAAACTAATCCAAACTAGAAACCATCCAATAGATTTTTTCCATGGTTTTTGGAAAAGAGATGTGGAAAAAAATTATTTATAAGGAAAATATATGAACTTCTTATAATAATAGTGTTGCTTATGTGGAGGTGAGTCACACTACCAAGGAAAACAATTAAAAAGACAAGATGTTTAATAAGCCTTGAAGTGTCCATTAATGCTTTGTAAAATAAGTCAAACAAACTGCAAATCACATTATTTTAAATATAAAACATATATTGGACGAAAATAAGGCTTATAGTATTTCATTACATCACAATTTGGTCATTATGAGGTCATAAAACACATTATATATTTAAACGGTATTTAATTTTTACCCAAAAATTTGACTGTCTCGCAAAATTATGAAAAAATCACCATTGGATAATTTTGACATCCTGATTCCAAAAATAATATTAATTTTATATAAATAATTTTCCATATATGTTAATTTTAACTTTTAAATTAAAATGGGACATTTATCTAAAATTCATGGGTTTTGACAAAAAATGGCTATCAAGCCATAATAAATATTACAATTTCATTCATAAAATTATATTATAATTTATATTTAATAAAAATAAATTTATTAAAAATAATAATCTAATAAAATATAATTTAATTCAAAAATCCATTAATTCATCAAAATAAATTTCTTAGTTGAACATTAACAAAAAATACTATTTGTGCTTTAATAACTGTTTACAAGGTAACAATAATAAAATTAAAGTATATTTATTATTATATTGAAATATAATGTACATAACCATAGTGCTAAGGTCTTATTACATAACCACTTATAACAACCGCATAAGACCGAAGAGTAAGATGTGTGTCGGTGATAGACTATTGGGGTGGCTAAGATAACATTACTCGGCTGGTAATCTGTATCAACTTCCACTTCTAACGTAGGCGGTCCTGCTCGAGCTTATCCTATTGAAGCTCGGCATGGGCTTGGTCAAGAGAGAAGAAAAATGATTCCACCTCTTTTCCGAGCTCTGAAAAATGGGCTTTGTATAGGGAACATCTACTAGATGGGGCCATCACATCCTTTGTCTTAGTAAATTGGATTTGTTAAAGACCTATATTTATACTAATCATGTGATCACTATTAAATGGCCATATTTACAATGGTCACAATTCATAATTTTATTTTAAATTCCAAAAACATATAACCAATGAATTTGAAATTTTATATAAACATTTTACATAAAGGGACATTTATTTAAATCATTAGGGATTTCCATTATTGAAATTTTGGGCCATTACATTATTCCCCCCTTATAAAATTTCTCCCCCAAATGTTTCTTTTCCCACACTAAAAAACATGTGGGTAACTCTGCTTCGTCATTTCCTCTGATTACCATGTCGCTTCTTCAAACTTGTGGTTTCACCACAACACATTGACGAGAGGAATTGTCTAATTTTATGGAACATTTTCTCTATGATATAAGATCATCATTAGTTGCTCATCATAAGATAGATCATCCTATAACTGTACCACCTATGAAGAGTGTACATGAAATGGGTCCAGTATGTACTTCCATAGGAGGGATATGTGAAAGACATCATGTATGTTTTCTATGGTATGTGGAAGTGCTAGTCCATATGCCACATCCCCGACACGATCAAGAATCATAAAGGGGTCGATGTACCATGGACTTAACTTCCCTTTCATTCCAAACCTCATAAACTTCTTCCAAGGAGTTAGGCGTAGAAATACAATGTCACCAACATTTAACTGAAGGTATCGTCAACTGTTGTCTACATAACACTTCTAACGACTCTAGGATGCCTTGATATGTTGTTGAATGGTTTTCAACTTCTCCACCATTTCATCAAACATTTATGTTCCATGAAGCTTATGCTCACCGACCTCATTCTAATACGCCGGTGTTCTACACCTTTTCCCATAAAGGTCTTAATATGGTGCCATTTGGATGGTCTAGTGGAAACTGTTATTATAAGAGAACTCATCCAGAAGAAGATTTTGATCCCATCCTTTTTTAATGTCTATTGAGCATGCTCTCAACCTTTCCTCAAGGGTTTGGATAGTCTGCTTGGATTGGCCATCAGTTTGAGGATGATAAGTCGTAATGATGTTTAGTTCAGTATTCAGAGCATGTTGAAGACTCTTCAAAATCATAGAGTTGAATCTTGGATATCTATCAGATAAAAAATATAGTGGTACTCTATGTAGACTTACCACTGCCCAAATATATATCTGTTCTAGTTGATCCAATAAAAATCATCCGGAAAAGAAATGAAGTGTGAAACCATTGTAAGATGATCCATAACAACCCAGGTTGCATTGTTGCCTTTGGATGTCTCCAGAAGTCTGGTGAAAAATTCAATGGTGATGTTCATCCATTTCCATTCTGGTATGGGAAATGGTTGCATCATCCCATTAGACTTCTACCTCTCTACATTCACTAGAAAAATCACCGGGCACAGTGATGTATATTCAACGATCTCCTTCTACATATTATCCCACCAATAATGATCTCCAAAATCTCATTAGATATTTGTGTTTCTTGGGTGAATAGAGAAATTTGAACTATGTGCATCACCCAAAATTTCATTATTTATCTCCGGATATGATGGAACACATCGTCTTTTCCCATATCTCAAAATTCCTTCTTCATTAACATTAAACTCTGAGGTTTTTCCTTTTCCAATAGCTTCCACTTTTTCCTGAATTCCCACATCAACTTTTTGATAATCCATTAACCTTTCCAAAAGTGACAGTTGTGCAGTTATTTGTGAATGGATTGATGATGTTCCCTTCTTTATGATTACCATGTCTATATTCATAAAATCTAATAATATTGGATCATTTTCAATTCTCATTAAAGATAGAATCGATGGGTCCTTTCTACTTATGGAATCTTTCACCTTGTTTGCTTTCCCATGGTGGTAATGGATTATGTAGTCATAGTCGTTGATCATCTATAACCATCTTCGTTGGCACATGTTCAACCCTTTTGTGTGAATATAACTTGAGGCTTTTGTGGTCATTATATATATTCAAGCTTCTCCCCAAAGGGATAGTGCCACCAAATTTTCAGATCAAAGATCACTATAGCCAACTCGAGGTCATGTGTTGGATAGTTCTATTCATGAACATTCTATTGACTTGAATGATAGGTAATGAATTTGTCATTTTTCATCAACACATATCCTAGTCTCTTCATCAAAGCATTACTAAATACAATAAAACATTCTCCACTTGTGGGTAAAGTGTCCAAGGGAGTAGTGATACAAATTTTTTTCAACTCCATGAAACTTTCTTTACATTCATTACTCCATGAAAACATTACTCCCTTCTGAATTCTCTTGGTAAAAGGGTTGGACAATCATGAGAAATTTCTCACAAATCATCAATAATATCCAGATAACCCCAAGAAGGTATGGATACCTGTTACCAATATATTCCTCGGCCATCCATAAATTGCATCTATTTTAAAAGGTTCCATATATATAACATTGATTATGATGGTATGGCCCAATAACGAGACCTCCATCACCTAGAACTCACACATGTTATACTTTAAATAGAGATTCTACTTCTGCAATGTCACTAGTAAAGTTCTCAGATGCACCACATGATCCTCCGTGGTTTTTGAGTATATCAGAATATCATCTATAATGACTACCACAAATATTTTGAGGTAATATCTAAAGACTCTATTAATCAAGTCCCTGAAGATTTAAGGAGCATTTGTGAGTCTGAATGGCATTACTATGAATTCATAGTGCCCAAATCGTGTACGAAATGTAGTCTTGGGGATATCTTCATTATTCACCCTTACTTGATAGTATACCTACCTCAAATCCACATTGTAGAAGTATTGTTCTCTCAACAGCTGGTCGAAAAAGTCATAAATTTGTGGGATATGATACTGGTTATTTATCGTGATTTTGTTGAGCTTACGATAATCAATGAAAAGGGGAAATGACCCATCCTTATTCTCGATGAAGAGGATTGTTGCACCCCATGGTGAAGCACTTGGGCATATAAACCCTTTAACCAAATTCTCTTGTAGTTGTTTCTTCAGCTCCTCTTGCTCCACAATATCCATTCTATACAGAGTCTTGGATATTGGTAATTCCCTAGGTATAATATCAAATGAGAATTCAACATCTCTTATAGGTGAAAAAATAGGCAATTCCTCAGGAAAGACTTCACCAAATTCCATCAAAATAGGAATTCCCTCTAGGATGGTTGCCACCTTAGAATCAATCATCTGATCCAGATACGCATGCTCGTAGGGCAGAAATATCCACTCTTGTGATGATGGAGCTAATGAAGATTCATCTTCCTCCTTTCACTAGTAATTAATCAGGGGTCGATTCTCCACATGGAGAGTGACTTCCCTCTCACGGAAATTTATGTTTTCTCTATATAAGGATAGAAAATCCATGCTATGAATTGCATCAAATTCTAGAAGAGGAACTATGAATAGGTTTTCCAGGATATTTAATCCACATATTATGACAGGGTGGGAGATATTTTCATTGGATGTAATGAATTCCCCATTTGTCATACTCACTGAAATCTTCACTTCCATTATTTTTATGGTGATTGGATTGTTCAACTGATCATTTGAGATATAAAAAAATGTGTAGAACCTAAATCAAAAAGTATGTTGGCTATTTTTGAATTAATAACTAGCATGCCTATCACCACTTCATTTTCGGGGTTCACTTCGACGGTAGTGATGGAAAAATCTCCCCCTTTCTATCTTAGAGGTTGTTTCTTTCCTCTGAAAAACATTGGCTTAGGGAACTGATTTTCATGATGGCGTAGTTCTTTGCAGTTGTAGTAATTAACAATGCATTGTGGATCTAATGGCGCGATCCTCTCCACTGTTGCAGTTGCGGGTTTTTCTTGCCAACAATTATTAGCCAGGTGCCCTTCTCTTCTACACCTAAAGCATTTCATCATACCCTTCATGAAATTTATAAGGTACTTCTTTCTAATCCATTTTCAAGTGGGGTGTTGTATCTTTTTATCACCATTGTATTTATCTATCGGACCATATGAATTGAGGTTTACATTACACTTTTAAACCCCAAAAGTCCCCTAATATTATACGATCTCCATTTCGACCTTGAGGGAACATCAGAAAATTTCCTCATAGATGTCGAAGTCATAGATTCCAGTGCATTCCGCAGGATAGGATTCAGCCCACCAAATAAGCGGTCAACCATGCATTCTAGAGTAATGAAAAAGCCTGATGTGTATTGTGAAAGCATTGTGATGTTTTCCTCGTAATCTCCAACAGATTCGTCATATTTTTTTCTTGATGGAAGGAAGTCCATTTCCCTATTTAGCTGGAGGGTGCGCATATAATAATTATCAAAAAACATATTTCATAAATCCTTCCATTCCAACACCTCAATATCCTCCTCTAGCTTTGTATTTTTTATCAATGCCCACCATTTATCTTCTTCACCATCCATACGATAAGCAGTCTTTAGATCTTTCTCTTGTTTAGAACATTAAAGGATGGACAAGAACTTTTCAATGGAGTTGATCTATTGTTCATTGGTTGAGGGATCAGATAATCCATTAAAAGCAGGAGGCTTTTGTGTCATGAAGCACTCGATAGTGACTTGTTCATTCTTAGGGGAGGTTTAACATTTATCTTGACCCATCTTTCTTTTAAAATCTTGAGTTAGCTGAGAGATAAGTGTGACATAGTTCTTAATACCCACTCCCAATGGATTGTGCATCTCATTAGTATAGTAATCACATTGATCTTCACATTAGTTTTTTTCCCGAGTCCTCCTATTACCGGTCATTGGCTGGAAGAAAAGGATAGTTAGAGGTACACATAAAGGGTAATACAAAGGAAAAACAAACCAATTACAAATAAATTTTATTTCCTTTAGATATGAATCTATTGGCATCAGTCTATGTTATCCATGATATACTTTCTAGCATATATTCTTAAGTCATTTTTTTGTCCCTTAATAATGGTTTATACTAATCTTGTCAATTTACCAAATAATATCCCTTGTGAGTGTCGTAACCAAGACTACATAAAGGCCCGTTTTTGTGCTCCAGTCCTCATTCGAGTCTAGATCAAAGAGGTGTTTTTGGGTTTTACATCTTGGATACATCTGTGCTAGAGAAGCCTCTACCTACTCGTATCCAGATTGGGATTTATTTGCTTGATAAAACACTTATTCAATATTCACCAAAACATAAGTAATTTTTTATTATACATAGTCTTGTTCTTAAGGAATCACTAGAGTTTTCTAATCCTAATACCAAAAATAACTAAACTTATCCTTTGATAACAACTATGACAACCATGATCTTTTATTACACAATTAAACATAATTTATTACATAAACATCACTTGATAGAGCATAGAAGATCAAGAGGTCTAGTAACATTGTGTCTTAGGATCATTAAATAACAACTTAAAACTTGAAATAAATCATCTTTATGGAAAATGTCCTTTACATTACCACTACGTTCCCACGTACTTTACATTGCATGGGATAACCTGAGGACATGCATAAAAAAGGGTGAGCTGTATATCCTAGTAAGGGAATAATCATGGAATAACATGAGAAATAAAATAAATTATAGACAATAGGCACGTCAATAGAGAACAAGATAAGCATAAACAAAAAGGTATGATGAAGAATGATAATCATAACATGGAAATGTGGCAACAACAGTTAACATGGAATTTACATGGGCCAAGGATCATTGCACATAGAGCATGAGTAAATCCTAATTACACATGAAGAATGTGTAAAACCTCATTCCAGTTGAATTAGAATGAGTAAACACCCATTGAACATGACGTATCATGATACTATTCTTAACCCAATGCATTGGAGCGCTATCCGGGCAAGCCCTTCTTAAACATTTCATTTTATGCATAATTGTGTCACATGGAACATAAAACATTGAATCATTCAACATAATCATTTTTTCCATGATAAAATAACGTGGAATAAATACATGAAACTACATAAACAATAAGTAAATGTGAATAAATATGAATACACTTGATAGAGAAATGAGCACGGTATTCACAACACAATGACTTTGTCTTGGAAAAATGCGGTGCAATTTCGGAAGCATAACGACATGACATAAGAGCTCATAAAAATGGTTGATAAGAAAGAAATAGGTTTATCATCATATTTACATGATATAAACAACAATAGAGTCATATAGATACATTTCCCAACAAATTTAATGGAATTTAGATTCAGGATACAAAAGAATTGGTTTAATGTAAATGGGGAGAAATAAATTCCTTTCAGAATTTTGACATAGTCACGAGTGTATATGGGATGAATTTAATGAGAGATAAAGGGGTCTCCCATAAATAAAACATAAATAGTTCAGTATTATGGAGGTTATAAACCATATCCCAACAATTATAATTGATATTAAAAGGTCCTAACAATTTAATGAATATTGGACAAAAATGAGAAAGGAAGAAAAAACCCTTACATGTAAGTCTGCTTCCAAAGGTTTGAGAGAAGCTTGAGAGAGGCCTCATGGGAGCTTGGGTAACCTTGGGAGGACTATAGAGATATATTTTCAGAGTTTGGGTGTACTCCAATGGCTTTGAGAGATGAGAAAGTGGGATCATGGGTTTGTTTATATAGGAAAGGTGAGAGAATTCTTTATTATTTAGGTTTGGGACACCTCACGTTAATCTAATCAAAACCACAAACCATCCCATGGGTTTTTCCCATAGTTTTTGGAAATGGGATGCGGAAAACAGAATTTTATGAGCCCAAAGTCCTAACTTCTTAAAATAATAGGTTTGCTTATGTAGAGGTGAGTCACACTCCTAATGAAAACAATTTAAAAAGACAAGATGTTTAGTAAGCCTTGATGGGTCCATTATTTTATTGTAAAATAAGTCAAACAATCCCAAAATCATATTATTTTAATGGTAAAAAATATATTGGCCGAAAAAAAGGCTTATAGTATTTTATTACATCAGTATTGGGTCATTATGATGACATAAAAGACATTATATATTTAAATGATTTTTAATTTTTACCCAAAACATTTACCGTCTCAGAAAATTAGGAAAAATCCATTATTAGATAATTTCGACATCCTTATTCCAGAAATAATATTCATTTTATCTAAATAATTTTGTAAATATGGTAATTTTTACTTTTAAAAAAATTGATATTTATCGAAAAATCATGGGTTTTGACAAAGATGGTGTTCAAACCATAATAAAAATTTCAATTGCATTCATAAAATTATATGATAATTTATATTTAATAAAAATTAATTTAATAAAAATAATAATATTACATTAAAATATAATTTAATTTAAATATCAATTGATTCAAAAATATATATTTCTTAGTTGAACATTGACAAAAAATACTATTTGTGCTTTCAAAAATATTTACAAGGTAACAATAATAAAATGAATGTATATTCATTATTATAAAAAAATAATGTATATAACCATAGTGATAAGGTATTTTTACATAACCCCTTAAAACACCCGCATACGACCGAAGTGTATGGTGTGTGATGGTCACAGAGTCTTGGGGTGGCTCAGATAACATTTCTCGGTGGTAATCTCTATCAACTTCCACTTCTCTCGTACGCGGTCATGATCGAGCATAACCTATTGAAGATCGGTGTGGGCGTGGTTAGGAGCAAATCCCAATGACGCCACCTCTTTTCCATGCTCTAACAAATGGGCTTCATATGGGGAGAGTCTATTAGATGAGGTCATCACATCTTTTGTCTGAAAAAATTGGATTTGTTAAAGACCTATATATATACTAATCGTGAGATCACTATTCAGTTGCCATATTAGAAATGTTCACAATTATTAATAGAATTTTAAAATTAAAAAACATATAACCAAAGAAGTTGAAATTTTATATAAACATTTAACATAAAGGGAAATGTAATTAGAAAAAGAGGGATTTCCATTAATGAATGTTTAGGTCTTTAAAAATGACATATATTTGGGATTGTTTAACAAATGGTTTGACAAGAGAATATTTTTTTTATAATAAAACTAGTGGAAGGATTTATCTATTATATATAATAAAGATGAAAATGATTGGTTATAATAATGATACAATTTTCATGGAAAATTAAAATCCACTATAATTGTTATTACCCATTGACGTTGAAATTAATGATGTCTTTGTATATATCATTTGATTCAAGGAGATATTTGGAAATCTTGTAACATATTTTCAAATTTATCATATAGTTTTCAAAATATATAATTAATATATTGGCCATGAAAAATAATGATACAATATATCAAGGCCTGTAACATATTTTGAACTAGAAAAAACATATTTGGTTGAATCTAGGGTGAAAAAAATTGGAGATGTTTAAAAATTTTCTAGCACACAATCTATTTATCAAAAGATAAACATAAGGTATTGAACATAAATTGGAACATGGGTATTGTATAACATATATATATATATGTATAAACTAAACATGATTAGAAAAAGATAACTTGGAAATTTCTATTGTATCTCATTTATAAAAATGTGATCAAAATAGAGTAGTTTTTCATAAATTATCATTATGGGAAAAGACAAGTGGAAGAGAAAAAAAATAATATATGGTATTCATGAAATACACTAAAATTGGTGGTATAAAATAGAAGTTACCCTACCACAAATTGAATATGCTGAAATTATTTAAAAATTTCATGTGATTTAGGATAAATCATATTTTAATGATTACATAATCTCTCTCTCATTTGAGAAATATTCTTATAACATATTGAATATGTCTAGAATATATGAATAAAGATAGGTGAAAACTATTATAGAACATAAAATTATGTTTTCCATTGGTGATGAATAAATGATTTTGGATGAAACTAATTTATAAAGGTTTATTAGTAGTTTAAATACCTAATAACATCATTTTAGGATATCAGTATTAAGATTAAACTTTATACAATATTTTAAGAGAATAGGCAAGAATCAAATCTATTTTTAGTGGAATGGATCATGTAGTATATAAAATGGACTCCTGATTATAAATTGAAGTATGAAAATGTAAAATTTATTGAGCTCTATAGATACTCAATTATGGTTTTGGTAGGTGGAGTTGGTGATGAATTATCTAATGTTGGATGTTAATTAATTTTTTGATGAAGATATGTTGCATGGAACTCTGTGAAGAATAAATTAAGTCACTATAATTACAATGTAAAGTGGGAATGTGGTCAAATCACATGCCAAAAAAGAAATTTTTTGAATGAATTCACATCTTGAAAACATGAGGGTGACTAATTCATACCCATTGATCATTTGACATTATAATAAATGTGTCTTAATTTTTTTGGATTTATTTGATATAAAATTTAATATTAAAACAAAGCTTCAGTAACTACCTCATTATCAATGATATAAAAGTTCATATAGTCATTTCATTGGAATATGTTTCAACCAAGGAGAAGGTTTGGGATATTTAGTCGATGATCAAAATTAATGTTCATTTATAATATTAGAGTAATATTAGATGTGAATTATACATCATAATTATTATAAGATTTAATTATTTCACACTTTAATTAAATTTAATTATTTAAAAAAGACGAAAAAAACATTGGATATATTCTTTCAAAGTGGGAGGGACTATATATTATTTTGTAATAAATGATTTATGGGGTGAATTGTGAGATTAACAATTTAATTTAAGTAAATAAATCATGTACTGATTCACATATTGAAAAAAATATAAATATTTATATTGAATATATCTATGGAGAGATTGAAGATGTCATATATATTTTAGAGTTCAAGAGTCTTGAAATAACCCCGTTGAGTAATGTGAAAGTGGTTAATCCATGAGATCTTGTCAATTAAGACATAGTTTGTGATAACTATATATTTTTCTCTCCTTATCATAGATTCCTTTTTAGTATTTTTTTGTAGTCATAGGACGAAACAAGAGGTAAAATGGTAAATCAATCCTACCATACAACCTTAGGTAATACATTTCTAAGGGTTCAATTGTATTTGGTGTAGGTTTATTACTCTTGGACTGAGTTGTCATGAAAAAAAATGATGAAGGGCCTTATAAAAATATGATAAAAATATGATGTTAATTTTATTCATATGGGAAATTTTAGGTTGTGATAATTGTATTTATTAAATTGGATCATGGATGAAAAATATCAGTTTCCATTTGAGTCGAATAAAACATTTTTACCCTAGGAATGGGGATATTATTATTCGCATAAGGATTTATGGATGTTTGATATCATAGATATAATAGTTAAATAAATAAATAATTTATTTATTTGTCTAGTACATAGAGAAACCCAGAAATATAAATGTTAGATCCCAGTTATATTTTTGCTCTAGATTTTTAAATTGGAATCCACTATATAAAATAGGTAGGGTTTGATGGAGTGACCTTGTCATATTAGTAATAAGTTTCTAGAGGATCAAGAGAATATCAATTGTAGTAGTGAAGAATAGATCTAATAGAGATGATTGTCGAAAAAGGGTTGGAATTTTTATTGAGTTATGGATTTTGTAATAATTATATTTACCAATTTATTATTTCTTTATGAATGTAGAAAATCAATTCTAAAATTAATCTATTCTCAGTCAGTTATTAGCCCAGTAAACTTATGTTTTTTGTTGAAATAATGATTTGGGGTATTTTATGTTTGAAAAAGTGAATATTTGATTTTTTTTATTTGACTTCTACAAATTTAGATGATACTCAATTAGTTGTGTTCGTCAATATCACATATGTTCATGGTTTTATATATTTTATCTTTATTTATCTACAAATTTTCTATCATCCTTTGAATTTGTTTGTTGTTCAACCATTAACTGCACCGATATAGTTATATACTTGAATATAAAATATTTATTCTTTTTATGGGGGTCAATATGAAGAATAGTGGTGTGAGGATTAATATCGGGTGATTAAATAATGTGATCGTGTGATTATATTAGTTTTTTAAAAAAATTTGGTGAACACAATGATAAGTGAGAGGAAATAATCATCATTCTAATATGAATTTACCGAAAGTAGTCTCTAATGATGATTTGAACTAGGTAAAAATGAATTTCAAGTATCGTAGATTATTTTATTGTATGATCAGTGGATTCCATGAATATTTTCAAATAATATAGAGTTTTTATAGAATCATAAAAAATAAAATATTTTATTCATAACAACAAATGTAATGCAATCTCGAATCTGCAAAGGCTTGGGTTTTAGATAATGAAATCTCTCACATTACATGTGGCAG
Organism: Viscum album; assembly: GCA_963277665.1. Classification (NCBI taxonomy): domain Eukaryota; kingdom Viridiplantae; phylum Streptophyta; class Magnoliopsida; order Santalales; family Viscaceae; genus Viscum; species Viscum album. Next base: position 1,920,033,117 of record OY728163.1, read on the forward strand.
GACATACAATGTTTTTTCATAACATTGTTTATATGAATCTAAATTAAGTACATTCAATATAACATGAGTAGCCAACTTGTTGTTTTCATCAAGGATTCGGGCTATAAACCCTTAGAGAAACATGGCATGGGAATCATAGGTCAATTCAATTTACCCCCATAGAGCCTACATTCAATGTGAAATAAAATTAAAACCATATAGTTATAGTTTTATGTAATTTATATGGATCAAGAACATGGGTAGGGAACCACTTATAGGATACACATTGTGTACCCCGAGAACACATCGTATTTGTATAATAAAACTATATGATGTCCCAGACTCATTATTTAGGCTCGAATTTAGACATGTGATCAATCCCATTTAGGGTTACTATTCTTATTGGATATGACGGTGAAACCAATTTTGATAAAAATATGTAACATTTGGTGAGTGATCATTATAGACTAAATCAACATTTCAATTGATAAGATTGGATATATTCAATTCAAGTAAAATGAAACCTCCCCTCATATTTGAGTTACTCTATTGGAAATATTTTTCTACATTATTTGGAGTATAATTTCATTTGAACGCACATTATGATTAATATCATAGGGAATGGTTTACTATCCATATGGGTTATATTAGGTTTTTATTCCCCTATGTAATTTGGGTGTGGGATTATCTATTTGCATTGTCAGTATTCCACCTTTCTCAAGATCCCATGTAGTGCAATGACCCTCTACAAGAGTGGTTAGTATTCCCATTATACTACTAGGGTAAATGGATCCTACAAAATAGGTATATTATTGTCATGACACTTATTAATTAAAATTAATGATTAGTGGTTTGTTATTATTGTACTTTATGATGTAGTGCTCATAAATCTGATGAGCATGTTTTGGGGATGAATGATCTCTCCATTATTGGTATTATATGTAATGGGATTATTATAGTTATTATAAATGTAAAATATTATAAGAATTTTGGTTCCTCATCACCATGGGGGATTCCATTGATATGTGATGTTGTGGATGGAAATTTTCTTGAGGATTAATGGGCTCTTGGTTGTTCCAAAACCATTAGTTTCTTGTGTGATATAGCGTAAGTAGATTGGATATGAGATTATAGGGTATACTATAAGCCCAAAATACTTCAAATGTTATGTCATGTCTATGTTTTTCTTCCAATTTTCTATGTGAGATAAATTAATACATATAGTTATGAGTTGAGTCATTGTGCAGGTTTTTTGCATTATCTTTCCCTTAGTCATATCTCAAACCATGTGGCAAGCTCACTAATTACATTGGATTTTCATTGTGGTCTTAGATCTCCATACTATTTAGTAATATAAATACCAATAAATGGTATTTTTTCTCATACATGTTCTATCTATAAAGATAAAACACGGATACAATGTTTTTATTGGTAGGCATTAAGTTGGTGCAGTTTGTTTGGAGATACGGTATGTTAATCATTGGTGATTCACCCTGGAGAATGGTTATTCATGAAGTTGGTTGTCAGAATTTTGGATACAACTAAATTAAATAGAAAATATAATATATTTTATTATCTTATTAAATAATTTTTTGGATTCTTTCCATATGTTATAATTTAGTCTTTATTTTAATTAGTGTGGAATTTACATTATATTCTTATTTATTATTTTTTGTTTTTTGGTTATATATATATATCACAGTGATTTTTCAAATTAACTTGTTAATTAAATATATGTTTATTTAAGGTTACTATAGTCTACAACCTAAATTTATTTTCCTATTCTTACATGATTCTAACTACAAACCGTAGACTATTTATGTTGTGCTTGGGGTGTCACTCTCAAAATAATATCAGCAAAATAATGTCCTAGGTGGGATAGGTCATGTTGGTGTCATATAAAAAATGCATTATACTATGTAACGTTTTTGGAGTTTTTATTCATGTGGGGATTTGTTTTGGAAAATTAGGGAAATGATAATAGGGGTCTTCTGAGATCACCTATTAGGAAATAGAGACCAGTGATTGTGTAGCTGTATGAATTTACTTTCACTAGGTTTTTCTAATCATTTAATCATCACATATATATAAGTCATTGATTTTTTGTATAATTAATATTTTCCCATGATATATATAGTGGTCAGTTAATATATATCATTTATTTCATTTGTTATTTCATCCAAATATTCTATCATTATTTTGGTATAAAAAACTGAATAACGAGTTCCACCAACGTATAACCATCTTGTGTGTAAAAGAAGGGTCATGAGGATACCTTTCATGTAGTAGGAAATAAAACCTATTATTTTTGTTAAATTAGGTGATGCATTATATGATTTAGTTAGTAGATGTTCTCAAGGAATGGTTAGATGTGTTTTCTCCCCTCATGAGCATAGTGAAGATCCTTCATATAATGAATATTTTAGTCCCAAATAGGTTATATGAGACTAATGATACACTACTTTCACGGTCTATATTTGAAAATAGGAATAATGGGTTTCTAGGGAGAGACCACTTATTTGGAGGTAAGAATACCATATATAGTATGAGACTGAGAATTCCATATAATTTACAAAATTTATTTTATAGAAATTGGATTTCGTATTGAGAAACCAATACGTGACATCGGGCAAATAATGAATGATTAATTTCTCAATCTAACTATGTGGTTGTTCTTCCCTGGATATAGTATTATCCTCTTTCAGGTATATATTTGTTAATAGAATATATTATCCTGTTAATATGGTGGCCTGATAATGTTTCTATAAATATTGAGTCATGATAGGATTATGATGTATTTTTTACCTTGTTTTTTTCAGTTTAGTTACTTGATCTTGATGGTTTGGGTTGATACCATAGTGGAAAAAAATCTGAGTTTTTATTTTCTTTATAATATAAAATAGATATTTCTTATCCATAATGGATAATTAATGGATAGTTTCATGTTAGTTTCGAGAGAAAGTCAAATTATCACCAGAATACAACAAAATTATAGCTATGGTTGTTCCACCATGGTTTAAATAGTGACAGTGAATCTGAGTACCCTCATATTATATTACCTGGTGGTTGTTGCGATTTGTTTTTGTGGATCAAGTTGTGAAAGAGTTTTTGTATTTTAAAAATGAAAGGATCAATCTCCATAATCAACACTCAAGGGTTATAACCTAAATATAAAAAGGTGTAGAGAGCTTTGGTTTTGGAGATTACTTTCACAATGGATTCCTTTGGTGGGGAATATATATTTTAAATCATAGTAACGATATTTTGTGTTCTTTATAGAGAATCATACAAAATGAGACAATGGGGAGCTATTTATATTTATTTATGTTATTGTAAGTATAATGTTCTAGTGGAACCTTAAAACGTTTTCCAATCCTCCATAATATTTCCATTAATGAAGAACAATATTCACTCACAACAATGTTAGGGTGTGTTTTTACCTATTGTAGAAAGATATATTATTGAATAGGTATTTGACATACATATGATTTATGATAATATCCTCTTATATATTAATTATTTTTTCACACAGAATAATATTTATGTTTTTAAAATTATGGGGATTAGCTAAGTATGGTTTGGAATATTGAGAAAGACCCCTCTGATTTGGAGAGTGAAACTAAACCTTTGGGTTTAATGTTAGTCACCCTTTATCTATTGAACATGGAATCATGTACAATGTACATTGAGATGAGGAAATTATAATGTGAATGTCGTAAAATACATGGATTCTCCATAAGAGTTACCTTTTTAAAGATTTGTTTCTCTATATGTATATTTACTTTGTGATCATCATTTTGAGTATAATTCAGCTATTTCTTTTTGAAATATGATTTTTTCTTAAGGGTTCAAGGATGATAAATGGTTATTTTGACACTGCTTATTTAATTTACATTTAGAGACTAATGATTTCCCAAGGGTTAAATGATAAATTTACACTCATTGATGTATTACATATTTTTTTGGGTTTTGTTCTGTTTTGAGTATGGGTTTTACCTCGGTTTTTTTTCAGAATGGGAAATCACTTAATGAAAATAATAAAAAATTATAATTAAAATAATATATTATTTGAAGTTTTTGAATGATATTTTTTTTTAAATATTGATATATCTCAAAAATGTTATATCAAAATTATGTACTAAGCCTATAGTTGAGCTTAGATCATTGTTGTCCCCATTGGAAAAAATAAATTTTGGTTATCATTGAAACTCATTGGTTTTTGTTAGCACTGTTCGATTAAATATATAAATTTTTCTTTTAATTAATTTTTTATTAAATGGTAAATCCCTTGGATTAATATTTTTAATCATTATTATGATTTTTCTCTATAGTTATCTATTGATGTGAACTTATGTAAATCATTAATAGAATAATGGAGTGACTAATGTGTGATGGTGATAAATTTTAATACGATTGGGATAAAATCCATAATGTCTCTGAATAATAGATATTCATAGACAAAAAAATACATAAGGATATAAAAATTCAAAATGATGTAAGACTATTGTTAATTTTGGGATTTACAGTGTTAATTATTTTTAAAGAAATCATAAGTAAATATCATTTATTAATAATCCATTCACTATTATCATGAGGTCATATTAACTTATGTATTTTGATGAAATTATGACTACTGGATATTTGATCTCAAAAAATTTTAATATATCATTGCCTCTATGAATTATACTTTTTTATGAAGTATATGATTATGTGGGGTCCTTATTGAAACGTTCATTTAAAGTATAATGGATTTATTCCCCAATTAATTGTTCATTTCTTCTGTTTTTATATTTGGCATGTGGTATAACCATTAAATAAAAAAATATCATTATACAAATGTATATAATATTAATATTCATTGTTTTTGGTGTTCAACATTGATAATTATTACATGAGGATAGATATATGACAATTATTTAATGTGATTAGATTATTGTTTACATTTTCTCCTTTGAATACACATTGTTTGTCAATTTGAGTGAGATATAAGACATTATTCTGATGATCAGTATCTAAAATCTAAACTCCAACAATGAATTACCACTGGTAAGGAATTTTATAAAATAATGATGTGATTTATGGTTACATTAGTAGACATGGGGATGATTTTGGGGGATATTGTGTTTCTGAATAAATTATAACTACATGGTCCATATCTTGGAAGATCAAATTTTGTGTAACTCCAAAGCTATGGTAGCTAGGATTTATTATAGAGAAACATTTCACACACCATGTTCCTAGAGACACATGTTATGTGCCCCTTCTCAGCATAGAAACATGATTGGTATGCATGTTATGTTCCCCAAGACCACACAACATTAACCATATTTGGCATACACATAATCATATAACATCTTATGTCATGTCTACCAACCAAGACATGTATAACTTGTTAGACTTGGGCCAAAAACAGTGTACCTGCTTCGGGATTAGGCTAAGAACACATGAACCCTCATATTTTTTTTCTTGTACAAAAACTATTTTAACCTATTACTTTTAATATTGATCTACTCCCCATGTACATACTTATTTTCAGTCTTGAGTTATAATCTATGTACCTTCTTATTTTCATGATTGTTCTGTACACATATAACCTTGGATTTACATACCATTTATAATAACCTAATGAATTTGACGGAGATATGGATCCCACTCATCTCATAATATAATCATATATACATGTCCCAAAAATTCATATAAAATCATTTTATAATACATTAAATGATATAGATGTCATAAAAATGTATTCATTTCATTACATGTATAAACTGAGAGGCTTCATAAGAATTTCATCAATGAAAAGTCATTAAAAAAAGTGGGATTAATAAAAATATAACTCATGTAAGAGAAACTAGTTTCATAAAAATAATACAAAAAATAATAATTCATTCAGAGAAAGAATATTAATATATCCATTGGATTAATTCCTTGAATGGAAGGAGTTACTCAAATAGAGACATCTCCAATGGAAAATAATTTGGAAAAATCATAAAAAATTCTTGAGGAAATTATCGTTTCTTATTTAAAAATAATTCATCTAAATCATAAATTGTATTTATAACTTTTTTCAATGAAAAAATAAAATTATTTCTTGAAAATTGTTTGAAATCCATTTTCTTTGAAATTATATAAAAGAAAATTGAAAACATTTTGAAAAAAAGTTTCCTTAAAAACTTATCAATGATTCATGTAAACATTTTGGAACCAATTTTTTTATAATTAAAGCATTAAAACCATAAATATTCGTGAATATACTTTTTCCATGAAAATGATATTAATATATCATTTTGGAATATATTTCTGAAAATTTGTTATTTATGTTCATTTATCAACGAAAGAAAATTGAGACAAAACTACATTACTAATCTTGTAATTCGTGAAATATAAAACCCATGATATATACATCATAATTTGAATATTTAAATACCCATAAATTTAACTATATAATTAAAAGAATATATAAATTTGTATTTTATACACCATACAAATGAAATGAGTGTTGAATAAGGTATAAATCTCAGAGAAATAAATGTGAATTTAGAAATCCCCTTACCTTATGTCTTAACTCTCATCATACTCACTAAAACCTCATATATAAAAAATATATATTTATTATAAATAATAAATAGAGCAATTTTATTATATATAATACAATATATGGCTTTATATTACCCACATAATAACACCCCCATGTTAAGATTACGTTTCAGTTAATATCATATATTTTCACAACTGTCTTAATTTGTTATATTTTTGGTCCTCAAACATATTTAACGAATTACAGAATTTAAACCGTGATATAAATATCATGAAAATTATTTATATTTATATTTATAATAATCTTTTAAATATTCAAATTTGAAAAGGAATACACCATTCACAGTGACAGTATCCCATATGTATACATAATGGTTTTTTCAGTTAAGTAACCATATTGAATGAAAGAAAGTAATTAACCGATAAGAATATATTAATATATAATAATATATGTTTAATTATTATTTCATATATATCATATACATTTACCTAACCCTTCATTAAATCATTCCATGGGTAGTGTGAATAGATCACATTGCTTTCAAGAGGTAGTAGTCCACACTTTCCCCAAACGAAAGTATCATATTTTCAAAAAATTATAAGAATGAAGGTATGTTTTATATAATATTAAAAGAAGAATAAATTAATCTAATATATCATAAATATCATATAATAATGGAGTTTCCATCATAATTAAAAACCATTATATATGGTAATGTATAGACGAACAACACTGGTTTGTGAGTATATAGTTTGTCTTACAGAATAAATATAGTTTCAATACCCCTTAGATGGAATTGTGTGTATGTGTAGGTCAATAAATTAATATAAAAAATATCTATATATTGAGTATATAGTGGTTATTATTTATTAATGTAATAATAATAAGAGAGTTAGTGGATATGGAAAATAAATGAAAGGAGGTTGAGGAAGGATGTTACGTTTTTTAAGTAACCCATTTTTGTTTGCTCCAAAGGGATTCCTTCGTTGAAGTTGTGAAAAAAAATGGATCCCTAAAAGAGGAAGTTAGGGTTGATATAAGATTACTTATTATTAAATTTTTCAATAAAAATGACTTGAGATGTATGAAAAATTGGTAGTGGTTTGGGCCTTTTTATGGTTGAGGAGGAGTGACATTCTTGTAATGTTTTGGAATTGGATTTCCTCCAAACGCTTTTTCCACGAATATTAGTTGAAATAATTGACCAAATTCTTCTAAAAGGTATTATAGTGTAACCATATTTCCAATATAAAAAATTTTACACAACATTCTAGGTCATTATAGGAAATATGTTTATGGTAAACTCATTTTTTATGCTAATGTATCTCTTAATCGCTCTAATTATTTTTAATCACATTCACAAATGTTTTTTTATGAATAACAAAGTAGAAATTATTATAAATTATAAATTATTATTATTACAAATAGGGGATCAATTTTTCAAAATTTTATTTTATTAATTTGAAGAAATTAATTCAAATTTAATCCCATAAAAGGGTCGTGATTTAATGTTTTTTTGAAAAAAATGTTTAAAAGATTAGAATGTTTTGATATCTAATATCAATATAAATTTGGATTCAATAGAATACATTGGATTAATTTATTTAATATTAATATCATTAAACAATAAAATCAAAATTAAATATAATATAACTATATAAATAAATAATTCTACAAAATAGTTTCTAGTAAAATATTTGTATTTTTTACTATTCATTCCAAAATGATGTATATTAAAGAAATCCATATAATTCAACCTATGATAATTTAGAAATAAATATTAAATACCTAAAGATTATTTTATAACATTCTATTTCAAAAAATTTATACGCTTAATTTTATTATTGTTAATATAAGGACATGAAAATTAGTTAATTTATAAAAATAACATTTTTAATCATATATGGATTTTAAAAATATAACATGTTTTATTATAAATATGTTGTATTTATAGACATAATTATATGTAATATATAAAATGTAGTTATTAATATTCATATTACAATGTTTAAAATTTGTGTTACAATTATTTTATTTAAATAATTAAAACTTTTAAATGACGTTTCATAAAAAATCAATGATGCATGTAAAGAAAGTCAAGTAAGTGTTATGTGTAGCAAAACATCATGTTTTGGTAGAATATAATGAAGGATTGAATTATTGTCATGTAAAATGCCTAAAATCATGTAAAATTAATTAATTCAAAACAAATGGTAAAAAACATTTGGTGTTACATTCATCCCCCCATAAAATAATTGTATCCATAAGAATTCATCATTTTATTAAATAATTGTGGATATTTCCACCTCATAATATGCATAGGATCCATCATAGATTCCTATAACGAGTAATTTATCTAAAAAACCTAATTAGGGGAGTGGTATTGTCTCGTAGAACATTCTTATCTCTGATACATAATTGAAAATAGGTGTTTCTTGTATGAATGATCCCACTCCAACGATATGACCTTTATGTTCAGTATATGTTAAGACTCAAGTATATAGATGATCATGAGAGATACAAGGCACACATCTTGTATTTGATATATATTTGGAAGATGTTACAAGGATAGGATACCATACTTATATGATCATAAATATCATAGGGAACAATATAAATAGGGATTAGTTTCTATTTCATCAAAAACCACATCACCTTATTCTATGGATAAATTCTTAGAAAAAAAATCTCATAGACATAAAATTATAGGTCATGTTGTTGGTTATCAGAAAATGTTCCTACTGATTTTGAGCTTCCTTAATATGATGTTGAATAGTTCTAACATTCACTACAATTTCTCAACAATCATAATCCACAACATGATTCAATCTCCAAATTCAATCTAGAATGTTGGATATCTACATTTTTCCCATAAATGGATTTATATGGATCTATCTGAATGATTGGGTGAAAACTATTGGATTAAGAAAACGCAACATGAGGAAGGAGTTTATCCCAAAATCCTGTGAAATATAATGAATACGATGTCAATATATACTATAAGGATATAATTTATATTTTATTATGACTATACATCTGAGGATAATTTTTAGTGATGAAACATTATTTTTTATCAATGGCATAATGAGGAAATCTTCAAAACATATAGATAGACCTTAAATCCAGAGTATATATAATAGAATGTGGTACATCAAGAAACCATACACTTCCTTAATGTATATCTGAGAGTGGTAATCTAGAAAAAATTATTCATTGATTACAAAAAAGTCCTCTGAATTATTCTGGTGATTAACTACCACCCATAAAGCATTAAACACTATAGTGGTTTTGTGGAATCCAATAACAAAATCCATATTGATGTTCCCCCATTTACATTTTCATATGTGTAATGGATGTAACATCCCGAGATACTATTGTCTATGTACATTAACATTCTATGATACCAAGAACCAAGATAGAAACTCTATGATATCCATCTTCATGCCACCTTGAAAGAATTATTACTTTAAATATATATACATCTTTATACCTCAAGGAAGAATATATAATAATGAACTATAAGTTTCCATTAATATATCCTTATTCAAATGAATTTTGGAAGGAACATATTTTTAGTTTTGGAACCTTATATTATTATCATGATCAAGGTAAAATTTAATAAAATTTCTAACATTCTTTTTAAACTCTATATATTTATTTTACGCCTCTTTAATCATCAATTAGATAGATAGTCAAACGTTCAATTTAGTTAGAAAATTTTTATTTCAGGATTTCATGAACCATCCATTAAAAATTCAGAAATATTGGTTCTTTTGGGATCCATATCATTTATAATCTACCATGTACTTGTCAAATAAATGAATTAATGACCTTGTTCAATTTTCTACGGTGGTAATTTGTTGAGAATTCATAATCAATTATCATAACTAACCATACTATCTAGTTCATGTTTAGTTAATTTTTTTGAATATATATATAGGAATACTATGATAAATATATATATATATATATAAGAATCATTTTCCCATAAATATAATCCTTCCATATTTTTAATGAAGAAATAACCACTTCTAACACATAATCTTTTGTTGAGTAATTTTTCTGATGGATCATCAATTGTTGAGAAGCATAATAGATAACCATGTTATTATAAATAATAATTCAAAACAATACCTTATTAGATGTTTCACTATATATTAAAAACCATTATCTACTATATGGTAATGTAATCAGAAGTTCACTGAAAAACCTTCCCTTATGTTCCTTGAAATTTTCTATACATTAATCATTCTAGAGGAGCTTGGAATCCTACCATGTAATCATTATCATATGATACGATAGTCATGAAAAATTTAAAAAAAACCTTCGATAATATCTATCCAATCCATGGAAAATAAAAATCCCAGTCACCATGCTTGTTCTATGCCTACATGTAATAGCCTTTTCCATTGAAATATCAACTATTATACCATATATTGTGATTATGTGACACAAAAATGAATCCGGTTTCATCAAACATTGATTTTTTTTAAATTTTTCAAAAAAAAATTATCGTTCTCATAGTCATTAGTAAAATAATCATGTGGCCATAATTCTATTCAATTCACAATGAATATATAATAATAGCATCTATAAATATTACCATAAATTGGCTGAGGTATCCTCCAGTGACTGTATTCATCAAATACTTACAGATAGTAGGGGAATTAGAAATAACAAAAGGAATAACTAAATTTTCACAGTGTCTATAACTTGTATTGAATGTTGTATTTGGTATATACTCTTTATTGAACATCAATTTACGATATCCAGAATGAAGGTCAATGTTGGAAAAGTATTGATCGTCACATTTTTGAACAAACAAGTCATCAATACAAAGATGATGACACTTCTTCCCGATCTTGATACTATTAAACTCCCAGAAATCAATACATATTCAAATTATTCCATTTTTATTTTTCAAAAACTGTTCATGGTCACCATATAGTGATAAACATGGCTTAAATAATCTCTTCTCAAAATTTTCTTATAATTCCATCATTAATTATTGCAACTCCTTTATGTTAATTCGATGGGGATTATCTGAAATTTTTATGGAACGAGGAATGAGTTATATTGATAAATAATCTTAAAATCATAGTGGAAGACTAAGAAAATCTTGTGATAAGACAACAAAAAATTCCTAAATATGAAAAATATAATCGATGTTGGTTTTATCCCCAACCATTTGAGAGAAACATATTACATAATTGGTAATTAATACCCATATATTGGTGGTAATCTCTATTGAATTATTATACATATCATCACGTTGATATACAACCATAATATTTTATTTAAAATATCACATATCAATTTCTTCCCCAGATAATTGATGTGGTATTTATGTAGAGAGATCCAATCCATGCCTATGATGAAATCAAATTCAACCTGGGAAAGAATGAAAAGATTTTCAAGAAATGCATAAAAAATGTAATTCAGAGATGAATCATTTAATTTAAATGAATTCTTCAAACCATTATGTTTTTGAAATTCTAATTATAAATATAATCATTTTGGTTGAATCATTGAACCCATTTTAAATTCTATAAATATGAATGAGTGGGCTGATCTGCAGTCAAAAAATAAATTAGTAGTTCTAGAGTGGATTTCTTATGAACCCTTCACCCAATAATTATTACACCCCTAATAAAAAATAGATATCAAAAGAGATTTCCCCTCGTTCCTCAGTTTAAAAGGTTATTTATGCTGATCATCATCACTAATCCTCGTGTTTACGAACATGTTAGAATAATTCCAATTCTCCATACAAATGAAGCACTAAATTGTGGGAGTTTAATTCTGAATAGTATTTTTTTTTTCAATTTTAACCATTGGAAAACATCTTTCCATTAGTGAAACAATAACTTACAAGATAGATGTTCCTTTTTTACTTAATGGACATTTTATAACCAATAATACTATTTCCCTCATGCTGGTTTCCACATATAAAGAATAATGGGATGTTAATTTTCATTTCATCATGTCTTTTTGATTTACCTTTGAACCCTCTCTTTATTTTATTATTAAAACCATGATATTGATACATATTTACAACATCAATTTCAACTTTTATTGAACATCACAAAACCTATTTTTAGATACTAAATTATATTATGGCCAGCACCCCTATGATACTTGGCATTAATCCACTGATGAACCTATTAAATTTACATTTGGGATGGATGATAATTCCCAAAGTGTACCTTGAAAGTAATGTAGAATAATCCTAAATGGAACCAATAGATTCATCATCCTTTTCGTTAAACTTACGGAAATCATTTTCCATATTCATACAAATAACACCATGAATGTACGTAATAATTAATATGATATTGAACTAATCCCAATACATGTAATCAAATCCCTCTTGCTTACTTTTATTCTATATTAGTTTCTACCACTAGCCTTATTCACCTTCAAAACGATAAACAACCAGAATTAATTCTCATGATCCAAACACTGGATAATAAAGAATATCTTTTTCATTGCATTGATACTGTATTAAAAAATATGTGGATCAGAAATCCTACTAAAATAAGGCCGATATTTCCTCATAAAAAATCAATAGAACAACATTCCCACCATTACATGATTCGATGATCAAAATTATCCATAACATGAGAAAGATATCTGTAAATAGAAATGAGGTTTTTCATTTGATATCCCATTGTATTTAGATTATTAGAAGAAAAATATTTTCATTTTTCATCGTATTCACCATTAACGTGGTATCGTCGAGTTCCATACATTGAATAATAACAAAAAACCAGAGATTATGAAACAATTTTCTTTATCAGAAACCCCATAATAATTTATATTCACTACCATGATTTCTACATTATGAAACCATCCTTAATCTGTAATACACTAGTTTTAAACAATGTTATTCATAGAAAAAAAAATATTGAATCAATCATGATGGATAATGATGATTAAATTAATTACCAAATTATATCCACCAGGACTTTCAAAATAGGTGTGTATAAAGTTGAATTTTCATGTACCAGGTTACTATTGAGTCTGGCATGACACACCATATAGGAATTATTACCCTTCAGAACATCTATGTTAGAGCCACATCAACTTGTAAAATCTGTAAAACGATGTATTATAGAAAAACCACTAACACTATCATTTAAAAAAAATTCATGAAATTTTATAATATGTTATATAGTCCTTAGAATTATCATTGTATATGTCTTTAGATGTCTCAGTATTGTTTTCTCATCCTAGTTTCCTATAGTAAATTAAATTTTTCACTGATACAATCATTGTGGCCCTCTTTTCTCAAACAATAAAATTAAATAATTTTTTAGGAATATATAAAAAACTACAAAAAAAACACCCAACGACTGTGTTAGTAAAGTTTATTTTTAACACATGGAATAATAAAAATTTGTACTTAACTGAGGTAAATTATCTCCCACTAGGTTCTTCATGACTAGATCTCTTATTATATGCATAATATGTAATTCATATATTCACAACCTAGGGAATCTAATCATAAAATTGGGTGAGATGAGATTCTTGTAAAGGGTCAAAAATTGAGATATGTAAACATAAAAATTAGGATAGGGGTTGGAGAACATGATCATGGCATTATAAGATAATAACCTAGATATCAATTATCAACAACATGAATCATTTAATAAATATTGGATGTTCATAAAACATGAATGATATTTGAATCAGTAACATAATCCATAAAAAATAATAATAGAGGAATAATACTAAATATTTTGGCATACACATAAGAATATAAAATATTATCTCATTCATACCTACCCGGACCTTTATAACATTTTAGACATGGGTTTCAACATATGTATGTATCTTAGGATTATATTAAAAACCCTTGTACCATCTTATTATTTAACATTAGGGTCAACTTGTGTACGATGTAACATGTATTCTTATTATACAACTAGTGTACTAGTTTATTTTCATGAATGGGAAACATCCCATATACCTTCTTATTTCTATGCATGGGATAAAAATCATGTACTCTATGATCTCATATACTATATACCATTACACAATGCATTACAGGGTGTTATAGGAACTGACCTTCTCAAAATGAAATCATATATACATGTGATAAAAAATAATAAACAATCGTTTCATAACCCATGAAATGAAATAAGATTCATTTACATGTAATCAAGACATAGATTGTGGAAAATGAATTCTTTCAAAGAAAATTTCTCAAGCCATATCCCATGAAATGATGCAGATTTCATAAGAATATATCTTTTTAATGGGGAATGAGTTTCCTAAAAACAATTCCATCAAATCAAAAATCATTCAAAGATAAAATCTGAAAGGGAACTTTGGATCATTTCCTATAAATCCATGAGAAACACTAACATATGTCATCTTAGATGGAAAATAATTTGGAATGATAATATGAAAACATTTTAAGAGGAAAATTTCATTTAGTTTGTAATAAAATGTTTTCAAAAAATAAATCCTTTTGAAAATTTTTTTATATGAAAACATAAAATAGAAGATTGAAAATATTTTAAAACCTATTATCCTTGACAACATATAAAAGAATCCTGAAAAATTTTTGAAATTCATTTTCCTTGAGAATTATAAATAATTATTGAATTTTTTATGGGAACCATTTCTTTGGAATGGAATATTGAAAAGAATAAAAGATTTTAAAAATCTATTTTCAGTAAATATGATAAAAAAAATTGAAATCATTTTTTATATCGTGGTGTTTTTTAGTTCATGGTATGTTTCTCAAAGATGAAAATTTGAGAAAAATATACTTACTGATTTAATAACTATTAAAACATAAACACAATGAAATAGGGATATTCAAATGGATATTTAAATCCTTAAATTTCAGGGTAAGAATAATTTAACAAATTCATGGTTAGTATGTAAACAACACAAAATAAATGAGGGGAGAATAAGGAATAAATCTCTTTGAAATAAAAGTGAGATTAAAAATAACTTTACCTTTGGTCATGATTGTCATAAAACTCATTCAAAAATCATGTTATATAAATAAAAGATTCTTATAATCATTCTAATTAACTATATTATTATATATCAAATAAAATACATGGATATATAGTACCTGATTAATAATACTTCCATGTAATGATTATATTCATGGTAATATCATTTTTTCATATCTATCTTAATTTGTTATATTTTTAGGAATGATAATTATATCATGATTTAAAAAATGTGACACATAATATAAATATCATTTATATTCATTAAATATGTTATAATAGAAATATATGAAATACAATAATAATAAATTGAATACATTTTTCATAAAGATGGTAAACCATATGTATACACGAAGGATGGTTCTGTTTAATTATCATATTGAATGAATGTATGTAGATGACATATATGTATATATTTATATATATGAATTAAATTATAATTATTATGTAATATATGTCATATAACATTAATTAACCTTTACTTAGTTCATTCCATGTATATTGTGAACATGTCACATTTATTGGAGGAGGTAGTAGTCTATAGTTCCCCAAATGAAATTATCAAATTTACAAAAAATGGAATGAAAAATTAATATGTTATATAATAATTAATCAATAAAAAAATCATCACATATATCTTATATATCATATAAAAATAAGTTTTCAAACATAATTATAATCCATTAGAGGCGGAATAGGTGAAATGAACAACATCATTTCATGAGGTGGTAGTTCGCCTTACATAAGAACATTATGTTTGATACTCAATTGTTATAGTAGAGGATAATTGGTATTCTTTTAAATTTTTTGAAAGGGAATTCCACAAAAAAATTTACCATTACTAGTGCATCCATTATAGTATTCAAATTTTTACCATTAATAGTGGATCCATTATAGAATCACATTCACTAACTTTTTTTCTAAAATACTAAAATGAAAGTATAGTAAATTAATAATTATTCATATTTCAGATATGAAATCCATTTTCTTATTTAATAATCACACAATATTACAAAATCAATATAAATTTAGTCTTGTAGATGGGTCATGACTGTAAGTTTTTTTAAAAACAAATGTTTAAAAATTTGGATTTTTTTATATGAAATATCATGAAAAATTGGTTCAAATGACCTAAATTTATTAATTTAAGTAAAATTTATCTCATTAATAATTAAAATTAAATAAAAATATAATTTAACTATATAAATAAATTAGTTGAAAAAGTAGTTTTGAATTAAAATTTATTACTTTTAAGTATTTATCCAAAAACGATATTTCTTAAACAATTCCATAATGTTAACCATAAAATAATATTGAAATTATGTATTTAAAAAAATTATTTTATAAAATTAAATTTGAAGAAATGTATAAAAATACTTATATTATTCTTACAAAAAGGACATAAAAATAATATCATTTTAGAAAATAGTATATTCATATAGATAAAGACTTTAAAAATATTACATGTTTTATTGTAAATATGTATTGTTTAAATAAAAACATTATAAATAATATATTTAATGTTCCTATTAAAATTAATATTGTTATGTTTAATGTCTAGGTTCTAAATATCTTGTCAAAATAAATCCAACAATAAAATGATGTTTCGTAGAAACTCTGTGTGGCATATAATGGAATCTATGTCATTTTTACGTGTATTATAAGATTTTCCTGGTGAAATTTATAATTAATGTTTAACTTAGTGATTCATTAATTGTATAATGTCAAATTGAATTACTTTATTTAATGAATCATTAAAAAAACTTGCACTGTCACAAGTATTGCGTGAGACAACTACAAAAAGATGTTTTCATGATTGTATTTAATCGTATATTAAATCCAAGGTAATAAACCCTTTGTTATAGATGTTTTATACGGTAGTTGATCAGCTACTCGTATATGAGGAGAAACTAAAAGTGGCATCTAATAGAGGGAATTTTGTTGATACCAGATGATTAAGAGGTATAATATCATAGAACATGAAGCATCACTATGAGAAATGATGAACATATAAGTGAAAAAAATAGTGGAAAACGGGAAGGCTTAGTTACACATGATCTTACCATAGATAACTTCCACCAATGTGGTTTGATAGTTCAACTTATAGAGAGTTTCCCCAAACAAAGGAACATTTTCCATATTCTATAATGACAAGACAACAATATCATTTTTACCTGAACCCATGTGATATGGGTAGTGATGGGTGAGTCAAGAAGAAACAGAGTGTTGTAAAGGGTTCATCAACAACATATCATTCATGAATATGAATGTATATTATCCATGTGGGCTGAGGAAGGGTATTAGATTCTTTTTGGTACGCGAAATCATATTAGTAGAGTGGTGTAGCTCATGGGAATCAGATTACATCATATATGACAAGGTAAGAATATATTCATATAATCCAACAAACACTTTTGGATAGATATCATGAACCATAAAATAATATAGGAACTAATCTGGTTTATTCTAGGATTTCTAGTACCTTATATGTTATTTTTTACATCTAATTACATTATATCTACAAAACAGGTAAAAAATATGATTCTAATAACAGATTTTGTGAATAGAGATAGGATGATCAATATAATGTATAGATTAAAGCTGACAGAAATCTGTTTGTGAAAGTTTTTTTCTATCATGGTAAGGTGAAATCATTTTCCATGGGATATTTATATTCATGACATTGAAGGATTCAACCTGATTTTTTCTATGGATATCCTAGTATCATATTAATCCCACATAGATTGTTATCATAGGAGAGTAACTTTTAAACCTCCGGTGGGAGAAAATTACATTAATCATGGAGAGTAGGATATGGAGGAATTATATGTAGGAAGAGTTCATAAGAAAAGGTGGGGGGGATTGTTGCCCAGGATGAGAGAATTATTCTTGATGAAATGGGTGTAAAGAATGATATCATTCCACCCTTAGTGGATAGGTGGTAGGACATTTTTCAGGATAACATCCTAGGGATACCACATGTGAGATATGTAGAATTTTTAATTGATCTCATTCTATGGGCTGAGCCAATTTATATTCCACAATAAAGAATAGAACTGACAAAGCTCAAAGATATTAGAAATCTATTAAAAGAGTTTAGGGATAAGGGGGTTATCCATCATTGTACATCACCTTGGGTTTCAGCATTGTTGTTTTCTATGAATATTGGGTGTATATATGCATATGTTTTGCATAATGAATGTTGAAATAAATGAAAATTAAGAACTAGTGCCATATTCCACTTGCTGTTGATCTCATCAAATAGTTTAGGTTAGCTTTTGAGTTCGCCAAGATTGAATTTTGACCATGTTATCATCATATGAGAGTTTGGACTTCTGATTATCTGGGGACGTTTTTCTAAAGTTGTTATGGGATATATGAGTTCATTATGATTCCATTTGGTTTTACAAACACACCATAAGTGTTAATTTTCATTATGAACAGAAAAATCCATTCACACAGAAATCAGTTTGTGGTAGTTTTTGTGGATGAAATCTTGATATACTCCAAGAATCATGATGATCATGATGAACATATTCATATCATTATTGGTACACTAATATGGTAGCATATATATTCTAGAATATCTTGGTGTCAATTCTGGATTGACCATGTAATCTTCATGGGTCACATCATCTTAGAGGAAGTTGTGTTAATGGACTAAAGGAATGTTCCGGTATGGGTTTCTTGGTAGAATCTGATGAGAATTATGATATCCATAGTTTTATTGGATTAAGTTGTAATTATTGTATGTTAATATTATTCATTTCCAACACAGAAAATCATTTTTTAGGCTTGAATGAAAATGGTGTAATGTTTAAATTTTCTATATCATGTGATAATGCTTTCTAGGATTTGATGATATGGATGAAAATGGAATATTTCATCCACTAATTGATATAGATTAGGATTATAAAATATTTTTTTTATTCTTATAGGATTGGGAATCGAGTAGTGTTGATTCAAGGGTATTGATTTTTGGCATAATGGTCATGTAATTTGAGGCCACAAGACTAAAATTACCATACATATGACCTCAAGTTATAAGCAGTGGTTTATTCATTGAATTCGTGGCATCATTATCTTTTGGCTGAAAATATTAATCTATATACTGATCACAATAGAATCAAGTATATCTTTTCACAATTATAATTGAATATTAAGAAAATGTTGTGGGATTATTACCTACAGCCATTCGATTTTGATCTCAAATATTCACCCATGAAGGGAAACTGTGTTTTTGAAGCTTTAAGTAATAAAAATGAGAATTTTGAAGCTCAAGAGTAAATTTTTTACTAGGCGTTGATGACCTTATTGGATGAGATATATTGTATGGTTATAAAGACACATGAGATTATGAATCTTATATTGGTTTTAGCAGAGTCTACTCTTTTTAGTAAAATAATGGAAAAACAATATGAGGATATAGAATATTTGGTCTTGATGGAATCCCATTATAGTGGGGACTCAACTTACAATTGGACCATAGATGATGATGATATCACATACCTATGTGGTTATGTGGTTGTGCCTATGGGTATAGAAGAGTAGTTGATGAGTTAATTTCAGGTCTCATCATTTGAGGTGCATCTAGGGTTTTCTAAGATGTACTGTGACCTACATTGAATTTTTTTCTATGAATGAAAAATTAAATTTAAATGTTTTTGACATAATGATAACTCTTTCAATAGGTGAAGGAAAATCATGAATGACCTGCTAGTTTAACACATTCATTTCATTTTCTTAAAATATATGCGGGAAAGAGTTACTATGTACCTCTTGGTGGGACTCCTGAGGACGTCTAAAAATAATGAAACATGTTTATATGTGGTGGACCAAATGAAAAAAAAAGAATGCATATCATGCATGTACATGATGCTTTCTCCATGGATCGGTTACGATATTTGTATATCTGATAGATATTCCAACTACATAGGTTTTCATGGATCACCATTTCAGACCTTAAGTCACATTTGACATTACATTTCTGGTAGGTTTTGAATAAGTAATTGGTTTTATAGGTTTTACATAGAATTTATTTTCCCCACAAACAAATGGGAAGTTAGAACATACAATACATGTACATGAGGATATGTTATTTTCATGGGTTATTTTATTTTTTGGTTCTTTGGATAATCACATCAGACATTTTGAAATTTCTTATAATAATAATTACCAGGAAACAATTCATATGAAACCATAAGATTCTATTTATGGTAAGAAATGTAGACCACCACTATATATGGTTGCGACTGTTGAGTAAGAGTTTTTAAGAACGAGTATCATGTAGGATATGTCAAGGTAGGCACATCTAATTTGGAAATTTATGGCTGTGTATTAGTATATATAGAAGTCATAAGTTGATCAAAATTAATGACATCGAAATTTTAGAGTGGGTGATTGTGTGTACCTTTGGGTGATACAATCATTGACTCATCATGGGATTCATAAATGATAGGAGATTGAATCCATTTTAATTTTATTGTTTGAAGATGTTGAACGAATTGGGATATTGGCATACCAATTGGATCTTTCATAGAGATACAATGATATTCATGAGGTTTTTCATGTGTCAAAACATACATTGTGTAACCATAACCATTCTCATTAATAATTTTTTATGATGTTGAGATGAATTCCATTGTGTCCATTGAGAATCATTTGATACATGTGTTGGATCATTGTGTGAATGTGTTGATGGGAAGTACAGTGTTAAAAGTTTTAGAATTGTGGTTCCATTGGTGTGTTATGGAGGAATCATAGTAGGGATAAAATGATAAGTGGGATTGGAGGAATGATATTTTTAACACGTAATATTGGTGAATCATGGGAGAATATATCGAGGATGAGATATTATTGGGTGTGGAGATTGTAACATCTTGACCATTTCATGAGATGTAGCACACATTATTACACATAATACTTTACACATTGTCTATTATATCATTTGCAATTTTTAGTGAATTTCATGTCATATATTGGAATAGAATTATTGAAATGAGTATTACATAGTCGTCACACAATTTTTCCAAACCATGCGCATACCCCCAACAAATTACAGAACCCATGAAAGAGGTAAAATTCATAGCTGGCACATGGTTTGATAAATTGGGTGACCTATTCGTAGTAACAATGAGACCCCTACAATATGAACATGGTAAGATCGAAGAGTTTGGAAAACTAAATTGCATTCCTAGGAAACTATGAATGTGAATTTATTTATTATAAAAATATTTATTAGAATTTACGAACCCCTGGGTCTCACCATAATTTTCAGTTTTAGGAAAAATATTATATGATATTATTTTATTGGATCTGAGATGGATTATATGTTCTTCTAGAAATTTTTTTTGATGAATCAATATTTTTATAATGGATCTACACCAATATTGGTAAGTGATTTCTACCAAATTGGTTGCATCATTCATCTATCACTCATTCCTCCATAGATCAGTGTTTTATTGTTTATTGTCAATGGTTTTGATCTATATTTTTATTGTAGTTGTTTTTTTTCTTAGATCAATGTTTTTGGTATATATCTCATTATTTGTTTTGTAAGGGAATGTTCCTCCTCAATTTCTAGATTTATGGTTTGGAGAACACTCGTCAATATTCAAGAGGATGGTGGTCTAAATAGAAATTACTAGAGTGTAGATTATTATTTTTGTTATGGAATAATAAAATAGTAATTTACATGTATGGAAATCATAGAATGAATTATATTAATTAATTAATGGGATGATGTAATTTTGAAATTTATAATATTATAAACTAGTTAAACAAAATGGATTTTGTAATTGCTAAATCAATTGGATATGGATTTGAAAAATAAAAAGAATTAAGATATTATTATAATTAATTGTGAAAAGGAAATCTGTTATTTGATAATGTGTTGATATATGGTGTAATTGCCAATGGTTTATATAATTCCATGTTATTTGGTAAGGAATTATGACTGAATTGATAATTGAAGTGGATTACCATGAATTGATATTTTTATAATAGGCTTAAGCATGAATTCCTTGAAAAAATATCTAATATATATGATATATGTGATTTTTTGATAAATGAGTGCGCGGAAGAGACTGAGTCTCCAAATTTCCATAGAATTTGTAATTCATGTAGGTGAATATTATTGAATGGGATCGGGACAGAAGCTCCAAATACCCATGGGGTGTGGGATAGGGACTAATGATCCAAATAGCCACGAAGTGCTAGACATAATTTTTTATTCACATGATATTGGAAATGAATTTTTTTTCCAATTAGACGTAATGTGAATTTAACTGAAATGTTAAATGAAAAACATTAGTTATGTGAAATATGATATCCATTGGGAATGGTTCAGACTTTTTTATGGGTTAGAGTAGGTATTTATGGTCCATGTGTCATCATGGAACCAGATAAAAGGATGTGGTTAAATAAAGAATAATAAAATATGTTACCTTGTTTATTTTATTGATTTCACTTTATTATTTATACAATGATATTCATTGTTTTTGATTGAATATTTTTAGTCATTATTTGTTTTGGCCTAATTATTTTTAATCACACCAAAAGGGGGATACTTGATTTGAACCCGAAAAGGATTCTTGTTTGCAAGACATGTTATTGGAAAGAGTTATATGTGAATGGGTATGTTAAGAAGGATCATGGATGAAGGATCTTATCTTGGTGTTAGAACACATGTGGTAGTTTTAGTGTTTTTTTATTTTTATTTCTACACATAATACATAATGGAATGACATATCTACTATTTTGGTTTTTATATTATTATTTTTTCGTTCAACATGTGATTTTTTATATTTTGGTTATGAATTTTTTTTTCGTAATATCAATTGGTTATTATTTAATTACATCTTCCATTGTGTTTGATTGATAATGATCATTTAATCTCTCCATGTTATATATATATATATTAACCTCATTTCTATTTATCATACTCTAGAATATTGGGAGGAATTATTGAAGTCATTAACCAACCAGCTCAAGGATCAGACATGTGGCACATAGGTCGGGACGTTACATGTTGTTATAGTGATAGACAACTAGGTATATAAAAGTGGGAGTTTCCTATCCAATTTTTCATTTAAAAAATTTTCATCCACAAATGTAATATTTATTTTTTATTGAAATAGAATACTATTGGACATCACCTAATATTTTTTGACAATAGTTCATGCCGAGAGCATATGGTCATTCCATGAAAGGAGTAAATGTTGGAAAAATGAAAATATGGCTTTTTATATGGCTTTTATTTGATATTATGAAAGATCCAATCAAAAAATATTTGTAACGGTTTCACCATGACTTGAATTAAAGTTAGAAAAATAAAAAATCCCATTTTTATAAGTACATCATTGGGAATACAGTTACACTATTTTTGTTAAAATATATAAAATCATGATTTTTCTAATTTTTATTATCACACAACATGTTGTTTAAAAGGTGATATGTTGTAAAGGTGGTTAGAATAATTTACATTTTTATATAAATTTTAATATAAACAAATGATGTTATATCCTAAAATTATTTATTATTTGACGAATTAAGTCATCCTATTTCATTAAGTACCTATATTAGGAAAAGAGAACCACATTGTAATGTTTATTTTTATAAAATGTGCTTTAGAATAGTTTAGGCGACTAAAGATCCTAAAAAAGATATTAGGATTTGATTTTGGAGTTCTAATATATATATATATATATAGATATTGAAAAGGGGTATGCACTAAAGGGTATAACACCATAGTAGGATTTATATATAAGATGAATATCTTTATTGGATAAACTAACATGTAATTCCATGATGATATCATTCAAATAAATATTATAATTAACTATCAAATTAAAAAAATGATATGCTGTTTTGAAATTCGTAGGGAGTATCAAGGATTTTTAGGACAATAATTATTAATTGGTTCAATTTTATTTCATAGGTATCTACTGAGATTTAATCCTTCAGAAATATCTGGGTTAAAATTATATTGAAGTTTTCTATAGAGTCAACTTGAAATTTTAAAATCTAATATTTTTAGGCACACAATCATTGTTTCTATGAAATAGTTGAGGTTTCAAAATAATTAAAATAGAGAATTCTCTTGATGATATGAATGTAGATAATTGATGGAAATGTTCATTGAATACATATAATTTCATGGTGAAGTGTAATTACGCTGAGTTATATTGTGGATCTAGAATGGAAGACATTTCAATACATATCATTGAATATATATAAATGAATATCATCTCATTATGGTGAACACATATTATATTTTAGTTTTAATACATTGATTTAATATTTTTGTAAGTTCATCTTGTCTTCTGATAGTATATCTACATCCCTCTTGAGATAAGTGAGTAATAGAGAAGAATATATAATAGAAATTGGATAAAACTTGATACGTTCCTAAAGCTCTAATCACATACCAGTTGTAGTCATTTATTATAATATCAACATGTTGTTAATAAATTATTATTAGATATATCCTAGAACACGTGAACCGTAAAATAACTATGTATTTTCCAATTATATTTCTATTTTTGGTTGTTTTCTGTTTTTGAACATCAATAAAAATTACAGGTTTATTTTCCAATGTGATGAAAGGATATAATTATTATTGAAAATAAGAATAATTTTCATGTACACCTAATTTAATCCCCTATTATGGTTCCTAATGAGACCTCATGGTATAATAAGTTTAATTATATCAACATTTAATTTTTTAACAAATATATCAAAGTATTGTTTTGTGGAGAATGTTTTTAATGAAAAGTGGAAACCTTGTTTGATGTCGTTATTATCAAGTCCAGTCTAAAATTATGATATCTTATTAATAATATCTTAGAGTTAATTTTATGTTAATTTTGTAAATGGAATAATTGTATGTGAATCCATCAACATGTTTAAGAATGAAGAACCAATATATATTTGTAAATGATGATTCTATGATTCAAAATTATGTGGAGAGATAATTTTTCAGTCAAAAAAATTTGGTGGTGAAGGATTTTATAACAAAATGGAATATTTGGGTAAATATTATAACATATTTCAAGCTAATAACATAGAGAAGGATAAAAACTATTGGTTTTGGAAAAAGGTTAGACAATATAATGATGAGATTGAGTGAAAATATGTATGGATTCTATAACCAACATATTAATGTTAATGGGGTAGTACATTTACTCAATCATGGGATCAATGGTTATGATATTATAACGAATATAATCAAAATTATATCACTAATATGACACCCAATACTATCAACACATAAAAAAATTTCCAGTGTCAAATTATAAATTGATTTTTTATATATTAAAACGGTCTTAAATAAAATTTTAGTGAAGACAAATAAAACATTTTATCATTCATTTAAATAAATAATTAAATGAAGTATCTATTTTAGATGTTCATGAGGCTAATAATATGGGTAAAGAGGATGTAATGGAAAATCTTTAGTTATGTTACGTTTTATGTTCTCTCATTGTGTAATTTTTGGGCATATCACTTCCATATGTTTCAAAAAAATTGAAAGAGAGGATGGTAAAATTGAATTCAATCAAAAACAATAATAAAAAGAAATTTCCCCTTTGAATGAATTTCAAGTGGAAAACAGTTTCAATGAAATGTGTTGGTTATATAAAATAATGAATATTCTATGGAAGGTTTATATTATTTTAGTGAAATTAAATTATTATTTGGTATAATGGTTTCCATAATGTATTTTATAACAAAAATTTTCATTATTACACATTAAATCATGATATATTTAATAAAATTACACCTAATATAAAATAGTGGATTAAGAACACTTGGGTATTTGTGAACATGATAAAAAACATATTAATTTATAATTGGAAAACATCATCATTATTGTAACCCTTCATAATATACTTGCACATAAAGCTCCTTAGAATAACCTAGATACATATATAAGAATGTGGTTAGCAATAAAGCACAGTATGGGAATTAAAATGTTATAACATGATGATAATAACACATTTTATATGATATGTATATTAAGGGGTCATTAAGAGCGTATGATTCATAAACTAGAACAAACTGACATTATATAACCGAATGATCAAAATTAAAATATGATAAATGGGGAAAAAAATAAAACACTACAACATATACATAGTTCAAGGAAAAATTACAAGACATAATAATGGACAATGGTCCACAAGGGAATTAGGTTCACTACTTATCCCAACATGATGTATCATCAGACTAAATAATAACCAATTCATTTGAGAACTATATAGTTTCCTCCACACTCATCACTTTAATTTCTTAGTAATACTTATGTGTGCCACATAGATCATAAAACATGGATTCATTCATCAAAATATTTTATTCCATGTTGAGGGAGTGTAGAATAAATAAATGTAAGTCTCATTTCAATGATGTATCAATATATAAAGGTGACCACTGTTGAAAGGAAATGATTTTTGTATTCACTACCCAATTGTTGGCATGAAAATGTACACTGTAATTTCGGCAACACAACGACACCACATAAATTTTCATAAATATTGGATGATGAGAGAGAAAGGGTATTTATTAATTTGTATATAAAATTTAATTTAATTTGTATATTTAATAAAATATAACAACATTAGTAATTTGAAATATAAATCATATGATAATAAAGAAATTTTGATAAAGAAGAGAAGGTTAGGATCCCTAATTTTATTGTGTGTCACAAAATGCATGCGAGGAGCTTCATGATATATTGTGTCACATTGGGAGGTCTCTAGAGAGGAAACTTATTAGTGGAGACATGAAATTAGGATCATTAGTAATGATAGATGAGAGCTTTGGTCAGTGTATATAAAAAATAATTGGGATTTATTTTTTATTTCTCAATCATAGGTTTTGGAATATATATAATAAAAAAACCCAAAACATCCCATCAGATTAACAATGTTTACTTCAAAATATGAGTGGTTTTCATTATATTTTAGTATAAGTTCCTAACATAATAAAATAATTCCCCTTAATATGTGTAGTTGATTCCCAGTCTTAACAGAATCAATTTAAAACCTTACAATATATTATATTTTTTAGATGATTCACAATGGTTTAAAAAATAAATTAAATTAAATTAAAAAAATATTTTAAAAGAATTTTTTTGTGGGTAAATTTTATAATATTTATGAAAGCAGTCTTGGGTTATTATGAGGTCATAATTCCATAATTATAATTATATACAATTTATTTATAACCTGAAAAATCCATTATCTAATAATATTATGAAAAATTCACAGTTAGATTATTTCATAGAACTAAATCAAAAGTTAATATTCATTTCATGTGAATAATATTCTAAATAACATAATTTTCACTTGTGAAATAATAATCAATATTTATTGAGAAATGATGGGTTTTTGAAACTAACAATTTTGTACCCTTATAAACAATAATTTTGATATCCTAAAAATTATATGACCATTTAAATTTTAAAAATAGTTTATATGTTTTTTTATTAAAATATTATGTATTTAAAATCGTTGTCAATTCACTGTATTAAATTACATTAATGAATTTTAATATAATAAAAAGTAAATTTATTATTTATTATATTAAAATAAAAATCATTCCTTAAGTAACAATAATTGGATGAAAATATATTTCTTATTTTAGAAAAAATAAAGTACAATGTGATATTTATAGGGTATTTATACATATCCCTTTAGTTAACCACTGATTTTCTATATAGTAAGGTGTTTGATAGTGAGACATTCATGGGGTGTCTCTCCGTACATGGGTGGGGTCATGATATTTATGAGGATGAACTTCTCCTGTAAATGGTTTCACTCATACATGAGATGTTATATCTCAAGAAGCGTTTGGCTGTGGTAGAAGCCTAGTTATGTTATCTCCCTCATAATATCTGATAAATGGGTGTCATAAGGAATAATAAAATAGTATGAGGCCATCACATCCTTTGTCTCATTCAATAGAATTTTATAAAACTCTTTATTTATACTAATCATGTGATCATAGTTCAAAGAATATTTAATGAATTGTAATGATTCTTTGTATACATTCAAATCAAATTGGCCATAAAAAATCCATATAATTGAATATTTATTCATTAACATATTACATAAAAATACATTAAATTAAATCATAATGTAAATTTAATTTATAAATAGCTATTTCATTACATATATTGTGGATAAAAATGATGATATGGAAAAAGGATAATCAATTAAAAGGGTCTATATTTCTCCATTTGGAACTAAAAGAAGATATTGGGGATCTTGATCTATAAATAAATAATTACATGGAAATTTTAGGCTTTTTGATGTAGTATTCAACTTTTATTAATGAACATTATGAAAATTTTGATCATATAGAAAAGTTAGTGGAAAATGAGAAAAAAAATAAAGTGAAATTTGAAGAAGATATGAATTAAATAATAAATATTATGTAACATAACAATATTTTTTATAATCATAATATATCATTGAAGAATAATGAATTTATTTTGATATACCAAAATAAGGATGTTTTTTACTAAGAATGAAGTTATTGTATGAAATTAAAACAAATAACACAAATAAATTTATATATTTGGATAGATTTTCATATTAATGGAGGAAAAAAGAAAAAAACGAGGAACAAGATCATTTATGAATGTACTGAACACTCACGTAATAAATTATATATGTAATAGGGATTTATTATTAGACTAAAATAACAAATTAGAGTTTATATGATTTAAAATAAAAAATCAAATTAGATGTGGGGAGGAGGTTCTCAAGGATAATGAACTTACAAATAATCCTAACAATTATAAATAGAAGGAGATATGTGGGGAGATGGAAATAATAAATTTTTTTATCAAACTAATCTATTAATATATTACTATGTTAGACAATCAATGTCTTTTTATTATAAATATATGATATATTTGATTTCGAAATATATTTTTATCTTACACAAATGTTTAAAACTAAATCCTTCTTATCAAAATATAAATTAATTTTAAATATAATATTTTAATTATTGAAAATTATAAATGTACTAGTTCATTTAAATAATATAACTGGTAGATCTTTTTATTTTTGAAAAATAAAAATCGATAAAGGACAATCTATTTTAATTCCCTTAAATAAAAATCTTTCTATCTTCAATTAGCATAATTAATTGTAATTTATTATACTAAATAGAATTATAGAAGACAAAAAAGTCTCAAATCATTTTAGAATATATTAGAAGCCATATAAGAAGATATATAATTAATATTTGTATTAAATTTCATTGAAATAATTAAAAAATAGAGAAACATCATTTTTGATAGTGGGTGTTTATTTAATATGATAGATAATATGTATCTTTTGGAAAATGTAAAAGAATATATTGATTGAATAGTGTGCATTGGAAGTAATGGATCATTAAAGAAATAATCTTCTGGAATCCTAAGTTGGGTGGATAATAATTGAAGAATAATAATGTTCCTTATATTGATGGACATAATAAAAATTTATAGAGTGAAAGTTAGATTTGTGAGTCAGTCTAGGAAGACTGCATCAATCATAATGTTTATAATATCAATTTAAAGGCAGGGAACTATCTTATACAAAGTTAGTTGAGAAAAAAATTGTATAATACAGAGAAAGAGATGATTATAATTTTATTATAGTAATTATAGAATAAAATAATTTCAACTGGAGTCTAGTCAGCATGAATCAATAAATAATAGATAAAACATCCATTTTCAAAGATATAGTTGATATTCGTAACATTATGTCAGACATAGAGATTCTATTTGAATCATCTGTTTATGGGAAAATGGTTTGAAAATTTATACAATATAGATAAAGATATCACCATGATTTATAAATTTATTCCACACTAATGGTTGTGAATTATGTTTTTTTGATGGAAAATATGGTGATAGGTATATGATATTATTTGTCAAAGAATATAAAGTATTGAATGTCCATTTTTTTAAAATCAAATAGGTAATTATTTTATTATATAAAAATATTTCTTTTAATAATAAAATATAAAACATGAATAATTATGAAGATTTTGAGATCAGATATTAAAATAGAGAAAAAAACACTTGTGTTTGATATATATATTGAATACTATTTTATTGTATACACATAATAGGAAATTACATAGTCTATGAGAAGAGAAGACAATATAAGAAATGTTGAATCAAATGTATCACTCAATAATAAATAACCAATTATTTAGAAAAAGAAAGATTATTTTAAAATAGAAATGGTAAAGAGAGATAATATGTGGATGTAATAAATAATTCTACATTGTAATACATTGCCATTCATTGAATTAGTTTTTTAAATCTAGATTAATATTTTAATATTTTAATATTTTTTCTTTTACAACACATTAAATATAGATTTTTTGAATATCAATGAAAAATGTTTAGATTGCATATTACGCAAAAGAAAATTATTCTTGAACCACACAAAACACATAGAATATATTCCAGAACATTAACCACTAAATATGTCATATTTTACACACAATTCTGGGTCCCTTCGATAGATTTTTTAACAAGCAAGGCTGGGTTTTACCAAACTAAAATATAATACTAATATTATTGTAAAAATATTATTATTTCTACCACCAGTACGTTGGAATGGATTTCATGAATATGATTAGCTAAATTATAAAACATTGGGTTATATATGTATATAAATTTAATCATTTGGTAAAAAATATTATTAGTAAATAGAAGTATTATTTAAAAAAGAATTTACTTTTCTAAGAAAACTATTTTTCTATATAAAAACAAAATTATATATCAATGATTTATAAAAAAATTTAATGACCATTTTATGAAAATTTATATATTTTATATTCTGTAAATAATTTTTATAATCATCAAATATATTTTATATGTAATAAATTAAAATAAATTCTATTTTATGAATAAAAAGATGTATTATTCTAAAAAAAATCACACCATTAATGGAGAACCCATTTTAATGATTTGTATTTCAGTTTTATATGTTTAATATTTGAAAATAAAATTAATATTTTATAACAAATATATAAAATTTTTGTTATAGTGATATTTTGGTATTATTTCTGATGTTTCAATTTTTGATGAATTTTGAAAATACTAAATTT
The DNA here is from genome assembly GCA_963277665.1 of Viscum album. NCBI lineage: Eukaryota > Viridiplantae > Streptophyta > Magnoliopsida > Santalales > Viscaceae > Viscum > Viscum album. The sequence goes on from OY728163.1 coordinate 1,920,064,728, forward strand.
TAATTCAAAACAGTTTTTTTAGTTTATTTACAACGAAAAATTAAATTTTTTATTGAGTTTAATGTAAATTTATATATATTTTAAATTAGTTAATATATTTTGTGTAATTTTAATCAATTTTATTTTAATATTTTATATAAAAAATCACAATCTTTTTAACATTTTTACATTAAAAACCCACATTCTCATCCCGTATATTATATTAAATTTCAAATAATTTAAATCACTTCTTGGATTGGAATGTAAAAAATGGATTCAATATTTGGAGTTAATGTAATTTTTAATTTATAAAAAATTCAAGCTATTTTTTGACAAATGTTTTAGTGAAGGTGATTAAAATTAACTACGTCGATTAATAGATTAATTAGTATAACAAGGGAGTAAAACATAAACCTAAGGGCCAAAAAAACCTATAAATTTCATAAAAGAATATTTATTAAATATATACTGACCCTATATTTACATTTACTAAACATGGACTATTATTTGAGACAATTTTAATAAAAAAAGTGTGGGTGTAATACACTTATAAAATATTTACAGGAATATCACTCCTCCTCTATAAAATGGCACACATTCGTCCCACTTATCAACACCTCTCAATTCCATTTTCTAACCAAACATTTACTCAGATACGTTAAAAAATATCGACCCCTTAATTCTAAAAATCTCTCTTTATGCTGAAATACGACGAAAGAAGCCTTTTTTGTACAAACCAATAGAATATACCAATGAAGAGTTGACATCCCACCTCACGATATATTCTTTTATTTTCATTATCCTCACATTGAAAAATTATTATTACATTATTATATAATAAAATTTGTTTATTAAAGAATATTGGATGTTTTTATTAAATTATTTTTGAAATATTATTGAACACACACCAATATATTATTTAATAAACATACTATTCTTAGGTACGATGAACTGACACCTCGTGAAATGATGTTGTTCGTTTTTCCTTTAGAAAAACTATTTGATGGGAATATGGATTTATAATATGCTCTTATATTATATATATAATATTTATGATGTATATTTTCTTCTTTAATTTTTAATTCATTCATTATTTCATGCATTCTATTTTTTTTAAATATGATAACATTGTTTGCTGATATGTGGACTACAACCTCTTGAAAGGGATGTGCTTCATTCGCAATATAAATTGAAAGAATAAAGGATGGGTTTAATAAATATATATTATACAAATAAAAAATATTATAAAATAATGATAATATATATATACCAATATTCTATTTAAATTACCTCTTTCAAAAGAATAATTGAATTGAAATAGCCTTCATGTATACGCACGACCTACCGTCCCCATGAAATTTGTATTCCATTTAATGTTTATTTATTTCATATATTGATATAAAATAATTTATAATTAACATATATTTTAATTATACCATAATTTACATTCTTTAACTCTTTAAATATTTATTTAAGTAATATAATAAAGAATAAAAATCCAAAAAAATATGATCAACAAAGAAGATATTACCTGAAAACAAACATTAAAATGGATTTTTTAATAAATAAGTAATATATAGACATAAAAATATATATGGAATTATATATAATAATATATTTATCTTTTGTATGTATAATATACTTCTATTTATGCTACAAGAGGATTATAATGTCTACTGAACATCAAGACCTAAGGTAAGGGTTTTCTCGACGTAGTTTTATTTAACATGAGACACATGCCATGTTCACCTCCAACTTTATTATATGCGGTATATAATTCCAATGAATTTTTTATATTAATAATTTTATTATATTTATCTTTATTTGCATATATATTATTTTATCATATTTCCACCTGGTTTTGTGATTCAATGTTTACCAAATTGGTAATGAACATTTCACTCAATTTGAACTCTTTGAGACACATTCCATTTAATGAATTTTTTTATGAGGTGTATATACTAAAATTGTCTATTTATCTAATGAATATAATTATTTTCATGATATTTTAATATTTATGTAATGTTTTTTTTCCAGTTTATTGTCATTTAATGTTACTAATATCTTAATAGTTTTAGGCTAAAATCATATCTTGATTGAGATTGTTTATGATTATGCTTCCATTAGTGTAATCCAATTATATATATATCACAAACCCTCATTATTTTTATTAACCTATGGTTATTCAAGTTATATCAATGTAATGGTACCATTTTTACCTTATTGTGTACTTATGATAATTACAAAAATGTTTTTCTATGAAAATATAACTTTATTTCTCATTTCGTTCAGAAATCGGTTTTTATTAAAAACCAAATTTTCTAAAAAAATCTACTTTTTACTGTTATACTATGACTTTAAGTGAAATTTTTAACCATGTAATACATTTAAAAAAATTAAATGTAATATTCTTGTCATTTTATGATCATTTCAAGTTTCTATAATTTTTAGGATCAATAGTAATATTCAACATGTTCGGACATACCCTCTATTATGAACCACATTTACATTATTCATAATTTGTATGTAAAGAAGGTTATTTTTTGGGATAATTTTTTTCTTAATATTATTTGAATTTGTATATTTTAAAACGTTTTTCATAGAAAAAGGTGATTAATAAAACATTTATGATTAAAAACTGATTTTAATGATTCGTAATTATCCATTTATTTGTTTTCAAAAGATTCATTTAAAAGGAAATGATTTTGAGGATCTTAAATATTCTTTATACGACTTCATAATAATTTCAATGAAATTATATTTAAATATGTTTTTTCATGATTATTTTATATGTTATCAGTGAAAAAGGTTTTAAAAAATCTTTTCTTCAATCTTTTATTATAATTTATAGAAAAATAATTTCAAAATTTTTTTAATAATATTTTTTTCATGGAAAAATATTTTTAAATTTTTTCCAAGATTTATTTATTAATTTTCATAGTTAATGGTTTTCAAAATTTTTTCGGGATTATTTATAAGATATAAAGAATATTTTCAATGATAATGGTCTTTAAAATAGTTTTTTATTTTCAAATATGTTTATTCAAAGTGCACTTGATATTTTCTTAAAAACATTTATTTAATATATATTAAAAAATTAATTCTTATATAACATAACATCTATTTGTGTTACTCATTCGTTTATTAAAATGTGATCCAAAGGATCCATTCATATAATTTATATAAAAGGGTTATGTTTTTATGGAATGCTGTTTATGAAACCCATTAATAATTTTCAGGTTAAATTTTAATAGAACACATTTTTTTCATCTGTTATATACTTATGATACCCACTTCAATTCATGGCTTATTATTTTATGAAATTATTATGAAACCTGTTTTTTTTCACATGTTATGATAGGACTTCATGTTTATTATACCCATTTCTTATTAGGGGTTATAACATAATAATTATTATTTTTTCACATGTATGTGTGATATCATTATTAGAGGGGTGGGACATATATCTCCCTAAAAATTATTGCGAAATGATTTATATATCATGGAATAGAAATGGATGGAATGAGGAGTGAACATGGTTCATTAAAGAAAATTTTCTTCTATGATGGTATTGAGATTACACATTAACTAATAAGATGGTCATGTGAGTGAACCATGAATGACAAGATGATATAGGGAGAGAACCCATAATACTAATGTAGCATTAGTACCAATTCCTTGACTACTATAGATATAATTTTATAAATACATATGTATTCCCCAAATTATATGAATTGTTCATATGTTATGGTTGCATGTATTGTGATATTTATTTCACTATGGTTCATGTATAATTACTATGAAATATTTATTTAATGAATAATTTATATAATATATGATATACAATGTATGGTCTATAAATGACATTATCATGATCTCATACCGATACGTTCATTTTATGCTTTTATATCTCATTTATTTTCCCTTAAAAAGAATCTAAGATCACCCATTTATTATGAGTCCATTACCTATGTTAGGATGAAAAATATTATGTATAATTACTATTTAGGAAGATCTTATTTGGAATCATTGATGATGTTTCAATTAGTTAAAATAATATATTCCAGGATTCAAATGAAAAAAAACTATTACAGTCCTCATAAATGCATTTTTGTAATGTTTTAACTATTCATCTACAATGATGTAATATAAATTTATGTTTATATAGGGTCATTTTGTATATTCATCAACTACGCATCACAAAATAATTCTTATACGTGATTCAATAAATGGCACAATAAAATCAGTTCTGATCAGGTCTGTGAAAGTGGACGAGAAATAGGATAAAGAAAAATATGAAAATTTTTTTATGAAGAAATGATAGAAGAATATGAATAGATAGAGGTAAAATCTAGAGAATGAAAAAATATTTATATTGGTGATGATTATATAGAATAAATTTTATATAAATAAGGGGGATAATAGGGTTAACGTACAATTTAGTCAAGATGGAAAATAGTTCATATTGATTCGAGTAGTATAACATGCAAACTATTTTCTCTATTATAAAAATATTGGATGATAAAAATAGAAAGTGACGATAAATTATTAAAAATAGATCCCACTTCATCTGAATAAAAATAAAATTGTTCATGGTTGAAATCCGTGAATGAATATTTAGATTATATTGATAAGAATAAATGTTCTGATCTGAGGGATAGACTTGTTCATCATAACATTTTATGTAAATCATAGTTCTTCAAAATCAATATCTATGAAAATGAATATGTAATTTGGAATAATTTGAGGATGTTATATTAATGTTATGCACAAGTTGAAGGTTTTGATATCGAAGAAACATTCATTGTAGTGAAAAATGGATCCTATTAAACATTTCTACGGGGTTGTTGTAATGTTAATGTTTATTATAATAAAATTGGTGTTATTAATAAATTAAAAATGGATTCTTGAATGAATTTGTTTTTATATGACAACCATTAGGATTTTTAATTAGAAATTATGGTTAAAAATTTCATAAATTAAAAAATTATTTATTGTAAGAATGAATAATCTCATTCTTGGTATGTAAGATTTAATAATTTCACGTAGAAGTTAGATACATATATACGAGTTGATGGTCATATCATCATTTTTAATATTAGGGAATATTAATAGGTTATGGTGATAATGTATGTGGATAACATAATATTTTAAGAAATAAATTTGAATCAAGTTGATTAATTTTCTCAATTAATGTGTTAAGAGTATGAAATTTTGTAGACTGAATAATTGAATTATATTGTTGGTCAATAAAAAATATAATGTAAAAAATAATATTCATCTCATAAATAAGATATAAAATTTCAATGTTAAATACTTTTTAGTGGATGGATGTATTCAGTTTTGATCTATAATAGTAGTTGGTAATAAAAGTGTAATGAATTAGGATTGTGGAGGCGTAGACACAACTATGTGTAAAATAATATTTGGGAGTTTACATTATATAACAGGAATTTATATAGTCATTGTCTATAAAATTTCCATGGAAGTATTGTTCTAGAGTATTCAATTATAGGAAATATCCTATAAATAAATATGATAATAATGTATATTCATGGATACTGAATTATAGTTTGTGCTCAATGATGAAAATATTTTTTATTTTTTAACATATCTGGATACTATTTTTAATCCTGAAACTGTGTATAAAAATTCCACAAGTGCTAGAAAATTTAATGATAAAAGAAACAATGTGGGATGAACATGATATAAATATTATAACATTTAATTGACTAAAACATAATAACAGTAAATTTTAATCACAAAGTTATCTAAATATCTTATAATAATGAAGAAAAATTATATGATATTGATGAAGTGCTCAAAAAACCAATGTTAATTCAATGTGATAAAAAATTTCTATTGAATTAATGACGAATCTAATAAAAAATCCTTTCATGAACCACAATTTAATATGTTATCACTTTATAAATAATAATATGGATAAAAAATTTAAACCCATAAATTATTGGAACACAATATCATGTTGGAGAAAACACGACCCAAAAACTAGATGCCGTTGTTATTTTGATGTTATGGTTGAACTATTAAGGTCAAAAATTACCTTAAGACAACAAATTTTAGACTAAAATATAGTCATTTTATTTTATTTAGTTTTACCTAATGTCAATTATTTATAGAATGTAACTTTGATCATATGTATGAAGATAAAATGAGATAATATCTATTTTAATTTTAATTTAGATAAAATGAATATCTGGTTATTTACAATTAGAATACATTGAATCACAAAATTATTTCTTCTATATACTAAAAAGTTATATTTCTCAAATAGTCTTAGATATTATTTAAATTATATTTTATAATATTTGATATAGTGACAGTGTCAGCCAAACATGAACATGATATGACCATAATTAGGCAAGCACTATAAATTTTAGTATCAAAGGGAGATAATAAAAAAATAATGGATAATGATAATCCAACGAGGGAAAGTTCATGATGTTGTAGAATTTGATATGGTTGATTGATAATATAATAAAAAGGTTGATTTTATTGACACCAAGGAAGTAATACATGATTTTTTTAATTGGATGTTAGTCGGAATTTGCAATATTTGTTTTAGAAAATAATCTATTCTGTGAGCTCATGGTTATTTCCTGAACCTTTTTAAAGATGGAATAATTGAAAATTTTATTTTCTATAATTATATTATTTATTATCTCAAAATATTTATTAATACCAAGAAAGGAATATCCCTAACATGATTGGATTATAATTAAGAAAATTGTATATCTTAAATTTTTCAAAATTAATTCATTTTGGATTCCAAAAGAATATTTTGCTAAAAATATAAGAAATAATACTTTATTAAATTTATATTTTCACATTACATGCCACAATGTATAAGTTACATTTTAAATATGGTTATTTGAGATTCCATTATTATAGAACTAGTAATTCAAGATGGAATATATTAGATCATACCATTAAGGATACATTGATAAATCTAGTTATTTTGTTTCATAATGCATTAATATTGTAAAAAAATAATATCACATATGTACCTTTATTTTTAAAATATGATTAATGAGTAAAAAATGATTACTGGTTATGAATAAAATATAGGGATAAAATTTTTTATCTATTGACAATTTTTCACCTCTAAAGGAATGTTTTGTATACCATGATGTCATGATGAAACTCATCTTGTAGATAAAAATAGTTCAATGAGATACATCATTTATACACAATAATGATATATATGAAACATAAATTACTAAAAACTAAAGAATTTAAATTTATTAGTCTATGTGATTACATAAAGGTGGTTTTATTGTTTTAGGTACATTATTTGACTACCCATTGATATATATTTGGTAGATATTTTCTGAATACTGAAAAAATGATTATATTTTTATTAAAATAATTTGATAGTTGATTATTATTAGAATTTGGTTTTTTAAATTAAATATTTATAGTATTTTCCACCAAGATTATGTCAAAAAGATTACCTAAAAACATAGAAAAGAAAAGAAAAAATCATATATATTAAAAAAAAATTAGTAATGATCCTTCAATTCCATGAATTCTACAGTGATGTTTGATCATATTGAATAACAATAAAGATAAATGTTGGAAAATATTTGTATTTAGTATCATTTAACCTTTTTTGGATTATTTTATAATTAAATATAATTATAATTGAATATTAGTTTTGATCCATTAATTTAGTTCTGTGTATGATTGACATGCATGTTCATTATATTATTGTAATCCTATTCATGGTGGATAGTGTGAGAGGGCTATAGGTTGTGAACCTTGGGTGGGTAGTGATTTTATCCTAATTTTATGATAATATATAAATAAAATAATCGATAATTGGTACAACAAAATCATTTTTGATAGATTTTCCATGTTTGTATTCTAGTGAAAATTATACAAGAAAATTATTATGTGTTCACCAATTATGGTTATTGATTTAATTGTTTTATGTGTGTGAAAATTTTAAAATATTCAAGTAATATTTTCAAATAAGAAGAAAACATATTATTTTATAGAATGATAAGAAAAAATTTCTATTCAAAACTATTCATCAACAATTATAGTGATGAGTTGGATCTCATGATTTAACAAATTTTTTATGTGATCTATACTTTTTAAAAAATGACTACAAAGGCATGGAATTTTAAATATTAGAAGAACAATATCCATATCATTCATCAAAATAAAAATATCTGTTTTAAGAAAATTTTGATTCAAAATATTATATTTATCAATTGTGTTTATTACATAATTATTCTATGAAATACATCGATGTTCTTAAGGAGGTCTATGAGGAGATGAATATTTTCAAGGAATTTCATAATGAATTTAGAGGTCATCTACATTATAGGTATCTAGAATAATAAAAATAGAATGAATTTTAAACTACATCTATGAAATTAAATTATGATGAAAAATGTTGAGATGGGACTACTATATACCCACATAAAACGACACATTTATTATCGACATAAAAATAAATTTTTTATCGATGTGTCCACATTGTGATGGAGTATACATTTAAATAAATTATATTATTAATTTTTTGATAGGGGAAGAAATATTTTTGATAAATTTATTTCAATTATAGAGACCATTCAGTTGTGATTTCGAATAGGAATGAGGATATGAATAGGGGTTTACATATAATCTAAATTATTGTGGCTCTTTAGTTCAAGAAGAAAACGTCATCCACCTTGTTTTTTATTATATTTCATTATAGTACATGATGCATATAAAGATTTGTATACAATATTATAAGTGAAAAACATGCATATTGGTATTATCATCATTGATCAACTAGGGTTTCTTACATGATAGAAATTGTAACGCCCTAAAATTTTAAAAAATATTATTCTTAAATAAATTTATTTTCTTTAAATGATTATGTTATACACAGCATAGAGTTTTAAACGGATGGTGATATACTATTAAATTATAAAAATATAATATCCATTAGATTTAAGAAATTAATTAAATATATATATATATTTATAATAATGTATGGATACATTTTAATTAAAGAAAATTTGGAAAACAATTAAATAAAAATAAAAATAAAAATCATTTGAATGTAAAAGAGATTTTATTTCTAAAGAAAATTTATACAGACAAGGAAATTTAACCATCATATTATTAATTAATAACAATTTTTTAATTATTTTAATTAAAATTATATAATAAATATTAAATAAAATTTTGTAACATTCATTTTACATATTTTCATGTATTGGGATTAGACTAACCTATGTTTTATGTATAAAAATATAATATTATAAAACACAAGTTTCATCATAGTATTCATACATAATCTAAATTTAGTCACTTAAAATCATAGTTATTAAATTTTATAAAATGGAATAAATATTTTGAATCAATGTTTTCAAATTTGGTTACTGTTAAAATTTTATTTTTGTTATATTTTAATAGAAACAAGGGTATAATTTATCACCTTAGTAAGTGTTAAATCATGTTATTCTAGGATAAAACTCAGTGATAAGGTCGTTTAACATTGATTATAATTCTTATAATACAACTATAATTTAACCATTATGAGTATAGGATAAAAAATACAGTTTAATAATTAACATGTTTCCATGAAAATGTCCTATATAATATTTAATGCAGGGAACGTTACAAAATGTGACTCCTCTAGTATTAAGTATCTGCTCTTAGTCAATATATATAAAACATTATATTAGGAATGAATCTAAGTGTCTATTTTCAGTTTAATTAATTTCTTTCATGTTATATATTTATTTATAATTTATAGTTATTAAATAATGACCTTAGATTCTATTGCAACATCGATATTGTTTTTCTCCAATTAATAAACAAAATATAATATAGTATATTAAATATTCTACAAGTATTATGATTTTAGTCAGTTATGTTGTTTGAAGAATTTTTTTCCCTGAATATGACAAATTATTGTTATTTTAAATAATTATATTCAAATTCAACGTAAATATTTATCTCATTTAAAAAAATATTTGAATATTTTCTAAATTGGGAATAATAATATTTTCTGAAATGTATGTATTATTAAATTATGAAAATAATAAAAATATTAAATATGATAATGATGATAATATAAGGTAAAAATTTTCATTAATTTACCATAAATATGCAACTTGTAAATTTTTTTAATGATAATGAATTTAATATATTTTTATATTTTATGAAATTTCAGTTGTGCACCTCCCCTCAATTATAAATGAGAACTTTACGTTTCTATGTAACACACAACATTGAAAAAACTATATCAACCAAAATCCATTACATTATCTTATAAAATTCCATGTCCAAATTATAGAGTTTGTTGTATTCCCTAAAAACCAACCCTTGAAAACTAATGACGATATCAAAATATGTTTTTTCAAAGAAGAGGTAATTGCCCGATTTTATCACCTTTTTTAATTTATTTTTTTAACTTTTAAAAATATATTATATTATTCATAAAACAATAACTTCCAAATAATTAATGTTTTAAAATATTATTATTTATATTAATACCACTTTATTCAGCATATTCTTATCAAATTAGAAGTAAAAATATCACTCATGTATACATAATACTAACCACCTCCATATATCGGTAGAACTCATTTTATCATTGCTATATGTTATGGATGTGTATTATAATGGGTTTCAAGTTTGTATATGACACTTACTAAAGAATCAATCACCATAAAATATGATATTATATAGTCATTAAAACCTTCTTAACCATTACAAAATGATAACATTGATCATGCGTATGTATAAAATACCACCTCCAAAAAAGTAATGTTATTCGTTTTTTGTATTGTTTAGATTTTAATATTGATAAATTTAATTAATTTATATTACATATATTTATATATAATATCATTCTAATTTTTTATGTACCTTTCTTTAATTCCATTCATTGAAAAAATGAATCATGTGTTTATGAATATGTATGGCCTACCCTCTACATTAATGATGTAATTTATTTTTCTATATATATATAATAAATGATAATAAACAATTATATAATGAATATACATTATATTTATATCACGATTAAATTTTTATATACTATTCACAATGATCAAAACTATAAGATCCAAATCATTTGATCCTGAACATACATGAAAATACAAACCATATATCAATGGGTATACTGATTTAAAAAAATAAGTGTTAAAAATGAGTGACAATAGGTTATAAGTAAATAATATAGGGTATTATATATATGATTTTTTTTCTATAATATATTTACTATAAATTTATATTTATTATATATGTGCTTCTAATGCATACTATGGAAATAGGACCTATGTTAAGGGATTTTTAACTCACTTTTTATCAACCAGAAACATGCCTTATAAAAAACATTTTCATTTATATGGTATATATACTACAAATGAATGTATTTTAAGATTATTATTTTTAATTTTATTGGGATTTAAACTTCCATATATTGTTCTTTATTTAGTTTGAATTATATTCCAATGTTACCAAATCGAAAATGGGTTTTTTTGTTCCATCACATTATTTTTTGGATGGTTTATGGTTTTGTTATGGTGATGAAATATTATGATATATATACTAAGAAATTATTTAAATTTATTATCCTCTATTAATTTTTTAAAAAACATTCATTTACTTTTCCCATCATACAATGTAATAAAGATACTAAAAATATGGTTTGTAGGAAAATTGACATTATTTCACTATTATTTCAAAAACCCATTTTTTTCATATCCAAGGTATCTAATAAAATTAAAATTAATTTCTAATATTCTTATATAACTATTTAAATTGATTTTTACCAATTTTTTAATTTTTATACAATTATTTAATACGAATATTCTTGTCATTTTATGTATGAGATACTTTTAAAAAAGTGTAAAAAGAATTTTTTTCTTTCAACTTATATGACACGAACAAAATATCCCAACATCAAAACCACTCAATTGATTAATGTATAATTTAAAATAATCCATGGTTATTTTCAATTTAAAATTTTCATGTAATATGTTTTAAGTTTTTATATTTTAATGATTTTATTTTAAATTGATAGTATATTTCGCTGAAAAATATTCATAATGATATTTAATTTTTTATATTTATTCATCAACCTCAAAACCCCTAATTTCACATATGAATACATGGGGATATGATGTAAGGATACATTATTTATTTTTCGAATTTTTTTATGTTCATGATGACATTTTATATATTAAAACCATTTCATTTTCACGGGTTATAATAAAATGAAATGATGTGAAATTTATGAAACCCAACTGATTTCATTGGGATTTATTTTGATGAATTGTTTTGAACCTGATTTATTTTGATGGGTTCATATTTTATTTTTTTATGATCTTGTTGTAGTCAAATTTCTAGGTTCCAATACGTTACTATGGTTATGTTATAACCACATATGGTGGTTATCTTATAACCATAGATGATGGTCACATTATAAATAAGGATTCATGGGATCTAAATTTCCCTGTAATGCAATAGGTAATGATTAATTAATAATGAGTTAGACATTTATAAAATTCGGATTATACGCATCATAATAACGTATTTTGTTCACTATGATAATCACTGTAGGGTACTATAACTACTATAATGGTTTGGTGATTGACCACACCACACTATGATAGTCATGGGTGTAAACCATGGCTAATAAGATGGATCAGGAAGTGGGAGCAATTCAATATGTTTGTATTGGGAGTGAACCCTAACTAATTTCATTTTTGGGGAGTCAAACCAATACACAATGATAGTTTTGGGAATGATCCATGAATACTATGAAAATGAAAATCTATAATAATGAGAATTCCACAAATCCATGTATTGTAACATTTTTATGCTTTGATGGCTTACTTATTTTTGAATCCATTATGATTTATGTCATACGAAATACAATGATTTATTCCATAACTCATGATTACAATTTATGATTTACTGGTTATGATTTTCAAATGTTATTCTCATATTCTTGGACCACTATGTTCATGTAATTATCATGTTGTCATTTATATATTACTTTTTTATCCTTACTATGAATATGATCTCAAATTTTCTTATGACCCATTTCCGAATGTTTTTAAGAAAGAAACCAATTATGATATGTCTAAGGTGGGTACTAGTTACGAAGAACATAGTTGGATATTATGTGAATATTTTATGAACGATTAGTTTATAAGTTAATGTTTACAAAGTAATTAGACCTATATTATTGTAGCATAGATCAATATGTAATGTAATGAATATTTAGATATTAATATTTGACTTATATGTATGTATAGTTTGGATCATTAAAGGTGGATTCATTGAAAGGGTTTTTTATAAATTTTAACTAAGATTTAAAATATTAGTTAGAACCCAATGACTATGTTTATGAATGGGATAAAATTATAATACTTCGGTAATGATCATGAATTTCATATATTAAATAGAATTATTCATTACATGATATTTCATGATTTATAATTTTTATATGTATTTTTTCATGATTTCATGGTTTCTACTGTTATTAGTGTTCCGAATCATTGGATTTATGTTTTAGTTGATTGAGGTAAAACAAATTAATCATGTTAGTTACAAATATAATGGAAAATTAAATGGTTGTCCTCTTACGAAACAAAATGTTATGTGATTTGGGATACCAAATTTCTTTCTATTTTCACATTACATTCTCAATACATAAATCATTTATAACATCCAAAAAAGAAAAGGAAGGATCTTTTGTATTGGTTCACTCATGAGACAAAATGTAATGTATTTTAGTGGGTATTCTAATACACTAGTGTTTGAGAAATGGATAACTACAATGAAATGATATTTTTCATTCTTCAATGTTTTAAATAAGAATTTTCATTTCTATATCATGGAAAGATATGTAGATCAATGACGTAATCTATTCAAGAATATAAGGAATGAATAATATATTTACTACTTAGAGTGGGATGTGATTAAGATCGTATTATTCAATAAGTACTAAAATAATATTATTAATATAAAAATTGATAAATAATTTCATTATATAGAGATAACGAAGGAATATGAAGAATCAATTGGTAAATATGAGATAATTTTTTCTATAATTGTGAGGTACTATTTTTTAAAAATCATTTGACCTAAATGTATGTTTGATTGATACTTATTTGGTTTAATACTAAATTTCAAAATGGATTTACCCATGATAGATTAAACAATGAATGAACAATTAATTTTATTTTACAACAAATTGGTCATGGATATTTTATTTTCCTATAAATATAATGTTTTTGAAAATAAAATAAAGAGTGAATTAAAATTAAATTCAATAACCCATTGAGAGAATAATATGATCCTTACTTAATAATCAAAAGTGTGAAATGAATGATTATTATTGTTATCTTAATGGAATAGGTAAATGTTAAAAGTATAAAAATAAGGGTTATATGGAAATAAAATATATACTTATTGGGTGGTTGTTAGCTAATGAAGTGAATAGAGAGAAATATTCACATGATTAACTGATCACATTCTAATGATATAAATGGAAGGATTTTGGGTATTATATGTATAATTTCTCTAATTCAACAGAAAATTTGTACAATAAGACACAACAAAATTTGATAACAAATGAAAGATGGGAAATTCTATATAGTCAAAATATTTGAAGTATATCAATATAATTAAGGATCATTTATCCTTTATAATATTATCATGTATTTCATGTTGATGTATTTATGAATTAACAATATAAAAATATTATTATTCAACATTACGTTTTTTTTGTGATTTGAAGCATTTATAAGTTATCAATAAAAATATTTTATAAAAAAAATATCACAGTTGATATTTTATGTCAACATTGGATCATCTAGTGGGGCACAGATAAACCCAAACTTCTAATAGAAATGTTTTCTGTTAAGACAGTATCATATTTATTAAATAGTACATGATGTATCTATTAGAAGAATATAAAATTCAGCCGTGAATTAATTTGGGGAAATTATTATGTTATTTGATTTTTTTGAGACATTAATAATGATTATAAATAATTTCAATATAACCATTAGTTTGGTCATGGATGTATATGAGATCAAATCATTCATATTTTTATATTCAATTTTATTCGGACATATTTTGAATGATACGTAAGGTTATCTATTTTTGTAATCTTATTATTTCATCATGGGAATTTATTGAATAATGTTTTCTAGATGTTTTTTATGGTAAATATTTAATTTATAAGGAATTATTTATGGATCCTATGATTTGGTAAAAGATAATTTTAATTGTTTAGGGAAAATATTATACAATATTCCTTCATTTGAGTTAAATATGTAGTGGAAATTGATAAAATCACAACCAAAGGTTTATATTAGTGAAAAAATATATTATGATATATGATATCTTAAAAAATGATAGATACATATGGTTTCATTCCACATCACATCAATATAGATATGATTAGACAGAAATGTTATGCTAAAAATTGTCCGTGTGGCATAGAATTTGATAATGGTGATATGTTTTTTAGAGAAATATATCCATAGAAGAAATCAATGAGATTCATAATGATATTATAATTGATCCCATGGTATATTTTACATTTCTATATTCATTATTTATTATGGATGGTAGATTATCACTTAGATATTCCATGGAACCCCTCTCATGTTCATGACGTGTTCAATCTGTGTCTCATATGGATGTTCATACAAGATCCATTACATGTTCCTAAATCATCATTCATACAAATTGAACATGATATTTTAGATGTGTAAAATATTTTTTAAATCCTATATCATATATAAAAAATTTCTATAAAACTTGGATATTAATATTGTATTAGTTTTCTGGAGAAATAAAAAAATTAGATGCAACATGGAAACTCTATGATGCAATAAAACAATTATATCATAATTTTTGTTATTAAAGTGAAAATTTATAAGTGAAAAATTAATTTTCAGGAGGTTATAATGTAAAACCTTTTAATTTATAAATCATTTTTTTCAAATAACTTTTTTTTCACTTGATTATGTTACACAAAACACTATGTTTGAAAGACTCGTTACACACTCTTAAGTTATAGTTTTATCCTAGATTCTAAATTCAAGTGTATTAATAAAATAATATATATTATTAAAAACGTATTTTAATATATATAAATTAATTCAATGAGAATTAAAAAATTACAAATAAATTAAAAAAAATTGATTGTAGAAGATATTTTCTATGAAAATTGTTTTTATCCCCACATTGAATATTTATTTTATTAAATTTATTTAATAAATATTTTTTAATTATTTTGAAGGAAATTTAATTTTTATATGATATATTATTTTTAAAATCGTATAATATTTTTCTTCGCATGTGATAAGAATAAACTACATGTTATTCTTAAAAATGAAATTTTCTACAAATATATTTTCATCAAAATTTATGATCATATTATATAATGTATTATTGAAAAATATATGTATATAATTCGATAAAATGTATTACATATTTGGAATCATGAAAGTAAAATTTGGAAAATTGGACAAACTTATTTTTGGTCTATAAGAATAGTAATCGTGGTAAAATTAATCCTGATGGTACATGATAAATCTGGTTAATTTGGGGTTAAATTAAATAATAAGGATGTATTTTTGTTATCCTAATATTTCCTCGGTGAATTTAATTCTATATTTATCTTGTTTTTTTCAATCATTTCTTGGTTAAATAATAATTTTATGAAAAATGACATATATAATATTTAAAGAAATGGATGTTACAAAATGTCAGTCTCTTAGTTTTAAATTTCACTATTATATAAAAAATTGGGAAAAATTATTTAATGAATGACTATAAGTGTTTATTATTATTTCAGTTAAAATAATTTCCTAAGAAAAAATGATTTCTTTATTTTTTTAATTATACATTAACCTTAAATATTTATACGACACTAAAAAAATATTTCTCCTTTTAATAAATACATATTAATTATTATATTAAAAATATAATAGGTAATGAAATTTGATTTTTATGGTATTACATGATTTTTTGCTTTGGAATATGACCTATTAGATTAATTTAAAATATTTTTTTTAATTAAAAATTCCTATTTATGTATTTTAAATCAAATCAAAAGAATATTGTCTAAATTAAAATTAATTTGTTTTCATCAAAATAATATTTTATAAAATTCCTCAAACTTATAAAAAAAATTCCATAAAATAGTTGTCAAAATAGATGCTTTAAAATTTAATATATTCCCCTTTTATAATCTAAATTGAACTATTTTTATTTAAAATTAATTTAATATATTTTATTATTTTATAAAATCCCAAGGGTACCACTCCCACCAATTATAAAAATTTACCACTAATTTCTCCTATACACCCTAGATTGATATTTTTGAACCAAAAGAACACTCAAATATATATAATAAAAATATATAGAAATATATTATATCTATTTTTATTCCAAAAATAAAAACCCTAGTTCCATTAAGATGAGATCTATATGATTTAGTTCAAAGAAGATGTTATCACCTTATGAAATCCTTTTCTATTTAATTAATATTCTAATTATTATAAAACTATTATATTTAGCTTAAGAAAATAAATAAATTATAATAAATGAAATAATAATATATTATTATTATTATTCTTAAACCCACCCCCCCCCCCCCTTCACTTTATTTCATCTAAAGGGTATCTGTAAATATTTTATGTCTGTATGTAGGACATTCCATATCAACATAGTGTTAGAATTCATTTCTCATGAACAGATTTTACGGATTGGTATTTTGATTTAATTAATTTTTATGTATCACTGTGGTTATATAAGTAAATTTTAGTAATTATAATATCATATAAACCTTATTACATTATAAATAGTTTGAATATTATAACGTTTATCATGCATATGTGAGAACTAACAGTTTCATTAATTGTTGTGACTAGTTATTAATAAAAAATTTATTTGGATGGTAATAAGGATATATATAATTATTATATATGATTTAATTTTTTTATAGTTTTTATTTATTATTTAAATATTCTTCATTCCCTCTATAAATAAAATGAATCGAACATTCAAGTGTATACATGACCAACTGTCTCCATAAATAGTGTAGTTCATTTTAATATATATAAATTTATTGAATTGACACTAATCATTTAAAAAATGAATATATATAATATTTATATCACGATTTATATTAATTGTATTATTTAACCATGATCAAAATTATTGTACCAATAAAATTGAACCAGAATATATTTGAAAAAAGAAGAAAATAACTTTAGGATCTTTGTATATTAAAAAGTTGTTTTAACAAAAAGGTGAAAATGTTTATTAGTTTATCATATATGGTAAAATATATATGATCATGGATATTTATATAAGTTATAATAAATATATATTTATTATAAATTATGTTTGAATATGAACAATGGATATGTGATCTAAGGTAATGGATTTTTTTCTCCTAATTAATTTTGTGGGAATATGTTTTATATAGAACATATTATTGTTTGTAATGCTTATAATAGTCCATTTTTTATGATGATTATTATTAATTTTATAAAGATTTTTTATATCCATATATATATATATATATATTTCAAGGTTTTTAGGATTAAAATTTTTCAAAACCAGAAAGGTGTGTTCATTAAAATATCATGGTTTGTTATGATTGATTACGGTTAAGATATTAAGAGTTAATATTATGAACTATTTCACAAGAAACACAAAAAATTTATTATTATCTTATTATTTCCTAAAAATAACTTTTTTCATTTTATTTTCTATCATTAAGTACTCAGGATATAGAAAATATTTATTTATGTAAAATGGTCTTTATTTCTCAATTCGAGAAGGAAATTTTTTTGATACATATCCATGTTTTATAAAAAATTTATAATGAAGGATTTAACATTTCTCATATTATTTTTGGAATTAATTATTAAAAATATATTTGTATAATTCTTTTAAAAGTATCATTATTTTTTCTAAATGAGGTACTTATAGAAATGTGAAATAGGAATGTTTTTATTTTAGATTATATGACATGAAACTGGTTTTTTTATTTTTTAACCACTAAATTATTTGAATTATCTATTATAATCATACATGATTATTTCTGAAGAAACATGCTTCCCTATATTTTATAAAATTTAATCTA
The DNA here is from genome assembly GCA_963277665.1 of Viscum album. Taxonomy (NCBI): domain Eukaryota; kingdom Viridiplantae; phylum Streptophyta; class Magnoliopsida; order Santalales; family Viscaceae; genus Viscum; species Viscum album. The sequence goes on from OY728163.1 coordinate 1,920,083,863, forward strand.
TTTAAAAAGTGATTTTTAAAATGAAAATAATATCTTCCTCTTGAAGTGTTTTAACATTTTTAGCGGTTTTTCTATTATTCAATGAGAAAAAACATGATTTAGCATATTAATTTATATGGATATGTTAAAATGATAAAATAACTATTCTATATATGAATTTTTTATTTTTATGATTAAAAATATTTCTATTAAACCCATTCTTTTTCCACATATTATTCAAAAAATTAAATAAGGAATGTTTATTCATCTGATTTCTTTTATATTGGTTATACTATTATGAAATGTTTATAGAAACAACTTATTTTTATTTTCTTTAATGTGATGAATGTTTTTTGATCATGTATAATAAATATGTATAGTTTTGATTAAGTTAATCTGGTTATGTTATAACCATGAAACGTGGTTATGTTATTAAAAAGGATTATGCTCAAGTTATATCAAATGATTGATGGGATCTATAAATACTATTACAGTGTTGGGTAAATATTAATCTCATTAGATAAAAAGGACTAAAATGAAGAGCTAACCAAGTTTATTAAGGGACATTGTCCACCATGATTGTCATGGGAGAAATCCACGTCTACTAGCATGGTCTATAGTTTGAACCCAATGCACTATGATAGTCATGGGAGTTAACCATGACTACTAAATTGGATTGGGGAGTGAAACCAATCCACTATGTTAGTATTGAGAGTCAATTTTTACTACTACAATGATCTGTGGGAGTGAATCTAATCCATTATAATGGAATAAGAAAAGAGACTTTAAAATTAAGTGAATGATTTGATATACTTATGTTTATTACTCCATTTCATGTTTTATTCCAATTTTATAATTCCATGGCTTATGTTCTCTGATTGTTTTTTGATTATTGTCATATCAGCTTACATGATTTTTTTCATGATTTAATATTGTGATTTATGTTATAAAAAGATTGAATTTTTTAGTTTATCATCATTTTCTAAATGCCTTGTTGTAATGTAATTATCATGTGATAATTGTTATCATTCTCTTTATCCTTAATGAGTATATGGGATCATTCATTCTACAGATTCATTTCTGTTTGTTTTAAATAATAGCATTAAATATGATTTGTATCTGAATGTTGAATGTTATGAAGAACTTTTTAGGATTTGATGCCGAATAATTGTGGACCAATTATTTATGATTCCATCATTGAAAAGGGACTAAACCTATACAATTGAGTCATGGATCATTGTGCTATTTAATGAATATTGATCTATAATGATGAGACAAATATTTATGACAAGTATGGGTCATTATGAAAATTTGGATTGAACCATGTAAAAAAATAATTTATAAGTGTTCATTATTTTTCAACCCTTCATCATCAAAATGATCCATTCATGATATATACACTCTAACTAGAGAATGTTAAATTAATCATGTTTATATTTTTCATCAACCACAAATTCACCCCTATTAGTTGTAGTTCCTGTTTACATGGGATTACATACTATTACATTGATCCAATTTTAATTCAAAAATACATGACATATTTTAATACCAACATACCCCTCACATATGTATATCATTACTCAGACACACAGAAATATTATTTCAAATATTAAATAACCTTGTCATGCTTCTATTATCTACATCACAAATGGTTTTCATATTATTATATCTATCATCTAATTCATAATTTTTCATTTAATCTTAATACCAGGTAATAAATAAGTATAAATAATCTTGAATATAGGTTATCACGATGTATCCATGTTTTAAAAAAATCAAATATTAAGGTAATTTAGATGTGTTTAGAGAGATGGGTGACCATATCTCTCTAAAAAAAGATGATGAACTAGGTTTTCCGATTTGATTCTTCAATATGAACTCTAATGGATGCCTCTTTCCATGTGCCTACGAGATTGAAATCCCATCACTTCTAGGAGATGCTTATATAAAATGAGAAAAAACTTATGAATTCCAAAATTTAGGAATCCCTCGAAGTGTATTTTGTTACACACACATTCCTTGAAAATATAAGAGGAATATCCTTTATTGAAGCTCTTAAAAGAATTAATATGTTCACTACCACACAATATAATCCACATTTGTGTATGAAAATGTATTATGTATGTTTCCATAACAAATTTCATCCTGAATCCCATCAAAAGAGTTTGAAAATGTGTATGTACCATAGTATGGGTCACACTTCTTCCATAAAAGGTTACAAACTTTGGCACTTCTCTGATCATAAACTAAGAATCATACACTATTGGGGATTAGCTGATTAGAAATTAATTCTAGTTGGACCTTTCTATTTTGAAATTTTATTGAAATCACAAGGGATTTTGTACTCTGTATAAAAATTATGAAACATTAAACTTAATCCTGGTCTACTATGAATCTCAAAATTGGACAGAATGTGTAATCAAGAAAATTATAAAAAGACAATGTTGAATGATTGGATCCGATTGAATGGTTGTAATTGGTTCTATTAGAACCATAATATTTTTAATTATATAGTCCCATGCATAGGCACCCCTCTAATGATATATCAACATACTTTTGATGTATAAATAGTTCTTTTTCAAGGATCATTATGGAAATCAACCTTTACTCTTAATCACGGAATTTTGTTAGCATTACATACAAATATTAAATGATGGAGTTTAGAATTTCATATGAATAAAAACCAAAATTTTGTGCGTTTTGAAAAGTTTTTGTGCATTCAAACTTTATCTATAGGGTAGTCCAAAACCATGATGTCCACCCAAAAGGAAATGAGTGGGATGAGGTTGTAAATTTAATAGGCAAGACTAATATCCTGTATAAAACTGAACCTCATATAATGAAAAATGAAACTTGGGGTATGAAATCATCTGTCCCTAATTGGTTAGGATATACCTCATGTAATAAATCTGCTGAATTAGAGAAAATGGAAGAAAATAACACTGCATAATATGTCATTTTTGAGTATATTGAAAAGATTGTTATAAATGTCATAAAATATGAATAATTAATTGAAAAATATGTGATTCATGCTATTTTATATGATATTATAGTTTATATTCCCCATCAGAGTGTTACAAGTAAATTTAAATAAATGGAAAACTATCATGTCCAATCATTAGATACTCATTGTCAATTGTTGGATCTCAACGTTCATTGTACACTTGAAAAGGACAAAATTCAAAACATGGCATAATTGGAAATGGAAATTTATAGCCATCTATCACAAACATCACATTCTAGAATTAATGAATTGAATTTGGGTTTTTATTTTAGACATTTACATTCTACCATGACTTTTATAGTTATGGCCTCCATTCAACATTCATTGAACAGATTAAACACATGGTTGGAAAACCAGTGAGTAGTCCGGTACAGACTACCTCTTAGGCTCCCACTCAGTTGATTAAATCCCTCATGGATTTTAGAGATAATTTTATTTCAATTCTAGAGATCCTAAAAAATGTTTTAGAATCCTCAACAGAATTTGTTTTTGCGCAAAAGTCACCGATCTGGACTCCATGAAAGGAGGAAATACAAATAAATATGGTTCCATGATTGTCTGCCAAAAATAGTTCTCCAAAAATAGGTAATAGATAATATTGAGTAGACTAAATGCATAGAAACTAGATACTATAATAAGAAGGTTAAAGACCACATTGGGCCCATCATATACACATCTTCTCTTGGTTTGATCGCAAAGCTAAGGTCAACTTCTCAAGAGGAAAAGTAGTAAGGTATCCTTTAATTGTGTAATATTTCTCGTACCTGAATTATTGATGTCCTGAAAATATCATCTCATTGGAATATTATAGATGATTTTAGCAAATGGGTTTTTAGAAATACAGATACATCATCTGATATTAATATCATTAATTATACATACGTAGAATAATTTTTTTAGGTGATAATGTCAACAACTTAGAATATACTAAATGTAATAAAAATATTAATACAATCCCTAATTTGTCTAAAAATGATAGAAGATCAACAAGTCACAAATTCTCGAATTGTAAGAAGATAAGAGTTCTAACTCCAAACGTAAGATAAGATGATGATATTATATTTGAACTATCAAGGTATTGAAAACATTGACACATTCATTATTTATAAATGAATGGTTAAAATTCCAAATTCTTTAATTTTTTCCATTGATAAACTTATTATTAAATTATCTATTTATTTAGTTTTCATTGTTCATTATGTATACACCTTTATATGTTCATGTAAAATAAATCCAAAAAATAATGGGGTTTTTTCTCATTAATACTTTTATAATTTTAATGTTTTTCATTTTGCTGATAATAGTTTCACATGTGATATAATGATTGATCAATGACATATCTTTTGTTCTTTTCTATGTTCGAAGAACAATTATCAGGATATGAGGACTCTTTGGAAGGACCTATCATTATTGAGCTCTTGTATTTGTTTTAAATATTTTATAGATGGAGATTTTAATATTATTATATCTTCAAGTGAAAAAAATAATCTGCTCCACTCAACTTTATCTATGATGGAATTTAATGCCTTAATAGAAAAAACTAGTTTAACTGATATTTCTCTCCTCAGTGCAGGTATACTGGGCACAAGAGTCATAATAATAGAGTAGTTGTGAGAATACTAGATAGAGATATCACTAATGACCATGATTAGGATTAATGGGACACCATTTCTAGTAACACATTCTCAAAAATTCAATCTTACCATCACATTATCCTATTCATTATATAATACAAATCTCTAAAACCGTCTCTTTCTTTTAGATTAAACAATTCTTACTTCACGAATTTGAAAGTTATAATTTCATTATTAATTTTTGGTCCTTTATGACTCAATGCAATGATTCATTTTATTTTAGTCTTAATTTAATATTTCCCTAAAAAATACTATAAAAGGCAACGTGTGAATGAAGAACAAATTCACAGTGGCATCCTACTTCTTGAGAAATAAATTCATCAAATTCCAAATAGAAACACTCAGTTAGATTTTTTGTTGGATCATAATCAATAAATTAACATTCATGTGAAATTGAATTTTCTTCTCAAATTTCAGGTAACCATACGTAATAAAACTATAAAAAAGTTCTACTAATGGTGATTGATATTCGAAATTTTACAATTATTTACAGAAAGTGTAGAATGATTGCAGACCTCTTGCCACCCTCAAACATGGAAACATCCTATTGGATAATTAAGATGATATTTGTAATAAACTAGTCTCTTACATTGGATATTTACTAAATGGCCCGAACATTGTATAAGAGGTCATTCATGATATCTTAATTACCATTTTTCCTATTTTTTATAAAACATTTTTTATTTGTGTTCCCCATGATCATGAAATCTGAGAAATATTCTTCAGTATGAACCCTGATCATTCCCCAAGTCATGATGGTTTTAATAGTGGATTCAACAATAACTATTGGGATATTATCCAAATGGATATTTCCAAACGTGTTATGAATTTATTTTTTAGTGGCTGCCTACCCCAAGGGATAAATACCAAAATTATTACATTGATTTCCAAGGTAGACAAACCCTTTGAAATTTATCTATTTGTACACATAGACCTTAGCAACACTTATTATAAAATCATCACCATACTGATTTAAAGTACACTAACCACTACTATAGATAAAATTATATCCTATAATGAATTTTTCTAATAAAAGAAGATCCATACAAGATTGCATTTGTCTCACCTCTAAATGTAATGATGTGTGAGAAAATAAAAATAGATGTGGTAACATTTCCATACAAAATTAAATTATAAAAGCCTTTGGCACAATTTATTATAATTTAATAATCAATGTTATTTATTGAATTTTATTCCAAAATATCTTCATTTTAAGAATCAAAACCCTTTTAATCTCAACCCACATTTTCATCTGGATCTATGGATCTTCTAGAGGCTACTTTAATTGCATTAAAGGAGTCAGATAAGGTGATCCTCTATCTGCCATCTTTTTCTCTTGTAGATGCCTATTTAATTCGGCTTCTCACTATTTTAGTTGGAAAAAATAAATATAATTCTATTCAATACTACATGAATGTGAATGGTCTCACTCCCATACTTTATTACTATGACATCATTCTATTTTTGATGGTTGATATAAAAAAAATGAAAACTATCAAATATACTCTCACTCATTATGTGGATGTCTCAGGTGAAGTAATTGTATTGAAACAATCCTCAATCTATTTTGGAAAAAGCATTCCGAATAGTTTAAAAAATGATATCTTCAATGAAAATTACATTAAATAAGTAAAAATTCACTTTAAATACCTTGTGGTTATCATCATTTGAGGTAGAAAAAAAGAAGGCTGTTTTTCAAACAATGGTCATCGATTTTTAATCATCATTCCATTGGGACAAGAAAATATATTTCCATATTGGGGAGAGTCTATATTTTCATATCAGTCATTGTCTCCATATAGGTATATTCTATGATGGTCTAAATTTATCCTACTATTATTTTTAAATGAATGAATGTTTACATCAAAAACATTACATTGACATACTGCACATTAGAAATGAAACTTGTGACTATCCCTTCGGCTAAATTATAAAATTTTTTGGACAAGGAGGTCTTGGTATTAAAAATTTAAACCTCTTTAATTAGGCTCTTCAATCACGACTCAGTTGGAACCTGATTCACTATGACACCCTATGATTTCTATCGTGAAAGATAGCTTCCTATATAGATTGAAGATACGTAACAAGAATTTCTTAAACTCTTCCACATGGACCTCAATCATAAATATGTATGCAAAAATTATGAAATATTTTAGATGAATGTCCACTAAAACACCCCCATTAGATTTTGGTTGGATAACAACACATGTGGTCCTCTTATTTCTATAATTCCTCCTGACCATTGACCTAAAAATATCAGCATCCATATCAGTAGTGTTCCTAATTCACATATAGATTATCTTCTGGATAATGTTTTTGAAATTATCTATAATTACTACTTTTCTATGTCGATGGATTTTCTAATTTGGGAACATCCACAAAATGGATTGAAAAATTCAAAATAGGTTTAAATATATTCCTTCAATAACTCATAAAATTACATTAAATGGAATAAATCATTTGAAATGACTTGGATTAATCATTTAAGACTCACTCTTATTTGGAGTCTTTCCTATAATAGGGTTCTTAATTATTCTAGTTTCCAAATTTTTGGGTTCCATATTTTCTCAAAATTTCATCTTGGTAATCATCATAAAGAGGATACTAAGTATTTATTTTTTTCTTGTGATACTACCAATACTCTTTAGAACTATATTTTTGAAACCTTTGATTGAAGATGATTGATTCATGACTCTTTCATTACCTAGAGAAAATGTTATGTAGATATTAAAAACTCCCAACATTTCAAAAACATGATTCTTCTTGGGTTTGTAGAGTATCATCATGTAATATGGTATCATATAATTGAAGTTCATTCAAATAATATCGCACATAACATTAATGTAGTTAGAATGTGGATTCTAATTACTATTCATGAAGTTAAGATAATTAAGAAAGCGTGTTATGACACCTCTATGACCGTTTTTTTGATTTTGAGACCCATTAAGGTTGTTTCCATTTTCCACAAGCTAAGATGCACGTTTGAGGTTTTCTAGAGGGAACCACTCCAATGGATGATTAAAATAAATCTGGCCAGATCATCTAATGAAAATCCAAGTCCTTCACGATGTGGTTCCATCTTCAGAAATCATCTTCATCAGATCATTATGTTCTTTTTGGGAGTCTACGATATTGAAACCTCACTAGAAACCCAAATTATGAGTGTGATACATGACATTTCCATTTTAATGTACCACAGTTGGAAATATTTTTTGAATGATAGTGATTCTACTACTGTAATGATGGTATTTTTAAGGTGGTGATTCATCCAGATTGGACACTTACTACACTCTGGATGAATTTTCTCTACTCTCTCAAAGACATCACTTTCATTGCAACTCATACATACCGTGAGGTGAATATGGTTGATGAGGATATCTCCAATAAAGGGGTTTCACATGAAATAACCTGGATATAGGATCTCTAGTATAACATATATCCTATACATGTGAAATATTATAATATGATCTCATAATTTAGACTATTTAAAACTCTTATTTATTAATAAAATTTTCATTGGTCTTTTGACCAAATCACCAACTGGTTAAAATAATAATATTAGTTAATAATGGAAATCCTATTTTGTCAATCATAATCATTCCTTAATTTGAATTTATACAAGATCATGATTATTTTCATTAATTGGGTATACATCCACAGGTATACTTTATACTGACATTCATGTATAAGGATGGTTATTTTGTGTTGTAATCGTGATTATGGTCTCTTATAATCTTGTAGTAATACTTCATTATTTCTTATAACCATTTTAGACTGAAAAAATAAGATCTAATTAATGTGGATTTTTTGGTTTCATTTTTATTGTTAATCTAGTTTGGGGAACTAGAGATGGAAATTGATACATTTATTAGGGACAATTTAGGAATTTTTTGTTATATATAAGTGTTTGGATCTTAAAATTTGATGGATTTATCATACACCTAACAGTAATTTTATAGACAAATGGTACATAATCTATTGATGATTATGTATATTCCACTTAAATAGAATATATATTATTTATTTTAGATTGATAAACATTGTAATTTATTAGTCCGTAGGAAGATCTAGATATGGGATATTAAGGATACAAGACTAATGAAGGGATATTCTATAATTTTAATGAATAATTTCAACTGATCTAGTTTTCCTCCACTAACTTTAGAGATATGTTATAGAAAACTAAGATATACGATAAGAGAAAATGGTGCATAGTGCTTTTATTGTTTATAATATATATGGTACTAGGATTATAAAGAATTTATTAATCTCCAAATGGATTATATTATTAAAAAACGTTTATTTTTCATTTATTTGTATCCCATGATCGAAGGCTATTATCAGTTTTGTTGTTATCATATCCATTTCCTCCATATATATGGCCATTATTCATTCATATATGTCTAGTTTATGAATGAAAAATCCCCATTTCATATCATATGATAAGAATGCAATTTGAATATCCCAATGAATTCATAATATTATCTAGCTATTCATAACTTCTTAAACCTATTAAAAACCCTAAAAATAGAGTGAAATTATACATATGGTGTGAAATGTAAACATATTTACCAATTATTTAAATTTAATAATCCAGCATGTTTTCATAACTATCTATAAAAACCAATAAATTAACAACAATTCATTACATTACGATATATTTTATGTTTATTTGTGATATAAAAATTGAATTATAAATTATAAATTATGGATATTGTCTTCAATTACTCCCCTAAACATAACAAATACACTCTCAAGGATTCAATTAATATAGTTATCAAAAGTAATAATCAGTTAAGTGGTAAAGAATATACTATTTATTTTTAACAATAATTATTATCATAATAAATATTGGAGTTAAAATACATCAATCTGATAAACTCATTTACCCACAAATATCAACCTCTTATTTATATAAAATGATATTTTTTTATCATATTTTATATGGTATATTTTTTTCACACATTTATATTGAAATTGTGATATATAAATTTATATTATTTCTAAAAAATTTATTTTTTTCAATATTATTATTAAAATAATTAAATAATTCATTAAAAAATATATGGAATTATGTTGATCAAGAGAGATAATTCATGGGTCATTAAGGGGTTTTATGGGTAAGGGCTAATGAAGTTAAAAACTAATAATCTATAATGAGGTATTTTCATAAGTAAAATGTATTAATACAATTGTGTTAATACAATTTCTTTAACAGAAATGCCTTTTATTGGGGGTTAATCATGTTTTTTGTTAATTTAATATTTTAAACCGTAGCCCTAAAACATTTTATGGTTTTACCATGTTAGAATGAACACTACTAATCCTATCTGTTTATAAAACACACCCACCTAAAACAATGTTAATATGTTCCAAAAAATTATATCATTAACTCGATATAATTATTCTATGTGGTTAACCATTATTTTATAATCTATAGAGTATACACATGGAATGGTGTTGTTGTACCTGATCCCATTATACTCTATTTTAGTGGATATATGATTTTTGGTCATTTTCATTATATACCTACAAACACTAGGATTGTATGTTTATGAATTTATAAATAATAATCTAAATGAAACATTATATTATTCTTATCTATTAAATACTTCTACGAAGGAAGGATCATTTTATAGACATGTTGTTCTTTTTAAAATTTTATAGACATATGGTCTCTCCCATGTAATTCGTGGTCTGTCGGATTTTTTTTCATTATATCCAAATACATTCTTCATTTACCATTTCATTATTATTATCCATATTTTCATAATTTTATGAGATAAACTCCATGATTTGAGGTTTTATTCTACGTCTTCATAAATAAACAGATCAACAACAATTACATCTTAGTAATGATGATTAACCCTTCTCAGAATGATCCTCTTTCACTCTGTCAGACACTAGATATGGAAACACAATGGTATATTCTACAAGGACATTATATTACATAAAATAATAAATGTGAATGTACACACTATATAGTGATTCTATATTTTTCTTATAAAAACCATATATATATATATATTTCTCTCTTTAAAAACATCATCTTCCTGGTTTTATAATTTTTAACCTAGTCTCCATTCATAAATTCAATGGTTTATAATGATGTTATTTACTATAATTATACCTGATCATTCCATTAAAACCACATGTTCTGTTGTGTGGATAATATTCCAATAAAATATATCCATCTTAATATATTACATGTATTATAGTTTCAATTCAAATTCTTACTAAATATTCCTGTTAATATAGAAATAACTAATTTACAATGTCATGTAAAAAAATAGTATGCTCTTTAAATTCTATAGCATTATCATGTCATGATAACTTTATTCATGTCATGATTATTGGTTAAAAACTAGATATATAAAATGTATACTATATCTATTATTTAAATCATATTTATACATCAACATGATCCTCCTCTCCTTGTCAATCGTCAAATCCTATCCTAGAATGACATACTCTCCATGAAATGACATCATTAATGACCATGAACATTATTATTAAAATCCGACGTCACACTGTATATCATAATTCATGTTTCGAAACATTATCAATGTTATATTTTATTTGAAAAAAATGTAAACATGTGTATTAGTTTCTATAATAAATTTACTCATATGTATAGTTTAAAGATACTCATATATATTTTAGTACAAATAAAAAAAATTCTAATTTTAAAATATTGGCCTAGTTGCACATATATATAATGATTTTTCAATTTATCACACACTTAGTCGGCAATTTGAAATGTGATTCGTATATATCCTTTCATAGTTTCATTAAATATCACGTTGAATATATTTATTTTTCCCAAGTTGATGCCCATATCAACCCTTACATATTATCCATTTTTAACCCTTATGCTTTGGAATTTTATAATTAGAAAAATATAATAATATAGGAATCATTTACAAATTTCCCGAAATGATTCCTATATATTATACTAGTTACCATTACAAATCATATATTTGACAAAACATTAAATATTTTGATTCCATTATTTATTTTACAATATTTTACTTATATTTATTATTGATAACTTTTATAAATCAAGGATTTTCAAAACATCTAAAATATATTAATGAAAAATAAATAGAAAATAACTCCTCTAATATCGATGTTACCATCATTAAACAATCCCATCCTTCTAAAAGTGTATTCAAAATCACTGTCCAAAATAACTCTTTATCTTTTAATTGAAAATACATTATTCTCACCTAAATAGAATCATCTATCTTCTTGGGGATACATTTTTTTTCAAACCTCGCGAGGAGTACGCCATGCTAAGTTGCTAGCACAGGTTCATGGCAGTCAGATAAGTATTTCCCCATCGTCTAGTGGTTCAAGAAATCTCTTTTTCAAGGAGGAAGTGGGGATTCATCTTTTAATTGAAAATATATTCTTTGGAAACCATCCTAACTCTATAATTCCTGAATATAGTATTTATAGAAGAAAAAATGTACACATCCACCATAAGAATAATCATTATAAGAATCACATTTCGAAAAATAATTCTACCTCAAATTTACATTGGTAATATATTTATCTTTGTATCCATGATATTTTTAGGGTCATAAAATTATTCAACAACCATCAGACATCCAATTACTCATCTTCTAAAAAACACTAAAAAATGGAATAACTTGTGTATCAAAATATTAATTAAACTCTGATGTAATGTATTCCACTTTTTTGAATTCAATTAAATTATATAATATAAGAATATAATCATACAAAATATTATGGTTTAAACAATATACTATATTCTATTTTTTATAATACCTCTATAATTAAAACTCTACCTTTTAACTCTAAATTATTAATAAACATTTTTTTTAATTTATTGTTCATTATTCTGACTCTCTATTTATCAAAAAAAAAATTAATATCATTAATCATAAAATTATATTTTTAAGTTCTCCCCATTTCTTTTAAAATTAAATTTTGTTATATTTTTAACAATAATCCTTATTCATAAGAATAGTACATTATATCAATCATCATTGATCTGTTCCTGAGTTTTATTATATTATGTTAATTTTTCTCAATATATAAAATATATATCTAGAAAGTTATTTATTCTCTTAATCATTAAATTATTTCATAACCCATTTGATATTAGTATCTTACAACTTATTTATGACCAACTTGATACCACTAGTAGAATAAAAAACTATTGTCTATGTAAACCATTTCAAAGATAACTTCAAAAACATTTATGTTTTCTTACCTCTTCTAAATCAACATTATTTCATCAAATTTTTTAATTAATATTCTCATTATAATATTTATACTATCCTTTTAAAAAATAGATAAAACTTTTTGAACTATTTATCACTGGTGGAATGTTAGGTTTTTTCCTGAGAAAATACATTATACAAGTTAAAAAAATATAGTTTGTTCACCTTTTACTTTACGGACCTCTAATGCTCTATAGATTCATTTAAATAAATTATTTTTATTGAATCCATACATATTTTTTAAATGTTTCAAATTTTAATTATTAAATACTATTGATTAAGAAAATAATTTATGAAATAATAGTCTCGCTAATATGAAATATATAAATTTCACTCACTTAATTCCATAACCACATGATATAAGAAATTGGAAGTACATTAAAAAGTATTTTTGCATTATCAAACATAATTATTCATGAAAATTAGTGAAAATATTAATGTTTCAAGTTTTCAAGTCTTAAAAAATGCAAAATCATATTTTACCACGTCTCTCTTGATAAACATATGTTAACAGATCATATCCCTGGTCATTCAATCCTTCACAGGGATTATATATTTAAAAGATGGATATATAAAATAATAATCTCATAAACAATATCCATGAATTCTTTTTGTTCATGAAAAAATAATGATATTCACCATAATCACGAATTTGGCTTTTTTGTTTTTTACACATCCTTTCTTTAATTGTTTTGTCTCTTGAAAAGAAATTATTTTATACATTATTGTATGTAGATGAAACGGTAACAAAATAAATGAAAATAAATATTGATTATTTGAAGACATAATCCATCTCATTGATGAAATTGTACAACAAGAGATATATCCTGATATCCTTTATTGTATACAAATCATTCCTCGACATTATTAGATATTTAATATATGGAACTGAAACCAAGGATTCCATTGATAAATAAGTACATATTTTGAACTTCTACATCAAAACAAGAAACTCCAGATTATGATTAGAAATTCATTGTGGAAGCTTAACACCACATGGTGACTTATATAGGGCATTGATATAATTTGTGAGATTTATTTTGTAGTAACACCATTTTGAATTAAATGATCAATCTGATTAAAATTCTGGCATTTACCTCTTTTCAGCCAAAAGACATCATGGATCATATCTCCCTCCTAATTATTAATTACTTCGGGAAACAATTTATCAAATTTTGACATAAGTGGATAGAGATAACCTCTAGTATCCTCATGTATACATGATTGGTTGGACCGTATGAAATATCCCATAAAATTTTATCTACTTACAATTGTTTCTCATGATAAAACTATTAGTACAGATCTATCTCACTATATTTTTCCTTGAATTATAATTTTTACATATCATTATATATATTTTTGGGGATCATCATAGTCAATATTTTTCATTCATAGAAGAACTATCTACAATTTTTGGAAGGATTATTTATCTTTGACTGTATAATTACCCAGATATTGAACTCTTTTTATTTTTTGGCATGGATGAATCCAATTAATCAAGCATTGTGTTTTCCATATCTAATATCCACCAAATCCAATTTAGATTGGTTTATACTTGATGAAAATTTCATTCATCATTATTTCATGTTCTATCCAATGATGAAAGACTTATTTATATTTCTTTATCAAATATTTTAACTCCCAGACGATTTTTATTGAATAAACATCAATTGTACTTCTGGAATATTCTTTCTCATTCCCACTTTATAATCATGCCACACCAGGATTTTGATTTCAAGTTAATTATATTCCCCATTATTCAGTTTTTTCACCTTCTTACCACAAGATTATGGGGTAATATTTTAGAAACATAATTATTATTTTTTAAATAGTCTTATATGGATGTGATGTATCAGGTAGGATGATTTAATTTTAAAACAAAAAATTCTCATGATAGTGATTTATCATGTATTCGATGATTTCAATCAAATAAAATTTCATTAATACTTTTTTTAATATTTTATTATAATTAAATCATTAATTTAGATTATTATTCTTTATAAATTATATATTTCTATTATTATTTCAAATATTAAATGTCAGATTTTGAAACTATTTAGTATTCAATTCTTTATTATATTAGTAATATGTCCCTCATTATTCATAGTGCTTAAATATTCCAACTTCAGTTAGCCTTTTACTGTATCGATGTAAAAATTCAATTTACTATTTATATTCTCCACTTGTTCTTTAAACCATCCACTTAAGGTATATATTGGTTCTTCATAGAATTCATATTCATTTAAATGATAAATTTCCAATCCTAATCATGTTATTAAATTATATCACTTTCTTAATCCATTTTCTTATTTATCATTGAAATGAACTCATACGAGGTCCTATAATCTAGTATAAATTTTATATTTTTTACTCAAAATTTGTTATTTAATCATTGTTATTTTCAACATAAAACATTTAAAATATCACCTAATAAATCATAGATGGATGGTTCCATTATTTCATTAAAAATATCTATATTTACTCTATGATGTTGTTTTTTCTTTTCTAACATCATCAACAAATGGGAATTCACTAATTCAGGGTCTCTTTATTAAAAGTATTTATGTACATACTTTTTTCACATGAAACTATTCATTATTCAAAACCATATCATGGTATTAAAATAAATAATTTTCTTAAATAGCAGGGTAATATTGATTATATTCATTATACATAGATTCTTAACCATTAAACTCTTCTAATGTCATTAAAAATCCTTAGAATACATGTAGTGAACTATCATATGGATTATTACATTATCCAAATAATTATTTACGGGTTTATTCAAAAAATAAATTTTCTCAATATTTTATTAATCAACTAGAAACAAGATTTTATTTTAACTTAGGAAAAAATTCAATTAACAAGATATCATTAGGGATCAAACTACTTTTTTAAAATAAGATACAAACTCCTTATTTAAATTAAAAAATTCACTTTCATAAAATAAAAAATCCATATATAAGTCATATATTACATACCTTTATAATATACAAAATATGAATAATTAATGTTGAATCTATAATATATCATTATTGATTTGATACCACATTAGGTAACTAGATACAATATGAGGTTGGAAAGAATCTAGCTGTTATAAAATTTAGATTGTGTCACCTCATTACTTCACCATAATATATTGCTACCTTATTCAAAAAACATTATATAATATATATATTTATCAATTGATCAAACATTAAATTGAATACATATTTATATAATGAAAACAAGTAGTCAGTGTACGATTTTTACATTGTTCACCTCTAGGGACAAATCTAAGGAGTACACACTGTGTAATGCATTGGTGTGCCTAAATACACCAAAATCTATTTTGGTGTATATATGATTTTATTTCATGAAATATATATGGTAGGGTGAACCACCCTTATATATTAATGAATTAATATATATCAATTGAATTAACACTTCCTCATCTCTTCCTCCATGTTCTTCTTTAGTTAATGTATTACTGGTATTTTTATTTGAGGTTTTTAAAATAGTTTATATGCATAAATGTTTCATTTATATAAACATAGGTTATTTAGTAACCATTCATTACCATATTAAAATATAGAATCTATTAATTTTATCTTTTTTATTCTATCCTTATTCAATGATAGATAAGATCAACTCCTTGATGTGAGTTTTGGTTATTTGTATTTTACAATAAAAATTTATCATCAACGCCACATTTCATATTAATATTATTTCATTATAGGATAATATTATTTCAATACTTGTTTAATATTAAATTATTTTGATTAAACCACTTTTTCATTGATCATTCTCTTTTGAATTGAATTTGATCTGTTCATGGGGAAAAACTTTTATTTATCGATTTCTATTGTTATCTAAAAATGATATTTTAGAATTTCATTTTTTGTTATATTACTACTATAAGATGTTTTCATAAATCATTATTTAGCCTCAACCTCATAATTAATTTTTCTTGATTGATATTCTTTCCTCTAATTCTATATAATCATTCTATTGGAACCACACATTCTAATATGATCATAATATGCTAATTAAACAATGTCAAATTCCCATATCTCATTCAAATTTTTTATTAAAAATTTCAATTGAATCTTTTAGATTTTATAGACATATCATGTTTATTAAATAAAATCGGTTTTGTTGTGTGATATCATTATTATTCATCATAATAATGGTTTGACACCATTATTCATGTTTTGATGCTATAAAGAAACAAGATCCAAAAAAATCTATAGAATATCATATATTTAATAACATTTTATTTGATTTGTTGATCCATTAACAATTCATGATTCTAAAAACCTTTCACAAAATAATACACTCTATGACATGAATTTTTTCACAACTAGAAATAATATCAACTATATATTACGATATATTATATCCCATAATATCTGGTTTAATGCTTTATCAATCATATTATATAGTTGTTAATGTAAATTTCTTTTATTAATATATTTATCTAGCCCATTTTGTTTTATATCTACTCTATGTATACTATTACTTATTCTAGTGAAGATCAACATTTTTATAAGTTACAATGCGACATAGGTTATCTATTTGGTTCTATAATTTTATATTTTTGCATATACCGTTTTATTAGTTCCATGCGATTCTTATATATCAATTTATAATCCCATTATATATCACAATGAATGTTTTTCTATTACAATATATCATGTTCTTGATAACCCATATGTATTATTAATAATTATAATTTTATATGGAACATTTTGTATTCTATAGAACTTTAAATCTTATAAATAGTTTTTCATTTTCTTTGATGACACATATGTATTGTCCTAGTTACCATTACATATAAGAACATTTCCATATTATTACCAATCTAATTTTTTTGTATCCATTATGCAATTTCCAAAACTAATTTTATTTATTTTCTATTTTACTATTATGTATCCAAACAATTCTAAATATATAAAATTAACAAATGTAAACATTAATAAAATAATTCATCATATCATACTTGAACAATAATTAAACTATCCCACCCTTCTCTAAACTACATCAAGAATCCCATCCAAAATAACTTCTGGAGTTCCATTTGAAAAAATATTACTCTAATGACTTCTTAATTTTTCACTTTGAGAACATAAAAAATCTAAAATACTGTATAAACACTTCTACATTTACAATCATCATTTAAGAATATAATTCTAAAATACGTCCACTTATTAAAATTTACATAAAAAAATATTCTTATATAACATATTTTCGAGAATATCGTATTGTTCTACAATATACGAACATCAAATTACTCATATTCTCAAACAACCCTTCTTATGAAATATCTTTTGGATAAAAATATTATTCGAAATCTGATTCCATTTACGAAATTTTATTAATTCTATAAAATTAATACTTAGTATTAAAAAGTCTAACATACATCATCCTGGTTTTAATACTCAACAAAATAATTCGCATTCAATTCCCTTATAAATGATATCATCTAACACAAGTCTCTTATCATTTATCATTAATTCAAATATGAATATGCTAGATACAATGAGGAATAAATCCCCTTGGTTATTTAAACATTTTCTCAATACTATTAATATTTTATGAGAATTATTATAAATTTTTTTATATTAATTATTTTTGTTTATAAAATTTCATGGAAATAATTTAAGATTTGTATATGACATGTACATTTATATATACCACTACAAATGGTTATTTTTGTGTGTTAAATTTCATTTTTTCCTTTTTTCATACTAATAAATATATATGTTAATATTATTATTTTCTAATAACATATGAGTTGTTAGATATGTCTTAAAATTTCTTATCTTGACGAAGGAAATATTTTTAAATACTATTCACAATTTCATTTGATCATTTGATATATTTTTTATGAAATAATTATAAAGATAAATATTGTTTTGTATGTATGGGATTTTAAATCATCCATGAAAATTTTATAGTTATATAATAATAATTAATTAGTAAATTATTTACTCATTTCATAAAATACACATATTTTTGTGTATTAATATTCCCGATTCTATAAAAAACATTTATCATTTTTAATTCACACAAGATGACCCTAATTATTTACATTAATATAAAAATATTGATTATTACCCAACATATAAACATTAGGAATCAATATAGATACATGATTATATAGACTCTATAATCTTGCTCAAAAATAAAGAATGATTGTAACATAAGATGTTGAATGATGGTAATGTACCATAATATGATTCTTAGGGAACACAATATAAAACTTATTCATGTAATGTTTATAGGTAAATGATTATTATGGAAGTCATGTTAATAGTTATAAAATATTTATATAAGTAATATTTATAGGTAGATTAATATTACATATAACACTAAATTGATTATTACATATAATGATGGTTATGCACGTTCGTTATTATAATAATCAATTCTAATGAATAAATCAGGTGTATGTTATAGTTTAAAATTATAATTACACATATGAGTTTATTTATATAAATCTAGGAATATTTTATGATGCATATATCTTTAAATATACAAATTTTCAATATATTCATTATAAATATTGATTTTATTTAATTGTTTCATACATATTCATTAATTATTTCAATCAAGTGACATTTTATTTGGAATAATATTACATATGATTAAACTAGGATTATACAGGTTTGAGAATGGAAATACTTTATTATAGGATTCAATTTTTTATTCAAAATAGTGGTATATCATGTTAAAAAGATAATACTGGGTTCATAACGAACATAATATGAGGAATACATGTAAATAATTATTTTAAATGTAATTTAGATCATCATTGAATTAGTTTTTTAGATTCACATGTGTCTCTACTATATATAAAAAGTTGAAATTTAATGACTGGTTTTTTAGTTCCTATGCATGAATAAATTTTTTTAAAAGTCTAAATGTTATAATGGAAAATTCTATATTTACTAAGGAAATATATACTAATATTTCATGTATTTGGAGGATATTTTCAAATTGTATTATTCTATATTTTTATGATAATCACTTGAATAATCATAGATGATGTTCATCATTTTGAACCGTTGATGCCAAATTGACTTGTGCTACATAAAATTCAAAAACATCAATATTTAAACAGAATGAGGTGTTTCTAAATTACTACTCACTTTATATTTAACTATATTTTAGGTTTTTACATTTTTATTCAAAATAATTAATGTAATATCAAAATATACTATCACAGAATAATAGTTTATATTTGGTTCTATCTCCAAGTCCATAAATGTATATTATTTTATGTTCAACATTCTAGTAGAAGGTATGGGTTTTAATTTCATCTTGGTCACAAATAATATATGTTTGTCTCTTACTACACTTGAAACTGAAGGTTTATTATTTTTAAGCTACATCTAAAAAATAAATGATTTGGTTCATTCCACTAGCAACAAAAATGAATTTTGTAAAAACGTTGTGAGTTATTTTAAAAATAGTGGTCACTATATTAGATGGTACAATATTCTATCATTGAGAGTGTGAAAAGTTTATAGAATATGTAGTGGATTAAAACTATTTAAAAATTCCCATTAACATATTTAATGTTCCACTATAAATTTTATTAAGAATAATAATATGAAAAAAATAAAATGGGAAGTTAAACACCCAATTAACCAAATAAAAATTGTACCTATTAGAAACATTCAATTTATATCATATATAATAAATTAATGGGATTCATTATAATTTAAATATATATATATATATATATATATATATTTAAAAATATATTATATGTAACTATATAATAAAAAGATATACTTGAGAGATAATTAATATGTTTCGATAATATTCGTACAACATAAAGACCTCTATTATTTTTTGATAATGACTATGAATATTAAAATGTCTATATTGAACAATATCATAAATTGATATGTATAAATCATTTTAAAAAAATTATTCATTATAAAATCCTTCAGACTAATCAGAAAACTCATAATGGTGCTGGTGATTTGAAATATGTTTTTTATTACAGAATCCTGAATATAAATTATTGTGATATCAATTGAAATATTCCTAGTCCAATTTTTTCTTTTAAAACCAAAAATGATATGTGATTCATATTTCAAATTACTCATTTTGGTTTTGATAAATTTATTATACATAATCATAGTATGTCCATGGAAGAATATCAATATTTTAAAAAGTGTGTAAATTGTATTGTGGATCAATATTTTCACCAAACCACCGTCATTGTAAATGGAATGATTTTCTAAGGATAATACATATATTATATTATTTTTATTCAATGAGACTTAATATCTCAACCTATGAAATGGAATGATATGAAAGCATCAATAGATGAATATAGGTACTATAATGTTTATAATTTTGAGGAACTTATTAAATATTTAATATAATATGAGAATAGACAAAACATTATATATGTATAATATTTTAATAAATGAAAATAAATTACTTTCAAAATAGTTATGAATGTTACTATTTACTCATAAAAAGTATTCATATGAAATGTTTTGGGATGAATCCTATAACGTTTCAAATGGTTCTTATAAAAGAGAAAATGATTATTAAAAAGGTAACCTATGAAATTACTCCTTTGAAGATTATAGAAAAAACTAAATACATAATGATATTTATAATGTTGTTTCAGATGTAACATATTTTTTAATTCATGAGGAAATGTAATATAAATCTGGAATATTCAAAAATGATATGAAATAAAATAAACAAGTTTAATGTGATAATTTTGAACATGTATGTTGATGAATCTATACTAAAGAATAATATTCATGTCAAGAACTCGGTTTTAAAATTTTACTGAGAAATCACTTATTAATGGTTTCTTCAAATCAGGAATGTAATTCTAGAATTTATTCTTCTAATTTGAATAATAAGGCTTCAACAATGGATTAAAAATTTCATGAAAATAAATTATTAAATCATGAAATAACTAAAAAATTAATTATTATTTAAGGTAATCATGTTTAATTATAAGAAAAACTATAAGGTAAAATTGGGTTACTATTAATGAAAATAAAAAAATAAGAAACACTTCCTCTAGCTTTATTAATAAATTCCATGATTAATTTATTTTTTTCCAAAAACAAATATTAAACAAAATTATTGTCATTTTAAATATTATTATTATAAATAAATTATACTTAATAATCCCAATGATGAAATTGAAAATATAAGAATGGAAAATGAAAATGAAAAGTAAGAGTTTTTTAAAATAGTGTAGTGTAAAACCATATTTATGGAATATAATATAATAACAGCAATAATGAATGTGAATGAGTAAACCAATTAAAAGAAGAGAAAATTGATATTAAAAAACAAAATACAAAAAATTCGAGAAGATCCTCGAAGTCACTAAGAAACAAACATTCATGTAGTCTTTAGGAAGCCTCATTGCCCCTGTCGCTAAACTGCGCACTAGTGACACCAATCAAAATAGTGTATCATGCTATCCATAAAGATTTTTTACCTTGATGACACACCAACATTGATGATTACCTCTTCAACATACATTTAAATGTATAGGTGGGCATATAAAATATTCTAGCTCACACTTTTTTACATTTAATCATCCCACCTATCAAAGCCTGGAAAAAACTCACAGAAATGTCCAACTAATACAATGAAAAATAAGACATAAAAACACTGAACAACTTCCCTGGAAAGGTACCCATATATATATATTTTCAATCAATGTATTCATTGATAAAATGTAATGGATTATTTAATATAATAAAATTTATATTGGTGAAGATTGTGATAATGAATTATATAAAAATCGTGATATTAATTAAAAATAGATTCAATGTAAGTGTTTCTTATATTAATGGTTCTAAATTTTATATGAAAATGAACTATAAAAGTGAATATACATCCATGTTTCCCCAATAAAATCAAAAACACATATTATTATGTCAATGTTTTTATCATAAATATTTTTTGTTATTAAATTTTAAAATTAATTTTTGATTCCCTTGAATTGATTCTCTAACAAAATTTGAACAAAAAAATTGGATTAAAAAATATTAACATAATTTTTCATTGGATATGAACAATAAAAGAGTAAGAATAGGAATATGGTGCATATATATTAGGTATTTATGGAGTAGGGCATGCGATTCTTAAATTTTTCTATAAATTAACCATTGTGATTGAATTAATGTTAGTTCTGTAGATAATTACAAAGGATTATCAAATTGATTTGGTGAGGTTGGAATATAAAAATAAATTGTCAAAAAAAATTTAAAGATAAGATTTAAAAATATAATCTAATTTGTATCTATAAATTTTTTTATTATCAAATGTATATAAATTTTAAAAATTATAATTATATCATTTAAATAGATAAACCATCATTATTCTATTCATTTAGAAAATATAAAATTTCCAATAGTTATTACCATAAATTTATTTAATATAATGATAAATATATAATTGTGTTTTATCTAAAAAACATCATGTAGAATTAGTGACACATCCATTCCAAGATTATATTACATTACAGTATAACGAAAAATATAAATATTCTTCAAATTCCATATTTAATTATGGATAGGATTTAATTTTGTGACTGAGGTAAGAAAATAAAAAAAACGGAAAAGTGTATTTTACTAATAAAAAAATTATATTTTGTAATTCCTTCACAAAATTAATATAATAATTTATTTATACTAATTTTTTTTACATTGGGGAAAAATGACCGTGTTTATTTATGTATTGGATTTTATTTTATTTTCATAACAGTACTTTCTAATAGACAAATCTAAAACAAATTCAAAATTTTATTTTTATTTTATTTTTGTTTAGTATGAAAAAGTGTATATTTTTTAAAATCATTGATATGAATGGGGAGGATAATTGTAAACATAGAAATTCGAATTTTTTTTCTAAAAAAAATTGTTAATTGCATAAATTTTCAGCACATATGAAATCCAAACCAAATCAAATATGAATTTAATTAAAATATGTATTTTTGTAAAAGAATACCTCTTTTGTATATAAAATATTATTTTAATGTTTAATTTTTCCAAATACACCATATGATCCTTTGCAACGTTGAAAATCAAATGTTTTATAATATAGAGTATTCATATGTACTATTTTTGTTCATAACAATATCGAATCATTAGATTATTTGGGTTAAAAATAAAATAAATAAATATATTTGTAATATTAAAAAACCAATAAAAATATAAATTTAAAATAAAATACCTATGATAAATAAATAATATATAAGCGTGAAATACTATGTTAACGTCTCAATATAAAGTAAAGATGATTGAAACCATCATTATTTGAAATTGAGTGATTTTGATACATTAAGTGTTGATCATAAATATAATAATTAATATATCTATTTGGATATTCACTCTCATTGAATGAATAAAATCCCATTAATTCCATCCCTTAGAAAAAATAAATTGAAATAGTGAATTAATAATTCAATCAAAAAATTCCATAATTAATTTTGGTTCTTATCTTGATTTTATTTCTAATTTTTTTATTAATATTTTTGATAAATCATTAAATGATTCTAATTGGATATTATATTTGATAGAAGAGTTGAATAACATTTCTGTAGATGATGTAGAATATTTTATTGAACTCTGTGAATATTCCCATGTAATTGGAACTAAATAGATATATAGATATAAGAACAATGAATCTTGAAATATAGTTATAAATATAGATAATTTTTTTCATAAGGTTATATTAATTAGAATGTAAAAATATGATGAAAAATTTACCCTATTTTCTAGAATATAAGCTACATGAATATTGATACCTTATATAGATTTTTATGGATTTAAACAGTATGAAATTTATTTAAATAGTCCATTTATAAATGGATATATTTATGAGGATGTGTATGTTACGAAATCTGATATTTCTAATAGTGAATAATCTTATTTTTAGGCATTAAATCTAGTGAAATCACATTATGGTCATAAGTATTATTTTAGTGCTTGGTATGAATTATTATGATGTTTAATTTTTGACATTTTTATTTCATAAAAAATGTTAAAAAAATTTTGTCCACCAAAAAAAGTAAAATATAATTTTACAGCACCCATTTATGTGGATGAATTAATATTTTTATTCTAAAATTATTATTTTTTTAATAAATATTTTATATAATGAATTATAATGGGATATTAGTACCATGGAAAAATTAAAATTAATCTTTGTGCTATAATTTTTTTTAAAACATGTTATTATTTTTCAAATTCAGTCAATATATTATAAATAATTATTACAAGAATTTTTGAATATAATTTATAATGTTAAAACATTACTTTGACTATTTCATGTATGTTAGATGGTAATGAATTTTTAAATGATGTTTAAGATATTTTAAATGGAAGTATGATTAGTATAATATTATATTAAATTATTTATTGACTATATAGAAAATTTTTTGAATTATTTTTTGTAAACGATTAAGCTAATACTAATGGAAATAGTTAAAAATAAATAAAATTAATAATTATTAATATTAACGGTCTTCCAATACTTGTAATGATTTACGGTAAAAAAATGATTCTGTGTTAAAAATTTATAAACATTCAAATTATCGATGTTTCAAAAAATAAATAAAAAATAAAATAGGAATGTGTAATTTTCTTTGATAAATCATAGTATCTTGAAGTAATATGAAAACAATTACATTTCTTTATCAGATGTTGAAGCCTTACACATTTATTTTATATGTTATTGTACTTAATATCTATAGATTAAGAAAATATTATAATAATTTGATGTGTCATGAAAATGTTTCCTTTTATGTTATAATTATTTATCTATTTCAATTTCAAATAACTCATTATATAATTCATGAATAGAGAATATTTAATATAGATATTATTTCACTTAAAACCATGATAACAATTGGGATAGTTTAGTAGAATATATTTTAATTTAATTTCAGTTATATGATTACCTTAAATAATATTAAAATGTTTCTAACTATCATATAATTAAATATAATCTTTGTATATTAGTTTAAAGATAAAATAAAGAATAAAATTTTTCTAAATCTATTTTAATCTATATTTAGAAATTTTTATGGAAATAAAGTGATTATTTACGTTTAAAATCATTTAACAATCATTATACAACATCATGGTTTGGTATTTATCCTTATGTGACAATATTTGATCAACAAAAATACTCATTATTTTTCATTTTTATGTTTCAATGTCCCTAGAAATTTTTATATAATATATATACAATGCTCATGTATAATCAATTATATTATATGGTTCACTAATATATTCCTTCGAAATTGTTGAAAAAAATATTTTTTTTAAATAATATAATATTATTCCCTGAATATATTAACTTTTTTATAAGAATCAGTGATGTTATATATCATTCATTTGTTTTAATTTTAAACTATAAATGACAATTGATTAAAATTTTCACAAATACTATAGTGAAATTGATATTTCTCTCCAAATGTAGATAGAGGTTAAATTATGTTTGATATTCTAATATTATATATTTCGTTATTTATCTACTTCTCAATTTATTCTATTTTCTAAATTCATTAATTTAGAGGGAAATATTCAATGTTATTACTGAAATTTTATGCAATTATTTTATAAATATGACTCCAAATATGTCATTCATTTAATTATATTAAAATTTATAATCCAACCATAAATTTAATTTTATTTTTCATAGGGGAACAGAACCTGGTTGTTCAAGGGATAATTACATTATTGTATATTTCTTTATTTTATTAGAATCTATTTTAAAATATATATATTATAGGGTAACTATCAAATTCTTAATTAGTCAATTATATATACTATAACAAGTGAAGGTTAATTTCATTATATTAAAAATTTTGTTTCAAAAAGGGGAATAATTTTTTTAAGAGTTTCTATTTTTGATATTATTCAAAAAGGATGAAAAATATCTCAAATTATATAAATTTTGTAGTTTTCAAAAATTGGGGTATTTTAGAGTATCAAATTCTAAATATATCACTTTTTTATAAATAAAAATGTAATTTTTTTAATTATAAATTTGTCATAAAATATTTATTAATCATGTAAATCTAATATAATGTAAAATTATTGTGGATATTTTTTAATTAATTTAATATGATAAGTGTTATATGAAACATTTTAAAATAAAAATTAACTATAACATTAGATGGATTATAACAGATCAATTTTGACTTCAAAATTGAATAATAATATGTTCTCACGACATTATTTACTAATTTCATAAATGATCATTACAGATTTACGAGTAATCAATATGGATTTATAAAATAATTCCTTAATGATTTCTAATCCAAAAAATGATATTTAAAATTTATATTTTTTTTAAAAAATTAAATGGATAAAAATATTGAATGATTAATACAAGTTATATATTAATAAATATTAATATTAAATAATAAATCATACATACATAGGATATTGATTACACAACATAATATGATTATTAGGGTTAACTCAATGATGCTTACTAGTGTCTAGTTTATTGGTTGAAGATGATTACATAAGTGATGATTATGGTCTGATGAATCTTACAAAAAGTCATTTCTCTGGTTTACTAATTTTTATATAGAACACTAAATTAATGGTTACATTGTATAATTTATTCCGAAATTCATTAATATTGAAAATTATTGATACACATAATTTATGTATACATAGAAGATAAAAAGGATGGTTACACAAAAATTAATAAATTTTTAAAAGGCTCACAATATTCTCTATTTGACATATATTTTTAAAAATCAATTTACTATATATTCATTTTAAATTTTTTTATTTAATAAATTATTTAACAGTTAATATTTATATTTTTTTCTTCCTATGAGAGTTTTTTTGGAAATATTTATATAATATTAATAAAAATATTCCATGGGTTAATGAATGTATATATTTTATTATAGGTTTTGTAATTAATTATAGGTCATGAAATACATGATATGTTTTAAGGAAATAAAATGTTAAATATTGGAAATTATGTGTAGAATACACATGAAAAATTATATTTGAAATACTCAAGAATCAAATTAAATTTTATAATTATATTCAGATGTGCACACTCTTCTTCAGGAATGAATTTACTTGGTCCCTATATAATTTCATTTTATGTGTTAATGAACAATTTTTAAACGATTAAATGCATGAAGAAACAATGTATATTTATTTCAAATGATCTTGTTATGTGTCATGGGGGTTGAGGATACATTCATACTCCACTTTGTTTCATTTCTGTGATAAATATAGTAACAATATCCATTGAATTTCAATATATTTTTTGATTACACTTTTTAATTTTATGTTTGGACATTATTATTTGGATATACTACCCCTACACAATGTGTATCAAGGGCTGTGCCTCTATGTTGAAAAAGGAAGTATCCGGATTATTATTTGGTCCAATAAAATTAAGGATTTTTTAACCTTACATTAAGTAATGTAATGTTTGGCTCTTCCGAAAAAAATAATGGTTCTGGGTTGTGAGTGTCAGCATTCAGATGCCATGATTTGGTTTTTTCTTTTATTGGAAAAATGTTTATTGTAAAATAATATTTCCTCTTATAAATATTCTCGATAATCTTGTAGTAGGTATTATACATTCATGTTGAGATTGTGAAGACAATAATAATGATATATTCTATATAAACTACTATAAAAATACATTTTTCTATATTTTTGTTACCACTAAATATTCAATTAACACCAATAATTATTTAATTTTTTATAAAGAAAATTCAATCCCTATTTAGTATTCAAACTTCTCATCAATATAGACAAAAAAATAACATAAAAACATTACACACTATTATAATTACTCTCAATAGATCTTATAAAATAATCTCCCAAACACATATATTAGGTTATATTCATATATAAGAACCTAATATGTGATATCTAAAAAACATTAATAAATATTAATCTAAATTATTTCTATTAAATTAAAATGTATAAATGTAAATGGATATTATGTTGAAATTTTTCATTATATTAAGATATAGTAAATATAATTAATTAGTAATCAATTGGATATAAATTATATAAAATAATAAATAACAATTTATACATTATACCAACATCGTGATACATTGAATTTTGTTGATTTTATATAATTTTTTTTGTAATTTTTCTATATATTTTAATAATTATTATTATATAGTAATAAAAAACAATTTATTTATTCTTATCAAAATGTATTTTTATGAATGATAAATATTTATAAAATTTATTAGGTAAAATTTATTTTAATAAATTTATTTTTTATATATATAATGTATATAATATAATCATTTATCATATTTATTATTTTATTTCTATAAGGTTGTTTTAATTGTACTACATTTAATGGAGTCAAATTGAAAAAATTGTATTTTTGATGACTTAATTTTTAATCAATTTTAACATTATACCATATAGAGTATTATAATAATTTCAATTCATCAAATCATATAAAAAAATATATGTTTTTTTATAGTTAAAAAATGTTATAAAATATATATTATTTTTATTTAATAAAATTTCCCACATATATTTTCTTATAATTAATTCATTGATATTACATGTGAATATGGTTTTCATTATAAAATATATTTGTTCGTTAACTTATACCTGTTTTCATTATGTATAAACATCATCAAAAAATATTATGTTGATAAATTGTTTTTTTATTTATATAAACTCAAAGATATATTTTTATTAAATAAAAACCATTTGTGGAACCAAAATTTATAAATTAACATATTCTACATTTTAGTCATTTTTTGAAAATTTGATTTTCAGAGGCGTATGGAAAAATGAGTTTTTTCTTATTAAATAAGTTCTATAAATTTATTATGATGTAATAATGGCTCTGAAATTTTTAAAACATTTTTTATGATTTAAAAAGTATATAATGGTTATGAAAATTTATTAAAAATTTGTATACATAATTCCAAAACCTATTAATATATTTTCAAATATTTAGTTTCATTTTATCGTAATTAAAAATAATATATAATTCATTAAAGTTTATAAAATATTTTTACGATTCTAATGAATTTTGAGTTAATTTGAATAATAAATTTTAACACACCATGGTTTTACTATATATTTTTACCTTCAATCAAATATTTGTGTAATATATGGTTTCATTTAAATATACTAGCTAAAAAAACTGAAATATATTATATAGTGAAAAAATATTTCAACTGATGAATCAAATTTGTATATTATGATATTAAAATATGAAAAATCATTAGGAATATTTGAGGAGGAATAAAACTCTAAAAAATATGGATACCATAATGATAAAAAATTTATGTATGTTGTTTTCCTTTAAAATTTTAACCATCATTGAAACAATTTAAATAAGGAAATGAATTATAAATATGATAGAAATGTTGAGAGATAAATAAATAAATATGATTAATGATTATATGAATGTGTGTGTGGCTATATATACTGGTAAGAAATTAGATCTTTATATGTATTATTATTGTAAATATAGTTGTTAGAAATATGATCTTTAAATATATAGACTGTGGGTATGCTTGTATAAAATATTTATATTGATATTGTGTAATAAGTTTCTTAATATAATATATTTGAAAAATTTTAAAATATTATTTTAATTAAATAAAATATAATATTTTGTTAAAAAAATTTAAAAAATATATTTTTATGCATTACATATTATAACTGTTATTACTATTGAATGAATTGCGTTATTTATAAAAATAAAAGAAATATTATATGTCATATTTGTTGATAAAAATTAATGGTTTGATGTAAATAAATAATCTTCAGGAGATTTGAATAAAATCATTTATTTATAAAAATGGGATATTTTTCAGATAACATTTTTCCAAGTCTTTTTTTACTAAATTTAATTTATTAAATTTTTATTATGAATCTAATTTATTTTTTAAAAGAATATAAATCAATTACTTACACGTAATTAATTTGTAATTTATGTAAAATAAGACTAATAATACTTTTCATTTAAAAAGTAATTCTTATTTTAAAAGTATTTTTCAATATATTTTCTATTTTAAATATATATATAAACATATCATTATTATGAAATGAATTTGATTAAATGTAGTTATCATTATAAATTATCAAATTAAAATTTATTGATATTCTCAATTTTAAGGTTTTTGCATGAAAATAAAATTCCACTGATAAAATTGAGTTCATTTGTTAATGGTAAAATGAGTAAATATGATGTAACAATGTAGTAAAAAATTAAAATATCTGCATGACTTAAATTTTAAATTCTGGAATGAGGGTATTTATTACCCATATCCAATATCATTCCACTGTTTTTCGATTTTTCATTTTAAAATGATAGATTTATACATTAAGAATGATTATTTATTGATATTACCTCCAAACATCAAATATAAAAGTGATCATCCATAACCAACATTTTCTTTATGTTACCTATAAAATATAAACCCATTTTACCTCAATGAAATCCTTATTAAATGTTTTATGGATTCCAGTTCAATGATGGAATACCAAATCCTTAATTCCAAAGGATTTTTTGTCATGAATGAGATAATTCGTCAATGTAACTAATTATTCCAAAAAAAATTCAATTACATTATCATATTTCCATATGACACCAAAAATGTTATAGTATATATAATTTCATGTTATATTATTTTTTTTGGATATTTTCAGTTTCAGATGGGTTTTTTCTTGAAACATTAATATTTTGGAAATTTCCCAATGTGAATATATTTTGTGTATGGTTTAGTTGAATCTGTATGGTTACCCGTAAACAGTGTACATTTTGGTACATTTGGGGTGTATATGGATGGTTTACATGTGTAGTTCATGGTTTATTCCATGTTTTGGGATGCTTGTAGAAATTATGTGACCCCCTACATGTATAATCTTAGAAACACACTAATTGCACACAATATGTAAATCAATCTCACAAGTGTGCCAATGAAAATTTCATAGTTTCATTCAGAACTATTATTATATAGATTTTCGAATCATGGGGAATCTCGCTGTTGACCATGTGAGTGGGTTTTTTCTAGGTAGTGGTATGTGCATGGATGGAACATAGTTTTGAATTCCATGCATCCTTACTCATTACCTTATGTATATTTATTGAAAAATGAAATTATGCATTCCCATTGAATTTATTTAATCAATAAAAACACTCATTTCCTCTCTATATTAGTCAATAAGGCCATTTTACCATTAGGTGGTTAACTTACCATATTATATTATATTTTTATGGTCGTTCTCTTTGTTTCCATGTGGTTTTGTTCATGGTATCTCACACTAAACCCCTTTATCTATGCTATTACTACTTTTATTTAATTTTTAATTCCTCACATCCACCCTAATATTGTGGATGGATGAATTTATTTTCTATATTTATCCATATCATAATTTTATTGATCATATAGGTGTTGTATATTGAATTAATAGTCATATTGGTGTGTTCTCTATCATAGTTCCTTAATTCTAGGACGATTTTCCATGAATCTGGGTAAATGATCCATTTTTTTAAATTAAATTATATAAATTTGAATTAATTATGTTTCAAAAAGAAATTTTCAATCACATTATTCACTTATTTTAGAACCATGAGGGGCTAAAATGGATTTAAAATGGTTTTAACTCTTTGAATGGAATGTGATTCCATTCCAATGGTTTATAAAATATTCAAAATGGATGTCAAAAGATGCAGTTGCTTTTAAAATATGAGGTGGGGAGAATAATAGTGTTTAAAAATGTCTACAATATGAAAGTTGTATTCTATACCAATTATTGATGTTTTTAATTTTATTATAATAATGTAAAATGATTTTTTATTTTCACAAGGGTTGGGTTAAACCTTGATTGTGATGTTTGGAAACATTTTATAATATTGGATCGTTTATAAACATTGTTATACGGGAAGTGTTATATCTAATTTGGGCTTCCAAAATGATTCAGTAAGATTTATTCCCAATATATTATTTGTATGGATTTGTAAATTGTGTGGGGGCATGGAATTCCATTTGTGTTTTCAAAAAGAATTGTTTAGAACATAAAATATAAGTTTCCGTCGAAATGTGTGTGACACACTTTGAGACTTGGTTGATTTGTTAGGCCCATGTTGAATTTAATATCATGAAGGAGCATTTTATCTAGATGAAAATTTATGTGCAACTCATGGTTTGATTTTTCAAATGGTTTTTCTTATAATGTTTTTGAAGTTGGGACCTTAGTTATTTAAAATGAATTCTTCCTTACTGATCTTATGATTTAATGTGATCATGTATATTATATTATTTATATGATTATAAGGAATATATTGGATTAACTATAAATGTGAAATCCCTAATATAGTCATTGTATCCAATAGGGTGGGTTTTCGGGTTACTACATGATAGTTGGATCAGAAAGTCTACTAAGACTTAATCTATAAATAGAATATTCCATTTGGAAGAAAAGAATTTTTGGGATGTTTTTTTATAGTTATATTAATTTTACTTTATTGGATGAAAAAATATCAGTAGTTATCAAAGAGATTCCTAATCTCTATTTTAGGGATTTATTAATTGTTTCATAATATGGTTCCTATGATGATTAGATCCTATATAAATAATTTTAGAGGATTTATATATTTTTTGTATTCCCTACATCTGGTATTATTTCAGGGAACCAATTCTCATGTTGTGTGTTCACTTACATTATGATATTTACAACATGGTGCCTATTTTTTACTTCCCTCTCTGTTTAATATAAGTATTCATTTTTAAATGTTTTCAAAATGGATTGTAAAATGTTTCTGAATAAAAGAAATATAATGTATGATTTTACTATAACAATAAACTATTTTATTATGATATTTATGGGATGATATTTAAATTTTAAAATATTTTTTCAAAAGATTATTTGGGTTATTATTGAATAAATGTTTAACTTTATTATTTTCAACAATGTCATGTGTAATTCTAAGATATTTGTTTATAGCTGATCATGTCATGTTTTAATTGGGAAATTTTTGTAAATGATTATTTACAAATAAAAATAAATAGGTATCCTATATTTTGAATTTTTATGTTTTTTTAAATTATTTTTTTAAAAAATGGTTTATAGTTTGAAATTAAAATAGATTCAAGACTTTCAAAAATGTGATTGGGATAAGGATAAGTGTTTTCCATTCGATTATTTTTTATATGTATAATAATTAGAATGAAATGAATTAGAATAGTTATGTTGTGTTTTTATTTAATTATGTAATGAATTCTATAATTATATATCATTCCATTATGATAAATAATAAAATTTTTAGGATATAGTATGTTGGAGACTATATAGATTCGGTCTGTAGAGACCTAATTGGTTATTTTTCTCACACCATTATTTTTATATGCCTAGTTTTGAAACATATAATTCTTTACAACATTGGTTCCTAAGGAATAATGTTTCTTTGGATGGTGGGTGTGGGTTAGAGAGAGAATTAGGAGAGATATTGGGAGTTTTCATTAATTTTTGAAATCTATTTTTGTAACATGACTTACTGTATGTTATGATTTATATTTAATTGTATATTAATTCACTGATAATTATAACTATATATATATATTTTATTAATGATTGGATATATTGTTTTATATATTTCATAGTTAATGTTTAATTTTTTTAAATTTTTAATCATTATTATATTGTTATATTTGGGATAAATAATTCTGAAGTTCCAATCTATGTTTCATTGACAGTATTTTAAAGCCCATATTTATTACAAAAAAATGTTTGGCCCAATGAAAAACTAGATAGAATGATTTTATTATATAGAACCCTAGGTTGGATCAATAAAAACAATAATAAATTTAGGTTATTTGTGGGTTCTTTGTTTTAGATGACACTAATATTTCATTGAGAAATTTGTTGTTTAGAGGCATGTTTTATAGGATATTGGTGATAGGAGTTAGAAGAGTATCACAAACTATATCTATCACTAAGACTAATGTTTTTATGGGTTTTTTGTAATTTTTAATTGATTATTTATTTAAGGTTCATGGTGTTGTTGTATAATTATTTGATCTATATAGTGGTGGTTCTTCGATCCTCAATGGAGAGGCTTCAGTTTTCATTTTGAACGGTATCTATTATTTTGTTATAGAGATATAAAAGAAGATCAACGAATAAGATTATATTATACAATTTGAAAAATCACATAGAATCTGGGAACATGATACCGTACACATTATAGATAAGAATTAAATATTGGAATGTGGCCATCACCCATGTTTTCATTTCAATCATGGTTCCACATCCCAAAATAATTTTTTATTTTTGACACCATAATTCTCAGATTACATATTATTTGAGGGAAATTTGAAAAGAGCCAATGTTTATCCTATGACATGTTATCATAATAGAATTGTATTTTTGTTGAGGATTACAATATTCCATTATTTATGTGATTTCATATTTTATGTGAAATTGGTTTGTGTGTGTTTAAAAAATAGATTTCATTAGAAGAATTTGTTATTCGTTTTAAAATTGTTCATTAATGACTATTTATAAAATGATCTTAGTTTAATAATTTTTGTTATGATTAATTTCATTTTATTAAAAGGATATTTTTTTAGTGTGATTAAATTTCAAATCAATTATTTTTAATATGTGGGTTTTTATATTTTAAGGGAATCCATTAATTTCTAAAAATATTTTTTATAGTTTTTTGGGTGGTTTACGCTTCAACCATGTTTGATAAAATGTGATTAATTTCGAATTTATTCATATATATTTTTCAATTATTATTAATTATATAGTGGGTTTTTATATATAAATTTGGTTTATGTTCATTTTTAAATCAATTTTGTTACAATTTTAAATTTACCATGTCATGTTTGGGATTCAGGTTGAATTTTTGAAATGGGTTTTGTATTGAATGTAGTAAAAGAATGAATTATTTTAATTGTTATTTAGTTTTGAAATTTTTTTATTTGGGATCATTGTTTTTGGGAACTAATATTTTTAAAAAATAGTGTTTGGAATGATATTTTCTTATATAATATATGTGTGTTATATGAGTCACCCATTTTAGGACATTAGAAAATATTTAAATTTTTTAGGATACATGATTGGGTTGATATAATACTCAGGATTCTATTCATATGCCACCCATTATGGTCTCTATTGATTTTTTATGGTTTTCATATAGTCTATTTCATCCTTCTATTGATAACACTTCACAAGGCCTTTTTGTGTAATTTTTAATTATCTTAGTAGTGTCTGTTAGAGTAATTAAATGACATAATGGTTGAGAGACCACAAAATTACGTATTTCATTTTGTTTATATTATGATCAATTGTATAATGGTTTTACTGGAGAGGGACAATTACCACGTAGACACTGTTGTGAGATCACCTTTGTGAAGTTATATAAATAAAACTATGTGATCATTTTGATTTTATGGAATTAAAATAGTTTAGTGTATCCTATTCATTCTTAGTTGTTACTACTTTATATGTTGAACTGTTTTTTGATTTGTACTAATTAAATTTAGAGTAGTATTATATTACAGAAAAAAATACTGATGTGGTATTTATTTTCTCATTATGAGTAGTCATTCATGTATTGAATGTTGTTGCCTAATTTTATAATGATTTATATAGTTTTCGTTGTATGTTTTCGACCACGGGATGGTTTTCCTCGTTATCATTAATATGAGAAGTGTCTCGTGGTGTGCATGGATTCCAAGGGGTGTAGTTTTGTTTCCAGTTGGACCATATATTACACAAGGCTATGTTTCTTATTGGATTAACTATATGATATATTTCAATATTTTTGTATTTATTCATTCAATTATAAAGTGTGTGTCCCTCGGTTGGAGCCATGTCATTTCTTCATGATAAATGTTTTATGTTCTCATGCATCAATGATTTGTTAATTCAGTTTTGTGTTATTTTGGGATGTTTTAACAATAGATACCCCCTTGGTTATTTTCAACCAATGATTTATAAATTTCATTGGTCAATGAATTTTTATAAATTCCCATTAGATATTTCAAGAGTGTTATTGTTTAGTAAAATACTGTTATTTTTCTAAAGAGTTTTTGATTTTTTATCCACCATTATTTATAAATTATTAATGGTGGGAAGACATATTCTATGTCATCACATTCATGGAGATTCTCTTTGATTAGTTGTTTAACTATATTGTTGTTTTTTTAGTGTTGGTTTAGGATTCATTTGGTTGTTTCTTGAATTCTCCATATACATAAGTGTTCGTTTTGGATGTCGTATTAAATTTTCAGCTATTTTAACACGAGATATTATTGGGGAGAATTATAACACAAAACATCTAATTGTGGAGTTTATTCGATGTTATTTCATTGTTATTGGTGGTTGTATTATATTTACATGTAGTTTCATCATGAAATTTTGAAATTATGATTTTTTCTTTATTGGGTACAATGTTCATGAATAGTTTACTGGAAACCATTTTCATATCCATATGTTGTATAATTTTTAGTTCATTTTTTTGTATGTATGGTGTTTATTCACGGGTTGTTCATGGTTAAGTCCAAATAATGCTGGTGCAAAGGGAAACCATGCGATATACTGGGTTTGTAAGGGTGTTGCTACACAACATACATAAATTTAGATAAACTATGTGATAAACATGTGAGTTTGGTCTATAATTTCATATCTTCATTTTTTTAGTTGTCACACGGTTTTTACAATCACATGAAATCCCCAATTGAACTATATAAGTGGGTTTTGACATTGTATTGACACGTATACAATCAGTACATGGTCTAGAAAAATTTATTCAAAATTGTATTTATAAGTAATGAATTGAGTTTTTTAGAGAATTTTGAATAATAAAAAAATATTTTTCAATTTTTACGGGTGTGTTAACTATTACATGTGATGTTTGAAATACTATTATAACCATAGGTTGATATATACTGTATTTTCAATGGATGTTTGAGTTCCCACTAATATTTTAGAAACGTTTTAGCGATATTTCTTTCCAAAAATAGATAATGATTAATATGAATATACAATAGGATAAAATAGTATTCCAGACATGTATTGATAATGGATCCTTTGTTGCTTTATAAAATATATGTTTTCATAAAAATCAATGATACCTCTCAGAGTACATTGAGATTATCGTTCTGCCCATGCTATATTGTAATCTTCTATGGGTATGATTTATCTTAATGAATCTATATATACTGCTCAATTATTTCGGTGGATGGGGATATTTCATTAGATGGTCTTGTAGGTGAGACATGAGTAAATTAACATTCATTATTATTTTATTAGTTAACTAATGATGGTTCTCACCTATGTTTTATTTGTCATGGTTTGTCCAGGTAATATATAGAATGAAATGTATGTGGGAAACCCCTAATATAGTTAATTTTTCATCTAGGGTGTGTTACCTAGATACTCTAAAATTGTTGGTC
This sequence comes from Viscum album, assembly GCA_963277665.1. NCBI lineage: Eukaryota > Viridiplantae > Streptophyta > Magnoliopsida > Santalales > Viscaceae > Viscum > Viscum album. Next base: position 1,920,122,170 of record OY728163.1, read on the forward strand.
CGAAGTGGGTTGGGGGAAGATAAGATATCAATATTTATATTTGTTCATATATTAGATAATTCTCTCTAGGGATTTTTATTTTTGTTATATTTATGGGAATACAATGGATGAGAAATGTTTATTAGTGTCAACCAAGTTTCCTTATATCCGGTATGAGACTTTATAACATGCGGATTAGAATTATTCACATATAATATGGATTTATTTAGTATTTTAAGGGTATTATTCCATTTTAACTATATATCCTCCTTCATATTTAACATATCAGAACATATTTATAAGCGGATTATTTTATAGTATTATGATCTTAGCATAGTTGAGTATATTTATATACTTCCCTCCTCTCTTATGATGAATTATTTTTAAGTTGCTAAAAAAGAAATGGTGACATGTCTATAGAGATATGCAACTATAAGGAGTGATTTTTCCAGTCTTTCAAAATTATTTATCAATTAATTAATGGGGTGATCAATAAATTCAAATTTTTTTCTCCAATGGGTGTTTGGAATATTTTATAGACAAAGTAAAAAATAGTTAATATTTAATCCACTGATGTGGGTTTTAGAAATGTGGTTTTAGGTCATTGGTCTGAGTTTTAATTGGAAATTGGTTTTTAATGATGATTTGAATGAATAATTAAATTGGAAAACAATTGTTTAGTTTTAAAAAAAATTAATTAATGTTATATTGAAATGGTTTTAATGATTTATTTTAAAATATATAATGGTGTTTTTTCCAAGGAAAAGTTTTTTCCATGTGGTTTTTTCATATAATGAAAATACAGAGTTAAATTTTTTTTAACAAAGTTATGATTTGTTTAATTATTCCATATTAAAATGCATATGAAGATTTAGATCGTTTTAAAAAATTTCAAAATATAATTCTTTGGATGTTATATCATGTTGAATATATGGAATAGATGGTCGGTGACTATATGGTTTCTTAAATAATGCATATATTTAGACAAGTCGCGGTTCATTCTAGAGTAATTATTTCTTAATAGAGTTCTAAGGGAGACACTCATTTGGATAGTGACTATGGTTCCCATAGAGAAATATGAGTGTAGTTAGCGAATTATTTGTATTTTTTATTTTTTGTTCTCCTTTTGAACTATAGTATTATGAATTATTTTAATTCTTATATTCTTACATTATAGGTTTTTAGGATCTATTGTATATTTAGGATTATGTATTCAATAATACTATATCTTTTTTCTATGGTTTATTATTTTTTATTTAAAATTCATATTTATATTAATATATGGTTAGAAAATTAATCCTATTTTATGTTTAGTGATGACCCGAAATATTATCATACTCTATAATGAGATCATATAAACACTATTTAAATATATTATACTACACTATAATTATTTTATATTAATTTTTTTTAAATGATTAAATGAGATTACTATAAAATAAAACTAAATTATTATTCATTTAATAGGATACAATGTTCTTATTTAGGTTGATTCAACCACCCACAATGATGATGAAAATCAAACATCTTCTTTTTAACTAGGAATTAGTATCAAGTCATTAGTACTAGAAGTATATGATATTAAAGAGTAATTTCATCCCTAAATATTATTTTTCAACTGTCACACAAACATTAGTTAATGGTAATTATAATGCAACTCTTTTTTACTAGTAAATTTCCTAAATATTTATCATCATCTATTCTAGTATATTGAAACATACATTAATAGCAATAAAATGAACACGGAATTAAATATTTAATTGGGAAAAAATTATTTTTTAGCCATGAATAATTATATAATTATGAAATTTATATCAAATAATGAGGATCTACATATTCATTATGAATGTTTTATAAAAAAATTTGAATCACTTATATCAAATATTAAAAATTGAAAATAAATAATTAATATGTTTGTAAGAAATAATGAGAATAGAATAGTGTAAAAAAATAAATATTTATTATGTTATTGAGTAAATTATTTAAATTCATATTCTTATTATATAGTATATTATAACTCTTTCTTGGTGATCAGTATTAAAGATTAAGGAATATTTTGCAATACATTTTTGAAAATGAGATTGTTTATATGGTGTCTTACAGATGGGAAAATTATATATTTAGTCTCTATAATACCAATATATTTTCATTTTCTATTTTGTATTCATGGGTTTTACGTGTATTCATAAAATATCATCTCTTCTTGGTTAAAAAGTTTATTAATGGGATGTTGGTAAGTCAAACTAATGTTATCATTTCCTTTTACCCAGGAGTCATTCCACAACATTTATGTATTCTCTATGTTGTTTTATGGATGTACTTAACTCTATTTCTATTATTTATTAATAGGTTATCTGATTAACAATATATTTTTTACTAAATTATTTGTTTACATTTTTTGTATGATTTTTCTACCAACATTAACCTTCAATATAAATGTGTGTATAGAATTTCTCTTTTAGTCTTTCTGTGTATGATAATATTTCAAAAGAAATTCCAGTTCCATTTTTTATAAAATATTTTCATATAAAATACATGCTATTAAAAATTAAAATTTTTTTCTTATTAATTCTAAATGTAATTCTTAATTGATAGAAAAATAATTTTTCAACAATGACAATAACCACTAATGATATTTTACTTTGATGGTGATATTCATTAATTATGTCAATGTTCTATTTTTTATGGGTGGATTGTGATAATTACATATGGATATTATCATAAATAATAACTATTTTAATTGGATATTTAATCTATTATTTAATTGATAAATTTTAATTGTAAATTTAACATTTATATGTATTTTTATTCACAATATGATTGATTATACCAGAATAAATTATCTCTATAATGAATTGGGTCATATATATTTTCATTATATGAAACATATGTGCCACGGTATGGAACTAATTCTACTCTGGGAATCATTCCATTATGTGTATGGTAATATGCAAATAACCCAATCTATTGTGGGACTCTATCCGCATTGGGATGATGTTATTGGTTGTGATACAAAATGTAGAAAATTATTTTATATTTATATTTACGATATATATTATTTTCCCTTTGTTTTTTCAGGGATCAAGATTGTTGAATTAGGTTCCTAGACTCATAATAATAAAGGAATAAATTATTCCAAATGAATTATTTCATGGGATATAAATTTATGATATATAATTCATTGGGTATGATTCTTCTATTTTTTTCCATGAACCATGACTATTTTCACATACCCACAAATTCAATTTATGCTTAATTGTTTTATTTTATTTTTTTATCCCATTTTTACCCTTACAAAAAATCTCATATCATATGATGTTTATATTTCCCTAAGTTATTATGATTATTTCTACACATAATTTTTCTACAAGGATATAATTTTTAAATAATATTGTTTTTCATATATTGAATAATGGTCATAGAATGAGTTGATTATATCTCTAGTGTCTAATGAAAATTAACCATTAGGTTCTATGATATGTTTTGTTGATATATGTAATAGATATTAATTTAAAATGATGGAATATGATATGTTGTTTTTCTTGTGGTTTCTCAATTAGTATTGAAGTGGGGTCTTGTAATTTTTCTGTACAATGATATTATAATAAATAATATGGATCCTATAATAACTTATTATGGTCCAAAATTGATGTAAGGTAAACATGAAATTTCATAGGTTTGAAATAAGTTGATGTAATTGAAAAAATCATTGCATTTTATTTCTTTATTATAAGATAAAATACTCTAATTATTGTTTCATTTTACACAATATAAATATTTTTTTATCATTAAATGGAATGAAATATGGGAAATCATGTAAAAATTATTTATTAGGTAAATAAAATGACTATAACAATGAGTAACCAACTAGTGATTGAATTTGATTAAAAAATCTCAGATATATGAGCACATAAATATCTCACTTTATGAATAATAACATGAATATTAATGAACATTCCAACACACCAAGGATATAATAATTCAAAACATAGTCCATTGTATATTAGTGGAATCCCACTATTATAGAAATTAAAAAGAATTTTTTTACAATAAAAAGATTAAAACAACGGAAAAGTTTTTATATTTTAAAATATTCTTGGAGAGTTAATAGTTTTTATAACTGTTTATCAATATGAATGTAATGATAACCAATGTTAGATTTTCATTAAGAATATGAGAGAATATGAATTAATATTCATAATGGAATTATGGGATTTAACATTTTTATTATTCAATATATACATTCCTTCATATAATTTCACAAAATGTAGAGAGAATTTTAAGAGTTGATGAAAATGGACGAATAGTGGATTTGTATTTATAATTAAAATAGTACATTTATATTGAGGTACACATCATGTTTTATCATTTTCTCAGAATGAAAAATCAAAAGTATATTTTTTGTCCTTAATTAATGTGTTCCAAATAATTAACAATAAGGGAATTTGGTTTCATTGAAGAGATTGTTTGATGTGGTATTATGATAGAAATGAAAATTGGGGTCTCCCATTTATCCTAGGTTTTGTGGGAGAATAATAGAAATATATATCATTATAGAAACATGATTGATAAAATGCATGAAATAAAATGAAATTAATCATTATATAGGTATAATATAGGGTAAGACACATAAAATAATTTTCTTTAATGGATAGTTAAATGCATCACGTGTTTAAGTGGAGTCTATAAAACACATAAATGTCAGAAAAATATGAATTGATATACCAATGAAATTTTTGGAATGAAATCCATTACTAATTAACCAACCAAAATTCAACGTAGTAACTATTTGGAGTATGTAAATTTCAAAACATTCACCATTCCAAGGGTAAATTATCACAATAAATACAAAAACTTCAATTACTATGGTATAAATGGATGTTCCATTCAATAACAATAACATATGTGAATCACCAAAATAATGTAATGAAATGTACATGATTTTTATAATTTGGACATATATATTTTTATTTCTTATAATTAAAATACAAATTTATGTTCTGATTTTTCCTTAATATTCATTGTATTATTTAAATTATCGGTGATAAAATTAGTATATATTATTTATAAATTAAATGAAAATTTATTTGATTATTTATAACAATGAATAAGGGTTTCACATTTAAAATGTTTTTTCTATTTCAGAATAATATGAAATATTCTATAAAGGATATAATAAAATAGGAAAAACATAAGACAATTAAAGGATAACCCTATAGTTAAGGGAAATCCATGTAGCCAATACACATTGGAAAGCTAGAAAATAAAAGAATGGAATTCCATCGTGTCATGTAAAATACATCATGCTAGTAGGAACATGGGTGAGTATGTGTACTTGTGTGGATAATAAATTTTAAAGTTATAAATATATAAAGTTAGACAATGTGATATTAAGAACGTATACGGATAATGGAGGATATAACCTCACACATTCATTAGCTTTAGAGACTAATTAGAGTCCTCAGTCTCCTATAGAATGTTTTTCTTCCAAAATAAATTTGTGACGTGTATAAAATAGTGGATTTTGAATGAAGCACGCTCTGATGTGGACAGAAAAATGCATTTTTTCGATTTGTAAAGATAACAGTCTTTAATCACGCTTTTGATTCACACCACCTCACACACACACTGTCACTACCATTAAAATAATGAACATCCGTAACCATTAGCAATATCTCTGGAAAAAAATATTAACTCCATTAAAAATACTAGGAACAAACTACTCTACCACTATGAGGCGAAGAACCTTTGGATATCATTTTGATATGCAATGTGGGTAAAATAAGGGCTTATTAGAAACAAGTATAATATGTCATCCCACATTCACAGAAATATAAAGAGATTATTATTGGGTACCTAGAATCCCCCTTTCATTCATTCAATAACTCAAGTTGATAAAGATTGGATGTTCATGGATTGGTTCCCACCCTGAACAATCATGTACATGTGGCATAAGAAAAAATCATGCACACATTTTTTAAATATCATCATTTATATATTAAAAATGGTTAAGTATGTGAGTTCAAAGTAAATAAATATATAAACAACAAATATTTTCTATGAAATGAATAAGATGCTTGTGACCTTGTCCCTATGAAATTGGATTATATTTAATGAATAATGAGAGAGGTCTATGAACATGGATATCCAAGGTTCATAGACGTATCACCACATAGCTATAGGTTTTTATAAGTATATAATTAGATGTACTTGAATAACTACTATGAGGGATATGAAATTGATGATACTTGAATCCTACTGCTGCTCTTGGAGTGATGCTAGAGGATGATTGTTACGTTATGATATTCTACCCACCGTCTTCTAGGTTATTTTGTATTTTGAAGCTCTTTATGATAACTATTTAGGGGTAGTTCTACATTTGTGATAGCTTATATAATTTTAAAGTTATTTTTTGTTAGTTAATTCAATCTATTTTATTATTTCATGATTTTGGTTTTTTCATATGTTATTTATTCAAATAAATCTCTCTCATTTTCAAATTATAAACATCATTAATGTGAAGGATTATGAAAATTTATTTATATTAACTAATGGTCTGGGATTTTTTATTACCATTAAATAATTGATAATTGTTATGTTTGTTTATTAGGTAACGAAATTATATAAATTCTCATGGTATTTGACTATATAAATGTTTGAATCATTGGAATTTATATGTAATAAAATGATTAGTGGGTTCTCCTATAACTAGTTGTAACAATGATAATGGATGAATTGATTTATGTTCTTAAATCACAAGAAATATAACCCTGAAAATAATCAAACATGGAAGGTATTATCTCATTTATTTACAAATATATTCTTCTATATTTCATTAACAATCATATTCATTCAAATAATTTTCCTAAAATATACTAGGACAACTTCATGGGTTAGATAATCTTCCAAAATTTTCTTTATAATAATTTAACTTGTTATATTTATTTTGAATTTTTATAAATTACTAAATGTGGTTATCCACAATGAGAATAATGAAACCACATGGTTAACTAATTTAAGGAATTATTTTTTAGGATGTATGTAATGTATAATTAGTAGTGTTAACTATAGTTATAGTGTCTTTGAATGTTAGATACATAAATATTCCAACGTAAACAAAAAAAATATTTATTTAAAACAAAATACATTACACCTAAATCCATAGATATTATTTAGATACTTAGGATGCCCTCGGGATAAGAAATTAGGAATTTGGTGAGCTAAAAATAATTATAATGAAATAAAATTGGAAATAACCAACACATAATAATCAAGAGACATAACATGATAGCATAATCAAGAAAAAACATAAGGATATGAAATAAAAATATCCTAGAATCATAGAATATTAGAAAAAAAACATTCAATATTAAATAATTCACATAAGTGAGGGTCATCCCAGTACCATCACTCAAAGGTGGAAAAGTTCCAATGGTGGAATAATTTCAATCCCCATTCCCATAAACATTATGCACAATCTCCAATGTTTTATCAAGCTCACTCCCTATTCTTATACATAACATCTCATGAGATATAACGATTTAAAAAAAGCATTGTAGGGTATATAATTTTGGTCCCTCCAATAAAAAAAATCATATATATGATTGATACATGAGGAAGAATATAAAATAAATAAATATTAAACATGGTATAATCCATTAATATGAATGTGGGTTTTATAATTCTTATTTTTGACATAATTGAATTATTATTCATAAATATTATTAAGGGAATATGGAATTTAATAATTTTGAACATTAATAATTTTTAATTATACACTTATCTCTAAAATGGAGTAAAAATGTATAAATTTAAATGAATGATAAAGAGAAAAAAGAATAATGATTACCACATACATTTCCATTAATGAAATAAATAATGGTTATTTTAAATATGTATAAATAAATTTTCTCCGTAAAACCAAAATTGAATCAAAAGTGTCATACATAGAATATTTTTAATTTTAATAATATATTAATTTATTCAAGTCATATTATTAGTATGCTCCATGATATGAGATAATAAATAATAATGTTCACTTAAATCCATTTCCCTTAAAAGTGTAATTTTAAAATACAATTGAAATTAAATGTAATACCAAAAATAAAAAATATATTTCAATTGGTATATATATAATTAAATATATAAATATATTCATAATTTATTTTGACTATGATTTCAAAAAATAAAGATAACTAAAGAGAGTGTGTAACCAATATGTAATGAGGGCGGTAGATACTATCCATTAACTTATGTAAAAATGATTTTTCACTTTAATTTATTTTGCAAAATTATTAAATTATGACTTCTGAATATATAACGAGAAAAATTATTCATATATATTTAATTTTCCAGGACCAATTTTTAGTCTTTTTTCATTTACTTTTAATATTGTTTTCTTATCCATTGGTTTTTCTGAGATGTTTTGTCAAAATATTTATAAGACCTTCAATTACATGATCGTTTGAAAATGAATTCTAAAAAAAACATAATGATATATTTTTTTTATTCCATTTGATTTTATTATTTCATTTTGAAAAAAATATACATTATCAATAGTAATCCCAAATATAATCAAATTATAAATGTTTCCTTGAAAATTATATTTTTAGAGGTTATTTTTACTGTTACAATTTATTATTATTTTCACATATAGATTTTCATATATTATCATTGATGAATATGAATCTCAAAATAAATATATTTTTTTTCTATAATAAAGTCATTTATAAATTCATCCAAATTATGTGGTCATGTAAAACAATTAATTTATTTCTTAAAGGTGATAGTCTTCACACATGCATGATGATGCTTTTGTTTTTCACATTGATTAAGGAGGAAAGTATAAAACAAACAATATATTAGTATATTGAAATTTAAATATTGTAAAAAAAATTACGATACCATAATTGATATATGTGTCTTTAGGAGTGTAAAAGAATAATGGTTCTAATCATCGTGGGGTTGAAAGAATTATATTTCCCAGGAATATTCCCCATTACATAAAATCATAATACTTCATAGTGTAAACATTTGGTGAGACCTTAGAATAAAATTAATGTGTATGGGGTTGAGAGAAATATTTTTTATAGTATTGGTTAAACCAAATATTTTGAATTCTTGGATAACATGGAAAGAGGTGGTATCCTTTTATAAGTTTACCAATGGTCACTCATGTAAAAAACATTATTTCCCAATTAAATCAGTCCATTTTTAAATAAAAAATGCTCAAACAATGAATGAATATGTTTTGGGGGATATATAAAATGATTTTCCTCTGTAAAAAGTCTAATAATGAACATGTTCTTCACATTTTTTTATCCAATTTATTACAATAAACCACATTTAACACATCATACAATTACCGTGATAAATACATTTTCACCCTTGGAATGTATTTTAAGGTCCATGATTAAAATATCCATTGTTAATAAATTTTTAATATTTATTTTAAATATTTAATGAGTTTTATAAAAACTTATTTCAACAGTTTTGGTAAATAAATTTCATTATTACCCATGATGGTGCAAAAATATTGTTTTATTCAAAAAGAACATTTTATGATAAATTTTTTATAATGTTTTTGATGTTTTTGATTTTCTCAAAATATACTGGTTTATTGTAAAAAATTGAATATAATGTAGAATTTAAACCAATTAAAAAACATAATTTACCAAAATAATTATTATTTTAATTTTAATACACAAAATATATTTATTAGAAATAAAATATTTCATTTTGATGAGGTTAATTATTTTTGAAAAAATAAATAATTATCACTATAATGAATAACATTATTCCATAAATATATATTTTATTAACCAAATTGTATTTCCTAATTTCAAACCAATAAAATCATTGTTTTGGATATAACATTATCTTTTCACTATTATAATAATAATCATTTTTTTAGAAAACGTCCAAAAATTAACCCTATGATCATTTTTATAGGATAACTCAAAAATTAATGTTATTTTATTATATCCAAATTATATAAGTAACATATTTATTTTAGATATATGAGTTTAAAACCAAAGAATTTTTTAAAATATCAATTTTGTTGGATAAAATATATCGGTATTATTTATTCAATATTAGTTAGATTATTTTTGAAAAAGTAGTGTTATAAAAATATTACATGTCATTTAAAGTTTAGAGTGAATTTAATTTCTTTTTACCTATATTAGATTATTTTACAAAGGTATATATTAATAAGGTAATTTTTTATATATAATTTCTACATCGTTACAGTATGAGTGGATACATGGTATTCAACCTAAAAGCATCAACATATAAGAGGAACTGGATATAAAATTGATAACAAACATCTTCACCTATATATATTAATGTATATTTATGTAAATATTTTATAGTTTAATATATTTGAAAATGATTCCATCTTTAATTATTAATAAAATTTCAAATAATTAATTATAAAATGAAGCATTGAGAAATATAAATGTGTCTACGGATTTAAACATTAGATGTATGTTTTGAAAGGCAAACAGATCAATAGTAGATGTGATAGTAGGTGACTCAATAACGAGAAACTCACCTAATGAGATATTCAATATAGAGTATGATATATAATGTGATAATCTTAATTGGAAATAAGATGGAGGAAAATGATGGAGATTGAAATTAGTCATCAACAACAGTATGACGATTGATCAAATGTAGGTTTTGATAGAATATATGGATACTATGATCTTAAAATAAAAATACCAGGGTACATACACTAAATAATTAAACTAGAATGAATATATTGATGAAAATATATTTTCGTGTTGTTGGAAACAACAGTAATAAATTCATGGATATCAACAAATAGCTCTATATTATCAAAATAGCCCATAAATATTAATCTAAATCAACACAACAATGGAGACCTTATATACATTATTCAATACCCTTAGGTCTCCTATCATGGAATGACATGTATATTCAAAAGATATAGAAGCAACAATCAAGGAGTTAAAGGATAAATAAAAAACCATATATCTATACATAGAAACTAGAATTTAATGTTTCTCAAATTATTATTCAAATTTCATAGATGCACTAATTAACACTCTAGATACACCATGAAGTAAAACAATAATTGGAAATGAATCCTATAACCATGCTATGTATGAAACAAACAAATGATAGCATTGAACCAATAAATGAATAGTAATGGAAACAAATAGAAACCCAAGAATAAATGATTATAATGATAATAAAATGGTGGAATACTTATAAGTAAAAATGATAAGAGGATCCTACAACACTATATTAGCTATTACTATCTATTATTGAGAGTCTCATGTAAGTGAAAAGTTAGGGGGAGAAATGGTAAATGTGTATAAAATTTTACAATATTACATATTTACATCACTTTTTATGAAACCCCCATAAACATACCATCATTAAAATAAATCATGCATGATTTGCTTTCTAATAATAGAAAATTAGAGGATCTGAGAACTATAAAACTCGCAATTGAGTGATTAACTAGGGTATTAAAAGAATCTATAGTCAATAAAAAGGCCTAGTTTTTTATATATAATTATTTGTTCTAAAAAATTTATAAATAACTTTGTGACTTAGGAATAATGGTTAACATGAAGTCATAAAACACATCAAAAACCATGTATTAGAAATAAAAAAACAATATTGTGGTAATCAAGATGAATGATTCAATAATAAATTACCCCAAATGAATTATTGAAGATATATAGGATAATGTGAAAAAATTAAACATCATAGTGGTATTCTTAGTTCTAGATATTGAACTAAATGTACACCCATTTTCTTAGGGTGACCATTCTAGGATATCATAAGAGCACAACTACATGATCCGAATGGGGAGATTTATTTCAGAGATTGTGGGAGCATGTTTGTTTAATCATTCATGAAGAAATAATGATTTTATGATTTGGAATATAATAATATGGAAAATTTAAGAGGGATAGAAGCCAAATATGTTACTACAATTGAATTAAAAAATTAGGCAGTATCTGTCATTCTTGCGAAAACAAATATATGAGGTTATAAAAAGAAGGAAGGTAAAAATCAAGGAAAAATTATTTCACTATCAAATAATATCTCCCAACGTCATTTTAAAATTTCCAACATGTTTCAATGGTTTATGAATAAAACATTTTATTTTCATAAGAAAAAATATTTGTTGATTGTCCCAATGGATGTGAAGAAGATTCAAACACATAGAAGAGTAAAACAATATTTTTAAGAAAGAAAATATTATATTTAGTAAGGTAATTCAATGTTGTGGTTTTTTAGATAAAAACCAGATACAATATTTCATATCATCCATCACCTTAGATAAAGAGTAATTTTCAAGACAACTACAATAAAAAAATATATATCCATAAGGGAATGATTTTTCATTATTTTTAAGATTTATTTTGTTTAATATGTAAAAACAATTACATTTATGTTATCAAATAACATCGAAGAAGGAAAATATTTTTACTTTGTTATATTGTTATTTTATTGTATAACATTAAGACATAATAAAAATTATTTACGGATCAAAATAGGTATGTAAAAGATACTAAAATCATGAGTAGATTTCTAATCATGAACTATGTATGATAAGAATTAAATAATATAATAATATTATTTTATTATTTCCATCCGATGAATGAAAATTCAGTAGTGAAATATTATTTTAAAATTATAAAATTATTTTTCCATCAGATGCATTCGGATTAATTAATTTTCAAATGAAATTTTAGGGCCCATAATTAAACATATTCATTATTAATTTATCTATACAATAATTATTTCTTAATATGAATACCATATATTGTTGTACGTATCCTTTAAACGAACATACATGAGATACCTGGGGTAATTAATGATTAAAATTAAACAAAGAGGAATGAACAGGATAATTCCTAATTCAATGGAACATTTGGATTCCTGTAAATGAAAATATTCTAAAAAAGTTCATGTTTTGAATTTTAGAAACATTTTCCAATTATTTTTTAATTTGTATAAATTTCGTACTAAATGTGACAATTTATATAATGATCATACTCTTAAGAGACCTATGATCTAATATTTCCCATTCATTATTATAAAAATTTTGGATTGTTAATTGGGGTATGATTTTATCAATAAAAATAATCAAATTTTATCGAATATATGAATGTACAAATTCTATTTTATAAAAAATGACAAATTATTATTTTTTATTGATTTTTCCTTGAATATAACCATAAAGTGATTCTTCATATATCTAGTATATTCTATGGATGACGTATTCCAAGAAAATCCAAAATACTATCCAATATATCCCATCAAACCGTAATGTGTAGATTTATTAATGATATAAATTTATATTCATGTTTATTAGACAAATATGATGGTAAAAAGGTAATAATTTACATTAGATAATTTGTGCGTGTTTTTTTAAATGGGTAAGTTTCATATTTAATTTTATGACATTTTTCAAAACTATTTGAATATATAAGTAAATAATCAGGGAAATAACATGGATTTTTTCGTGGGTATTCTGAAATCACCAATACCACGTCTATGATATTATTATATCTATTTAAATTACTGTTTAGTAGAGACTATTAGGATTTGGTTTCCCAGTCACAAATTTTGAATAAATTTATTTCAATAATATTATGGGGAAAATACAATAATTTCACAATATTTAATGATGTTCCTTGGATTTAGTTTTTGGGATTGAGTAATTTCATTATTTTGAAGATTTTATATGGATATATTTATTAATTATCATGAATTTATTGAGTTATAACCTACTTTTTATATTTTCAATGTTTATCACATCATTAAACTCTATCCTAACGCCTCATATTCATTTAAAAAATTTTAATTCCCTCATGATTATTATAGAACTTTTTCTATATGGGTTGGATATGATAGATGCCTTAAAAACCAATGGAATTGGACATGTACTGTAGGTGTAATCTCAAATACATTCAAACATAATTTTAGTGATGAGAGAAAAGAGTTAACGTGGGGTAGATCATGATGGGAATTCATATTAATTAAAAATTAATAAATTTAAATTGAATAATGGAGAAGAATTTCCAATACGATAGTGAAAAAAGTAAAATACATGATAAATTGACTTACATGAAATATAAATAAATGGTTATATATTATTATATTATGATATATAGTTTATTTCCCCTTATTTTTAAACATATATTGTTACATTATAATATGAATTATAGTAGATGCTGTGTTTTTTATTTTATTTATATATGATTCTTGTAGAAACTTATGAAAGTTTGTGTGAGGGTCTTGATTTTTTTAGTTAATTAATATAATTTAAATACTTAATAAACTTATATTTTAAATTTAATTTATAAATTAACCCCACTATTCATGGATTTATTTAATTTATTTATTATTAATCTTTTGAATTGAATTTGTAAAAAATAAAATGGTATTAATTGTTTATAATATGGAAGATAAATTTTAACATATTGAATATGTTATTATATCGGAGAATAAAAGGGTGAATTTTTTAAAAGAATGAAGGGAATTATACCTGAAATAGATAATTATTTGATATACCTACACAAAAGGAAAATCCATATGTACACATATAAACCGAACCTGAAAATTATAATAAGGATATAAACCCAATCATTGAAATTCACCTATCTTGGTTTGAACATGGGAGTGTTGGTGTGCATTTATAAAGATCTGTATCCAATGAAAACATGATTAACTAACGGGAAATGTGGACAGAAGCTTGTGTAGGTATAATGTTGGATGGCGTATGACATGTTGGTCAGTACTAGAGGCTGATTGGGGTCCACCATCTCCTCTTTTATGTATACTCATCCAATTGAATATTGTGATGGGAATAACATAAAATAGGGCAATGTAAATGCACTATGATGTATAGAAAAAGATTGGAAATTCTTCATAATTAAAAAAAACTACTACATTTTGGGACACTCTCAAGTCACTATTTCTTGGACACACCATATCATTTCTTTATTTCATTTTCTACTATCATGGACTCTTCTATAATCAGAGAACACCATTAACATTAGTATAATTATTTGTATGGAGTACCTCTACCACTGTGAGGAAATAAAATTCCATGGATACCCCTTAGGATATTAGATTGATCCACTTTGTGGATACAATGAAGTGGATATAGCCCATGTGAAAATAAGAGGAGCCCCTACAATGTACAAATGAAGAGAGTCCATGTCTATAAACATACTCCCCTTTGTATTCCATGAATGGATCGAGGTGAACGAAGTGAAGAAGTATGAGGAATATTTCACGCCAAAAAATATAATTCATGATGTTAATCAAGATTAAATTGCTCATAATGTGAAAATATCGTATGATTCATGTCTTGAACAAGATCTTTTTTTCAACTCATAGTCAATGAAATAGAACAAAATAACAATCCGTTAAGAAAATCGTATGATTTTATAGATTATTAAGCAAGGAGATCAGAAAAATAATTAGAAATTTAACAAATAAATCATTCAATCCATGAATTTAAGGATTCATGATGTGTGAACCCCCTGATTTAGAGTTTTTAATACAATAATTGATGGACTTGACTGGTAATTGTTGTACTCTAGATCATGGGGTGATTCAAAGTCATATGGTACATGATGAGTACTTTTGGTGGTCTACTATAGTGTTGTGCTATGATTCCCTTACTCTTATAGGTATTTAAATATTTTTACCCTCATCATTAATAACATGAGGTTGTAGTTCATGAATTTTCTAGGATAATTAATGGTATGGTGAGTTTGTTTTGGTGAATAAATTAATTTATATTAGTTCATGATTCCCATTGTTTTATATATTTTTATTCAATTATATATCTCTATTATAAATAGTCGTTCCATTGTTAAAGATTCATTTTTAAATTTTTGTTAGAGTAAATAATTGTATAGGATTAGATTTTACCTTTATGTAATTTAGAATAATTATGTTTCATTATTGTTCTATATTCTTGGAATCTATAATTTCTTATAGTGTCTGACCAAATAGTATGATGAATTAATAGACTAGAGATAGATTACCATGATTATTGTGTCCTATGATACGTAAATATAAAAATTATCATAGATTAACGACTTTAACATCCTACTTCATGAGAAAAAACAAACATAAAAATTAATAATATTTTAATATCTTATATATTTTATTTCAAATGTTATTTTTATCTATTTAATTTTAATGACATTATGTACAAAAATTTTCATAAATTTTATTATAAGTTTCTCTTGAATTTAGTTCTCAGAAATAACATTTTATTGTGATCATTAAATTATAAATTATTATTTTGATTTATTATAAATTATTAAATTTTATTATCATTGTATGAAATATGAATTCCCAAATGGACACCAAATTTATTGGGGGTTACAAAAGGTGTGTATGGGTTCACACAGGTACAATTGTGGATATACACTCACACACAGTTCAGTGTGGGTGGATGATATTAGTCCAAGAGCTCCCATTCAATATGCATATTCATAAATATTTCCACACAAGGTCCTATATTGAAGAGTATTTAGGAACCTGACCAGTTGTGGGATGACCGAATGTCAGATACTATTAATAATTAACAATGTTTATAAAATTTTGACATTCTTCAATTTCATGTTTCCACATACACTTACTGATTCCTCCTCTATAATTTAAAATGGTTTCTTTCACTTTTTATATATTTAAGGAATACAATAAATGTTTTATGGTGCTCTACATTGAGGTACCTTGTCACTATGAGGCTAAATAAAAATATGTAATGATATAGTGGGATTGGACCGAACAACATTGACACTACAATATGGATGAATAATCCCATTATTGAAAGATGTTAGGACGCCGACACATATAATGAATGAGATGTTGAGTCTATAGATTTAATCTCCTATGAAAATCATGAATCATATAAAGTGAAGAAAATGGGGATAGTAGAGCCTCAGTTCATGCCAAAAAGTATAATGGGTTATGGGAATTTTGAAAAACCCATGATTGTGATGATTAAATCAATTCATTATAATCATAAACACAGTTTATGAATTATATTCACCATAAATAGAACTTAAATAATAACAATCCTCCATGAAAATATAATGACATTGATGACTTATCAATATGAATTTGGTATAAATAGATTGATGAATTGGAGAGGGATTGGAATGTTGTTCATTTGAATTTTAATATGACTGAGTGCAATGCATAAGAATTTGGAATCAAATAATAGGTGGGACATGACCTAATGTTATGGGAGACTATAAACATTGGATATTAAAATCAATAAATTACTTTAAGAGTTGTTTTTTAGGACTACTACTATTTTTTATTATTTTTTTTCACCATCATCTGGATTATTTCAAATTTTTAACCACCTTGCGAGAATCATGAGGGAATTTTTACCTGTTTGTACCCAATGATGTAATTTTATATAGAGTGCGTGTTAATGAATTCATTTTATTATTTTAGTTATTTATTTGGGATGTATCGTATGTTTTTATACCATTATATATCTCACATTATACTAAGAATTGTGAATGTGAATGATTAAACAATTTCGATTACAGTAAAAGTTTATTCCTGGTTGTGAATAACTATTGTGAAATTTAGAATTATTTTTTTAATCATGGTATTAGGACACATGATTTTGGAATTTATCTATTTAGATGGAACCATAAAATATGGAATTGTAGGATATGAGATGGGATAAAATAATCATTGGTTTCATTTACTCCAATCTCTGAAAATGATCATCGATTAAATTCTATTACTTATTACTTCACAAGAACAGACAGAGATAAAAATTAACGAACATGGAATGTCTTATATAATTTTTTTTCAAAATATGTTTCTCTCTAATTAATTATCAATAAAATTATATTGAATTTTCTTTCTAAAATTTCCCAAATCATCATCATGTGTTAAACAATCAACTATACATTTCACTATGATAATTAAATTTTTAATTGTTATTTTGGTTTTTAATAAATTATTAAATTTCCTAATATGTAGAGAATATAATGATTCCCAAGGGTTGAAATAAAATATACTATCATTATCAAGGGTGGGAATGAGTATATTTTTATTCTTAATTTCTATTTATTTTTTACACTTTATTTGGGAATTATGAAGATTTATTGGTTTATTTATTATTTTTATACCCAGCCCACCCATGAAAAATTTAATGTTTTACTCAATTTTGATAGTAAATTAATGAAAAATATTAGGAAGAATAATTAATATTAAACTATTTCTATGGATGGTACTAAATATAGACAAATTCTAGAGATAAATTCAATATAAACATCGATGGGTATAAATGATCCTTTATTATAGAAGGAAATTGATGATTTGGATGAAACTAAGGATTTTGGTACCCCCGATTATAGATAACCATTTTATGATCATGTTTAATATAATATAAATTATACAAAATCATATAAAAATATCTAGAATAACCCACAAATTGATAAAAACAATCATTAGGTGTTTTCTAGAACTATATGATAATTTTTAGTTTTAGGATGTTTTATATGATGTGGTACAATTACACTTTTTTGAATTTCTATTAAAAGAGCCTATGTGAGAATGGATCAAATGACTTAAATATCATTATATCACCACAAGGGTTCAGGTTTCAAAAAACATATTAACTCTATTATTCTATAAGAAATAGTCAGTTCATATTACTATAAATATTTAAATTTTAATTAAATTTTATAACGAATAATTATAATATTACAGAAAAGGTTTCAGATAATTAATGGGAAAAATAATTCATCATGCCATATAACATTACATGATAATTCAAATATTTTTCAATGGTTTTCAGATAGAAGTGGTGTAATAGTATGTTTTTTATAGGTAGAACAATGATTAAAATTTCACCATCAATGATCTGCCACTAAATAGATGCTATAAAATATAATAGCTTCTAGTGGAAATACAAAGGAGAAAACGATGGGGAGTAAAAATAGTTGACAAAAATAGTTGGATGGTATCTTAGGTAGATTATCTGAACAAAAATATATACAACATGATGGTAAAAAAAATAAAACTGAGGTGCAGACACTATATATATATATTACAATTCACATAACTAAATCTAGGTCCAAAACCCAAGTCCTTTCCACACCCCCCTTACCTGAATTCCAACACATATATGTGTGAGAGAAGTTTTACTTATATAAGCAATTTAATCTGAGTTATTTAATCACATTTATTAATATAATCAAAATCTAAATTATGTTTGGAAGGAAGAAATAAATATGGTCAAAGATATCAATAGAGAGTTATAGTATAACAACAAAGTAAATCACTCTAAAAACTAATCCCCACAATGTAAGAGTCTGTGACTACGTATATGACCACCACTAATGATACTATCAAGGAACATAAATTTTAATAAATGTTCATATATATGAGATCAAATATCTAAATTATAAATCTAATGAGCATAGGACTACTCTAAGAAAACCGGAAATCCATGTCCGGAAAATTTCTGAGAAAACATCGAGATATACAATAAATAGTACTACCAGGAATCCCATAGTCATCCCAAGATGGGACAACATGATAAAAAATGATGACAAGAAAAAAAAATATACCCATGAAATATATATATAATAATAAGAAAAATGTCCAAGGATAAGCATTAGAGTTGAAAAATAAGCAGGGAAAAGTGAAAATGTTAATGATAATAATTCAAAGAGTGTCAACTAGAGTACAAAAATGAATAAATAATCTAGAGTCTTTAAGGAATAGAAATGTTTTCCATCAAAACATTTTATTTATAAAACAATTTTTAATGTTATATATTTAAATTAATTTTACATAATTTATATCCAACATACTCACATTAATTAAATTTAATAAATAGAATGTATTTAGGAATAAGAAGATAGTGGAAATCAACACCATGATGCTAACAATTGTGTGATACGTTGTGGGATCAATGGAATTACCAAATAACAAACATTAAATAGGTAGTTTTTTATTCCTATATATATGGGGGAATCCAAATTGGGAAAGCAATGTGTGACATAATTTTAACTATGACGGTCATATTGAATTCCATGTTCAAGATACGTGAATTAGAAATGATAACGAACCCTATAGTTTTACTCTAGGTTTAAGTTCAATATAAAAGTACCATTGAGTACAGATTGATGTTATTTTAGTGATATTTATAAATAAAAAATCCTAGTAGAATTGTTATTGATTTAAATGGATGAGGAATGGACATAACTAATATTAGCAATAAAATTCATAAAACTAGAAGAGAAAAGATAAACAATCATAATATGGAGATATCTATGAACGTCAAGGATTAGAAATTTATTTTCATCATTCACATAGAAATGAAGAATTGTGAAATCAAATATTATCATCTAATGTAAAAAACAATGTAACAAATTTACGATGTTGATGAAATTTATGAAAATAAATAGAGTACTACTATCACAAAAGATAAAATACATATTGGATCTTCTAGAAAAATAAATAAAATTTTAGAGAAAGAAACTGATGGCACATAGAAAGTATTTATCCCACATAAGGTCGTAGAGGGGAATAAATATTAAATGGATGAAGGCATATACTTTTTATTTTGAAGTCTAAAAATAATTTTTGGATTAGCATGAAGGATACGAATAATTTTATACCATAATAACGAGTACATTAAATTTTAGAGTGGGTAAAATGGCTATTTACTAATAAATATAATTGATAAAGATATTTTTGAATCAATAATATTCCCAATATTTTATATATTCAACGGTCGAAGCTAAATAAGTATGGCCGAGCTAATGAAATTAACCAAAATTACATTTGGGAGGAAACTCGTTTTCATAGGATTATAATTTTTTTATTTATATGATGTAAACAATCATTCTCATAATTTTTCAAATATAAATAAAATAGTAAATTATACCTTGATTATATTCTTCTTTTAGGTTCAAAATTTTATAAATAAATAAATAATAATAAATTTTAATATGTTGTCTATAGGAGATTCATGTACGGAAAAGAGTTCACATTGTGAGATATTTTATAATAGACCGACATAATATAATCCATAATGTTAATGAACACATGAAAAATAATATCAAATCAATATGGGAGGATTCATTTTTATTCCTTCATTTTCTAACTATCCCATAGATTCTTAATAGGTGTTTTTAAACCAAATTGAATTCCATACACATTAACTTTGTGATTCAATCAGTGATCTTGGAAAAAATGATTTTTTAGGATGAACATCATTAAAATTTAATGATTAATTAGTAATGATATTTTATGAGATAAATTAGAGAACACATGATTATAATTAATAATATCTGAGTTATTTTCTCAAATAATTATTTGTGTCAAATCGATGATTTCTGTAAATTAAATATTTGTTGAGATTTTCCATGAATTGAATTTCTAATTTTTTTCACATTAATTATTATTATCAATTATTAAGCTAATATATTTACTTTTTTTTCACATTTTCCAATTCCCAATATACATATAATGAATTTAATCTAATATATTTCTGATTAAATTTATCGAGAGAAACAAGAGGTATGCCTTGTCCATGAATTTTTTAACAAATTACAATATAATAAAAGAAATAAAAATTAAAGTCGATAAGAAAATTTTTTAATACTACATTATCCGTTGAACTGCACTTTTATTGATCTTTATTATATCACATACAATCAATGTATGATCATTTTTAGGAAGTGCAACATTATAATCCCAGATTTTTATTCCTACTATACTCTATTATTTTTTCATGATATGAATTGATTTTTGTATGTGGAATTGAATATTAATTGTGAATCCGGATATTTTACATTAAGTAAATCATGGGAGATTGATTTCAATTCATGGGAAAGGTTCATATTTCATTGTGTTACATTGTTCCTACCCCAATAAAAAAATTTAAAAAAAATGGAAAAAATAAGGGGTTTTGTCTTGGGCAGTAAAAAATAACCATTAACTGAATAATGATGATGTAATAATTTTTATAATTATATTATTTTGGATATCATAATGTATTAGCTGAGACTGAACCCAAGCATGAAATTTGAATGTAAAAACAATAATTATAAAAAATAAATTGGATATGTGGAATTATTTTAAACATTTTTATTAATTGATGGGATTTTTTATAATTTTCTGTATTTTAGAAACATAAACTTTAAGAATAATCTATAATTAATATTTGTATTGATCATCATTTAACGTACAATAATGATAAAATCATGTTTTTTTATTTACACTATTTTTCACATGATTACTCACCACCCTAAATGAGGAGTGAGAACAACCCTATTCATACAATCCTTAATGGATGAGGAAAAAATTGATGTGAGGTATATCATTATGGGAATGAATATTAATGACATATTTAAACATATGCATCAAATTTATCAGCCATTAATTTATGATTAGAATAATAATATGTAAAATACCTATAATCAAAATTTTGTTTAAATAAAATGTGGCATAAATTCAATTTCATATAACATGAACATGTATAAAACATTAATTTATACTTTTTTTAATCTGGGAAGTTTAAATTATAGTAGATTGTGCATCCTTTAAAATATGGTGAAATTTTATTGTTTTGGAAAATTATGAATCAATTTGTGTGGGGATTTTATTACTATAATTTGTGTAATTTTTATTTTATATAAATAAATTAGTAATTGAATTATAATTTTTTCACTAATAATATTGTATTTATTAATAAAATGGTTTATAACACTTTTATTATGATTCGTTTAAATAGAATAGAATGGTAGTTAATTTTATTTAATGTTCAAGAATGATTTGTAACATTAAAAATAGATATGAAAATGTATTTTTTCATTGATATATGGGAGTTAGGAAAAATTGAAACTGATAGGATAACCCTATAATTATTGAAAGTAACATAGACACCAATAAGGGGTACCTGAATAAGACTACATGGAAGTAAAGAAAATCATGGAAAATCCCAAGCGCATGCATGAATATAGATATGATGGTGAACATGTGTGAAGTGACTGATCATGAACTAGTGGGAGTTGTGGAATATAATATTGTGTATAGAAAAGAAAAAGGGAAATTATGGATAACCTCTCACACCTAAGTCAACATTAGAGATTTAAATGAATCCATAAGTTCTAGTTCATGCCTGATCTGATAAACATCTTTTACAATAAGTAATAAATAGTATAACTTAAGGGAATCTCCCATTGATATGGATTGTTCTAAATCAGGATATAATTCATGTCTATTGAAAATGACCATGGTTTGGCTAGATCAAACCTAAACCTACCTCAAAAAAATTATTTCTTCATAAATTTTATCCAATAACCATTTCTACCACTCATATCATTGGAGATAACACTAATTAAGGGGTAAAATTTGAATATTTATATCCTCTTCATCAATGAGTACCAGAAACATCATGGATTCATATTAAGAGTTCTGTTACGTCAAATTAAAATCTATACCAAGGATATACAAGACCATGAATGAAATAAATTGGGCTACTAAATATGAAGAATGAAAAAAGGTTGAGTTAATAGAATAAATCAACCATGAAATGTATGAATGGATTGAGGTGAAGAAGAGGAGGAAGGTTGGGGCTCAGTTTAGTCCTCGATTGGCCATGAGTTTTAAAAGAGTAAGACCCCAAAAAACAGTGATGAACACTCATGATTAATGTCCATAAAATATTTTATCACATGAATTCATAGTCAATAAATACAAAAAATATCACGATCAAGTGAGAAATGTAAAAGAATTTGTCAAATCTGACCCCCAAGAAATTGTTTCAAAATGAGTGAATATTTTTTGATGGATTTGAAAATGGGTCTTTATGGATTAAATAAATCAATCCATGATGCTTATTATCTCAAAATCCTATAAATGTACTTTTCAATCTTATTTATGTGAGAGACTATAACCCTGGGAGATTTAATGCTTGACGATTCAGGAGGAGTATTTTACGAGGAATACTATATTGATGACTTATACAGACCAACCAATTCTACTTTCTTTTAAAAAAATTATTTCCCTAGGACTTGAATAGATTTTTTATTCTCCATTAGTATTAATAAATGTAATAGTAATTGGAGTCTGTGTTATGGAATTAATTCGATTTTATTAGTAAATGAGAGGGGATATTTAATTTACCATTTATTCTAATATATATATATCCTTTGTATAGAATATAAAATGTTATTATGAAGGTTATACCTCTTTCTATTAAATTTAATAATTATTCACGATTGGGTGTCATTGTTTTGGAATTTAAAATATTTATGTTTTAATATTGGTATTTGGTCGAGTAATTTGAATATTCCCCTACCCTTTTGATAATATTAAAGGGAGAATTATTTTTCCAGAGATATAATAGCATGACCATTGGGATATCTAATACCAAATTAAATTAACGATCATGGTTTAACAACATGAATTTCTTAGTTCGTTATCATTCCCAAAACTAAAATTATTATATATGACACATTTTCTATAATATTAATAGTAATTTCTATCTTGAGTTTTAACATATATAATATTTTATTAACCCCAAGAAAATAATGTTTCCAATTTGGGATACCAAATATATAACTTTTCAAAAAAGGGGGAAAACACATGAATTGGGGAAATATTGGATAGCCTCTGATACGTAGGTCATCACAAGTGGTCAGAATGAGTCCACCGTCTCAAATTCTTTATTTTTTAATAAATGGATTCGATGTTTCATTTTTAATATTTGAGGATGAATTAATACCCTTAAGATATTGGATGGAAAAAATGGAATTCTATTAGTATAATCTAGAATAATTTTTTTAACAAGCACTCGTGTCATACGGGCTGAGATATGGATCACCACCATCCACCACATTTACAACCACCATTACATCCATTGACGTATTTGGATTATTCCATGAAAATTATTTAAAACCATTGACATGAGTTCTTCTACTTATATATGTATTTATAACACAATATAATCACCTCGAGATCTCAGTGTGACACATTGTGGGGCTGCAAAAAGGGTAGAGGAGACCATCTGTGCATGAACATGAGACATTTCCATGGATGAAGTAATTAAAGAATATTCCATGGAATGAATCCCCATTCAATTTTAATAAAATTGATCTATTTTAAAAAATATATGGATTTGGGGGATCAAATTAAAAATATAACATGAATGCATGAATAAAATGAGGATGAACTCGTGTATGATGTGATGAACTAATATGATTCATTTCATTAACATAGTGTAGGATATGAACTGATAGTCAATAAAAACATAAACAATCATGATCCACTCATAAAAGGGGGAGACATTGAATTATTTATCCCTGAGAATTTAATGAAAATTGGATGATGAATTTTAATGTTATTTGAAAATAGTTCTTGAGAGTTTCAATATAGATGACATGTAAGGATCATAGTTTCAATATCATTTTTTAATAGTAATGAGGGATTTCAAAATGGATCACCCTTGAGGATTATACTTTCAGAATCCTATAAATGGAGGCCTAATAACACTATTGTGAAGGAGTAGAATCTTAGGATATTTCAATCCTCCATCTACTTGAAAAGTTATCTCAAAGGACTATTTTTGTGTTGTTATGTGCATCGTGAAATAATCAAGGTTAGATTTTATTTCTAAACACTTTATTTAAATATGAGAGAATAATTCAATGATAGTGTATAATAATGTAATTGAAATGGGATTATATTTTGGTTAATTTGTTATATTTTATTAGATCCTTATTTTGGTTGTTTCATATATTATAATAATATTAAATATATATTAATTTCATATATTTTCTATTGTAAATGTAGAGGATTGGTTTTATTATATTTTTGAACTAATTGTTTTATATTGTGAGTGAACATTGTGGAATTCCGAACAATTATGTCTAAACATGGAATTTGGTCACCTAATTATTTAACATCCCTATGAAATCGACTATATAAAATAAGGAATTATTATACAATATAGGAAATACCATGGACATTGGCTTCCCATGAACAAAAATTCCACGGTGATACTTATATAATTACATTATCCTTTGACATCACTAGAACTCATAAAATTGAAAATTATTTATCATGGAATATATTCTCTTATTGATTTCTAAATCTCATTTTCTCTCTATCAATAACAATGACATTTTATCTAAAAAAATTTATAAAATATAATGAGGTTGTTTGGTGATATCAACAATCAAACATAATTTTTACTTCAATGAGTTTATTAATATTGTTTTTATAGTTTTTGAATATGAAAAAATTTGATTAGATCTATGGGAAATAACAACTCTCTATAGGAGACCCAATTTCATGATCAAGTTTAGGGGATTATTGAGATGAAGATATTGTATTTTTTTAATAGTATTTATTCTATTATCTTATTTTTATGTTTTTTTTCTTTGCTATTAAATTTTAGTGTTTTATTTTTTTGTACACTCACTAGGAATATAAAAAAGAAAAATATTTATAAATTTTTTACAATTTTTTAGAAAATAAACTAGTGATAAACAAGAAATAGATATCTATGATCATGATAGGTGTTGAAAAAGATACCATGTTGTTAGAGGAATGTAATAATTTTATCCATGGATATAAATGATAATATATTATAGAAATATTTCAAAAATATTCATATAAACATTCATTCTGGTACATCCAATTGTAGAAAAAAATTTCATGATCAAACCCAATATAATACAACTGATCTAAAATAGTTTAAATTTTTTTGGATTAATTATTAATGGCATAGACATATAATTAATGATTTTTCTATAACACAATGATAATTTAGAGATTCAAATGTGTTTAATGGTTTTGTAAGATTCTACTTTTTTATATTTTCATTAAGAGGACCTGATTGAGAGGGGATAAAAGGAATTTCATCTCATTATGTCTTTATATGGGATCATTTGGAAACAAATTTAATTACTTTTTCATTCCCCGGTATAATTTCATGAATATACATGTCAATTTTTTAAATTTTCTTTATTTTTATATCGAATGAATTGATAATTGTTGGAAATAATTAAAATAATTAATTTGTAAATTCATAGATAATGGAATTGAAATTTTTAATATAACGAAATCATTTTATTAGGGGTTTTTATATGGTAATAGATTAATATTAGAAGCAAAATTAGGGGTATCAATGATGAAATGGTCACCAAATGAGAGACTAAAACATACATAATGAGGTGATTAAAAATAGTTATTAGTGAAAATAAAAATATGCAAAAAGGATTATAATACCAAAGGTTTGAAAACGTGGTTAGATGGTGACATAAATTGAAACTCTAAAAAACATTATAGACACCATAATTGAAAATTTATAAACCCATGTTATGTAAACTAAAGCGCTTAATAACATGAACTATAATAATCCATACAAAATATAGTATTAGATGGAACTATGGTAAAAAGGTTAAGGATATATATACATATCTCAAGGATATCAACACGGGACATAAATAATGATCCCAATATACACATTTAAGGAGACCATGGATACAATCATGAATACCACATGGGATATAATTAAAGAATATATATTGTATTAAAATGTCTAGGGATCCAAAATCATAGAGAAAATTTTTTATTATAAATACCAATAAAAAAACATTGAAATTTGGAATATCATGTGGGGATAACTACTGATAAAATTTGAGAGAGACTGTGATGACTATATATACAAAATCGTGAATTCAAACCATGAGTATACATGAAGCATATCAATATTAGATGAAAAATTCACTAAAATATAACCTTCAAATAAATAGTTAACATAAATGAAAACAAGAATAATAAGAAGTAAATGAGAAAAACGAATGAAAATGAAAAAATTGTCATTAAAAATCAAGATATGGTCTTATACCATTGTATTGTCAATGAATACCCATTTATGAGAGGTTAATGAATGAGAAATTTTCATAATAAAATATAAATTTCTAGAAAATGTTAAAAAGATACGCATTGACATAAATTTTTTAGATACCCTTGGTAACAATCCAACACATACAAAAGTTTGGAATGAGATGATGACTAATAAATGGATGATAGAGGAAATTATAAAAAAAAATTCTTCTGAGGGAGTGTTCAGTTGTAGTATCAAAATATTTACACAAAATCATTAAGACCCATTTATATTTTCAATTCTTATAAATATTTTGGCTAACAAAATATATAATTAAAATATAAACCCAAATCATAATTACTTCTCAAGAGGATCTAAAAAAATTTAATAATTATATTTTTTCACTATAAATACAATAATATGAAATTTGAGGTACATCCTTTGTGACTAGTTATAAATTACTCAACTATGATTCATAAATCTTAATGTAAAACAAAATGATGATATTTAGTTGGTTATAGAATAATGAAATGAACATACTAAAAACTATAAATCTAGGTTCATGTAATCAATTAATAAAATGTGTTGTAAATTATATTTGATGTATGGATCCCTGAGTATTTAAACAACATATTTTTTGAATAAATTTAATTTCATAAATAGATTATGTTATACATAACAATGAGGATTAATGAACTCTAAAATACTATTAATATTAATATTTAAACATGAACATCATAACCTAAAAATTATAAATGATGGTATGAATAGGAATAAACATATTTCTAATAATATATATAATGGTTTTATATAAATATTCTTCTGAATAAATTACAAATTTTTTATTAAAGTATTTATATGTATCAAAAATACCATTTTAACAAAATAAAAGGGTTTACATATTTTCTGAAAAACAATTTAATTAATTTTTTGAAATTTTATAATAATAAATTTTCAAAATAAATTTCATTAATTAATATATATATATATATATATATATATATTATCTGTGAGATTATTCCTGATGATTTTCAATAAAGATTAATTTTTAAAGAAACTGAAAAAATACTAATTATTATTAATAACTGCCTTTTTGATTAAGGCATTTACAACCTCCATTTTATTTTAGGATCGTTTGAAATGTAAAATTAGTTCCATTATATATTTATTAATATATGTAATTTTATTATAATAAATTTATGTTATAATTTGGATATTAAATCATTAAATAGTTTTGAAAAATTCCACATTGGAAAACTGCTTTTTATAAAATTTGCAAGATTAATTTAAATTTATAATTTCATGATTCTATGAGTTGAGTTCTAAAAAATGGATTCTAATTTTTTAATCATAATTAATAATTTTATATAATAGAACAATAATTAATTTTGGTCAAAATAAATAGTAAATATATTAAAAAATCATTATTGGGGTAAAGTATAAAAATATCTTTTGAGGGATTAAAATAAAATCATTAGATGTACAATTAACTACAAAATTAACCAGAAATAATTTTATGGATGTATTTGGAATATATATCATATATGTATCATGTATGAACCATTTTTTAGCCTTTTGGCCTTTTTAAAACCAGGGTACACAATTTTATTTTCAAAACATCAAAGTGCGTCCTCTCCCTCACTAATAAAAAAGAACCCTAGATGCTCTAATATACAAACATCCAAACCCATTTTTTGGAAAATATCTACCAAAATGAATTCCATAATTTTCTAAACATGTCATATATGTCATTTATTTATTAATTAACCTTAATATAAAATCTCTAGTTGATAACTTAATTTTTTTCTCCAAATATGAAGTATACTCATTAACTCTATATTTTCAATTTATTTCTTTTAATAACACCTTAAAATATTTTTAATACAAGTTTATATAACAAAATAATTATCTCTAATAGGAATTTTTTTTAATATATTTACCATAATATATATATTATTACATCATGTGGGATATGAAACTGTATGTTGTGTCTATAGTGGACTACCGCCTCAAAAATCGATGTATTTCATTTTCCATAAGAGCATAAAACAATTGGAGGAAATTATGGATTTGATGATTATATATAATACTAAATATTATACATTAATTATTAATTTTTAATATATTATTTACCATAATACCTTTCAATCTTTTGGGAAACGATAACGTCACTCATGCGCATGTGTGGACCACCACATCAATGAAGTGTTGGGATACAACACTCAATTTATTTTTACCTAGATGTTCATAAAAATAAATTAATATAATATATATGATATATATGATATTAAAAATATAGTTTTAAATTTTATTTAATAATTAGTTATCTTATGTTCTACCCATCGAGAAAATGGATACAATGTTCAAGCATAGGTTCAACCTTCCATATCGAGGAATGTTGTCATTCATTTTATATATCTATCTATAATGGATTATAATAAATATGTATATAAATAATATATTATTTTTATAACATATTTATCACTAATGATTTTATTTATAAATTTTTCATTTAAATGCACATAAAAAAGAGTAAAAACAAATGAGAAAAATAAAGCTGTTTTTACTCGAAATGTGATTTTTATATGGAATTGTAGATAAATAGGTAATAAATGGTCATAAGTATATAATATATTATATGATATATATTTTTAAGATTTTATAATATATTTATAATCACTCTATAATTATTATCAAGTTGTCTTTAATGTGTAATAAGGAAGTATAGAATTAAGGTAAGAGATTTTTTTCTCGGTTTATTTTTGTGAGAGAGATGCCATATTAAACACTTCTTAATATTATGTGGTGTATATACTATCCATAAATATATTTTGTAATTATTATTAACAAATATATGGGGATTTAAATTGACATTTAATTTTCAATATTTCATGGTGATTATGATATAATGGTTACCAATGTCATAAGGGTTTGATGATATAATATCCTTGATTATTTGGATTGTTTAATATTACGATTCATTGGATAATATCTTATGAAATATATCTCAATAAAATCATGTAATTTTTTATCCAAATATTTTTCGTAAAATTTAATATTTTCATTCATTATCCACTCTTTATGTACTCGACATTCAAAAAGAATTTATTTAATGGAAAACCAAATTTATTTCCCTCTTCAGTTGAAAACCCATTTTCCTCCATGTTGATGCTTTTAAATTTATTTTAAAGAATGTTTTCAATGTTCTACAATGAATAATGATAGATATTTCCGTCCATGTTTTAATTACTACAAAATATTTTACAAATTATATTATTACAATTTTAATAACAATTATCTCCTGACTTTTTAAAAAAAATGTGAAAGGAATCTTTCTTTCAACATTTATAGAATGAATGTAATTTTCCACCACCTAAATTTCTCATTAACCAAAATTATATATTAAATTATATCATGATTATTTTAAAATAAAATTGTTTCCTTCATATAGAATATTTTTATAAATATTATTTAATTGTTTCCAAATTTAATTAGTAATTGTAACGAAGAATGATTTATATATATTTTTATGAAATTTATATTAATCAAAGAAAACAACCTTTGGTGGTGATTATGGTCATATAGGGACATGATAAAATTTTACTATCCAATTTCATTCTATATAATTTAGAAGATTATTATAAAATGTGGTTTACAAAACCCATTACATTTAAATGAATTATAACATCACAAATTTATTAGATGATTAAGATACAGATTTCAATTATTATGTTTTGGTTATGTTGAAATATTTACAAGAAATATTATCATTAAATAGGTTATTATATAATATGTTTTTAGGATCTTATAGACCAGAATTTTATGGTTCATGTTATGTGTTATTCTTATATCCCCATCCAAACCATTTGGGTAATGATTAATGTTTTATAGGTTCATAGATTATATAGTAAGATATCACTATCCAGAAAAAAGGTGGTGTGTAAGATGATATAATAATCCCTAATAAGAGGGTACACTTGAGGTAACCCAATGATAAAATTTGTTACATGGGTGGTTATCCAATTAGTACCATGTTATTAATTTATTTGGGTTTATCCTTAGCATAAGGTTTTCAACTCTTATTTGTGTTAAAAAATCTATTTATTATGTAAAATTTACACTCTCATAGAATATTTAATTTTAATCCCTTATGATTTATGATGTATGAAATACAATTATTTAATCAATGACTAATGTTTTTGATCTATTAAATGAATTATTTGTTTCTAAATTTTATTATCATGTTATTTTATCTTTATACTCATGATTTTGTTCATATCTTTCATGTATACCATTAAAGAGCATATATGATAACCCATTATTATGATTCCTTTCACCATGTTATAAAGATATATTTGTATATATGATGTGTATAATAAAGGATCTAGTTATGAGTAACAAAGTATCTGAAAATATAGGTATCTTATGTACCAGGGTTTTATGTATCCATGTATCCAAAGGCACTAAACATAAACAATTGTATTTTTTATTTTTATGTTAGGTAATTAATATTCATTAATTGAGATGTCATATATATTTGTGGGAATTGTAAGAAATTATAGTTGGTATTAGCGACTTTTTATTTATAATTTTAAAACATTAATGAGGAAAAATTAGTGACATACCAATGTATATCACAAAGGATATGTATAAGGATAAGTCAAATTATAGGAAATTGGTCTCTAATTTTCTTTAAAGGATATTATGAGTGGTTTCTAATAAATTAAATTTCGATATATATTGGAGAAGTGGATTTGGATCGTGAATAGTTATACCTAGTAGATATTATTATAAAAATTGTTCATTGAAATATACTCGATCATCACATAGTGCATGATAGACAACCTTACAACATACAGGGTTTAACACTCCTAATAGAAATGATTGGAGAATTTTAAAAAACTCTACCATCCACCATGATTGATTTGAATGGTTATTAACACAAATAAATGTGGTAAACATAAGGTGTAATAGATAATGAAGATTGTCTCATGATTTATAAATCATATATATGAGTTTTTTTCATGATTATGTGATTTATCACTATGATTATTGTTTCTAATACAATATTTTGTGGTTTTAGTCAATATATTGAACCAAGAGGAATCATGTTAACACAAAATGTGATAGATATGTTTGTAATTTCGATCGTCTGAATTTGATGATTATTTGGAAGAAATACATTTTCATTATACATAGTCAGGTATAATGTTATAAGTTTTACAACATTAACATCAAATATATTCCTAACAATTCAAATAAGAAGAAGATGAAAATTTATAAATATTTTTTTATTAATGAACATATATGAAGGAAGAGTCAGATTTCTACATGATATAAAGGTTGGAAGAAAAACCTATGATAATATCTCAAATGGATAGGAATATTCCTTCTCTATATAATTGAAGGTCATTGGGAAAATAGATCCCAAATAATTTAATTTATTATGTACATGGACCATGGAAAATATTTAATTTAATGCCCTAAAATAATGTATTTTACCTAGAAAAAGGAACGAATTCTGTTATTAAAAAAAATTATGTAAATCGATTGATGTTTTTATGTATTTTAATTTAATAATTATGTTGTCAAATTATTTTTTACCATTGTATTTTGGTTATAATAACCATGAAGCATCATTGGATTGTGTTATTTTTTAAAGAATATGTGTCTTAATATATGATTAAATTATGATTTATGGATACCACTGTGGGTTTTTATGTTTATGCTTAATCATATGTTAAATGTATGGAACACCACATTTATGGTTTCAAGAGAGTAAATTGTAATTTCATTGATGATGTTTTGGGATATGATTTATTATGGCATGGTATAAGTAGCCTTTATATTCATGATGATGTAATATATGGGAAGAATTATATTTTCATAATTTTAATGGTATTCGAAACCATATTTTTTCATAACGTATTTTATGACTAAATGTATTTTACAGGATGTTCATCATATTTCTGGGGATTTTATAAAAATTAAATTAAAATTTATTTTGTAAAAAATGAAAAATATGACACATATGGAAAGGCAATGGGTATTGAACCCACAATTTAAGGGAGGTAATGGTGGAACTATGACCACTGAATTATGTGATTTCATTGTAAGTATGGTTTTATTTTAAAAATTATGAAATAAATATAGATTATATTGATTTTTTAAAGATATGTTTTTTTCATATAGATTAATATGGGATTTAAAAATTATATAGTGATAGATTATGCCTCACAAAAAGTTAATGATCTAGAAAAAAATTACCCATATAATGATTTGGAGTTAATCGTGGAAAAATTTTCATTAATATTTTTCAATAATTTTAATTATTGAGAAAATTTTAATATATATACTGATCAGACAATTTTAATAAATATATTAACATATAATGAGTTATGGATGGTTTATTGAAGGTGGTTTCTATTGATTAAATATTTTTATTGATAAATATATTACAAACATGGGAATGTTAACAGGGTGGCCGATTTGTTGTGTCAAAATAACCATTCTAAATTATATATTATGAGGAACACAAAAGGTAAAATATTTTTGTATTGTTAATGGATGGATATATAAATATTTTTATAAGCGGAGAAATCTAATCTCTATGAAATGAGGGTTCAAAAATATATAAATTTAATGAATATAGAGACATATAATGGAGATTTAAATCTATAAAAGAAGATCATGAATTTTTTTGTGTTTATCCTTGATTCTGATTGAATGATAAGATTTAAAAACTATTCATGTTTTCCATTCATAGTATATTTTAAATAGTTATTAAATGATTCTCACAGTTCCTCGTTCAATATTCATTCCAAAATGTAAATGTTTTATAGATATATAAAAAAATATTTATGCTGCAACCACATGAAGATAGATATTTCAGAATATGAATCTCAGTTTTTATTATGTCAAAAAGTTAATGATGATAGAAAAATGTTCTAAGGGTATTTTAAATTAAATATCCTATATTAGAATGTAAATGAGAAAACAAAACCAAGTATTTTGTCATTAGACTCCCACAAATATATAAATAGAACAATTATATTTGGTTCATTGGTTATATTTATACAATGTTTGCATTCCTTTTTACTAAATAGAAAATTTATCTCAATATATTCTATTCAGATATACATTAATGAAGAGGTTAGGATTCATGAAGTACCATATTTGTTTGTATCTTATCTAGATCCTAGTATTACAATAATGTTTTAGTATGGTGTCTGTATTTCACTTGATATAGTGTTGAGTTTTATCACATCATATCATCCAAAGATAGATTGTTAGTATGAGTGAACAATTTGATCCATATAGATTATGTTGTTATATATTTCTTATGGATTTAAATGTTGTTTGGTATCAAGACCTTCCTCTTGATGATTGTTTATAAGAAAATATCATGTATTTGAGCATTCATATGGATCCTTATTAATCATTTTGTAAAAATAATTATAAATAACCCTCATAATGGGATTTTCATGGTGAAAAGAATCAATTATGACATGATCAAGTTAATGAAATTACAAAGAATGTATGAGATATTCAGAAATATATACAGGTCCAGAAAAATTAGAATAATAGTTATGTTGACAATCTGTTGTGTGATTCATAATATGAGGTTCGAATTAAGTTTTTATGAAATAAATTTTTTTAAATTTATGAAATTTATTTGATAGTATATGTTACACACAACACTAGATTTTAATGAACCAAAATATACATTTTTTATTAAACAAATACAATTATAATGAGCCATTACAATTGGGATTTGAATTGGAATAACCAAATAATAAAAAATATATATATTTTTTAATAATTATATTATTTTTATAATACGTACATTATTTATAGTAAAGTGTTCATAATATTGAAATTTATGATGCTCTCAAAACATTTTTTTTTAAATTTCTTGAAAAAATAATAAAAGTGATCTTTACAAAATTATGATTAAAAAGAAAAAATTAATTTTTAACATTTGGTTATTCATCTTCATAACCCCCATTTTAATGGATCATTTTAATTGTATTTTTAATAAAAAAAATAATTTTATATTATGGTTCATTAATATGTAGTTTTCTGTGTAACATATTCTATCATTGCATGATTATGATTGAAAATAAAATTTAATTTTTAAAATCTACATGAAAAAATTATATTTGCGTGAATTTTTAATTTTGTACTATATATAGAAATTTGTTATGGATAAGTGGTAATACTGAAATTAGTTAAAAATCATTTTCAGTGAAGAATTTATAAGATCAATTTTATTTTTATATTATTTAAAAGATACAATTAGATAAATTATATAATAATTAATTAATTTTAGATAATTTTCGTCAACTTTTGTATGAATTCTTCTAATTAAAATTTCTATTCATTTGAATGTATAACATTTTGAAAACCACTTTTTCATTACATCAGGGTGATTGATTTTAAATTTAAAATTTCCAATTATATTATTTTTATATTTCAATTCAATTTTTTTAAACAGTGTAATTATTATTATATAATATTATAAACATAATTTTTTTCACAAATAATATTAATCACAGTATAAACTAATTACTACAACTAAGGATAAACATCGGCTATTGAAGGGTAAACAGAAAATATAAGGATAAAGTGATAAAGTAGATAAAATCCTACTATATGGAAATATTTAAACCTTATATCATATAAGGTTCTGTAATGTTCTATTTGGTTTCATTTTCTAATGATTCAAACATGGGTACACTCTTCTCTTTTAAAAAATTCCAAATTTTTCCTCTCCCCACCAGATAAAAGGGAACCCCACCCCCAATTCTAATAAAAACATAAAAATCATTTCGTTAAAAAAAGTACCTATCACAATAAATACCGTAATTATCTCACCACATCCATTAGGACATATTGTTTCTATAAAATCATCACATGATGGATTTTGCTATTAACCTATAAGAGTTCTCCAAATAGTGGTGTAGTGCTTATCATGGCATTTTTATTTTATTTCACCATATTACTCGTTTAAATGTTAGTAAAAATTGAAATTATATAATATTTATATCAAATATATTTATATTTTATTATTTTAATGGAATTACCTACATAAATTTCCACTTCCATCAAGTTGAAAATGAAATCTTTGATTGCCTATTTGGATGAATACTGCCTTGTGAACCAATTTAATTAGTATTCCATCACAGCCTTTCATATTTGTAGGTATTGATGTATTTCATGATTTTATATGATATTTATGATATTATTATACTTGTCAATAATTAATATCATGTCTATATATTTACATTACAATCTGTTGAAAAAAAACAGTGTTTCTCATGCTTACTTGTCGAATACAACCTCCACAAACTGATGTTATACATTTTGTATTATATATGGTATATTATTGAAATAATTATAGATTAATGGAATATATATTATATATATAATTTTTAAAATTTTATTTAAATTTGAATTAATAGTTACCTTTCATTCATTTTAATTCATCATGAAAAAGGAAACTACATTCATGGATAAATATATTCTACCATCTCCATGAATGTTTTAATTCGTTTTCTATGTCTAACATTAATGGGTTAATTAAAATAAATATAATATTAATATCTATTAAATTTATAAAATTTTCAAAATTATAGAGAATATGGTTCCCTAATCAATATAAAGTAAATTAAAATACCAATAAAAAACATACATGAAATATGATACAGTTATTTCTCAAAACTAAATTTTAACAATTAGTTGTAAATAAATAAGTAACAAATGAACATAATTAAATGTTATAAACAATTATATACATATTAATTTTTTTCTGTAATATATTCATAATAATAATTAATTTGATATTTATTATGTTCAAACAATTGTGAAGGTTGTTGAGACATATGATATGGTAATTTTATCTCGCTTTTATTTCTGTGAGATATATATCATTCTCATTACTTGATCAATAATTTTGTGTATATACATCCCATGAATTTATTTTTTCTATTATTTTTTTAATGTTTATATATGTTTATAATTAAATAGGATTTTATTTATTTCATTTGGATTTGTAATCAATGTTTATCAACCTGGTTTGGGTTTAATGACAATATATCATTTTTTATTTTTTTGGATTATAATTATCATACAATGCTGAGTTCATATGATTTATATATAAATCAAATCACAAAATTTTTCATCATATAGTTAATTTTTGGTATTAAATGTGTAACATTAATTTTTATATCTTTATTTAATAAGAACCCCAAACAAATGATTTTATGGAAAATGCAAAATTATTTCCCTCTCAATATGAAAAACCTTTTTCTTCCACATATTTGGTATGCAATATGTTTTTAACAACTGGGTTCAAATAAATAAAATATATTTTTAATGAACCTTTATCCATGTTTTAAATTATATAATGAATGGTTTAAATGGAATGTAATTAATATTTTTTCATGGTTCTCTTGACTTTATACTGAAAATTTACAGGAAATATTCATTTTTTTATCAACATGAAAATTATTTTTCTCCATCAGGATTGCTCAATGATTAAAATATTTCATTATAATTTTAAATTTTTGTACAAAACATGTTTTATTCATTATTTTATAACAAATATTTTATTTTAACAATATTTTTTTCAAAATGGGTAAATTATTTTCCACAAGAATGTTTTCATTATATTTTAATGGAATTTTTATCCATCAATGATGACATCATTTGGTTATTCTTTTATTTTTTAAGGATATATTCAAACTTATGAATCCTTTTTATTTATCAGTATGAGTTATTATTATTATGAATATATCTATTTGAAATCCATTCTATTTTATTAGGTTATGATATGTTGAATTGATGATATGATTATAGAACCAATTCCTTTTCTATTGGTTATTATTCAAGGATAAGTTTATAAAACCATTTTCATTTCTATGTGTTATGTTATTATGACTATTTTATTATATTATGGTATGAAAATTTGTTGATTGTGTGCTGCAATGGACCTATGTATCATTTCAATTAATTGGATTTCGTGTTAACATTTAATTGATCGCATAGCGTACAAGGGTGGTTATATATGGGCTGTAATGGTGGGAACGTATGTGCTTATCTGAAGATTGAAAAATATAGTACACAAGATGTTATCAAAATATTTAATTATCTACATGGGTGGTTATCACTTAACTATCATTTTAGGATTTTTTTAGGGTAGCCTTGAGATAAGGTTTTATATGATTATTTTTATTCCAAACATTTATGTATTATTCCTCATTCATGCTCTCATAGACCTTGTACTATGATTACCTTATAATTCATGTCTTATTAACTTCCATTAATTATGAAATGACTCAATATTATGAAAAATTATATAAATTATATGGTTGTTAAATGTTATTTTCATGTTTTATACACTTATACTAATGATTATGTTGATTTGACCCTTGTTTATCATTACATAGAAAATGACCTACCACTTTCTTATGATTCATTTCAAAAAGTTTTAATGAAAGGTATTATTTATTAAATGTCTCATATGGGTTCTATTTATGAATAACATAGTGTAATGTGATTTAATTTACATCTAAACTAGTTTCTTTTGTATCCATGTTTTTTATGGCTGTTGATCCTAATGATTCAGGCATTTATTATTAAAATATTTAATGAATATTCATCTTTTATTACTTCATTTTATATATGATATATTTGATTATTTATATTATTCTATCATAAATGTAATTTAGTTAGCCAATACACAAAAGAGTCACTATCAAATTTATAAACCCACCTTTCTTTTATCCTTAACATAAATGAAATTATTTGTAGGTATTAAATAACATTTTGAAACAAAGATACCACAAAATCATTAAATTTTTGTGATATGAGAGTTATGGACACTTTTTTACTACAAATATCAAACCTTCCTCCCATGGAAATAAGATACATATTAGAGAGGATAATAATATTGAAATTAAAATGGAAGGAAATAGACCACCCATAAAAAACTAAATCACATACAAAGTTCACTATAAAAATAACATTCTCCATTCATTGTTTTTTTGGAACATAAGGATTTACGCCCTCATGATAGTTATGGATGGATATGAAAATAAAAATAACCAATTTTAGTAGGAAAACTATACAGAATAATACCATGGTTATCTTTAATCTTTCATCCATAGTCATGTCCTTTCATAACAACCACCTATTTATGGGAAACATCCATTAATTTAAAATATCCTACTTCTAATTCATGGAATAATTATATTTATCTATCATGTATTTAGCTTTTTTAACCAGTCATATATAGTGATTTTCCTATAATAATTGGGTGTTAGAAGGGTCATCATTTATTTAGTAACTTATCACTCATAAGAGGGAAGTACTAATCATGGACATGATTCATCATCATAATTTCTCACAGATCACATGTATTCTATGGATGAACTAATAACATTTTTATTATTTTAATTATAGGTACTATTAAGACATATTTCATTATTTGGGGAACATTAATGTAGCCTTTCAAAATCTATGCATGGTTGACGTCATATACTTTCTCCCACAGACATAGAAACAATATTTCACTTTTTCATTTGTTCTATTAATTTTGACACATTACCAATTTAATGTAGATCATACCCCATATATCATGACACATACTTTTATTCAATGTCATACAGAATCTAATAGGTACATACTTCATGTTATCCCTTTGGATATCATCATCTTGATTTTGATTAATGGTTAAATTCCACATCAAAAGGTTAAACTACCTCTTTCAATATTATGAACTCCTTTGACCTCTGAAACATCCATTTCTATGATGGTTCTACTCTCTCGTCAATATAACAAGAAAATGGCTATAACCTAGTACTTTTCATGATGGTATAACATTCCCATACATAATTTTTACTTTTTTTAAATGAAACTACACCGGATCCTGGGAGAAACACATCACCTCTTGTTTTTTGATCCCAAGGACACTATGTCATTGCATAGATGAAACATCATATATTGATTCATTTGTTCTTCTTCAACCATGGTGGATCACGGTGAAATGAATATGGTGATGGAATAACACCATGGTCTATTATTTTTCATCTTTTTTAGTGGGATGGATGAAATAAATGTGGATGATAATACATGCCACCATCTTGAAAAAGTGAAAGATTGGTTAATTTAATTGCTAATTTGATCCATGTGTACCACATCATAGTTGAGATCCATAGAGAACTCCTTAATATCTGATTTTCTTCCCTTATTAGCACAATTATAAAGATACGGGTAAAGGATCCCTGATGTCACTGTGCATTACCCAATATATTTTAGTATATCTACTAATTTATGTATAGAACCTCCCCAATGAATTGTTGTTTGATGCATCTTTATTTTCTCCTTTGCCTCTTCACCTTCCCCAATAATGGATTTACGAACCTACTCATCCTCCTAGGGGGTATTTATGGATTCTCTTTGACATGATATATGGGTTTACACTCCTAGCTTAAGGGATTCTAGGGGCTGGTCATTTTTTCATAAATCTTTCATTATCCATTTTCAATTATATTATAAATTTCACATACAATGTACTCATATTAAAAAAATAAATTAGAAAATAATTTCACTATAATTTTTTTTTCTTATTTAGAAAATAAATAAAAATATGAAAACTACTTATAAAAGATTATTTATAATATAAAAAATTGTATTATACAATAATAATATATGAAATTTAATAATTAAAATTTCAATATTTTATTACAAATAAATAAACATCAAATCCCCCAAAATTATAAAATCTTTTTCATCAAGAATAATTTTTCATTAATAATTTAAAGAGAACCCCAATGAAAAAATATTAAAAGCTCCTAATAAATAAATCAAACAAATCAATATAATATATATTATTTCTAGTTTTTATTGAACAAGAAAAAAAATCCTCAATAAGAAAAATATATTTAAATTACCATGAATAATTATGTATCTTATCCTATCTTATATTCATTATTTATAACTAATCATTATTAAACATTCCAATCGTGTATTACCTCACCAATTTTATATTTTCTCCTCAAATAAGGTAATACAAAAACATATAGTTTTCCTCAAACCTCTAGTATATCTACAAAACTAATTAATATTAAAATGACCCACATTCGATAGTTTATTGAGACAAAAAAAAAAAAAACATTTGGGATTTGAAATTGAGATCCAATGATTCTATGGTTAATGGATGATATTAATTTAATGAATAAAACATGAAAATATTGAAAATGAGTATAACATATATTTATTATGAAAAATAAATTAAAATACATTTCCATTATCCCCTTGAAGACAACTTCTTCCCGAAATAATAAATATCAAAGTATGTCTATGAATATTGAAAATATAGAATGTGATACCACTCTATATATTTTTTTTTCTTTTTTCATAAATTTTATCTTTTTTATTTTTTTCAAAAAAAATTATTGTTAATGTCTGATATCCATTTCCTATTCTCAAATGATATAAATACTTTATCATGGAAGGTGATGTTTGGATACCCCAAACTGAAACTTTTTTCATTTATTAATTTATTTATTTCTTATTTATATGGGTAACTAATGAATTAAATGAAATATAACATTATAAATCTCAAAATTCTAATGAAACAATTAACAACATTTTCTATCTATGAAAACACATCCCATTTTTATTAATTACATTCCCTCCATATTTGAACTATGATAAAATTTAAAAATATTTGATTAAGTGTATGAATGGATAATAGATACTAAAATGTGGATTATTTGTCTAAAATCAAATTCTTGGTCCCTATAGAATAACATAGTATTAATTTAATGTACGACTCATGTATATTACATACATTAAAATATTCACCAATAAATTTACACAATCATCATTTTGAAAGGATAAAATCAATATACGATTAGGAATACCGTCCTTGGTTTCCTAAAAACATTTACACGAAACGTTGGAAAAATGATCTAAGAACCTCTTAGGAATTATTACATTTATTCCAATCAATTACTCGTGACATGTATCATAATTAAAAAAATTAATCAATAAGAAATTATGAAATGTAAACAATGAAATATTGAATATAATTTTCACTAATATGTTACCAAAAAAGAAAAAATATGATTCATTGAATTAATATTCCCATGTTTAACTCTAATCACACAATATCCCAATATTATATATTCAATTATATCAACTCAATAATAAAACCTGGAATCATGAGTTTTTTTAAAACACCATGTTTCATTAGTCAAAATTTAATTTCTAATCTATGTGTGGGAATGCATTTTTTTTCATTAATAAATAAGACAAATTTTGAAAACAAATGAGTATAAATTAGTTAAAAATTTTAAATCATAATCCTCTTTTTCATGAAGATTTAATTTAATTCATATTACTTACTACATATGGTCCTTTTACATTGAATCGACATGAACCTGAAAATAATAATACTGAATGTAAAGGACCATTGTCATGAAATTTCCAATATTAAAAGGGAATGCAAGCCTAAATTGTTCTAAAAAAGAAACAAAATGAAATCCTGAATAATATAAATATTATTTTTTCTTCTTATAGGTTCTTTGGTTATGTTTTTTTTGCTTGACCTTCATTCGTAAAGTTACGTGATTGAGAGTAGGAAAGAGGATAACCATTCCAAATATAAAAAATATTAAGAAATGATATAACTCCCCATTAATGGTGTCTTTTACTTTTTCTAAAACTAAATTTACTATTTCTATGAACTATACCTTCACTAACAATATGATCCCAAACCATTTGTGTTTGTCATATCACAAATAATCAATTATAATTTCACTAACATCCAATAATCATTGTCTGTTATTTTTTTACTGAATGATATTAGACCCAAATCTCTCTGTAGATATTTACATTAGATTTATACATTTCATTATAGTTTTTGAAATTATAATTTATTTATAGAAGATACTATATTTCCTATTTTTCTATTGTAAATAAAGTACTCAACACTATGGAAACTGTCCTCGATCAACTCATCACATTTCTCATAAATAATTTTCATCTCCTTGTATATCATGGACATTATGTTCTCTCCACTAATTTATAAACTAATCCCAACACTTTTAAAATAAATCAGTTCAGTTCCTATAGAAAGGAAGTTTGTTCCCAAATTATTGTGGTCTTCTCTCAATACATTTCCATCATATGAAAATATTTCAGATTGTATAACTTTTCTACCTTGATGATAATATTTTAACATTTTCCTTAGAGACGTATCACAATTTTATTTTTATGATAATGATTAACTCATGATTTATTAATATATCTCAATTCCATAATTTTAAATATTGACCACGAAATTATATTGACAGTTTATCATAAAACACACAAATAACTATCAAAATCACTAGAACCAATATAATTTAGAATAGAAAAAATAGATGGATAAAATTTAAACTATAGTATCATTATTGATACAACATAAAAGAATGTTCCCATAAGTGTAAGGATTAAAAATTCTTCTCGATTTCATTTCCCTGATACATAAAATTTCATTAACATTGTGTAGGTATGTATGTGTTTTACCAACATTGATAATGGTATACTGATATTTATTTTTTTAAAACATTTCCAAGAACATTTCTATTTTATATTTAGACATTTCCTTCTTAACTTAGTCTTCATATAGATGTGGTGGTTGGTATAACGGTGGTTCTTTTTCTTGGAAAAATTTCATACCTTCTCTATATTATAATTGCATTCCTTCAACTGGTTGTTTTGATTCAAAATTTTTTATTCATCCTATCAAGATTCATTTA
The DNA here is from genome assembly GCA_963277665.1 of Viscum album. Taxonomy (NCBI): domain Eukaryota; kingdom Viridiplantae; phylum Streptophyta; class Magnoliopsida; order Santalales; family Viscaceae; genus Viscum; species Viscum album. Next base: position 1,920,166,858 of record OY728163.1, read on the forward strand.
TAGCCCCATATTGGTATTTACATAGACTTATAAAGGTTATAGATTTGTTCTCGTCATGTAATGGATCATCATTGTAGCTTGATAAACCTCCCAATTGAATATCGTTATGTCCATTACCAAGCTGGCCCTTTAGGATTTCTAGGATCATCACTGAACCTCTTTGGTTACATGGGTCATCCATAAATTCCTTGATGTATGAACCTTGATATTTTGATTATGATTAAAACACATAATTTGTATCATCTATTTTCATTATAAAACACACTAGGGTCTCTTCTAGTGAGTGGAATTTATTTGTAAGAGTTTGGAATTGGTGATGTGGTTGAAAAACATGTTATTTTGGATGAAATCAGAGACCTGGATTTACATTAGTCAACTTTGATTATGGAGGCCACTATCCCGAAACATAATTTTTAAAATAATAATCTAATTAATTTTTAATATCCATGACTTCAGATCCACCATAATGGTGCTCCTAGATGGGTTGTCAACATAACCTCAAGCTCATCTCCATGAATGAAGCAGGCTTCCAAATATCAGTGATAGCCTATTTAATGTTTTTGTGGTGGAGACTTTTCCATTAAAGGTAATAATTAATACATAGAGGAAGAAAATAAAATTTATTACATTTAAAGGAAGAATATAAATAAACAAACTATATTAGAAGTAATTAAATAATTCAAGCTGAGTGAATAAAAAGTGTAGAAGCTGATAAATCAAACCAGATACAAAATGTTGTCATGCTATCATGTCTACTCTAATGTAATAGTATGAAATGTAGGAATACCAGCACACTATCATGTTGTAATAAAATTAAAAAAAATTTAAACAACTGCATCTCATGAAAGGGATTGTTCCTTTTTCCTTCATTCTCTATCCTATGTGTAAAGAAATACTCAAGCATCAAAAGAATCATTCATCCAATTATCCATACCTACAAGAATAATGTATACATAGGTACCAAATATCACCTATGTAGGATGTGATATATAATAACATTATTTTCCCCCACAATTTCTATTCCTTTCAATTTAATACAGTAACCAAATGCAGTGTTCCTATATACAACCAATGAAAATAGACAAATAAACAAAGTAAAATAAGTGTAACTTGGTTCAGGTTCTACACGAATACCCTCTATACAACATACATAGGCATAATAAGTAAATATAAATAAAGTAACTATAATAAGTAAAAGGTATATCTATATGTAAAGGATAAAAAAACATAATGTAGAAAAAATGGGATTATCCCCGAAGATTGTTCATTATCTTGGTTATAATTTATGTTTCAAAATTTTCTGCTTCAATGAACCAGAAAAGTATCATAATTCACAATGAAACCATTTTTGAATCAAATAAAACCTTCCACACATTATCCTTTTTATTATATTAATGCTTATAAATGGATTATGAGCCCATACCAAATGTTCTGATATGGTAAATCATTTAATTTATCTAATATCATAGAGCATATCCAATGCAATCTTCTGAATGACCATGTATCACTCGAGGCATGGTTGTATCATATGTTCTTCCTGGGTATCCCACATAAGTGTTCGAATATCATCTGAGGCATGGAGTATCCACATTACCTATATTAGTGTTATTGATGTTCCATTAGTTAACCAATATTACACATGAGTGTAATGAAAATAATGGGAAAACCTCATAAGGTAAAGCCTAAGAACTCACCTCCCAGACGTGTACTGTGGTAGCCAATCAGGAACAAAGAGTCTATGTGTGGGTCCTTAATATAGAACCCACATTTCTCACCAATCAGAATTTAAATTGATGTCAAGGAATTAGATATCAAATAGGATGAATTTATAATTGAAACAAGAAGCGTAAGCAACAAAGAGAGACATTATACCAAATTATTTGATCTAAACACTGATAATAAAAACACATTTTTAGTAGAAGGATAAAAATTCACATTATTATTTTATAATACCATAACAAGGTAATAATTTCTAACAGGAAAATGATTGGTCATAAAAGAACATACAAAACCCCAAAATACATGGTGCATAATTTTCATAAATAATTTATTGATTGAAAACTAAATAAAAAATGTGTCACACAACCTATGAAATTAAAAAATTAATTATTCAATACTAATACGATTTAATCCTATTTGTCTTCACATACAATGGGGTATTTAATAATGTTTCAAAAAATAAAAAATGATATTTTAATTTAATAAATTATGAAATAGTTAACTAATTAAATTATTTAAATTAGAATATGAAAAATTGAATATTTTCGATAAGCACTCACGTGCGGCACAACATGTTATATAAAAGGCATGGAGAAATGATTATAAAGAGAGTATATAACCTTCCTATCATTTTTAAAGGATTATATACTCTACAACGACCTTTGATTTGACCTAAAATGGAATAAATCATGTGAATTTTGGAAAACCCAGATTTCGGGTAAAAACCTTCCACAGTAGATTGCACGATGAAGATTGGATGATATAGTACTATTCATGGTGTGTGAGGATAGCCTTATTGAGAGTTTTTTAACACATCAAATAGTGTTTTAAATGGATAAGTTAAGGCATTAAAATGGTATTCTAAAGGGATAAGAGGATGAGGCACACCGCATAACATGTGGAGGGGGGATCATGCAGTAATAAGAGATAGCGGAGAAGAATGGAGAAATAAAAAAACAATAAAATGTGAAAGGAAAAAAAGAGAAGTCAAAATAATGAAAAAGGATAAGAAATTATATTAAATTAAATAACATAATATTAATAAAAATTTATGTATATAATAAAATAAAAATAAAATTTGTTAACCCATTTTAATTATTTCCACTATTCACCAACCACTTTTATTCTATTATTTATTTTTTATCCCCTTTTCATTTAATTTTTATTTCCATAATTCTTTTTACTATTTAATAACATTTTAATTATTTTTACCTTGAATTTTATGCTAGGGAATGATGTAATATCTTATACAAAACATGTAAATATATATATATCATTTTAGTAGTAGCACGAGATTCACAATAGGGTGTGCATGTGCACAACCTTGGTTTCATTAAGGATTTCAATGAAAAATTTAATCATTTTGTACATTGATAAAAGTATGGATGTTAAAAAATCCCCTACGTATGACATCATTCCCTCATGTTTCCCCTCACAGGGTATGGGAACTTTATCTGAGAAAATCTCTAGCCATTGTGCATGCATAATGGTCTCCCACTCCAAGGTCTCTTCCATAACACGTCCAAGTATTCTATAGCACCAGGACTAGAGAAACTGAACTACCTCTTAGAACCTTCATTCTACGATCAACAATATAGATCATATTATCCTTGAAGTGTGAATTATTCAAGCTTGATGTCATCAGGATCTAATTAATGAGATAAATCTAGATGATATTTTCATTGCTGAGATATATGCAAGACGTCATTCATGGAATGGTACCTTTGTAACAATAGTAACCAATATGACACCTAACCTACTCTCTCCACTATCTTGAATGACCCAATGTATCTCAGTGATATGTTCCCCTTTCTCCTGATCTATATATGACTCAACCATGGCGAAACATGCAGAAATACTAGATGTCCCAACTCGAACCCTAGGGGTCTGTTGTGATGATCATAATATAATTTCATTTCAGATTGATATGTATTCCAACACTTATGATTTAGTTGAAATTTATTAGAAGCTACTTGAACAAGATGGGGACCCGAAAAATCTAACTAACTTACGTCGAACACGTACAAAGGTGAACGACTAGGTCTATCATAGAGGTCATTATGTGGAGATATTTGAATTGGGGACTAAATGATTTTATTATAGTTAAACTCTAAAACTGGATCTTATTTCTCTCAAGGAACTCCAAAATGAAGGATAAATGCACATATCAATTCCTCGAACACATGACTGGTCTTCTCGGACTGTTCATCAGTCTAATCATTATATGTAGTAATCAATAGTACCTACTAATCAAATGATTTCAATAACTGTTGTTATGACCATGTTGTAATGTGAGAGTCTCTATTCAAGATGTTATATTTATGTTTTCCATGAAATGGCACTATCTATCAGATATACATCGTTCCCAACTCAACAATAGAAAAGATATCCTAGATTGGGAAGAACTGAATGGCTTTTGTCATTCTATCAATGATGACCAATAATGATTTGATGCCTTGTGGAGACCATGTAAATACTATAACTAAATCTATGGTGATGTCATTCCATTTCCACATAGGAATAGAGAGATGCTATAGAATTCTAATAGGTCAATGGTGCCTTTTTCAAAGGCTGGAAGGTGGTTCACTAAGTGATGAAACCCACTATCATCTTCTTCATTCATGAAAACTAGTAATGATGACACATGTCTATGTACCCTTTGTTTAGGCTCGGATGAACACCCCAAATGGTGTAATTATACTTCATCATTAGATCTTACCGTATATCAGAAGGTACCCATACACGACCATGGTAATGTAATGATTCAAATTCATTAACAATCTTGCCAAGAGTCAGGTACTATCTTGTGATGATCTCTATAAAAATAAGCCCCTTTGAATCAGATAACTATAAAATACAAACTCACTCCATAAGAGAGGATGTCACTGAATGAGCTGTTAATTCTAGTAGTGCACACATTTCATAATCCTCAAGATGCATATCAGAAAACAAAAATCCATCATCTTCTACTCACTACTGGTTGTATGGATGGCATGCATCAATGTTTTGTGGCAGAAAGTGTTAGTCAAGAAATTTCTCAATCCAGTGGTATAATCAATCTCAAAATCGAATGGTTTTAGGTTTTCAACCCACTATGCTACCATAAATTCATGTCTCAGTATGTGGGGAAATATTTCCATCATATATGGTACCCATAAATAATGAAACTCTCACCCAACAAGTATTTCATCCAACTATGTAATACATGAAACACATCTGATATCTCAAGGACATGTGTAGGATATTTTCACTGATGTGGTCTCTTATAGAGAGATCTATAAGCCACAACTCAATTTCTAGGCATCAAAACTATCCCTAGTCAAATTCCTAATGAATCACAATAAACCACATTACTTTTTCCTATTTCAGGGAGAATCATAATTATATACAAGGTTAGTCTCACCTTTATCAGTTTTAAATATTTTCGATATGATTCTATATATATGAGCAGTACAAAATTCTTAGTATGATCCATAAGAGATGCTTCTAGGTGGGGAAAATCCTGGATAGAATCCTTATAATAGAGATCCATCCCCATGAAACTATGAATGTTGAAAACATTTGTGGGATTCTCCCATGAAACTATATTGATAATCATTACTAGGTCAAATGATACAACATATATATATTATATGACTCTGAAGTGATCTGTATCAATCCCGAAGTTGCATTTGTTGACATTTTCATATATCTTGTTCTCTCTCAATGTAATCAACCTGATCTAAATATGTGTTTCTAGTTCATGTATGTAGTTCGAATAAACAATGATTTAATCAGAAAAACCAAAAAAACGAATCATTGTAGGAGGGGAAACCCAATTCATCATATCCATAAATATTACTGGTGGGTTTGTGATACTGAATGGGATAACCAGACACTTGTACCGGTTATACCTGCTTCATAAAATCATATGTGGAATGTCATATGGTTGCACAAACACCATGTGATATCATAATCTTGAGTCAATGATGGAGAAAACAGTTGTTCCATAGAGTCGGTCGAAGAGTTCATCCATATGAGGCAATGAATATCGAATCATTACCGTAATTTGGTTGAGTGGATGATAAACCACACACAATCTGAGGTTAACATACTTATTCTTGGTGAAAATAACTGTTGAACCCCACAACAAGGTGACATGTCTGAAAAAATATTTATCCTCGCAGTCTTCCAGCTGATTTTTTAGTTCATATAGAAATATATGTGATTTCATATAATGAGTAAGGGACACTGGTTCCGCACCTTGAGTTATCTCAATATTTAACCCAACAACCCATTTAAGAGGTAATCTTGAGAAATTGTTAGCGAATATGTACCTCAAATGATCTGAAATGGGGGGTAAATCAATTGAATTTAGATCATGATAACTCATAAAGATACTTCCTATTTGAGCTGTCAATATTCCTAACCCAGAACTCATGGGTCTAGCTCAATCTATCAAGATATCCCATTCTACCTTATGTATTTACGTGAATCCCATAGGAGATTTGAGGGACACTCAATTATGATTTAAATCCCCTTGGTTATGATAATGAAGGATCCATTCCATAATAAGTTTGATCTTTATTCCATATATATTGAGGATGTATAACTTCCAAAAGAAATGGTATGCACCTATCTCAAGGGGGCACTCTTGATAATAGAGTATTCCCTCTATCATAAACCCCAACTAAGTGTCAATATAAATTATTATTTTAATTTATTCCATTGTAAAAAAAATCGTTTAACATCAAGATTATATATAAAATAGTGTGATGCAACGACATAAGGAAAGTCAAAAATTAATGTAGAGGTTTCTAGAATGGTACCTCTAATCGTTTATAGTAATTCACTCTGCTCTTTTGGTGTTGGTTTCGTGCTCTAAGAGACAGTTCTAGATAAATAAGATAAAACATAGAAGGATCTATAAAATATGGCCTACCGCCTCTTTATTTGTTAATTTCAAGTTAAAATAAATCAAACTATCACAAAATTATATTTAACAACTAGGTACTTTAATATTTTTCAATTAGGAATAACTTCACTCATATTCAAACATGCGGATGCACACTAAAACTAGAAATGGAATGAAAAAATTCATTTCATTTTAATACATATGGTTCCTAATATAATATAAGTAAATTCTGTACCCTCATATCATCGAGCTCATGTCACGACCCATCCCCTGGGGCCCGTATCGTGACTTCCCCAAGCCCCCCTTTTATAGGCTAGGAGGTGGTGGCTAGAACCAAAGGCGTAAATCCTTAAACTAGGAAGGAATTTCCTTTATAATAGTAAAAAAACAACAGAGTACACTACTAGAAGTAAAACACTGTGTAAATCTCTGTACAAAAGAATGCGGTGAAAGGAAAAGGGCCAGAAATACAAGCCCAATAGTAGAGTTCAAAAAACTGAAAAGCTAGTGCAAGTGTAGAATGTAAAACAACAAGTAATGACTCATCCTCCGGGATCTCCACGTAACGGGTGGGAACAAATAGCCTACACAACACCCCAGGTCCGTCCGTTCGCACCATGTACATCTCGCCAAGTGGTCCACCTCCGTGTACCGTCCAGCTATACAACTCTCTACCTCGATCAATGTTGTCTGTTATCTGCAACCAACACAACGATGTGTGGGCATAGGCGTTAGAGGGGTGAGTATAATGATACTCAGTAGGGACCCCGAGACCCTCAAGGTCTCACAATATCCAACATGGATAATCCACATGAAAGATATGATCATGAATTATCAACCAACCTTACTTAATTATATGCCCATATATATACATAAGATACCAATCACAGTTCGACTTCAACTCACGAGCCCAAGAACAACCTAGTCTACAAAGGAAGTAAGGTCAAACACCACGACGATAATGGTTGAAAGACAAGACTCAGCTCACACAGGTATAAATCTTTTGTAGAGAGATAGAGATAATCAGATGTAGTCACTGATTCATCTAAGCTGTCAGACCCACACAGGGTACAAGACCAGCTAAGTTGTCAGACCCACATAGGATACAGGACCAGCTATGCTATCAGAGCCACATAAGATACATAACCAACTATAATTCATCTGATCTATCGGACCCACACATGATATAGAGCCAGCTATTCTGTCAGAACCACATAGGATCCAGGAACAGAAGTCAGAACTGCCAGACCCACGGAGGATCCTGGTACAATAGTCATCACTATCGAACCCACAGATGATTATGATGTGTTAGTCATCGTTTTCAATAACACAAAGTATTCTGGTATAGTTATCATCATATCCATCCCTAGGTTTCACGCACACATCACGCTCGATTCTAGGAGGGTCCGCACCTCGAGCCACTTTTCGATGCATCAACAATAACAAAATCATGTGTTGATGTATCATTTAGTTTTGTCTCATCATAAAGAACCCAACGCAACAGACGGCGTCTCAATTGGATGCCCGGTCTAAGAGATATTGGAATTTCCTTTATAGGGGTCCAGTTAGATTCATGCTCGATCCAAACCTATATATGTTTTCCAAATTTATCCAAGACTCACATAGAATATTTTAATAGGACCGCCTCATCAAGTGGGTCCCAATTCCGAAAATGGTGTGTCAATCAGATGCGTGGTCTAGGAGTTATTCTCATTTATACGAAGACTGGCCTGACCTGTCATGCCCAGTGGGAAGGCATGTCATCCCGTCCTGGTGGGGTGTGGACCACACGTGGACCGGCCTGTTCTGCGGGCCGGTCCAGTTCTCCCAGAGGCACCATGTAGCGCTGCCTCCTCTTATGCCCGGTAGGCCATAGCCAACCAGTTTGGTCCAGCATACGCGGCCTACGGACATGGGACGCAGTTCTCCTCACAAGGCACCTGCGGGCACTGCGGTTCTCCAGCCCAGTCGGCACGCGGCCGGTCGGTTCTCCCAGATGAGAGGCCCGTGGATGCGAGCCGCATTCTCCTCCAAGCGGCACCTTGTGCGCCATGTTCCTCTTGTGGTCCAGCCAGTTGTCTCGTGGATCGGGTGGCCCGAATGGCCGATGATCCCTCCATGCGGCCTACGCGCGACCGCTTCTGTCACCACCACCTCCGGTAGCCTTTGCCACCTCCTAGAGACTGTCCTTATGCGGACAACCAGGTTCACTCTAGTGGTCAGAAATTGGATTTGTCTACACATGGGTTCCTCCTGAGATGCCACCCTTAGCGCGGGACCCTCCGGATTCTGTCACTACCACTTTGGCATGTTGCCCATGAAGAATGCAACAAGCCAAGAACATCACAAGATCATCAGAGGGAATCATACCATGTTCAGATTGGCCCGCACCCTCTGTGTTAGCTGATCAATCCACAGAAAGTTAAATCCCCATACCATGTATTTTCTATTTAGAAATAATAATGGAGAGCATCAATCACAAGAATAGTAAATCCCCCTACCTTGTATTTGTCATTGTACTTTGGAAAGTCTTAGAAAATGGATGTTGTGGAAGATGGACATCGTTCCGTAACATCGGTGGAGGTAGATCTCAGTGAAGAAAAGTCGAGAGGACAGCCTCGGTGTAATTTGTGGGCGATAGTGCTCCCCTTCCATGCTCCGGTTGATGAAGGAAAAAAGATGATGCTTCACGTTCTTCAGAGACAATGAGCGTTCTTTGTTGGAATAATTCGTTTCTCCAAGAGTTCTCCCAAAGCTATTCTATTTCCACCCCAAAATAAAATAATAGCATCTCATTTATTTTATTCATGTCATGCATTCCAAAATGGAATTCAAATGAATTCAAATCTATAAAAATTAATGAATTAATTTTGGGAGCTCAATTAATTAATTAATGGTTGTTGGTATTTTAATGTGGAAAGGTGGACGGTTCAAAATTAATTGAAGAAAGGTGGCTTTATTAAATTCTATGTATGATTAATATACATCCCCCAATTAAATCAAAGTTATATGGTGGTTATAGGGGGTTCAAACTAGATTGGGCCCCACCTTGTTATATATTCCCAAGGGAGGTTAGGGTTTGGTGGGGCCCACCTCTAACCTCCACATGGTGGTTTTAACAACCAATCAAATAAAAAAAATTACACATATTTTTATTTTATTTTATTTAGTATCCCCATAAATTAACTTCCATCCTCAGTAAAATGAAACTACGATATCAGTATCCTTAAGAGAATACTGGTGCTGCGTGTTTAGCAGTGCCCTCAAATTTCAATTCTGATCACGGATTAAAAATATATAAAATCCCACACGTTCGATTACTTAACGTACCCAAGAAATACATAAGAAATTGATTCCAGGCCAACTGGGACTTGGAATCTAGCATCATCAGAAACTACGGCCTCATAAAATTACCATGTATTTAAAATCAATCCTCATGATTTATGGGTCTTTACAGCTCCAATGTCAAAAAACCATTATTTCCATAATATAAATGACATGAAAAATATATATCATGTCTGTTACCCAACATTGAAATCATTCCAACAATAATTGTAATAATCAATATCTGAAATCCTAACCATGGAATTTTGGTTTTCATTTAAAAGGGTTTGATATATCCTAGGACATTGTAAATTCAATATTTTTAAGTCATATTCTTTTATCATACCCAAAAAGAAAGAAAGAAAATACTTTTGTACCACAATGTGAGTCCTTGACCAGGGAGCCCTGAGAAGGGTTCTTTTAGATAGGATGACTACATGACCTTAAGTGCATCACCCTGAAAATTAGAGTATTCTAACTCGATGTGTGGGAATATTTAATTCGTCCATGGGGAGAATATTTCCTCAAAATTAATAGGTAATACATAACATAAGAAAATAAATTTATATCTTGTAGTGGAATAATATGTATAAAAAACTGTTGCAAAAAAAATTAAATAATTCCAAAAAATAAATAAAAATTGAAAAAGGGGATAAATAAAACTAAATACACAATGATGTCATGATATGTTGTCATTAAAAAATTAAAATTATTGAAGAAATGAATAAAATCAGGCTATCAAGCACTAATAAAAATGACTCAATTTGAAACAACTGCATCTCGGTCAAATTCTCGGTCCTCTTCCCCCATCTGCATCCTATCCACTAAGCAATAATCATTCAACCGAACAAAAAAACATCAATTTATACATACCTATGATTGTAATATCTAATTGAGTACCAAAACATACCAGACAATGGTGTCAAAACTAATCTATGTTGTCCAACACCCATGGTGTCTAGAACATTCCATTTCATGCTGTAAAAAATGTATTGTATCTATATATGATAAATGAAAGAAATAAAAAAAATATGTATAACATGGTTAGGGTTCTCCATGACCCCCAACCACTCTACCTACATTGACATAAGTTAGAAATCTGATGAAATACCCAATACTGAGAAGGAGGTACATATATAAAGGATATAACAAATAATACAAATATATTATATTATTCCCCCATGATTGTGCTTCATCTGAGGTCTAATTTACATGTCCAAAATTAATTATTCAACAAAATATAATGGTGCCACAATTCATAAGGAAGCAAAAAAGTATCAAATCAATCCTTCCACCAATTATCATTATTTTTATGTTAATGTTTTAGTGGGAGTTTTATTATATCACAAAGGTTTCACAATGGTCCATCTATAAATTTATTCAACACCACTGACATCATTTAAAAAAATTATTCTAAAAATAAATTTACCATCGGAGGAAAGGTTTTATTAGGAACATGTACCGAGTATCTCAAAAAAGGGGTTGAGCATTACCCAAGTCATGGAACAACAAATTTTACAAGGGTTATGTACTCAATTTTTCCATTGGGACCTAGTATCACTCATGAGTATATAGAAAACCAAGAGAAACACTCATCTTGGAATGCATATGACATTGCTTCCCTGATTTATAGTGTGGTAACCAATCAGGAATTGAGAGTCCCTGTGTATATCCTTAATAAGGAACCACTTTTTCTCACCATCCTTCATTTAATTATATTTTATGGAAGAAGATATCATAGAGTATTCATTTATAATTTCTACACAATTTTTTAAGCAACAAATAGACACATACTTCCTAATTATTCATGAAAAAAAGTCATAGTCAAAACACATTATTAGTGGAAGAAAAAAAACACCCCATTCTCTTATAATCGAATATCATAGTAATAATTTATAATAAGTAAATCATAAGTTATTAAATATACCATAAAACCTATAACTCAATGTTCATAATTATAATATATAATTTCTATTATTTGAAACACATCCATATAATGGTCACACGACACAAGAAATTAATAAATTAATAATTCGCTAATAGCATACCTTATCCCTGTTGTGTCATCAAACTCAAAGGGTCATCCAAAATTGGTTAAAAAATAACCAATATAGTTCATTTAAAATAAGGATAAAATATTAAATCCTTGTAATTCAAGTAAATTATAATAGGAAAAATTAAATAATGTTTGTAGGGACCAAAGAGAGGAACAACGTTTGTGGAAAAAGACACCATGAAAGGATGGGAAAGAGAATAGAAAACCTAACATGATATCATAGTGGATAAAATTATCTACAATGACCTATAGTAAAATTAAAAATGGAAGAAAATAGATGATATTAGAAGAACCAAAATTTGTGTAAAAACCATCTTCAATAGATTTCACGATGGGGAGTGGATGAGATACTTTGATTCCTGGTTCTTGAGTATAGTTATACTGAGATTGTCATAGTGCATCAAAAATTAATCTAAATTTATAAGGGGGAAGATCAAAATGGTCTTTCAATGGGATTAGTGGAGGAGGCACACCACATATCAGGGGGTGCACACTACACGGAAAGAATAGGGTGTAGGGGAATAGAGAAAAAAATAAGAATGAATGAATGAAAAAGGGAAATGAATAAATGAAAATGAAAAGTAAAGTAAAATATATAATAAATAAAATTATAAAAAATAAAAAAATTATTATAAAATGAATGGGAAACAAAAAAATAATTAATAAAATTCAGAAACTCATTTTAATTTCTTCCATTATTGTCCAACCGCTTTTATTTTATTATTATTTTTATCCCCTTTTCATTTCTTCTTATTTCCATTTTTTTAATCCATTTTATCCAATTTTTTAATTATTTTTAACTCGGACGTTTTACTAGGATGCGTTTTAATATTTTACCTAAAACCTATGCAAATACATAAATAAATTTATTATCATATCAAGACCCACAACAGAGTGTGTAGATGTGCTCCCTAGAAAACATTAATGATTTGGAAGAAAATTTTAAAGGCTTCATACCTTCGATAAATTAGGAATGTTAAATAATACATATATTTAAAATAAAATCCTTGTGAATAATCATTTTCCATTATCACATCCATATTATTTGACCTCACTTTCTTTTGAGAGAAAAAAAAGCTATTTCTACCATATTCACATGATGAACATGTCATCCATCAGATTTCTACCATTCATTTTTTAATTCTATAAGACAACGCATTACACTTTTTAGGATTCTTTAGAATCATAAAAATTCTTATGGTAGAATCTATAACTGAAAAACTTCTTTGTCATTATCCTTTTTAAAATTTTTGAATTTGTAAACAGGTTTTAATTATATGTTGAGAGAATCATCTAATAAATATTTTAAACCACTACCATCCACTATAAATAAATTCTTCTCTTATTTTTTCATTATTGAAAACACATAACTACATATTCATGCACATTGAGAGTGGTAAAAGCCAATTAAAATGACATGTTTACCTGATCATACCATCTTGTAATCATGTTTTGGGATAGAATTTGGATCCTCCACCATGATTTACACTTCTATGAGAATTTAAACTGGTATAATCTCATATTGTAACATGTAAAATTATTGAATGGGAATTAGTTTCACAATTTCAAGAAACACCGAATGACATAATTGTAGAAGCCATGAGGTTGCTCAATGAATTTAATGGAGTGATTTAAAAATTTTATGATCATTGGCTTTATGTGAAATTTATGAGCCTAAACTAGTGGTAATAAGATGCTGAATTAACATGCACATGTTTTGTTCCCTATAATTTAATAATGCCTTCAATCAATGAATTTATCATTGGATATCATATTATTCTCATTTTATAACTTCTTTTTTAACATAATGGTCTACTTTGTGTCCTAATTCAATTCTATTGATCTTTTTATCTTTTTATATATCATTATTATGACTTCTTATGGTCTTTTTTATCTTAGGATAAAAAAACTATTCTAATTTTTGTATCCACCTAATCGAGTAATCTTCAGTTGAAACAACTAATCAAAAATACCTACTATAAAATGTGGACAATATGAAAAAGATATAAAATTCCCAAATATGATATGTATAACCAATAACTATTCACTAAAAATTGTTTTAGTTTTTACATCACCCTAATGAACTGTTACATCTATTGAATTTTACAATGAACAAATTAATAAATCTCAAATTACACTAACCAATATTTCAATAAAGCAGGAGTCTATTTCAATCATTAGATAATGGGAAAAAATAACCCAAATGGTTTTTATGAAATTCATAATGTAAACTAAAAAGTTGAAATTTACATGGGTTTAGATTAATGATACAAGCATGCCAAACGATATAAAATTAGTTTCATGTACTTAGTAAATAATGATTTATGTAGTTTTGTTTATATGTCATTATAATTTAATTTTTATGATATTTCTCTCAGAGTAATCAATATCTTCATTTTAAACATCCATTTCCTTCATGTTATGTAGTTTAGTCTGTAGGATGGTATAAATACCATTTTTAAAATCCATTATACTCTAAAATAATGAATTTATTATGAAATCATAACGGTGGAATGTTGTCCATTCCAATAAAAATACCTTGTTTTCATTGTATTGGTGGTTCATGATAGAGTATGATAATATATAAATGGAGATAAATTGAAATATGCAACCCAACCTTAATTTAAATCACATGTATTGTTCTGTAAAATAATCATGTTACCCTTTCTTTACATTACATAATAAAAATTATTTTCCCCCTCATGCTAGTCATGAGGGGATAAGAATTTACAACGGACCTACTACATCCATTCAACTAAATAGAAGAATCCCATAGTCATCTTTATTATTCGATATTGATTTGGTCCACACCTATTCCATTCACAATATTTGCCTCATTATATGAAGTGTCCTTCAATTTAAATTCCCCTAATTCATTGTTTTAAGAACACCATTTCACTCTATTTTATTTTTATGGGTTTGAACTAGTCGGCACTAGTGATTATCCTCAATTTATTTTTTGTTGGATGAGTTTTATATTTTTTTCATAACATTTAACACCTTGAAAATAGGCATCAACCATTCACATCAGTATTTCGAAAATAGCATAGTGGATAAAATTTAACATGTCGATCGAATGTGGAGATCATGATTTTGAATTGAAGGTTACTTTAAAACATATGGAATGGAGTGGGGAATCTAAGTTCAATAATTTCAAATCTTTGCATGGTATATTCCATAGCCATCCTCCCATGGATAATGGCCTAATCTCCCACATTTTCTCAGGCTCTTCCAGTTTTCACACATTCACATAATAGTGGGGACCAAATTTCATAGATCATTATGAATCATTTCCATCAATGTACACAATAGTGTATCTAGATTAATCTACACCACATCACTCAGGATATCTTGTTCAATATTACTATCCCTAGTGAAGTGACATGGCCAATGGTGCATCATCCACTTTCAAAATTACGAATTTCTGGCACCAAAACACATATGATTCTATGGTGGCACATGACACATACATTAATATTCTGCCCACATTACAATAGTGTGACACATAACATTAAGGGGGTGACATCCTATTCTTCATCCGAGTTTTAGTGGATATGGTGTGGTGCTTCATACATGGTGTACTTTAATGAACCAACTCAAGCCAACTATAAAATCATCCAAAATCATCTTGTCCTAGGATATTGGTAAAATTAGATAACAAAAAAAATTACTTCAATAAAATTAAAAACACACACTTCCATATGATAAAGAATAAAAATAAAATATAACAAATAATATACATTTTAACAAAAATAAGAAAGACAATAATGTATACTATAACCCCATGCTACAAATAATTGCCTCTATAAAAACCTGAACAGATATCTATAATATTAAGAGAACCTAGTTTGCAACAAGATTCTATTCCCGTTACCTAAATCCAACAATACAAAATATATAAATTAGAGATATAACAAGTAGGTTGTGATCCAAATCACAGTACGATACAAATAAAATTTCTATTCAAGGTCTAATATTATGAATTCAATAATTCTTGATTTAAATATTTATTTTACAATGATATTTTATAAATTCGAAACATTATTTAATCATTTCCATGTTTTCATCCATTGGTTTTTATAAATTCATACATATTCTCAAATAATAAATATGAAAATTAACAGTGATAAAAATAGAAAATCATATCCACACATCAAGAGGTAAATATGTAAACAGATATACATAATTTAACCTATCTTTTGAATCTATGTGATTTAACCACATATTTAAATAAATGTGAGAAACGATCAATGATATAAAATAAATCATTATATAAATAACCATAAATGAATATTAAAATTCACCTCACATGTTAGGATTAAAAAAATTTGATAAATAAAAAATAGACACCAAAAAATCAAAAATACTAAATCATTTAATTGAAAAGACATTTATTTTTTAATGTCAATTCCAAAAAATTCACCTCATATTGGTGAAACACACAATAAATATACCAATACCTTTAAATTTATCCACACAAGTTTACCAATGTGGAATTGTCTAATAAATTTTCAAAACCATGTTCAAAAATTTATAAAACGTTTTCACAACCAAACCAATTCTATAAAATGTATGAAAAAAATATTTCCAAAACAAGAAAATATATTTTCAAATAAAAACAAATATATATATCATTTTCATTTCCAATAAATTATTTAACTCACTTTATCACTTCAATCCAATGAACATATCAAAAAATTTATGAAGAACCATCTAAAATTCATTAGATTAACCCATTATATATAATCACCGACTTTATCATGATATAAAACCTTTTTTATTTTGAAAATGATGAATTGACACCAATTGAATTACCTCCCAAATAGAATAAAATCCATGGTTTCAGAAATGATAAATAGAAAACATAATCCAATCAAAAACCACTTCCTAAAAACAACACTAAATATATCCAATGAATAACCAGAATGAGCTATTACATGGAGAAATACACCAATATAAAATAATTATTTATCACTGAATAAAAGGATACAGAATGGTTATAGGTATCTAAAATCATCCTTGTGATCTTCGAGGACTAATTGGAGAAGATCTTCCAATGTTGGAAATTAAAATTCATCCAAGAGGAAACCTAAAAACCAAACTAATAATTGCTTAATGGGTTGTAATACACCTTCACGACATGTAAATATAGAGTCCCATATATTCTGAAAAACCATCAACTTTATATAAAAAAAATTGGTTTTCCACTTACATGTTGTGTTCTTATTACATAGTGTGTCCACAGACCATGTAGTGTATTTAGTTTATGGATTATTCCCTCCAACGATTAGAAAATGTGTACATCATATTCATGGATTGTAATATCACAAAAAATTGCATACTAATTGATTTTATGTCGAATATTCCAATAAATACATGACTTTAGAATTATATGTATCCTTTTTATTTCCTTATTGGAACCGTACAACCATTGAAAAAGGAAACATAAAACACTTCCAAAAACTGACTGGACATGGAAAAGGGGTTTTAAAATCTCTCCAAAATAGAAAAATTCATCCCCCAATAGCCCTCAATATCCTGGATCCACAAAGATATAATTCTATAGAGGTTTAATCAATGAATCCTTCTCCCACATCTAGATGGTATCCTATTATCACTAACATCAAACCCAGACCAAGAGTCATTTTACCACATGGTACCCTATCATGACGATCCATAATCTGAACTCGCATATCATTCAATGTTTTATTAGCATAAATATCAACATCTTTTAATATAATCATATGGGATTGTTCTAGTATAGAACTCTTCAACAAGTAAACAAGAATAATAACATTTATGTAAGTAAAAAAATATTTTAAAATAAATTTGTATGCTACCCTCTATGGTTTTATAATGATCACAATGGGTCCCAAAAACCCCAGTGCCATATTACACTATAAACCCTACTAACAATTTCCAATGTTAGGTGAATCTTTGAGAATGTCCAAACCACAATTCCAAAAGTATAGTTTCCAATGATGATTGTCAAAAAAAAATTTATGATGAGATTGTTATTTGATAAAACACCTCATATGAAATTACACAATCTCTATTATATCTTAAAAAACACTAATTCCATCTAAGGAAATAATTCTATTCATTTCGTAGTATAAGATATTTCTACATGGTCGCCCATACAAAGGGTAAAATGATTCCACTATTATTGAATATGGATATATATTATTACAGAAAAATGAAAAAATTTAAAATTATTTTCCCAAGTTTAGTTGAAATCAGGAACATAAGCCAATATCATATCCTCTATGAACATGATATACCTCTCTGATGATCCATACATTTTCTGATGATATGATATGTTTAATTTAATGTGGTAACTCATCACCCCAATAAACATTTCTAGAACATGGGAATGAACCTCATATCCTTATTAGGACCAATTTTTTAAGGAGCCCAATGACATCTCATAATATCGTGTACTTATAATTACCCAAGCAGTTCCATATTAAC
The DNA here is from genome assembly GCA_963277665.1 of Viscum album. Taxonomy (NCBI): domain Eukaryota; kingdom Viridiplantae; phylum Streptophyta; class Magnoliopsida; order Santalales; family Viscaceae; genus Viscum; species Viscum album. Next base: position 1,920,185,322 of record OY728163.1, read on the forward strand.
CGTCTCCCATAAAGAAAGGAAATGAATATATTTCATGAGTCAATAAATGATTACATAGTCAAATTTTCCTCAACAAGAGTCTGTGGAAAACCAATGAAAATATGAAGGATGTAATATTACACTTCCATACAAGATTGGGTCATGTATTAAACTTCTTTTCAGGTCCCTAGTGCTCCACCTTAATTATGTATGAAATAAGGAACCTCAAAAAAATATGATATCAATAATCTCTTCCCTTTACAACAATATTATTGCCTAATGTTATGATACATCTTTGTACAAATATTATTCAAAGAACAATATGATCAACATAAATTATCCAAAAACTAATATATGATAAAAAAATATAACAACCAACATATTATAGAAGAACAATTCTCTATTATGAGACCATGACCACACACCCAATGTCTCCCCACCATAAAGGATTTCACTGAAGCATTGGTGATTGGTGTCTACATCCTACTCAAGATAAACATTATCATCCAAATATAATTCATCTATAATAAAATAAGAAAAATCCATCCATGAAAGACTTACTCTACAACGATCATCTCCCCAATCCAACTCATCAGAGGCCTCCTTTCAACTTATTCCTTCAAAGAATGCGTTGGTAATTTTATTCTCAATGAATTTGGAACTAAAATTCATTTCCCAGTGGTATAATAAATATCAAAAGAAAAATAATATGGATAATATAACTAGAATATATATCTCTGATTCATATCCCTCTAAGTAAACACATATCATTGGATCTTATTATACGAATGTAACAGAAAATGTTCCCCAAAAAGACAATGACCTTATGTTTTGACTACATTTATAACAGTTGTCACCTCAAGATCAGTGGTATGATAATTCTTCAGTTGAAGGAAAAATAGAGAGATAAATAAACCAAAACCTATTTGCTATACATCAAGACACATCACAGATATAAACTAAAATAATCGAAGAAAACATCAAAACCCGACCCTACATTTGGAGTAATCAAAACTGTTGTTGATGTGAAACAGAATCCTAGATAGTCAAAAGATCACTAACATTAGTCATTACATTTAGTCATCACACCCTTAAGAGTAAAATTATTTAAAAAATGTGATCCTATAAAAGTCTTGAAAAAACCTTCTATAGTAACCAAAAAACCTATAATATTCAAATTTCAAACACAGTTTTGGGATGTCCTAAAAAAATAACCACATATACTTTTTACGGATCTACTAAGACAACCTCTTAACATATCACATCCCCAAAAACCTCACATATCAGATCCAAAAATAAAACATGGAAATCATACAATATTAAAATAAATAATTCATAGTTCAAACCTAAATATCCTAATTTTCTATATGCTCCTCCCCTAAAATTTAGTACACCAAAATATTATCTAGAGAGATGAAAAACTGTCAATGAAATGATAGAAAAACTATTTAATAAATTATATAAACACCATTGAAGAATTAGTGACATGGAAGGCCATAAAAAGGAATTAAAAATTCCAATTTTGAAAATTATATTCTTTTATAGGTATGTATGTTTCTCAAGATCTCAACTGGATATAACCTAATGGTAGTAATATAAAATAAAACCAACAAGACCCTCCAAAGATGATCAGAGAGATCATCAAACTTTGGAAAATGATATATGGTCAAAACCATCACTCGAATTAGATTTTGCTAATAAAAAAAAGTCTAAGGCTCCAATATTTTTTTTAGAAAAGACGATAGGAAAATCCTGCAATGACATGCTATGTGACATGTGGGGATGAATAAATCTATTAGAATTTTAGTCATAAAGATTTAACTTAAGTCACAATGAATCGGAAGGATTTATTCATTATGATTGATAAAAATGGTCAATGTACTCTGGAGTAGGATAATAGTATACTCATCCTTTCATAGTGGTGGTAATTAATAAAAAATCATCCAGAAATACCATAGGGTATGCAGACAAATATGTAGGATATTTACCACCCAATAAAGTGTCAAATTCATCTAGGAACATCTATAAAAACATAGATCAAATTATTCTAGACTAAAGAAAATTATCCATAACCTTCCAAATATAATGACCCAATCATGAGAGACATCATGACTGAATACATCAGTTGAGAAGAACTTATATTGATGCTTATAACACTCTATTAGTTCAATAAAACTAGTCATCCTATCCATGCAGGTAATAAATTAGATGATGTCAGCATTACATACTAATTCGACTAAATCGGCCTCAACATCTGCTATCAACACCTAATATGTGGGACTTATGAATCATTATTTGGAAATAATTCCCATTTAAGTGGAAATATCCAAAAATAACTTGATGGGTTCAGAATGAAAACTGAACACGCCAATTGCCATTGATGACATGAAAGCGTTTGAATCACCAGAATCAAACAAATCCAACACTATAGAAGATGAAAAAAACATTGTACCTATCACAGTCACATGACCTACTTCTGACTCATCTAGTACATAATACAATATATAATGTTTTCGTATCTTATCCACAAGAAAATAACACTTGTCCTGAGGAGTATACCCACTACATTTCGAAGAATCACCAAAAACCTAAAAATGATTTTTTAGAGTGGCTACATAACTATTTCCCTGAGATATCATTCCTCAAAAGCAGTATATATGGATAGTTCATCCATACTGATCATAATTCCTAAGGTCCACCAAATATTTATTATTATTATAAAATATCATTCGACACTGGTATAATACATCCTAGTACTTTCATTTGTCTCCCCAATGAGTAGTAATGAGGAATATTTACCACTCTTATGATTAAATTTCTCTCTAGAAGATATAAAATAAAAAAATATTGAACAGTTGAATCTCCATGAAACATATCTACCCATATATTTCTTCCTTATCTAAATATTCCATATCAACTACCTCAATGAATCTAGGATGGAATAAGGGTATCAATATCAACTAAATATTCTACCATAGTTGTAACTCAAACCATTAAGACTTTAGGTACTCATTACTAACAAGATTCAGTTACATAATAATTAAAACATTAAAATGTGTAGAATACTATCGAATGGTATGGTCCCCCAACAATAATGTCATAAAAACATGATTATTAAATATAAAAACCCCATTTTATAAAATTGATTATTAACAATTTTTATGAAATAAGCATAGGTAAGATCATCATGTAACCTAATTTTTACAATATTGTCCCCAAATCATTTTGTTGGTCCCTCGATCACATAACTGGAAAACACACCATAGAGTTTTCAAGAGTCTTGAACATGTTGAATATATCTTCCATCCACTCATGAAATGCTTCAAATTATTGGGGTCCTTTATCAAAATGAATGATGAGTGGATGCTTCTTAGTAAGTGCTCAGCTAAAATCCTCTACACATCATGGCTTCCAATACTCACTTAACTAATATGAGAACATGGTGTATAGCTATTTCTATCAAAGTAGGATCTACTAGAGTTCATTCCAGATGATCCTTCTGCATAGCTTCTTCTCTCAGATTTGGAAGATCTCTTCTGAAATGTATTATTTATGAAATGAAAAAAACCAAATCAATAACGATAATATTGAAAAATCAAAAGAATACATTTAGATATTGAGAACTAACGTTTAGAATATTTATAATATATAGAAAAAAATAAAAAAGATATATTAAAATGAAAAAATTAGTTAAATAAACAACACATATACTTCATGTAAATGACCTCAAACTACATGTCTCATTCCTAGTAAAAATACTTCACCAACCATGGTATCTCTATTTCAGTCATGAAATAGAGTTTTTCATGACCCCTTTCAAAAACAAACTATTTGAATTATTATGGTTAACTATGTTCCAGTAATGAAATAAACTAATCCTTGTAAATAATAACACACATTTGGGTGGGGATCCCTTTGATACCAAATTATTATGAACATGATCAGGCCAAATAAGCAATACTTCCAAACCAAACTATTATAGAATATGAGTAAAATAGAATAATGACAACCAATACTGAATATAAAAAAACCAGTCATGAAATAATATAATGATGATGAAGTATTCATGAGATAATGAAAACATATAATCCACAAAAAATTGTATAAAATAGAAATTAATTAATAACCCCTTCTGACAAATAGTTCCCTTCAAAACCACTCAAATTAAGAAAATCAACAAGAGAAGAAATCATGTAATAAGATACAATTCTCTTTACATGAATCCTATAATAATACATCTAAAATCACCCGATGTCACAATTATGGTGTGATTCAAATCATAGTTGGATTCCATCGTAGTTTCAATAGAATTCCTAATATCAATAATGATACAATTGGAGATTTGAAAACAAAATATTTTTGCAATGTAGTTATACAAATCAAAATCATTTATAATTAATTTTCCGTTTTCCTTACATTGGTATTATAAAGGACTATCATATTCTCAAAATAGAAATATGACATGAATAAGTGATATAAATAAGAAATTATATCCATTAATAAAGTGGTAAACAAGTAATAATATAACCATAAATCAACCTATCAAGTATATATATGTGTTACAACAATGTTTATTAATAAATGTGAGCTGGAATCAGTGATGTAAAAATAAAATTGGAATAATGACAATAATTGAAAAAAAATGAAACATATAAATTGTTAACAATCCTATGGTGATAATGTATAATTTATACTAAAAACCCTAAAAAAGAATATATTATATCAAAATGATATCAGGCCCCTCGAGCAGATACCAAAAATGTCACCTCCTATTGGTAAAACACACACTAAGGATACTTGTGTGTCTATCTTTTTTAACACCATTATCCCATTGTGAAATTATCAAAATGACTTTCAATACCATTATAACAATTTTACTAAAAAATTCAAACCCTATCCAATAATCTTCAATGTTTGAAATCCCATATTCCAAATTATGAAATTCAATTTTCTATGAAAACCCCCTTTCTTATATCATTTTACATTCCCTAAAATTATTTTAAACCAATTATCAATTCCAATCAATGAAAAACCCAACATAATTTATAAATAAAAACATGAAATTCCCCATGTTAACACATTGAATAGAAAAACCAACCTCAAAACTATTTAAAAATAACTTCTTTTGAAAAATGTAAATGTAAACCAAGGAAATGAAATCCCATTTACAAGATATACCAAGATCCTTAAATAGATCAATAAAAACATATCTACTTTTAAATAAAAAAACTATATTTGTATCCAAAACCAAAGAAGAAAGTGAAGTAACACTTAACTATAGGAACATTCCATAACCATAACAACGATCAGTCACCGAACAAAATGTTCTAGAAGAGTCTTAGGTCTCCAAAATTAGCATTCATAGATTATATGTTGAATGTTAGATGAGATTCTAATGGATGAAATGAGAATTCACCAAAGAGGCACTGTAAAACCCCAAAATCTTGTAGTTAAATTCCCTGTAATGTATTTACAAGGTCTGAAATTACATAAACCCATATATGTAGAAAAACCCACCAATTTTTTTTTTAAAACCCAAATTTACCCCAAACATGATGTGGGCCAATTACACGTCATTTTAATAGTTCAAACTATATATTCAGTTCATGGAATATTACTAATAACCATTTCATTGAGTGTCCTTTACATAGGAGTTGTATAAGAGCACAATGAGTTTTAGATACTCTAATATTTTTTTAAATTCCAGAAAATCCATGAATTCTCCATTACAGGTATCCTATGAACTCATTTTTATCCTAAAACAACCACTAAATGGAAAGTGGAAAATGATAACAATTAAATGATTGAAATTTAATAGGGTGTTACATGTAGTGATTCCACTCTTAGATCAAGATCCCTGTGTCACTATAGCATGTAGCATCTATTGTGGTGTAGTGGAGATAAAATTTTCTATAATTACCATATCATTCTTCAATGGTTATGGTGAAAAATAGTGTAGTAGAGGGGATGCTGGTTTATTACTATGGTATATGGAAAAATTCAAGGACAATGTCATTGTTGAAATGAATGAGGATGGGAATGTATCTCCTTGGATCGAAACAATGTCACCTTAGTTAATTCCACTCTAACCTAGTACTGGGTATCCCACATTAGAATTTTTTTATGAATGAAGAACATTAATATATTATTTTTAACCCTCAGAAAAATGTTATGATATTTTCAGGTCGTAGGACTCCTTACACTATTGTAACGTCCTAGTTCCGGGTGCTGCCCAGAGGTTCCCCGTAAGCAGTTGGTTACATGGCCTCAAGTGCATTTCCCAAAATTCCATAGGCTTCAGACTTGCATCGAGGGCGTTGGATGTGATATTGGGGAAACTATTCCCTCATTGGATAAGTAATTATACAGAAAATAAATAGATAGCAATTGATGAAGTAGTAATAACGTGAAATAACAAAAAATAGAAGACTAAAACTAATGAACAAATAAAGAACATATATAAATGATGCATCATTAATAGGTCTAATAATTTAGTCAAAAAAGTCACCATACTAGAATATCGTACTAAAAAATGTACAAAGGAAGAAAATATTCTACATAATCATCACAAGACACAACTTGGTCCCATTCTACCCATCTCCATAGCAGTCATGTTCTAGATATAGAAGGGTGCTTTCCCTATTCTATAACCACATCGATATATTCTATTTTGGCCGAAAAGCATGACCAGAATTGGGTGTTAGACAAATCCAAGTAGGAAACCACCCAATTATCTGTGCTTAACTATTAGTAAATATATATGTCAGACAGTAAATGAAATGAAGATATAAACAAAGAAGTACTCAAAAGTAACAATCCTACAGTTTCAATAGCATTAATTTTCATATTTCAAGTAATCAGCAATCAAAAACAAGTAACTCTCAAGGATGTACTCACAATCTATCCTATATTGTTCAAACAATAAAATAGAAGAAACCCTATGAGATTTACTAAATTTTATTCCCTTTGGTTCAGCTTTAGCAATGAAACTCTGAGGAAACAATCACGGACAATTCCCCATGTGGTCTTTTTATCGGTAAAATACACACACTCTGATGAAGCAATCAACATCCAATTACCCATGTGGTCTCGCAATGTGAAAAAATAGGCACTCTAAGGGAATATTTAACATCCATTTCCCCTATGGTCTCACAATTATAAAGTAAACAAACACTCTGTGAAATCCCTATGTGTCCTTTCCCCCTATGGTATACTACACTAAGTTCCCATTTCCCTGTGTAAGTCAATCATTCACAATGATGATCAAAACACAATGTAAAATAGAAAAACTACTTGGCTAAAATCATTAAGGAACTACATGAATAAAAAACTAAAATCATATAACAACATTAAATTAAATCACTCCATCCTAACAATACAAGAATGGAAAAAACATAGCCTAACCTTCAAAGTTAGACCAGACGGTCAATATCAAAACACTGGTGATACACATCCATACAATATAAAACAAATATATTCACAATCAAGAAACCTCTACTCAGGAACACAAGGCATAGTCGGAATTAACAGGGCTAAAATCCAAAAACATGCGATACCCTGTTCTAGGGTATTTTTAACATTGGCACATAATATTCTACGACTAACTACGAAAAGGAACAAACCAACTACCACAATGTTGTAAAATTGATATAGTTTAATACAAGCCATGGAATTAACCTAGAACACTGTATATATTCAAAAACATCTAAAACAATCATCCACGAATATCTAACGAGAGAGGAGAAATCAAGATATGATACTATAGAGTACAGAAGAACTCGCTGATGTCATTACATGACAATGACGTAGTTTGATTAGGAGAACATATTTGGATTCGGTGTCTTAGAGAGGATTTGTCAGTATCCATCATTCCTTAATGAGATGAAAAAAGGAGATTTTTTTTTTCAATTAGACACAAACCCGGTCCGATATAACCAATAAAAAGGAATGTACATGGTGTGTTCTTTAAAAGTACATGACTTGTATGTTCATTAACATTCCTCCACATTAGGTGGTCTCTAGGTCACCCCACACGGCCATGTACTCTAATGTTACATGGTCAGTACACAGTCTTCCATGGAAACCTAGTACACTATGTGTACTCCAAAGTAAATGGATTTTACTCATTAAATTTCCATATTCACCACTATTTCTAAAAAACAATTTTAAATAAAAACATGTCTGGACAGAACAAATGGGATCTTACAAACCTCCCCCTTTAATGAAATTATTCCTTAAATTTTCCATGGAATGATTCATAGAATAAGAATCAAAGAACAAAACCATCAACAGTGATCGTATATCGGTCTCCCTCCCCCTAGTCTCGTCTTGTACTCACTTGTGCTTCCATAGATATCATACTAGAGGAAGAAACCATCCACAAAGAAACTTCACACTATCATATAAAACACAGACTGGATGATCCTTGAATGATGCATCCACATCCAGCTCATACTCCTTACATTGGAAAACATGAAACAAGATTGAGAAGTAATGTCATAGTTGAGAAATGTGGAACACTTCGGGCATAGTCCGATACCTATGAGGTAACTACAACTGATAGGAAATCGGCCCGCCACTCTCAAAAATCTCATATGGTCCAACATACCTCAAGTTTTTTCTCCATTTCTCCTAATCCTCTTATGTCCTAACCTTACTGTGATATGTAGAGAAACCAGATCTTCGACCTCGAACTTCATAGGTTGTCTTTATGGATAAACATAAGACTTCTATCATTACTGTAAAATAGCCATCATCTTTTGAATCAACTCTATCTTCTTGGTGGACTCCTAGACAAGACGAGGTCCCATCATAGTTTTCTATCCTACCTCTATCCAACGTAGTCATGATCAGCATGGCCTACCATACAGAGCCTTATAAGGATCCACTTAAATAGTTGCAGGAAAACTATTATAGTACGAAAACTCCATAAGTGGTATTTGCTTCTCCAAATAACCACCAACATCTAGGATGCATGCAAAAAGCATGTCCTCTAGAACATGAATCGTACGCTCGGACTAGGCATTTGTTTGGGGATGGTATGCCATACTTAGATGTACCTATTTACTCAAAGCCCTTTGTAGTCCCTACCATCCTCGAGAAGTAAAACACGCAACCCTATCTGAAACAAAGTAGAGTGGAACTCCATGTAGACATACAATATCTCAGATGTAAAACCTTCCCAGCTTATCAACATTGATGTTCTCCATGATTGGTAGTAAGTGATAAACCTTCATGATTCCGACAATAACAACCCAAACTGCATCATTCCCTTGAGGTGATCTCGGTAAACATGTCATGAAGTCCAACCCAACATCATTCCACTTCAACTCAATAATGTGTAACAACTATAAAATCCCTATAGGTCACTGATACTCTGCCTTCACCCAATTATTGGTGGAACACCTAATGTCTAATCCAACTACATCTCATTTCATACATAGCCACCAATACTGACGGCGCACTTCTCGATACATCTTTGTGACACAAGTATGATGTTCCCAAAATGAGGAATGAAATTCCTGCATCTACTCCTCATGCATTTTTGTTGGATCCTACTCGTATCCTTGAAAACACAAGATATCAACTTATCCTAATATATATCAAGGAAAAGGGTCCTCTCCGGACACACTTTCCTGTATGTCCAGGAATTCAGAATATGATAGCTTCCTCATTCTCACTTGATCAACTATAGTATAGGTAACAACCACAAAAAAACATCTTTCTTTTTCTGTCATGCACCTCCAAATGAATATCAAAGAACAAGGCCATAAGCTTCCATTTACATCTGGCCTCCTAAACATCCATTATTTGAGTCCTCTTACTCAGTGAATCAGCCACTAAATTGCATTTCCCAGACATATAAGAAATCCCAAAATCTAAACAATAAAGGTACTCAACCCACATTCATTGTCTCAAATTCAGATCGCATTGGGTGAAGTTATATTTGAGACATTTTTGATTGGTTAAAACCCAAAAATGTTCTCCCATATGATAATGTCTTCAATATCGTAAATCATGAACGAATGCATCCAACTCTAGATCGTGTGTTGGGTAATTCCTATCATGTGACCTCATCTACCAAGTCTCGTACACAATGAAACCTTCTCCCTAAATAATCCAAACTCCTAGACTGATACCGGATGCATCAAGGTAAATAATATAGCCATTTCTAGACATTAGAAATACTAGTATCAGTGCTAAAGGAAATCATCATTTCATCTCCTAAAAGGATGTCTTGAAAGAATATAACTAGAAGTACGTTGTACCCTTCTTTGTCATGCCCATTAGGGGTGCTGATAAGAGAGAAAATAACTTTATGAAACGTCTATAGTATCCAAATAGCCCTAGAATACTTCATACCTCAAAGAAATTCATTAGTTTATCCCATGAAATTAATTCTTTCACTTTCTCTAGGTCTACTAATACTCTTGTCTCTGAGATATCTTGCCTTAAGATATAAATATGGTCCATCCAAAAGTGTCATTTTTTAGAGCATATGATATAACTTATTCTCTCTCATTTTACTCAAAACGATCTAATGATGTGTAGAATGGTCGTGTAGAGTGTTAGAGAGCACCAATTTATCATCCAAAAATACTTCCATGAAAGAATCCTAGTTTTGTAAAAATAAATAGGTTCATCAGTGCCAAGAAAACTAATGGCTTGTTCATGAGACTGAATGGAATAACCACATACTCATATAGACCATACAAAATCTGAAACACTATATGTGATATATTAGATTGTATAATGCACAACTTATGATTATCACACCACATGTAAATCATAGAGAACACTATGTATTCTCAAATTTGATCAATGAGATCATCAATCCTTGGTAAAGGATATCAAATATTGACTGTCAACTAGTTCAGCATATGATAATCCACACAATGTCTAAGAGAACCATCTTCCTTCTTCACAAGAAGTACATGTGATCCCCATGGAGAAGTACAAAGTAAAATCAACCATTTTCTTTCAACTCCACCAACTACTTCTTCAGCTCCTGTAACACTAGTGTAGCCAGCCTATAAGGATGAATAAACACGAGAGCCCCTATTGAACATGATCAATAGAAAATTTTACCTCCCGCTCAATATTAAAACCTAAAAATCCCTCTACAATGACATCCATACAAAGATAAAAATGTAGACAGAATTCCAACTGTGAAGTCCAGTGGTCATAAAAATATAGACTAGAAATCATGCCTTTAACTCCTCCCAAACAACGATGCATGTGTCCTGTTATGCTCGCTTGAACATCCCAATTTCCATTATTTAAAACTACTCTTCCCTTTGGTGACATAAAACTCACCCTACGACGATAGAAATTCACAACATTATAAAAGGGAACTAACCAGTTCATCTGGAGAATGAAGTCATAGCTTATCATCTCTAAGACATAGAGGTCCCATAAGAAGTGACACCTACCAACCTCAAGAGGGCACTCATTTCACTGACATACACAATCCATTCATTTCCCCCAATAGAGTTTCCAACATCATAAAATCTGTAGAAGTAATTATATAGGGTCCAAGTCTCTCCACAAAAAAAAAAGAATCTATGAGAAGACCTTATATCGAAAAAGCACAGAATCTAGAACTGAGGCAACTGGGATCGTACTGGAAAAGTAGAGTGTCCAAGATCCTATTCTTATTAGCTCTACTCCATTGCAAAATTGTGGGCAATAATGTGTCCCCTTGACCCTTCTTGAAGACCATGTGCGGATCCACCATGACTTTACTATAATCCTAGAAAATGGCTACCACAACCACATCCTCTACCTCGGCCAGAGTGGCTGGATGAAGTCTAATTCCCAGACTAATGAAAAACTATCTGTCCTTCTCCAAAACAAAGAGTCATAGAAGAACATCTGTCACTAGATGTTTGTTGAGAAGAAATAATATTAATTCTGATACTGACACATATTTCTGCCAGTTTGGTACTCCACGAGGACTCTCAGGCAATGATGCATCGTATGCCCTCTTTTCCTGCACTAGTAGCATACAACTGAGCTACCAAAAGTTGTTCCTCTCAATCTAGAGTCTCCACATGTAGGCTCCATGTAGAACTTTATGCTATCAGCTGGAGAAGAATTGAGTCGATATGTTGGACCTCCCTTGACCACATCTAGAATGGGTGTGAAGAACCTCATATCTATGAAGCATGAAGAATACTCCATTATTGAATGAGTACTCTATTCAAGACTCATGAACTCTTGGGCTCGATCGACCCTCAATTTATCCTGGTGAAAAAAACATAGAAGGAACACTGGTTCTCATCCCATTAAATAACCTACTGGATTCATGCCTGTGAGATCACATCCCACCATGTAATGGTGAAATCCCAAATCATATAAGTAGCAAGATTCACCCCCTCCCTGAAGGAATCTCTAGATGCTTGAAGATAGAGAGCATGGCCTCTAACCATTACTCAGCAGCATGAGGTCCTCTATCCCCTACGAAAGTGGGAGGATGCTCATGCTATAAGACTTGTGTAAACTCTTCCATAGATGGGGAAGGATGCGGTGCTCCCTTGATGGTCTGTATAAACCTCATGAATCCCTCTCTGAAATTTTCATTTTCACCTATGTTCAGTATTACACCTTGGGCCATTACAGACAAGACTGGAGGGTCAATTGGACGTTCATGATCTGCCCGGTCTAGTGTCTAGACACATCCCTATAACTTTTGTACAACCAGAGGAAATCATGGCGGAATGAATCTACTTGGTCAAACACATAAATTAAATCATTGTTAACAAAGAATGAAACATAGAATTTCAAGAAGGGATCATGAAAATTAAAGAATTATATATTTCAAAAAGGTGGATACACAGCGTGTATGTACCATATACGGTGAGTTCCTTCATGAATTCGCATAGGTGTGTAGTCCTACCAAACCAGGTCGTGTGACATCACATACACACAACGTGGTATCCCAAGACCCGACGTGTACCTGCATCATTGTCCCATGTCATATTTCTTCTACATTAATAATCCACCCTCTTCTATTAGAGCATGATTACACGGAGTGTTTGTGCCAGAATCGACGTGTATTAGAAGATTTCATTGACCTATATTGTTTTTCACACAAGAAATTACATGATCTACCCTCCATGGTATGTTTGTGTTTGAAAAAATGTGTACAAACTACCCATAATCATATCATGTTGTTGCCCACACAGTTGGACACATGGTCAAAACACACGATATGTACATCATGTACATGGCGTGTTCCACTAAGGATTTCCCAACCCCATGTTTCTACCCACACTGCCAGTGACATGGTTAGAGACTACATGATGTTTTCATAATTTACACGGCGTGTACATAAGAAAACTAGTTCCTTCCCGGCAGAGGGATGCATTGTGTGTATCATATTGTACACTTTGTGCATTCTTGGTTATTCTAGATAATAATCCAAAAAAACTACTTCGAAAGACTGTAAAATATTGAAAAAACATGAATGTTCCATTTTTGGAATTGTGGGGGCCCATACACCCTGCAAATAAAATCTAAGCATCATACTGTAGTCATTTTTATTCATAAAATTGCAATGATCTAGAAAATTCTGACCAATGATGGGCCATAACACATAAATAACCAAACATTGGTGTTCATTCAAATAAAACCTTAAATATTTGAAATACTACATCAAATAGAAGTTATTCTATCAAGGAATCTATCACAAAAGAATGAATATATATAACAACATCTATAACAACAATATGAAATTAGTAGTGCACCCATAAATGGAATAGAATCAATGCACGACATGTGATCTCTAGAAAATTACAATATGATTAATGAGATGGAATACCCTCATCAGATCGTGTTGCAATAGAAATATAACCTGAATAACATCAACAATAACAATATAATACATGTGAATCACCCAACAGTGAAATCAAATCAACTATAATAATTTCAATTCTAGAATGAATTTCGATAATTGAGGTAAATTAGCTTTTCCCTATACACGGGCTAGCTACTCCTGCGTACAACTTATTAAAAATTACATATTCCATTGTAATCCTGACTATAGGCTTGAAATAGTGTGAAAAGAATAAATGAATTCCTCTTATACCAAATTGTAACATCCGAGTTCCTGGTACCACCAGTGGTTCCCCATACTAGTTTGGTCACATGGCCTCAAGCGTGTTTCCACAAATGCTAGAGGCTACTGACTAGCAGTGAGGTCCATGGGTGTTATAGTGGAGAAATTATTCTTTCCTTGATAGATTAATGTTGTGGAAAATAAATATATAGATATAGAACACGTAGCCATAACATGCAATAAGTAAACAAGGAAGACTGAAATTAAAAAACAACTGGAGAACTTATATAAATAATGCATGATACATAGGTCTAGGACAAGTCACAATGCTGGAATATAGTACTAAACAAAGAAAAATTGATGAAAATAATCATCAGCAACAAAGAAAGACTCATCTTGGTCCCATGTTCTCCAAATCCACAGCAGTCAAAGACCATATGTACAATGACCCTTGCCATTATCTCTACCTATAAAAATATTATCTATTTTGGACCAAAAGAATGACCAAAAAAGGATGTGAGACAAATACCAATCAGAATCCACCAAAATATCTATTCCTAATAGTCAGTGAATTTATATGGATGGAAATAAGAAAATGAAGCAGTAAACAAGGATGTACTGAAAAGTAAGTAATCCAACAATTTCAATTCCATTAATTTTCATATTTCAAGTAAACAGAAATAAAAAACTAGTAACCCTATCGAAAGTACTCATATCTTATCCCCTCTGGTTCAAATTTTCAAACACAAGAAACCCGCAAGGAAGAACTCACAATCTAACCCTCTGGTTCAGCATTAGTAAAGACACTCTGAGAAAAACTTACTCTCAATTTTGCATGTGGTCTTTTATTGGTAAACTACAAACACAAAGGGGAAGCACTGACATCCAATTCCCCATGGGGTCTCCTAATGTGAGACAAAAAACACTTTGAGGGAGAACTCAATTTCCCCCCCCCCCCTCCCCCCACGGTCTCTCAACATGAAAGTAAACAAACACACTAGGGAAGCCCTCAACATCAATTCCCCCAAAGTTCTACTACACTAGGTTCCCACAGCCCGATGTAAGTTAATCGTGAAAAACTATTTTCAACTGCCAAAGTATGTGATATAAACTACATGGATGAAAACATTAATGAACTAATTGGTTTAACAACTACAAGCATATAAAATCATTATATTAAATCACTACATGCTAAAAATACTAGGAATTTGAAATAAGAAGACTATCTAGAAAATCTAGACCAAATAGTTAATATCAAAACACATGGGCATCAATTCCATAACATTATCAAACAACCTCTACTAAGGCACACAAGACATAACAAGCTTTAACATGCCTAAAATACATTATCATGAAATAAACTGTTCTTGTCTATTGGGAACTTTTTAACATAAAATTCATGGACAAACTATGGAATGTCACAAACCACCTACCGCGACGTTGTATGATCTATAATGATGAACAATGTCCATTGAATCAACCAATAACGTAATAGATCTACAAAAACGTCTAAAATTATCAACTAATATTATCTCATAAGGGAGGAGAAATCATGAGATGGGGCTCTAGAAGAAGAAGGAACACACCGATGTGATTCCAACACAACTGACAGAGGTCAATTCAGAGAATAGACGACGAGTCAACAGACTATATATTTTCTTTGGTATCCATCAATCCAGGATGAGATGGACATAGAATTTTAGGTTCATGTCGATTAGATGTGACCCCATTCTGATATAAAAAATTAAAAATGAAAGTACATGAGATGTCCATTAAATACACACATCATGTACTATCCATAACTATCCCCTTCTTTAGGGGGACTCTAGGTCACGAAACAAGGCCAGGTACTTGACCATTAAACGGTTAGTACACGGTCAGCCATGGAAACTGGGTACATGGCATGTCCTCCAATGTTAATGTGGTGAACTACTCAAATTTCTATATTATCCACTATTTATATAAAAAAAATTGTAATGAAAAGCATACATGAATGGTAGAACCAGGTTTTTATGGCTATTCTGTACTATTGAGTCTTTCTTCCTATCATTACATGGACCCCACTGAATGAATCGGCATGGTCTCCCTGTTGAAATCATCTTATAGCCTAAATTGTCCCATGTATGGTATTTCCTTATCATCTCATCCTTTAGGGGGTCATGGGAGGATTACCTAAGGGATTCAATATATAGAATAACCCTCCTTTTTAGGTGAATCCATGTGATGGAAAAATTGTTTCTATGTCTCCTTCATTACATTTTCCATCTCCACCAAAAATAAACAAAAATTAATCAGAATAAAGAAAAATTGAAATAAAAACTTCTTATCATTTAATTTATTCTTCCCAAAATGGATCTAAAACATAATTAATACCGAAACTAAATATTAGTAAATAAAATATTTATATAATCCTTTATAAATTTATGACATTTAATAATTAAAATTTAGTTTTTTTGAAAAATAATAACACAAAAAAAGGAACATCTAACTCCTGTGAAAAATGATCATAATATAATATATTACATTTCGGTTCCATGGATTGTAAAAGTCAAAGAACACATTGGTTTCACTCAGTATAGTAAATTAATGATAAAGGTACCCCACAAGAATGGTTGATATTTTTTTGGTTAATGTGGAAATATTCTAATTCCCAATAAAATATATAGTGAAGTATTTTTATGATATGGGTGTATATTTATTGCTACTAGAATAGAACTTATTGATGATTAAAATAGGAGAATATGTTTTATAGTCATTAGGGGGAATGTGAGTACAAACATTCACCCGGAAAAGAAGAATTATGATATGATAGATAATGATTTGGTGGATTAATGTAATCTAGTTGTTGAATTAATTTTTTTAAGAATAGAAAATAATGGGGTTAATACTATTTTAAAAGTGAAAATGAAATATGAAGATACTGAAAATTGGACACGATGAAGTTGAAATTGAAGATACTAGACATGTAGAAACGATTACTAGGTTTGAAGAGGTCAATCAATATTGGATAGTTCATGAATTTCAATTTAATTTTTTTCTATAAAAATACAATTTGTGATAGAAATTAAGGGTGTTAAAAAGATTCTATAATTTGGTAGAGTAGAACAATATTACAAGGAGAAAAAATAAATTATTTATATGGAATGGTCACAAATGATTCCATTTATTACTATAGATGACTCAGAATATTTACAAACACCCATCTCTTGAGAAAAATAGTTAATGTCAATCTAGTGACATTTAAAGACGAACATCCAAGTGGTGACCCGATTTCTAATTTTTTTTAATTTTCTATTATAATGATTCAGAGGATCATCCCCTTATGTTTTTAAATATGAAAGAAAATTCATATATTTTCACTTGTTTCTATTATAAATTTTTAGTCAATATAAAGGCAGAACTATGTGGTATGATGAAAAGTGAAAAGGATATATATAACAACCTAGCTAATAATAATATTAATAATTTTGATGTAATCATTAATTAGGTTTTATACAGTTATATTCATTATAATAATATTAGGTAATTTTCTATTAGAGTAAAGTATATTTATTTCTAATCAAAATGGGTTTTCATTTATTATATAGATTAATATAAAATAAGGACATCATAAATAATGGTTTTAATTTTTAAAAATTAATTTAATATTTTTTATTCATTATATAAAAAATGTACTAGTAATGAATTTTTGATAATTTTCATTGAAGATTTATTTTTCAAGGAATTCCAAATAATTATGATTTTTTTGGAAGACCCTCATTTATATTCAACTATTTATAAGGGAAAATTATATTTTGGAAATTTTATAAAATTCAATTAGTTCCTATTAATTAATATAATAAAATAAATTACTTTGGAATCAACATTCTACTAGAATTTGGTATTAAACATATTTAATACAAAAATGACATTTTCAGGAAAATTTCTTTTTGGCACGTATTGCATGTTAATATTATAATTAAATTCCCCAAAATCTAGGAACATAATATTATAAAATTAATTATATATTTTTAATTCTAATAATTATTATAATTCAATAGTTCTAACTAAATTATTTGTTATAATTTATAGTAAAAATTGTTATATTTTGTAAACACTATTAAGACTAAAAAATGTTTAATAGGGGTAAAACTAATATGATAAGTGTTATAATCAACTAATCTATTTAATCTATCATATTCGATTATTGTTTTGAGAATAATTGTTTAAATGAGGGAAAAAGTATTTATTTGATAATGTTATATTGAATTTGGGAACTAAACCTCGACTTTTTGGATATTAAGTCATATATTACTAAAATTTAAAAAAATTAGGGCATTTATCTAATTACATGGTTCGATGATTCAGTTTAGTTTTTTATTACTATAAATTTTTAAAAAATTATTTTTAATTATATAACCAAAAAAATCATTTAATCCAATATATTACATGATTTAAATGTAATTGTATTTTTTAAAAAAATAATGTATTTTCATAAAAATGGCTTGTTATGTGTTTTTTTGAATTTATATAAAAATAAAATTTTTCAACCAAAACAATTTTAACAAAATGAAATTGAATTCTAATTTTAAATCATATTTTTAAATTATTTTAGTAATAAACATTTTAATTATTTTCAAATAATTTTGTTTTCATGGTAAAATTTCATATTATCAAACGTATGGTAGAAAAGAGTTCACTGTGGTTTAAACAAGAAATAATGATCAAAATATAAAAAAACTTATCTTATTATTATTTTTTTAGTTTATTTCAACCATGTCACATTGTATCTTCACTATTAATGTTACATTATCTTATATGCAATGACTATGATATATTTATATATTATTAAATATTTTATGTAAATCCAACAATTCCCCTCCAAAAACATTTATATTGGAACATATTATCTTCCCTTCCTCACAAATTTAGAAAAAATTATATGGGAAAATACTAGAAAAATTAATTGTTTACATCATAGGAGACATCCTAAAGGATTTTTTTATCTAAAAAACAACTTATGAGGTTTTTTTTAACCAAAATATTTTTTCTGAGGAAGAGGTATAATTTTTAACCTAGACTTTTGATTTTTATCATCATTTATCTAAAAAAACTAGTATTCCACTCCAATTAAATAAAAAAACACTAATTTTTCATGTGTTTATATATTATTATATTAATGTAGATACCCGTATACAATTCCCTCCTATAAAATTAGAAATGAAAACCATCATTAGTGTGTCCAACAGACTACTACCACACAAAATATTAAATTTAGTTTTCATCACTATTAATCATATTTAACATTAATTATTTATTTATTATATAAATATATATATATATATTATATTATGTTTCTATTTACCATTTTTATAATAAAAATATGTCCTCTAATGTTTTAAAATTTTATCCATTGGATATTGATAACATAATTGGTGCATACATGTGGATTACAACATCCTTGAAGCAATATAATTGTTTTTCATGAAAATTTCATGTGGAAGAAATATATGTGTGTGTTTTAAGGGAAAAATATGATATGAATTACGTAATAACCATTTTATAATTTTAATATAATACATACCTTATTTCTAACATGTTCATTGAAAAAAATGAAATGTTATTCTTGAGTACATAAAACCATCCACCCCAATTTTTGTATTATAATATATTTTTCATAAACATATTACATGTAAGGGTTTAAAATTATAATTAATGTATAAAAATGGAAAGTATTTAAATATTATTATTTTAAATATAATATTTAACCTACTGGAGTCATTATGGACACCTAATCCAAATAGCCTCATAATGGTCGATGTAAACTAAATTGATTATGTAATGAATAATTACTGGAAATACAATAATGTAATAATAAACATTAATAATGTTCATAAGAAAAAAAATAAAAATTTAATTTTTTTGCGGTAGATAGAGAAAAATTTGTCTTATTAAACTCGATGAAAGGGACAATTCACCGAAAAATAGTCTTTAATAATTTAAATTTTTTTCTTCAATTTTATATACATCCATGTTTATAAATATAATTTTTTGATGTATTTACATTTAAATGTATGAAATATACATGATACTCTTTAATTTATATAATTTTTTAATAAATGAATTATTATGAATCTATTTGACTTTATTTGAAATATAAAAAATAAATTAATTTTTTTTATAATTTTTACAATGTCAAAATCATTTCCCACCCGGATAACCATTTTTTGATAATATTATTATATTTAAATTCTATATATATTTATATAGACACCCATTCATATTGTTTTTGGTATTTTATATTTGAAATTTTTTTTATAAAATGAATGGTTATTATTATATCAAAAGTTGTTTTGCATTTGGGTTCGAAAGAGTTTTTAAGAGATTTATGAAGTAAATATACACAATAATAATGTTTTAACCGTGATTAAGTCTAAAGAAATTATTGACAATTAGGTGTGATAATTATATATATTATTATGATTAGTAAACCCAATATTTCCTTGATGTTTGGAGAACTCAATATAGTGCTTCAATGCATTAGGTATGTATTATGGTATCCATTTAATTGTAATGTATATTTACTATATTGGATATTAAACTACTAATTGATATTTTATGGGTTTTAGGAATATGATTTCCCATGAAATATTTTTTATTTATAATGGTTTATAATGAGATTTCATGGAAATATATTGATTTGAAAAGGTAAGATAATATTATTTTAGAGGAATAATTATACACTTTTTGAATAAAAATTTATATTTATAATAAACTGTTATTAATGGGTTATCATGTTATCTATGAAACCCTCATGATTATGATTTTGACCTTGTGTTTTCTAATATTTTGTTTTATGAAATCATATGGATAGGCGAGATGATTTAATTTTTATGTATATGATAACTTGATCTCAATGATTATCACGTTGATAGAAAACTATCTTTTATAATCGTATTGTTATTAAAAGGTTTAATTTTTTTACTTCATTTGATTATGTCAATTGTTGAGATTTTTATGCTCATCAGACATTTTTTAAAAAATTATAATGTTTTTAATAACTCATTGGAACAGTAAATAGATAATGTTGAAAATTTTATAGAAACTTTGATGAGAAGAAAACATTTTTATTTGAAAAATCATATGTTATGATGAAAATGGATACTAATATGATATTTCTAACATGCAATGTATTTTTTTATATAACTATAATGACTTAATTTCCTAATACTCTATATATGAAATCTGTTCTGAAATGAAAAAATAGAAGTTTCTTCAAGAAATTGATTTTATATATTGATTAAGATTGGGTAGTAAGTGTTGATATTGTAGAATTTTTGATATTATCCGATTGGATAAAGAAATATAAATATATTCTCTCTAGAGTTTTTAATTTACAATTATCATTATATTAAGTTTAAATATTATAATTTTTGTCGAAAAATATCTTTTTATTATGGATTTTTATATAAGACACATAAAAGTTGATGTAGAAATGAACCATGGATATAATTTAATTCCAAATAAACAACTTACAATTGTTTGAATATTATAAAAAGAGGTTTTCTGTTGTGAGGGATTAGTTGACACTAGATTTAAATGGTGATGGTATACATTTATGAGAAACACACAATGTTTTATATAACATAATATATCAATTGTGGATAATTTAATATAATAAACACCTCCATCATTCAATGGATGATATTACCCTTTAAGAGCTGAAGGATAGCTTAAAGTATTCATAATGATGTTCAATGTCATGGGTTTTACAAATTATTAAAATTTCAATCATTAAATTTATCATTTTGATGTTGAATCTGATCAATGGTGGTAAATAGTTTACAATATGATATAAATATTAGAGATTAACACTATGTAGTGGGGAACATTTAAGGTTCGTGGAATATAGAAATACATTCCTATGGGTTTATGACATGGGATTGAAAATCAATTCATTGAATTAAGGAAAAAGGATAAAGGCTCAAAAACCGCATATGAAGAAAACATCCCTCGATTGGAATGGTACTTAAAAAAGTTCATATATTATATTGAGAGTAATATTAATTAATTTTACTCATCATTGGCCCTAGAGAATCAAATGTAATTTAATTCCTATAAACAGTTACGTTATGATAAACTTGTTATATTTTATGACAAGGATAAAATTTATTTTTATGATAGTCATTTATTCCATCCGGGTCGGACCGTGTCGGGTCGACCCGGTTCGGCCGACCTAGGGGGGTCGGGTCGGGTCAGCCCGGGCCCAGACCCCCCGTCTTCGGACCGTTTTCGGTCTTTTGACCGTAACTTGAGCTACGGGACTCCGAACGACGCGTCGTTAGCGGTGATGCGATCCTTGGATCGAGACGGTCGTTTCGGTATATCGCACTCAAGGTTTCGGAAAACTTTGTGTTCGGCCGGGTTGGTTCGTACACGAAACCAACCGGGGCCTCAGAGCGGAAACACTCATATCTTGAGCTCCAGACGTCCGATTGGCGTGCCGTCGACTTTTGTGGATTCCTCTAAGTGAGACAGATCTTTTGGCTCACTTCTCCCGAGGTTTGGATGCAGGTGGAGTACGGTTGGGATGGTTTTTCCTTAAAAACCAACCGGGCCCCTAGAACGAAAAAGCCAATAACTCACAGACCGGGTGTCTGATTGACGCGCCTTCTGTCTCATTGAATTTTTCTTGAAAAGACGAAACTTTTTGCATACTTCGCCCGATTTTTGGTTGCTGTTGGATAGTGGCCGGGTTGGATTGTACCCGAAATCCAACCGGGCCCCTAGAACAGAAAGCTGATATCTTTCAGACCGGACATTCGTTTGACAAACCATCAACGGTGTTTGTGATCATGTTGAGAAACGGTCCCTTTGAGTATACCCTATGGGAGTTCGGGGTACAGTTGAGATACGGCCGGGTTGGTTCGCACATGAAACCAACCGGGCCCCTGGGACAAAAAGTCTTGTAACTCACAG
The DNA here is from genome assembly GCA_963277665.1 of Viscum album. Classification (NCBI taxonomy): domain Eukaryota; kingdom Viridiplantae; phylum Streptophyta; class Magnoliopsida; order Santalales; family Viscaceae; genus Viscum; species Viscum album. The sequence goes on from OY728163.1 coordinate 1,920,208,318, forward strand.
ACCGGGCGTCCGATTGACACGCCGTCTGTTGTGTTGAGAACCCTGTGATGAGGCGGTCCCTTGAGATACTTCTTCATGGAACCATGTGATACTTGTAGTATCGACCAGCATCTCGTGGAGCGGACCCTCCTGGAGACGAGCGTGAGGAATACGGAGACCGTGTAGCTGACTGAGACCTGACGACCGCTGATCGAACGACTCGGTGTTTTACAGAAAGCCCAATGGGGAGAGCTTGGTTGCAGAGGAAGACCCACGACAGAGGTGCGCTTGGTTGTAGCGGCACAGGGGAGCGCTTGGTTGAAGCGGAAGACCCACGACAGAGGTGCGCTTGGTTGTAGCGGCACAGGGTAGCCCTTGGTTATAGCAGCAGACCCACGACAGAGGTGCGCTTGGTTGTAGCGGCATAGGGGAGCGCTTGGTTGTAGCGGCAGACCCAAGACAGAGGTTCTCTTGGTTGTAGCGGCACATGGCAGCGCTTGGTTGTAGCGGAAGACCCATGACAGAGGTTCTCTTGGTTGTAGCGGCACATGGCAGCGCTTGGTTATAGCGGCAGACCCACGACGGAAGAGCGCTTGGTTGTAGCGGCACGGGAGAGCGCTTGGTTGTAGCGGCACAGGAGAACACTTGGTTGTAGCAGCAGGCCCGCAGTACTCGATAGGTGGAGTACTACAGCAGTCTTAGGTTAGTGAGCAGTACCTCGGAGTCGTGACAGGACCACTGTACACTCTAGAGACGAGGTTCTTCGGAATTTGCGGTTTCGATAATGAAAATCTTGGTTTGAGCTGAGTCTTTGATCTTTGTGTTTTCTCATAATTGAGATGTGTTACTTGGTAACTTTGTTTTATGTATGGGCATATAACTAAGTAGAGGTTATCTATTGAGATAATCTTTGTGGTTATCCTTGTTGGTTTTAGTGAGACCTTGAGGGTCTCAGGGTCCCCACTAAGTATCGTTATACTCACCTTTGCACGGGCTATGCCCGCACTTCGTTGTGTTGGATGCAGACGACGGACAACGCTGATCGTGGTGGAGGCTTGCGGAGCAGGACGGTACCTGGAGGTGGACCACTGGGCGGGACGCACTCAGAGCGGTCGACTGGACTCGAGAGGCAGTGGAGGCTTTCTGTACCCACCCTTCGGGTGGGTATTCCAGAGGACGGCTCGACGTTGCGGCTTTACTTTTCAGTTGCTGTTTTTCCACTTTCAGTTGTACTTTACAGTTGGGCTTGTATTTCCAGCCCCCTTTACTTTTCCGCACTTACTGTTGTACCATCTTTGAATTAGTGTTTACCTTTCCACTTGTTTACTCTGTAGTTCTTGTTTACTTTTCAAAGGCAATGTCATCCCTTTTACCAGGATTTTACGCCTTGGTGCTAGTCGCCAGCCCCTGACCTATGGAAGGCGGGCTTGGGGTAGTCACGACACGGGTCTCGAGGACGGGTCGTGACAAATTGGTATCAGAGGAGTTTGGTTCTACCGCAGACTCTGATCTTTCTTCTATGTGAAGAAATAGTGTTATGCTTATTGAGTGTGATTATCAGTCCAGGGAGCCCAGTGTTGGTGAGGCGGCTGACGTATCCGTACACCAGGACCCAGACTTCTGATTTCCGACTTAATGCACGAAAACATTGATTGCGTGTGTGTTTCAAGTTTTCTTTGTGATTATATGTATCAGCTCACCAGGTATACTGTTCTGACCATGGCACACCTGTTTCCTTTTAGGATGGCCCCACGACGGCATCCAGATAGGGTTCTGAGTGTTGTACTTGATGATAGCCCGCCGAGTGATGAGGCCTCGGTACAGGGCCCTTTGACAGCAGAGGCACCAGAGGCACCTCTACCCACCGATCCACCGATGCTTCTAGCCCCAACCGCTGATGATGCAGGTCGCCTTAGTGCACTGCATGAGTTCTAGCGCCAGCGACCGCCTAGGTTCCACGGGGAGACGGACCCCCAGGAAGCCGACGACTGGCTGGAGGCAGTTGTTCGAGTTTTCAGGCTAGTGAGGACATCAACGGACCATATGGTGGTTCTTGCAGCGAGCCTCCTGCATGCGGCAGCAGGAAGATGGTGGATCTTGATGCTCCAGGTGCACGACGACGTATCACTCCTTTGGACGGACTTTGAGAACCTTTTTTTCTCAGAGTTCGTCCCAGCCACCCTCCGAGTGGTGCGCATTCAGGAGCTACTACAGCTGCAGCAGGGCAGCATGATAGTAGCCCAGTACGCAGCAAGGTTTACCGATCTCTCGCGCTATTCCACGGACATGGTACGAGACCCATTCCTCAGGGCCCGAACCATAGATAAGGGGTCAGTCGAGATATTAGATCTTTAGTTGTTTCTCACAGCATTCCAACACAGACATAAGTGTTGGAGCGATCCCTCTTAGTGGAGAGTTTCCTTGCGGAGCAGTCTCTAGCAGTAGGACCCACCACTAGCCGGCATGCGGCAGAGTCTTCTGCAGCGGGCAGTAGACAGATGATGCAGGGGTCCAAGAGGACTAGACCTACCGGTTGTTGACCGCGTGACACATGGTCATTTCTGCGAGGCACCTGGGGTGGACATCTACTTACTATGAGAGGACAGTGTTACTCCTGCGGCAGGGTTGGTCACATGGCTCGTGATTGTCCGAACCTCCATACGGATGACCTGCAGATGAACGAAGGACCTCATAGGTAGAGGCAGAGGTTTGATCGAGGAAGATCTCATGGAGTAGGAGACCGTGGAAGAGGAGCTGGCCGAGCAGCAGGTAGTGGACGACGCTTCGAGGTGTTTCCACCACCACTACCAGGAGGTCCACCCCGATCGCAGGGAGTTGGTGGACATGGGAGAGCTCAACTTCAAGAAGATCAGGCCTTCGATCATGGGGCTCTGGGAGTAGATGGACAGGAGCAGAACTAGTGGATACGTATTTTGTACTTCTAGTTCTTTGTTGTTGTTGTGTAGCGTCCTTGTATTATGAGCTGCAATAATAAAAGACGCATTCCTTTGTGATGTTTTCATTCCTGTCCTCTTTTGTGTTGTTACTAAGAGGTTCCAGTTTAGACTGTTGACTTGACCCTCACTTGTGAGACATCTACTGGAGGAGACCCAGTTTCCACACACTGATGCCGACAGTGTGACTCAACCCTTGGTGGCGAGAGTAACGGTTGGATCTCTTGGTAGTAGCGTCGAGGCATTACGACGTCATCCTTGGTATGGATTAGTATCATCCATGTCGGGATTGACTGTATTAGGAAAAGGAAGTGGTTCATCCAGGGGAAGAGACCAGATTTCTCTTATCAGAAAAGAAGAAATCTTAGCAGCACTTATGGGGTCATAGATGGTCCAGGACATGACAAAAAAGGTCCTAGTCATCCAGGAGCGGATGAGTATAGCTCAGAACCGACAAAGGTCTTGTGCTGACAGGAGACAGAGGCCACTAGAGTTCGAGGATGGCGACCACATCTTCTTGCGTGTCTCACCTCGACGTGGATTACGGAGAATTGGACGAGGCGGAAAATTGTCTCCACGCTTCATCGGACCTTTCCAGGTCCTCAATAGGATTGGAGAGGTGTCTTATCGCATGGCTCTACCACCTCAGTTGCACCGAGTTCATGATATCTTCCACATATCTCAGCTGAGGAGATACATGCATGACCCGACGCAAATCTTTGACCATGGAGAGCTGTTCTTTGATGATGGGGCGACTTTTGTGGAGGTCCCAGTGGAGATAGAGGATCGACAGGAGCGGGTCCTACGTGGACGATCGATTCCTCTAGTGCACTTCAGATGGCATCTCGGGAACCTCCAAGAGAGTTGTTGGGAGCGGGAGGCCCAGATGTGTGCTCAGTACCGCCTTTGTATCCCTAAGTTTATGGTGAAGCTTTACGGGGACGTAAAGCCCTGTGGTGGGAGTAATGTAAAGACACGTAAATTTCAAAGAAATTTTTTTCTTAATTTTCTTTGGAATTTTACAAGAACACAGTTTCTGACGACACCTGATTCCGAGGTCCGGTGTTCCTGGAATCATTTTCCAAAGTTTGGCTCGGGTACGTTCAGTGAACGAACGAGTGGGTTTTTCTAACTTTTGAACTGGTGCTCGGAATCGAATTCTGAGGGCACTGATGGAATCATAGTGCCGATAATTGCTTAGAAACGCCTCTTCTGGAGTTGCGATTGCTCGGGTGTGGTTTTTTAATTTTTGGGCTTAAATTTAAGAAATAAAATAAATTGTACGACAAACTTTATTTTATTTCACTTAATCCGCTTGGAGCCACTTGAAGCCACTTAAAGAAGCTTAAGCTGAGTTGATGCAGATAGGGTGCTATCCAGAAATATCCTACCCTCTTGGTAGGATATTTGTGAGGTGGCGCCCGCACGAGCCCCACCGTTTCTTTCCGCTAAGTAACGCACCCGCGAAAACCCGTCATTATGAAAGTCAACTGACGCATTTTCTTAATTTCTTAACGCACCAATTAATTGGGCGGTTTTATTCGTTGAATTAATTGGGTGTTTTTATTCGTTGAATTAATTCGATGAATTAATTTAATCGTTTCTTAACCTATTTTCAATCCATTGGCGTAAAAATAAAATAAGACCAACGCACGACTTCTGAAAAAATTCTCGTTGAGAGGTTTGACAACTTTGTGCCTTCATCCTCTTTCGCGAAGAATGCGAAGAATGAAGAGAACGCGAAGAACGCCTTCACCCTCGGAGATTGACGACGCTTCTTCCGAGATGTTATTCCCCACAACGATCTTCGATCACCAACTGCTTGAGGTAGGAGATTTCTGGTTTCTTTTAAATCTTCTTTGTGGTTTATAACAACACATGGATTTAATCGATATAATTAAATCTTCATGATCTTGAACCTCGGAGTTTGTCGACGCCCTTCCGCGACGACGGGACTCCTTTCCACGAAGATGCGATGCCTTTCCGCGACAACGCGACGCCCTTCCGCGACGACGCGATGCCTTTCCGCGACGATGCGACGCCCTTCCACGACGCGACGATCGCCTCCTTCCGCAGCAATCAAATCCGTGAAGAACGCGCGTGCGACGACTTGATGAGGTAAGAGTTTGTTGGGAAATAATTTATTTCTTTCCATGATCGTTTCTTTTAAAATATAGAACCCGGTTTCATAAGAACAATTTTAATTTATTAAAATTGTTGTTTGATATGTTGATTTATCATTCCCGATTGATACCACCTAACGCGGAGGGTGCGGGCCAAACGAACACTGCCCAACAAACCTCTTCAGTTCTTCGCTGTTGTGTGGATTTGGCAGGAGACGACAAAACGTGGTGCAAGGGCGATTTGATGTTTCCGCGGTGAAGAACGGGACCTAGGAGGAGCAGCGGGGTAGACGGGAAGGAAGACGGACCACCAGAGCAACTCTGGTGGCCCGCGAAAGCCTCCGGCGGCCGGAGACGGCGGCGCCCCGACGCACCGCCGGACAGGGCCGCCGCGGCTGAAGCAGCGGTGGCGGCGGCCAGTGGACTCGTGACCGCGCGGGTCCAGCCCTCACGCTGGACGCGGAAAAAGCCGTGTCCTCTGATCTCCAGTGCGGCCCCACGCGGGGCCGCGACTCTTCCAACCCGGGGGGGGGGGGGGGGCAGCGCCCCGTGGATGCGGCGCTCGGTCGCTCGGCCGAGCCGAGCCGGCCAGGGCCGCACCCTGGCCAGACCGGACCGGGTCCAGCCAGGTCGGACCGTGTCAGATCGACCCGGTTCGGGTCGACCCTGTTCGGCCGACCCAGGGGGTTGGCCCGGGTCGTCCCGGGCCCAGACCCCCCGTCTTCGGACCGTTTTTGGTCTTTTAGTCGTAACTTGATCTAAGGGCCACCGAACGACGCGCCGTCAGCGGAGATGCGATCCTTGGATCGAGGCGGTCGTTTCGGTATATCAGACTCAATGTTTCGGAAAACATTGCGTTCGGCTGGGTTGGTTCGTACACGAAACCAACCGGGCCCTCGAAGCGGAAACGCTCATATCTTGAGCTCCAGACGTCCGATTGACGTGCCGTCGACCTTGGTGGATTCCTCTAAGTGATACAGATCTTTTGGCTCATTCCGCCCGAGGTTTGGATGCAGGTGGAGTATGGTCGGGTTGGTTTTTCCTTAAAAACCAACCGGGCCCCTAGAACGAAAAAGCCAATAACTCACAGACCGGGCATCCGATTGACGTGTCGTCTATCTCGTTGAATTCCTCTTGAAGAGACGGATCTTTTGGCATACTTTGCCCCGAGTTTTGATTGCTGTTGGATAGTGGACGAGTTGGATTGTACCTGAAATCCAATTGGGCCCCTGGAACAGAAAGCTGATATCTTTCAGACCGGACGTCTGTTTGACGAACCGTCAGCGGCGTTGGTGATCACATTGAGAAAAGGACCCTTTGAGTATACCATATGGGAGTTCGGGGTACCGTTGAGATACGGCCGGGTTGGTTCGCACATGAAACCAACATGGCCCCTGGGACGAAAAGGCTAGTAACTCACAGACCGGGCGTCCGATTAATGTGTTGTCTGTTGTGTTGAGACCCCTGTGACGAGGTGGTCCCTTGAGATACTTCTTCGTGGAATCTTGTGATACTTGTAGCATCAACCAACATCTCGTGGATCGGACCCTCCAAGAGATGAGCGTGCGGAATACGGAGACCATGTAGCCGACTGAGACCTCACGAATGTTGGTCGAACGAATCAGTGTGTTATAGAAAGCCCAGTGGGGAGCGCTTGGTTGCAGTGGCAGACCCACGACAGATGTGCGCTTGGTTGTAGTGGCACAGGGGAGCGCTTGGTTGTAGCGGCAGACCCACGATAGAGTTGTGCGTGGTTGTAGCGGCACAGGGGAGCGCTTGGTTGTAGCGGAAGACCCACGATAGAGGTGCGCTTGGTTGTAGCGGCACAGGGGAGTGCTTGGTTGTAGCGGCAGACCCATGATGGAGGAGCACTTGGTTGTAGCGGCATGGGAGAGCGCTTGGTTGTAGCAGCAGGCCTGCAGTACTCGATAGGTGGAGTACTACATCAGTCTTAGATTAGTGAGCAGTACCTCAGAGTCGTGACAGGACCATTGTACACTCTAGAGACGAGGTTATTCGGCAGTTGCGATTTCGATAATGAAAATACTTGTTTGAGCTGAGTCTTTGATCTTTGTGTTTTCTCATGATTGAGATGGGTTACTTGGTAACATAGGTTTATGTATGGGCATATACCTAAGTAGAGGTTATCTGTTGAGATATTCTCTGTGGTTATCCTTGTTGGTTTTATTGAGACCTTGAGGGTCTCGGGGTCCCCACTGAGTATCGTTATACTCACCCATGCACAGGCTATGCCCGCACTTCGTTGTGTTGGATGCAGATGACGGACATCCCTGATCGTGGTGGAGGCTTGCGGAGCAGGATGGTACCTGGAGGTCGACCACTGGGCGGGACGCACTCGGAGCGGTCGACTGGCCCCGAGAGGCAGTGAAGGCTTTCTGTACCCACCTTTCAGGTGGGACTTCCAGAGGATGGCTCGAAGTTGCGGATTTACTTTTCAATTGGTGTTTTTCCCCTTTCAGTTGTACTTTACAGTTGGGCTTGTATTTACGGCCCCCCTTTACTTTTCCGCACATACTGTTGTGCCAGCTTTTACTTAGTGTTTACCTTTCCACTTTCTTAATCTGTAGTGCTTGTTTACTTTTCAAAGGAAATGCCTTCCCTTTTACCGGGATTTTACGCCTTGGTGCTAGTCGCCAGCCCCTGGCCTATGGAAGGCGGGCTTGGGGTAGTCATGACACGGGTCCCGAGGATGGGTCGTGACATCTAGGGATGAAGGTATATGGGATGAGTCCTTTTACTGAATCCCCTATAAGTCATTAGTATTTTGAAACGCAGAATGATAATAATTTCAAGGATTTGTTCAGTCCATGAATTTAACACTGTTAGACATTTAAATATATTTATATTAAAATAAATTCTACCCCAAAAATATATTTATATACAATGAACAACATCTATAAAAACCCTAGGAAACATTATACTATTATAACCTATCCATTACAATTTTAAAATCTTTTCCTTTGAGAAATTATTTTTCCAACAAATACATGTAATGAATTTTAAATTAAAATTATCCAATATTTTGAATTAAATTCCAAAAATGGATTCCATATTTGAAATCACAACAATTAATATTCCATTAATGTTTACCATATTTATTCATAATTTATAGGAAGAAAATACAATCTAATTACCGTAGTTACGGTTAAAACTGCATTATCAAGGGTTAATCAATTATGATTTGGGTTAAAATTACCGAAAACATTTAAATTTTAATTTTATAGGCATATATCGACCATATATTTTATATGGTTAAATAATGATAACATCTAATTATTGTGGAATGTGAATGATGTCGCTATAATTTAATCATTTCAAAACATCCCAACTCTGTTGTCTCCCCCACTTATAAAACAGAACCCCTCTCCTCTCATATTCACTCATACAATGACTTTTTTCCAAAAAAAATATATAACAAAATTAAATTTTCCATTTGAAAACCATGATCTAGAGTCTTTATTTTGATAATCAAACCATTCTTTTCAGTCATTAGGTATAAACCTAAATAGGTCCTTCGTAGAATTTGTATTAATGTTAATGATGACTCTTTATTTTAAATCTTCCACTAACCCTAAAAAATATACACAAAAAATGATTAAATAATAACATAAATATATTTCATATAATTTATTATTATTATATTAATTTAATAACTTATAATCACCTCATAATCCACCAAACATGACACAAAACTTTCAATCGTGTGTAGAGAGGACTACCAACTCAGGATCAGATGTAGTTATTTTTTCAAATAAACTATCATAGCGGGATATATTCATGGAATTAACATATATATATATATATGATATTTTTGTAATATTATTATATTTTTAAACAAAATATAAAAAATAAAATCATATTGTCAAATCAGTTGGAAAATGATAATGTCACTTGTGCTTAAGTGAGGCAACCGCCTCCATGAAGCGATGTGAATCATGGTTCATTTTATTTTCAAAATGATTATAGTTATGATATATTAACTCAATATATATGATATATATATATATAATTATTATTATTTGAATATAAAATATGGTTTCTCTTCTATTATTTCCATCTTTTAATAAATGATAACATTGAGAATATGTACGTATGACATATTATCAATATATACAGTGTAACTCTTTTTTCAATCTCTTAATTTAATTGAATTTTATACATACATATATAATGAATTTATATGATATGTAAATAATGTTTAAATTTTTGGGGACTGTGGAACTATGATCAATGTACATGGATCAATGCTACCAAACTAAATCCAAAATAAAAAGAGAATAATTTATCACCCAAAGTAGTAATATTTAATAAATAATTGATATCAAAATGGTGATAAAAAGTTGTAATTAAATCATAAATGGTATGATATATTTTATTATGGATAGATAATATATTTATAATAAATTAAAATCTATTAAACATGATGATCGAACATGTATGAAAGAAATCATATTTGAGGTTAGGGATACTCATCTCACTCTTACTTTCATGAATATATGTTATATTCACAACATATTTATCATTTTTTGTATATATACGTCCACTTTTTATGTTATATCATGAATAAATTTATCATCATGCAATTTTAAATTTAATTATTAGATATTTCTTTCATGGGGATTATGATTCCAATTTTACCAAATTATTATTGTTTTGATTCAAAATCTCTTCATTATTCATGATTTATTTTTATTGAGCACCTCAATATGGGAATTTTTTAAAATATGTATTTTAAACAAAATCATTATTATTACCATCTGGGTATTCATGAAATTTCAATGGAATGATACCATTTCACATTCATTTTAAATTCAATTAATTGAGAAATTGTTTTTAATAATAGATTATTTTATTTCTCTCATTATAAAAATAATTTTTCTTCAATGTCTAGGTTTTTTAAAAATGATTTTTAATGTTTTTTTAATATTCACCTGTGATTGTAAAAAATTCATATTCTATTTTTTGACTATTATAATATGGTTTTAATGTAATATTTTTTTAATTTTTTATAAAATTTACATGAGGTATTTTCAATGAAAATGATAATGGAATATTTATTCATTACACATTTCGAATAAATGGAATTTCCCACCATCATGACCACTAATTGATTTAATTCATTCATATGATGATTCCACAATTATTTTCTAAAAAGATAACAACATTCTATAAATTTATTGACTGTAAATGTTTTCTATTAATTGAATAGGATATCTTTCTCAATAATATTTTAAATTAGATCCATATGGTATTTATATTCATCAACAAAAACTAACCTAGTTTTACATATTATCCAATTGTGACATATTTTAATGATTCTTCCGTTATTATTTCTCTACATTTTTTATGAAAACATTTAATGTATATTTACTATTTTGATACCAATATCCATATTACATTATATGTTTCATGATTAATTTAATTTATTAGGAAAATTATTAACATATACATACTAGTTTTATGTATGAATATTTATGTTGATTAAGTTTATTTTATGGATAAATTATTATCAATTCATATTTTATATGTTTAGTATGAATGTTTCAATTTATTATGTTTCTCCTCATTCATATAAGGAATAAATTGAATATATTATTTGATGGGTGTGTCCCACTCTATCCCCCTGATATATCAATAGGTATCAAGATAACAATTAGACAAGGTTTTTTGTCAACAACATTCATATTTATCTAATATGTCTTGGAAATATTATATGACAATATGGTTATGATGTCTGATATTATGTGTTCCCCCATTATGATATAAGTTATTGATGTCCATCAGATTATTTGATTTGTTATAATATATTTGGTTATTTTTAAATCTCATCTTATCAATTATATGTAATTACTTTGATCATTAATTATTCACATGATATTGTTATTCATGTTCATTTTATTGATTAAATAGAATTTGTTTCAGTTATTTATCTTTATATATTCTTCATTCCTTATTATTTAATAATATATTCTACTATATTAAGAACATTACTGAGTATTATATCCCACCACATTATTATTTTTCCTTTCCATATTTTTCTAATAAGTGTATCAAGATTGATATATAGGTATATCTTAAAGGGAATAATGATGTTATAAATGAAAATACAATTTTATAATTTATATATAAAAATTTAATATTAAATTATAGTATATATCTAGTTTTCCAATACTATTATACTATTTGGCCCTTTCGGATGATATCACTTGTATCTATTAGAAATGTAATAATGTGACCACTAATACTACGCTCCAAGTGTTTTAGATTTACTGTTCATATGATAGAAATACTATTAAAATCCTTAGGGATGAGATTTAGGAAAATCTAAATATGATACCATAACCCTATAACTGAATTGTAGGATTAGTATATTTATATAATAACTTCCTTCAGGTTTTAAGGTATATTTTTTGTTCATTTTCTATAAATAGATCACTTTTGGACATTTTTAGTGGATGTGGTTATGTAATATTTCTCCCCAGAGGTGATAACTCTAAAAATTTAACATTGCTCTTTGACTCATTCTTCCCCGAATAGATGACAATATACCTTATTTAATACCTCATTTAACACTCATGGTAGATATGCTACGATATATTCACATATTATTTATAAACAATCATGATTTATTTATGTACATTATTATAATTAATGGAATATATTAAATCAATTGGGTCATATATTGAAATGAAGGTTTCGGGATTTGTACATCCTATAGTTTATTTTTTATAATTATGATTATAATTTCTCACAATAAGACTATTGGTTTTATTTAAAGGGATATAACTAGGAGGAATCATTTTAATTCTATATGTGATGGAAAATACTGAAATTCTAAACCAAAAAATGTCATAAGGAATGGAAATAAATATATTTTAATTATTGCAAAGTACATAATTTATTATATGGTTTATATGGTGAACATTGGTGAGATATATAACGCATAATATAAGAGGATGATATACATTAGTGAAGGTTCATATTGTATTGAATATAATGTTTTCGAGGTTTAATTTACTTTATACCTAATCTGTTCGTAGAGATACCATAGTTATTTTCTCAATGTAAAGAGAAATTTTTTAATCTCTAGAAAAACTGATTAAAGATATTAATTGAAGAGTAAAAATAAATCATTTAATGAAGTGAAATGAATTTCATCCTATAGATCAATTTATAGTTTGTTATCCTAAATGTGAGGAAAATAATAATTATCTTAGTAAATTCCCCCTTATAAAGATTACCTCTAGGTCCATAGAAGGGTTTGTGTTACACCAATCATTGATGTTGAATAATTAAACTCTTTATACATTGGAATTCAAGAATTATTTTATAGAAGTATTTTAATCATTGAAATTTTTATTAAAGGAATAATGAAATTTCTAAGGATCATTTTAATTTCTTTAAAATTATACGTATTCATATAATACATACATAATAGTAATAAATAGCATCTAGGTTTTATTAATTTATTGTTGATAATAATAAAAACTTCCAAGATCCACTTTTTGATTTTCATGTTATGATGGAACATAGAGATATTTAATCAGTTTTAATCTAATTTTGAAATATATTTTACACATCAGATTAACATGAATAATAATTTATAGAATATTGCAGAATTCATATGTTTATAGGTATTTTTGATTGTTAGGGTTAATATTATAATTTATGTTAAGGTAATAATGATCCATTATGATTTGACAATTTTGTTGAAAAAATAATTCATATTAAAAGCATTTGTGGTTTAAAATTGATTTTATGACTAATGTTACTATTTATAAAATCACAAACCAAATATTGGTTGATGAAAAATCACATTCATCAAGGAAATCCGTTTTGAACAAACATTTTAAGGATGGTATGGGTAAAACACCTACAATAAATATGTGTTATGTAAAGGGTAATATGTCATTATTTTTACTCGAACAATTTTCTGAATACTTATTTAGTTGATTTTGGGAAACATGTTATAGGATCCCATGTTATTAATTTTTTTTATGATTTTTGAGTGATTAATATTATTTTGGGGATGGTTTTATTTGATTAAATAAATATTTTATTTTCTAATAATGCTACTAATTTTTTGGAGATGTAATTTGAAAGGTTTTAGGGATAAAATAATTATGGAAAGGATTGTGTTGAACAATTCGTGTTACTATTGAGGTTTAAATATTAATGAATTATTTTAGATACCTTATTCAAACTATTTTGGATTTGGAAATTATTTGGAGAAACATTGATAACATTTCTAATCATTCATTAATATTATGATCCATTAAAATTTAATTTTATTTCTTCATCAACAAAAAAAATATTCATGGGTGATTTTCATTTTCTGGAGTATGAAATAATGTGGTGATTTATCTATGAACATCTAAAGGATTAAATTATTCGTACAACATAATAGATATAAAGTAGGTTTATTGTTTGGTTTTCCTTGTCTTGATATTAAAATAATCTATCAACGTTGAGAAATGGATATTGAAATAAAATGGTTACAAATTTACATTTATTTTTTATTAATCTATGGTGTTTTGAACACCTTACTATTTTTTGGTTTTGTAGTCATTATCCATTTGTTAATCAGCCACATTCTTGTGATCAATGATCTTTATCACTCTCTATTTTTTTAAATTCTATTTTCATTCATAGCTACATTTTCAATTCCAAATTACATTTTCCAACATGGAATCCTATATATATTTTTTTCAATATAAGTTTAGAACACCCCTTTCTCTCTTATCATGAAGAAGGTTTGTTAAATCTTTTTACAAACCATGATTTCAAAAATTGTATTTTTCAAACATTAAACCATTTATATCCATGTCCCTGATAAAATGGATGGGATAAAATCTGTTTATTTTTGGAATATTTTAACAATCAGATATTTTAATAAAAATTTCAAATTTAAAAAATTAATCCCTTTGATAGATAACGATACACACATCCCCAACTCTAAATGAACCATAAAATAACAAACCATAAAAACCCAGCCAATAAATTGGAGTGTTCAAATATGACTAATTAAATTTTAAAATGTATATTATTTACTCTCATTTTAAATAAATTAAGTGTTTATCAATTGGTAATAAATGAAAATAAAAATAATTTGAAATTATAAGAAATGATTTTTTAAAGGTTGTGTTATTTGAAAAATCTGTCTTTATATTCATATATTTTATTTTATGGTGAAATATTTTAGTTAAATTTTTTTATTATATATTAAATGAAATTTATTATCATTCATCTAATAATTTTTATATTAAATTCGATATGATTCAACCTAGTTTTATGCTTAAAACTATGATTTTCTAGAAATAGGGTTCGTCACATTTTCCACACTTATTATAAAATAAATTTTTGTCCCATATAGAAAATTTATTGGGAAAAGGGAATTTTTTTTGAAATTATATTTTCATAATTATATTATAGATATTATTTGAGTAGTTTATTTGAGGAATAGTGAAAAGTACATATTTTTATCGAAAACACTTATTTTCTATAAACTAATTGTTTTTAAAGTAAGCAACAAGGCTTCAAATAGTTAAAGAAAAGAATCAAAGGTTGAAAAAGTATTAAGGTTGGAAGTTTAATTTTATCTCTATAAAGGATATGAGAAACACATGAGGAGTTTTAGAATGAATAGTGCAAGTGTCACTAGAGGCTCCCATGTTAGCAAGGCAATCAACAAGTTGATTGGCCTCCCGATAGACATGTGTAATGATATAATGAATTGAAGCAAGTATGTCAAGGAAGTTAATCCATTTTATCGTTACATTCTATGGCAATTGAATTTGACCCATTCTAACTACTTAAACAACTGTGGCAGAATCACATTCAAAACAGATATTCATCCAATTTTTTATTTGAGAAAAAATAAACTACATTGATGAGATCCATTATCTCTGCTTCAAGAGCCGTGGCCATTCCACACGTACCATGACCCCCATCCACAAAGTCACCATCTTGATTTCTGAAGACAATACCATATCCAGAAGGACCTATATTACCTCTCGAGGCTCCATCCGAGATAAATTTAATGCAGCCTACAAAAGGTGGTAACCAAAATATTTCCATGCTTCCAAGATGCCAAGGATAATTACCTTACACATTCAGATTTTTGAAAACAATGAAATACCTTACTGAGTTGTGACAATTTTCCGCATGAGAATTGTATTCTTGTTGAGTCGCGAACACAAATTGAGAGATCAGAAACCTACTATGGATTCTTGCATTGGAATGGTTGGATTTATTCTTTCACATCCATAAGACGTGAATGAATTCATCACATGCATCAAAGAAGAGAATAAGCACCTACATCGATAATTGAATCACTGGGAGTAGTAGCGGATGGTATGTAATGCTATTCACATGTGGCGATTGAATCTCAAACTAGGTAAAAAACCTGTTCCATAGTGAGGCTGCTGTACTACAACACATGACCACGTAATTATCATCATCATGGTGTTGGTGACAGAGGAAGCATCTGGAGTAGAGGGAGATCTCAACCCGCTACAGATTAGTTTCCACTGGAAGTTTATTAATTTGGAGGCCCCATAAGAGTGTGGCTCAAGATGGAAGTATCCATTTTTTGTAGTTCACAGTTCATTTACCGCTACCTTGAATAAGATTTTGGTAGAAGAATTTGGAGTTCATAATTCCATTTGAGCTCAGTTACTATATAAGAATGTCATATGTGTCTAGAAAATCATAGGAGGAGACTATGTGCCCAATATCAGGTGGAAGATGATGATACAACTCACGTTGATATTTAAAAGTGGCATTGTAGTTTGTAAGATGGTACTAAATCTCTACACTATCAATCTGGGGGGTGCCAGTCCTATTGTCTCTCCAGAATTAGAGGGAAGAGTACCTACTGACTAACCAATGAGACTGCATATTAACATTTTGGAATGTTTTTTTAATACCTGGCCAAACTGAGGATTGTATGTAATTCATGTTTCTTTCAATCATCCTTCATATAAGTTTAGTTATGACGAAACTCAAGGACTTAGTGTTATCATTGATGAGACGCCAAAGGAAATGTGCTTGTAGATACTAGTTAAAGAGCTTAATGTTTTTGATTCAGAGGCCTCCCATGTTCTGTGGCAAGAAGAAAATTTTCCAAGGATCTGTGATAATTTTCCTTTCATGTATAATTCCACTCTCCAAAAATTTCTTTATGAGTGTGTTGATACATTTAAGGGTGGAGGCTGGCCAGGAGTACACCATGAATGAGTAAACCAGTTTTTATACAATCACATGCTTAAAAAGGAGGATACTCCCAATTATTGAGAGTGCCTTACCCATATCGGTGGAGATAGTACTTTTTACTTGGCTTACAACATCATAAAAATAAGAGTTATTCAGTTTTCCAAGAAATATTAGTACTCGAAGATATGTTAAAGGAAGGGACCCTTCCCTTATTCCCATCTCATGAACCATAAATTGCTTCCTTGAGGCCGGGATTTTTTTCCCAAAGAAAATAAAGACTTTCTCCAATTGAATTCATGAACAGAAGATTTTTCATAATGAAGAAGAGTTATCTTGATATTTTTAAAGTTCTTTCTTCCACCATGAGTTAACAGAATGATGTCATCAGCACAAAAGATATGAGAGGTGGAAGAGATACCTCCAGAAACCTGTATTGTTTTTATCCATCCTTTGTAAACTCTATCAAGGATAATTTGACTGAGATAATCCTTAGCAATTGAAAAAATAATAGCGTTCAAAGGGTATCCCTACCTCACTCCTTGAGAACATTTAATGTAACCTTCCAGAGCTCCATTAATCAAAATAAGAATATGGGAAGACCTGATCAAGGCATTAGCCCAATGGATTAATCTACCGTGGAAGACAAACTCGTGCAGAATTTGTCCAATGAAACCCTAGTCAATGGTCTCAAAGGCCTTCTTAATATCAAGCTTTATAGCAATATTTACAACTCGTGTGGTCTTTTGAAGCATATTTATACATTTAGAGGCATTTATAAGACATTATTGAATCCTTTTTCCTTTGGTATAACCATACTGGTTCCATGAGACAATTATCTTTGAAATATGAGAAAGGTGAATGGATAAGATTTTTGTGATGATCATGTGGATAGTATTGATGAGGGAAAAAGGCAAGGACTGAAAAATTTCACATGCATTATCCACCATAGGAATAAAAGAAATTAACTGAGCATTAATGCCTTGAATGTGAGATCCTTTTGTGATGAAATGTTTAACCAATCTACAGACATCATCTTGTATGACCTCCTAATATAATTTGAAGAAATAATTAGTGAAACCATCCAGCCATTGTGAGATTTCTTTTTTAAGACCAAAATTTGATTCCTTGATTTCAATATCTGTTGGAGTTGAGGAAAAAAGTGTTTTCTGTATCAGTGACCAGATTTGGAATAATACCATCGATCAATGCTTCATTTTTTGTGGGACCGTCGAAAATATTCAAATAGAATGAGAAAATGTGATTTGAGAGACTCTTTCTATCATGAGTTATAGATTCTCCATCCTTCAGAAGAGAAAGAGTCATGTTGACTCTTTTATCTCGTTGAAGTGAATTAAAACATTTGGTATTCTTAACCCCATCAGTAATCCAAATAATTTTGAACACATATTTCTTAATGCTATCCCTGAGCACAATGTGTTTCTAGAGCTGAGAGGATACTGTCTTTTCTCAGTAATCATTGCCAGGGAAGTTTTTAAGAGTAATTTAATCTTGAATCTATTGAATTAATGTTTCATGATAATAAATTTTTTGGTAAAAAAGGCTGAACTTATTTCTGATCCAATGCTTCATTTTCTGCTTAAGGAATTGATGCTTGAAAACACAAGCAAGTGTATTGCGATTATAGTCTTTCATGGCCCAAGAATCTCTAGCAATCTGGGAACAATTTAGTAGGGTGGTGCATGAATTGTTAAACATAAAATAGAGAGGTAGTTTTTCACTCTCATCAATGAAATTAACATGAATTGGAGGAGGATATGAATTATGTCATGCAAGAGAAACACATGAAATGGGTTTCTAATCCTCAAACATATGTATGTTAACAAAATAACAACCAATTCTTATTTCCCTCATGAAATTAAAATATTTATTTTACCAATTCTACTTAGCTCCCAACAAATTAATTTTTTTCAGATTATAATCTTTAATAAATACATTGAAGTCTGTGATGGAAGTTGTACCTATAACATACCCAATCTTTTGATCATGATGTAGAATGGTATTGAAATACCCCATGATAATCCATGGGTCCAAGAGGGAAAGACATATTTTTAAGATGAATCTATAATTCCATTCTATTAATATAGTTTTTGGAGGCATAAACCATCGATCATAGAATGTTTCTACCATAGAATGTAAACCTGCATGTGAGGTCATGTTCATGCTCAGAGATTAGAAGAGGGTTAACCACATTGCTGTGAGAAAAGATCCATAATTTGACTCGATTAGAATCTTGTATAGAACCAAACATTAAATACACTTTTCCTTGAATAAATTCACCATTATTGTGTTTCTTGGTCATAGGCTCTGAGATCCCATGATTTTCAGGCTTATATTTACTTATTAGCAGCCTAAGGTAACAAATATTGTTAGGGTTGGGTAATCCCTGAAAATTCTTGAAAATTACCTACATTTTGACTTCTGTTTGGGGTTAAAAACCCCCTTTTCCCTTTTCGAATGTGTCTTATGGCATCCAGACCTTATCAGTTCCTCTTTCATGGACACTGAAGTACTTTTGGTAGGAGTAGATTCAGTGCAGTCCTTGCTGTCATTTCCATTTTCAGTTTTAAAATCTTCCTCTGAGGGAATGTCTTGATCTCATGTTTTAGTGTGAGCCTCCACCTTTGAGAATGTGGCCTCAATAATATGTTGATTTGGGATATAAGGATGGTTTTTCATCAATTTCTGGATAGAAGGGAGAGGTCCGTTAACTGTATCATCAGAATGAATGTTCAATGCCTCATTAATTTTTGAACTTATCAGATTTAAAGCAAGTTCGTCATGTTTCATACCAAACACAAGAGTAAATATCTCATCTACAAAATATTGAGACTCATTCTCCATAACATGCTCTTCCACTGGTATAACCGCTTATTTATCATGGACAACACTTTTGTTTTGGAGGTAATGATTTTCTTCTTCTTTAGCAAGATCCACCCAATTCTTGATTGATCTCACCATATGATCACATGAAACTTATTTGGATGCCCAGTTATCAATCTTTTTAATATACTTCAAAGTAGCAGCAACCTTCCTTCTAGGAAACTCCTTCCATGATCCCTTCATAGATATCAGTGATACAATTTTTTATACAATACAATATTTAGCAATCATATGACCAACCATTCTGTAGTGCTTACAATATTTAGGGAGATTTTCAAATTCAAATATAACTTCTATAAGATTATCATTAGCATCCATTGCAACATGATCAGGAGGTGAGGTCTCCATATCAATTTAAATGAGGACCCTGGCATTAAGTCCATGATCTCCATTAATTGTTGGCTGAACAAGCGTCAAATGAGTTCAAATACCAGAGGAAAGATCAATGAGAGTTTTCGGATACCAGTACATCCGTGGACGTCCATGAATTCTTGCACATACCTGCGCAATGGATTGCATCAGTGTGTAGGGATTAAAACTGGCATCCCATTCTGAGTGTCAGAAGATCCCAGGCTTCATGTTTAGTGTTCTGAGCTTCCATATTGCATATAATTCATCCTGTTACTGATGAATTATATGGAATTTGCCTTTTTCACTGGGAATCTTTCTCCAATTGGAGAAATTCAAACAAAGTGAAATATTTTTTTTATGATCCACGGAAGACCATAGATTCATTCCCTTTTCATATGAAATATGACTGAGCATCGAGAATATACAGACCTCAAGTCTCTGCTTGATGGCCTTTGGGTTAGCTACCACTGTGATGACTCCATCTCCAGATCGTTTTATTATATGTGGCTTATTCTGAAGAGACATGCTAGAAGAGGTTCCTGCAAGGACTTTCGTGAATGAAAATGCTTTATGGGAGAGAGCTCCCAGATCTGAGCGCTTTCCAGGTTCAAATTGACGAGGTGGGAAGGATCATTCCCATTCTGTGTTGAACGCATCCATTGAGAAGGAAGATTAAACCAAAATATGACCATGATTTCATCGGTCAATTTGAAATGAGCATGATCCCGTACGATGCATCCTCATCGTTATATCTTGCTGAAATCCACATCATCTATATAATAATCAGGTGGAATCTCTTATAAAATACTTACCAAGTTAACTTTTGTACATAATTTATTTTATTAGTCGATGAGTTATAATATATTATGATTAATAAAAATTTATTCATTTTAGTTAATGAATTTTTTATTTTTTAAATAAAATTACTTATATTTTTGTTAACATTTCCTTTGAAAGACCATATTTTATTACATTTACAGGTTTAATTTTAAATTAAATTCATTCCATTCTATGAATTTATTTATTTCTAAATATTGTCAATATTTTGAATAAGGATAATTTATATTTTCTAATAATTTCATCTAGATTTTTTTCATTATTAATATTAAAAATGATTAAAATTAAATACAATGGATATGTTATCAACTTGGTTTCTCAGGGTTAAACTGATAATATATTGGTTGAAATAACCTAAGAAATGGAATATTATCTATTATGTATATATATTTATACCTTATAAGTTATAATTTTCTATAAGGATCTATTTTGAAGACAATATTCATTTTAATAACATTGGTATAATGTATTCTTTAAAAAAATCCAATAATATCCACTACCCCACTTTTAAAGGATACTGCCATCTAATATCCTCTTCAGAATACGAATCCATTTTTTGCCCAATACCAAAAAAAATTACTTATTTAGTGGTCTTTTAAATACATATAATACAATTTATCTTAAAAACAATCTTGGATGAAAATTGTTTTAAACAAAAATACATTCTTCTAAGAGGTATTGTTCTTAATCATGAGACTTCAATTTATTTCATTCTATACCCCCACAAAATATTCAAAAAATAATAATATAATAATAATAAAAATATCTACCATATACTAATATAGATTTTTGTTAATTAAATATCCTATATCCATACCATACTCTATAAAATAGTAATTGAAACTATCAATCAAGTCTATGGATAACTACCACCTCACAAATCGACGTAAATGGATTTCTATTACCAAAAATAATGGATGGATATAATGACGTATTGATCATATATTTATAGATATGATATTTATGAAATATTTTTTATTAATGAAATATATTATCACAACAACCTTCATACCTTATAATCTGTTGAAAATGAAAACATCATATGGGCTTACGTGTGAACTAACACCTCAACAAAACGATGTTAGACATTTTTCATTTTTTAAATAAAAGGTAAAAATAATAGATTTAAATAATATATTTGAAATATATTATATTATAATTATTATTTCATGGTGAAATATTAATTAAATTTATATTTTTCAATACATTACAAAAAATGAAAATACTCATCATGGATACGTACGGCCTAATGTCTCCATGAATAATGTAACTCATTTGTTTAAATCTAAAAATCATGGAATATTAAAATAAATATATAATTAATAAATATGATATTTATATCACATGTAAAATTATTGATATAATTAATCAGTGATTTATGTACATGTACCAAACATACCCAACAAAAGCAAACAAAGACAACATACCAATTATCATCCAAAATAGTGATTTTTAGTAAAGAATTTTCTCATAAAAACATGATAAAATGTAATAAGGAAATAAAATATTGTATGACATATATTATCATTTTTATTTAATATATATATATATATATTATTAATATATATTTATTATATATGTTGTTTGAACATGTTTGAATGAAATTAGACATGAGGTAAGTGTTTCTTGTCTCACTTCTACTTCCATGAACATATTCTTTATTCAACACTAATATATTTTTTTGTGAAGTATATAATTTTATTTGGACATTAAATGTCATAAATATATTTAACATAATAATATTTAATGTTAAATTTCATGTTATTTCCTTCACGGGCCTTACAATTTATAAGTTACCAAGTTTGTAAGGGTTTATTTTCCAATCTTGTAATTATACATGATTACTTGTGATTAAAAATCTTGTTAAAATAAATGATTGATATTTATACAATTAATCAATTACATTTCACTGTAATAGTGTTATTAATGTAATTTGGATATAAAATTATGATTTTCAACCATTTGGTAAATAAATTTATTGACAAAGTGTTATTAAGAAAACATGGATTTATTTCTCAATTTGACTAAAATGTGTTTCTCTTTCATATCCATGATTTCATAAAATATTTTCAAAAATAGTTTCTCTATTATCCATGGATTATAAAAATTTATTTATGTGACTATTATAATTTTTAATAATTAAAATTAAAATAATATTCATGTCATTTTCTTAATAATTTATTTATAGGCATTTTTTTAAAAAGTTGAAAGAAATATTTGTTTTAAAGATACTCGATATGAGAAAGAATTCATTTATTCATGGCCACTCATTGCATTCATGGTTCATTTTCCAAATTTATATGATAATTTTAAATTAATATTCCCTTCATATTCTTTAAAATACTAGTTTTTAAAATATATTTTCAAACTGTAAAAGGTATTTTCCACAAAAAAAATTTAACGTGAATTTTTTAGAATTTCTATTCATATATGAAAAAACTCTTATTTTAATTGGTATGCATTGGGGATATGTTGTAACAATGAAAAAAATATTATTTATGTTGATGCTTTATAATAATTTCAATGTTTATGTACTATTTTGATTATATAATCTATGTTACTATGGATGGTTTTTTTATTGATTGGTGAAATTATTAACATTCATATATATGATTTCCAACATGAATATTAATTTTGATAGTAATTATGTATATAAAACATTACTAATAGTTCTTATTTTAGTTTTTCAATATTAATGTTTTATTTGATTATATTTTTCCTCACTAAAATGAGGGAGACATTGGACTTAGTAAGTGATGGTCATGACTACCTATATCCCCATAATGGTTCAGTACATATAATGGGAAATACTGGATTGAGTATATGGTGGAGTCCATAGAAAGTTATACAATATGTCTCCCATTAGGTCATTAATATATTTTTATGATGTTTGAAAATATGAATTCCCTCATTATTATATTATTTATTTATATACATGCGATAATTTTGTTATTTATAATATTTATGTATAATTTTGAATCTCTTTTGATTATTTATATTGATTTATTTTGATAATCACGTATTACATTCATATTATTTATTGTTTTCATGTTATTAATTAAATGGAAATTTTTCATTTACATTAATGTCCAAATTTATTATTCATTTTTGTATTCTGTATATCTTTCATTGTATCCAATCCCTTATTGAGAATTGTAGATCACCACTTTCTTATGATTCCTTTCCCTTAGAATCTAGAAAGTGTATTATGAATGATATATAAGGTTATTCTAAAGTTAATAAACATGTTATCAAAGAAAATTATATAAATTAATTTATTTGTTGAAATATCAAGTGAAATTAATGCATGTATCTATTTTTCCAAAAATAGTAAACTATTCATCTCTTTAGAATGAGGTCACTTGTATGTTGCACTAAATATTAATGTAACCACTGAATCTAAGATAATAATGTAACAACCAAAGGTTTTCTAAAAATAAATTTAATGCATGAAATATTATTTTATGTAGATAATTATAACTAGCCTTTAAATTTAATTTTTCTATTTTTATGGTTTGAATATTGAAAAATGGCCATCTACAATTGTGTTCAGTTAGTCATTTTGAGTCTAATAAAAGAAACGTGTTTTTTCAGTGAATAGTTACACACCATTATGAATAGTAATATGACCCTAATAAACAGAAAATTGTGTTATTATTTTATTTTATTAATTCTTTAAGATAATATCTTTTTTGTTAATATTTCAATGTGATTTAAAAGAAATTATAGAATATAAAATGACAATTTTTTAAATAATTATGAATTTATTTTAAAATTAACTAAATAAATTTTAAAAATTTATTTTTAAAAAAATTGAGTCCATTCATGAAATGTACAAGTCAAAAAATTGAAACGGTAGTTTTTTTGTTTTTCTGAAATAGTTGATATTTTGGTGAATAGTAAAAAATAATATTTTTAGTTTTTGTGTGTAAGTGACATCATTAATGTTGTAATAATGATATAATATATATGGTGGACTTGTGTACAATAAAATAAGTTACTTGGTATCCCATGTGTCTTATTTAATGAGAAAATAAAATGGGAAAGCCCAAGGATTGGTAAATACCACGAATGAGGTGTCCTTTGAAAATTATTAAAATATTCCCTCACTTTTGTTATAAATATAAACCTATTACTTCATTAATATCATTAAAAATTCTTCATAAATTAATCTCTTGCCTTATAACCTCCCAAGTAGTCCTATCAAGGTTACATCATGCCCTCATGGTCCCAATATTCATGTTCTAGGAGTTACTCTACAAGGTTTGAAAATTCTCTATTTTTATCATTTTCCATTCAT
Source organism: Viscum album (assembly GCA_963277665.1). Lineage (NCBI taxonomy): Eukaryota > Viridiplantae > Streptophyta > Magnoliopsida > Santalales > Viscaceae > Viscum > Viscum album. The sequence continues at coordinate 1,920,232,998 of OY728163.1, forward strand.
GATCTCTTTTTTGTGGTATAACATTCATGTTTTCATACCACGTTCTTACTCACATATTATTATTTACCTATTATGTATTACGATTCATTTCGATATAGTATTACCTTGTCCCCTATATTTTAATAATTTCTAAAAGAAAGTGGTATAGTCGTTAGGCTGCCGAATTTTTGTAAGTGATTTTTCAATTATTCTTTTATTATGAGTTCCTTTTTTTCTATAATTTCAACATAAAATTGTACCCATTAGTCATGAAAGCTCCATAAATCATGTACACTCTATATGTTCTCATGTTCTTGGAAAATTAAACATCATTCTTCTTCTCCTATATCACTTATTCAAGGAATAAACTCATTGTTCGCGATGTTTCAAATTACCGACATCATGGAAAATTTGATTTCAATTTTCATTATTTCTTTACACTCTAATCATGAAACCATTTTTATTGTTTAACCAATTTATAATATATGTATTATGTTTTATCCATTGTTCTGAATTCTTTTTATTCTTTGATTTAATATATATGACAAAATGTGGTCATTATTATCAAAGAACCACTAAAATGATCTAAACCAACATCATTAGTGTTTTAACATAATAAACATACACATATCAATCATAAAAATGATAAATTATGTATATTATGGTGCGTGAAATATTAAAAAACCTTTCCATTACAATTCTGGAGTTTCACTTCCAATCTATAAGAACATCCATCATGAACAAATCAATGAAATCATGTAAAGTATGACCCATAAATATTGAAAGGAACAAAATAATAACAATTAATTGATAAAATAATCTAATGAAATTATCAAAAAAGATGTTATAAACAAGAAAATTTTTTTCTGTAAAATACTAATATTGCTCCTTTAACCATTATAAAGGAGGTGTAAGCATTTTTTAAGTATGACAAACCTAAGGTAAGGGAATTCTTATGTTGATTTCCATTCATTGCGCTAACCGTCTACTTCATTATTTGTTTGGTATCAAAATTGATTGTGTGATAGGTTTTTCATATATATTTTTTTAATATGTCTATTTACAGTTTATATTCATATTCCATCCACTTTATTAAGTCACTCTTTAATTGAATGATTTTTGCAAGGGGCTTTCCTTTTAAAATCCTCTTTTACAAATCTATTTTACAAAATTAAAAAAATAATGTAAATAAGAAATTATTCATGTTGTATTATAATGTTTTTTATATTAGGTATTATTTATGATGAATGGTCAGACCTATATCTCCCTCCATTGCATTGGGTATGTGTATGTATACGTTCACCCCTATGGTCACTCCCAGTGTAACTGCGATTTTTAGGTAAATTGTATGGTAGCTATAAAAGTTACAAATAATAATGTAGAAGAGAGGGTTACAGAATTATGTATGTAATGCAACAAGATACCTTTATTATTACACTTATTTTCTCATGTATTGAGTAAATATCAGGCTTCACAATATATGTATATATATACATGTAATAAGTATGTATTTTGAAAATGATTTCATAAGTTTCAAGTATTCATGGACTAATATGTTCGTTATTTCTTTTTGAATATTTTACTGATATTTTGTTCTCATACCATATTTTAAAATGTATCATATAGGTTATAAGGATGTGTACGACAATGAAAGAAGCCATTTGAAATTTTTGATGAGTTTTCAATGAAATCATGTTTGAAACATTAATGTTTTCTGTTTTGAAAAAAATTGAAATTGTTTTTACTGTATCCACTGTATAACAATGATTAAGGTTTTGAATGTATTATGTCCAAATTATCTAAATATCTAAACATGAAAAGATATTAAATGTAAAATCAATTGTTTTTTCTAAAATCATGATTATGTAATGTAATATGGTTGGGTCCATATAGATGGTATCAGAGGATGGTTTAGTTAACATAAGGGGTTTGGGTGATGTTAAAAAAATACCTTAATGGATTTTTACTCATTGATTAATTTGAAATGTTATTGATTTAAATATAGCTATGTGGCCTTTTCTAAGATCTGTTTTTTTCAGAATGGTTTTCCACAGAAGAATCAAGTAAGCTGAAGTGGGGAGGCACCGAAAGAATGACATCATTCTAAATTTGCAGCCTGGAATAGTTGGGATTTGAACCGATCTGTTTGTGATTTTAATGGGTCATCTAATGAAAGATAAAATGGAGGTCGAATCCATGAAAGAGAAAAGAAAGAGGTGCCAAAACAGAACATGACAATAGTGGAACATTTTATACGACAAACCCCTCCTATATTCAATGGATCTTCAGACCCAATAGCGGCTGAAGGACGGATTAAAGCCGTTGAAAATATATTTTATATAATGGGTTGGTTAGATAATCAAAACATATGTCTTTCCATTTATCATTTTGAAGGTGAATCTGATCTATGGTGGTCTTTGTTAAAGAATATCGGTGATAGAGAGGATTTTTATGCCTTTGAGTGGAATGAATTTAAATGCCTTTTCCAGGGAAAATATTTTCCTATGGTGGCACCACTAAGGATGGAGATGCAATTACTTGAATTGAAGTAAAAGTATAAAGATATTATGGCTGTGTTGTGATCAATCATCACCCAAATAGCGAGTTATTCTCTAAATCGTATTATAAATGTTGATAGAAAAATAAATCTCTTTTACATAGGATTGATGCAAATGTATCAAAGGGTATTGGACTCTCATGAATTCATATGTTATGAGAAACATGTCTGATATGTTGAGAGGGTAGAGATGTATTTTGCTGATGATCACATGCATTTTGAAAACATGGAGAAGAAGAAGTCTAGTTAGAAAGTGATGGGTAAGAATTAACCAAATAAATCTGATGGTATGAAAATCATGTTTCTAGTTTGGGAAATGTGTGGCATGAAGTACCCTGGGGAATGTCTTAGAAAAACTGGGATGTGTTTTAAATGTGGTAAGTTTGGATATATGGCCCGAGATTGTAGTGAATATGATCCAACAACTAATCCTAATATGAAAATAGTAATGCGTCTTAAATTTTGTGAGATAGGTCACAATGCAAATGAAAGCCTCAAGAGAGAACCAAATTTTTCAAAGAAGTTAGACTATATCCAGAAAGGGGTGTTGAGATCCTTTTCGACTATGTCAGCAGATGTTAGTCCATCCAATGATGTTAAATTTGGTGCATTTCCTAATCACATAGATTTTTCTAATGTTTTTTTTCATACGGGGTCTACACATTCCTTCATATTAGGGAAATTATCGAGGAAATTAGAAATTTCACCACAACAAATGGGACTAGCAATTGTTGTTAAAACACCAGGGGTAAATATTATAGAAAATAGGAATGATAAGAATAATTCTATTGTTGTATGCGGAAATACATTACATAAGAATCATTTTTTTACCCTTATTAGAGTTTGATGTTATTATGGGAATGAATTGGTTTTCGGTTTATCATGAAAAGATTGATTGTAGTCCTACAAAAGTTGTTTTTTAGAAATAGTTTTAGTTTGAATACAAGAATGAAACCATACAATTGAAAAAATATCAGGAAGATGAGAAACTACTGAAAGATGGAAATGAATGTTATCTAGCTCATATTGTTGAAAACAAGGGAACTATTCAGATTAATGATTTTCCAGTTTAAATAAATACCTTGTTATTTTTCATGATGAGTTACCTAGTGGCATACCTTACTGGGAAGTTGAATTCAAAATTAACTTAGTTTTTTTGCTAAGATAATTTCAAAACCCCTTATCATATGGATCAAAAAGATCTTCTTGAATTGAAAAATCAGTTCTAGGATTTGATTGATAATGGATTCATTAGTCATAGAACTTCACCATGTGGATATCCTTTTTTGTTCATTAAAAAGAAAGTCATTTACATGATACATTGCATTGATAATAGTGATTTTAATAGAATCACTATTAAAAACAAGTATCCATTTCCTCACATATATTATGTGTTTGTTATGCTCCAGGGAGCATAGTAATTATCTTAGATTGACATGAGATCTTGATACCATTAGCTGAAGGTTAAGGACGATGACATGCCAATTTTTTTCGTACATGATATGGGCATTATGAATTTATTGTTATTCTATTTTGGATAACTAATACACCCTATTGTATTCATGAATCTCATGAATATAATATTTCTTGAGTTCTTGGTTAAATTTTTTGTTTTGTTTATTGATGACATTATGGTATTTACGTGAAATAAAGTAGAGAATTATAATCCTAAAAGGGTTGTTCATAATACAATAAAATAAAAGAAACTGTATGTACAATTAAGAAAGTGTGATTTTTCATTGCAATAGATTTATATTCTTGGGATCATTGTAAATAATGATGGAATAACAGTTAATCTAGCCAAAATAATAATGTTCGATCAATGATAAATCCTTACAAATGTTACATAGAGTCAATGATTTGTGGGATTATCGGGTTATTACCTACAGTTTGTTAATAACATTGCATGGTTATGTAGCACGATATCTATGTTAACATGAAAAGGGATTATTTTTTTGATAGAAAAATGTAATGTTAGTTTTTTGAATTAATAGATGAGATTGTTGAATGCTCTAGTTTTGTCCTTCCCATCTAGAAATGGTGACTTTTTCATCTATAATGATGCTTATTTGAAGGGACATGGTTGTGTTTTGATGCAGAATGATCAGGTAATTGCTTATGCATTAAGGCCACTTAAACCTCATGAGATAAATTATCCCACACATGATTTGGAATTGGCAACTGTGTTATTTTCTTTGAAAATTTGAAGGCATCATTTATACGAAACCAAATGTTGAATATATACAAATAATAAATGTCTAAAGTATATATTCACTTATATTAAATTGAAAATGAGATAGAGGAGACGGCTAGAACTGTTAAATATTTAAGATTTCATGATCAATTACCATCCATGAAATGAAAACAATGTGGTTGATTCCTTGAGTCAAACACATCATGCATCATTAAATATGTTACATGTTGAAATGTTCCCTTGATTAATGATATGATGAATTTTGGCATATAAGTTTTTAGTGCCGAAAATACATCTATTTTTTATTAGGGTATAGTGCAGTCATCATTATTAGAAAGATTTTAGCAAGCCCAAAAGAAAGACTATGAGCTAAAAAAGAAGGTAGAATTTGTTAATGTTGGTATGTTTCCATAATCTTACCTTGATAAAGATGTTGTTTTAAGATTTGGTAAAAGGTTTTGTGGGCCATGTGAATCCTAGTTGAAGAATGAATTGTTGTGTGAAACACATAGTTATCCATTTTTAGTTATGCTTTTCATTAATAATATGAACATAGATCTTTTGGATTTTTATTGGTGGGATTAAATAAAAAGATATATTTTTGATTTTACAATGAAATGATTGACATGTCAAAAAGTTGAAGGCAAATGGAAGTTACTGAAGAGGATGCTTCAGCCTTTTCCAATGACAGAGTGGAAATGAGATAATTAATACATTAAACTTGTGGGGGGGGGGGCTACCAAATACTTCTTGAGATAACAATGTGATTTTTGTTATTGTTGATCACTTGACAAAATTAGCAAAAACATTCTATTCAAGATACATTGTATTTGGATCGACTTTCTCGATTTTACCTCAATAACATTATTAGGTTACATGGACATCAACATTCCATTTTATCTTCTTGGGATCACAAGATCACTTCTATCTTTTGGAAGAGACTTCAAAAGACATTGGGCATAGAATTAAATTTCAATACAACTTTTCATCATCAATCAGATGGGTAGTCAGAATGAACGATTCAATCATTGAAGGATATGTTTAGAGCATGTTCAATGGACTACAAGGGATGTTGGGATAATTATCAATATTTAATTGAGTATTATTATAATAACAGTTTTCATTCAAGTATTCAGATGGTACCTTTTGAGGCTTTTTATGATAAGTAGTGTCAGACTTCAGCATTTTTGGGATGGAGTCAATGAATGAATGTTGATGGGGATATAATTAGTTGAGGATTTGGATGACAATGTGGGGATGTTCCAACAACATATTTTTACAGCTTAGAGTGGGTAGAAATGTTATATAGATAATATATTTAAGTATTTATCTTTCATGATATGTTACCGTGTTTTCCATAAAATAAATCCTTGGAAAAGTGTGAAGCCTTTTGGTCAGAAATTAATGCTAAGTCGGTGATTCATATAACATTTTGAAATCTTGGAGAAATTTGGACCAGTTCCAAATTGAGTTTCTCAAACTCAATCTGTGTCTCGGGAACATAATTTTCTTTCATGTTTCGATGTTGAGAATATATGTTCAAGATTCATCATAAGTTTGGAGCACAAAAGAAGTTTAGTTGGAAGAGACCATTTCTTATAATGAAATTTTTTTTCAGATACTAGACCTAGGGGAACAAGTATTTTGGAATAATTTAATCCACCAGATAATGGTTTTTTATAGAAAATATATAGTTGAAGAAGACACATGGAAGTCTGAAAATCTTATGAGGGAAAAATCCCAACAGTTGTTTAATAGGTAATTAAAATTGTAAAGATGCAATTTCCAGAAGGTGGGGATATTGTAACACCACATGGTTTTCTAAAAATAAATTGAATGAATCAAACATTATTTTAATCTAATTATTATAACATTTCTTTAAACAAAATTTTACTACTTCTATGTTTCGAAATTTGAAAATTGGACATCTACAATTGCGTTCAGTAAGTAATTCGGAGTCAAATAAAACCAAGATGTTTTTTTTGGTGAATGGTAACACAGCCTTATGAAAAGTATTTTGAATAGTAATATGACCCTAATAGATACTAAATAGTTTTATTATTTTAAATATTTCGGAATTATTAAAAATTTTGGGGGTTAAATTTTCAATGTGATTTTAAAGCATTTATAGAATTTAAATGGTTAATTTTTAAATTATGTATGATTTTTTTTAAAATTTCAATATATAATATTTAGAAATTTTTTTTCAAAATAATGGAGTTCATTCTTTTATTCTACCCATCGAAAAATTGTAAGGGTAAATTTTTTTGTATTTTTCTAAAATAGTTTCTTTTTCTGTGAATAGTAAATAATATATAGTTTTGAGTTTCAGTGTGTTATTGACATCATTAATGATGTAATAATGATGTAAGAAATCTGGCTGACTTGTTTACAATAAAATAATTTATGAGGTGTCCAATATGGCTAATACCAATGGTCAAGCCCTTGGTTTTGCAAATACCACTAATTAGGTTTCCCTTGAAAATTATTAAAATATTCACTCACTTTTTCTATAAATACAAACCCATTCCTTGAAATACATCATTATAAATTCCTCATAAATGAAGCTTAAGCCTCTTTTCCTTTATATTAGTCCTCCCAATGTTTCTTTAATCCCCCAAGGTCACAAACTTCATGTTCTAGGAGTTACTCTACAAGGATAAAAAATTCTTTATTTCTTTTTTTTCATTCATGTTAACTTTTTATGATATAATATTCATGTTTTCATACAATATTCATATTTTATTCATATTCATGATCTATTATGTATTATGATTCATTTTTGGATAGGTTACCCATTTCACCTCTCATTTTTATATTTTCTAAAAACATGTTGCATAGCAATTAGGCACCCGGAATTTTGTAAGGGAATTTTCAATTTTTCCTTCATTTTGAGTTCCATTAATTTCTTATTCATTCCATATCACATCTTACCCAAGACACATGAATGCTCCATAAAACCTGTATAATTAAGATATTTTAATTTTCATTGAAAATATATCTTCAATCTTCTTCTCCTCTCCCACCTATTGAAGGAATAAAAATAATGTCTATGATTTGCTGAATTACTACATCTTGGAAAATGTGATTTCAGTATTCAATAATTCGTTAAAGTCTGGTCATGAAACCATTTAGAATGTTGACCCATGTTATAATATATGTAATATGTCTCCACCATGTTTTTGAAATTCTATTTATCCCGAGATTTAATTTATCAGACAAAATGAGGTCGTTATTATCAAAGAACCACTAAAATGATCTAAAGGAACATCCTTAATGTTCTAACTTATGAATCATATCCAAATAAAACATCAAAATCATAAATGATATAAATTAGGGTATTTTAAATATTCAAATCCCTTTCCATTCCAATTCATATGTTTCACTTCCAATTGACAAGAACATCCGTCATGAACCAATTATGGTAATCATGTAAAGAACGACCCCTAAACAATGAAAGGAACAAAATACTAACAATTAAAGGAAAAAATGTGATTATAAAATGATCATAAAAGATCATATAAATATGAAAATGTTTCATTAAAATAAAAATAACACTATTTTAATAATTATAAATGATATTTAAAAATTATTTAAATAATAAAACCTCATGGTAAGGGAATTCATAACCTGATTTCCATTTTTGGGTTAACCTTCTACTAAGTTATTTATGTGGTAACAAAAATGAATGTGTGATGTTTATTGCATATATTATGATTAATTATGTCTATTTATAGTTTATATAAATATTATATCCACTATACTATATCTCACTTACGTTGTATGATATTTATAAGGGGGGTTTCCTTTCAAAATCCTATTTTAAATATGTAATTTAAAAAATTAAGTAGATTTTTTATATGATATTATTCATGTTGTATGATTATGTTTTGGTTCATTGGAATTGATTATGATGAAGGGTGGAACCTATATCACATTAAAATTCATTGGTTATGTTTATGTTGGAGGTCGGCCATATGGTTACTCAAAGTTTAACTGTAATCGTTACATAAATTGTAAGGTACACGTGGGATTTTAAAAATTATTTCATAAGTAACATGCATTCATGGACTATTGTGTTATTTCCTTCTTTTAATACCCCTTACTAAGATTTTTAGAACATTCCATATTTTTAAATGTTTTTTACATGTTATAAAGATGTGTAATACCATGAACTAATCCATTTTAAATTTTTTATGAATTGTCAATGAAATAATGTATTAATCATTAATGTTTTATATTTCGAAAAAAATGGAAACTGTTTTTATGGTATCCACTCTATTAAAATGTGTAATGTTATGAATGTATTTTTTCTGAATTCTCTAATTCTATATAATCTAAAAGATCATAAATGTAAAAGTAAAATTATAGTTGACTGAAATAAATATTATGTAATGTACTAAGGTCCTGTGTTTATAACTATAATTGAGGTTTTTACATCAAATAACCATGCTTGTTCTGAATCGCGAAAAATCCCCATGCATATAGTCATAAAGATGAATTATTCATTTCTATAACAACCTTCAATAAACGATTTCATAATATAAAATTAAAACAATCACGATCCTATATTAAAAGGTGAATAATTTCCACACCATGCCTGTGGGACATTGAAATCAATTTAATAAGGAATTGGATATTGAATTAATAGTAGGTAATTAATCTTTTAATGAATGATTAAACCTAAATATTTCTATTTTTTAATACTATAAATGTAATGACATATCCAAATATAGATGGGGACAAGTAACATTGGATATTTTTATACTTCTATATCTTGAGGAGTTATTCCAGAGGAAAACTATTATGGCATGTCATAATACCCACCTTTTTCTATGTTATTTTATATTTTTGACCATTTTATAACTAGAGTGAGGGATTATTTATTTTTAGTTCATGAGAATGTTATTATAATGGTAGTTTATATTAGTTAATTTATAATATTTTATTAATAAACGATTTGAGATGTTATATTCTTCCTTATTATCATAAATATTTCACATTTAGATAGAATTTGAATTATGAATATTGAGTATTATGTTATTTCTATTTAAGTAGCTATTTATTGTCGATTAGGAATGAACATGGATAAATTTAAAAAATAATAATTTCAAATTCCATTAAATCGCCTTATTCAATAATTTATCTGAATAGTTTACCATATATGTTGGGGAATTATTTTACTATAAAGGGAATACAATTACCCTTATGTTCTCTTAAATCCAACATTGAGAAGTATCATTACTAAACATGTTTAACTTCTCACTTTATTATCATTCAAAATGAAACGAAATTAAGGAACCTGACACATATTCTTTCAGTTATTTCCAATGTTGTTTCTATATATTTTAGTCCCACATGAATTATTTAAGTGTTATTTCAATAATATATAATAAGGTCATCAAATGATTATAATCCTCATAAATTTTTTACTTTGATTATTTAATAATTAAAATATAGTTTTAGGTTTTATAAATTCATAAATTTTATTATCCTCATATCAAATAATGTTTCCCTATGGGTAAACAAATTTTTGATAATTTATGAAAAGGTTTCAATGGTTCATGGAGAGAAAATTGTTTATATCCTCTTAAATGTGGGTTTGTGTGGGAGGTTTATAGGTGTCAAATAGATTATATTCAAGTTTGTTTTTTAAAACGAAATCCATTTTGAGTATTAACTTGCTGATACAAAAGGTATCCAATTCTAATTTTGGAATAAAAATGGTTGATATTATTCATCATTCACCAAAATGGCCATGTTTCTACCCTCTACCACATCACCCATAAATTAAAAATATCACTAATTCTTCCCTAACCACCAACTTCCTTTTATAACCACCATTTCATTCTCATGTATCATATAAAAATGTCATGAACATCATTGGGAAGATTAGGCTATATATCTTCCAACATTGTTACTCTATAGACCAACATTAAAGAATCATGGGAACCTTATTTGATCCTCTGTGAGAATAAAATCTGTATGATGAATCCATAGGAAGAAAAAATTTGAGGCACTACCAATGAATGAGAAATATAGTCTGATCCCTAACATGAATCCACCTTGAATAACATGAATTGTTTATGGTGGAGAAAGATAAGATAGTTTAGTAGTGGTTTATGTCTCAAATGATTGTTTATGATGTTAATTAAGGAAAAGAATGCATGTGGTGATGAAAAATAATGATTCACATCCTTAATAAATTTCATGATGTGAAATCTAAGTCAATAATGTTAAAAAACCATGATATGATTAAGAAAGAGGAATAATATATATCCCTTATAACCAAGTAGTTAGAGTAACTTTTATTAGAAATTTGATGGGGAATTGAACATGGGTCTTTATGGATTAAATAAGGATGCACCGAAGGTTTTGTGACTATGAAGTCTATAAAATCAGGGAATCAACCAATATTTGCTGAAAATTGGAACCAGGAATGATTTGATTTATTTACTAATTAATAAGTGCATCTATTCTTACCAATATTTAATATGATCTTTTATATTTTTAACAACCTCGTGAAGAAGGTTATGATGTATTTATCCATTAGTTCAATGTGATTTAATTTTATAGGGAGTTTGCGTTAGTGAAATAATATTAATTTATTATTTCATGAATTAGTTTTCAACATATTATTTTATTCTCTTAAATCTATTTCAAATTAATAGCATAAAAATTATCAATGTGGAGAATGGAATGGATTTTATTGTAGAGAAAAATTATTATTGTTTGTGTTTGATCATTCTTTCATTCATAATAATTTATTTTTTGTCATTCTATGAGGTCACCTAATGTTGTTATTCCCCCATATTGTTTATTATATAAAATGGGGATACATTAGACTATAGGCTGAATACCATTACTATTCAGTTCTCTTAGACCAAATTATAACAGTCGTTATTGATAAAAATTATTATATTCTAACTTCCCTAGAACACAGAATCCTATAAATTATTAATATTTTCTTACCTTCTATAATTGATTCCTAAAACAATTTCTCTTTATTTTATTCTAAATCACATTATTTCAGCTAATATTAAATAAATATACTAAATTTGTGTCATGGTTTAGGCACTCAAACACTATTTTATACATGATATTTTATGAATTCATTGATTTTGGAGTTATTATAATTTATTATATTTTATTATCCATTTATAAATTAATGATGCCTTATAGGTGACACATTTATTCCATCATTGAAAGAGAATGGGTGAAGAAATTACATTGATTTAGTAATTTTGAAAAAATATTTTATCCTCCATTTAAATTTATTTATTTATTTACAATTGTTTTGTTTTACTACACTTAGGTAATTTTGGATATGATATTAGAATTACATTTTGGTTTGGATATAAAAGAAAAATACATCATCTATATTATGACTCATGGATTAAATATTGTGGAAAATAAAATGAATAAATTTAAAATTGAATTATTCTTTCAACTATACCAAATAATGTAAGATGTATAACTCCATGACTTAAAATTTTAAATTAATGATTAATGTTATGATCTTAAAATAAAGGTCAACAAAGGTGAGGTAATTTAAATATCCCATGATAAACTTTTTCCAATAGTAGATTCACTCACTAGTTTTTTTAAATAAGAGAAAGAGGATGAATAATGAGATCTATTTTCTAATCTCAAGTGGTTAAATGAGTTAATTAGAGAGAATAATCATGATGGTGATGAAGAAAAAATTATCAGACCTCGGTTGAAGAACTTTTATCAAGGATCCTTGAAAGTATGTGATCACATGAAGTGGTGTAGGAAAAAGAAGAGGATATAGCTACTAAAATATGCACTGACAATCCAGATGTTGAAAATGGATAATGAAAAATGAAAAAAATGAATAATAATATGAGGAATATTCTATACAAGAAGAGATCATTGTCTAATTTGAAAAAATACATCCAAATATTCATTAAGAAGAACATTACCCTGTTTGTATAAATTGTGATTTTTTTACAAAAAACCATGTTATCTACATATTATTCTACTCCATATAATTTCATTTGATTTCAATATATTGGTAGAGTAATGCTTTATATGATGAGGTTCAAAATAAAAAATTTGTAAACATGATACATTTATCATCGTATCGGACTACATTAATCCAAAAAAGTATTGGTCAAACTAAAGAACCAAAATAATATTTTGAGTGGAAACTCAATTATTTTATGGATTTATTGAACATAGTTTCTATTACTTAATAAGAATCATATTTATTTTTATATTATAAAAAAAGGAATTTTTCTCCTAGTCCCCTATATTTTATAACTTCAGTGAATGGGAATTGCATTATCATCTACTTTTTTATAGGTTTATATTAAAGGCACAATATTATGTAGCAAAATAAAAGGATATTCACTAAAAAGTGAGAGATCATGAGAAAGAAACTAGAGATGTTTCAGATGAATCATGATATGAGTTAGGACCTCACACCATGAACTGTGGTGAAATGTACCCGAGGAGAAAATCATCCTAACTCATAGCTTCACCACAACCATCATTCCAAAAGTAGAATATGAGTATTAAATTTGGAATTTTTTTACAACCTACATTATTTTAAATTTATAGGTCTTTAAATTGTAAAATAATCCCCCACTAATTGATTTTGGTTTTTCAAATGTATATATATAGGAGAATAATTACTATTAAGATGTATACCATTACATGATTTAAAATTTATTTTAATTAAATTCAAATTAGTGTAGTGGTGGATAGAAAAATTAGATCAAAACATAATGTAATGGATTTTATAATTAATTATCTATGAGGACTGAATAATTTATGTATGTGAATTTGTTTAAATATTTTCAATTTTATTTATTTCTGAAATGTGTATCGATTGATTAATAATTGGTGTTTATATCAATGAGTGATTAAATAATTTCAAAATTTTACGTTGAAAAACTATTTTCTCCCTACAATGTTGTTATTATTTTTAAGGAAATATTTCGTATAATAGTTGTGATTTATTTCTTCTATAACATACTTTACATCTTATGAATGTTATGATTGTAAACAATCAACTTTAAATGATAAATATATTTTTTTATCCCATAATCATTGAAGATACCTTTACAATAATCTTTAAACTCCGACTAGAATCAATGAATATCATGTTTTATATAAGAGATATGTTACAAACCTGTACTATTATTTCTTAGTATATTTGATTATTTTAAAAGATATTTATTAACACATATTTATAGGAGGGGTTGTAAATGGATGACATTTTGTTTATATTTATGAGATATTTTATGGAAATTTTTTGGGATTTATTTTAATGGTTCATGATTATTATATATTTCTATTCATATTTATCCATCTCTAATAATTAAAAAAATAATATAAATTAATTGTAAAGAGGATTGAGTCTTTGGATGGTTATGAATCACCATAGATTATCTAATGACCATGATCAACATTTGTTTGGTAGTGGATGTATGAATTTTCCAATGTTTGGATTTTGAAAAGAATATTAATGAGTAATAAAAATTGAAAAAAATCGCGGACTTGTGTATCATTTATTATGCATCATTTCTTTATGAGATTTCTTTAAGTTTTTTTAAAAACAATTGATGAAAACTTTAAATGAATAATTTTAATTTAGATACATTTTTATTATCATGAAATGTTTCATAAGAGATTTATATTATTTTGAAATTTATATCCTTCATCATTATCTAACTACCAAAAATTCTCATAAATGCATGATCCTGATGGTGAATCCATACTGATTTATTGTTTTTTTTCTTTAAAGTGTGATTAATGTAGATGAGTTTAAATCCTATGGTAGGGAGAATGACTCAGGGTATTAAAAAATCTTCAACGATTTTTACTCCATTAGTGATGACTGAAATGAACTAATGGTATGAATATTAAATTTTTTGTACATTTATTTTAAATAGAGAATCTAAATGAAAAAATAGAAAGGAATGCTCATTTCAAACAAGAAATGATAAAATAAAAGATTAACCAATTTCAATGAAAAATAACTATTATAATAAATTTTTCTTTGTGATGTTTAATCATTTAACTTCACGTTAAATAATTTTTATAACATTATAATTTAAATAATGGAAGGGTGAAATTCCAATTTAGTATGATGATATTTTATTATTGAGGAAAATCATTTTTTGAAATGTGTTGGATTGGAAAAATATATTTTGACCCAAATATATTTTTTATAAAATAAATTATTTTTAAAATAACCTATTTATCAATAAAAATTTGTTAATTTTTTTATATTTTATAATAGTAATTTTTTTGAAAGTAATTAGAATAAATGATGAACGAAATTTATAATATATTGAGACCTCATTCTATAAAACATCACATGATGTGATGACTTTATAAAAATAGTGTTGGAAATAGATAATGGACATTCGAAAATTATGACTCATATGGTGAATATCAATACAAACTATGAATGGGTTGGAGAAAAATTTGGGGAAATTAATTTATACTCTATAGACTCAAGAAGAGTTTTTAAAGTTCTGAAATGATCATGTATAAGAACATAAAGGACATGTGTTGTTGATTCACATCATGAAACCTCATTCATGATTTCAAATTTTGAGTAAATAATATCTAGAGGGTTGGATAAACACATTAAGATCATTAAATATTTATTCATACCATGAAATATAGTGTCAACATTTTTTTAATAGTTGATTTTTGTGAATCATCAGTGGATTTTTTTCCTCTTTGTCAAGGGACCCTATATATTGACCCATAAAATTTCAATGGATGATTGGGTCTAAAAAATGGGAATATTTTCCTATAAATATAGGGTTAGGTTTTTAATATAATGCGATATATAGAAAATATATTTGGGTGAGGTTTTTTTCCATTAGAGAGACATTCACAATGAAATATCTATAATTTTGGTTGGTTTTTATTTTCTCTATCATTTTATGACCAACTCATGGTTAGCATGATTGGGATATTTCTTCTATTCTACGAAATTATTTTCATTTAAATTATTATAAAATTATTTATGTATTACTTTTAATTAAATTTGGAAATTTTAATTCTAATTTTATTACCTCTACATCTCTCATGTTTTCATTTCAATAACACTGTATGTAAATTATGGGGGTATTATATAATTAAGTCACTGAAAGTAGGAAATCTCTAGGACCATTGTGTTGGTTAAATTATATATTTCAAAATGTTCTTATGTTACTTTTAAAAATAATGAACTAAGGTAAACGATCTCTAGAAAATGATAATTAATGAGACAAAAAAGAATATCCCAAAACATGGTGTTAAATTAAACATATTTCTAATGAAAAAAAGATTAATTTTTTTTAAACATGGAAGAAACTATTTTATGAAAATTGGTGTCATATTATTATCACGCATTGTTTTTTTCTTCTCCCTCTATCTCAAATAATCATACGTAGTAGTTTATATATTTTTCATTTATTCATTCTTAGTGTTAATAATAGACTATAATTATTTTAATGTTCATCCGTTCACTTTGAATATATAATAATATTAACTATATATACATCCACAAGTATTTTAATGTCTATAATGTAATCTGGGTTATATTTAATCACCATACGATGATGACACATTTATTATTTGAGATGATTTATTGCATGATGGAAATTCACACATATACATATAGATTAAGGTAAGTATGAAGGGATTAAAACTATCAATTTCATCTATGTGAGATAAGATGTTTACGTTGAATTTCATGAGAAGTAATCTAGTATAATTTGTTGGAACAATGGTATTCTATGCATGATTTGGAGTATGGTTTGTGTTTGTTTTCAATCAACAGTGGACGCTTAGAATGTGTACCCGCAAAGAGATCATATGGTTCAAGTAGACAATAGTATTGAAGGTGGCGCCGTTTCCTAGTGATTTCCCAATTTTTGGGCCTGAAAATCAACAAATGGAGAGAAATGTTTTTTGGAAAAGAGATCGGTGCGCTATGTACTAGATGAAGAGGAAACTTGCGCGCCATATGTTTTTCAAGATTAGAACATGGGAAAATGGCAATGGGATAAGGGCCGAGCAAGTTTTGGGCTGTTCGCGCAAGTGACCTGCGTGTCGTGAAGAGACTTGAGCACCGATGCCTAGGAGGACTGGAAACATGTGCGCCTATTGTTTTTTAATATCATTACTTCAAAATATGGTAATGGAAAGAAGGTCGCACAAGTATTTGTGTAGGTAGCAAAATTGAGTAGCGCGATAGAGGCTAGGGAGAATGAGCTGTGCGTCGGAACCTGCGCGCCGAGGGAATACTTGTGCGCCACCACGCAGGGGGTCCAGTTTTCCTATAAATAGGGGATCCCCTTATCATTTGTAATGAAGTTCAAGACATAGAGTTTTTTCATGATCTTGTTACGCATGTGGTTGTTGGGTCTCGCAAGTAGAGGTTGCACGCCAATTGTTGGTTGCGCGACCAAGGCAGTTGGGGAGTTAAAGGCGCAACGTCGCGCATGTTTGGATTTGAAGGAGGTTGTGTTGTGCATGTAGTTTGGTGTCACCTAAATGCCGAATTTGTACCGCGCATGTGACTTGTACGCTAGGATTGAAACTTGCGTGCTGTGATTGGATAAGTGCGCGAGGGTTGTTAAAGTTCATATGTCCTTCTAAAGATGCACGAAAGCTGGAAATCGCCCGGTACCCTCAGCGCAAAGTGAGATTTGTCTTCTGGTAAGAGTTGGACTTCAACAGATCATCTAAAAACGACAGAGGATTCATTCTTATGCAATGATTAAAAGAACTTGACGTCTATAAACAGAGTAGGACTTCACCCTAGGGCAGTGAGCCAGGGGGGTCAATGAGAGTGACCCAAGGGAATCAGTGAGCTATCCCTGAACCTTTGTAAAGGCAGTGAGCCTGGGACAGAGTGACTGTGCCCGAACATTTGTAATCCATAGCTAGTGAAGATTTTTGGAATTAGGTACGACTGAAAACTTGTCGGTGTATGCTCATTGGACATAGAACTTAGTGGTGAACCAAGTAAAAAGTGTTGTGTCTTCTCTATGCATGTGAATGTTTTCTCTCTGCTCATATACATCTTATAGGTTCAACAAGTTCCTACCAACGTGGGATCAAGATCCATCACATTAAGAGAAAAAGTTGTCAACCTGATTCACCCCTCCCCTCTCAGGATGTTTTGAGGTCCTTTATAATTGGATATAGAGATGATACTCATCATTGGTTGAAATCATCATAGTAATTTTCTTTCTAAACAGACCTATATAAACCTATAATATATAAAGAGATCATATTGGATGGATATGTATGGAATTTTGTAAAAATATGTTCCCCTATTTAGTTTTAATAAAATAATAGTTTCCATAATCTAGTTAATGTTTCAACATATAAGGCACTATATGGGAAGACGTTTGAAAATTCTAACATGTTGGGATGAAGTAGTAAGGTGTAAAATTCATGGACAAGATCTCTCTAAAGAATTTTTTTAGGATATTAAAACTATTTAATGTATCATTAGAACAACATAATAGATATATAAGTGTTAAAAATATAAATATCACTAGGATTTAGAGTTTAAATATGGTTAAACAAAATCATTTAAATATTAAAATTGAAGAGGGTTTTCAAATTTTACAAAAAAGGAATGTGGAGGCCTAGATACATTATCCTTTTTGAAATAATTGATTTTGTGGTTAAGGTATCTAATTGTCATTTACATCCATATAAACTAAATTAGATTCATTATATATTATTCTCATAATATTTGTAGAATATATACTTGATACTTCACAAGTACATGACTCTAAGATAGTAGTTTGGAACATTACTGATTTTTTGAAGAACTACCTGATGAAATATTTTATCACAGTGGAAATATATTATAAAATAATAACAATCCCTTTATTATAGTTATAATTTATAATTTTCCTCATGATGAATGTTAAATGTTACCTAATGATTTTATGTGGTAGCTACAAACCCATTAATTTTCAATAGAGTATCAAACTTTTGATGGAGAAATTTCTTTAAGGGGAAATAATGTTACAACCAAGGATTTTACAATATATTTTTAATTAAAATTAATAAAATTCTGAGTATCATATTTCACAGAAAACATCTTACCTAAAGGCCGTAATTAAATTTATAGAGATAAAATTATACAATAAAAGATAAAAAATAATACATTATGGAAATATAATATAAATAATTATTATAAATACAATAAAAATAAAAATATAAGATAATAAAGATTCCAAAAACATGAAAAACATATTCTCATGGTTTTCCATGAAGATCATAATCATGATATCAGTTATATAAATTCGAAAATGAATTAGAATCATAATAGGAATTTTGAGAGAAATTAAATGAACGTGTTGAATAATTCTAAGAGTGCATATAAAGCTATATATATTAATGTAATATAAATGTTATATATATGGTCATATGAAATATTTTCATTTAATATACATTCCATCGATATATTAATATTCAGTTTAAATGTATCAAATATTTATATTTTTTTATTATTATTTATTAACATATTGGAACTAATATAATTTTGAAATAAATAATAATTCTAGAATGAAATGAAAAGAATCTTTTTACATAATTTCGTATAAAAATATATTTTTAAGCATCACATATTATTATTTTATTTTTCATAAATAATTCATGTAAATATAATTTATATGAAATATTATAACACCAATGTATTGATAATATATATATATATATTTTTTAAGATAAATAATTTAATTTAAGGTAATGTTATTAATTTCATTGGAAATTAAATTATGTTATATTTTTCAGAAGGGACTTTTAAAATAATTTACATAATAAAAAATGATCCCATTTTAATTTTTATTATAATATAATCAGTCAACTAGTAAAAAATATAAAAAATACTATTTAATTATTAAGTCGAATGAAATAATTTTATAAATATTTAAATTAAAAAAAATAAAAAACCATTGTATACATATATATGGATTATTTTTATAATTAAAAGTTAAATTTATAGTTTTTAGAACATGAATTTTAGTAAATAATGTTATGAATTTTTAATTATAATGTTCATTGTTAAAAAAAATTACAGTTTCTTCTTTGTGTAAAAATTAGAGAGCGACATAAACATTATGTCCACTCGATAAATGATAATTGATGTCAAGAGAGAAAAACTACGTGTTAAGGAATTAAAATATCATTACATGTTATATTTATTTTTTTAGCAGGGTATGAATGTCACACCATAATTAATATTAATTTTTTTATATACATTTATATTAAATTGAAAAACCTATATAATGAATGATTATTTAAACAAATATCACTCAATAAATATCTATAAAAGTACCCAAATATACACAAAAAAAATATCACATTAGCATTAGATACTATTGAATATATTCTCATTTCTATTCCCCCCAAATATTTAATATTGTTTTTGTGGCTTCTAGTTCCATGCAGTAATCCTAAATACCTCATTTTGAAGGAACCTCTATCTAGAAACAATGAAATTATTGAAGTCTATAGTTATTCACCATATTTTTAAATTACATTCTAATATATAATCATTCTAAATATCATATTACACATTT
The DNA here is from genome assembly GCA_963277665.1 of Viscum album. Lineage (NCBI taxonomy): Eukaryota > Viridiplantae > Streptophyta > Magnoliopsida > Santalales > Viscaceae > Viscum > Viscum album. Next base: position 1,920,253,309 of record OY728163.1, read on the forward strand.
TTTTGTATATTTATATAATTATTCTTCTAATTAATTGATATAATTTTAAAAATAGTATTTAATAGTAACAAATTACTAGAAAAAATGTTCTAGTGTTGGTCAGTTCGACCACCAAATTGAATGATGATGTTCTAACATCAAAATTATGATCATGAATAAATTTTGTGACACTGGTAATGATATTATATGATATCAATGATTAATATAAGTCATTTATTTTGTTTTTTCACTAAGAAACAAGAACACAATGGTCGCTATAAAGAATGTTTTTTATTGGAAAATTAAATTAAATATGATTATGCTGGATTCCATTATAACAAACCATACATTTAACATCAATTAAATTATATAATACTAATTATTTGTTTTTAGAAAAAAAAATTTAATACAATTAATGATATATAAATATTCAACATGTTATCATTCAACAAGGATTAAAATCACATTAATGAAACATGTTTTGAATATTAAAAACCATTATCATATGATTATGAAATTAATAAAATAAAAACTTTGATATTCGTGTTGAATTTTTATAATGGAATAACATGAAAGGTAGTAGATTTTAATATGGATATTAATTATTTTATTAATATATATATTTTTATAATGGATGTTCATGAACATTCATGGAATTCTAGTGTAATGGTATGGGATTGTATAACAAATCTAATTTGGAAATCAATATTTTTTATGTTTGATTTTACATATTGAAAAATTATATGTTCATTATCAATAAAATACATTTATTTTAGTATCATTTGTTTTTTAATTGGGTCTATATTCAATAATACCATTGATTCTTTTATTGGTTTAATATTAAACTCAAAGGGTATTTCTAAGTGGAGTTGAATTTACAAATTCTTTTTGGTCGTCAATACTTTACATAGATGTACATATAATAAATGTAATACTAATTAATAACTTTTATATACATACATGATTAATTATTTATTTGTTATGTACATGAAACTATTTAAAAAATTAATCATCATTTTACATATTTAGTAAAATGGTTTTTATGAAAATATAAATCATCTTTCAATTATTTAGAATGTAACATCGAATTTAAATGATTAATATATGAGTGATTTTTCATGTTGTAATTTTTTAAAATATATTGAAAAATCTCCCTAGGTTTTTAATCATTTACAAATGAATTCATATTCCTTATATTTTATAAATTATTTTCAATTAAAATAAATGTTATTTAAAATTAAAAGTGTATTTATAAAAAATAATTGAAGTTATTAATAATTATTTTAAATAGTGTATTTTAACTATGAAAAAAATTTAACACCATTATATTTTATTGAAAATTGTTAATAATGATACAATCCATTCCCTTTATCATGTTGGATGTTTATAATAGATTAGGGATGTTTTCATAAAATATGTTTCTTTCAATGTTTTATTCTATATGATGAAATTAATACTGTTTTCATGTTCTTGTAGAATTAATAAACATAATTTTTAATTATGTGCTATATTATTCGGTAATTATATATCTTTCATATTTATTCAAAAAACATTATATATCATGAGATGAAAGGGTTATGATTAGGAAGTGAACCCAATCCAATATTGCACATAGTCTCCTATATATATGGGAATGGGGATGATCTCAATCCACTATAGGACTTTGTCTAACATAAGTTATTATATTTTTAGTAAGCCTAGATATATGAAATGATCTTCTTTTATTATATACATGACAAAGTCCTTTTCTATGTTATATTTTCATATATTATTTTTATTTAATCATGATTCCACACTCCAATTACTCATGTATTATATAATTCCCAAAGGCTAAAGTCATTAACTATGATTTTTGTGATATAAATTATTTGGTATGATTATATTATGTTATGTTAATTCAACATAAATATTTTCTCATACTCACATGTTAATCTTATTCACACTTATGATTTATGATAGTTTTCTCTCTGGTTTATCCTTTCCTACCATCTGATCTAACAATTATTGATGTTTCTATTTCAACAAGTTATAAAAAATATTATAGTGAATGTTATGTCTATAAGTGGTTCATGTGAAAATAATATTTTTTTGAGGATATTCAATAATTGTTTTAAAATAATAGATTTTAGTTTCTAGGATGGAAATAAACATAACATAGAGGTTTTGGGGTTTTGAATCTTGATATATATATATTTTGGTATATTATGACGTAATATGTATGTATGTGGTTCCTGGACTGCGTAAAAATTGAAGCCATATTTTTAATCCAACACTAATAAAGTTGATTTGAATATACATCATTCATAGTCTTCTATATAGAGGATAAAAGAAAATGTTTTTAAAAAATACATTGGTCCTCCTCATTGGCTATATTGACACCCCTATTCCACAACCTTCTCATTTACCCCCAAAACTATTCCTTCCCTAAATATTTACCTAAATAACTAACATGAATCTCTTAGACACATCTATAAACTACTTTTGTAAAAATAATCATCCTATTATGGCTTTAGGCTCAATAAAATGTATGAAATCTATGAATAGGGTAAGGCTTACAATTTATTTAATTTCATATATTTATTAAAAAAATTATTAAAATTCATCAATATTCTGCATATTTTTTCTTATTAATTATTTGACATCGTATTAATATCTCTCTGATTCATTTTTAATTTTGTATTATGCATTATCTATCATCAAACCCTTTTTATAGGTCAATAATATATTGATTTAATGGTTTCATATCTCATTCCATATACTTTAATTTATCCAATTATCACTTAAATAATATATGATGTCATTTAAATAAAATTTAACATAGATTTTTTCATTATACAATATTTATTTAATAAAGCTAAAATATTTATTATATTTTCTTATCTGTAACATATTTTATTGAATAATCAATCCATATATGTTAGCTTTATACCACCTATGTGAATTACATTGTTTTATATTCACTTATATGTTTCATTGAAACACTTAAAATAGTTTTCATTATATAATATATCATTAATAATTAAAAAATTTAATTTAAACGAGTTTATAATGAATGAATAAATATGATAATATAATGTTATATGAGAGAAAAAATAATCCATTTTTAACCATTAAAACAATTAAATGAATAAAACCTTATTTATTTAGAACTATTATGGATAGAGTAAGTTAATAAGAATACCATTGATAGTAGTGGGGAAAATGTCATTCAACATTAGTTTTTATTTTAAAAATTGACCACTATAATTTTTTATGGTTGTGATTCACTCTTCATCAATTTCCCCCACAGATATAGGAATATGTAATTAAAATAATACAAATGATTTTTTTCTAATGGTTAGACTTGAATAAGAAAACCTACTCCACAAAAAGTTTGTATTGTTTCTGATAAATAGATTATATAACTAATTAATTGTGATGAGAATTCAATTTCATTACAATAAAAAAATGTTTGGGAAGGATTAATCCAATTCTCAGGGAAGGTATCTTCCACTTCTAGAATATAGTACTGCAATTTTAATTCAGAAACAATCGATATTCAATTATTTTATTATTCTCTTAGATTTGAACAAGATAATTAGTTTTATTTATGATCTCTCATCATATAAACATATTATATATTTATAATTTTCTTGTATATTTTTCTAATACTATAATGTGAGAAAACACAAATCAACCAATATTCCTAGTCTTCTAGAATGATTGAAATATACCTCAATACTTGAGGTCACTCCTCAATACTCGTTCTCCTGAAAATAATTCCATGAGATGAATCATTTTATGTTTTATATACTTAATCTAGATAATTATTATAGATTTTATATTGACATATCTTATCTACATCATCTCTCATTATTATATAATATAGTTTTCCATGTTAACATAGTATGAAAACTCAATACTCAATTATTAATTAGTACATAGACTAATTGATTTTATGTTTCTATTCATATTTTTAAGTAAATAATATTTCAATTGTTGTTTTTTGGAAATCATACATGATTAATAATCTTGGGATATTCTCGTTATCTTTTTAATTCAAAACATTAAAGACAATTTCTCAATAATATCCTTAGTATTTACTACAATAATGAATATCAATGTTAACATTTGAAATTATGATAAATATTTCTCCAAAATTATAACACCATGACCCAGAAGCCCAAAGATGGTGCATTATTCTGTATCATTGGCATGATCATAGAAGATCAAGTCACAAAAGACATATTAGTTTAGTAGCCTTGGAAGTACTAGATACATTCATAATGTTTACATTACATCATATAATGGAAAAATAAACCAACATTGATTCCATATAAAACACTGAGATCCTAGAGAATATCCCAATAGATCAGTCATAATATACTTTTTCACATCTTGGAAAAATAAATCATAGAAATGGGTGACCTCAGATGCTCAGTAAGGATAGCAATACAGTGGATGCTTTCATAAATAAGAATAAACATTTATGGAAATGTATAAAACTAAATAAATATCCTTTTCAACATAAAATTCATCACAATATGGAAAATAAAAATCACATAATTTTTTTTACTTACTCCCATTGATATTTTACTAGTCGAATAATTACTTGGAAAATCAATAGCCATGTTCATGATGATGGAATGAATCATGCCATACTTTTATAACCACATAGTCATGGTCTTGTACCAAGACTACAAATAATATTTTTTCAAGGCCTTACGCCAAGACACTAGTTTCTCTCATTAGACCTACCGATGCATAGAGTATCTATATCGGGCTCCACCCATCACTTAATATGTCTAATTCATTCCATATATGAAAATAATTAAACATAACATAAACATTTGTATTAAAACTGACATATGAAATGTCAACAATTTATCCATAAACCATGAATGGTATAAAATAACACATCCACATTAAATCATATCATAAAAACATTAATACAATATGGACGTTTTTTAACATAATAAATCAACTTCAAACTAACTTAAAATCCATCAATGGATGTTGACATAGATGAATTGAAAACCTTTTTAGAGAAATATCTCTTTCTATTTTGAAATCATTTAAAAGTCTCGTAATTATAAAATAAAAAATTTATATTTTAAAATATTCTTATAATTTTGTAAGGTATGATTTGATGATGTTATAATGGTGGAAAATAGTCGCCCCAACCGTATAGGTTAAAAACATTCTTTCCTTAATTTTGTCGAAAAGGTCATAAAGTACCTTGTTAGGAAAACAATTGAAATATTATTTTATAAATATATTATTATAGTAAAGCAAGGGTATAAATGAATTTATAGAATAGTATCTGAAATATTATCAATGTTTAGAAATACATTTTTAATAAACATGAATGTGAACGATAAATATGTCCCATTAGATAATTACGTATAAACAAACTCAGATAATGAAGAGATGGTAGAATTAACCCTTAACTTGTACTTTTATTTTGTATAGGGTAGGTTATCAACCTGTATAATGGAGAGAAAAATTATTATTAAATTATAAAAGAATCATATACATTTATATGATATCATATATGATCTTTTAACATTTCCTTGTTAATAATATCTTAGTATTATCATTGTTTCGGGTGTTAACAGATTCGTTTTCCATTATATTATTTGTTTTGTGAGTCATATTTGTTATGGATGTGATGTATGTTATTCATAAAAATAATTATATCAAGTCTTTAAACATAATTTTTAATCATAAAAATAAAATTAGTCTTGAAATTATGCGACGAGGAATTAATCCCATCGCGTTCATGGAGACGGTAATCCGTACAAACGCACAAGCGACAATATAATTATTTTGATATTAAAATAATATGTAATTGGATGGTATATCATATATAAAGAAACATTATCATGTTATATTTATTATTTACATCAATTAAACATCATTATTATACCCATCCAAATAATAATGTATTGAATAACAATTACACCAAGACATGGAGATGGTAAGTTGTACGCACGCACATATTGTGATAAGTAATTCACAGGATGGATAGAATAATGAATATGTTTGTACCATATTTATACTAACATCACATTTTATATAATATACGGTAATTATTATTGTATAATAGAATCAACAATGAAAGTGGATGTGGAAGAAGAAAAGAACATGAAAATGGTGATGAAATATTTACCTCTTATTCTGGTTCTTGCTTTTGATTTGATCAAATTGGGCTCCATAGGTAAGATTTCTAACGGAAGTAATGCTGTTAGGATGAAGGGAGTGCTGTTTAAAAGGTATTTATGAAGGGGTTGGATGAGACAAATGGCTATGAAGGTGTGAATTTGAGAGTGGGGTAAGTTCCCTTTTATAAATGGGGTGAGGGGCACCTTAGGAACAGATAGAAATATTATTTTCTAATAAAATCATTTTCGGTTTCAAATGGCTCCAAAAAAGATTATTTAATGGATAAGGTAGGTAAGGGTCTATACCCACTCAACCGATAAGTTTTAGATAGGTTTGGGCACAATACTAACCATATCTTTTAGATTTAACTCTTAGTTAAATAGTTTGACATTTAAGATGTCTCTTTGTATTTTTATATTATATGGTTAATAAATATACTATAGACTTCCATGATTACCCCATGAGATTCATTAAAGAAACACATATCATTATAAAGTCTTTTGGACGAACATTATATTTTTAGTAATAGACTATCAATTAATAATATAATATTTATTTTAAAAACTCTTTTATGCCAATTTTGACACAATTTGGTATATTGTTTTTTTTTAATTCATAACTGCATCATTATTTCGAAAACATTTCATATAACCAACCTTAATATTTTTTATTAACCTATAATACTCTTTTAATTCATAAAAATCCTCAAATTAAATTTATTTGGATATTTATGATTTCAATTATTTTAATATATCATTAATTAGCTAATTACTGCGTCATCATTATGTCATAAATAAATTAAATTATATAATGTCTAAAAACTATAAATAAACTAACATTATGTAGGAAATATATTTATATTTATAATTAATATTTATTTTCAAATTTATCTTCTGTGTAACCCTATATTAAAAATGTATTAGTTATTAAACATTGATTTTAACTCTTATAACACTTCTTTGAATTAAATTATAATAAATGTCATAATCATATCCATGTGGACCAAAGAGGTTAATATTTTATTCATATGGTTAATTTTGTTCGAATTATACTTATCCAATAGAATTAGGACATTTGTTAGGGTAATAATAATATCTTTTTTACCCTTAATTACCCAATTTAATTTTGACCATGGTAAATAAAAGTAAAAAGTTACTATTCACCAAAAAAATATTTTCATCTTATTGAACCACATTTTCCTTACTGATATCAAATGTGTCTCTAAGATTTAATGAAATTACACTCAAAAAAAGGCTAAAATTATGTTTTATGTGAATTTGAAAATTCTCATAGGAGGTGTGTTAAAGACGGTGAAAAGTTCTATAACATTTTTATATATCTAAATTTATTTAAACTGACTCCAATGAATTTCATTGAACATATATAGGTATCATGAATCTATTTTGACCTTAAATAAATTTATATAAAATAAATAATTATATAAATAGAAATTTGGTTTAAAACTATAACTCAGTGTCTTTCAGTATTCATCAAAAATTAAATGTTTTCAGAAAAATACCAAAAATTCACCCTAAGAAAATTTCGATATTCCAAATCAAAAAATGAAGTCAATTTTTAATGATATAATTTTTAAAATTCCAAAAATTGGGTATTAATATTCATAACGGTTAGTTTGATTGGTTGTGGCGTGTTATAACATGAAGTTGCATACCAAAAAAATATATTGTATTATTTAAAGAGAAGTGTACCATGGAAGCTTGTGGTGTTACATTCTCACCCCATTCAAATACATTTTTCCACAAAATTTATAGAATATTACTACAAAAAAAGAATCTGGTGTTTCTTCATAAAAAAATCCTCAGTTTCCCATGTTGCCTCTTCCATTTTATGGATTCTCCATAGAACTTTTACCAGATGAGTCGTCCGGTTTCTCAACACATGTTCTCTTGTATCATGAACCATGACAGGATCTTCATAATCAGAAATATTGGGTTCCGATTCTAATTTCTCATAAGTGAGAACATGCATTGGGTTAGGCATTTATTTTCACAACTGTGATATGCGAAATACATCGTGAAATTTAGAGAAACTTGGCAGCATCATCAACCTTTAAGATTCATCCCCAATTTGTTCTAGAAATTTGAAAGGTCTGACGTACCTAGGACTCAATTATCCATTCTTACCAGAATGTATAACACCCTTCCAGGAATATACCATCAAGAAAACATGATCTCCTCCCTGAAATTATAAATCCCTCCTTCGATTATCCGAAAATCCTTTCTACCTACTGTGAGTTTCCTTGTTGTGGTTTTGGATTACCTTCACCTTTTCCATCATTTCCTCCAACAGTTCTAGGCCTACTTGTTTTCTTTCACTAACATCATCCCAAATGTTTGGTGCACGACATCTCTTTCCATATAATTCTTTATATGGTGACAGTTGAATACATGAATGGAACCTATTGTTATATGAAAATTCTACCAAAGGTAAATATTAATCCCAAATTCTGTGAAAGTCATGTGAGCTTGATCTCAACATGTCTTAAATGGTTTTAATAGTATGTTCTGATTGTCCATTAGTTTGAGGGTAGTAAGCAGTGCTCAAAAGAAGCTTAGTATCCATGTCCTTTTGAAAACATTTCCAAAATCTTGATGTAAAACGTGGATGACGATTAGAAACAATTGATACGGGTACTCCATGATGTCTCAAAAATTCATTAGTATATAATCTTTCTAGATGTTCTAGCTGTTAATATTCTCTTATAGGAAGAAAGTGTGCTGACTTGGTAAGACGGTAAACAATGACCCATATTGTATCATTCTTTCTAGAAGTCTTTGGTAGTACCATGAAAAAGTGCATCGTAATATTATCCCATTTCCACTCAGGTATGGGAAGATGTTGCATGAATCCTCCAAGATGTTTCCTTCCACCTATCACTTGTTGACAAACTATACACCTTGATAGAAAACCTACAATATCCCTCTTTTTGTGACCCACTAAAAATGATTCTTCAAATCTCTATATATTTTAGTGCTCCCAGGGTGTATAGAAAAATAGGATCCCGGAGCATTGTCCAAAAAATACCATTTTAGATCAGGTATATCAGGAACACAATTTCTCTTCCCAAATTTCAAAATTCCATCTTCATAAACAAATTCAATCAATCTCCTATCATTCACAGCTTTAATATTCTTTTTAAACTCTTCATCACTGGTCTAATAACTCTTTATCTTACATATAAACGATGGTATGACCACCATTTGAATATGTATTGATGTTTCACCTTCCATGGTGATTCCAATATCCATATTTTCTAGATCAATGTATATAGGATCCTTTTCAACTCTCATCTTGTTCAAAACTCCAAGATCCATTATACTCAAAGCATCTGGCACCCTATTTTCCATCCTCAGGTGGTAGTGTATTTTGAAATCATAATCATTGAATAGTTTAAGCCATCAAATTTTCCTCATGTTGAGTTCTTTTTGTGAGAAAATATACATCAAACTCTTTTGATTGGTATATATCTCACATTTTTCTCCATAGAGACAGTGTCTCCAAATATTCAAAGCAATGATTACAGCTGCTAACTCAAGACATGAGTAGGATATTTTTTCTCATTAATTTTTAGTTGTCGTGATGCATAGGCAATAACCCTATAATTCTACATAAGGACACAACTAAGTCCTTACCTTGAAGAATCACTATAAATAACAAACCTATCATTCCCCAATGGTTGAGTAAATATAGGTGCATTGACTAATCATCTCTTATTTTCTTCAAAACATTCTTCACAATCTTTTTTCCACAAAAATTTAACCCTTTTTAATTGGGCCATTGTTAATGGGTTATCCAATCGAGAAACATTCTAGACGAAATCTCTATAATAACCTGCTAAACCAATAAAACAACATAAATAAGTTATACTCATCAGTGATGGCCATTCGTGAATTACATTGGTCTTTGAAGGATCAATGGAGATTCCATCTGTAAAGACAATATGGACATGAAAAGAAACCTCCTAAATCCAAAAATCACACTTTCTAAACATCCCATAAATTTCGTGTCCTCTAAGAGTCTTTAAGATAACACACAATTTATTTTCATGATATTAGTATCCTTTGAAGTATACCAAGATATCATCAATAAATACCACTACTAAATCATAGAGATATTACTTGAAAACTCTATTAATTAGATACATGAAGAAAAAGGGTGCATTATTCTATCTAAAGGAATTATTGTAAACTCGTAATGCTCGTAACTGGTTCAAAATGATGTCTTCAGAATGTCTTCCTTCTGCACACACAACTTATGGTATCTAGATCGAAGTTCATTCATTGAAAAGTATTGAGCTCCATGTAGTTGGTCAAATAAACCATCAATGTGAGGTATGTGATACTTTTCATTTATTATTTTATCATTTATCGACATGTAGTCGATGCACAACCCCATAGATACATCTTTCTTCTTATCAAAAACGAAAGGGGATCCCCATAGAGAAACTCTAGTGCGAATAAATTCTTTATTACTCAATTACCCTAGTTGTTTCATTATCTCCACTAATTCCACAGTGGCCATTCTATAAGGGGTTTTCGATATGAGCCTTGATCCAAGAATTAAATCAATGGAAAAATCAATTTCTCATTCTGGAGGATATCCATGTCAATCTTCTGGAAAGGCATCAACATATTCATTCACAATATTTACATACTCAATTTTAACATTCCTTTCCTCACCCAAGTTTATTTCATTCTCTTACTCCCCAATAATTGTATTTAGTTGAGCAACAGGGGGTGGATCTATATAAGAATTAGGTGGTGAAGATTATTCTCTAAAGATAAGGTGTTCTTTATCATCATTATAAAAAAATTGTAAACTCATTATTGTTACAATAAATCTTCATATCATGGTACAAATGCCAATCCATAACAAGGAATCTATCAAATTAAATCATGGTAATGATGATGAGATCAGTTGATAAATAACATTTATATACTCTAATGGGAACTGATTCACAAAACATTATTGTGATGATACACACCTTAAGAGTTTTCACTGACAATTCCCTTGTTAAATAAAATTGGAAATATCTAGTTCATATAGAAAACTGGGATGATATGAAACAATGTGATGATCCATAATAAAAAAAGAATTTTTAACACTTGAAAAATCCATTAAATTACCTTCTACTACATCTTTCGGAGCTTCAACCTTAGCAGTAGTGATAACATAAGCTCGGTCTTGATCCCATGGAATTTTATGATGTATGTTCTACTGACGCCTAGGATATTAATTCACAGAATTCCCCCTTTATCTACAATTGTATCATTCTACATCGACATCCTCTTTCTTCCACTTGCAATCATGAGTTTGGTGGAATTTTTCAACACACTTGATACATACTCTCATTCCCTTCAGGCAAGTACCGGGGTGTTTCTTCCCACATTTACTTCAAGATGGATATTCAACTCTTCCCTTATTCCCCTTATTTACATTTCAAGATTTTTTGACAGATCTTTTATTCTCATGCTTTGATTTAAATTCGTAAGACTTAGAGAATTATTTTTCTGTCTTGATATCAAAAGAGACAATATCTTCATACGACGAGAAAGATTGTGAGAATAATTCTTGACAGAGAAATGTTTTTAACCCATCACAGAAACAATAA